>CM066166.1:74733308-76049141 GCA_033629205.1 Lithocarpus polystachyus
TTAATTTACAAAGAAAAAAAAATTTACATGTAGGGATTTTGCTGGCTTAATGATGGTGGAAGACTAGTATGACCAAGGTGGCAACCCCTCAGATTCTCTTTCCTCTCTCTTAAAAATGCTCTATCAATCTCAATTCGTTTATTTTAGTAATAGTGAAATAGTGCGTTTTATTTAACAATCCTCAACATTTTTGTGTCTCTCTATCTCTCCCTAAGGCCTTAATCTCAGGTCTTTTATTTTGGTAATAGTAAAATAATGTATTTCATTTAACAATCCACAATATTTTTGTATTTCTCTATCTCTCCCTAGGGCCTTATTTGGTTAATTATTACTATTAGTCCTTAAATATTATTTTTTTGCTTTGATTTTTAATACTAAAATAGTGGGTATGCTAAAAGATATGAAGAAAAAAGAAATGTATGGTGTAAGCTTAGGCAATTAATGAGAGATTAATAAGATAACAATAAAAGTAAGTAAATGTGAGCTTTTGGGTAATGGTAAAAAAACTTAATGAAAAGAGGTAACAAAAAATGCTAAATGAAAAATTAGAGCGTCATATAGCAAAACCTCATGCTCTCCCATATGAGGTCTTTGCTTTTATATATATACTAGTATTGTACACGTGCGATGCACGGCTTAACAAAACTATTATGATAATATAATTAAATTGAATAACAATTAAAATGAAAAAAAAAAAAATTAAGTTACGTGGAAGATGTCTATTATATAAGTTCAAGTTTGACATTTTTTTTTTCAAAAACAAATATTATAAAATATTTTAAAAACTATGGAAAATTGTAAAAATAGTATAACAATTATTAATGCAATCTCTCTCTCTCTCTCTCTCTCTCTCTCTCTCTCTCTCTCTCTCTCTCTCTCTCTCTCTATATATATATATATATATATATATATGTGTGTGTGTGTGTGTGTGTGTGTGTGCGCACGTGCGTATAAAAGATAAAAAAAAAATATTTTTTAAAATCTAAAAAATAATTGAATTTTGTATATTTGTCTTTATATATAATATAACTAATTACAATGATCAATAAAAACTTTTATAATTTTTTTTAATAATTCCTATTTATTTTTGAAGAGGGGATCATCCTAAAAGAATTAATTCAAAATTTAAGATTAAAAAATAAATTGTACTTGTACACCTAAAATAAATTTAATTTTTATTTCTTATTTTAATATTTAAATCATTTGTTTTAGAGTTGATTTTATTCAAATGGTTATAAGTTATATCACACATTCTAACTTAATAATAAATAAAAATATAATACCCTAACTTAATGTAACATTTTAACTTATTAATAAATAAGTATAACACCCTAACTTAAAGTAATGTTTGTAATTGTATTGTGCTTTAGCAATTAAGAACACATATATTATTTTTTTCTCATGAAAAAACATAGATATTAATATTACACATGAAAAAAATAATGAATTCAATAATTGAAACAGTTGAAAACAAAATTAAGCCAAAATTCCAATTCATTAATGAAAAAATATCCAAATTTCTGAACTTTAAAAAAAAATGAAAACAGATTAAAGAAAATAGATTACATGGAACAAAGCACCAAACAAAAACCATAACAAATTAAATTCACGTACAACAAAATATTGAATTCAACAACAAATAATCATGTGATAAGAAAATAAAAAATACAAATATATTGCTTGCTATATTGATGTCTAAAAAAAATACTAAAAGGCACAATCAAACATAGAATTTCAGCTTATCTATAAAACTTGTTGATAAAAATCATATAATATAGAATAAAAAGGCAACAAATACACAAAATCTATTCAATTTGATGAAAGAAAACAAAAATACCTGCAAGGTTGTAGGTAGGGTAGAGAGGAGAAGGGAAGAATATAGTAAATAATTGTAAGGTCGTGAAGAAGAAAAAATGTGTGTATATATAGAGAGAATTTTAGGTTGTGAAAAAGATGATATTGTTAGGACATATGTGATTCACTTGTTAGGAACATTTGTCACTACTTTATGTAATTGGCTAATCCTTTGACAAAACGCACTTTACTTGTAATTGGGTAGATCTAGGATGTGTTTAATGCGTCAAGAAATTTTATTTTAAGATCAGTGTTAAAGCCATGCAAGACTGTTCAAGATTCAAGTGCAGAAAGTGCTGTTCATTAATTCTCAACAGCCAGCTCGACAGCTAGCTATCTATCGAGACTTGTAGAGCTATTGAAGCCCGTGGCTCAACAGCAACTCAATAGATAGGGTATCTATAGAGGTTTATAAATTTCAGTTTTTCAGGACTGTTTTTCATTCAATCCATGATTGTATGTTTGGGCTTTCTTTTCTCACAACCCTAAACATATATAAAGATTATTTTAAAGGCCGTATCAGGTTGCACAACTAAGAACAAAATTGCACAAGAGCATAATTCCTCAAGTGTGACCAGAAACCTAGTTTGCCCTAGTTCTTGAAGAAGCTGCGGTGTTTGTACACCATAGGGTTTTGTAACCAAGCAACTTCGTGATCTTCGTGTGTTGAAGAATAGGAGAACTTTACAACCAACATCTTTCTCTAGTTGGTGATTGAAGTCGCGTACTAGGATCCGCACAATTGGTTAATCACATACTGGGAGCCGTGCATTGAAAAGAAGAGATTGTCACTACAGAACAAGTCCAATTGGGTATTAGGGTAATGGTTCAACTGTAAGTTGGTATAAGATACTGGGATTCCTTTACTTGTAACTACTTATTGTGATAATAGTGGATTCTCGGGAGTGGTAACCTTAAAATCACTTGGTAGGGTTTTTGCCGTGTTGGTTTTCCCCATTCGTAAACAAATCACTGTGTCATTTATTTTCCACTGCATACTTAGTTTAATTAGTGATTTGTTTATGCTACCATGTGTTTGCATATTAATTTGGTTAATTAATAAACTTAGCTAATTAATCAATTAATTCATCACAAGGGGTCAATATGTTTTTGTCCTATCAGATATGAACAAAAAGAAAGAGTTTAGGTGTAACTCAAATACGTATTTTTTTTTAACTTTATTATTAGGAAAAAGATGACATAAGATGCAAATTTATCCACAAAAAAGAAGAAGAAACGTAGTTAAAAAAAAATTTACTTTTGTTTCACGTATTTTTTTTATTAAATTCTATCTTTTTTTCTTTCACATATTTTTTATCTCTCTTTTTTATTTAAATTCTATCCTTTTTTTATATAAAGGTAATTTTATCCTATTGATTTTAGGCTTTGTTGATAACATTGTAGATAGACACAAATGTAGTTGTAGTTGTAAATCAAATACTACTTTCTTTTGTTACTTGATTATTAGGAAAAAGATGACATAAAATGCATATTTATCCAAAAAAAAGGAACTCAAAAAATTAACAAAAATGAAATCACTGTTACTTTCTAATACGTGAAAAAAATTGAATATATTATCAAAAGGAACATAATTTTAGTGGGGTCATTGTTATTTTCTAATTCTATCCCTTTTTTTACGTAATTCTATCATATTCATTTTAGGCTTTGCTGATAATATTTTAGATAGACCAACCAACTAAATTTAATCTCTTTTTAAATTTTTAGAAAATACTTATTGTACGTTACACGTTTTGTTAAAATAGTTATTGTTTTTTTTATCCAAAGAAATTAATAAGAACAAATATATTGTAAAAAATAAGGATTAGATGAAGAATTTTGATTGTAATCAAATTAAGATAGAGTTTGGATTGTAATCAAATTATGAATTTTATCAACATAGAAACTATAAGAGAAGAAAAATTGTATATATTATATACAATTTTAATAAAGAAGACTATTTCTTAATATTTCTGTAATTTAGTGAAGCCACTTGACGCAATTACGGCCTTTAAGCTCAACTTTTATTATATAGTACTAGTATTATGCCCGTGCGATGCACGGCTTAATAAAAAAATTATATATAAATTTTAAAAAATATATTTTTTTGATAACATATTTAAATCTAATAAAAAATAGTAAAAATATTTTAAAAAATTAAGTTACATGGAAAATGTATATTATGTAACTTTTTTTTTTTCAAAAAAGATATTATAAAATATTTTTAAATATTATGATAAGTTTTAAATCTCTAAAAGCACTTAGTAGTAAAATTGTAATTATATATATATATATATATAACACTTGAAAATATTTCCATTATACTTGCTAACATGCATGCATAGTGTCAGAAGTGCTAATCATATATAAATTTCTTGTACAAATGACAAAAAAAAAATTCCATAAATTACAAAAATGTAAGTATTTAGATTGTAATGTAAATGTTTACCTTTAAATTACCAGTCATAGCCATTTTAATGTTGCCATAAGTGAGGAAATAATCTGCATAATTAATTAAGAACACCAAATCAAAAAATACATCAATAATTAAGATGAATTGCATTATGTAAAATATTTTTAAAAATCATAGAATTTAAGTAATATTTGAACTACATTAATAGAAAAATTGAAACGCAGAAAAAAAAAAAAGAAAAAAAAAAGAAAAAGAAGATAGATATTCTCATGAAAAAAGCCATCAAATCCTCCTTTCTACAGTTCTTCACTTAATTATGGTTTTTTATTGATTGATTTTAGCATTCTTAAATGGTAGAGTAGAGTAGATTTAGTAGAGTTTTAGTTTAACTCAATTTCTCTTGGATCAAACTTAGTTTGAGGAGGTGTAAAAAATAATTGTTGTTATAGTTATTTATTTATTTATATATACGTGTAGCAATAGGTGTAGATATTTAAATGAAAAAAAAGGGATTAGATGAAGATGAAGATTTTGGATTGTAATCAAATTAAAAGGAAATAGAGATAAAGAAAAGAATTTGGATTGTAGTTAAATTAAAATTTTTATCAACTTAGAAATAATAGGAGAAGAAGATAAGAAAAAAAAAATTATATCCATTTAGTAGACTTAGAGTTTTAGTTTAACTATATTTTTCTTGGATTCAACTTAATGAGTTGTGAAAAATATCATGTTTTTTTTTTTTAAAAAAATATTTTTTACATGTAGCAATAGGTGTAGTAATTTAAATGAAAAAAAAAAAGGATTAGATGAAGATGAAGATTTTGGATTGTAATCAAATTAAGAAGAAATAGATGAAGAAAAGAATTTGGTTTGTAATTAAATTAATATTTTTGTCAACTTAGTAATTTTAGAAGAAGAAGATAAGAAAAAAAAATTGTATCTTCTTTTTAAAATCTAAAAATCTAATAAAATTTCTTCAGTTTGGTGCTGCCACTTGGCGCAACCACGGCGTCTAAGTCCAACTTTTATTATATATAATATGATATGATATATATATATATATATATATATATATTTGATTACTAGCGTCTACGTATTTTTGAAGTCTGTCGATGATCTCGCTTGAGTGGATTGCATTTCACTCAAGCAAATTGCTTTCCATTTCAGCGAACTATTTGAAAAATCTAATAAAAACTAATACAAAATGTTTGCTTCTCCTCGCCTATAATTTTCCTCAAATAATCACTTTGCTTGAGCAAAATATTAAGAAATAGTCTTCTTTATTGAGTTTATTCTTCAGTCTTCCACTTATAAAATGAGATTAGCATATATATTGCAATATATATATATATATAAAGATAAATTGCAAATTGCCCATTTAAAGTTTGGGATGTTTGGATTTTACACCTTAATGTTTCAGAATTTGGATTTTAACCCCTAAATTTTAGGGGTGTTTGAATTTTACTCTTTAAAGTTTGGGAATGTTTGGATTTTATACCTTAAAGTTTTAAAATTTAGGGATGTAAAATCCAAACACCCTCAAACTTTAGGTGATAAATTTCAAATTTTAAAATGTCAAAGTATAAAATCCAAATACTCCTAAATTTCAGAGGGTAAATTCCAGATTTTAAAATTTCAAGATATAAAATCTAGATAATCCTAAACTTTAGATGTGTAATTTGCAATTTACCTTATATAAAATAAGTCTGACTTGTTTTAATATGAAAGCTATCACCAAGATCTTTTCCGCACAAGAACTTATTGTACCAAGCTTGTTTTTGCATGCATTAATAATTCCACCTCTTATTTTGTGCAAAAAACTTAACTTGAAGGTATAATATTTTTGTACGAAAGAAGCCTGACTTGTTTTCTCATGATATTTATGTATTTATATAAAACACAATCAATCACTAGGATGTAATATTCATTTTCAATTTAGATTGATTACATTAAAAACAATAACTCCACTCCTATTGAATTCTATCTATTGATTTAATGTTATAGGCCTATAAATTTTTATTGATTACACCATATCATACTTCTACTCAAAATTAAGTTAAAATTCCCTAAATACTTTATAGAAGAATCCACAATTATGTATTTAGCAACTTTCTGGGATTCTAACCATCATTTTTTATTCATAGTTAATGCAATGATACTCTTATTTGCAATTTGTTGTTTTGCAATGCACAATGCTATAACTTCACAAAAAAATGTCTTGCCCAAATTAACCACAATGATAGGAGTTGAAAATGAATTCCCCAGTCAGAAGTCACAATGTCATTTGCAAATTCAACCTTCGTTGGGGCGTCATCTCACTTTGCTATATTTTCATTGCCAAAGGCGATGGGAATTCGATTTTCTTGGTTACGTTATAGACATCTTCACATAAACTAAAACGAGTAGGTAACACCTTTAGAATCATCCACTGAAAAAATAAAAATAGAGAAATACATGAGTTTTTATATCAAAAAAAAATAAAGAGTCTCTAAACACCCGCATAGCGCATGTAAAGAGACTAGTTTTATTTAAAGTCTTTCTACAAGCACCAAATAATTCGTGGAAAATTTCACATACCCTCACAAACATTAATTTTAAGCGCATTTAGACTTCCCAGTTTATTCTTCATTGTGGATACATACAAAAGCCTGCATTCAAAGCCGTATAGCCTCCGTCTACGAGAAGATTATGTCCACTCACATATTTGGAGTCATCACTTGCAAGAAAGAGTGCAGCATCAGCAATATCCTCTGGCGTGACATTCTTACCCTTGAGGTTGGAATAAATAGTAGGAGGAACTCCATTTGCATCTGGTTCAAAGATATCCCGTGCCGCAGGTGTAGGAACCACATAGGGTGACACACAATTCACACGAATGCCATATTTTCCAAGCTCCACTGCTGTATTTTTTACTAATCCATGCACACCATGTTTTGCACTTGTGTAGCCATGCGATAAAGCCCCTCCTATGACTGAGCATATGCTAGCAGTATTGATTATACAGCCTTTGCGAGCCGGGATCATCACACGGGCTGCATGTTTGGTACCAAGGAAAGGACCTAACAAGTTGACTTTAATCACTTGCTCAAAATCGTCTTGGGTGTTGTCAAGAATGCTGGTTTTTTTTACCCCAATAATACCAGCATTGTTGTACATAATGTCTAATTTACCGTACGTGGAAACAGCACAATTAACAGCATTTTCCACATCAGTTTCCTTGGTAACATCACAATGTACGAAGGTTGTGCATTCAGGATTTAGTTCTTTGCACAGAGAGTGACCCATTTCATCTTGCAAGTCTGCAATTACAACTTTAGCTCCATTTTTGGAGAATAGTCTTGCAGTGGACGCACCAATGCCACTAGCCCCACCAGTAATTAGTGCCACTTTTCCTTCTAGCCTGTCATATTTTTACATGATATTATCCCTCAATTTTATTAGTCAGCAATTTGGATACAGCACATTAGTTTGTAAAGATTATGTCGTAAAATTTGTATCATACCTAACATTACTCATACAAAAAATTTTTAGTCAGAGATAAAGGACTCTTTTCATAGAATATTGTTCTTTACCAAATTAAACATATAGAGGCAAGATAGCTAAATTTTTTTATACCTTCTTGCTTCAGGTGGGAGTACTGAGGAACTTCCCATGGTCGATCGAATTAGAATATGTGTTGGAAAAATGAAAATGAATCCCAAAGACTATCACTAAATTGCTTTGTGATCTCTCCTCTAACGTAACTAACTTATATAGAGGCAACATCACACCCCATGTATTCCCAAGTTTGGCATAATAGCACTGTTTGTTTACTACAAATAGCATTGGATCCCACAAGAACAGGTTCACGTCAAGTTAGACTAATTTGGGCCATTTATTTGACAAAATCTATCAAGTTTAGCGTTATCGTCAATTGATGAATTATAGGGATAAATTTTGTTGCCACGACTTTGATGTGGAATTAAGAGTGATAAAGAAAAAGTAGTGGCACTGACCCTAGATTGGGAGGACTAATTTTTGTTCCCGCTTTTTTCACATTCTACACAGTCACTCGCATTTACTTTCTATTGATCGATTTGATACATTTGATCTAAATACATTTCTCCCAATCTCCATCATACCACCCCCGATCTTGTTTACCTGAAAGGAGAATACAAAGTAAAAAGTCAGCCATGGTACTGAAGCATGGATCAAAATCATAGTTCCAATAGCAGTGAAAAGAAATAGTAAGTACAAAAGGAACAAAACAGTAATCCCAAGCTATAAAAAATATAGATAATCGTTCTCCTAGAGAAAAAAAAAAATTATGCAACGTATGCCCAATTCATATATATATATATATATATATATATATATGAACCCCCAATCAATATTTTGTTGTATAAATTAGAGTTTTTCTTGTGCTGTATCCAAATTGTGTGGGTTTACGAATATTAATAATATTAGCGTGTGGCCCTGTATATATGTACAGATACAATTAATAATAATCACAATTATACATTTTTTTTAGAAAAGATTCAAATTATATATAGTATTAGCTTACATTTTTTTTAAAACCATATATTTCTAAAATGTGTAAAGGTTTCTCATTATATATATATATGTGTATATATATATATATATATATATATAAAATAGGATTCCTCTCTTTGAACTAAACTTTTATATTGTTCAAAAATACCCTCATTAATAAAAAGTAATTTCTCCTGAATATAGGGTCATAAATGTCAAAAAATAAATTTCATTTTAAATTCAAGAAGAGAACTCCTAAAATTTAGGATTTTTTTTTTCCTTCACATTCATCTTTTTATTCCCTAAAATTTAGTCCTTTTATTTATTTTTTTTTTTCATCCCAATAAAAATAAAACACCCCCAATTTACAAAATTAAAAAATAAAAAACTAAGAAAACTTCTAAAATTTAGCCTTCTTTCTCCTCAGGTTTATTTTATTTTTCCTACTCAAACTTTTCTCTATATCACTACACCACTTTCAAACACGTGTTTTTTTTTTTTAAATTAAACTTACTGTTTATTTATAAAGTTTATCTTTTTTATTTTTTTAAAAAATAAAAAATATATATTACCAAATTATAATAGATGCAAGTTATTAACTTTTTTCCAAAAAAATAGAAGAACCTCTGAGCACGCACAACGCACATGCTTAGAGGCTAGTGTGTGTGTGTGTGAGCACGCACAACGCACATGCTTAGAGACTAGTGTGTGTGTGTGTGTGTGTGTGTGTGTGTGTGTGTGTAGAATCTGTGGTTACACCAAGTGATTTCACAAAATTGCAGTATTTTTTTAGATAGAAACAATAGTTTATATGTTCTTATGAAGTTCTCCGAGTGTTTTAACAAAACATGTAACCTTTTTGGTCATATCAAACTATTTTTGTCTCTTCAATTTTTATACAAAAAAATTAATTTAAAAAAAAAAAAACATCTAGACCATGTGCATGGATCCAATTACACTATATAAGACTAATATATATATATATATATATATATATGACCGAAACCTTTGACTTTTTATTAACCTCTCCAAAGCTTGTCACATCATTATCATTTTTTAAAATAAAATTATTTAACTTTTTTTAATTAACAATATCAACTTCAACCCGAGGAGGACTAATCTTCGAGATCAATAGCCAAAGTCCAAACTTAACAAGGAGTAAACTCTATCTCTCTAATGAGTCTAACTTAAACTCAAACTCAAACATTAATAATTTATCTCCAAATTTGCAAAGTTAATCATTAACACTATAAAAGCAGTGCAAACCCCCAATATATATTTTTTAAGCTGAGTAGAGGTATGAGCTCTTCTTCTATTATTTTCTTCTCCTCTATTTTGTTAAAAAAAAGTTATTTTATGGTTTTTCATGTATTTTTTATAAAGTGATTTTCGTACATGAACCACCAAACCCTACACATGTGACTATATATGATTTTTTTTTTCATCGTTTAAAGTTTAGGTCTGTTAAAATTTAAAACTTATTACTTTATGGGTCCGTGTACTTTTTTCTTTTTCTTATATTTCTCTTTTGAATAATCATATATTTTTAAAAATTTTTCAATAACTTATTCTTTAATTATATATCTTTTTTGGAATTTTGGAAGTCGTAATATCTGAATTTGTGTTAGTTTTTGCAATTTTGAACATGTTTAGTAGATTTCAATGACTATACCATGTATTATTCTTTTAAAAGTAATCAATTTTTCTTTTATATTTCTCTATTGTGTAATCATATACATTTTGTTTTTTTTTTCAAAGATTTATAGGAAGTAAATCTTATGATTCTTTAATATTTTTTGGCCTTTCAAAAATTTTAACGTCTGAATTATTCTTTTAATGGCAACACATCTTTCTCTTATATTTCTCTGTTGTGTAGCCATACACACACACACACACACACACATATATATTATCTATAATTTGTAGGCTCTGAATCTTTTTGTTAAGACATATGTGTAACTTGTTAGAGACATATGTTATGTAAATTGGCTAAACTTTTGACAAAACGCACTTTACTTGTAATTGGGTAGATTTAGGATGTGTTTAGTACTTCAAGGAACAAGAGTTCAAGTCTAGTATTGAAACCATGCAAGTCTGTCCAAGAAACAAGTGAAAAAATGTTGTTCATTAAAGCTCAATAGATAATATCTATAGAGATTTAATAATGGATCTCAACAGCGGCTCGACAGAAGTTGTATCTATCGAGAATTATGACATTCAGATTTCCAAATCTAATTTCACGCGTATCCACATGTATGTGTAGGGTTCTTTTTTTTCTCACAACCCTAAACATATAAAAGACTTATTTTAAAGGCCGTTATACATGGAGAACACATGAAAATAGTGACCTAGTGCTTTATTCTCTCTGAAAGAAGCTACTGCATCTTTGCGCCTTAAAGTTTTGTAACCAAGTGTTTCTTGATCTTCATTGTTGATGAAGTGAAGAACTTTGCAGCCAACAACATCTTCAAGTTGCTGGAGTTAGTCACGTACTGGGAGTTGTGCATCATTGGTTAGTCACGTACTAGGATCCGTGCAAAAGGGTAGCGTTCATATATTGAAGAGTTCAGAGATTCTAAAGCGGTAAAAGATTTCTACTATAAGTTTATCTACGGGGATTGTAGAATCTAGGGACAAATGTTTTGTACTAGATCTGAAACTTCTCTTTACTATAGTGAATGGCTTTTCGGAAAGGTTTCCCTCTAGGTTTTTTTTTTTTTTTTTTTTTTTTTTGTGAAACTAGTTTGTTTCATTGGTTTTCCTGGGTCATCATATCTTATCTTATTTACTATTCTGCTACACATGATATTGATATTTGTTTGTTTTAACAAGTTTTATTCATAATAAATCTAATTAACAACTTGGGTTTAAAACTTGTTAATTCTATCAACCGGGGTCTGAATTTCCCAACAATTGGTATTAGATTGGGTACACTCTGATTGGATTAATTTCCTGAGTCTGATACTTGACCCCGTTGTCATGGATCATAGACAATCTCTTTTGATTCCTCCTTTATTTAATGACACTAATTATGCATACTGGAAAGTTTATATGAAAGTTTTTTTGCAGGCTCTAGGTGAAAAAGCATGGCAAGCTATTGAAGTTGGCTGGATTAAGCCAAAGTAAGCATTGGTGGATTGGGATGAAGCAAAAATCAAAGCGGCAAATTTCAACAGTAGAGCCTTCAATGCTTTGTTTAGTGGGGTGACCAATGAGGAATTTAAGAAAATATCATCCACGGAAGTTACCAAGGAAGCATAGACCATTCTTGAGACCACCTATGAAGGTACCAAGGTAGTAAAGACTATGAAGCTTCAAAAATTCACTAGTAGTTTTGAAGAAATAAGGATGGAGGAGGATGAGACATTTAATGAGTTCTATGCTAAACTCAAAGATATTGTGAATTTTGCTTCAACCTTGGAGAACCTATAGCAGAATTCAAAATTGTTAGGAAAATCCTTAGGTCCTTACTTAAAGGATTCTATGCCAAGATCACTGCCATTGAAGAAGTGAAAGACATTGATTCCTTTGACTGAGCTTGTAGGGAACCTTCAAACCTATGAGATGGGATTAGATTTAATGGGAAAATGCAAAAAGAGTAGAAACTTGGCTCGTAAGGGTATAGATGAAGAGATTAATGACTCTGAAGATGAAGATGATGATGAGGATCTAACCTTCATAGCTAATGAAATTATCAGGCTTCTTCAATATAGGAAAAAGAATAAGGACAAACCTCCTAGGAAATCTAAATCCTCTAGGAAGGGTAAGAGTGAGAAACCCCTTATCCAGTGCCACGAGTGCAAAGGTTTTGGTCATATGAGGATACAATGCCCAAACTACCTTATGAAGGAAAAGACAAAAAAGTCAAAAGATAAAGAGTTGGTTGCTACCTAGAGCGATATTGAGAATGATTCTTTTGATGAGTATGTGGATGAATGTGGTCACTTTATGGCTTTTTCATCCACAACCGACAAGGTGATTATGGAGAGTGCTAATGACAGTGAGGATTCTTTTGATAATGAAGTACCCAAGAAGTTAACCATTTAGGAAGCCTATGATAAGCTATGCACTGAATTTATAAATCTGAAAAGACTTCTCATCTTTGTAGAAACGAGCTTAATAAGATAAAAACTAAAAAAAACTAAACTTTTAGCCAAACTAGATGAGACTATAAGGTTAGTTAAGACTCTTATTATGGAGAACACCTCATTAGAAGAGAATGTCAAGAATCTCGAGGTTGAGCTTACTCAAGCTAGAACTCAAATAGAGAGGATGTCTAGTGCAAAGCATGATGAGGTATTGAGTGCTCAAAAATCTAGTTATGATAAGACTGACTTAGGATATGTTGTTTCCTCCAGCCCTTCCTTTTCCACGGCTTCTGAATCAAAGACTGTCTTTGTGCCCCAATTTGAGAAAGGTGATAAAGGTATGAAATCCATAACTGATTTGTTTCGTTAGACCTCACTCTAGGAAGTCTAGTTGTCCTAAAACTACACATGTTTGTCACTATTTTGGTGTTTCTGGACACATTCGTCCTGATTGCTTTAAGTTGTATCCTCAAAAGTAAGTATCCAAACAGTCACAGGTTTCCTCTCAATGACCTAAACCTTTGTTTGGAGAGTCATTAAAAACTTTGAGCTTTTTAACTCAATTTCAGGAAAATTATAATTCTTCTATGTCCTTTAGTAGACATATGAGGACATGTGCCTTTTCATCTTCACAGCTAAAGACTTGTGCTGTGTGGGTGAGGAAATAGGTTTCCTCTCAATGACCTAAACCTTTGTTTGGAGAGTTATTAAAAACTTTAAGCTTTTTAACTCAATTTTAGGAAAATTCAAATTCTTCTATGTCCTTTAGTAGACATATGAGGACATGTGCCTTTTCATCTTCACGGCTAAAGACTCGTGCTCTGTGGGTGAGGAATGTTGGGCTTTGTGGAGCCTAGTTATGTTTAATCCGGTTAACGACCCAACCCAACCCAAATAATGTTGCATGGTTTTTAATAGGATATTTTCTAATGCTTAGCCCATGGAGTGGAGACTTGGGCCGATTGGCCCGTTTTGTAGCCCATTGTGAATCCTGTGCGCAGGGTATAGAAACCGTTTTTGGTGATTAGGGTTTTGTCTTGTTTTTGTTTTTGAGAGAGTAAAAACACTGTAGCCGCACTCTGTATTTTTCCCTGATAATAGTGAAATCCCTGCAACTCCGTGGATGTAGGCAAATTACTGAACCACGTAAATATTGTCTTGTGCGTGTGATTATTTTCTTTGGCGTGTGTTTTCTCTATTTTTTGTTTCTCACAGGTTGGGAATTTCGGGTTAATTTCCATCAACTGGTATCAGAGCCTAGGGTTAGGTTTGAGTGGGAGCAATGGCAGAGGATGCAGGAAAGGTGTTTGGAATAGAAAAGTTCGATGGCACAGACTTTGGATTTTGGAGGATGCAAATCGAGGATTATTTTATGGGAAGAAGTTGCATCTGCTGCTTCTAGGGGAAAAACCTGAGACTATGAAGGCTGAAGAATGGGCTCTTCTTGACAAACAGGTACTAAGAGTTATCAGGCTAACTCTATCTAAGTCTGTTGCACACAATGTCGTAAAGGAGAAGACTACAGCAGATCTGATAAAGGCTTTGTCTGGTATGTATGAAAAGCTGTTAGCAAACAACAAGGTGCAATTGATGAAGAAACTGTTCAATCTGAAGATGGCAGAGAACGCATTAGTAGCACAACATCTAAATGAATTTAACACTATCACAAATCAATTGTCGTCTATAGAAATTGATTTTGATGATGAGATTCGTGCAATGATCATTTTGGCTTCTTTGCCAAACAGTTGGAAGGCAATAAAGATGGTAGTAAGCAATTCTACAGGAAAGGAAAAGCTGAATACAATGACATACGAGATTTAATTCTGGCTGAGGAGATTCGTAGAAGAGATGCAGGTGAAACCTCAGAATCTAGTTCTGCCCTAAACCTTAAAACAAGAGGTAGAGGTAATGACAGAAATTCAAATCGGGGCAGATCAAAATCCTGAAATTCTAATCGAAACAGAAGTAAATCTAGATCAGGCCAACAAGTACAATCCTGGAACTGTGGGAAAACAGGTCACTTTAGGAGGCAATGTAAAAGTCCTAAGAAGAAGAATGAAGATGATTTTGCTAATGCTGTAACAGAAGAGGTACAAGATGCATTACTTCTTGCAGTAGACAGTCCACTTGAGCTTCGTTTCATACCAATCCACACCGAGAAATCATGCAAAATTATGCTGCCGGTAATTTTGGTAAGGTGTATTTGGCTTATGGTACAGCCTTGGATGTTGTGGGTATGGAAGACGTCTGTATATTGTTGCCCAATGGGTCTGTTGGTTACTGGAGAAGGTTCGACATATTCCTGACTTGAGGAGGAATCTGATTTTTGTTGGACAACTTGATGATGAAGGGCATGCAATACTATTTATTGGTGGTAGTTGGAAGGTTACAAAGGGAGCCAAAGTATTGGCTTGTGGAAAGAAGACTAGTACTCTATATATGACCTCAAGTCCAAGAGACACAATTGCAGTTGCTGAAGCAAGTGCTGATACAAGCCTATGGCACCGCAGACTTGGTCACATGAGTGAGAAAGGGATGAAGATGCTGCTGTCAAAAGGAAAACTATCAGAATTGAAGTCCGTTGATTTTGACAAGTGTGAAAGCTGCATCTTGGGAAAGCAGAAAAGGGTGAGCTTCTTTAAAACTGGCAGGACACCGAAGGCTGAAAAATTGGAGTTAGTGCACACTGATTTGTGGGGGCCTTCTCCAGTTGCATCCCTTGGAGGTTCAAGGTACTACATAACGTTCATTGATGATTCAAGCAGAAAGGTATTGGTTTATTTTCTAAAAAATAAATCTGATGTATTTGAAACTTTTAAGAAGTGGAAGGCCATGGTTGAGATAGAAACAGGTTTGAAAGTAAAATGTTTGAGGTCAGATAATGGAGGAGAGTACATAGATGGAGGGCTCAGTGAGTATTGTGCTGCACAAGGAATTAGGATGGAGAAGACCATTCTTGGGACACCACAGCAGAATGGTGTGGCTGAACGCATGAACAGAACTCTCAATGAGCGTGCTAGGAGTATGAGGTTGCATGTTGGACTACCAAAAGCTTTTTGGGCTGATGTTATTAGCACTGCAGCTTACCTGATAAACCGAGGGCCATCAGTTCCCATGGAATTCAGGCTTCCTGAGGAGATTTGGAGTGGTAAAGAGGTAAAGTTTTCACATTTAAAAATTGTTGGTTGTGTTTCTTATGTTCATATTGATTCTGATGCTCATAGTAAACTTGATGCAAAGTCTAAAATATATTTTTTCATTGGCTATGGTGATGAGAAATTTGGCTATAGGTTTTGGGATGAACAAAACAGGAAAATCATCAAAAGTAGAAATGTGATATTTAATGAACAGGTTATGTACAAGGACAAGTCAATTGTAGTGTCAGATATTACAGAGATAGATCAAAAGAAATCTGAGTTTGTCAACTTAGATGAATTGACTGAAAGTACTGTTCAGAAAAGGGGTGAAGAGGATAAGGAGAATGAAGATTCACAGGTAGATCAGAGTACACCTGTAGTTGAAGTTCATAGATCTTCCAGGACCATTAGACCTCCACAGCGTTATTCACCCACTCTAAATTATCTCCAGTTGACTGATGGTGGTGAGCTAAAGTGTTATGAAGAAACCTTGGAAGATGAAAATTCAAGCAAGTGGGAGTTAGCCATGAAGGATGAGATGGATTCCTTGTTAGGGAATCAGACATGGGAATTGACTGAATTGCCAGTAGGAAAGAAGGCTTTGCACAACAAGTGGGTATACAGAATAAAGAATGAGCATGATGACAGCAAGCGTTACAAGGCTAGATTAGTTGTCAAAGGGTTCCAGTAGAAAAAGGGCATTGACTACTCAGAAATATTTTTTCCAGTTGTGAAAATGTCAACAATCAGATTGGTACTGGGAATGGTGGCTGCAGAAAATTTACATCTTGAGCAGTTAGATGTGAAGACAGCATTCCTTCATGGTGACTTGGAGGAAGACATTTACATGATTCAGCCTGAAGGGTTCATTGTTCAGGGACAAGAGAATCTAGTCTGCAAACTAAGAAAGAGCTTGTATGGCCTAAAACAAGCTCCAATACAGTGGTACAAGAAATTTGACAGTTTTATGCATAGAATTGGGTTCAAAAGATGTGAAGCTAATCACTATTGCTATGTTAAGTCTTTTGACAATTCTTAAATCATTTTACTGTTGTATGTGGATGATATGCTCATTACAGGGTCTACCATTGAGGAGATTAATAATTTGAAGAAGCAATTGTCAAAACAGTTTTAAATGAAGGATTTGGGAGCTGCAAAACAAATCCTTGGTATGCGAATCATTAGAGACAAGACTAATGGTACATTGAAGCTTTCACAGTCAGAGTATGTAAAGAAAGTTCTCAACAGGTTCAACATGAATGAAGCTAAACTAGTGAGCACACCCTTGGGTAGTCATTTCAAACTAAGCAAGGAACAGTCACCGAAGACAGAAGAAGAAAGGGACGACATGAGCAAGGTGCCCTATGCCTCAGCTGTTGACAGCTTGATGTATGTTATGGTGTATACAAGGCCAAACATTGCACATGCAGTGGGAGTTGTGAGCAGATTCATGAGTTGGCCTGGAAAGCAACATTGAGAGGCAATTAAGTGGATTCTGAGATATTTGAAGGGTTCATCAGATACATGTCTTTGCTACACAGTTGCAAGTTTGAAACTGCAGGGTTATGTTGATGTTGATTTTGCTAGTGATATTGATCGTAGAAAGAGTACTACTGGGTTTGTATTTACTCTGGGTGGTACAGTTATATCATGGGCTTCAAATCTACAAAAGATTGTTACTTTGTCTACCACAGAAGCTGAGTATGTTGTAGCAACTGAAGCTGGAAAGGAGATGATTTGGCTACATGGTTTCTTAGATGAATTAGGTAAGAAGTAGGAGATGGGCATTCTACATAGTGACAGTCATAGTGCAATTTTTCTTGCTAAAAATTCGGCTTTTCATTCAAAGTCGAAACATATACAGACAAGATAAGTTGGTAATACTTGAGAAGATTTGTGGATCTAAAAACCCGGCAGACATGTTGACTAAGGGTGTCACTATTGAGAAGCTGAAGCTATGTGCAACTTCAGTTGGCCTTTTAGCTTGAGGACAGGAGAATGAGTTGTAGGGATGAGGGATTTTTTTTTGGAAGACAGCGGCTGATGTTGGTGATTAAACTAGTCTCCAAGTGGGAGATTTGTTGGGTTTTGTGGAGCCTAATTATGTTTGATCCGGTTGACGACCCGACTCAACCCGAATAATGTTGCATGGTTTTTAATGGGAGATTTTCTAAGGCTTAGTCCATGGAGCAGAGGCTTGGGCCGATTGGCCCGTTTTGTAGCCCGTTGTGAATCTTGTGCGTAGGATATAGAAATCGTTTTTGGTGATTAAGGTTTTGTCTTGTTGTTGTTTTTGAGAGAGTAAAAACACTGTAGCCGCACTTTGTATTTTTCCCTAATAATAGTGAAATCCCTGCAACTCTGTAGACGTAAGCAAATTGTCGAACCACGTAATTATTGTCTTGTGCATCTGATTGTTTTCTTTAGCATGTGTTTTCTCTATTTTTTTTTTGTTTCTCACAAATTGGAAATTTCGGGTTAATTCCCTACAAGGAAGGAGTCTAAGACTTAATTGTCTTTTCTGTTTTCCTCTGCTTTAATTATTTCTAGCTAGGACTCTCTTTACTTGATTTTTTCTCTACTTTTGGAATCATGCATTCATGCATTTGCACCTTTCTTTCATGCTTTCATGTTGCTTGTCTGTTTTTGTTTGGTTGTTTAGTTTTTATTTTGTTTGTTTTTCAAAATAAAAAGAGAAAAAAAAAATACAAAAACAGTATGTGTTTGTGTTTGTGTATATTTGTACTTGTGTACCCTTGAATGGCCATTGAAACAAAATTTTCTAAACTTTGTATCCTTTATAGCTTAGATGAGCATCTCAATGCATAACTAAGCAAGTGAACTTTGTACCTCGTGTTTGTGATGAGTAGGATTAAGTAATCTCTTATACTTAACACTCATATCATTCTTTTTGACGAGAAGGACTAACAAATCCTAAAAGAAAGACATAAATAACCATCTCACCACTAAAGCCCGCTAATCATAAATAACATTTGTATGCTTCGACATAGCAAAATTGAGATGTTTAAGCTTAACATAATTGGGTATTTCTTCTCTCTCTTATATACCCATGCATGATTTGCTCAAAAAGAAAAAAATATATATGCAAAGAAAAACAAAAGAAAAAATAATCAAAATGCTTTTAAATATGGTTGCAAGCGTGTTTCTAGGAGATGTGGGAGTTCTAGGATGTACCTCGAAGGTGATAGTCCCCATCAAGGAGTTATGATTGTGTGTGAATTAAATTGATCTTCTCATACCTCAAATCGTCATAGCATGAAACATTTATGCACTCTTGCGATGTTTTCACACACAACACGCAAATTCTTTGGTACTTTTGATGCATCTGCAAGTACAATGTGATTTGGCCATCACAAGGGATACATATGTTAATGTATACTCACTAAACTGTCTTGACTTGTTTTTTAAATATAATGTTGGTTAGATTTGTTTAGTGTGTGTGTGTGTGTGTGTGCGTGTGTGTGTGTGTGTTTTGGATCATGAATGCTTTGCATTTATCTTGTTGAGAGATGTTTTTGAGAGCTTAACATGTTGTTTGGATCTTTTGGTTAAGTAGCTTGTTTGATTGCATTAAAATTTGTGTTTTTCCTTCTTTTTTTTGAAAAACTGTTTTTATCAAGCTCGATAGCTTCTCGACAGATAGCTATCTATCAAGACCCTTGGACTTATTTTCTCGACAGAAGTTAACGCAATTTCGATCCATTGAGATATCTAGAGTTCTTCTCGATAGAATCTCGATAGCTTCCTCGATCCATCGAGCAACTTTCTGTCTGGCCGATAGATCCTCTACAGATTCTCGATCCATTGAGGTTGACTTCTGCTATAGCAACTCGACTGCTTCTCAATTTGTTGAGACCCTTTTGCATGCATTGTTTCTCACACGTTCTACATTTTTCTATTATCTTGTCATCCATAGTATCTTATTTCATTACATTCATGCATTTATATGGATTTCTTGTGCCCCCTTGATCATTTTTATGTTTCTCAGGTGAAACTTTATAGCTTCTTGTACCATTTGTCAATCATGACAAAAAGGAGAGAAAATGTGGTTTATTTTTAAGATTCTACATGTTAGGGGAAGAAATACACGCCTTTGTAAGGGGGAATTGTGTTTCATCTTGTTAGGGAGAATGTTTACCTCCTTGTTGTTTTAGGAGCTTCTTTTAGCTTCTTGTACATCGATCTTGTGACCATTTTTCCATACATTATGCTTATCTTTGATATATATATATATATATATATATCTGATGTATGTTTTCTTCACCTACCTCTACATGTGTTTTTTCATTTCTCTCTTTATACACATATTTCTTTATGTACGCAATCTTTATTTTTGTTTCACACATGATGCCTTGATGAGTTTTGTTTAAGTGTTTCAGAAAGATAGTTTGTGAAAGTCTACCGTGAAATAAACTCTCTTCTTGCAAAGTTTTTTAAGAGTTTGTAGTAGGGTTAGATTTGTATTGTAATCCAACAAGTGGTTATGAGTCTAGTGATTTAAGACTTCTCTCATGATTCATTTGTTTGTTGTAGTTTTGTTACGGATTGCCAAATGGGAGATTATTAGGACATATGTGGAACTTGTTAGAGACATATGTTATGTAAATTGGCTGATCCTTTGACAAAACGCACTTTACTTGTAATTGGGTAGATCTAGGATAAGTTAGTACTTAAAGGAACAAGAATTCAAGTCTAATATTGAAGACATGCAAATCTGTCCAAAAAACAAGTGAAGAAATGTTGTTCATTAAAGTTCAACAGATAATATCTATCGAGGTATACTGATGGATTTTGACAGCAGCTCAACAGAAGCTGTATCTATTGAGAATTACGAAATTCAAATTTCCAGATCTGATTTCATTTATATCCACATGTATGTGTAGGGTTTCTTTTCTCACAACCCTAGACATATATAAGTCTTATTTTAAAGGCCATTATACGTAGAGAACACATAAAAACATTGACTTAATGCCTTATTCTCTTTGAAAGAAGCTACTGTGTCTTTACGCCTTAGAATTTTGTAACCAAGTGCTTCTTAATCTTCATTGTTGTTGAAGTGAAGAACTTTGCAACCAACAACATTTTCAAGTTGCTGGAGTTAGTCACGTACTGGAAGCCATGCATCATTGGTTAGTCACGTACTAGGATCCGTGCAAAAGGGTAGCGTTCATATATTGAAGAGTTCAGAAGTTCTGAACCGGTAGAAGGTTTCTACTGTAAGTTCATCTATGAGGATTGTAGAGTCTAGGGACAAAGTTTTTGTACTAGGTCTGAAACTTCTCTTTACTATAGTGAATTGCTTTTCGGGAAGGTTTCTCCCCAATTTTTTTTTCTGTGAAACTAGTTTGTTTCATTGGTTTTCCTGTGTCATCATATCTTATCTTATTTACTATTCTGCTGTGCATGATATTGATGTTTGTTTGTTTTAACAAGGTTTATTCATAATAAATCTAATTAACAACTTGGGTTTAAAACTTGTTAATTCTATCAACTGGGGTCTAAATTTCCCAACACTTTTGATTCATTCAATATTATAGCTATGAATTATTCTTTTGAATGAAACTCATCTTTCTTTTATATTACTCTATTGTTTAGTCATATATATATATATATATATATATTTCTTTAATAATTTCTAAATAGTGAATCATCTGATTTTTTAATATTTTTTTGTCTTTCAGAAGTTTTAATATTTGAATTTTTGAATTTTTTTTTTCAGCATCTGAAACTGTTTGATAAATTTTTTGTAAGGCATTTCACGTTCAAACAATAGCTTCTTCATTAAATTGTAACACAAATTGAAGTCATACAAGAGCAAATCATACAATGGTGTAGTTTCTTAATCAATTTATGATTTTATAAAATTAGTTTAGTCAATCTTACAAATAGGTAAGTTCTCGTGTATAACATGGATTAGTGACTAATTAAGATTAAAAAAAGAAGGAATAAAAATTGTAAGAGTACAAAAGAAAAAAGAAAACTTTAAAGCGCGAATAGGCGTTTTTATAGATAAATAAAAGTGAGACTAACAGTTATTGATAACTGATAAGAATAAAATACCTGATAAATAAAAGTGAGACTGACAGACCCGTGTATGACAAAATTATTACAACATAAAAAAAACATATTATCATGTTAAAGAAAAATTGTCTCAAATTTGAGTGCAAGGCAATTACATTGTTTAATAACCTTCATAGAAAGGTTTTTGTTTTTTAATTGGACATGTCCTTTTGTTTTAAATGTACAATGATGAGTGGTAGTGAGTTATAATCTCCCTCTTTTATTTTGTTAGTAGATGATGTGGCAATCTCTCATTAAAATAAAATGAGATTCTCTTAAAAAAATACTGAAAATAAGTCAAACCCTTCATCTTTTTATTGATGGGCTGTATTTCTGTTATGTTTATATATGCGTTATTATATTAAATTAATTTTCTTGAATGGTAACATTTTTACATTACTATTTCTTATTATTATTTTTGTTGTTAGTAATATTATATGTGTGTGGAAGTGATTCTCTAACATTATGAGCATGTAACTTTTTTTTCCTAATTTCACTTTAATTAATTTTTGTTTTGGTTTTTACAAATATCAATATTAATACCTATATTTAGCACCCACAAGATATTTGAATAATATTCATGTCATTATAAGATAAATGATAAGCTAGAAGAAATTTTTTTTTTTTTTTCATATAAATATGTTGTGTGATTGCTTGAGACCTTTAAAAACAATATTTTATATACAATTGATATAATTTAGACTAAAGTGATTATTAATTTATTATTTCTCAGAAAAATTATTTAAAGATTGTATAGCCAAAATTGTGCAATGCATGAGAATAATACTAGTATATATATAGTTGGACTTAGAAGCCATGATTACACCAAATGGCTACACCAAATTACAAAGTTAGGGTTTAGATATTGTAATTGGGTTTAGAAATTGTGGTTGTGCTAAGCGGAGGCACCAAATTACAATAAATTTTAACAACTTTTTAGATAAAAAGTTAAAATAAGTTACTTTTTCTTCAACATTTTTTCACTGACAACGTGTTGTTCCAAGGCCAACAAATCCTATCTCACCAAAGTTAAGAAAAGAAAACCAACTTAAAAAAAAAAATAAACAAACAAAACAAAAAACAAAACAAAAAAACAAAACAAAACGTGCATAGGAAGAGTTGTGTACATTCCAAATTCTTTTTTTGTTATTATTATTTATATATATATATATATATCAATGATATATATATATAACCGAAACTTTTGAAACTCCCACAAATTTCCACGTCAGCACATTATTAAAAAAAAAACACAAAACGAAAAAAAAAAAAAAAACATAATAACAGTTTTTTAAAACCCGATGCTTTGCCCTTTCCCTTTCACGACGTTCTGCCTCCTAATGCTCTGCCTTTACCTTACATGATGCTCTGCCATCTCTTCCCAAAAAAACCCTTTCTCTTTCGATCTCCCTCTATATCACAAGCCCAACACAAACCAAAACAGTACATATGAGCACAAACCCAAACCAAAACCAAAGTAATTCTCCATCTCCCTCTTCGTCATCTTCCTCCTCATCCCATAAATTTCTTCAAACACAATACACACCCAACACAAATCAAACCCATAAATCACCAAAACCAAAATAATCTCATCTCCCTCTTCGTGATCTTTCTCTTCATTCCATAAATTTTTTATTTGTAAGGGGGGAAAAAAAACAGCGAAGAAGAAGACAACGCTGCAGGGGCTGCGCCAAGTTGAAGTAGCAGGTTGCCAACACAAGTCACCGGTCATGGTGTCACGCCTTCATCTTCTACTGCTGTTTCTTCTTCTTTTTTCTTCTTTTCCTCCTCCATCTTCTTCTTTTCCTCCTTCTCTTTCTTTTGCCCGTCTCCAATCACTGCTATAGTTTCTCTCTTTTTGTTTTTGTACTCTTTTTTATGTTTACAAAGCCTCCATGTGACTTGCATTGGGAAAGTAGAAAGCATTTAATTTTTTGAATAAAAGATGGACAAAATGTTTTAGCCATTAGTTTTTTTTAGCTTTGAGCCCAACGTGATGTGAGACATGTAGTGATGATACTAATTGATTGACATGCAACAAATATTTTAAGTACTTTTAATTCTTATATTATTATAATATAATTATCTATGTTTACTTATTTATATAAATAAATAAGTAATTTTTGGTTAATTAATATTTTTCATTTAGTAATTGAATGTTTAGTATTGACTATAGGATAGGGAATTTTGAGATTATAATCCTAACATGCAACATTCATTTTTTGTGATGAGAGTTAGATATCTATTAGTATTAGATTAGATATTTATTTGCTTATTAAATATATCAAATATGAATCACTTTCACAAATAGTAAGGTATCATATTCACAAAACTTCACAGGTTTGTCTTAAGTTTTAAGACTGTTTAGCACTGTCATAAGTGATAGCTTAACAGCTTTCCCGTGCATCGCACAGGTTAGTGACTAGTATTATATATAATAAAAGTTGGGCTTAAATGCCGTAGTTGCGCCAAGTGGCGGCACTAATTTGCAAAAATTTTCTTAAATTTTTAGATTTTAAGAAAAAATATATATATATATATATATATATATATAAGTTTTCTTCAACTATAATTTATAAGTGGATATAATTTTTCTTCAACTATAATTTCCAAATGGATAAAAATCTTAATTTGATTAAAATTGAATTACACTTACTGTATTTCTAAGTGGATAAAATACAACAACGTAGTGTTTAATTTATTCTTTTCTTTAGTTTATTTTGTCTAAGGTTGCAACATAGTGTTTAGAATTTTAGTTTATAAAATTCTATTCAATTAATATTAGCTTTAGACTTTTTGTTTATATAAAATTCTTCAATGTGGAGACCAAATCAGTTTGAATAGCAAAAACTAAAATTGTTCATCTATATCTTTTCTAATTTAATGCCTCATGGACTCCTTTTTTTTAAACTATTTTTTTCCTTCACTTTTTTATTCTTTGGATAAACACACCAAAATTTAGTATAGAGTTATATATGATTAACATTAATATAGATATAGAGTTCTAAATACATGAGGCCTACGTTAATTGATATACTAAAATTGGTCATCCATATATTTTGTAATTTAACGTCTCTTTGACTCATTTTTAAAAAAACTACTTATTTTTTCCTTCACTTTTTTATTCTTTGGATAAACTCCAGAATTTAATTTAGAGTTATTATTAAAGTTAATATAGATATAGAGTTCTAAATACACGAGGCCTACATTAATTGATATACATGAGACCTTTTAATCTAAAATATTTCTAATTAGGTGCTTGAAATGCAATTTTTATTTTATTTATTTTATTTTATTTTTTGTTTTCATCTACAAAAGAGTTCTAGCTAATTAATTAATATACATGAGGCCTACGTTAATTGATAATTTGATATACATTCTTTTTATCTAACTTTTCAGATTAGGTGCCTGAAATACAATTTTTTTTTGTTTTTATCTACAAATTTTATGTTAGACGTTAGTTTAGAATATTTTGCTATTTTCTCTCATCACACGGCACAATTTTTTGTTCATATCAACTTTTTCAACATGGAGTATAAATATATGTGATAAAATTATGATTTTTTACTACCTACCGTATAAGTTTTTACTCTATTCTTCTCCTACCTACATAACCTTACACAGGTATGTATTTTTATTTTTTGTCAAATTGAATAGATTTTTTGTATTTTATACTGTCTTTTGTTAACCTTATATCCTTAAGTTTTATCCAATTTATATGTTTATAGTTTGGGAATCACTCATTAAATATGATTAGAGGTGAATTTATATTATTTTGTGTATTATTTAAAAAATTTTGCTATGAACGTGCATGTAAGATTTTTCTTTTTATAATTCTTTTCTCACAATCCTCCTTATTTTATTAATATTAAAGTTTTTAGTTAACTACAAAGATAAAGGGGGTTCCAATTTTGTATATCATATATAAATTACATGTTTATGACATAGGTTCTAATGTTGCTATGTGGTTTCCATTCCTTAATTTTGATTTCGAGGACAATCTTCTTTTTAACTTTAATTTGATGGTAAATTGTTGATAACAATTTATTTAATTATTTTTTTTATATTACCCTCAGTTTTGATTTAGAGGACAATCTTATTTTTGGGTTATTCATGACTCCTAGATTAGAAGAATCCACTCAATGATATTCTGGTAGAAGAAAACACAATTAAAAAAAATAGCAACTCATCTTTTAAGAGTTGGTATACAGTGACGTACATGCACAAACTGATTATTATTTATTTATTTATTTTATAACTTTAATGGCTTAGAAAATCAATCTGTGGACAAACACCATCAAAGTGAGCACTTTTAACATTACCATGATATAAGGAAAGGGGAATGCATCTCTATTTTATTAGTTATTTTAATTAAAGTACTTTTACATAAATATCATAATTTTTTATCTTGATATTAATATGATGATAATTGTTGATAACATTTTGATGTTTTTTATTATTATTTATTTTATATTTTTTTATCAGAATGGTAGACAAAATCAAAGATATAACATCTTTGATGAAATTGACACTGAAAAAAACGATTGGAATTTAGAGTAAGAGTCACAAGAATGTGGGAGATACTTAATATTAAAAAAAATAATGAACTTATGAGACTTGATTGGGTGTAAGTTTTGAAGTAAAATAATAAAATTATTTTTATGTCTTCAAATACAATTTTATTTTATTTCATTTTAATTAATTTTCTCTTATTTTTTTCAAAATAACCTTATTCATGCAAGTATTAGAATTTAGAATATCATTTGTTGATTATTTAAGAGATATACAAGACATGGGAGACATCACAACCACCGCCACTTACCTACAAGCAAGTATTTTTTACATGCACTTGATTTGTCTTTCAAATATACATATTGTTAGTTTGGTTGTCTATACTATAGTATTTTGCCTTTATTTTTTATTTTTGGGTTAAATAGTTGAACAATGCTGAAATAACAAGAGTTGCAAGATTAAAACGAAGATCAATTATCAATTTATGATAATCAAGATCAGTAGATTCAACCAAAAAAAGGCAAAGAATCATTATTCAAGAATCAACTATTCTTTCAAACAGACCATATAAGCAATGAACATTTGAAGGTACCAATATTGTAATACATTTATTTTACATAATGAATTGGTACGTAGCAAATTACAAACTCATTTGCTTGAATTGTGTACATTTATCTGATAATAAATTTGCACTCAAGTGTTTTGAGTTCAATAATTAATATTTTTTGGCATAAACTTTTAATTTTTCTTAAAATAGTTGAACAACGTTGAAATAGCAAGAGGTGCAAGATTAAGATGAAAATCCATTATGAATGAATGATGCAAAGAGCTACAAATTCAATCTCCAAAAGGCAAAAAAAATACTATTCAAGAATCAAATATTTGTGCAAAAGATCATTCATCCTAAAAAGAAAACAGTTTCCTTTAAAAATCTGTTATGCTGTGACAATAAAAAAAGAGTCACAAGCCCTGAAGAACTAAAAATTTTATTAATTAACAATGACAAACAAGAACAATGATACACTAAAATTTTTAGTTTACAAAGAGAAATTTAACAGTCTCCCGAAGGTAAAAACAACTTCTAACATTTTCTTTTCATTAATATTATTGTTAACAAACTTGCAAATTTCATACAAAACTTAGTACTTATATCATTCATCCTAAAAAGAAAACAGTTTCCTTTAAAAATCTGTTATGCTGTGACAATAAAAAAAGAGTCACAAGCCCTGAAGAACTAAAAATTTTATTAATTAACAATGACAAACAAGAACAATGATACACTAAAAATTATAGTTTACAAAGAGAAATTTAACAGTCTCCCAAAGGTAAAAACAACTTCTAACATTTTCTTTTCATTAATATTATTGTTAACAAACCTACAAATTTCATACAAATCTTAGTCTTTATATTGCAGATCCAATAGATACAAAATTCTAATGTAAAAAATTCGATACATGTAACTACAAGACTCATTATAGCACAATTGGTGTGTTAGAAGATAATTTTTCATTGAGGAGTTATCATTTTATATTTGATGGTTGCTACACCAAAATAATTGATTCCTTTTGTTATTATATTATGTAAATTTATAATAAAACCGTGCAATGCACGGGCCTTTAACTAGTATATATATAAAACCGAAGCCTTTGAAGTTCTCACAAATTTCTACATCATCATTTTAATTTATAATTTTTTTAATTTTTAAGACTAAATAGTGAAAAAGTCCTAACATGAGTCTCTCTCTCTTTTTTCCTTCTCATTTTAATTTATAAAAAATTTTAATTTTTTAAACTAAATAGTGAGAGAATCCTAATAGGAGTCTCTCTCTCTCTTTTCCTTAATCCTAAAGTTTTTTTTTTTTTTAACCTAAAGTGAGTTCTTTAAAAAAAATTCTAATATAAGGTCTAATTAAAAAATAATAATAATTTTTTTAATCCTAATTCTAACATAAGTCTTTCAAAAAATTAAAATTTTCGATTTTACATTATATATAGATAATAATAATGATGTGGCAAGCTCTAAGAATATGAGAATGCAATTTGTAGATCTTACTATCAAGATAACATAGATTAGATTAGTAGTAGATAGTAGATTTAATTGCAGTTAAGTATTATGTAAAGTTATCATCATAGAATAGCCGACGTCGGAATGTGTTATGTGAAACCAATGATATGAAAGAAAAAGAATTTTTTTAAATCATTATATTGAACAAATTAGTTATTTTCATTCATTTTCAAATTATACATTTTTAAAATTTAAATCATATACTTTTAAGTAAAATAAGTATTTTTAATTTTTATTTAACGGGTTAGCGACTAGTTATTATTATTATTATTATTTTTTTTTTTTTTTTTTGAGATCAAATCAATTTGAATGATTTATACTCTAATATAATAGCAATTCCTTCTTTTTTTTAGAAGAAATATCAATTCCTAATTAGCATAGATGGTAATCTATAATTTATATTTATCTATATATCAACTAATAAAAAAAATTGGATTCACGAAACAAGCTCTTGGGTTGGGTGATGTTTCTTTTTGTTTATATTTTTTCATTAATAAAAACAATTTTTACACAAGATTTGTTATCCATATGGCATTAAATTAGAAAGGATATAAATGAACAATGATTACACATTAATTTAATTTTTGTTATTCAAACTAACTGATTAGGTCTGTATTGTAGTTATATGCCACTAACCAACTAAATTTAAATTTTTTTTTTTTGTTTATAAATATTTTAATGAATTTTCTGTAATTTAATGCAATCACTTGGTGCAACCACAGCTTATAAACTCAACTTTTAACCTTTCTTTCAATCCACAAGTTTTATCATTTATGTTGAACCGTCATAGAAAAAGAATGATGGGTAAAGCGTTGAAATGGTATATCAGCAAATAATATTGATGATATGGAAGCTCGGTCATTCTAATGTCTAAACGGGTAGCCTGGTCAAAGTGTAAAGAACTTAATCCCGTGAGTTGTGCAAAAGACATAAATTTACCTAATAATATATAAGAAATCCCAACACTTAGCCCCCCAAAAAAGAAAAATAATAATAATAATAATAATAACAAATGAGAAGAGAAAGAAAAAATTTGTTAAGAACTCTTATTGTTACTTTATCGAAAAACAAATACTTATTGTTTTTATCTAAAAAATTACTAAAAAAATAAAAATAAATTATTTTTCTTATCAACTTTTCTGCTATTGCTTTATTTTAGTGTTTTAACAAAACATGTAACCTACATTTTGTTCATATTATCTTCTTGTTCTTTTTTTCTTTTTTTTTTTTCTTTTTTTTTTCTTTTTTGAGATAAATCAAAGTGTTTTCTTATTTGATTTTAAGTAAACTTCTTCTTTCTTTCTCCCAAAAAAAAAAATCTTCTTTTTGTTCACATCCCAATTTGGTTTTTCCGTTTAAGAATTATCAACCATTTTTATTTATCCAACAAGATAAGCTTCAGCCTTTTTTATTAAAAAATTATCATTAGTGTTTTTATTATTATTTTTCCAATACACGGTTATTAGATAAGACTTTTCCATACCACTATCATTAGTGTTTTATTCTGTATGTAATTTATAGCCCTACAACTAAAAAAAATTATATTTAGGTGAAACTTATCTACACTGCTCTATTCTGAAGGGCTAGCAAGTGGCACACCAAATTGCACCAAACTCCAGTAGTGCTTTAGATAGACACAAAATCATAATTGTTCCTATGAAATTTTTCTATACGTCTCTATCAATCTTTTTAGATAAATATAACAAATTAGTTATAAATATCTTTTATTTTTTCCTTCACTCTTTTAGCTAAAACTGCACATATATTAGACTTCCTCTCTCTATTTTTCTCCTCCGTCACTTTGATTTTTGTTGCTGTTTTATATTAATTTCCTTAATTGTTAGACAATTACTTCACGTTCATAAGATGCATTATTTAAAAGATGCATCTTATGAAAATTTTCATTTAATGTTTTAATAGTAAAAAGAACATATATATATATATATATATATAAAAGCTTAAAAGACTTCATGTCTTTATAGATTTGGAAAAAATAATTATATTAACTTATTTAATTACTCCATTTACTAATAGATTTTACCGTTGAAGTGAACTAAAAAAGAGCGTAGCAACAATTATTTAATTATATTTACTAATAGATTTTACCATTGAAGTGGACCATGTGGACTAAAACGGACTGGAATACTATACTACTTTTTAACTTTTAGATATTATATAAGTATAGATGTTTGTATAAAATCTGTTTTTGACAATGATAGCTTTATGAAGAAAAAAAAACAAAATAAACAATAATAATAAATAAATAAATTTGACTGTAATTTTGTTTTATACAAGATAGAAATTATGCTTTAGTCTAATTTAAGTGTATATATGTGTAAAACTCCCTCATAGAGACTTGAACTCTAACCCTTACCCTCCACACCCCACAAGCACTTATACTTATAGAGTAACCATTGTACCAAGAGTATGCGGTAGTAATTTGACCCCAATTATTCTTTGATTCTTGTAGATTCATTTTTGAAATATTCAATTTATAAGATTCACTTTCTAACCCTATGTGCATTTTCCTTAAAAAGAACGAAAGAAAAAACAGGCAATTGCTAGATGATGAATTGAACAAAATAGTGCTAGAGTTGGAGTCTTATTTTTTGAACATGAAAATGGCACGAGTGTGTGTATGGCAGAGAGAAAGAGAGAGAGAACAAATGGAGCGGGTATCTAAATCTATAGAGGCACTTTAATGGTGAGAAGGGTACTCTCTCTCTCTCTCTCTCTCTAAAAAAGGAACCCGCAGACCTTTTAGTCCCATGCCATGCATACAATACTTAAATGTTTTCAAATGTTCCAAAAAGATACAACCTTAGAGCATCTGCTGCAAAATCTTGCATAATACAAAAAGTGTATCATTTTGCACATTTTAACCAAAAAAATGCCCACATCAGTCAATATAAAAGTGTGCAAAAATGCACTACTGCTACAAGCATATATGCACGGTTAGTGTAGCTCTTCCATTTAATTTTTTATTATTTTTTTTTTCTCTCCTCTCTGTACCTTTGACTCTCTCCTCACTCTCTTTTTCTCATTTCAACTCTCTCATTTCAGATCAACTCTCTCATTTCATCAGATCAACTCTCTCGCTGACTCAAGCCCCATTGCCGATCTATTATGGCTGATTTGGGGTTGCTGGGTTTGTTTTTGTGTTATGGCCTGTGGGGAGGTTGGTATCGATGGTGTGGCTTGTTGGTTGCTGGTTTTTATTTCCGGTGTTTTAGTTGAGCTCGAGGCTGCCGTGATGGTGATTATAGGTGTGGGTTAGTAGGTTGTGTGGGTTCCAATTAGGTTGTGGTGGGCTATTTCTATTGATCAGCTTGTTCTTTGTGGGTTTTTTTTACTGGGTTTTTTTTTTTTTTTTTTTTTTTTTTGGGATGGTGGTGTCAATTTTGATGCACAGTGGGAGTTTCTGGATTTCATATGGCTGGGTTGATGATGGTGGTTGCTTGATGATGGTGGCTATGTGGGTTGTGTTGGGTCTATGAGAGAGATGACAGTATAAAAGAAATGAATATTTTATTGAATAAATATATAAAATAGATAAACTGATGTGAGTATTTTATAAAAATAGGTGTGTAAAATAAAAAAAAAAAAAGTAAGTTTTTTCTTACAAAATAGATAGAAATTTTGCACTAACCAATGTGGTTGCTCTAAATTGAGTAACCCTCTCGAATTTGCAATTATGTCATTCCTCGTGGGCAATAAATCATTACAATGGCAAAATACCATCATATTTTTCTAGTATTATCAACAAAGCAGTTATATATGAACCTACAAGTTCTAGGTGAAGGTTAAGGTCTTGGATTCAAGGCTCATTGGGTGCATATAAAACTTTACCAATAATCAAGAACAAAACAATTATATCCAATGCTATAAAAAGAAATAGAATTCCACTGTAATTTTAAAAAAACCTCAAGACAATGAATTTACACCAGGTCCCTATATATTGGCCTAATGGTCCTGAAACAGGGGCTACCAGATTTTCACTTCTTATAATCTGAAAGGAATTCAATTTGTTGAGTTTTGTGGTGCATCGTCACAGCTAACTTCCGGTTTGACATGGTTGTGAACAGCCTCAATAGCCTGAGCAGAAGCACTTGAGAATTCCATTAATGCCTGGAATAGTTTGGGGAGGCTTGTTTTCAAGTTATTCAATGTCATGTCCCTTGTAACCTGGACTGCATTCAGATATTTGGCCTTCTCACTGTCCGCTTGGTTCTTCAGAGCTTCAATTTTGGCACGCTTCTGTGATAAAGGATGCTTAGGGCTCAATTCAGAGAGTGTATCTTCTGTAACCTCAAGTTTCTTCTCACTCTCTGCTAGAGTGTCTGACTCCTTTTGCAACCTTTTCTCAAATTTATCGGATTTTTTCTGCAGGTTGTTTTCCTCTGACTGCAGCAGGATTACCTCGCGGATGGCAGACAAAAGGCTTTTAATGGCCTCTGAGGTTACCTATAACACAGTATCAAATATAATTATTTCCATGTGAGAAAACATTGGAGGAGATAATCTAGACTTTCCATGACCTTTTTGCAATGTAAATTATTACACGAATCATTCATCTCTAGCATCCCCATCAGACTCATTTCAATTAAAAGGAATTGCAGTAGCCAAGAATTCATACAGATTAGAGTAGTAATCATTTAATTTATTTTTATAAGTATAATGATATATAACAATTTTACAGCTAAGAGATTATTTAGGTATACAGAATCTCATGTACCCAAAATGTAGGCTGTTTATAGAACATTTTCCATATATTTCTGTACTAGAAGATTAGGCAACTAAATCCACCTTTAAACTTTTTAAGCTTCAGCTTGTAAGATCCTAATAATAAGGCCCTTCAATAATTCAAAATCAAGATGCTTCAGGCTGACCCAAAAACATATTGAATTGCTAATCTAACAAGACTTAAATACATAAAACTGTAAACAACAAGGAAACAGAGTTGATTACTAAAATTATACTTCTTATGCTATTGTCATTTTCTAAAAAAAATGACCCCAAAAATAAAATTATATATATAATAAAAAAAAATAGTGACATTCTATGGCAATCAGAAAAATCCCACTTCCTTGATATAGATGCATCACCATATCATTATCTACCATACCAGCTAGGTCATCTGTTGAAACCCAAAATCACCCAGATTTTAAAAAATTATAAAGAAATTAAAGACTCAATTGAATGCTTCCTGATTTAAATCTGACAAAAGCAAAGTTGCATCATTCAGCATCCATCAAATGTTGAGGGGCACCTAAAGTTGATTGCCTAATCTTTCACCTCAATCCAACCCAACACAAAAACCTAAAACAATAACCCTTCACCTTTTTGCTTCTGCATCAAGAAAATAACTTTATCTCTTCACCCTATAATTGGGCATATCAGAGTTTACTAATTTTCCCACTCCAATAAGTATTTTAGGCCCCCATATTACCTATGTTCAGCAAATGTAGAGATGCTGCACATACCACAAGATAGCCATATTCTAAAGATATCTCCAATACAACAACAATAAACCTTAGTCTCAAAATCTTAGAGTTGGCTAGGAATCCTCAAGGACCTCAACATACTAATCAGACTGCCAGCTCAACAATGGCCAAATTAATCTTTGGGTGTTAAACACTTGAAAGGAAGCTGGTTCAAAGAAAACATGTTATCTTTATAACAAAGTATATGTCTAGGGTTGTCAATTTCATTTGCATGACCAGTGTAACTGTCAAAACACCTGTTACAACTTACAAGGAACTAATTGGTTGTCTCCAAAATGGGAACTCCATGACGGAGCAAATCATGGGTAAATACCTGTGTATTAAGGATTTACATGATTGCCAGATATTAATATTAATCGCTCAGATCTTATATTATCAGTAAACTTACTAATATCCAAGGCAAGGTTCACAGAAGTACCTTATCAGGTAATCTGTCAATGACAAGCTGCCAAGATTCGCATAGGCTGCGGACTACAGATGAGTAACCACCATGTTGATGATCATATTCAAGGTGGTTGGTGAGTTGGATCCACCTGGAGAGGGTTCTTACATAGTCCCTTTGAGACTTTGTGAGTTTGCAGAAGCTGTTGTACCAGTAGGTAACCTCAGTTTCCAGCTGAGCTGTTGCCCGGCAACGGTAATCTGTACTAATCTCTGTGCTTGGATTATCATGGAGATGAATCAACCGCAGAGAGATTTGGTTTTGAACTTGATGAGCCTCATTCATTGTTTTCCACATCTGCATTAGCCTGCAAAAAGATTTAAGCATAGAAGATAAATTTTGGGGGCAAAATCAAGATATCAATATTACAATGCTCTATATATGGAGTGTATAAGTATATTCACCAAAACAAAACATATCCAGCAAGTTTAGAATACTTCAATTTCCTTAAACCTTGGAATCTTTTAGTGAGTTTTTGAACTTCCGTGCTAGCTGCTATACCCATCTTTGGGTAATAAGGATGTAGAGGGGGTGGGTAATACAACCTTACTATTGGTGTTATTCACCAAATTTGGTTCTTATCAAGTTATCAACTAGCAAATTATAGGTTTTCCCAAACAACAGACTGCACATAGAAAGGGGGTAAAAAAAAAATCAGGCAAACAGAAGTATTAATAGAATTAAATAAGGATATATGATAATGATCATCATGACTGCACACCATTATTATTTGAGTTATCCATTACATGATATATACAATAGCCAACCTATTCTTTGATAAATTCAAGTAGATTTGAGTTGAGAGAGTGCCATTTTCTCATTATGGAAAGCTGGAGAACATAATCTGGCAAGTGATACAATTTCTTGTATTGGAGAGAAAATCTCTGGAAGCTTTTAATAATCCTATTAACCAATTAAAATTGATATAGAAACATATGCATTTATAAAGAGTACAGCTTTTTATTCATAATCAAGATATTGATGTCTACTTTCTCAAAAAAAAAAAAAAAAAAAAAAGATATTGATGTCTACAACACTTACCCAGAAGTCAATGCAACCAGCTGAGGGTACAGCTCCTCATCTATGAGCTCCAATATTGATGAACAAATACTACTAATTGATTCTTTCAAGCGTACTATGTCGGCCTCCAAACTCTCAACACTTAATCGAGTTTTCTCAGTCTTGGTCCAGTCATTGTTCTCAGTATTTTGTTTTTCCAGTAAGGAACACTTCCTTGCATACTCTAATTTAGTAATTTCTTCCTCCTACAAAAAGTGATGATTAAAACCATCAGAGGCGAGCATAAGAACCATGTACAATAATATTTTGATATCATAAGCATGAAGTTGAACAGAAAGATGCTTCTGTGAAGTTGTGAGAAACAGACATGCTCATGTGAAAGTAAATATACGTAATTTATTTGTCTCTTAGTATTATTTTCCATATGTTTCATGAGTCAAACTACCTTCAAAAGAGAGGACAGAGATTGTTTGAATGAGCTTATTTTCATTGGCTTCTTTAGTAAAAAAAATAAGCTATGTAAAAGTACAATTATGCCTAGAAAAAAGTAAGACTTTAAAAAGCTATATACTAAACAAACCCTAAGAAAAGACAAATTTCCAAGCCATCTCATGCCATGGTACCACAATTCCATAGAACACTCTTAAATGTCATAACAAAAACACACCACCTCATAGTGCAATGTTTCCAGATATTAGTAGAACAATGGGCTAGACCAAATGAAGATATGAGCCCTTTAGGCATATGCACCAGATGTCGCTAAAGAACATTACACATTCTTACTAGTTGCGCTCTGTCATCCAGTGATGATCTTACCTTCATTTCCTTGTAAAGTCTCTGCTCTGCAGCATAAAGCTTTTTAAGTGTGATGCAATGAGCTCCAACCCTGCAAGGTTCACTAGAGCCATAAAGCTCAACATCCTCTTTGGTTACCTGAAGAGACTTGGATGACCAATTCCACGACAATGAACTAAAGACCTTTGCAGAATTCTTTCCTGTAAATGATATAGTAATAATAAATTCCTAGAGGAACTTGATAACAAAAATCATCAATCACAGGAATAAATTGATTGGCTAAAATATTGATTTCGTCCTAAAGTTTGCATAAATTCCTTTTTTCATCCCTAAACTTTAACAAGTTTGTTTTTCATCCCTAAACTATTAAAAATTTACACTTTCTGTCCTTAAACTTCAAAAATATTTTCTTTTCATCCCTAAACTAATGAAAAAAGTTCATTTTTTTGTCCCTATTTTCACTCCTAAATTATTTTTTTGGGGGGGGGGGGACTTTTTAAAAATCTTAGGGAAAAAAAGAAGAAGCAAACTTTAGGGACAGAAACGATATTTTAGCCAAATTGATATTTTGAACAGAAACCAATTACACCATAACAAGGTTTCTAGGATAAAATTATTCACAAATGATCATATTAGGTGCCAAGTCAATAGACAAGAAGCTTAAATCTCATAACCAAAAAGAAACAAGAACAATAGTAATGATCATCTCAAAGTAATATATAAGAAATAAAAGTGAACCAAGCCCAGTGTTATGCTTCTTGGTATGGTAAAACAAGGATGAAAGAAAGATGAGGGAGCCTATTTCAGAACCAAACTATCACTCCACTTTCTCGTTGACAGATTAGGTATGAGATTCCTCCACCCACATGTATGTTATAATAAGTGAATTCACTTTCAAATTCATTGTGTTCCTGTATGAATATATTTAACATGTACAGAATTTTAGTCAGTTTCCCATGCGACTGACTTTTCTATTAAAAAGTGGTAAAAAATTATTATTTTGGTGGAAAAAAATAGTGCATATCAAAATTAAAAAACTAGCCTAGTCAGACACGGGATTGAAAATGTTTTTTAATTGGTCCAGGTTGTCCTGCACATACTTGAAACTATTGACTAACAGTAAGGTTTGGAAGTGACAGCATGTTCATCATACTTGATGCTCAACCCAGCCAAATCTGTTGCAATTCCTTGGTAAGAACCAACTAGGTGGTGTATCGTTCACCCAAATATATATTATAAACTGAAGTTACAATGGTGCATCACACACCAGAATGACAACAGTTTACAACAAAAACTGTCCAGGGCTACCCCAATCAAGTAGGGTTCTAATGGCTTTTGGATGCAGTGATAAACAAGAAGCTACCAAAGATCAGATTCACAAAACATTGACCTCCCAAAGTCACTAAAGCAAAGACATAATAGTCCAAAAACAAATGAAATAAAATAACAGTCATCAGTATTCAGTACTACATATATTTTCTGTATTATACCAAAACTCTTAATTTCATCTACACATTGAGATCTGATACCCCAAAGGAATGATCCACGTATAAAAAAAAATTGGGCATGTATATGTGAGTTCAAATCCCAAATGAAATAAAAATAAAGGTGCTGAGGAATCAATATAACATAAATAAGCCTAAACCATAGGCTTAAGCTTTTGGTTTAGGTGATATCCCTGTTGTTTTAACGTCTCAATTGGAATCTCCCCAAAGTATTATCTCCTCAACAAATGATATTACAACCCATGGTGGTGTGGGGTAAGGTGGCAAAGCTACTAAGTCTCTTTTGCAGTTGAACGAGGACGGGTTGCTTTGGTAGTTGGAACAAAGACGAGGTGCATGTTCTTGAAGCCATACAAGTGTTAATCGTACAAGGCAAGCCCATAAACCCAAACAGATGATCTTGGAAAACGACCCTACAAAATAGTATTACCGATGGTGCTAGATCAAAGAAGAATGACACAGTGCAAGGTTCCCATGGAAGAGGACTTACAAGGTTCCTATGGATGAGCGTGCAAGGTTAACATGTGGTTCCTATGGATGGCATACAAAAGGACCATGGATGACACTCAAGAGAAGGAAAAGCCCATAGGCAAGAGGGAGCTAGTAGAACTCGTTCGTGGCTCACAAAGAAGCAAAGTAAGCCAAAGAGGCAAAGTAAAAGAGAAGCTGGAATTAATATAACATAATTGGGGCCAAGCCTATAGGGTTAAACTTTTGGATTAAGTGGTGTCTCTATATATTATATTAAAGCTTCAATTGAAGTCTTTCCAACATAAATTTCTTTGACAATGTTGCAATTCAGACTAAGATTCAACAACAACATTTAAAGGTCCAGAATTATGCACCAATGATATTGAGGCAACAATTTGCATGTTATTTTCAGATATCAGCCTGTAATGATGGCTTGACTGCCTGAACTATTTAAACACAGAAGGCAGCATATGCCAATTACTAATAATGAATGAAAAAGCCACCACAAGGGCCAGAAGCTTGAACATATTACATAAACAACAACAGAAAGCACAGGGCTCTTTACAGAGATGTCACTACATCAGAAAGTTTTCATATAATCAGATCATGAACAATATTATAAAGCACAGAATCTATTACAGAAATGCCACTACATTAGAAAGTTTTTATATAATAAGAACAATAACATTGATGGTAATAAGAATACAACAAACATCATGAACAAAATTAAGAAAAAGTCAATTTACTCGAGTGGAACTTCCACTTCAGATGTACCAATCAAGTATCAAGTGAAAGCATATAAAGGATAAATTGTAAGGTATCTGATAAATGTTAGATTTTTGAAAAGAGAGAGAATTTACTTTTGTTTTCTTCAAGACCCCGTGAAAGAAATGTATCCCCTCCACTAATGTCCATAAAAACAGCTATTTCCTTTCCACCAGCTGATGCTTTAAGGAAATAATCGTCTAACTCACGCATAATACCCTCCAAGGTCTTCTTGCTCCTCCACGCATCATCAGTTTCTTTATACCAGCTCATTGTTGATGAATTATCATCAACCACTTCTACAGGCTGAGGCTTCTCAGGAAGTGGATTTACAAAAATTTTCGCAACAGCTTCCTCTTTCTGATCTTCTTCTTCAAATTCTGTCTTAGTCTCTGCCCACTTTTCATCCTCAACTACCAATTCACTATTCTTGTAATGATGATGTGGTGACAAACACCTAAAAGTGTCCAAATTTTCCCATGAGCTAAGAGATGATGGGGTACAACGATCATACTCTTCAATCTCTGTGCTTTCTTTTTGGGGAACTTCTTCCTTCCTATTATTTTCATCAAAATTTCTCAAATCAGGGCTAAAAGGAGGTGGTGGAGGAGGCAATGGTGGAGGTGGTGAGGGAGGCAATTGCAGGCCAAAAGGGATATTTTCAAGCTCTAATGTCTCTGACTCAGTAAATTGCCGAAGAGTTACTCCTGTATTCTTTAATGCTCTCAAATAACCCAATTGGGCATCCACAAAATCTCCCCTAAACCCAACCAACTGTTTCATTAGCTTCTTCCTCTCCCTGCAATTCTGCACCCGCTCATCCTTCTCAATCCTCGATGCAACACATCCCATTTTGCTCAATACGTGTAACAGCAAAGAAGTTTATGGTATCTAGCTTAACTGAAAAATACAACAGAAAGAATAAAGCCAAATGCAGGTTCAATTTTGTCTACTTCTATGAGCAAAAAATATACTTACTACATCAAGCACTACATCCTTGAAAATTCATAATGCCTATTACTTCCTTGCAAATTCATAATGCCTATAAACTTTTCAGATTCTTCCCAGCTCAAACGGTCATCATATTATAAGATGATAATCCAAATCACTTCACATCCAAATTAACACTAGAGTTTTATCACAACATGCTTTTTCACTTTTACTCCAAAAAATAAATCCCAAATAATAAAGGTAAAATAAAAGTACCCAGTTTCAAAACTTTTTTACAACAATTCACTAATCCACAACTCTGTAACAAAAATATCCAGATGGGTTATCTTTTTTTATCACTTGTCTTTCAAGTTCAATACGTTGAGATGGTTTCCTAAGCCTAAATTGTCTGTTCTCACACCACATGCCTAGTTAACCCTGGTCATTCATTGATCTCAATTCTTAAATAAGCCAAAAGGTAATCAAAGCTCAAAGGAGAAAGAATAGCCATATTTAGAAATTCCAAAAAAAGTCACATACCCACAAAAGCTGAAAGAATAACCACCAAATGGCTGCGCCTGTGTTGTGTCACTGATTTTCCCAGCTATACTCAGCCAAAATTGATCTTCATAATCATCCCCACAACACCAAATCCTGAATCAGCTACTCTTACCTTTCCTGACCCATCGAGGACTTAAATAAAAGAGACCCAAAAAAGCACATTAAAAACAAAATCTACCCAGTTCCAAAAATCTCCACAGCTCAGCAATAGAACAATAATAATAGATATATCACCCTTTAAAAAAAAAAAAAAAAAGAAACTGGTCTCCTCAAAGTACAGCCTCAAACAGGTTTTCTGGTAAGTTTAGTAAAAGATAAAATAAATAAGACAAGAAAACAATGGTCCTGACATGGAAACTGTGAGAGACAGAGAGATGTTTTAGATTGAAAACTATACAAATAATTTTAATAGTACTGCAACAACGGTTATGGACTTAAGGGTTGGGTTTGAACACGTTAAGGCAGAGATCGAGAGAAGCCTAAAAAGCCTTCTAGTTCCAGAGTGCCCCACTTTTGTTCACGCTTTACAAATTGAGAGAGAGAGAGAGAGAGAGAAAGAGATAGGAAAGCTCGAGACCCAAGAAGAGTGAGCATACAAAGTATAGAGTTAATAAGCGCATTTTTAGCTCTAAGCCATTTTAATGTATTTTCTTGTCAGTTAAGCTTTCTTTTGGTGGTGGGTGTGAGGACTAAGGACAAAAACCAAACCTTATTTCAACATACTACCACGTGAGCAACAACCAGAAAGCAGAAACATGTTTAATGTTTTTTTTTTTTTGTTTTTTCCCTAAAAAAGACAATAAAGAAAACATTAAATTATTATCAAAACATTAATATTTTTATTGAGAGTTTTATAGTTTAATTAATAATTTTGAATAACATTAATGAAGATGTTCAAGATTCAAATTTTTTTATATAACTTAACCATTAAATTATATCTAAAAAACAAAAATAAAAATCTTGTATCAATATTTTTGTTACAATTTGAAAATTTAATCAAGTAATGTATGCATAATTATTTTCAAAACATTAACAATTTTGAAATGTAATTGTTATCTTTTGTTATTAATAAAAAGTTTAATCGGTCACATATATAATGTTTAGGGGATAATTGTTCAAGTCCCAAGTGAGAAGGTTTGATTGGTGACAAATTTAATATTTATTGAATAATTGTTCAAATCAAAAGTCCATCAATCAATTTAAGATTGATCATTGATATCAAAATCTAATGTACATAATTGTAAGATAGTGTGTGCTTTTGTTATATTTGAAAATGTATGTTCAAACCTTAAAGATTAGCCTTTGAAACCTTTCAAAGACTTTAATAAATATTAGATTGTGTTTTTAGAAGAGCAATTTTAAAGATAATTATAAAGAATTCGAATAACATAATTTGTTTTCCTTCCTTGGAAAATTATTCTCTATTCTTTAAGTTTAAAAAAAATGAAATAGAACACTACTAAAAAAAACAAGTAAAAAATGTGCTCTTGCATATATTCTTGGAATATTACACATAAAAAAATTATGATATAGATATTCTGTTTTTTTTTTTTTTTTCGTTTTATCATTCATTAAAATCAGGATAAGGATTAAAAAATAATAAATTTCAAAGACTTTCTATCATTCCCTAAGAACAACTTTCGGAATATGCAACCAAATGAGGTAGAGATCTTTTTGAACTACCACTTCTTTCTTTCTTTTCTTTATTTTTATTTATTTTTTGCTTATTGGCTAAGACAAGGGAGAAGGTATTTGCCTATTTGATATCAAAAGATGTGGCATCATTTGATACAAAGTACTTTTTCAAGATAAAGCTACTTTTAGTTTTTTTTTTTTTTTTTAATTTTTAGAAGAAGAAGGCAACTTGCTGTTTTCTATATCATGCTTTAAAAAAATATTAAAAAATCATACCAATTTAAAATTTGAGATATTTTATTTACATAATAAAATTTTATAATATTTTCACAATAATTTATTTTTAATTATATCTCAATATAATATTTTATTCTGACATAGGAGTAACGACAGCTTAATTGTTATAAAAATATTGTAATAATTTATTATGTGTTTACTCTTTAGTTGGAATTTATTTTTGTGTAGTGCGTATCTTAGCATGGGGAAGGATGCGTATTATAGCGTAAGGGACGTGTACATGGAAAAGACGAAGCAGTGGCCACGTCAGACAAAGAAAATCCAACTTCCAACCCAACAAAGCAGTTTTTCCTGCAGAGAGTGGTGACCTTCCTTTTCTCTACTTTATCTTTCCAAAAAGCTCTTTTCTGACTAATAATTCTGCCACCTCGGAGAGTTTAATCTTCTTTGCTCACCTTCATTGCTTATTATTTCTTTTCCCCCACCTTTTTCTTCTTCTTTAGTTTTCCAACCACTCATTTCAGTCACAAATTCACAATGCACTTTCCCTTGTATTTGCGGATTCTACAACTTTTAGTTTTGCCCACTTTTTTGTTAATGCACCACTCAAAATACACCAAGTATGTAAAGATTAAGCTTATAACTTGAATGAGGAAAAGTAGAGGAATGGGAGAGAAGAGGAGGGGAATGACATGTCTATGTACAAATGTCATTCATATTAACAAACAAATCTTTAAATTCAAAAAAAATTTTCAAAATTACAACTTATAAAAGTCAGATACTTCTTTAGTCGAAAAATACTTAAATATTTAAGGAATAATGTTCCTTCCTCTCACATGAGAGGTGAATCTCATGGTAAGATTCACGTGTGAAACCCTCTTCTCATGTAAGAAGAGGAAGCATTACTCTTAAATTGCCTAAAAATTTCTTGTTTACTTATTATTTCTTTTCCCCCACCTTTTTCTTCCCCTTTAGTTTTCCATCCACTCATCTCAATCACAAATTCCAATGCACTTTCCCCTGTATTACAGTTTATACGACTTTTTTTTTTTATGTTTTGCTTACTTTTTGTTAATGCACCACTCAAAATACATCAAGTATGTAAAGATTAATCTTATTATTTGAATGAGGAAAATTAGAGGAATGGGATGGGAGAGGAGAGGAGGGGAATGATATAACTATGTACAAATGTCATTCATATAAATATGTATGTAACAGCAAATATTTTGTTATCTTTTTGGTTTATCTCACAACATGAACTTCTCTCAACTCTAGTGCATGGTGTTCAACCTTCTTTTTCATCAATGATATAGAGAATATATCACATACAAACAAACAAGGATCTTGAATTCAATTTTTATTAGTGAAAAAGGAGGAACTTAATAACTTTGAGATTAGTAGTTCAAAAAATATTTTCGGAGTTACAACTCTCAGATCTTTTTTTTTTTTTTGACAAAAGTGATATAACAACTCTCAGATCTCAGAAGATATCATCCGGACTTCTTGTTTTGTGGATAAGTACCTATTGATTATTTCCTTAGCCAAGGGTTCAAGACAAGCATTGGCTAAGGAATATCAGGCATAATTCGGTTTTAACTATTCACTTGTCAAATCAACTAGGCCCCACCCCAGACTCAAACAAGCAAATAAATAACTCAACCAAAGGTAATAGATTCCTCTAGTAAAGCATTCATAAGAGAGGAAGGGAGGAGATGTATTTTTTTTTTTTTGAGAAGCGGGAGGAGATGTATTTTAAAAAGATTTGAATATCTTGAGGCCATAATGATTTAACTCATTCAATCTAAACAATTGGTTCTGTAATTTGTACATGAAATGACTGATTCTCAATTTCTCATATGACAACGTGTAAGAAACTAAAATAATCCAATTGGGTACCTAATTAGGTGTGTAAAGAATCTCATAGGATTTTCTTAAAAGTTTCTTTTTCTAATCCAATTAAAGAATTGATTGCTTTAAGGAACAAAATTATAAGAATTCTTCCTTGACACATTATTTAACGCTGTTAGCATTCATTTAGTAATTTTAATTAAAATTTAAGGGCTATGTTAACGAATGCTCTTAATCCAATTTATTAATGAGACATTTTAGAAAAGTTTTAATATCACTTTTATGAGAAATATAAAAAACTAAAAAAAATTCCTTAAATCAATACCCTTATAGCATTCATTAACTTTTCCCAAAATTTAAATACAATACCTTAAGGGCTATGTTAATGAATGTCCTTAGTCTCATTTATTAATGAGGCATTTAAAAAAAAAAAAATATTACTTTTATGAGAAATGTAAAAATTTTCTAAAATTATTCATTAAATTAATACCCTTACAACATTAGTTAACTTTTCTCAAAATTTAAATATAATACCTTAAGTTTTGTTCCTTAGTGCTCTTTTTAAATTTTAACCAAAACTTAGACACAACACCTAAGCCAAGCCAAGCCACATGTTCATGAACACATCATTATTTTTTAGCTTGGCACATTGAATAGTTGAGTCTAAACTTAAGCTAAAATTTGACTCGTTTACTTACTAAACAAATGGACATAAATAAGTTTTTTTTTTTCTCTCAAAAAAAAAATAAATAATTTTTTTTTTTTAATTTGAGCCCGAGTTATAAGCACTATATTTTAAATCCCATTTTATCTTTGCCACAATAAAGGAGCAACATAGTAATCACCCGACAGAAGGAAATATCAAAAAAATTCACAATTTGTTCAACAAAAGCATCATAATTCCACTTAAATAAAAACCTTCAAGAAGCTTAGCCTAAGCATGTAGGTGCTTCTTACTTTTGTTTTAAAGCCGAAACCCATCAAATCCCATTGTGCTGTTAAAAGCCTAAAGCCTAAAGGATCTTTTTTAGCAGCAAATCAAATTTATTCACAGCCCCTACTTGAACATTGCCCTAATTCTAAGCTTCTAAATTGAAGTTAATTATGATTATAACCATTAACGTGTATTGATTCTTTAGGCACATCAAAAAAAAAAGATTTAGTCCCTACTCCTAAGAAAAAAAGCCCAGACAGCCCTTTTTGTTTCTTGGACATTGAAATGTCACAGCCCACGTGAGTGAGCTCTTTTTTGGACATTGAAGGCGAAGGCCTATTCTAAAACATGGGCTTAGAAAAACCTTGAATTTCTTAGGAAAGTTGGAACCATCAAAGGCTAAATAATTCTCCATAACAGGGTATAACGTGAAATAGCACTTTGCACACTGTACTCTGCAGTCCTTGAGATTGTACAAGAATTAAGAAATATGCTATCACAGGGTATGTTGACTATGTTCTCTCTTTTGTCCATTTGAAAACAACTTATCTAATTCCTTGTAAAAAAAATTTTGCTAAAAATGTGTTAAGATATATTTATACTTCAATAGAGTGTGAAAAAAAAAAAGATTTTAAAAAATTATATATAAAAATATAAAAACTTAACAAATAAACTCAAGCCAAACAAACACTTTGTATATATCTAGAATGAGACCACAGACACTTTACCAAACATGACCCAGGCTCAAAGTTGCCAGCCTTGTTACTCTTACGGCTTACCTTGTGGTGTTCTCATCTCTTGCAGTCACGTTTCATGACATTATTTAAAATTGTAAATCAAAGTCAACATCATCAACAATCAACAAAATGCTAAATTGTAAAAGTATAAAGAAAATTTATAAATTCAGCTAAAAATATAAAGAAAATTTACAAATACTGCTTATATGAAATTAAAATAAAAATTACTAACTTTTTTATATGAATAAAAATTACGAACATTTCCATGCATGCTGACTCTGCTCATTAATTTCTTTAGGTCCCACGTTGGCCAAAAATTCAATACAAATTTAATTTGTATTTTTTCTTTTTTCACAATGGATGAAATGATGCATTATAATTGATATGAATTCAAATAGTATCGATAGTAAATAATGAGTTAACATAGAAGAGATTTATTCTAATCGTAAAAAGCATGGACACAAAAGTTTGCATGTCGCGCCCGCGTTGGAAATACGTACTGAATATTGGCTACACATGGGACACGGTTGCACGTGTGTCCCAACCATTTTTTTTTTTTAATTATTAAACACGGCTGGGACATGGGGTATGTTGAAAAAAAAAAAAAAAAAAAAAAAAAAAAAAAAAAAAAAACCTACAACCTTGCTTCTCCATTCTCCATTTTCATATTCTCCTACGCTATGTTTCTTTATCTTTCTTAACTTTCACTCTCATTTTTTGTTTTCAAAAACTTATCTCTCTTTTTTTTATTTTTAATACACTTCTCCTCCCTCACTCTTGCGTCTTTTCTTTTTCTTTTTTTCTTTTTCAATCCACATATTAGAATGACACTCGCATAACGGGCTTTAATATACTTGGCACATGGGCTTAAATATAATTAGGACATGAGCTTAAATTATTAAAGGGGGTAATATTTTAGATCTCTATCACACACACACACACACACATTAAGACTCTAAGACTTTAATTAAATAAAATATTCATTATTTCTCTTAAATTGATATATGGATAATAATATATGAAAAAAAAAAGTTTGACCTTATATAAAAATATTAAAATATATATTTAATTATTAACTAATATAGGTATCATCGCTGTATCCATATCTTACTTTTTCAAAAATTAGCATGGCACCATATCATATCAGTACTTGTACCTGTACCCATATCTGTACAAGTGGTTCCTAGTTGTAATCACACCTTCTTAGTAGTAGTCATAAGATTAATAACTATATATGTAAGGACACAGATTTGGTTCCTAAGCCCAAACGATGAATGGGCCAACCCAAAAGACCCAAAAACAATAAATTTGTAGAGAGTAAGTATAGAAAACTGGGTTAGGATGAATTAGACAATCAATAGGATGAGTTCAGATGATAAAAAAAACAAAATAGACAAGTTTAACTTCAGAAGGTAGTCCTCGGCTAACATTCGAGGAGATCAGCTCTAGTATATATTGTTCTAACTTGATTACACGTTCCATTTTTTAGTGGCTATAGTGTTTCTTTCTTGATTTCTCGATCTCCCTTCTTAGGGTTTCTTTCTCGTTTTATACTCTTCTTTCTTCTCCTCTTTGCCTTCCACGTGCAGATTTAGGTGGTTGGTGTTGATACTTGTCTCATCAGCTTCTTCTGAAAGTCTCAACATGATAGCTATAAGGCTAAAAAACGCTATTCAGATATCACTTCCACATTAATGTGGCCAGAGAATTAGCTGCAGAATATTCAATGCAGTGGTAGCAGCTTTCTCTTCTGATATTTTAGGGTCCTCCTTTGCTATACGCTTTTGCCATACTTATCCATTCCATCAGAACTCCCTGGAATGCTATCCTATATGGCCGATCACCCAAATGGACCTCGACTTTGATTTTCCGAGGTGATAATCATCCTCGACAATACCTCCTAGGTTGCTACGTTCAATACTAACTTCTCTTCATATACCAACATATACTTCCTTGACAAAGTTTATCTAGTCTTCGGACAAATCTTCATTCTCGGCTTGGGTCCTCCTTTGCTATACGCTTTTGCCATACTTATCCATTCCATCAGAACTCCCTGGAATGCTCTCCTATATGGCCGATCACCCAAATGGACCTCGACTTTGATTTTCCGAGGTGATAATCATCCTCGACAATACCTCCTAGGTCGCTACGTTCAATACTAACTTCTCTTCATATACCAACATATACTTCCTTGACAAAGTTTATCTAGTCTTCGGACAAATCTTCATTCTCGGCTTGGGTTCTAAGCCCAACATGTATATGAATAAGAAATTCCTAGCCCAATGCCCCTATAATATATATATATATATATATATATATGAAAAAAAATTCTAAATGAATGTAAACTTTTTTAATAGGTATAGCATGACTCATTAATTTCTTGACACCAAAGTTCTCAATTTACAACTTAGAAAAGAGGTCACACATTATTAGATTGGCAAACAGTAACAAATCTAAATTCTTTCACTCGGATACTTGATTTTTTTTTTTTTTAATGCGAGAATAATTTGATAGTTGATACTTGACACCAATTTTGCCTTTTTTATAATTTTTTAAGTTTAAGAAAATCTTATTAATTATTAAGAAATAATTTCTAAACAAAATTAAAAAAACATATATTCTTAATGAAACTCAACATTTAACAACTAGTTGTGATGCTTGTAATGTGTTTTTTTTTTTTTTTTTTTTTTTAATGGAATATACAATGACTTTATTAAGAAAAATATAAATACAAAGCATCCTAAAGTATAGACAACTCAATAATAGATGATTTTTCCTCAATCCAATTACAAAATTATTAATTCCTTTGTCAAGCTGTGCCAAAATATGTGTTGGTTTATTTCCTTGTCACCTCACATGCAGTAGTTGGGCTGTTCTGAAATCTTGTTGCTTGTGGTGAATGCATGTGATGATGTTAACAATAACAATTGGGAGGTTATAGAGCCAGTGAGAGCATCAGAGACAATGCATGAATATGTCTAAAAAATGACATCCCTAACTCCGATATCCCAAGATAAAGTGACTGCTTCATCCATAGCTTTGGCTTCAACCTCCAAAAGGCCCAGTGGTAGCAATATGTGTTACCTCAAAGCTAGTCCTAACGCAACAACTTCATGGTCAAAATAGGTAAAATGAAGAAATAAGATACCCAATTTTGTGCTAGAGAGAGAGAGAGAGAGAGAGAGAGAGAGAGCCTTTGTGAAAGGATAAAATTAAATTAGGTATTGAAATAAATTACAAATCTAAGGGATGAAAGGTGTTGAGACTTGAGAGAGTGAAATGGTTGTCGAAAATACAAACAGAATTGAATCCAAAAACGACCAATGATGGATAACATTTAGAATTTGATATTATGGGTGCAATGACAAATTCTCACCAATTAGTGCAAATTACCCATCTAGAGATTTTGGAATTCCTCATCCATCACAATTGGCTGATGGTACACCTAAGGCAAAGCCATTTTCTACTGAAAAATCTAGGGTGAACACAGATAACAATCATTGGTTGATGTTTGTTATTAGAAGAGAGCAAATGAAGAGTGACACTAAGATGATATTTTTTTTTAATAAAAAAATACGGATTATATTTTTTAATAATAAATTGGATTTTTTTTTGAATTTTAAACTAATCGAAATAAAAATTTAGAGGCACAACTTCATTTCTTTCTCACACTCAAGTTAAGAGGACGACACCATTCACTCAAGTCCTCTAAGTTTTACCATATAAGCATATTTTATAGCTAAAATTTGGGTTTTGGCATAAAAGTTCTCAATGTTCTCGTTTATGTATATAGCATCATACAAAAACATCAGTAGATATGGAATCAATTTTAAAAGTGATCTAATTTCTTTCATATGTTTATACTTCAAGTTTATGTTTAAGTACAAATATATGTTGAAAATGTTTGTTAAATTCATTAGGGGAAATAACATCCCCCTCCCCTCTCTATGTATAGAGTAGTTCACGATTCTTTCCCTTATCTTTGAAACCAACCTATTTTCCATTCTATGTTTTCCAAATGGGCAAATACTCAAATTCTGAGTAAATTTTACCTAGAAAAATTTAACCCAACCAATGAATTAAACATAACACATAAAAATTACTACTTCATCTTGTTTCTCCAAAAAATAAAATATAAAAATTCCTTCGAAAGTAATGGAGTTTATTGGGAATCAATTGCAATATGTGTCTCTGACAGTGGAATGAAATCCTAAAGTTGTTAAGTTAGCACTAATTGTTGGGTTTTGATCTCAATAAGAGCTCAATTTCTCATATTATAATTAGTAGAAATATCTTATTGTTTAGACTTAGATAATGTTGTTATGACATACTTCCCATAAACATTTTTTTTCGCAAGTTTTCTTTTACTTTATTCTGTTTTATAGGTTTTATGTTCTACAATTGAAATTATAAGCTATACTGTAAACACTCGACTCCTGATCTCTCACATAGACCAACAATTTAAAGGGGAAGAGAATTTCCCTTGTAGTTACCAACATTATATTCATGAATTTAGGCTAAATTTACTAGTTGGGTTAAGTTTTTGGGGTTTAATTTACATGGGCTAGGTTATTTGGGGTAGTTTTGACATTTTATTTTTTAGTTGTGAGATTCCAGGATTCAAAAGATTTCGTTGGACTTAATTGGGGGAGTAACAGAATTGGGTATTTGCTCATTTTGGACATTTAGAATAAGAAATTTGTTAGTTTCAAAGATAAGGAGGGAACTTTGAATTACCCCGAACATAGAGGGGGAAGTAATTTGTCCTCTAGAATATTATCAAAAATGTTTTAACATAAATATGTACTTAAACATAAATTTGAATTTTAAACATATGGAGAAAATTAAATAACTTTTAAAATTCGCTTTGTATGTGCTCGTGTTTGTATTCGATGCTATACACATAAAAGAGAATATTGAAAACTTTTATGCCAAAACCAAAATATTAGCTACAAAATATACTTATATGGTCAAACTTTCTCACACTAATGCTTTAGCTACAAAATATACCTATGTGGTCAAAGTTAGAAGATTGAGCGTGAGTAAGACAAGGAAGCCTTAATTGAATAAACTTGAAATTTATAGGATTTAATTGAATTTTGGTCAAAATTAAAAGGTAAAATTTATAATTTAGCCAAAGTAAAATTGAATCATTTATTGAAAAATACATTGTTAGTAAGTGTCTTAAAGACATGAGTTAAGATGTAATTCCTGCTGAATTTTTTAAAAATTTTATTTCATAAAATAAAGTAAAATCATTCAATTATCAAGAAAAGTGTACATATTTATAAAAATATATGAATGTGTGTGTGTGTGTGTGTGTGTGTGTAGAGAGAGAGAGAGAGAGAGAGAGAGAGAGAGAGAGAGGTATGTGCTTATCATTGGATACAAAATACTTTTTCCTGATATATATATATATATATATATATATATAGAATACAATAGAAGATAGAAGAAGACAAATAGATAGATAAATAGATAGAAATCTTCTTCTAAAAGAGAGAGAGAGAGAGAGGAAAGAGATAGATAGATAGATAGATAGATAGAAATCAGAATTAATGGCTATAGTAAACATACGCTCTATTGGTCCTCCATCATTAATAATAATTGTAATCTAAAAATAAAAATATGATTCTTCTACAAATTTATTAAAAATATTAAGCATAGAGTCCATTGATTTGAAACAAACTAAGAAAGAAGAAACAAGTGGTATAAAAAAAACAAAAAAATTGGTTTTTATAACAAACAGAACCCTGTCCATTATTTTTATAACAAAATTAATATAATTGTTATTAGAAGAAGAAGATTTCAAACATATTTTAATAAAGAAATTGGTGGGTTAAAATTAAAACAAGCACAAAAAAAAAATCCTAATTCAGTATTTCTTCTTCACTTTTGCTTTTTTTTTCAATAGCGTCCTAGTTAGATTGGGGACATAGGTCGAAAATCGCATGGGTTATCGAAGCAAGGAGTCTCTATCGATCCAAGTAGTCATCCATTTAGACTACAAAAGATAAAAATGGACAGGATAGTGGTGGTTCTAGTGGCAACGTCAATTTTGGTTTGAGAGAGGGAATTCAGGCCATTACCTATGGCTATGAGAGATAATTAGGATGTTTTTTTTGTTTGTTTTTTGTTTTGCATTGATTCTGATTTCTATCTATCTATCTATCTATTTTTTTTTTTATGAAGAAGATTTCTATCTATCTATCTATCTATCTATCTATCTATCTATCTATCTATTTGTCTTCTTATATCTTCTATTCCATTCTATACTATGCTATGCTATGTATAGAATAAAATAGAAGAGAAAGTCTTTGGATTGAAGTCTGTTGGTGAAGGCCGTGACCAAGACTTTATTATCGGCTGCATCGATTAAAAGGGCTTTTTTGTTAAACTGGGTCACATACGACCTCAAACTCTCATCCTCCCGTTGTTTGATGTTCAACAAGCTTACCGAAGATCTCTTTTACCTCTTCCCGTCAATGAGGTGTGAGACAAAGTGTCCGCTTAGCTCCTTGAAAGTTGAGATAGTGTTAGGGGCTATCTTACTGAACCATACTCTAGCCGATCTCTTGAGTGTGGTGGGAAAAACTCTGCACATGGTCTCGTCTAGAACTCCTTGTAGATGCATAAGGGTCTTGAATGATTCTAGGTGGTTGAGTGAGTCTTTTGACCCATCCTACACTTCCACTTGCGACATTTGGAACTTGGCTGGAAGGGGGAAGGAGGAAACTTGCGCTATGAAAGGTGAATTAGTTCAATAGACCAACTCGTCGAGGTCGGTGGACACTAAACCCCTCATGGCGTTCATCATCACATCCATCATTTCTTTCATCATTTGTGTTTCCTCCGATCGGTCCTGCCTGCTGGCGACATTGCTTTCTTCCTGATCCTCCCTTTCCTGATGGTCACCCGTTAGAGGGTGGCTGTCGTTGTTCTCGTCGTGCTCTTGTTCGTTCCAGTGTTTGTTGGGACGTCATCCATTCCTTTGGTTGAATTGCTGGTCCAACTCTTGATTGCGTTGGGTGAGTCATTCGACTGCTGTAATGAGGGTTTGCACTTGTCTCCCCAAGGCATTTGGGTTGTTCTTGATTTCCTAGTTGATGGTGGCCATTGAGCATGTTTATGCCATACAACTCTTTGTCTTAGAAGTGGTGGTATGGCTAACTACTTGTTTCCCACATACAACGCCAACTGATGATACACAAAATTGTCAGTGAGTTGATCGTTTACACGCACACCAATCGAAGTTCCTGAATAATAAAAATCAATAAAGAACCTACAGAGAGCACTAGTGGAGTGTTGACCAAAGACCTTCCGAAGGCTAAATTAATGATAGAAGAATCTCCAAGAACTCAAAAGTGTGAGAGCTAGCAGATTTTTCACATACCTCGAATAAGTGGAGGTGTAGTACTTATATAGGGGTGTAGAGCTAACCCAAATCCCTTGAATATAGTATCTTCCCTTACAGGGAAGATACAGGACTTTCAGGTCTCGAGATTTTGGGGTCTTTCTTTCCATATAAAACTATTTGGACTTGGTGTACAAGTTATTTTTATGTAGAGACTTAAGAGTGGAGATCACGTAATGGCTTAAGGGGTTCGGTGGTTCACCCGTTGGCATGGGCCGTTTCAACCTGTTAATATGCTTCTTCATCTGTCGGGAGTGGGCCAGTTTCATCCTGTTGGCATGCCTCATTATCCGTCGGTGAGTGAATGAAAAAATGCCAAGTCGTTCATCGGTTACATATGTGGGTACCTGATGGGGCCTATGAAGAAAGGATGGTGGACTCGTCGACATGTAGGGAGCACTACCCGACAAGTCTTTAATTTATGGGTCCCGTCAAAGGGTATGTCCATCTCAACGGGTGAGAAAGTCAAATATTCTTTAAGGACAAAAATGCCTTTATCAAATCTCATGGGATTTCGTTAAAAGTCACTTTTTCTACTCAATGAAAGAATCTATTAAGAATATAAGGTAAGAGAGAGAAAGACTGAATAGTCTGTATATTTTGTGTAAATAATCATGTACAATAGAAAGCCTTATATAGGCTAAGTGTGTGTGAAGTACAAGTAATATGAGTGTACTACAAGTATAGTATCCTGGGCTAAACCCGATGGGCTAGACTAGACTAAGCTATATACTAACACCCCCCCCCCCTCAAACTTGAGATAGCAAGGAGGAAGCCAACTGGAATTTGGATATGAGATCTTGAAGATGACTAGGCGGGTGAGTTTTGGTGAAGATATCAGCAGGTTGGTATGCAAAGGAGATGGAGAATAATTGGAGATTGCATTTCTTGAGATTCTGGCTAGTGATGTGGTAGTTGATCTCAATGTGCTTGGTGTGTTCATAGAAGACTTCGTTATGAGTAATGTAGATAGCACTACAATTATCACAATAAAGAGGAGTGACAGTGGGCTATGGAGCATCCATGTCAGCCAAGAGCCATCGAAGCCAGACAAGCTTGCAGGTGATGTCAGCAAGAGCACGATACTCAGCCTTAGTACTGGAACGGGAAACCACATCCTGCCTCTTGCTACGCCATGAGACAAGAGAAATACCCAACAGTAAACAAAAACTTGTGATGGAGTATCAATCAGTTGGATCATCTGCCCAATCTGCATCTGAATAAGCATGGAGCTCGAGAAAAGACCAAGAGGAGTAGTGAAGACCATGATAAAGTGTGCCCTTGATGTATCAGAGAATCTGAAGAACAGCAGCATAGTGCACAGAACAAGGGGTGTCCATGAACTTACTAACCATACTCACGACATGTGAAATATTTGGGCTAGTGACAGTGAAATAGATCAAACTACCAACTAGCTGACAGTAACAAGTAGCATCTGATATAGGTTCACCATCCAAGGGTGTGAGCTTGGCATTATATTCCAAGGGAGTGGAAACAGTTTTTTTGTCTGTGATACCAGCCTTGGAGGGAAGGCCAGAAGCATATTTAGCTTGGGATATATAGTATCCATCAGAGGATGAGGTAACCTCAAGCCCAAAAAAATAGCTAAGAGTGCCCAAATCTTTCATCTCAAAATGCTGACTAAGGAAGTGCTGAAAAGAGCAGTGTTATGAGGACTCAAAGTGAACCCCTGCTGAGCAACAACTGAGCTAAAATTTTCAAACCAAGCCCGAAGAGCCTGCTTGAGGCCATAAAGAGCACGACGAAGGCGACAAACTTGACGGCCTGAGTGAGTATAGCCATGGGGTGGATGCATGTACACTTCTTCTTGAAGGTCTCCATTGAGAAAATCATTATTTACATCCATCTGATAAAGAGGCCAACGACGAACAGCAGCTACAGCAACGAGATATCTGACAGATGTAAGGCAAGCAACATGAACAAATGTTTTCTCATAGTTAATGCCATATTCCTGAGTAAAGCTTTTGGCAACGAGGCAAGCCTTGTATCATTCAACAGATCCATCAGCCTTGGTCTTGATCTTGTAAACCCACCTACAACCTACTACAGACTAACCAAGAGGCAAATCAACCACATCCCAAGTGTGATTTTTTTTTGAAGGGCATCTAGTTCTTTGGACATAGCTTGCTACTAAAGAAGGTCAGTATGGGCCTCACGATAGGTGTGAGACTCATTGAAGGTGGCAAGAGAAAAAGAGAAGTGATAATCAATGAGATAAAGAGGAGGAACGCTTACTTGAGTAGAGCGACGAAGGTCAGGACCAATAAGAGACTCAGGAGACGGTGGTGCCACAGGATCCAAGACAGGCGGGTTATACGCCGGGGATAAAATCGAAGATAAGTTGTCTGGAGAGGCAGCCATTGTTAAAGAATCCTCCATAAATTTAGGATAAAGAGAGAGGAAAAGATTAGTAAAAATGGGAGACTTTGAGGAAGAGGACATAGGAAACTGCTGAAAACTCGTGAAAGAACGATGTTCTTAGAACTCAACATGGCGGAAGACATGAAGGCAATGAGTGATGGGGTCATAGCAACGAAAACCCTTTTGGGATACACCATAGTCGAGGAAGCAACGGAGACGGGCACGAGGTTGAAGCTTTGTTCCTTCATGAGGAGGAAGAGAGACAAAACAAACTCAACCAAAAACCCGAAGAGATGAGTAGTCAGGGGTTTGACCATAAAGGAGCTTAAAGGGTGATTTGTTGTGTGTGTGGTCGGTGAAGGAACATGATTAATGGTGTAAACAGCAGTAAGTGCTGCCTCACTCCAAAAGCGCTCAAGAAGAGGGGCAGAAAAAATGAGAAAGATACAGACAACATCAAAAATGTGCCAGTGTTTACGTTCGGCAAGACCATTTTGTTGAGAGGTATAAGGTAAATACCGGTGAGGGAGAGTACCTTTGCTATCTAAAAAGGACAAAGAAAGATTATATTCTTGAGCATTATTTGACCAAAAGATCTTAACGGTGCGATTGAACTGTGTTTCAATCATTTTATGAAATATTTGGTAAATGGGCAAAAGTTCAGACCTATGGTGAAGAAGATAGATCTAGGTATATCGATAAAAATCATCCACAAATATGATAAAACATTGATATCCCTCCTTAGTGGGAACCAGTGCCAGACCCTAAATATCAAAATGTATAAGATCAAAAGGTGCAGAAGAAAAAGAGTCATTATTATTAAATGGCAATTTTGTTTGTTTGCTAAAATGACAGGAAGTGCAATCAAATTTTGGAAACTGAATTGAACCTAAATGACCTTGAGAAGCTAACAACTGAAGACGAGATAAAGATGGTGACCAAGACGAGCATGACATAATTTAGGCGAGAGGGTGGTAGTAGCAGCAGCAGCAGAGACAACTTGTGAAGGAATCTTCAAGTCGTAAACCTCAAACATACGTCCAACCTTATGGCCTGTCCCAAACACTTGACTCGTCCGGGGATCCTGCACATCCACATCATGATTAGTAAATAGGATATCTACTCCTAATTCACAAGTTGACCAACAGAAAGCAAATTGAGGGACAATTTTGGAATATGAAAAGTGTCACTAAGGGATAAACTAGAAGTAGAGATTGTTCCTTTATGACTAATAGGCATAAGAGTTCCATCAGCAATGTAAATAGAGATAGGATGTGCTAAGGGTGTCATATTAGAGAATTGTGATTCATCAGGGGTCATATGGTTATAACATGCAGTATCAAAAAACCAAGAATGGTTACCTAAAGTGATAGAAAGGGCAGTGGAAGTTTAGGATAAAACCTATTGAACTACTGCCTCAATATCAGCTATAGTAAGTGAGGAAGCCAAAGATGAACCTGTAGGAACCGATAGATCTGAGGGACATATAGAAGCTACCTGAGGAGGAGGAGCTTTGTTTTGTTCTAGCATGAATTTCTACAGTTTGCGACAAACGGAGATATCATGGCTCTTGGCACGGCAAAACACACAGCGAGTACCTTTCGAGGACTGAGTGGAGGGATGCCCAAAGGTCAATCATGGAGGGGTAATGATTGCAGCAACGCGAGGCTGTAGGGGCATAGCCAACACATGGTCAGAGGATGACATGTGATAAGTAGGCCGACGGTTCTCTTCGGAGATGAGCTTCTTGATTGCAGCAACAAGAGAAGGAGTAAGAGATTGGCTAAGCAGAGAGGCCCTAGTAGGCTCAAATCCTCACTTAAACCCATCATGAAATCCATAAATCGACGACGGTTCTGATATTTGGAAAATAGCTCAATGTCCTCAAGATACAGTAATGAAGGATTTGTAGCAGAGAGTTGTTCCCACATAGAAGAAGTCTGAGAATAAAAATCATAAATAGATTGACTTGTCTCTTGGCATAGTTGACAGGCTTTAATTCAATGTGGAACTCGAAGCTTGAATTATTGGTGCAATTGTAGCGATTGGACAAAATATCCAAGCAACTGCAACAATACTAAGACGAGGAAGAAGACTATGGATGGAAGGTATAGACGTAGTGATAAACCAAGACAAGATCTTACTCTGAATATTTTCCCATTCCTTTAGGTGTGCTTCATAATCATCCTCCTCAACAGTAGTCTTGGAGACATCAACATCAGCATCAGTTGTAGCTTTGGACTTAGGTTTTGGCACTAGTTTGGGAATCCAACCAATTACAAACCTCCATAGTTTACGACCGTTGAGAAAAACAGTCATATTCTAAGACCATGCATGATAGGTAGTAGGACCATCCAGGATAACTGTGATAGGACGTATAATGTCTCGTTCGTTTGCTTGAGCCATAATGAATAAAATGACAACAAAAAATGGAATTTAGAGACTTCAAACGAAGAAACAGAGACCGAAAACGGAATCTACGTGAAAAACTGAGCAAGATAGGCCCTGTTGAAAATTTTTTACTTTAGTCAGAAAGTCAATGGTCAACAATGCTGGTCAACGGTTAGAATTCAACGGGTAATGGGACTGTTTGCTGACATCACTGGATGACTTATGCTGCTGACGCAGCGGATGACGTGCTAAGGCTGACATGGCACTCAAATGTGTTAAGCGCGTGTGGCGAGTGGCATGATTGGAGGTGCGCGGCGGCGGCTTGTCAGGCATGTGAGGCACATGAAGATCTTGGCGACACGTGAGAGTGCGTGCGGCGCGTTTTCGATAGGCAGAAACTTGGGGCGGCGCGTGTGAGCTTCATTGGGACTGTTTCTGGCTGGGTTTTGATTGGAGAAGTTTGATCTATCACATTGTGACTATAGTTCAATGATTTGATTTATGAATAGACTAGATCCGATAGGTAGTGGTTGGGTGTGATGGCGGAGACTCGCTTTTGATGCTGGCTATCGGTGAAGGCGAGGGCAGTGGAAGAATGCTAGAGAATACCACTAGGTCAGAGTAATAGCTCTGATACCATGTTAAGAATATAACATGAGAGACAGAAAAACTGAATTGTTTGTATATTTTGTGTAAATAACCTTGTACAATAGAGAGCCATATGTAGGCTAAGTATGTGTGAAGTACAAGTAATATGAGTGTACTACAAGTGCTATATACTAGGCTAAGCCCGATGGGCTAGACTAAACTATGCTATATACTAACAAAATTAATTGCTCTAATCTCTTTCAAGAATTCTTCCTTGACACACATTATTTAATGCCATTAGCATTCATTTAGTATTCTTAGTCAAAACTTAGAAATAATATCTTAGATATTGTTTCTTAGATACCCTTCTTAAAATTAGCCAAAAAAATTTGGTCTGTTTGGATACCGCTTATTGCTGAAAACTGAAAACTTATTGCTAAAAATACTGTAGTAAAATAATTTTTAAACTATGAATAGTGCCCGTGGGACTCAGATTTGTTGCTTCTTGCTGCGTTTTTTGTACTTGCTGGTTCATGAATAGTGCATGGGACCTAGGAAAAAAATGCAAAACGCAAATTATAAGTGCTTGGCAAACGCACGCTATATAATATCTTAGAAACAGCATCTAAGCTGAGCCACATGTTCATAAACATATAATTATATTTGAGCTTGGCTCATTTAAATAGTTGAGTCTAAATTTAAGCTTAAGCTTGACTAGTTTGCTAAATAGACAAACATAAGTTTCTTTCCTTTTTTTTCTTCTTTTTTTTTTCTATTTTTATATTAATCTGAGGCTGAGCCGAGCTATTTAAGGACTATATTTTAAACTCCATTTTGTTTTTGCCACAAAAATGAGCAACATAGGTTGCCTCTCTAATCACCCAACAAAGGAAATATCAACAAAATTCATAATTATTCAGCCAAAAAAAAAAAATGCATAATTTGTTCAAACAGCGGCATCATAATTCACTTAAATGAATCATTCTAGAAGCTTACCCTAAGCATGGAGATGCTTCTTACTTTTGTTTTGAAGCTGAAACCCATCAAATCCCATTATGCTGTTAAAAGCCTTAAAGGATCTTTAGCTGCAAATCAATTTTATCACTTGAACACTACCCTAATTCAATTCTAAGCTTCTAGATTGAGTTAGTTATAATTACAGCCATTAACGTGAATTGATCTATAGGCACATTTTAATGCCATCAGTCCCAACTGCACCATTTTATGTTTCTCGGACATTGAAATGTCACGGCCCACGTGAGTGAGCTCTCTTTTGGAAATCCAAGGTGTAGGCCTATTCTAAACATGGACTTCTGGCCAAGACAAAAGGTAAGGAATTTATCACCATTATGGTTTTACAATCCAAAAACCAACTATATGATTCCCATATGCAAATATCTACTTTCGAGATAGATTGGATCAAGAGTTGGGTATTCAGAGTTCGGAAAATATTAGGCATTTATTTAGTATTCTCAGCCATAAACAAACTTGAAAATAAAAGGCTGCAATTGACTTAGGTATAAACATACCTTATTATTCCCACTAATAATTCAATATCTACTTGTGGGAGGTGGGATACCTTGGGAAGGAAAGATTGTGGAAATCAAGGTGTTTCATCAATTCTAATTTACACAAGTACTAACACAAACCTCTGTAAACAGTTGTTTCCACAGGATTCACCAATAACATTCCAATGATAAAGTTAGACTTAGTCTAGTTCAACAGAGTAATAGTTTTTTTGTGAGTTTTTATAGTTATTCCTTTTATAAGTAGTTCTCCTCTTTTCAAGCTTAGATATGTCACCCCAACCTTAGGTTTTGAGGTTGACCTAACTTTTATTACTCTCTCATCGGATTGTAGAGCTTAACTATGTATATTTGACTTGCCTAATGAGAAGACTAATCGTATCACATTAAATGCGATGTGAGGTAGATGTGACACAATAAATGTTCAGATGACCATACCTAAATACCTAGCTCTTCTGTGAGGCAAAGCTAAATGACGAAGGCTTCTTTTTAGGTTAAGCTTATCAACTTGATGTTATGAATGTTTAACTCATGACTTCGGTATTACTTTGTAGCTTTACTGATTGGTCTCTTGTTGTCCTTGGCTTCATTTTAACCCTCCACATTACCTTCTAACTTGAACAACATAATTAATTAACTTCAACCACATTGTTACTTTTGAGCAGCGCATGAACATCTTATCACATGTGTTAGAAATTTAGACCCCTTAAACCCAAACAAATTAACCTAGATATTTAGCCAAGTGATTAGCTTAGGTAAATTAAGCAATTCTAGGTTAACACAAATATATCATATCATGCAAATATGCGGAAAATAAATAACACATGATATAATAACCCAGGAAACCAAACCGGTAAAAACCTAGGGAGGATTTAACCTAGCTATCCTCAAAGTAAAAAGGAATTCACTATGAAAGAATTGAAGTTTACACAATAGCGACTTAGACCACTAACATCCTATTGCTATCTCGAGTAGGAAACTTACTACCACGACCACGTGACAGCTCCGAGTCCACAGTCTACTTCTTTCTTTGAATTCTCAGCAAAGCACAAGCACACCTACTTGTATATCTTGAAGCTCTTGATTCTGCAACTGAAAGATTACCAAGCTCTTGACATCAATCTTGAGATTGGAACCCTAAGTGTATGTGAAGGTAAACACCTCTAGATCTCACAAATAAGATTCACAAACACAATATTCAGAACACTAAAAACGTGGCTAGGGTTTTCCCTTTTATACTTAGGGCAAAACATAAAACCCTACACATTAAATGGACTAGGGCTGAGTTGGAAATTCTGCAGAAAAAAAACATTCTGAATGACTTTCGATCGGTCGAGTCTAATTCTCGATCGATCGAGCCAGGCATAAATGCACAGTAAATTCTGCAGTAACTCGATTCCAACTTTACATGAAAACCCCATACTTTGAGCAAGTCTAAACAAGACTAAAACCGTTTTGATTATGGTTTGCCAACATTACAAAATGAAGTTCTAATACATTAGTTCCTAATTCTTAGAACCTAACAAACTCCCTCTTTGGCAATCGGTGACAAAACACAAACTTAACACAAAGCTCAAAGTTTACAAAAATAAACAGCCCATTACAAAACAATAGCCACTAAACAAATTCAACCTAACTACTATCTATCAGTTGCAAAAGTAGACAGCAACACGACTGAATCAACCTGTATATTCCTGTAACACTTAACAAACACATAAACGCATGTGTGAAAAATACAAGTAACATAGATAATAACTTCTTGATTTCACATAACACAAAATAAAGATATATATCATGAATAACATCATAAATATAAATCAGTAAGCAATGTAGCATAGTGAAATAAGAAACATATACAAAAGATGTATAAAAAAACTCACTCCCCTTATCATGAGCCAAAAAATGTAAATACATAATGAAGCACCTAGATACAATATAAAAGCTCCATAGTATCACAAAAAAAAAAAAAAAACAAAAACTCCCCCTAAGACAAAAAAACTCCCCTAATGTACCCCACAATAGAATGTACTCCCCCTTTTTGTGACGAATTGCCAAAGGGCACTCACTCATCATCAAAAGGAAGTGACGGAGGAGAACGTTGAAAACTTGCCAAATCTGCTCTCAAGGCTCGAAGCTCATCAAGCAGATCCACCAGAAGCTGACCATGAGCCGCTTGAACGGTCATGACAGTGTCCAAAGTCTGACGAATATCAGAAACATCCGAAGGAGATGATGGAGGAACATCAGCATCAGCAGCAGCAGCAGGATCAATAGACGTCTCTGCCGAAGGAGCACCTTTAGAGAAAGTAAGAGGTGGAGTGACACCAGAAGGCTCTACCCTAGGACGCTTAGAGCTAGCTCGAAGCTGAGCAGCCCTTTGCCTCAGAAAAGTAGCACCTATGGAAGCAATAATATGAACATGCTCAGAAGCAGGGAAATCACCTAAACCTAAGTGAAGAAGAATCCTATGAATAAAAACAGAAAAGAACAAAGCATGAGCAGTGGAACTGCTCCGATGCACTTCGTTCAACAAACGAAGAAACAGATGAGGAAAACTAATAGGAGCATAGTGAGAAGAGCATACAAAAACACACATCGCTTAAGAGAGATAGTGTGGAGATGGGAAATGGGCCACAAGGAATGACACGCATTCCTAAAGAAAAGATAATGCAGCTCAGAAAGTTCAGCAGAAGTGATCCGAGGATCAGAACTCCACTAGATAGAAGATCCAGTGATGTATGACATCACGTCATCGAGAGGAAGAGACTCATCATAGGGAAAGACAGGATGATCAACCACAGGCACCCCAAGAGCATCAGACACTACCAAAGGGGTAATGCGATACTCTACACCTCGTATCCAACTCTTAACTAGAGTGTTAGAATCATAGACGTGGATAGAGAGGTTCGAGTAGAACTCTCTAATCAGGGTAGCCGGAGGCGGATGATCTATGTCTAACAAAGGTAACCAGCCCCTACGCTCAAAATTACGCCTCACCTCATCATCAACCTTATCTAAAAAAACCCTACGCTCACCCCAAATGGTACGCCTAAGGTTAAGGGTCTCGTATGGCTCCTGATTCTTCTCACTCGGAAACCTATCATTATCAAAGGAAGGTGAAGAGGCAGAAGCCCTATGTGCTCTAGTTTTCCTAGGCATGATGCTAAGGACATAATAGAGAGACACAAAAAGAAAAGAACAGACAAAAAAAAAAAAAAAAAAAAAAAACCAAGGGCAGACTGCAAGTTAGCACAACAAAAATAAAGAAATAACAATGCTATATGATGCATGAGTAGAATAACCAAATGATGCATGATCTAATGCAATGGCACACAGTTCAAATATGATCCAATATCACAAAATTGGCTTGAGCATGAAATTTATATAAAAAATTCTCAAATTAGAAAAACCCAATTTCACAAAACCTAACAAATTGAAAAATTGATCATCACATCAGATATAAAATACAATATAATGATCAAATTAATCAATCTAACAAGCCAATTTCATCAAATTGTTTCAATTTGAACAAAAGCCCCAAATTCGGTATTTTTCAAGCCCTAGATTTTCAAAATTTTCACAAAACCTCAAATTAATCAAATTAAACCACTTCCAACACTTGTATATGGTGTCCCCACAAAAACCCATTGATTTATTTGAAAGAAAACAACTAAAATCATCAATAAATTCAAAAATAAATAAGCCCGAAAATACCCAATGAATGCATGATTTTATGCATGAAAAACTGAAAATAAAAACAAAAAGAAGGGTAAAATAGACTTACCGACCTTGGGAGAGACATTCTTTGCAAAAAGATTGGAGGAAAACGACAAAGATAGCAAAAGGAGGCTTGACCGGTTGGTGAGAGAAGAAAAAAGAGTTTGAAAAGAGTTGAACACGTGAAGAACACGAGAAGAAAAATCCTTTTAAAAAACCATCAGCCCGATTTTCGATCGATCGAAAAACAGATTCGATCGGTCGAAAATACTTCGATTGATCCAGAACCAATCGAATACTGATCGAAACACACAGAACTTTCCAGGGTTTTTAAAACAATTTCGATTGGTCAAAAAAACATATTAGATCGAACGAAATTCTGGAAAAAGCTAATTTTTGAAAAACGAATCAATTTCAGTGCAAGACTCAACAAAGCATCAAATAATATGAATAAAATGCATGAGTATGAGATGAAATGTTTTTAAAAAACACATGTATTTATCCCAGATCCCCCAAAACAAGATTTTCTTATAATTTCCCTCAAGAACTCAAACAGCAAACATGTTCTGCATCAATTTCAAGAAATTTTCAAACTTGGTTGGTCAGACCAAAAACAAACAATACCATGTACACAGTTTAGTAGAGAATAACTTGTGTAGTGTATGCAACTAGTAAAAGCTTGAGAAACATGTGAGGAGATATGCAACTAGTGATCAATCACAGTTTCTACAAAATTCATCACATGAATTTGAACGACACTATTACTTAAAGAGTTACATCATATAACTCTCACATCTCCTAGAATAAAAATTTGCAATCATGTAAGTTTCTTGATTTTGCCTCACAATTTATACCAATTTTAATTAATTAGAAACTTATTGAAATAGCCGGGATAATGTACACATTAATTTTATATGAATTGTGAGATTATTATAGCCCAATAATGTACACACCAATTTTAACATTTTAACAGAGGCTACATTTTATGTTCTTTTTGTACATGTGCTACACTTTCTCGAGCACAAAATCTTACGATATGCACTAAGGTGTGTATGATTGGCTAATAAGCAGTGGTGAGATCGTTATTTATGCCTTTCTCAAAAAGTTTAAGTCTGACAATCAAAAGCATATGATTTCAAGATCAAGATCATGTGATTAAAAACATAAGCATCTTCCCACACAACATGCACTACAAAACTTAAGCTAGTAAAGTGCACTAAAATAAGCTCATCCAAGCTAAACAAAGTACATAAACATGTTATGTAAAAATAGATTGACCAACCTTGTCTTCAAATTCAAGAAAAACAACAACAAAACACATGTTGCCAAAACTATTCTTGTTATATATATATATATATATATATATATATTTAAAAAATAATAAAAAACAACCTAGAATGAGATGCATGAATGTTATGCAATGCAGATCCTAAAAAAATAGTCACAAGAGGTAGATCAATGTAGAACAAGGACCATGTTAGACAGACTCAATTAGGTCGAGCTTTTTGCATCCAAAACCTTTTAGATGCAACTCTAGCATTGGAGTTATTATTCACATTAGAATTCTGAGCAACTCTAGGATTGAAATAAAGGTTTAACACCTTTTCCAATTCACCAATAAGTACCATAGGATCTTGTGCTCGAGGCATAGGAACTTTAGGTTTATTTGCTCATTTAGCAGCTTGCAACTTGAAATAGTTTGGACGAATGTGCCCAGACTTTCCACAAAAATGACAAACCCAAGCAGGCTTATCATACAACTTGCCCTTAGAAGAATTAGAGGATCTAGAATTAGACTCTTGAAGATCAACTATAATCTTTCTAGGATGTGTGGCTTCTACAGATTTAACAACTTCACTCACAGAAGGTTTAACAATCTCACTATTAGAAAGTTGAGTAGAAGGAACAAAGTTTGCGGAATGAGGTTCAGGCACAGAGATGCTTTCCACAAAACCTAAGCCAGTTTTGTTAGAGGGAGACTTTTGAATACTTAACATGTGATCAAGTTTGAAGCTTGCAGATCTATTAGTTTGTTCTCTAGCAACAGATAATTCAAGTTCCAAATTTTTAACTTTATCAAGCAAAAGCATGTTCTCAGTCTTCACATTATTCAAAAGCTCATTAGCTTCAAACAATTTCACAAGCAAATTTTTCTTATCAAGTTCAAGAGATGCAATTTTCTTTAAACACAAATCAACATTAATGGCATCCTTTGTAGCAACTTTGTAAAGTTTATTGTAGGCTTCCTGTAAATCTGCATCTTCAGAGACTTTCTCATCAGAAGGGTTCTCTTCAACAGACATGCTTTCATTGACTACAGCAGTAGCAGTGAAAGTAATAAAGTTTTCATCCTCATCATTGACTGATTCATTGTCAGAAACTTCATCATCACTAAGGGTTACAGCCATAGCCTTACCCTTAAACTTCAAGTATGTAGGACATTCAGATTTCACATGACCATACCCTTGACATCCAAAACATTATTGTCCCATAGAATTATTAGAGGGTTGACCTACTTTCTCTTTAGGTTTTTCTATGTTATTAACCTTAGTGGGTTCATTCCTCTTAAAATTTCTAGGTTCAGCAATGTTCTTGCCTCTTGTCCTTCTGTTATTGTTCCTAAGAAAGTTTCTAAAGTTCTTGGCAAGATAGGCAATCTTTGTAGCAGAGAGTTCATCATCAAATCCACCGGTCTCAACATCATCAACAGACTTAAGAGCCATTGATTTGGATTTGGTAGTCTTGGGTAGGTCCAACTCATAGGATTGATGAGATCCTACAAGTTCATCAATAGAGATGGAGTCTACATCCTTGCTTTCAGTGATGGCAGTCACTTTGGGTCTAAAATCCTCAGTCAAAGATCTAAGAATCTTCCTAACAATTTTAGGTTGATCATAGATTTCACCCAGATTATATGCAGAATTAACTATATCATTCAATTTAGCATAGAATTCATCAAAAGATTCATCATCATTCATTCTAATGCTTTCAAATTTAGTAGTCAATTGTTGCAATTTATTTATTTTAACTACCTTTGTGCCTTCATGCACAGTCTGAAGGATATTCTAAGCAGTATGAGAAACCTCAACATTAGAGATTCTCTTAAATTCCTCCATAGAGACAGCATTGAAAATAGCATTCATTGCTTTGCTATTGAAAGCAGTTGCCTCTTTTTGAGAAGTTTGCCACTCACTCACAGGAGTAGTGGGCTTCTCCCAACCATATTCAACAGAGTTCCAGACTCTCTCATCAATAGATTTCAGGAATGCTTTCATCCTTACTTTCCAATAAGTATAATTATTTCCATGAAAATGAGGTGGAATAACAAGAGTGTCCGTGTTCCATGACAACCGGGGTCAAAGATCAGCTTAAAGATCAAAAGATCTAAAACACAAAAGTAACCTGCTCTAATACCACTTGTTAGAAATTTAGACCCCTTAAACCTAAACAGATTAACCTAGATATTTAGTCAAGTGATTAACTTAGGTAAATTAAGCAATTCTAGGTTAACACAAATATATCATATCATGCAAATATGCGGAAAATAAATAACACACGATATGATAACCTAGAAAACCAAACTGGTAAAAACCTGGGGAGGATTTAACCTAGTTATCCTCAAGGTAAAAAGGAATTCACTATGAAAGAATTGAAGTTTACACAATAGCGACTTAAACCACTAACATCCTATTACTACCTCGAGTAGGAAACTTACTACCACGACCACGTGACAGCTTTGAGTCCACGGACTACTTCTTTCTTTGAATTCTCAGCAAAGCACAAGCACACCTGCTTGTATATCTTGAAGCTCTTGATTCTGCAACTGAAAAATTACCAAGCTCTTGACATCAATCTTGAGATTGGAAACCCTAAGTGTATGTGAAGGTAAACACCTCTAGATCTCACAAATAAAATTCACAAACATAATATTCAGAACACTAAAAACGTGGCTAGGGTTTTCCCTTTTATACTTAGGGCAAAACATAAAACCCTACACATTAAATGGACTAGGGCTGAGTTGGAAATTCTGCAGAAAAAAAAAAATTCTGCACGACTTTCGATCGGTCGAGTCTAATTCTCGATCGATTGAGCCAAGCAGAAATGCACAGTAAATTCTGCAGTAACTCGATTCCAACTTTACATGAAAACCCTATACTTTAAGCAAGTCTAAACAAGACTAAAACCGTTTTGATCATGGTTTGCCAACATTACAAAATGAAGTTCTAATACATTAGTTCCTAATTCTTAGAACCTAACAACATGTATAGAGATCGCATAATTACATCACACAACACCTATTTTTTATGGTTCATATGTTCTCTTGTACTGTGTATAGCCCAAAATGATGTGGACCCAAAAAATGGTGATGTATGCCTATTGAAACTCTATAAAACCTGTTCCCCACCCCACCCCACCCCAAATTTATAGCTACATAAATAAGATGCATTCCATGTTTGGAATTGGTAAAAGAGACTAATTAATTCAAATGGCCCTATAAAATTGGATTTCTTTTTTGTAATTGCTATTGAGTGTAGACTCTCATTCATCTCTCTCTGCATTTTTCTTTTTCTGTTTTGTTTAGCCCCTAGTTTGCACATCCTTTCTTTGTCAACTAACAGTCATGCATTAAATTTTATTATAGATTTTTTTTTTAAAAATACTAGAATATGATGATCAAAATCCTATTGAGTAAAAATTAAGAGAGCTTACTCTTCTTCACATGTGATTTATGATGTGTAATATATATATATATATATATATATATATATATCACATGCTCTGCGAAGTGTCCCAATTTTGTTTTTTGTTTTTAAAAAAATTTTTCAAGTTAAAAAAAATCCAATTACTTATTAAAAATTAATTTATGGGAATTGTGGGGGGACGAGGATCCAAAACAACTTGTAAAATAGGTAAGGGGATTTTCGAGGAATCACACCTTGGGAAATATTGGCAGAATGTCTCGAAAATTTCCCACCTAATCCGTGCAGAGGCAGAACAGCCACAGTTGACCAGAGCTCCGAGGACATCTACTTAACCTCGAAAAGTTGAGAGTAAGAGCTAAAGGGAGTACGATGCAAGCCGAGGGTGAAAAGGGGTAACTTGGCATTGAGCAAAAAAGAGAAGAAAGAAGAAGGACAAAGTAGCCATCCCCTCCGCATTAAATGCACTGTAACCACTTAGCTTACCGCATTAATGGGGAAATGACCTTGAATAACACCCACACAGCTCATACCTTAGTGTAGAAACCTTCTAGCAAGACCTTGATGGGACAAGTATCATGAAAGTCTGATCCTAAATCTCCAAATGTAGAGTCTAGATGCATTTTGACTAACTATATAAAGCCTAGAAGCACCTGGATCAAGGAGAGGATTTTTTGATTAAAAGAAGAGAGACTACTCAACTGTAACCACATCCTCGGACTAAACCCAAAGATGAATACTTAGCCATTTCAGGGCTTTTCCTAATTGAATACACTCACATTTCACTAGAGATTAGTCCCATTGTCATTATCAATCTTAAAATGGGTATTTAAAGGTTGACTTTGTATCCCACCTCTAAAAATTAATTGTGTGAGCAAAAAGTAACACGTCAAAACTTGTTAACTTTGTTAGCTACTCTTTTTGCCTGCCACAGGAATTTAAAAAAAAAATTCTCAATAAGACTTGACATTGAATAATTAGTTGTGATGTTTCTCATGTTCATTGTGTTGTAGATAAAGTAAAGAAAAAAAAATATTTAATTCTAAATTGGAGAGAGAAAACTTTTGTGAAAGGATAAAATTAATTTAGGTAATGAAATAAATTAGAAATCTAAGGGACCAAAGGTGTTGAGAGGGTGAAATGATTGTGGAAAAAAAAAAAAAAAACTGAATTGAACCACACACCAATCAATGATGGATAATATTTAATATTTGATATTGTGGGTGTGATGGAAAATTCTCACCAATTAATGCAAATTATCCATCTAGAGATTTTGGACTTCCTCATCCACAGCAATTGGCTAATGGTACCCTTGCGGAGAAGCCATTCTGTACAAAAAAAATCTAGGGCAAACACAAATAATTATCACAGGAAGATGTCTTTTGTTAGAAGGGAGTAGATGAAGAGTGACGCTAAAGTGGTATGTTTTTTAATAAAAAAAAATTAAGAAAATAATTTTTAATAGTCAATTGGATTTTTTTTTTTAATTTTAAAAAGTTCGAAAAAAAAAATCTAGGGCCATGACTTTCTCTCTTTCGCACATTTACACTCAAGTTAGAGGACCACAACAGTCAATTGAGTCCTCTAAGTTTGATCATATAAGCATATTTTGTAGCTAAAGTTTTTGTTTCGGCATAAAAGTTCTCAATGTTCTCTTTTATGTGTATATTATCATACAAAAACATGAGCACATATGGAATGAATTTTAAAAGTTATATAATTTCTTTCATATGTTTAAACTTCAAGTTTATGTTTAGGTACAAATTTATGTTAAATTTTTTTGTTAAATTCGATAGGGGAAACAAAATCACCCCCCCCCCCCCCAATATTTAGGGCAGTTCACAATTCCCTCCCTTATCTTTGAAGCCTACCAATTTTCCATTATGTGTTTCCAAAATCAGCGAATATTTAGATTTCGAGTAAATTAAAATGGGAAAAATTTAACCCAACCCATAAATTAAACATAACATATACAATTTATTAACTTCATCTTGTTTCTCCAAAATAAATAAATAATAAAAAAATGCCCCTCGAAAGTTATGGAGATTATTAGGAATCAATTACAAAATGTGTCCATGACAGTGAAAAGAAATCCTAAAGTTGTTAAGTTAGCACTAATTGTTGGGTTTTGATTTCAATAAGAGCTCAAGTCCTTATAATCTTACATTAGATATTCTTATTAACATACTTCAACTAATCATAGTATATTGTTATTGTATTGCATTGTTTAGGTTTGATGAGTATTTCATCGTATTTATCATTTTTTTTTTTTTTTTTTTTTTTTTTTGGGATAGAGTCAGAAGACATTTGGAAAGTTGAAACTGGAGGAAATTTACACTTGTATTTACCAACGTTATATTTCTATACTTAGATTAAATTTACAAGTTGGGTTAGGTTTACTAGGGTTTAATTAATTTACATGGGTTAGTTTATTTGGGGTAATTTTGACATTTTATTTTTCAGTTGTGAGTATTTTAGACTAATATTCTAGGATACAACAAATTTCATTGGATTTAACTAAGGAAGTAACAAAATTGGGTATTTGCTCATTTTGAAAACATAGAATGGGATATTTGATAGTGTCAAAGATAAATAGGGAAATTATGAATTATTCAAAACATAAAGGAGAGGAAAGTAATTTTTCCTCTAGTGAATTTAACGAAAAAAATTCAACATAAATTTGTACTTAAACATAAACTTGAATTTTAAATATATGAAAGAAATTAAATAGCTTTTAAATTCCCTCCGTATGTGCTTGTGTTTTTGTATGATGCTATACAACATTAAGGAGAATATTAAGAACTTTTATGTCAAAACCAAAATGTTAGCTACAAAAATATACTTTATGTGGTCAAACTTTATTTATTTATTTTTTTTTTGATGAATATGTGGTCAAACTTTATCACACTCACGTTTAAGTTACATTATATACTTATGTGGTCAAAGTTAGAGGACTAGGTTTCATTTAGATAGTGCGGACGTGTTTCGCGTCCGCGTCTTCCACTTTTTTTTTTTCCCCCTACTGATGCGCGCATTTCATCCTTTGTGGCTACTGTGCGGCTACTATTCATGAACAGTAGCCGCAACTTTTGACTTTTTAGCTCTTTTTTTCACTGTTTATGGACCCACAAATACCATTTTTCAGCAATTTTTTCATTAAAAATGGGTCTCACAATACTATTTACACATTTAAAAATTATTCTGCTACAGTGTTTTTCAGTTTTCAGTTTTCAGTTTCAGCGGTATCCAAACGGACCCTTAAGTGTGTGAAAGATATGTCAGGCTTTTTTGAATAAACTTAAAATTTAGAGGACTTCAATGAATTTTATTCAATGTTAAAGGGTATAGATTATAATTTAGCCAAAGTAAAACTGAATCATTTATTAAAGGCAAAAACACCATTTTGGGGTTATAATCAATTTGATCCCTACAATTTGGTAGCAATCAATTTAGTTCCTGTTATTTTCAACTTACATTCAATTTTGATCTCTACCATTAATTCACTAACGAAAAATGTTTACGTGTCAAACGGTTTACATAGTTGCCAGTGGCTAATAAAACAATAGAAAAATATTTAATTGTTACTAAAAAAAAAAGCCACATAAGCAATTTTAACAATAAAAAAAAATTCATGTTAGAAAATTAAAATTAAAATTTTTTGATGAATTTACTTATTTTGGTTGGCTCTCTTTTGGACATCCAAATCGTAGGCCTATTCTAAAGATGGGCTTGGGCTTAGAAATACATATCAGGCCTTCTGGCCAAGACGAGAAGTGAGGAAATTGATCGCCAATTGGTTTTACAATCCAAAAACCGACTATATAATTCCCATATGCAATAATCTACTTTCGAGACAGATTGGATCAAGGTTTGGGTATAAAGAGTTCGGAAAATGTTAGGTAATCATTCAACCTAACATGTGGGTTAGCATTCATTAGTATTCTTAGCCATAAACAAAGATGAAACTATAATTGACTTAGGTATACAAATACCTTATTATTCCAACTAATAATTCAATATCTACTTGTGGGAAGAGGGGAGATACTTTGGCAAGGAAAGATTGTACTAACACATGAAAATAGTTGTTCCCAAGTGGTTCACCGATGACGCTACAATGATAAAGTCTGGTTGAGTGTAGTTCAAGAGAGTAATAACTTTATTTTTGTGAGTTTTTACGGTCATACCTTTTATGCAAGTAGTTCTTCACTTTTCCAGCTTGGATATGTTTCACCAATCTCACATTTTACGATTGACATGACTTTTATCACTCTCACATCTGCTGTCTGTACGGCATAACTAGCAACTTTGACTTGCCTAGTGAGAGAGTGATCGTGTCACTTTAAATGCGATGTAAGGCTGTTGATGCACAATAAATGCTTAGATGGCCGTACCTAAATACTCAGCCCTTCTTTGAGGTAAAGCTAAAGGACTGAAGCTTCTTTTTTGGTTAAGCTTATCCATATGATGCTATGATTGGTTAAAAATATTCATAAGGTTGGTGTCCCTTTGTAGCTTTACGGATTGGTCTCTCACTCTCCTAGGCTTATAGCCTAGAACGATGTATGGGCCCCAAAAAAAGGCAATTTATGCCCATTGAAGTTCCAAAAAACTTGATCCCCCCATTTAAAGTTACATAAATAAGATGCATTCCATTCTTGCAATTAATAAAAGAGACTAATTCATGGTCCTATAAAATTGGATTTCTTTTTTCTAATTGCTGTAGACTCTCATTCATCTCTCTCCACCATTTTCCTTTTTCTATCTTGTTTAGCCTCTAGGTTGCACACCCTTTCTTTGTTGACTAACAGTTATGCATGAAAATTTGCCATTTTGGCATATGTTTTAGTTAAAAAAAAAAAAAAAAAAAAAAAAACTAGCATATGATGTTTAAATTTCTATTGAGTCAAAACTCAAAAAATTGATTACTCTTCTTCACCTGTGATTTATCACGTGAAAAGTATATATATATATATATATATATATATATATATATAGACACACACACGCACTAGCCTCATCACATGAGCCCCGTACGTGTGATGATGCTCTTTTTTTATTTTTTATTTTTGAGTTTAATGTCATAATTTTTAAATTTTGAATTTGTCTATTGTTGGTGAGATTACATAGGAAGAGATTTTTAAAAAGCTTAAATTTAGGATTTTAATAAATGAGTAAACGGTTGGGTTTAGTGTGTGCTAATATTTAGGGAAAAATGTATCAAACGTATACCAGATATATTTAAAGAGAGAGTGTGTACTAATTTTTAAGAAAAAAGTTTCTTTCATAATTTTTTGTTTTTAAATTTTGTTAAATTACAATTTTAATCCTATTTTTTATTTTTAGGAATAAAAGTTTATCTAATTAAATTAAGGAAATTTTTGACATTTTTTAAAGTCATAGCTAACTTTATAAATCCTCTTAATATATAAAGATATATAGAGATAACTAATTTTCTGAATCCTCTTAATATATATAAATAATGTGCTTTGAGAGATTTGAAACTTGAACATACATCTGTCCACACTGACATTATATTAAATAAATTAAGTATTATTTAATAAGAAAGCTTTTGTAATTTATCTTTACATCTAACATGAGGTTATTAAGACGTTTTAGAGTTCATCACAACGTCTTGTTGTCATAGTTGTAGGTTTGCTCAAGCCAACCTTCAACATTAACAATCAGAGCGCGGAAAATATATCTCCATTTTTTAAGACAAAATAAGCATGTATGCAATTGTATCTATCCCTTTTCATAGCGGTAAATATTCTCTTATACTCATTTTTCATACACTCTTTTATCTAATACTAAATGGACTAATGAACAAATTTAAAAAGGCAAAAGAATAATATCTATATTCAAAATATAAAAAGTAGATGTGAAATAATGAGTGTGAGAGAATCATTATCCTATATATTTGGCTTTTTTAGCTATAGATTTGCTCAAGATTATTTGCATTTACTTTTTTTCTTTTTTTGATAAACAATTATTTGCATTCACTTTTACGGTAGAAACTCAAAGTGGAGCGAATGAGTGATAAAAGGCCCCCCAAGTGATAGAAGCCCCCAAAATCAAGCCCCAGGTCAACAAAATTTAAAAATATAATCTCAAATATTAGTCAATACTTATCCAATACTATATTTAAAAAACAAAGACCAGTAGAAGAAAATTTTGGATTATTAATTATCTTGGAGAGTATTAATTAAACCCCAAAATTTAGCCAATACATGAAAATTTCAATCTCAATATGCGTGTATTTTGTTTGGCTCTCTCTTTCAATTGGTTAGAATTCTTCAGAATTTTAGACTAAATTGAGTCTCCTAGACACACAAAAAGAGTAAAAAGTAAAAACATAGACCAAACTACTCCTAAACCAAAATTGATTATTGAAGAGGCTGAAATATTCTCCCAGATAATCAAAAATTGCCACTAGATCTTCCAAGCAGCTCCCTCGGCAATTGACAGTCCCTTGAAGAGGTAAAACAAAGCCTCTCCTTTTCCAAAAATTTTTTCTACCTTTTTGTGACGTAGCTTTCTCTTTTTACTTTGTCTAGGTTATTTAGAAAAGAATGGGAGAAAGAAGACAATATTTTTTTTTTTTTCTTTTTAAGGAACATGGAAGAGGTTTTCTGGGTTTTTGAGGCAAATGTTTGGTAAAGAGTAAAGACTCCTCTAGTGGTTGTATTACAGTGACTACACTCTTCTAGATTTATCGTTTTGTTTTTTGTTTTTTGTTTTTTTTAATTCATAAATTCTTATTTTAAAATATAAAGAAAAGTCTAACACTAGCTACTTAATTCGTTGTTTCTTGGGCCAATTAGGTGTTATTTAATCTTTATTTTTTAAAAAGTATTTATTCTATTTGACTTTATTAAATAAATCTGTGAATTTTGTATAACAAAAGTTAAAAAAAAAATTTAAACCAAATCTCAAAACAGATCTCTAGATTAATTTGTCACTAGCAATAAAAAAATATAACTAAAATTTCAGTTAAAAATCTTACAAATGAACAATAAATTTATAAAATAGAGTTAGAAGATAACAATGAAACAATTGCACTTATTATCAATTAAAAAGAATATTTTAAAAGAATTTGAATATAAAAACTTAATTAATAATTTTGTATCTTAACAAGCAATAAAAATAAATTTTAAATAAAAATATTTTATATAAAGTTAATAATATAAAGTAGATATTTAAACAGTATAAAAGGTCTCATTTAAAAGTTTCGCTTAAGGCCTCAAAATACCTTAGGCCGGCCCTGTTGTATATATAGGTATATACAAGAGATATGTTGTAATATTGATAGAAGGTTAAAAAGTATTCCTTTGTAAAATGAATAAAATGAAAATTCAAGTTCTGGAATTTTCTAAGTGAAATTCGAAATTCAGTATATTCGATCGGTCAAAGCTTTTGTTCGATTAATCAAAACTTTTGTTCGATTGATTGAAATGATGAAGAAAATAATCCAGGAGCTTTTGGATCATTCGATCGCTATTCGATTCCTATTCTTTCAATCGAAAAGAGTATTCGATCAATAGAAAAGGAACTCTTAACCAATCGAAACTCATGAAACTGAATTTTTTGGTAATTGGTCTGAATGTTTGAAGAGGTTTCAAGCCTTGTGAACGGTTTTATGAAACATTTTGACTCTCCATACGCGTCATTTAATGAAATATAACCCTATGGGTATAAATTAAGGCTTATGTTCACTTAAAAAATAAAACACAAAAAACAAAAGAAATCCTATGGATATTCTTCAAAATTGTTATTTATAGTACCCGATAAACTTGGTTGTATTCTAGGGAAAAGTTTTTAATAACCTTTTAGCAATTTGCGTATGAGGACAAATATTATATAAGGATAACATTTAATTGTGCCTCCAAGTTAAACACTAATTTTTATTTACTTGCTCATTTTGTTCTTTCATTATTACTCCTTGATTATGTGAAATCCCCAACAGGTCCTGCATATAGAGTAAAGATTTGAGACCAAAAAAATGATAATTATGTACCCAATATTTTTTATGTGAGAAAAAACAGAAAATGTGTTTTGTCTCATATTCACAACCAAACATAACCATTGTTAATTATTTTGTTAGGTAGGGTTGCCTTATTATCTTGTTTCTAATCTTTGTCCCCTTTTGTTTTGTTTTTAACACAATATGTTTTAAGTGGATGCACCAACAATTTAAGTATAAGTATTGATCTCTTTATTTTTTTTCTCCAAACAAATCCATATACATATTATCCAAACATAGGGAAGCTTATCCGGTTAATGATGAGCTAGAGAAATAATTCCAGCATTTAATAATCAACTAATCATTAACGAATGTTATAATGAAATGCACAACCGATCGAGCATCAAAGGCACCCCCACTCTTGGGACTACCTCTTTTTGGCTGTCCAATGTCCACATACTCTAACAGCAATCATCCAGTCCTAGCAAGAGATTTAAGGCCCCAACTAAAACATGGCTCGAAATACCTTTACATGAAGAAAATAGACATTCTAAACAATTATTGCGAAACATTAATTTGTGGCTATCCATTTAACTTTTCACTTTAGTAAAAAAAGAGTTGTGATAGGACAACAAATTGTTACAACATATTTACAACAGCTAAGGTGTCAATCCCTCATAGGTCAAAATAAAATAATAAAATATTTGCCTAGGACATATTGCAATTAAAAATTAGGATGTTGTGAGATTTTGTCGTGTTTATAGAATTTTTTTTAAAAAAAAAATCTATTTAACTTTAGGTATATCACAATTATGACGTGGATAGGGGAATGATATAAAAGCAATGCTACATTCACAAAGAATATCACAATATTTTCATAACTACTGAGTTGATAAGTTTTTATTGATTTTTGTTTAGGCCCACCACTGATATAATTTTTTTGTCTACTACTAATAGTCTGCCACAATAACAGATGTGGAATTTTTTTGTCTTCTTGATACCCATTACCCAGTGGTCAAAACTCTAAAAGGGTAAGTACTAAGTAACCAACTACAAGGAAAGGCTAATAACTTTGATCAAAATTCAATTAAATACTCTAACTTTATTTTTGTTCAATCGAGTCCTCAAAATTATAAATTTATTCAATTAAAACCTTCCTGTTAACTTCCGATAGATGTTGATGTGAAGTGTCCTAACTTTTCTATTTTTGAAACTTTTAAATTAAAAATAATTCTTGGGAAATAAATTAAAGTGTGTGTGTGTATATATATATATATATATATATATATATATATATTCTCAATGAAACTCAACATTCTACAACTACATGTGATGCTAGTCATGTTTGTTGTGTTGCTTTGGGTACATGCAAAGGTCCTATAGCAACACATTCATGGTCAAAATTGGTAAAGCGAAGAGAAAAATACTCAATTCTGAATTGGAGAGAACAAACCTAAGTGAAAGGAGAAAATAAAATTAGGAATTGAAATAAATTAAAAATTAGAGTGACAAAATGTGCAGACAAAGTGAAAGGGCTGTGAAAAATACAAATAAGAAACTAAATTGAATACACAACAGTTAATGACCGATAACATTTAGAATTTGATATTATTAGTGTGATGGGAAATTCTCACTTATTACTACAAATTACCTATTTGGAGACTTTGGACTTTCTCATCTACTACGTATGATTGCTGGCTGATGGTACCCCTAAGGTACAGTCGATCTCTGCTAAAAAATCTAAGGTGAACACAAATAACAATCACAAGTTAACATTTAGCAACAAAAAGTGATGGTAAGGTGGTTTTTTTTTTTTTTTTTCTTTTTTATAAATCAGGTAAATTAACTTTTAATAATTAATTTGATTTTTTTTTATTTTTAAATTTACTAGAACCACAACTTTCTCACACTCAAGTTATGATTAAGTTAGAAAACCACAACATTAAATTAGGAATTGAAATAAATTAAAAATTAGAGGGACAAAATGTGCAGATAAAGTGAAAGGGTTGCGAAAAATACAAATAAGAAACTAAATTGAACCCACAAAAGTTAATGACCGATAACATTTAGTGTTTGATATTATCAGTGTGATGGGAAATTCTCACTTATTATTGCAAATTACCTATTTGGAGACTTTGGACTTCCTCATCTACTACGTACGATTGTTGGCTGATGGTACCCCTAAGGCAAAGTTGATCTCAGCTGAAAAATCAAAGGTGAACACAAATAACAATCACAAGTTAACATTTAGCAGAACAAAAGTGATGGTAAGGTGGTTTTTTTTCCCCCCTTCTTTTTTAAAAATCAGGAAAATTAACTATTAATAATTAATTTGATTTTTTTTTAATTTTAAAAAATTTACTAGACCACAACTTTCTCACACTCAAGTTTTGATTAAGTTAGAAAACCACAACATTAAATTAGGAATTGAAATAAACTAAAAATCAAAGGGACAAAATGTGCAGATAAAGTGAAAAGGTTGTGAAAAATACAAATAAGAAACTAAATTGAACCCACAATAGTTAACGACTGATAACATTTAGAATGTGATATTATTAGTGTGATGGGAAATTCTCACTTATTACTACAAATTACCTATTTGGAGACTTTGGACTTCCTCATCTACTACGTACGATTGTTGGCTGATGGTACCCCTAAGGCAAAGTTGATCTCTGCTGAAAAATCATAGGTGAACATAAATAACAATCACAAGTTAATATTTAGCAGAACAAAAGTGATGGTAAGGTGGTTTTTTTTTTTCTTCTTCTTTTTTTAAAAATCAAGAAAATTAACTTTTAATAATTTTTTTTTAATTTTCAAAAATTTACTAGAACCACAACTTTCTCACACTCAAGTTATGATTAAGTTAGAAAACCACAACAATAAATTAGGAATTGAAATAAATTAAAAATTAGAGGGAAAAAATGTGCAGATAAAGTGAAAGGGCTGTGAAAAATACAAATAAGAAACTAAATTGAACCCACAAAAGTTAATGGCTGATAACATTTAGAATTTGATATGATTAGTGTGATGGGAAATTCTCACTTATTATTGCAAATTACCTATTTGGAGACTTTGGACTTCCTCATCTACTACGTACGATTGTTGGCTGAAGGTACCCCTAAGGCAAAGTTGATCTCTGCTAAAAAATCAAAGGTGAACACAAATAACAATCACAAGTTAACATTTAGCAGAACAAAAGTGATGGTAAGGTGGTTTTTTTTTTTTTTTCCTTCTTCTTTTTTAAAAATCAGGAAAATTAACTTTTAATAATTAATTTGATTTTTTTATAATTTTAAAAATTTACTAGAACGACAACTTTCTCACACTCAAGTTATGATTAAGTTAGAAAACCACAACATTAAATTAGGAATTGAAATAAATTAAAAATCAGAGGGACAAAATGTGCAAATAAAGTGAAAGGGCTGTGAAAAATACAAATAAGAAACTAAATTGAACCCACAACAGTTAACGACCAATAACATTTAGAATTTGATATTATTAGTTTGATGGGAAATTCTCACTTATTACTAAAAATTAAAAATCAGAGGGACTAAATGTGCAGATAAAGTGAAAAGGCTGTGAAAAATACAAATAAGAAACTATATTGAAACCACAACAGTTAATGACAAATAACATTTAGAATTTGATATTAGGGATAATTACACTTTACCCACCTGTGGTTTGCCTCTAATTTGACTTGCGAATCCGTGGTTTCAATTTTGACACTTTACCCACCTGTGATTCCCTCGGTTACTAATCCGTAACCCACCTCTTCTTCAGCCGTTACTCTAATACATAATATGTCAAAAACAAAAGCCCAATCAGATCAAAACACTCCTCACTCCCAAAACTCACTCCCATCCAACTTGCTCACCAAACTAAGATCCTAGATGCTACAATGCTAAAATGGCGAATTTGAGAACTGGGAATATGATCAAGTTTCCCTTCAATTTTTTTGGTAGTGAGTGGGCCAAGAAGTGAGAGTAGCCATGGAGAACCATGGTACTTAGATCTTGCGCAGGGAGTCCTTCAACCAAATATTCATTTTGTGAACATTTTGTATGAAACCCAAAAAATCATCTAAACTAAAATTAACCCAAAATTTAGAAACTAAAAGCTAAACCCACAAAATCAACCAAAACTCAAAGCTAATGACAGCCATGTTCTAATGTCTTTCTTCTTACCGTATCCGGTGGTAGCGTGGGGGAAGCCTTGTGTTTTATCTTTTCCTATTTGTCTCTTGAGTTGGCTTACTAGAGCAAGCCTAGGTGTTTGTTCTTTTCTTTATATTTGCATATTTGTATACGGTTACACTTTTACATTAATAAAGTTTCCATCTATTATCTCAAAAAGGAAAGAAAAAAAGAAGAAGAAGTGAACCCAGAATTTTTGAACATCACATTCTGCGTAAAACCTAGAAAATTTTTTGGCCTTTTCTTGCTTTGTATAGCACAATATGGCCATCATGGAAGCACTAGGATCCAAGCAGTAAGCTGTTGAGTTTGAGATCATGGGTGTGCAAAATGGGTATAACGAGGAGGAGATCTTGAAGCAAATTGATGCAATCCATGTTACTAGTGGTGAAGAGTTTGATGCTGAGTTTATTTTCATATTAGTCGAAAACATTGTTAAGCATGCCGCACCCATTGTTGGTAGTTTTGTTGCCATTTTAGCATTGTAGCATCTAGGATCTTAGTTTGGTGAGCAAGTTGGATGGGAGTGAGGAGTGTTTTGAACTGTTTGGGCTTTTGTTTTTGACATATTTTGTGTTAGAGTAATGGCTGAAAGAGAGGTGGATTACGGATTAGTAACGGAGGAAATCATAGGTGGGTAAAGTGTCAAAATTGAAACCATGAGTAGGCAAGTCAAATTAGAGGCAAACCACAGGTAGGTAAAGTGTAATTATCCCTTGATATTATTAGTGTGATGGGAAATTCTCACTTATTACTACAAATTACCTATTGGAAACTTTGGACTTCCTCATCTACTACGTACGATTGCTAGCTGATGGTACCCCTAAGGCAAAGTCAATCTCTGCTGAAAAATCTAAGGTGAACACAAATAACAATCACAAGTTAACATTTAGCATAACAAAAGTGATGGTAAGGTAGTTTTTTTTTTTTTTTTTTTAAATCAGGAAAATTAACTTTTAATAATTAATTTGATTTTTTTTTTAATTTTAAAAAAATTTACTAGAACCACAACTTTCTCACACTCAAGTTATGATTAAGTTAGAAAACCACAACATTCAATTGAGTCCTCTAAGTTTGACCACATAAGTATATTTTGTAGCTAAAATTTTGGTTTTGGCGGAATAGTTTTCAATATTCTCTTTTATGTGTATAGTATTGTACAAATATACAAGCACATATGGAATGAATTTTAAAAGTTATTTGATTTTTTTATTCATATGTTTAAACTTCAATTTTATGTTTAAGTACATATTTATGTTACATAATTTTTGTTAAATTCATTAGGGGAAAAATCACCCCCCCCCCCCCTCTTCTATGTTTAGTTCACAATTTTTCCCCTTATCTTTAAAACTAACTAATTTCCCGTTCTTTGTTTCCAAAATGAGCAAATGTCCTCATTTTGTTACTTTTTTCAGTTAAATCCAATGGAATCCTAAAATATTCTTTTGTAAAAAGTATAAAATACCCTTAACCAAAAATAAAATGCCCTCATTACCCGATAATCTAACCCGAGTAAATTTAACCCAACCTGTTAATTAAACATAACTCATACAAAAAAATATCACATCCTTTTTTCTCTGAAAAAAGAAAATATCCCTCAAAAGTAATGGAGATTGAAAATTAATTGAAGCATGTGTCTCTAACAACAAAATGAAATTATGAAGTAATGGAGATTTAAAAAAAAAAAAAAAAAGAAGCAATTTCCTTCAGGTTTGTTTGAAAACGTGATGAGTTATAGGTCTAACAACGTATCAGATGCACTAGTAAAAGTTGTTGTCTGACAATTTAATTAAATCATGTTGCTGTTACGTCGAGAGGTGCTACGTCCACAACATTTTTCACAACATCTTCACAACATATCATAGGTGGTTAGTTGTTATTGGTTTAAATTTGAACCTAACACTAAGATTACTTTTTTACCCCAACAATAACAATCAGTAACAACTTGCCACTTAAGATTTGTTGTAAAAAATGTTATAGACATATCATTTCCCCTGTTACGTCAGCACTAATTATTGGTTACTTTTAAGTTTTAAGGAGATTAGTTTTTTGAGAAACAAGATGGAATAGTAATTCGTATGTGTTATGTTTAATTTATGGGTTGGGTTATGTTTACTCTAGTTAGATTATTTGGGGTAATTTCAGTGTTTTATTTTTAGTTAAGGGTATTTTAGACTTTTCACCAAAGAATATTTTAGGAATCAAAGTATTTCATTGGATTTAACTAAAGGGGTAACAAAATGAAAGCATTTACTCATTTTGGAAATATAAACGAGAAATTAATTGGTCTTAAAGATAATGAGGGGAATTGTGAATGAAACATATAAGGGGGAAAGTGCTTTTACACCTAATAAATTTAACATAATTTTTTTTAACATTAATTTGTACATAAACATAAACTTGAATTTTAAACATATGAAATAAATTAAATAACTTTTAAAATTCATTCCATAGGTGCTCGTATTTTTGTGCAATATTCACATAAAAGAGAATATTGAGAATTTCTACACTAAAACGAAAATATTAGCTACAAAATATACTTATCTGGTCAAACTTTGTCACTTTCTCATGCTCGCGCTCAAGTTACAAAATATACTTATGTGGTGAAATTTAGAAGATTGAGCGCGAGAAAGACGATAAGACCTTAATTAAATAAACTTGAAACTTAAAGGACTTAATTGAATGAAAGTGAAATTAAATAATTGAATTGAATGAGTTTGATCTAGATGTTATAATTCATAATTTAACAAAACGTAAAATTGAATCAGTTATTAAAAAATTACATTGTTAGTAAGTGGCTCCAAGACATACAAGTTAAAACGTAATTCCCACTTAAATTTTTTAATTCAAAATGTAAAGTCAAATCTAACGATTATAAGAAAAGTTATATGACCACAAGCAAATGTTATATATATGGATTCAAAAGATTCAAGTTACATATCTAGCAAATATTGCCTTCCATTATTTATCCACACGACCATAAACAAAAGAACTCATATGATGATACCGTATATTCCAAGCCACAATGGTAAAACTAGCCAGATCTTTTTAAGACATCCATTGTAGTAAATTTGGAAAAATTCTTAAGTATATTCGGAGTATAGTGAAATGGTGCTCCCTATTCTCATATTCATGGTAGACCCTATTATAAATTTAATAAGTGGACCAAACCATAAATGTGAGAGGAAGGAATACCATTCTCCATGCTTCGAGAGTACCTAAAAATCACTTGAAGATATCATTAAATTTAGACATGGTAAAACGGGTCAGATTTTTCTAACCTAACCCAACCCTAAAAATACCCGACTTGAACCCGATTTGTTGACCCGAAACAAAAACGGTTAACCCATGACCCGACTCGTGTTTTTTGCGGGTCAACCTAACTTGACTCACGACTCGACCCATGACTTGAACAATTTTTTAAAACTCTTTTTTATTGGTAAAAAAATAATAAAATTAAGACAATATTGGTTTAATTGTTTGTTGTGAGTTTTAAGGAAACAATTGAGACATTTACATAACTGCATGCAAATGAATTGAAAGATGAATGGTCGAGCATTCTGTAATGAGTAAAGATTTTTAGATACGAAATAGCAATTAATGTACATGCCAAGATAATCTGGTTACAATAAAGTTGAAAATATAGATTTAAAATTGTAGACATGTGTGAGAAACACTCATAAGTGTGAAAATAGTGAAGCCAAAGTATCCAATTAGTATAAATTATGGCTGCTTAGACCAATTTTTTAACAATTTAAGTCCAAAATAAACCGCTTTTCAAAATAAATTATAATATTTCTTAGAGTGTGTGTGGCTTAACAATAATATGATATTCATAAAAAAGATCATGTATAAAAAAGTAAACAATCAAACTTCAATGTATATTCTTAAATTGAAATAGAGCGCCAACCACAATTGATAATAGATTATAAAATTAATTTTCAAGATTGTAAATTTCTAATATATTTTTATTCTTTGTCAAATGAGTTATCCAATAAGTCATTTGTAATTTTGTTTTATATTTTGGAGCGTTGATATTGTGTAGAAATAAAACTTGTATATTTGTTTTACTTATCTTTGTGTTATTTTTGTTTTAGTTAGTAATGTTAGGATTTGTATAATTTTAAAATTATTGAATAAGTATTAATAAGTTTAACTGAGTTCATTTTTGATATAAGTGCTGAATTCAAAGTAATGCATTTTACATCAAGTAATTTGTTGCATGACTTTCCAAATGGCAAACACATGTTGTTTTCTTTATATATATAAATATATATATATATATATATATAAATCATGTGAAAAATACGGGTCAATCCAACCTGCAACATGATTGACCCGAACTCGTTTTTAACCTGCTTAAAATGACCTGAACCCATTTGACCAGCAACCTAACCGACCCGCCCATTTGCCCTGTCTAATTAAACTTAGCCTAATCACGGCCGCTCTTCTGTAAGGCCTCATTTACTATTAGACAAAACCATAAAGCATGGGAAGTAGAAAAACCTTCAATTTATTAGGAAGTTGGAACCACCAAAGACCAAATAGTTCTTCATAAGTTCGTAGTATTAGAATTCCTATTCGAAGAACTTGTTGGAATTATTGCACAAGTAATTTACTTTTGTGATTTTGTGAACAAGATCAATAATCAATATATGCACAAATCTATGTGTGAATGTACAAGAGAAACTAGAGTAAACTTATAGACCAAATGAATGTAGAATGGCTAATACAAAGCTGATCAAGGCTAGTGTATAACAACATGTCCTTAAGACAAATTTCGTCCCTCACACTATTTATTTAATGATGCTTTAAGTCTCTTCGATGTCTGCCTCCCAAGATACAATAATCAACATGCAGAAGAAGCACTACAATCTCCATGCATTACGAACAAGACTCTCTCTCTCTCTCTCTCTCTCTCTCTCTCTCTCAAGACTCTTATGAATGAATAAAAAAACTAAAATAAAATAAAATGAAGGATGCCTATTTATAGGCACACTGACACCATTTCAGAATATGTGCAATAGCAAATAAACATATTATTATACTTGCATTAGTTCAAAAAAGGTCTAATAGCTAATAAACATATTGTCTTACAATTAAGTACAGTGCGCCTTAGACAAACATTAAAATAAAAAATAATTAAATATTTGACTGACAATGCCCAACCCACATAGACCAGCACTTACAAACTCAATTTCTCATTCACACCTTAATTTAATAAACCATTTTTCGTACAGAACCTGCCATAGAAGAAGCAATAAGCTTATCTTCAGAAATATAGACCAGAAAGTGGAATTCTCTTGATCACTTCATGACATTTGTAATCACATAAAATTGTAAAATCATACAATTATCAAGAAAAGTGTACATATTTAGAACAATATATATATATATATATATATATATTCTTTTTTGGATTCAAAGTATTCAAGTTACATATCTTGCAAATGTTGCCTTCCATTATCCACGCGACTATGAGTGAAAGAATTCATATGATACCGTTTCTTCCAATCCACAACTGCAAAACTAGCAAAGGTCTTTTTTATACAACCGTTGCAGCAAACTTGAGAAGACATGTTCACCTTGCTGACGGTAACACACAAGTAAGATAATAAGCACTTTACACACTAAGAGCATTCACATTGGGTATTGTAAATGCCAGTAATATTTAGTATCAAATTAAGTCCCAAAACCTCACGTTACCCGGCCTTTTAATTGTAAAATTTTTTACAACACTACTACAGTACCATCTTACTTTTATGACAGTACCGTAGCATCTTGGATAAATATTATATTATTTGTTCTCTCTCTCAGCCACTCAGTTCTCTCTCTCTCTCTTCCCCCCCCCCCCCCCCCTCTGATTCCATCTGTCTTCATCCTCACTCCCTCTCTCATATCTCTTTGCCTTTTTCTTTTAAGCATGCCACCGAAGCTAGGTTGGAGGTCTGCGTGGCACGGCGTGGAGATTGGCGTGGGCGTGGTGTGGCTTGTCGAGGTGCCCTGTGGCGTGGTGAGACCGGCGTCGTGTACCTCATGGTGGTGATGTGAATTCCGGGTGGGTTTTGGTTTTGATTTCCAGTGCCTCACGGTGGTAATGGGTTTGATTTACGGAGGGTTTTGATGAGAACTTTTCTTTGATTTTTTGTGGGTTTCTGTCCATGGTGGTGGTGGGTGCATGTGTTGTTGCCGTGGATTTTCCGTGGTGATGGATTTTTCTTGATTTTTTTTTTTTTTTTTTTTTTTGTGTTGTTGCTTTGGTGGTTTATTTGATTTTTTGTTTTGTTGCTATGGTGGTGGTGGATTTTTCATTGATTTTTTGTGTTGTGTTTCTGTGGTGGCGGTGGATTATTTGTGTTACCGTGAATTTATTTGTGTTGCTGTGGTGGTGGTGGATTATTTGATTTTTTTGTGTTTTTGTGAGTTTCTTCTGGCAGAGGTGGTGGTGATGGGTTTTTTAGTGGTGGTAGTGGTGGTTTCTTGTGATAGAGGTAGTGGTAATGGGTGGTTGAAAGGGAGATAGTGAGGAAAAGATAATCAGACTGATGGTGGAGAAGGGAGTAAGAGAGATTAAATTATATTATTTTATTGGGTAGTATATATTATTTTTAATAAGTTGAATAGGAAAATAAAAGTTTGGATGTTGGGTGTGTTGTAAAATGGTATGGTATAAATGATAAAGTAGGTTTTAAGATGGTAAAATGAATTTTTTTGTAGAAACCAAATGTGAATGCTCTAAGGGTTCGTCTGGTAGCAGTGTTTAAGTATTGTTGTTCAGTTTTTAATGTTGCAGAAATACGTGTTTGAGTGTTATTGAAATACGTGTCAGAAGTGTTATTGTTGTTTAAGCACTGAATACTGTTGTTTAAACAACAGTGACAAATAGCCCCTAAACACTCCAGTCCTTGAGATTCACGGTGGCTCCACATTAAAGGAAAGTGGTCAAAGGACCTTGGCTTGGAAAAAAGTAATTTGTGACCTTAAAAATAATTATTATATATAAATTTCAAAAATTTATAATTTTTTTTACCTTAAAAATAATTTGTGACCACCCTAGTTTTTTTAGGCCTAACATAATTAAACTTTGCACAAAGTTTGGCAACAAACCTAATTGTAAACTAAAATTACAACTCTACTCAATATTTTTTTTTATTGAATATGAATTTTGACAAACTACCATTGAATTACATTTTCTTCTTATAGTTATATCCCATGCTCGCAAAATTTTAAAAAGATCAACAATCAATAGTTATGTCCGCAATCAAATATTTAAATTTCGAGTTTTTTTAGTTCAAAATTATACATAAAAAATAGATTTTATAGATCGAATAGTAAATAACATCCAATTGGTATGAAATTTAACATGTTTTTTAAGAACATAAAAACATGTAATTCAACGATTTGATTTTCAAAATATGTAGTCATGTTAATTTGTTTAGTGAGAGTTGTAAAAAGTCTTAAACTAATTTTCCTTAAATTTTGATCTTATTAACAATATATTAGGTTCTTACCAAAAAAAAAAAAAAAAAGAGCCCAAGAAAAGTTTTATTGAACAAAATTTTTCAAAGGAATGATATAACTTGTAGTTTTGATAATGAGACTATCATGCGATGATTTCAAGATGAACTCATTTAAATAGTTGAGCCACATGTTCACGAAAACATCATTATTTTTTAGCTTGGCTTATTAAATAGTTGAGTCTAAATTTAGGCTTGAGTTTGATTTGTTTACGAACACATTATTATTTTTTAGCTTGGCTCATTTAAATACTTTTTTTATTTTTTATTTTTTATTATGAGAGAACCTCCAGTCAGGTCCTACGTAAAGAAGGCCCTTTACGCCACCAATGATGTGCCGCCACGTCATATTTCCATTGATCTTACAATACACTCTTGTGCACACAAGTATAACTCAATTAAACACAAAATTCTCAAACACCTATCAGACTTGAGAAACTCCAATTCCTCTTATCTCCTTATACCACCAGACCTTCACCCCACTGCTGGAGCTACCGCACACATCGGTCGAGAGTTGGCACCATCGCGCCTGTTCCTCCCCGTCGGTCAAGGTTTGAGCTTTGAAACCTAATTCATTTTTCCACTCCTCGTCAAATGTTTGAGCTCCTAAAAGAGTTCTTGCTGGAGATGGTTCTTTAGTGGCTGATAGTTCTATTGGGATGTGATAAAGGACAGTGAAACATTGGGTGTTAATTTAAAGAGCAAGAACACTGAAACATTGGGTTTCGAATACGTATTAATGATAATGACTATCACATTAAAGGAAAAGAAGATTAAGAAAAAAAAAAAGACGTGGAGGTGGGTTTGCAACAAAAGCTTCAAGAACTTTGTTTTTTGTGCTTAAAATCACAAAACCCATGTCTTAAAAATTCTATGGAAACAATAAAGAAAGAGAAAAAAAATTAAAGATTGAAACTTTGAGGTAGGAATTAGCTTAAGATTGATAAAAATCTAATGGGCTTGTTTCAAAAGCTTCGAAGACTTTTGCGGACACAACAAAAAAAGACTTTCTCTTTCTTCCATGTGCTTATAATCAAATGGGTTTATCAAAAAAGCCTTAAAGATTCTCTCTTTTGAGCTTAAAATCACAAACCCATGTCTCAAAAAAAAAAGAAAAAAAAAAAAGAAAAGGGAGAGAATGAGAAGGAAGTCGGACCCAAAATTCCATTAAATTTGTGATACCTTGATGAGAATCCGGTGCGGTGACGCTAGCTCTTGACCGATGTGTGCGGTGGCTCCAACGGCGGGGTGGAGGTCCGGTGGTACAAGGAGAGGAGGAGATGAGAGGCATTGGAGCTTCTCAGGTCTGATAGGTGTTTGAGAATTTTGTGTTTAATTGAGTTATACTTGTGTGTGCAAGAGTGTATTGTAAGATCAATGGAAATATGACGTGGCGGCACATCATTGGTGATGTAAAATGCATTCTTTACGCCAAGACCTGATTGAAGGGGTTTTCTCTATTATTATTATTATTATTATTTGATAGGAAGGTTTTCTCTATTATTAATCTGAGGTTGAGCCAAGCTGTTTAAGGACTGTATTTTAAATCCCAGTTTGTTTTTGCCTCAAAAACAAGCAACATAGGTTGCCTCCCTAATCTTATGAAATAATATTGACCTATGGGTCGGGTTTCTTAAAAAAAAAAAAAAATCATAATTTGTTCAACAACGGCATCATAAATTCACTTAAATGAATTATTCTAGAAGCTTAGGAATGGCTATGTTTTTACTTTTGACAGGCCAAAAACGTATTGACCCCTTGTGATGAATGAATTGATTAATTAGCCAAATTTATTAATTGATCAAATTAACATGCAATATGCTTGGTAGTACAAACAAATCACCAATTAACTAAAGTACGCAGCAGAAAATAAGTTGACACGGTGATTTATTTACGAATGAGGAAAACCTACACGGCAGAAAAACCCTACCGAGTGATTTTAAGGTCACCACTCCCGAGAATCCATTAATCACAGTACCTTATAACAACCTACAGTTGAACGCTTACCCCAATACCCAATTGGACTTATTCAGTAGTGACAATCTCTCCTTGTAATGCACAGCTCCCAGTATGTGACTAACCAATTGTGTGGATCCCAGTACGTGACTTGATACACCAACTAGAGAAACTTGTTAGCTGCAAAGTTCTTCAGTTCATCACACGATGAAGATTGAGAAAATGCTTGGTCACAAAACCCTACGGTGTACAAATACAGCAGCTTCTTCAAGAGAAAGATGAACTAGGGCAAATTCAGTCTCTAGTCACAATTTGCACGAACAACCTTTGCCACACGCACGAGCAACCTTTGACGGTCCTTAAAACAATCCTTATATATGTTTAGGGTTGTGAGAAAAGAAAGCCCAAACATACAATCACGGATTGAATGAAAACAGTCCTGAAAAACTGAACTTCATAAATCTCGACAGATACCCTATCTATCGAGCTGCTGTTGAGCCACGGGGCTGGAACATCTCTTCAAGCTCGATGGATGCTAGCTGTCGAGCTAGCTGTTGAGCTTTAATGACAGACACTTTCTCAACTTGAATCTTGGACAGACTTGCATGGCTTTAACACTTGATCTTGAAACAAGATTTCTTAAAGTATTAAACACATCCTAGATCTACTCAAATACAAGTGAAGTGTGTTTTGTCAAAGGATTAGTCAATTACATAAAATAGTGACATATGTTCCTAACAAGTGAATCGCATATGTCCTAACTATTTCTGCCTTTAGCAATCCGTGACAAAACCACAACAAACAAATGAACATATGAGAGAAGTCATAAATCACTTAACTTATATTCACTTGTTGAATACAATAAAATCTATCCTAACACAAACTCTTGAAAAACTTTGCAAGAAGAAAGTCTATGGCAAGAAAGACTTTGACAATCTGTATTTCTGAAAAACTTTAAACAAAACTCATCAAGGAATTTTAGTGTGAAACATAAATAATTGATTGCATACAAGATATAAGAATCATGTGCATAAAAATAGAAAAGAAACAAAAGGGTAGGTGAAAGAACATACATCAATATATAAAGAATATAAGTACAATGTATGTCAAAATGGTCACAAGACCTAAGGTACATGAACAATGTATCTAAAATAAAAAGAAAAGAAAAGATACATGAAAAGCTCACTCCATCCCTCAATGTGCACTCTCCCCCTAACAAAAATCTCCTACACTAACCCTCCCCTTAATTTTGACTATTCTTATATCTAAAACTATTTCCCCTTTTTGTCACGAGTGACAAAGGGTAAGAGTGTCAAATAGACATCTCGTTAGAGTTGGAAGAGCTAGCATCTCCATCCTCACCACCATCATCGTCGTCGGAGTCGTCATCGTCCTCGAATGCCTCGGGTGCCTCGGGAGGAGGAGAGGGAAACTCCACAAAGCCACCAAGGCGAGCCTGCCGTCTAGCAATATTGCTGACACGGGTGTTCACCTGACACAACTCATCAGTGAGAGTGTCAAGGCGAACATCTATGCACTGAAGCTGTGCCATGATCGCATCAAGAGTCACCCGTAGAAGTAGAGGGAGCGGAGGTGGATGGAGCAGAAGGAGTGGGAGGAGCCGCCGAACTGAACCGCCTCGATCGAAATTGCACCTTGCTTCGTTTAACAGTAGCGTAGTAAATGGCACACATAACGAGGAAATAGTCGGACGAGGGAAAAGGAACAGAAAAATGGCATAAAATCTGCGTGATATCTGAAGGGAAAATGAGCTTATCATGGGTCACCATATCCCTATACACATCTATAATAGAAAGAATAAAATGTGAAGGAAAATCTATAGTGAGATGCTCAAGAAGGGAAAGCAAAAATCGAGCATGGGGCTCTGTGATAAAGTTATAGTGAGAAAGAGGGTGCAAAACAAAAGTCATCACCATGCTCATGAATCTAGGACCTTTAGCAAAGGTTGAACATGGTGTAAACTGACGATCACCCCAATCAAAAGGGCGCTCGTAGAAAGCAGAAATCATATTGTCTTTGGACACGGTCCTTAGATGCTCATAACTGGAGTAGTCAGGATGCTCTACCCTTGGGACAAGGAGCACATCGGATACCAACTCCGGTGTGACAACTATGTGCGTACCTCAAACGCGAGTATGAAAGAGAAGTAATGAAGAATCAAGTCCATGCATGTTAAAGTAAAACTCCTGGATCAGCACGGATGGACAAGTGATCGGGATGTCACACAGTGACTCCCAACCTCAATTGTGAATGACAGTGGGTAGGTCAGTGTCGGAGAAGTCTGACAAAATGACTCGGCATTCTGAATGAACACCTCGTAGAGAGAAGTTCTCCGAGAAGTCCTTTCGGGCATCCTCATCACAGAACCGAATAGAGGAAGGGGTAAGACCAGAAGAAGATGATGCCTTAGAACGAAGAGGGTTTCGGGACGAAACAGACTTACATTTTGGTACCATTGACACACTAATGTAAACTAGAGAGTGAGAGGGAAGAAAGAAACACTCAGAAAAGTCCTAAACAGTTCAAATATACATAAATATATTGAATGGAAAGGATGTATGCATGAAAATGCATGAGCATGTGACATGCAATAGTAAAATCATCATGGGCTCAGCCCAATCCAAACCTATCAGCACATAATCAGTTGCACACATCTAAATACATGATAATACTGTTATAATGCTTATGTGATGCAATGTATGAGGTTTAAAGATCATTTAAACAAAAACCCATCCTAAAATTTCATCAAAAACTCAACAATTTTGAAAAATCCCAAAAATTTTCAAAAACCCAAAACCTAGATCTTAAATGCATGAAAATCATAAAGAATGAGAGGAAGAGAGATCATACCAAGTGATTTGAAGCAAGAAAAGGCCGAAAATCACGTGGGTTTGAAGGTTTTGAGAGAGAAGTGAGTGTTTGGTAGCTGAAGAGACGGATCTGTCGAGAGAGATCAAGGAAAGTGAGATCAGAATCGTGTATAGTGTATATATAGGAACCTTTTAAAGCTCGATCGATCAGGGTGTGTTAAGGAGCTATCGAGGTTTAAACGTGTGTCCTAACTATCGAGCCAACGAACGAGGATCTGTCGAGGATCAAATCAACAGAAATGATCATAAAAAGCTCAATCGATCCACCTAGCTATCGAGAGGTGTCAAGGAGGTGTCGAGATTGCTTAAAAACAGTTTTTCAAGAAGGAAAAAACACAGATATGAAGGCAATCAAACATGCAATTCAACCAATGATCCACACGACATTTTGAACTCTCAAAATCATCTCTCAACAATAAAATTGATAAGCATTTAGATCCCAAAACACACACTAAACAAGTCTAACCAATTTTATATTTCAAAAACAAGTTAAGATAGTTTAGTGAGCATACATTAACACATGTAAATTTTGTGATGGCTAAATCACATTGTACTTGCACATGTATCAAGAGTGGCAAAGAATATTACGTGTTGTGTGTGAAAAACATTGCAAGATTGCATAAGTGTATACATGTTATGACGATTTGAGATTTGAGAAAATCACTTTAATTCACACACAATCATAACTGTTTGATGGGGACTATCACCTTCAAGGTACATCCTATAACTCCCACATCTCCTAAAATAGACGCTTGTAATCATATATAAAGCATTTTTATCTTTTTGCTTTTTATTTTTCTTTGCATATTTTTCTTTTCATAAGCATATCATGCACGAGCATATAAGAGAGAGAAAAGAAATACTCATTTATGTTAAGCTTTTGACATTGCACTTTTGCTATGCCAAAGCATACAGATGTCATTTTATGATTGGCAGGCAACAGTGGTAAGATGGTTATTTATGCCTTTCTCGTAGGATTTTCTAGTCCTTCCCGTCAAAAAAAATGATACAAGTGTTAAGTACGAGAGACTACTTAATCTTACTTATCACAAACACGAGCCACAAAGCTCATTTGCTTAGTTGTGCATAGAGATGCTCATCTAAGCTACAAAAGATACAAAGTTTAGAAAACTTTGTTTCAATGGCCATCCAAGGTACATAAGTACCAATGTACACTAACACACTGTTTTTGTATTTTTCTGATTTTTCAATTTTTTTTTAATTTTTATATGAACAAAGCGAAACTGAAAAATAACCAAACAAAAACATGTTAAACAAAACAAAGTAATGCATAAAACTAGACTAACTTGAAAACACAAAAGCAAAACACACAAGTAATGTAAACAAAAACAAGAAGGGAGAGAGAGAGAAAAAAAAAAGTGATAGAATCACTTCGAGCCTTTTTCCTTCCACACCTTGGAAGAACCTTTCCTTTGAGTGAACCCTTGAACTAGTGGTGAGAGAGAAGAATTAAAACCGTTTAAGTTTGAAAGGAATATGAGGGCTTTGAGAAGATCTCCAAAGGGGGAAAAAGAAGGTCAAAACTGATTCTGGTTTCCCGATACGATCATGTCATTGCTCTGTTGAGTTGCTAACCACTTATAGCAATTTGGTTGAGTATAACCGGCTCTTCCACAATGATGACAGAGATGCTGTTTCTTCTGTTTAAGCTTTTGAGAGTTAGCCTTCTTAACCCTAGGGTTTTTAGTCTCATTCTTAACAAGTTTAGGGAGTGCTCCTAAGATGGACTTACCATTGTCTATGTTCTCACTAGCTAATTCATTTTTAACATTAATGTTTTCAGTTTCAACATTATTAGCAGGGGGAACAAAAATTGTGGAACTAGTAGAAGCAATATTAGGAGAAGAGAAATCATACCCTAAGCCAGTTCGATCTGAAGCAAATTTTTGAAGACTAAGCATTTCATCGAGTTTTGCACTTGAAGTCCTCTTCAACTGTGCTCTTGAAATAGCTTCGCTTCAAGTTTCTTGGTCTTCTCAGCCAAGAAATTGTTCTCAAATCTAAGTGCTCCAATAGTCTGATTAGCTTCATCAAACTTTGTGAAGAGTTCTTCACGTTCGAGCTCCACATCATTGAGCTTCTTGGTGGCCAGCCTATAAAACTTTTCATGCTTTTTTGAGACTTTGTATAACTTTGCATAGGCTGTGTGGATGTCATCTTGTTCATCCATCTTCCCAAACTTGGACTCCACCAATTCCTCTTCTTCATCTACATCTTCAACAATCCCCTCATTAGGATTGACAGAGGTAGTGAAGGCATTCAAGATTCCGTCATCCTCTTTGTCGGAGTCATCCTCAAGCTTAGTGTCACTTAATGTAGCAGCAAGTGTCTTACTCTTCCCAATGGCCTTGAGATATGTAGGACACTCTTGTTTCATATTACCGAAACCTTGACACCTAAAGCACTTTGGTCCTAAGGGAACAGTGTATTGATCGCCATCCCTAGCATCATTCTTCCCTTTTTCTTGGCTCTTAGACTAAAAACTTGATTGTCTATGGTCCTTGTCGAATCTCTTTGCATTGGCATTCTTCATGAACTTTTTGAATTGCCGGGTGATGTAGGACTTCATCTTAGAATCTTCATCATCAGAAGACTCATCAGTATCGCTGCTCTTGACCTTTAATGCCATGCTTTTACTTTAACTTGACTTTACGATCCTTGTCAAACCCAATTCATAGGTTTGCAGATTTCCAACCAACTCCGTCAAAGGAATTTTGTCAATACCCTTTGATTCCTCAATGACAGTGATCTTGGTACGGAATCTCTCGGGTAGAAATCTGAGCACTTTTCTCACAATCTTGGACTCAGAAATGGTCTCCTCAAGATTAAAAACTGAGTTCACTATGTCCTTGAGCTTGGCATAGAAGTCATCAAACAACTCATCCTCCTTCATCTTGATCTCTTCGAAGCTACAGCTTCGAAGCTTGTAGTGAGCCTCTGTAGCTTCGAATCATTGACAGCCTTGGTTTCCTCATAGGTTGTCTAGAGAATGGTCCATGCTACCTTGGCAGTTTCAGTGGAGGATATCTTCTTGAACTCCTCATTGGTGACCGCACTGAATAAGGCATTCAATGCTCTGCTATTGAAATTTGCCACCTTGATCTTAGCATCATCCCAATCAGTCAGCGCTTCGTTTGGCTTGGTCCAGCCAATCTCTACAGCTTGCCATACTTTCTCATCTAGAGACTACAAAAAAGCTCTCATGCGTACTTTTCAGTATGCGTAACTAGTGCCATCAAATAAAGGAGGTATGATAAGAGACTGTCCTCTATCCATGACAAACAGGGGTCAATGGATCAACACAAAAAAGATTAATCCTAATTAGATAGTGCCTGCTCTGATACCACTTGACATGACAAAAACGTATTGACCCCTTATGATGAATTAATTGATTAATTAGCCAAGTTTCTTAATTAATCAAATTAATATGCAAGATGCGTGGTAGCACAAACAAATCACCAATTAACTAAAGTATGCAGCGAAAAATAAATTGACACAGCGATTTGTTTACAAATAGGGAAAACCTATACTGCAAAAAAACTCCACCGGGTGATTTTAAGGTCACCACTCCCGAGAATCCACTATTATCAAAACAAGCAGTTACAAGTAAAGGAATCCTAATACCTTATACCAACCTACAGTTAAACCCTTACTCCAATACCCAATTGAACTTATTCTATAGTGACAATCTCTCCTTGTAATGTACGGCTCACAGTATGTGACTAACTAATTGCGTGGATCCTAGTACGTGACTTGATACACCAACTAAAGAAAGTTGTTGGCTACAAAGTTCTTCAGTTTATCACACGATGAAGATCGAGAAGATGCTTGGTCACAAAACCCTACGGTGTACAAACACAGCAGCTTCTTCAAGAGAAAGATGAACTAGGAAAAATTCAATCTCTGGGCCTTAAAACAAACTTTGCCACAAGCACGAGCAACCTTTGACGGCCCTTAAAACAATCCTTATATATGTTTAGGATTATGAGAAAAGAAATCTCAAACATACAATGACAGATTGAATGAAAACAGTCTTGAAAAACTAAATTTCATAAATCTCGACAGATACCTTATCGGTCGAGCTGCTGTAAGCCACAGAAATGGAACAGCTCTTCAAGCTCGATGGATGCTAGCTGTCGAGTTTTAATGACAGGCACTTTCTCAGCTTGAATCTTGGACAGACTTGTATGGCTTTAACACTTGATCTTGAAACAAGATTTCTTGAAGTATTAAACACATCCTAGATCTACCCAAATACAAGTAAAGTGTGTTTTGTCAAAGGATTAGCCAATTACATAAAATAGTGACATATATTCCTAATAAGTGAATCACATATGTCCTAACACTTTTGTTTTGTACCTGAAACCCATCAAATCTCATTATGCTGTTAAAATTTAAAAAAGTCTAAAGGCTAAAGGATCGTTAGCTGCAAATCAATTCTGTTCAACTGCTTCTACTTGAACACTGCCCCAAATTCAATTCTAACTTTCCAAGCTTCTAGATTGAGTTAATTATGACTATGACCATTAACGTGAATTGATCTCTAGGCACATTTTAATGCCATCAGTCCCTACTCCTAAAAATAAAGAGCCCAGTGTAAGACATTGAAATGTCACTGCCACATGAGTGAGCTCTATTTTGGACATCCAAGGCGTAGGCCCATTCTAAACATGGGCTTCTGGCTAAGACGAAAGGTAAGTAATTGATCACCATTTTGGTTTTACAATCCAGAAACCCCCATATGATTCCCATTTGCAAAGATCTACTTTCGAGAGAAATTGGTTCAAGAGTTGGATATTGAGAGTTAGGAAAATGTAAGGCAATCATTCGACCTGGCATAATGATGTGGGTCAGCATTCTTTTAGCCATAAACAAACCTGAAAATAAAAGGTTGTAATTGACTTAGGTTCAAACATATTACATACCTTATTATTCCCACTAATAATTCTATATCTACTTGTGGGAGGTGGGATACTTTGGGAAGGAATGATTGTGGAAATCATGGTATTTCATCGATTCTAATTGACACAAGTACTAACACAAATTTTTTGTGAAATAGTTGTTTCTACAGGGTTCACCGATGACACTCTAATGATAAAGTTAAGACTTAGTCTAGTTCAATAGAGTAATAGCTTTTTTGTGAGTTTTTATGGTTATACCTTTTATGAAAGCAATTCTCCCATTTTCCAGCTTATATATGTCCTACCAACCTTAGGTTTTGGGGTGACTTGAATCTTATTACTCTCACATCGGCCTGTAGAGCATAACTAGGAGGCTTTGACATGCCCAATGAGGGGACTAATTGTATCACATTAAATGTGATATGAGGTAGTTGTGACACAATAAATGTTGAGATGGACGTACCTAAATACCCAGCCCTTCTTCAAGGCAATGCTAAGTGATCAAGGCTTCTTTTTAGATTAAAGCTTTTCAACATGATGTTATAGAATTCCTATTCGAAGTACAAGCCATATATAGCAAAAGCAAATTGAGAACAATCAAGATAATAAGCACTTTGCACAATAACTTCTCACGTCCTTGAGTTTGTATAAGAAATATGTTAAAATAGATAAATAATTTTTTGATACATCAAAATAGCATATTTTTTTATGCTTAAGCGCCTCTTTTTGTCTGTTGAACATTGAAATGTCACGACCCACTTGAGTGGGCTCTCTTTTGTACATCCAAAGCGTAGGCCTATTCTAAACATGGGCTTAGAAAAACATATCAAGCCTTCTGCTCAAGACAAGAAGGAAATTGATCGCCACTTGGTTTTACAATCCAAAAACGGACTCTTAGGCAACCATTCCACCTCGCATTTGGGTTAGCATTTATTAGTATTCTTAGCCACAAACAAAGATGAAACTTAAAACAAAAGCCATAAATTGACTTCGGTATGCAAATACCTTCTTCTTCTCTTTTTTTTTTTTTTTTTTTTTTTTTTTTTTTGAGAAGATTCTTCTTAAAAAACGGTATACAAATACCTTATTGCTCCCACTAATAATTCAATATCTACTTGTGAGAGGTGGGGAGATACTTTCGCATTGTACTAACACATGAAAATAGTTGTAAATAGTTGTTCCCGTGTGGTTCACCAATGACACTCCAGTAATAAAGTCTGGTTGAGTCTAGTCCAAGAGAGTAACAACTTAATTTTTGTGAGTTTTTATGTTTATAATATTATGAAAGCAGTTCTCCCTTTTCTAGGACATGTTTCACCAACTTCAAGTTTTGCGGTTGACATGACTTACATCACAGTCACATCGATTAGTAGGGCACAATTAAGCGGCTTTGACCTACCTAGTGAGGAGAGTGATCTTATCACTTTATATGCAATGTGAACTTGTTGTTGGACAATAACTGAGATGGCTGTGCGTAGATACCCGGACTTTTATGAGGTAAAGCTAAACAACTGACGCTTGTTTTTAGGTTAAGCTTATCCATATGATGCTATGATTGGTTAACAATATTCATGAGGTTGGTGTTCTTTACAGCTTTACAGATTGGTCTCTAACTGTCTTTGGTTGTAAAGCTTGATCTCTCACTGTCCTTGGTTTATAGCCCAGAACTATAACTGGAACCCCCCCCCCCCCCCCCGGTGGAAAAAAAAAAGGCAATTTTTGCAATTTACCCCATTGAAGTTCCAAAAAACTTTTTTTTTTTTTTGTAAACTAGTTCCAAAAAACTTGATACCCCCATTTAAAGTTACATAAATAAGATGCATTCTATTCTTGCAATTAATGAAAGAGATGACTAATTCACATGGCCCTATAAAATTGGATTTTTTGTTAAAAAAATTACATTTTACGTCTTAAACTATACACTAAATTACACTTTGCACTCTAAATTGTGACCTCTATTATACTTTGCACCCCAATCTTAGTTTAATTGTTAAATTAGACAAAAATTAATAGCACGTTACTTGCATCTGATTTTTACTTAGATGAGACATGGTTTAAAGAGTAAAACACCCTTTTCACAGACAATTAAAAACAGTCACTTTTTTTCCCAGCTCTTTCTCTCTATGGCAGGATTAATTTTAATAACAAGTCCAGAAAAACATCATCAGGGTCATGAATTTGAGGGTTGCGCTCAACTATATAAGGGTTGTCGTAGTACTTATCACTGATTATATTTTGGTGGGTCTCCCTTATAGTGTGGTTGTAAGATTGTTTCTCTTAATAACTTCAAAAGTAGTGTGGTTGGTCTGCCTAAAAGAGCTTTCAATTCATTGTTTCATTGTTTGTTTTCTTGCTTTATTCTTTTAATAAAGAGTGTGTATTTTTCTTCAATAGTGCAATAACCCGTATATAGTTGAGCGCAACCCTCATATTCATGACCCAGATGATATTTTTTCTAGACTTATTATTAAAATTTTTGGTTAAGTATTATTAAAATTACTCATGCTAGAGAGAGGAAAAAAAAAAAAAACCTTTTGTTTTTAATTGTTTGTGAAAATGGTGTTTTAAGCAAAAAGTATATGCAAGTCATATACTATTAATTTTTGTCTAACTTAACAGTAAAACTAACGTTATTGTACAAAGTGCAATAAAGGTCATAGTTTAGGGTACAAAGCACGCATTCCAATAGTTTAGGATGCAAAGTACAATTTAGTGTATAGTTTAGGGTGGTAATTAAAGTGCAATTTCCCCTTTCTTTTTTCTTGTCACTGTAGACTCTCATTCATCTTTGTCCATTTTCCTTTTTCCATCTTGTTTAGCCTCTAGGTTGCACACCCTTTCTTTGTTTAACTAACAGTTATGCATGAAAATTTTCCATTTTGGTATAGATTTTTGTTTTTTATTTAAAAAAATAGAAAAATTACATTTTGCTCACTTGTGGTTTAAAAATTGACACTTCACCCATCTAAAGTTAGCTCTGCTTGTCTCTCGTTACTCACCTTTAATAAAAAATATGGGTAAATTTGTATTTTTGTTACCATTTTATGTCTCTCTCCTCTCAAAATTTAAAAAACTGAAAAATCAAGAGAAAAGAAAATCTAAAAGCTAGGTTTTGTAAAAATTAAAACCTAACTTTTACATCTTCTTTTTATGTATCAACTTGTAAATCTTCTATTTTAAAACCTTCCCATCTTTCTATAGAACTAAAAGTTAGAATAGAAGATCTACATGAGCAAACAAAAAAAAAAAAAAAAAAAAGGAATTAAGGATCACTTTGAAATACTTACATGGCGAGAACGGTGAAGAGCAGGACCATCAGGAACATTAGGAAATAATGATGATCCAAATACTTCATAAATGGCCAAGAGCCACTGTTTGGCTTCTTCACGATCAAGAAAATTCCAAATCCCAACCAATACAGCAACCAAACTACCCCAATTGCATAACCATAGGCTCCTGTAAATGTCGCAGACCGGAAAAGAATGAGAAAAACACACTAAATCAATCCCATTTTCCTTAACCCCACATTATTATTATTATTATTGATTTTCTAAAAAATTCTGTCTAGAAAAATAAAATTAGTGTACGTGTTAGTGTACTAGTGTGAAGTGCCTAGTCAAATTGAATGAGAATTGACAAAACTGCTTTTTTTTTTTTTTTTTTAATGAATGGGTTGTCTGTGAATATTCGATCTATTGGCTCTGGCTTAACATACTTTGTGCTTTACGCACCTAGCATTGAGGATGTAGTCTAAATATTTTTTAGTGAATTTTTTTTTAACGGGTTGAGTCATGGATTATCCAGGTCAGGTCGAGTTGACCTGCAAAAAAATCGGATCAAGTTACTGGTCAACCCATTTTTGCTTCGAGTAAAAAAAAATTAAATTTGGGTCGGGTCGGGTCGGGTCGGGTCGGGTTGGGCTAGCAAATCTTGACATGTTTTGCCACGTCCCTACTTGAACATTGCCCTAATTCTAAGCTTCTAGACTGAGTTAATTATGATTATAACCATTAATGTGAATTGATTATTTAGGCACATTTTAATGCCATCAGTCCCTACTCGTAAGAAAAAAGAGCCCAGTGTAAAAGCGCCCCTTTTGTTTCTTGGACATTGAAATGTCACGGCCACATGAGTGAGCTCTTTTTTGGACATCCAAGGCGTAGGCCTATTCTAAACATGGGCTTAAAAAAACCTTGAATTTGTTAGGAAATTGGAACCATCAAAGACTAAATAATTCTCCATGTTAGAGATATATTAGACATATTAGCCCAATGTAATAGGCCCAAGCCCACTCCTGTTTGTACTAGTAGTCTAGGATTTAGTCGCCTATATATACTCATGTTAGGGTTCATTGTAACACAGGGATTTGTACTACACTCTAATATATTATTGATGACTGAACCACGTAACTCTCATGTTCTCGGTATTCCTATTCTATACTTCCCAATCCACATTCACTCTAGCATATACAACATGGTATAATACATCGCGTTACTAATAATACATTTAGCATAGTATCAGAGCTTGACTTCGTTCTTGGCATCAAACAAACATCTCTACACAGCAAAGAAGATTCTCACATGCACACCACCATCTAAAGTCACACATGTTTGTCTGCTGGATCTAGACTCCACGGCATCTCGCAGCCACCATGGCTCACTGCTGTGTCCAGATCCTCAAGCCCAAGAAATCCGTGCCTCACCCTATCAGATCTGCGCAAATCCAAGCTTCGCCTGATGAAACCAACACCACAGACGTGCTCTACGACCTCCCGCGACCAAAACCCAGAAATCCGGTCAATCGAAGCCTTTCCACGCACCTCCACGCGCTGCAGTTGTCTTCGGAAAATCTCCTATGAGCTGCCATAGATTCCTGACTTCCAGATCGACTTTTGGGCACACGCGCCGCCCTGTCGGCCTCCTCATCCGCCGATCTATGAAACCCGAGATTCCGGCTCTCATCCGACCTTACACGCGCACGCGCTTCCAAAATTTCTGGCATCTACTTCACGTGCCGGTGGACTCTGTTAGGCGTAAGCCACGTGCCGAAATCCCTACTGATGTCATATGACGTCACTAGATGACGTCATTACTCCACGTTAGCAGCCACGCAAGCACGCCCACGTTAGCTCTAGTCCACGTCAGTGAAACGTCATAGGATGACGTCAGCGGCTCTGCTGCCTGATCCGTGACCCGACCCGGAAACTCGGAACCGACCCGGACCATGTATCCATTGACTTGAACCTGGACCAGTTGACTTTGACTTTGTTGAGTTTGACTTTTTGTGTTGACCTTTGACCAAAAGTCAAAATTTCTGAAATGGCCTTTCTTGCTCAGTTTTTCTCGTAGATTTTGATTTTGGACTTCTTTTCTTCATTTGAAGCTCCAAAATTGGTCAATTGACACATTATTCGTTGTAGTTTTTTCAAAGGCATTCTTCAAGGTATCTAGAAGTGATCTTCTCATACTTATCCAACCTCAAACCTTCATCGAGCTTCCGCCTTGAGTTTGAGGGAGGGTGTTAGAGATATATTAGACATATTAGCTCAATGTAATAGGCCCAAGCCCACTCCTGCTTGTACTAGTAGTCTAGGATTTAGTCGCCTATATATACTCATGTTAGGGTTCATTGTAACACAGGGATTTGTACTACACTCTAATATATTATTGATGACTGAACCATGTAACTCTCGTGTTCTCGGTGTTCCTATTCTATACTTCCCATTCTGCATTCATTCTAGCATATATAACATAGTATAACACATCGCGTTGCTAATAATACATTTAACACTCCATAAGTTCGTTGTATTATAATTACTATTTGGAGAACCTGACATAGCAGAAGCAAATTGAGAACAAGCAAAATACTAAGCACTTTGCACACTATACTCTGCAGTCCTTGAGAGTGTATAAAGAATTAAGAAATATGCTGTAACAAGGAACAACTTATGTACTCTTTGCCGAAATTTTTTTTGTTGAAAAAAATTTATAATTACTGGTTATCTGAATTTAAAATAAAAAATTACTAACTTTTTTTATATGAATAAAAATTACGAACATGTCCATGCGTGCCGAGTCTGCTCTTTAATTTCTTTAAGTCCCACGTTGGCCAAAAATTCAACACAAATTTGTTAAAATATTTTGTTCACAATGGTTGAAATGATGCATTATAATTGATATTAATTCAAATACCACCGTGAATAGTGAGTCAGTGTAGAAATGATTTATTCTAATCGTGAAAAGCACAGACACAATAATTTGCTTGTCGCACCCATGTCGGAAATACGTACCGAATACCAGGTACGCATGGGACACGGTTGCGTGTGTGTCCCAACCATTTTTTTTTTTTAATTTTAAACTATCAAACACAGCCGGGACACAAGGTTTGTTGAAAAGAAAGAAAAAATAAAAAGGGAAAAAAAACTGCAAGCTTGCAGTTTCTCCCACACTATGTCTCTTCATCTTTCTTCACTTTCACTCTCATTTTTTGTTTTCAAAAACTTTTTTTTTTCTTAGAGTTGTGTGGCTAATTTACTTTTTTACACTTCTCCTCTCCCACTGCATGTGGCGTCTCTTCATTTTCTTTTTTTCTTTTTCAACTCACATATTAGAATGATACTCACATAATAGGCCCTAATATACTTGGGACATGGGCTTAAACATAATTAGGACATGAGCTTAAACTATTAAAGGAGGTAATATTTTAGATCACTATCAAACATACAAATATATATATATATATAAATATATATATATATATATATTAAGACTCTTAGACTTTAATCAAATAAAATATTCATTATTTCTCTTAAATTGATATATAAAATATTATATGAAAAATAAATGTTTAACCATATATAAAAATATAAATAAAATATATATTAATTATTAATTAATATATATATATATATATATATAATCGTTGTACCCGTATTCTACTTTTTCAAAAATTGTCATGATACCATATCATGTTTGTACCCGTACCCGTACCCATATTTGTGCAGGTGGTTCTTAATTCTAATCACATCTTCTTAGTAGTAGTCATTAGATTACTAACTATATATATATATATATATATATATGTATATATTATATGAGAAAAAAATTCTAAATGAATGTAAACTTTTATAATATGTATAGCATGACTCGTTGATTCCTTGACACCAAAGTTCTCATTTTACAACTTAGAAAAGAGGTCACACATTATTAGACAGCCACTTTCTGAAAAAAATACATAAATAAATAAATAAACATTATTTGACCGTCAAACACAAACTAATCTAAATTCTTTCACTCGGATAATTGATATTTTTTTATGCGAGAATAATTTTATAGTTTATACTTGATACCAATTTTTCCTTATTTGTAATTTTTTAAGTTAAAAAAATCCAATTAATTATTAAAAAATAATTTCTAGAAAAAAATTAAAAAAAAAAATAAATTCTTAATGAAAATCAACATTCAACAACTAGTTGTGATGCTTGTAATGTTTTATTTTTAACTGAAAATACGGTAACTTCATTAAGAAGAAAATAATTACAAAACATCTTGAATTACAGACGACTCGATAATAGATAAATTTTCCTCTATCCAAATTACAAAATTATTAATTCATTTGTAAATTTATGGCAAAATATGTTCTAGTTTATTTCTTTGTTGCCTCACATGCAGTAATTGGGTTGTTCTGAAATCTTGTTGCTTGTGGTGAATGCATGTGATGATGTTAACAATAACAATTGGGGGGTGGTTAAGCTAGTGAGAGCATCAGAGACAATGCATGAATCTGTCTCAAAAATGACATCCCTAACTCCAATATCCCAAGAAAAAGAGATTGGAGATTGCTTCATCCATAGCTTTGGCTTTAGCCTTTAAATGGCCTGATGGTAGCGATAGGTGTTTACTTAAAGCTGGTCCTACTGCAACACCTCCATGGTCAAAATAGGTCAAATGAAGAAAAAAAAATACCCAATTTGAGAGAGAGAGAGAGAGGGAGAGAGAAAACCTTTGTGAAAGGATAAAATTAAATTAGGTATTGAAATAAATTACAAATCTAAGGAACGAAAGGTGTTGAGAGAGTGAAATGGTTGTCAAAAATACAAACCAAATTGAATCCAACAATGACCAATGATGGATAACATTTAGGATTTAATATTATGAGTGTGATGGAAAATTCTCACCAATTAGTGCAAATTACCCATCAAGAGATTTTGGACCTCCTCATCCATCATAATTGGCTGATGGTATGCCTAGGCTAAGCCATTCCCTACTGAAAAATCTAGGGCAAACACAAATAACAATCATTGGTTGATGTGTTTTATTAGAAGGAAGCAGATGAAGAGTGATGCTAATATGGTTTTTTTTTTTTAATAAAAAAATATTGAATATATTTTTTAATTATTAATTATATTTTTTTAATTTTAAAAAAATTGAAATAAAACTTTAGGGCACAACTTTACCTCTTTCTCATTCTCAAGTTAAATGACTACACCATTCAATCAAGCCCTCTAAGTTTTACCGCATAAGCGTATTTTGTAGCTAAAATTTGGGTTTTGGCATAAAAGTTCTCAATGTTCTCGTTACTGTGTATAGCATCATACAAAAACATGAGCACATATGGAATGAATATTGGGAACTTTTATTCTAAACCAAGATATACTTATGTTGTCAAACTTTCTGAGGCTCACCCTCAAGTTATAAAATATATTTATGTGATAAAGGTTAGAGGAGAGACCTTAATTAAATAAATTTGAAACTTAAAAAACTCGATTGAATGAAAGTGAAATTAGAGGACTGAATTGAAGTAACTTGGTCAAAGTTAGATGGTGTAAATCATAATTTAGCAAAAAGTAAAATTGAAATACTTTTTAAAAAATACATTGTTAATAAATGGCTTCAAGACATATATATATATATATATATTTTTTTTTTTTTTGGAGCAAATTCAAGACATATAAGTTAAAATGTAATTCCCACTGAAATATTTTATTTAAAAAAGTAAAGTCAGAATCATACAATTATCAAAGATTCAAATATTCAAATAACATATTTAGCAAATGCTGCATTCCATTTTCCATGCCCATGAGCAAAAGAATTCACAATTGCAAAACTAGCAAGATCATTTTTATCCAACCGTTGCAGCAAATTTTTGAAGACATCTTTAAACTCATCCTAATCATTTGAGAAAAACCTTGAATTTATTATGAAGTTGGAACCACCAAAGACCAAATAGTTCTAAATAAGTTCGTAATATTAGAAGTCCTGTTCGAAGAACCTGCCATAGCATACGCAAATTGAGAACAAGCAAGATAGAAAGCACTATGCACACTAAAATGAATTCATATTTCTTGTTAAATCCTTACATAATTCTAGTGGAAGCTTGAAACAACTCATAACAAAAGTAGGAATCGATCGTACAACAAATTGAATCAATACCTCATTCCCGGCATTAGAGAGACACTTTTCCTTCCATTCATTAATTCAATTCCAAACTTTATTCTTCAAATTATTAAAAACTGACATCCTTGATCTACCCACATTAGCAGGCAAACCTAGGTAACGTTTCAAGAGCTTCTAATATGGCATGCACAGTCGCATAGAGTTGATCTAAAATTTCTAACAATTATAAATTTATAATTGAGATCGAATAGTGTTTATTACACACATTCCTATACACACACACTAAAAATAAACATAAATCGTGTATGAATTGGTGTATGTGTGAATTTATTTTCCCTATATATAATTAATTCTTTTTGTCAAATAAAGGTTAGTTAAGAATGTTAACAATATTATGTTTTTTTTTTCCTTTAGAGAATGACAAAGTTATGCTTATTGAATTTTTAAATAATACTATATTTTAAGACATCCCAAAATAAAATAGAGGACCAACAATATAGTACAGGTGGCATATTGCATGGTTTATATTCAAGAATAAACAAACTTTTACATTTACAAAGTGAAAAAGTATCAACATCAACATCAAAATCAACATTATGATTATTATTTTTAAAAGGAGCTATTATTGTTACAATTATTTGATAATATCTAAATTATCATTAGTAACACAATTCATGTACAAGAAATATGCTAAAACAAGGGCACGTTCTCTGTTGTATAGTTGTATATATCTAGAATGAGACAACAGACTTACCAAACATGACCCAAGCTCAAAGTTGCAAACCTTGTTACGCTTACTTTGCAGTGTTCTTACTTCTCGCAATCACATATCATGACATTATGTAAAATCGTAAATCAAAGTCAACATCATCAAAAAAATTGTAATCCATGCTAGATTGTAAAAACATTAAGTAAATTCATAAATTCAGAAAAAAAGATATATATATATATATATATATATATATATATGGTAACAATATTCTTCTAGACAAACCGAATTGCTTTAACATCCCTGATATTAGACAACGGCTTAGCCTCAACTCATTTTGTGAAGTAATCAGTTTTGACAAGAAGCCATCTTCGGTTTCCCATTGCTCTAGGAAATGGCCCTACAATACCTAAGCCCCATTGTGTAAATGGCCATTGACTAGAAAGAGGATTTAGCATGCCCCCAAGTTGATGATGCTTGGGGCAAACCTTTGGCACTAATTACACTTTTTAACATAATCTTATGCTTCTTTCTGCATACTTGGCTACCAGTAACCCTGAGTAAGAGCCCTATGCGACAACGATTTGCCTCTTGTATGACTTTCATAGATTCCTTTATGCAGTTCCTCCAAAAGTGGCTTGACCACCTCAGGATGAATATAGAGTAAATATGGCCCGGAAAAATAGCGCTTATACAATTTCTGTACCTTGGACAGCCAGAAACGGGGAGCTTATCTTTGTATTTCTCTACCTCTCCCCTCTCGAGAGGGAGCGTTCCCTTTTTCAAGAATGCAATTATGGGATCCATTCAATTAAGACCAACCCTTATTTGTGTACACCAACCCTCACCAGTTCCACCTCGGCTGGCATTAACAGATCCTCCACAAGGATGACCTGAGGAAGGCCCTAATCTGAAGAAGTTGCTAAAGTTGCTAGGGAGTCTGCATGAGTATTATTGCTTCTTGGGACTTGCTGTATAGAGGAAAACTCAAAGCCAGATTGTAGTTGCCGAGATTTATTTAGATATCCCTGCATCCTATGATCTCTAACTTCCAACTTGCCCTTGACTTGTCCGACGACTAACCTCGAGTCTAAGAAAATCTCAATCGCCTTCCCACCTGGTTTCCTCACCATAGTCGTCCCAGTTAGCAAAGCTTCATACTCGGCTTCATTATTAGTAGTTGAAAAATCCAACCTCAGGGATTTCTCAATAGTAATCCCCTCTAAGGATATTATCACTATCCCAACTCCAAACCCCCTCTGATTAGCTGCCCCATCAACGTAAAGCTTCCAAGTCAGATGTCCATGGACAAAAACTGTTAAAACTTGTAATCCCCCAAACTCTTCCTCCTCGGTTCCAACCATTGCTGGAAATTTTGTTATTTCTGCTACCAAGTCCGCAAGAACTTGCCCTTTAATAGCGGTAAAAGGCATGTACTTTTATATCAAATGCTCCCAAAATCGTCCCCCACTTTTTGACCCTTCCCGTATAAACAGATCTCCGAACTAATGATTGTAAAGGAAGTTAAGTAACGACTACAATGGTATGTGCCTAGAAGTAGTGAAGAAGCTTCCTTGTAGCATGCACTATGGCCAAAATGGCTTTTTCCAATGGTAAATAACGGACTTTTACCTCCTGCAATGACTTGCTCACATAATAGACTGGTTTCTATACTCTATTCTCCATCCTTACCAAAACCAAACTCATTGCATAACATGTCACTGTAATATAAGCAAAGAGGACTTCTTCCTTTTCAGGTCTGGACAGAATAGGTGGTCGGGACAAGTATTCCCTCAATTGCTAGAAAACAAGGGTGCATTCTTTAGTCCATTCAAATCCCATCCACTTATGCAATAGTCGGAAGAATGGTCTACATATATCTGCTAACCTTAAGATGAACCTATTTAAGGCAGCTGTCATTTCAGTCAACTTTTGCACTTCTTGAGGATTCCGAGGAGCACGCAAATCATATATTACCTTGATCTGATCAGGGTTAAACTCAATTCACCGGTGCATGATCATATATCCCAAAAATTTACCAAAACTGATGTAAAGGAACACTTCGAGGCATTGAGACGTAACTTATATTTCCTCAGTACTTCGAACACACTTCCCAAATCATTTACATGCTCAGTTTCTACCTTACTCTTTACAACCATGTCGCCAAATGTATACTTTTATATTTTTTCCAAGTTGAGACTCAAACATTCTCGTCATCATCCTTTGGTTGGTAGACCCAGCATTCTTCAAACCAAATGGCATTACTCGGTAGCGATAATTCCCAGTAGGAGTTAAGAAGGCAGTCTTCTCTTGGTCTTCCAAAGCTAACGGTATCTGATGATATCCCTGAAAGGCATCCAAAAAGCTCATCTGAGGATGACCGACCGTAGCATCCACTAGTTGGTCAATTCGAGGAATCGAAAAATGATCCTTAAGGCAAGCCTTATTTAAATCGGTAAAATCCACGCACACTCTCCACTTCCCCGACTTCTTCTTCACCACAACTGTATTAGCTAACTACTTCGAATAAAAAACTTCCTTAATTGCCCCTGCATGCTTAAGCTTTATCACTTCTTCCTTGACAGCTTTAGCATGTTCTTTAGAAGAGCGCCGGGGTGGTTGCTTTTTAGGGATAATTGCTGGATTGACATTCAGATGGTGACAAATGAAATTTGGATCTACCCCGGGAGCTTTATAGGCACTCCAAGCAAAAACAATCAACATTCTTCCTAAGGAAAACCAATAACTCCTCCTTCTCCTATGGAGGTAATTGAATTCCAACTTAAAAGTACTTCTCAGCATCATCATCAATAATAATCCTCTCCAACTCTTCACACATCAATTCCCCATCCTCGACGCCCAAGGATTCTAATACTTCAGTTAATTGCTACAAGGCCCTTTCTGGGATAGCTAAGATTTCACCCTCGGACTGATGTATAATAACGACGACCATACATTGTCTTGCCATAGCCTAATTTCCGACCAACTCTCCCACTTGCCCCTCTGAGGGGTACATCTCCTTTAAATGCAACGTCGAAGAGATGGCACCTATGGCATGAAGCCAGGGTCTTGCCAAAATAGCAATATAGGGTGAATAAGCATCCACCACAAAGAAACTGACTTCAACAACCCTTGACTCTATCTAAACAGGTAACTTGATCAGGCCTTTGGGAATGACCATTTTCCCATTAAACCCCACTAGAGGGGAATCATATTCCACTAAATTTTAAGGCTTTAGATTAAGTCTGCAGTATAGGTCAAGGTACATAATCTCCGCTCCACTTCCCTGGTCTACCAATACCCTTTTGACATCATATCCTTCAATTTGAAGGGTTACCACTAGGTCATCATCATGTGGTTGATAAGTCTCAATCTTATCCTTATTTGAGAAGCTCAACGTTGGTCGGACTTCCAACCACCCTTGCTTAGACTCATGAATTGAGTACTCAGTATCTGGCATTGCTATAGACATAACCCCGTAAGGGGATCCCTTAATCCGACCTGGAGCTATAAAAATTATATTGATCATTCCCAAGGACGGTCTAGAGATAGACTCCCTCTGGTAAGCCAACCCAACTTAACTTCCCTGCCCTGAAGGCTGATGCATAAACTACCTTAACTTCCCCACTTTGACCAATTGCTACAAATAATCACAAAGAGTTCTACAATCCTCGGTAGTATGCCCGTAATCCTGATGATACCGGCAATAAATAATTTGGTTTCATCAGGCAGGATCACCTCCTATTTTGTTTGGCCATTTGAAGTATGCCTCAAACTTTATCTTCTCTAGGATCTGATGGATGGGTTCCTTGAACACTGAACTAACCACTTGTGTGCCGAGATTCCTAGTATGTTCAGCGAAATCCCTCTTAAGTCGGTTGTTATTATATCTCTCGGACCTTGCCTCTCTTCGGTTAGAGGGAACAATCTTTGTCTTCCCCTTCCCTTGCTGCTGATCCTCTTCGGCTCGTTTATGCATGTCAATTCGATCCATAAGTTGGCGCATACTCCGTGCAGGCTTCATTGTTAAAGATTTTCTCAATTCGTGCTCGGTAGGGAGACCAACCTTGAATGTCCTTATTGCGACATCCTCAAAATCTGTATCTAACTCATTAAACGTTTCCTAGTATCTATCCGAGTAGGTTTTGAGAGTTTCACCCTTTCTCATTGCCATAGATAATAGGGAATCTAGTGTGTAAGGAACCTTACTGCATGTAACAAATCGGGCACCAAAAGCCCTTGTGAGCTCTTGAAAAGAGCTGATTGATCCTTCTTCAAGCCCATCAAACTATCGCATTACAACAGCCTATCAAACCTTCTTCTAGACATTGCTATATAGTCTCTATCTCCCTTAATTCAGACCCTATGCTTGAAGGAGATGCCTCTTTCCAACCTGAGGCTCCTAGTTTCTTCTCCATACAAGATATGGCTTCCAGTCCTAGAGTGACTCCTACTAGTGTGGGTGGTATGCACACTAACTTCATGATCTCTCCTCCGTTCAAGGTTAAGAAAATGGTCTTCACAATGAGATCCCATAGATTCTTCTCGGTTTGGACCAGAACCCGCCATGGTTGATTTAAATTGTAAGCACAAGGTGTCATTAGTGATCTAAGTAGAAGGTGTTCTTTCTTTCTTCCTTTCTTTTTTTCTCTTTCATAGATTACATGCCCCTTTTTTTTATGGAGGGCTTTTCCTTATATAAGTCTTCCATCCTTCATCCCCACCTTCTACTTGTTGATATTATAAGTGATCTCTTGGATGCTTGTCCCATCAGAACCCTCCTGGAAGCTTTGTGAGTAGCTGTAAGCTAAAATATCACTGTTTAGGCGTCATTTCCACATAAATGCGGCCAGTTGATTAGGTACAGAGCATTTAATGTGGTGGTAGCAGCCTTCTCCTTAGATATTTGTTAGGTTACTGTTGGCTGCTTTTCTTAGAAGCTTATCCTCAGAAGTATGGTTGTCTCTTGCACGATAGTCTCTAGGCGGCCGGGTTACAACCTTCCACAACGCTTTCTTGAGGAAGTTTAGCTCCTCGGGAGACACCATCCGTTCGTTATTATTTGTCCTTGTCCTCGACCCATTGACCCATATACTTATTTCACCGTTTGACCATCCTCGAACTCTTATATGTCCTTGAGCACAGCCTACGGCCCAACACTCTTGCTCGGCTCACCTATCCCCACAATTGTAATTGACTTAGGTATAAACATACCATATTATTCCCACTAATAATTCAATATCTACTTGTGGGAGGTGGGATACTTTGGGAAGGAAAGATTGTGGAAATCATGGTACTTCATCGATTCTAATTTACACAGGTACAAATACAAATCTTTGTAAAACAGTTGTTTCCACAAGTTCATTGATGACACTCTAATGATAAATGTTAGGGCCATATTTTTATGTAATTGGCATATCCTTTGACAAAACGCACTTTACTTGTATTTGGGTAAATTTAAGTAGATTCAAGATGATCATTACAAGTGGTTAAATTGAAGACATAAAGATTACTCAAGAATTGCTCAAGAAAAGTGCAATCTGCTGGTCTCAATACTTCCTCGACAGAAGCTCGATTTGTCGAGATTCATTAAAGCTCGACAGATGTCTCGATCTATCGAGCTTACGAGATTCAGTATATAGCCAGCAACATTTTTATTCTAAAAGGCTATTTGTTTATGGGTTTGTGTAAACCTATTTGAAGGAGGTAGAAAAGGAAAAACTCTAACCCTAGAGAGATTCATAAGATTTTTCTTGAAACCCTAGCCTCCTCCTACAGAAGAAAGAGTTTTTGCTGCGTTTATTGTATGCCTTTTGGTTTTGTTACCAAGCGAAGTCTTTTGCACCAACATTGAAGATCTTATTGGTGTTTTATGTGTGAAGCAGTTGCAAATCAACTACAACAATCAAAGGGTTGCTATGGAGTTAGTCACGTACTTGGATTCGTGCAAAGGAGTAAGCCGCGTACTAGGATCCGCGCAATTGGTTAGTCACGTACTGGGAGCCGTGCATCAAAAGAAGAGATTGTCACTACAGAACAAGTCCAATTGGGTATTAGGGTAAAGGTTCAACTATAGGTTGGTACAAAGTACTGGGATTTCTTTACTTGTAACTGCTTGTTTTGATAATAGTGGATTCTCGGAAGTGGTGACCTTAAAATCACCCGGTGGGGTTTTGCCACGGTGGTTTTCCCCATTTGTAAACAAATCACCCGTGTCAAATTTAATTTCCGCTACATTTAGTTATTTGGTGATTTGTTTGTGCTACCACGCGCTTTGCATATTAATTAATTTAATTAATTCACTTGGCTAAATTAATTGGTTAATTTATCATAAGGGGTCAATATGTTTTTGGCCTATCAATAAAGTTAGACTTAGTCTAGTTCAACAGAGTAATAGTTTTTTTTGTGAATTTTATGGTTATACCTTTTATGAAAGCAGTTCTCCCCTTTTCAAGCATAGATATATCACACCAACCTTAGGTTTTGGGGTTGACCAGACTTTTATTACTCTCACATCGGCCTATAGAGCCTAACTAAACATCTTTGACCTGCCCAATGCGAAGACTAATCGTATTAAATTAAATGCGATGTGAGGTAGTTGTGACAAAATAAATGTTGAGATGGCCATACCTAAATACCCAGCTCTTTTTTAGGTGAAGCTTATCAGCATGATGTTATGAATATTTAACTCATGACGTCGGTATCCCTTTGCAGCTTTACTAATTGGTCTCTTGTTGTCCTGGCTTCATTTTAACCCTCCATATTACCTTCTAACTTGAACAACATAATTAATTAACTTCAACCATATTGTTACTTTTGAGTAGTTTATAAACAACATATCACATATATAGAGACAGTGTAAGTATGTCACACAACACCTATTTTTTATGGTTCATATGTTGTCTTGTACCGTGTATAGCCCAATATAGCCCAAAACGATGTGAACCCAAAAAATGGCAATGTATGCCCCATTGAAGTTCCTTAAAACATGCTCTCCCCCCCCCCCCCCCCCCCCCCGGCCCAAAATTTATAGCTACATAAATAAGATGCATTTCATGCTTGCAATTGGTAAAAGAGACTAATTCAAATGGCCCTATAAAATTGGATTTCTTTTTTGTAATTGCTGCTTAGTGTAGACTCTCATTCATCTCTCTCTCCATTTTCCTTTTTCTATCTTGTTTAGCCCCTAGTTTGCACTTCCTTTCTTTGTCAACTAACAGTCATGCATTAAATTTTACAATAGATTTTTGTTTAAAAAAAAACTAAAATATGATGTTTAAAATCCTATTGAGTAAAAACTCAAAGAGCTAATTACTCTTCTTCACATGTGATTTATCGTGTGTAATATATATATCACGTGCTTTCAAAGGTTTCAAGTTTATTCAATCAAAACTATCCTATCAACTTCCATTAGATGTTGCCGCAAAGTGTCCCAATTTTGTTTTGTTTTTGTTTTTTTTTTTGTTTTTTTTTTGAAATTTTCAAGTTTAAAAAAATCCAATTACTTATTAAAAAATAATTTATGGGAATTTAAAAAAAATTCTCAATGAAACTTGACATTGAACAACCAGTTGTGATGCTTGTCATGTTCATTGTGTTGTAGATAAAGTGAAGAAAAAAAAATACTTAATTCCAAACTGGAGAGAGAACTCTTGTTAAAGGATAAAATTAAATTAGGTAATGAAATAAATTAGAAATCTAAGGGACAAAAGGTGTTGAGAGAGTGAAATGATTGTGGAAAAAAAAAAAAAACCTGAATTGAATCCAATAACAATCAATGATGGATAACATTTAGAATTTGATATTATGGGTGTGATGGCAAATTCTCACCAATTAGTGCAAACTATCCATCCGGATATTTTGGACTTCCTCTTCCACGATAATTGGCTAATGGTGCCCTTGAGCAAGGTTTTCAAACTCGGACCGTTTATTGAACCGTAAAAGGGAGAGGTTCAAGGTTTTTGAGGTCCAACCGAGGTTGAACCGAGGTCGAACCGTCATGATGTCATAATTAATTTAATAATGAATTAAAGCCTAAATATAAATATTAAATTTATAAAACTAGCAAAATTGACTAACATATCTATATATGTGAGGGAAATTTAATGATTTTCAAGCATGTATATAATAATTAAATAAGAAAGTTAATAAAATAAAATAAGAACCATGAAAACATTAAAATTTATGATGAATTTTTGAAGTAAAGTTGAATATCTTTGAAGGATTTTAATTATAATTTTTTTATATTCCATTTAAGAGATGGATAATTTAATTAAGTAGAATAGAATTGAGTTAAGTTGTTTTTATAAAAAAAAAAAAATTGCATTAAGTTTACTTCAAGTATTTTTTTTGTTATTGTTGAGCACCAACTACAAGCTTGGCTGAGTGGTTAGGCTTCAGCCAAATTTCTGACCGGCCAGGGTTCTACTCCTTCCAACTGCATTTTCTGAATTTTTCTGATTTAATAGGCTGCTTGAACCGGGGTTGGACCGCACGGTTCATGCCACCGGTTCTACATGAACCGTGCGGTCCAACCCCGGTTTAGGCGGTTCACGAAATTTGCCTAAATGCCCAGTTCTGGAGCTTAAAAAACCGAAATTCACTCAGGTTCCTAGTTTTTCCGATCGGACCGCCCGGTCCGGTTCGGGTTTCAAAACAGTGCCCTTGAGGTGAAGCCATTCTTTGCCAAAAAAAAAAAAAAAAAAATCTATGGCAAACACAAATAACAATCATAGGAAGACGTCTTTTGTTAGAAGTGAGCAGATGAAGAGTGACGTTAAAGTGGTATGTTTTTTAATAAAAAAATCAAGAAAATATTTTTTAATAGTCAATTGGATTTCTTTTTAATTTTAAAAAAATTGAAAAAAATTTAAGACCACAACTTTCTCTCTTTCCCACACTCACACTCAAGATAGAGGACCACAACATTCAATCAAGTTTGACCATATAAGCATATTTTGCAGCTAAAATTTTAGTTTCGACATAAAATTTCTCAATGTTCGCTTTTATGGGTCCATTTGAGAACAACTTATTTAGTTGAAACTAAAATTTTTTTTTATTGAAAGTACTATAGATATAGGTAAAAATTAGCTAAAATAGTACAATGAGACTTATGAATAGTACCAAAAAGTGTAATGAGACCCATGAATAGTAGCAAAAATAAGCTAAATAGTAAAAAAAGCTGCCCAATATAAGCTTATTCCAAACGCAACCTATGTGTATATTATCATACAAAATCATGAGCACATATGGAATGAATTATAAAAGTTATATAATTTCTTTCATATGTTTAAACTTCAAGTTTATGTTTAGGTACAAATTTATGTTAAAAAAATGTTTTTTTAATTCTTTAGGTGAAACAACATTCCCTCCCCCTATATTTAGGACAGTTCACAATTCCCACCCTTATCTTTGAAACCTACCAAGTTTCCATTCTGTGTTTTCAAAATGAGTAAATAATTTACATTCCAAGTATATTAAAATGGGAAAAATTTAACCCAACGCATAAATTAAACATAACATATACAATTTATTAACTTCATCTTGTTTCTCCAAAAAGAAATCCCCACAAAAGTAATGGAGATTGTTAGGAATCAATTCCAAGGTGTGTCCCTGACAGTGTAAAGAAATCCTAAAGTTGTTGAGTTAGCACTAATTGTTGGGTTTTGATCTATAAGAGCTCAATTTCTTATAATGTTACATTAGATTTTCTTATTAAGAGATACTACGTTTTTTTTTGTTTTTTTGGGTATTGTATTGCTTAGGTTTGACTAGCAATATTGAGTCTTACTAACGCTAGGAAATTCGAAATTATTTCGGTCTTTCTTATATTAGGACAGAGTCAAAAGCTAGACTAACAATTGAAATAGGAAGAGAATTACACTTGTACTTACCAACTATATATTCTTGTATTTAGATTAAATTTACAAGTTGGGTTGGGGTTTAATTTACATCGGTTAGTTTATTTGGGGAATAATTTTAACATTTGATTTTTAGTTGTGTGTATTTTAGACTAATATTCTAGGATACAAAAGATTTCGTTGGATTTAACTGAGGGAGTAACGAAATTGTGTATTTGCTCACTTTGGAAACGTAAAATAGGAAATATGATAGTGTCAAAGATCAAGAGGGAAATTATGAACTATTCCAAATGTAAAGGGAGAAAAAGTAATTTTTCTTCTAGTGAATTTTTTTTTTAAAAAAATAACATAAATTTGTACTTAAACATAAACTTGAATTTTAAACATATGAAAGAAATTAAATAACTTTTAAATTCACTCCGTATGTGCTCGTGTTTTTGTATGATGATATACACATAAAGGAGAATATTGAGAACTTTTATATCAAAACCAAAATATTAGCTACAAAAATATACTTTATGTGGTCAAACTTTATCACACTCACGTTCAAGTTAAAATATATACTTATCTGATCAAAGTTAAAGGACTAAGTGTGTGAAAGACGTGTAAACCTTAATTGGATAAACTTAAAATTTAGAGGACTTTATTGAATTTTGGACAAAGTTAAAAGGTATAGATTATAATTTAGCTAAAGCAAAATTGTTATTAAAATATATACTGTTAGTAAGTGGCTTAAAGATATGAGTTAGGATGTAATTCCCACCAAAAGCGTGTGTGCGTGTATATATATACATATATAGATTCAAAGTATTGAAGTTTGAAATGTAAAATGTACAGTTAATATAGATAAAGTAATTTTTTTATAGGTGCATATTTTTATAACAAGCTAATGCTTAAAACACCCCTTTTTGTTTCTTGGACATTGAAATGTCACGACCCACGTGAGTGGGCTCTCTTTTGGACATCCAAATCGTAGGCCTATTCTAAACATGTGCTTAGAAATACACGTCAGGCCTTCTGCCAAAGACGAGAAGTAAGGAAGTCGATCACCACTTGGTTTTACAATCCAAAAACTGACTATATGATTCCCATGTGCAAAAATCTACTTTCGAGTGGGTCACCGATGACACTCCAATGATAATGTCTGGTTGAGTCTAGTTCAAGAGAGTAATAACTTTATTTTAGTGAGTTTTTATGGTCATATCTTTTATGAAAGTAGTTCTTTATTTTTCTTGCTTGGATATGTTCTACCAATTTCAGGTTTTGTGATTGGCATGACTTATATCACTCTCACATCGGTTTGTAGGGCATAATTAAGCAGCTTTGACCTGCCCAGTGAGGAGAGTGATCGTATCACTTTAAATGTGATGTGAGGCTGTTGATGCACAATAAATGCTCAGATGACTGCACCTAAATACCCGGCCCTTCTTTGAGGTAAAGCTAAAGGATTGACCGTTCCTTTTTGGTTAAGCTTATCCATATGAGGTTATGATTGGTTAACAATATTCATGAGGTTGGTGTCCCTTTGCAACTTTACGGATTGATCTCTCACTGTCTTAGGCTTATAGCCCAGAACGATGTATGGACCCAAAAAAAAAAAGGCAATTTATGCCCATTGAAGTTCCAAAAATCTTGATCCCCCATTTAAAGTTACATAAATAAGATGCATTCCATTGATGCAATTAATAAAAGAGACTAATTCATGGCCCTATAAAATTGGATTTCTTTTTTCTAATTTCTGTAGACTCTCATTCATCTCTCTCCACCATTTTCCTTTTTCTATCTTGTTTAGCCTCTACGTTGCACACCCTTTCTTTGTTAACTAACAGTTATGCATGAAAATTTGCCATTTTGGCATAGATTTAAAAAAAAAAAAAAACAACTAGTATATGATGTTTAAATTCCTATTGAGTAAAAACTCAAAAAATTGATTACTCTTCTTCACATGTGATTTATCATGTGCAAAATACACACACACTAGCCTCATCATTTGTGCTCTGCAAGTGTGATGATGCTCTTTTTTATTTATTTTGAGTTTAATGTCAAATTTTTAATTTTTAAATTTGTCTATTATTAGTGAGGTTACATAAAAAGAGATTTTTAATAAGCTAAAATTTAGGATTTTGAAAATGAGTAAACTATTGGGTTTAGTGTTTGCTAATATTTAGAGAAAAATGTATCAATCGTGTGCGAGATATATTTAAATAGAGTATGTGTGCTAATTTTTAAGAAAAAAGTTTCTTTAATAGTTTTTTATTTTTAAATTTGTTAAATTACAATTTGAACCCTATTTTTTATTTTTATGAATAAAAATTATCTAATTAAATTTGTGAGATTTTTGATATTTTTTGAAGTCATAACTAACTTTATAAATCCTCTTAATGTATAGAGACTAACTTTATAAATCCTCTTAATATATAAAGATAATGTGCTTTCAAAGATTTGAAACTTGAACATACATCTATCCACACTGACATTATATTAAATAAATTAAGTTTTATTTAATAAGAAAGCTTTTATAATTTATCTATACATCTAACATGAGGTTATTAAGATGTTTTAGAGTTCATCCCAAGGTCTTGTTATCATAGTTGTAGGTTTACTCAAGCCAACTTTCAACATTAACAATCAGTGCCGAAAATATATCTCCATTTTTTAAGACAAAATCATGTATGAAATTGTATCAATCCCTTTTCATAGCGGTAAATATTCTCTTATACTCATTTTCCATACACTCTTTTATTTAATACTGCATGGACTAATGTACAAATTCTAAAAGGCAAAAAAATAATATCTACATTTAAAATATAAAAAGTAGATGTCAAATAATGAGTGTGAGAGAATCATAGATTTGCTCAAGATTATTTGCATTTACTTTTTTCGTTTTTTGATAAACAATTATTTGCGTTCACTTTTACAGTGGAAACTCAAAGTGGAGGGAATGAGTGAAGCGAATGCGGGTTGCATATTGCAAAGTGCATAGGCACTTGTGTTGTGGCATTTTGAATATCGTTTATTGCTGAAAACTGAAAACACTATAGCAAAATAATTTTTAAATGTGTGAATAATGCTGTGGAACCTAGTTTTAAAGTTATTTTTGCTAAAAAAAAAGTACATGCAAGTCCCATGAACAGTGCATAGGACCCACTAAAAAAAGTACCCGCGGGGAAACGCACAAAACATGCTTCCTAAACTCACACTAAGAAGCTGGAGCCGAAAATGTTGCCATTTGACGCTCTGCCTCAAATGCCAAGGCACTTCAATTCAAGGCAATGGCGGCTCCAGGATTTTTTTTTTTTTAGGAGAGTCAATAAGAAGATGTATTTTGTGTAAGAGATAAATTTTGCGCTTTACAAAGATTTCTTATTACAAATTTGCCCATAGTATGCATGAGTAAAAGAATGAAAGATAAACTATAAGTTCTTTTAGCACATTATTTCTTAATACAATAACATATTAATTATTTTCATTAATTGAACTTGAGTAATTACTATTTAAAATACTTTTTTCTATTAGTTTAAGACAATGATCTGACCTATCTTTTCAACTAACTCAGGAAATTGAGATGAGGTTTAATACATTATTTCTCTACAAGAAAAACGAGCTATTGCGGCGGGCCTATTGCGGCGGGTGCAAAAACCGCCGCTATATGCCACCTATTGCGGCGGGTTTTTGGCCCGCCACTGTACATAAGATCTATTGCGGCGTTTCATATGCCCGCCGCAATAGTTATAGTATTTTGCGGCGTACTATTGCGGCGGGCCAATTACCCGCCGCAATAGACCAGTTTTAGCGGCGTTAAGCTTAGCTATAGCGGCGGGTCAATGACCCGCCGCAATTGTTATAGTATTTTGCGGCGTACTACTGCGGCGGGCCAATTACCCGCCGCAATAGACCAGTTTTAGCGGCGGGTCAATGACCCGCCGCAATATGCACTCCTTTTTGCGGCGGGTTGGACCGCCGCAATAGACCAATAAATTTTCCTTTATTTTTTTCGTCTTCCTATTTAAAAATCAAAAGGTAAATTACACCCGATTAACATGAAAATTGGCATACATGTTAAGAACATATAGAACATGTAATCCAACGGTTGGATTTTCAAAATATGAATTCAATAATAAGTTATTGATTGGTGTAACATTTTTTTGAGTTATATCGAGTGTAACATGAACCCAACCTTATATTTCTTAATTTGTTGTGAATCTTGACAAATCTACCGTTAGATTACATTATTTTCATATATTTTTCATGATTACAAAATTTCAAGGTGATTAAAGATTAATAGTCATGTCATCAATCAATTGTTTAAATTTAAATTTTTGTAGTTTAAAATAACGCATAAAAGATGAGTTTAAAAATCAAATGGTAAATTACATCCGATTGGCATAAAAATTGGCATGCATGTTAAGAACATATAGAAAATGTGATCCAACGGTTTGATTTTTAAAATATGAATTAACAATAAGTTATTGGTTAATATAACATTTTTTAGAGTTACATCAAGTGTAACTTGAACTCAACCCTATATTTCTTAATTCAATGTAAATTTTGACAAATCTACCGTTAGTTTGTGTTATCTTTATATATTTTTCATGCTTACAAAATTTCAAGGTGATCAAAGATTAATAGTCATATCATCAATTAATTGCTTAAATTCAAATTTTTGTAGTTTAAAATAACGCATAAAAAATGAGTTTAAAGATCAAATTGTAAATTACATCCGATTGGCATGAAAATTGACATGCATGTTAAGAACATATAGAAAATGTGATCCAACGGTTGGATTTTCAAAATATGAATTCACAATAAGTTATTGGTTGGTGTAACCTTTTTTAGAATTACATCAAGTGTAAATTGAACCCAATCTTATATTTCTTAATTCGATGTGAATTTTGAAAAATCTGCCGTTAGATTACTTTATCTTCATATATTTTTCATGTTTACAAAATTTCAAGGTGATTAAAGATTAATAGTCATGTCATCAATCAATTGTTTAAATTCAAATTTTTGAAGTTTAAAATAACGCATAAAAGATGAGTTTAAAGATCAAATGGTAAATTACACCCGATTGGCATGAAAATTGGCATGCATGTTAAGAACATGTAGAAAATGTGATCCAACGGTTTGATTTTTAAAAAATGAATTCAATAATAAATTATTGGTTGGTATAACATTTTTTAGAGTTACATCAAGTGTAACTTGAATTCAACCCTATATTTCTTAATTCAATGTAAATTTTGACAAATCTTTAGTTAATTTACGTTATCTTTATATATTTTTCATGTTTAAAAAATTTCAAAGTGATCAAAGATTAATAGTCATATCATCAATTAATTGCTTAAATTCAAATTTTTGTAGTTTAAAATAACGCATAAAAAATGAGTTTAAAGATCAAATGGTAAATTACATTCAATTGGCATGAAAATTGGTATGCGTGTTAAGAACATATAGAAAATGCGATCTAACGGTTGGATTTTTAAAATATGAATTCAACAATAAGTTATTGGTTGATGTAACATTTTTTAGAGTTACATCAAGTGTAACTTGAACCCAACCCTATATTTCTTAATTTAATGTGAATTTTGACAAATCTACCATTAGATTACGTTATCTTCATATATTTTTCATGCTTACAAAATTTCAAGCCGATCAAAGATTAATAGCCATGTCATCAATTAATTGTTTAAATTCAAGTTTTTGTAATTTAAAATGACGTATAAAAGGTAAGTATAAAGATCAAATGGTAAATTACATTCAATTGGCATGAAAATTGGTATACGTGTTAAGAACATATAGAAAATGTGATCCAACGGTTGGATTTTCAAAATATGAATTCAACAATAAGTTATTGGTTGGTGTAACATTTTTTAGAGTTACATTAGGTGTAACTTGAACCTAACCCCATATTTCTTAATTTGATGTGAATTTTGACAAATCTACCGTTAGATTACATTATCTTCATATATTTTTCATGCTTAAAAAATTTCGAGGTGATCAAAGATTAATAGCCATGTCATCAATCAATTTTTTAAATTCAAGTTTTTATAGTTTAAAATAACACATAAAAGATGAGTTTAAAGATCAAATGGTAAATTACACCTGATTGGCATGAAAATTGGCATGCATGTTAAGAACATATAGAACATGTAATCCAACGGTTGGATTTTCAAAATATGAATTCAATAATAGGCTATTTGTTGGTGTAACATTCAATAATAAGTGATTGACCGCGCCTTTCTCTAAATCCAACCGTTTAATTGCGACCATAATTTATCAGAATTAACCTTTCATTAAACTCTTCAAATCCAACGGTTAGATTTCAAATCTAAGTATGGTGCGTGATGGACATGTGCTGTGTACTTAAATTTCCTAGCCTTAAAATTTCCCACTGTTTTTTTCACCTTCCCACTTAAAGATCAAATAGTAAATTACACCCGATTGGCATGAAAATTAGCATACATATTAAGAACATATAGAACATGTAATCCAATGGTTGAATTTTCAAAATATGAATTAAATAATAAGTTATTGGTCGGTGTAACATTTTTTAGAGTTACATCAAGTGTAACTTGAACCCAACCCTATATTTCTTAATTCAATGTGAATTTTGACAAATCTACCATTAGATTACATTATCTTCATATATTTTTCATCCTTACAAAATTTCAAGGTGATCAAAGATTAATAGCCATGTCATCAATTAATTGTTTAAATTCAAGTTTTTGTAGTTTAAAATAACGCATAAAAGATGAGTATGAAGATGAAATGGTAAATTACACCCGATTGGCATGAAAATTGGCATGCACACTAAGAACATATAGAACATGTAATCCAACGGTTGGATTTTCAAAATATGAATTCAATAATAAGTTATTGGTTGGTGTAACATTTTTTAGAGTTACATCAGGTATAACTTGAATCCAACCCTATATTTCTTAATTCAACGTGAATTTTAACAAATCCACCGTTAAATTACATTATCTTCATATATTTTTCATGCTTACAAAATTTCAAGGTGATCAAAGATTAATAGTGATGTCATCAATCAATTGTTTAAATTCAAGTTTTTGTAGTTTAAAATAACGCATAAAAGATGAGTTTAAAGATCAAATGGTAAATTACACCCGCTTGGCATGAAAATTGGCATGCATGTTAAGAACATATAGAATATGTGATCCAACGGTTGGATTTTCAAAATATGAATTCAATAATAAGTTATAAGTAGGTGTAACATTTTTTAGAGTTACATCAAGTGTAACTTGAACTCAACCCTATATTTCTTAATTCAATTTGAATTTTGACAAATCTACCGTTAAATTACATTATCTTCATATATTTTTCATGTTTTCAAAATTTTGAAGGCAATCAAAGATTAATAGCCATATCATCAATCAATTATTTAAATTCAAGTTTTTGTAGTTTAAAATAACGCATACAAGATAAGTTCAATGATCATGGTAAATTACATCTGATTGGCATGCATGTGTGCTTGATGGCACGTGATGGACAAGTTTTGTGTACTCGTTTGGTAATGTTCTCTTAATCTGACCATCCAACTAGTTATATATTTTTTTTAGAAAGTACTCTATAGTTAGTCACATATTAAAATTCTTACATAAATTTAATAATAGCTATGATCATTTTCTTAAAAAAATTTATAAGATAGAACGTGTGATAATTTTTGTTGTGTGGTATTTTTTTTTTCTTGAGAAAGTTGTGTGGTGAATTTTATTTAGTATATGTGATTGTTTTTTGTTTTTAAATTTTATTTCATAGCTCATTAATAAAGTGACCAAGTGACTTCACCAAATTGCAGAACTTTTTTTTTAATTTTTTTAGAATTAAATATAATTTTTTTTATTTTTATCTTCTTCTCCTATAATTTCTAAGTTGATAAAAATATTAATTTAACTACAATCGAAACTAAAATGTATGTTGCCTTAGTGGTTAACAAGCGTGCCATGCTTAATTTTCAAGGAGTACAGGGTTCTAACATCCATGACAGCCTTCTTTTTATTTTTTTTTATTTAAAGTTCTATTATCAAAACTACGTCGTTTTGGTTCTAGTTAAAACTAAAAACCCTACACCTCTCTTTCTCGTTCAGCCGCCCTCCTCATTCCCCACCCCCTCTCTCCCTCTTAACTCATCTCTTTCTAGGATTCCAAAGCCTTTGAGTCCTTGACCCTCTTTCTCTCTCTCTGAGAAATTTTTTGTGCTTCGTTGTTGCGAAATTTCATTGTTATTCAATATGAGATTAATATTTAAAAACTCTGTCCTAAGGGTTTCGAAGAAGAAGTCTCGAATTTCACTCTCTTTGTCAATCGCTGCCTTTCGAAAGGTAAAACAACGAATCTCAAACCCTCACTTCGTATATATATTTTCTCTCTCTCTCTTTCCTTTTTATTTTCCCTCGTTTTTCTGTTTGGTTCCTGAGAAAATAGAGGAAAATTTTGTGATCTGGGTGATTTTGTTCCTGGCTTGGAGTTTCTTTTGTAAAAAATTTACTTTTTCTTCTCAATTGGCCGCATCTCAGGTTCACTACCCATTTCTTTCAATCTATCTGTCTCTCTCTTCCTTTTTTTCATTACCCAAATAAAAAACATGGGTCTTTGTCTTTTGGGTGCTTTTTGGTATATAATTTGACTTTTGGTTAACTAATGTTTTTGGTATGTGGATTTGTTTTTCAGGTTGCTGTTACCTTTTGGTGCATGTTTCCTTCTTTGTTTGACAATATAGAATCCGGATTGAACCCTCGACTTTCAACCAGCTCAGATTTTGACGACAACAACTTTGGATCCTTATTTGCAGGAAACAAGTCAATTGATATGACCTCTTCGCAGGTTGACTTTTCATCAAAAAACTTGGTAAGGACAATAAGTCTGGGAGAAAGGCATGGTTATTAATTAATTATATGGATCAAAGCATCCAGTAAATTATATATTAAACTTAAGTGTCACTTTTCACAATAGAAACTGCAAAAAAGTTTAGAAATTTTCCTATATGTATCAACATTTGAGTGGCTACGTTCATGATCCACTATATAAACATATATTTTTATCTGCCTATGTACAATAATATACATTTGAGTGGACGCAGGATAGAAAATTAATACAAAAGTGCTCTAAAACTTGCAGGACGATGTAGAAACAGAGATGAGGAGGCTAAGGCTAGAGCTCAAGCAAACAATGGACATGTACAGTACGGCCTGCAAAGAAGCACTCACAGCAAAGCAGAAGGTATTAGTTGCTAAAATAGAACCATGGCCAAGTCTAAAAGTACGAGTTTGGTATTTACACCAATCTTGAAGAATTGAAATAATGAAGCTTTCTCAAATACTTGTTGTTTTGATTGATTTCTTATCAACTCCATAAAAATTCTTAATAAGACTTCCTGTCACTCAATTCACAATTGCAGCATGTTTAATGCTACTAGACTATGGCCCATACTATTTGGGTATAAAAAAGAGGTTTGAGACCCATTGTATAATGAGAGACCAATTAGTTATTGACTTGTATATGCGCATAAATAAGTAATAAAGAGCAGATGGACCCTACTACGTAATGCGACTCAAAATGTGATTTAAATATTTTTTTAAACTAATATAGCAGTCTCTCTGTGTGTGTGATCATAAGGTCAAAGAAATGTATATACAAGGTAATTTGCATATAGAAACAGTTTGAAATGGTGCAAATTTTCTAGGAAACATGTACACAGTTATATACATTGATTATGATAATAAAAAAACTTTAAAAAAAAGTTGATTTTGAGCAGCAACTATGCCAGCATAAAGTCTGTTGGAAGCGATTTGTCCACTAGGAGATCTGTGTTTAAGGTTTTTCTAATCTTTTCTATTTTTCTCTGATTAATTTTGTGCTTAAAAATGCTTACTTTTTTTAAATCCATAATTAAATGGTTTAAGTGTTTTTGGTAGTTCTTACCTCTTTGTTTGATGTTTTTGTTGTTGTTGTTGTTGTTATGGATCATATAAATTAATTGGTTTTAATAGTTGTGCAGTCTTGTTTCAAGTTCACATTCATCTGTGAATTTGATCAAATGGAAAAAAGTTGTACTAATTTTTTATGTTTCATTTCGACCCTATTATTAAAATTATATAAATTCATACTTGATTCTTTTTTCCATTTCCAATTTCTTATAGTTTTATTTATTTTTTATTTTATTTTCTGGTTTCATAATACTTGTTCCTTTTGTTGTCAACTATAATCACTTTGATTCTTTGAATGATAGTTTTCCAATATTTCTCTCCACTGTGAGTCCCAAAAGAAGAAAAATTTATTGAATTTATATAACATCATATTTGATTTTTTTTTTTTCTATTTCCAGTTTGATTAATCCTGTTTAATACTCATGTGGCTAGCCAGCTTTGGTTCATCATTAATATATATATTTTCTCATAAGTTTATTATTATTATTGTTCATTTGGTTTTTACAACTATTGGACAAAGTTTAATTTGGTTCCTTGATTATTAATTTTGTCAACATAGCCATCCACCTTTTAAAATCAACTCAATAACATCATTGGGTGTCTCCTACATTAAAATTTTGACCGGATTGTTTGATTGGGCACTTGGAACATACGTCAAATCTCTAAAATGGTCAGACCTATTCATTTTTCAACTAGCATCTCGTGATGTTTCCAACAGAGACATCCAGCCATCAAGGGTTCAAAAGAATCAAAACCCCCCTCCCCCGATTATCTAATTATCAATAATAATAATAATAATAAGCTGCATTTTATATTGGCTGTTTTTGTTATCTAATTGGAACTATAGCTATCTGCAGGTGTACTGATCACATGCCAGAAGGTGTATCAAAGGGATTAGATAAAACCTTGCAGGACTTGCAACTTGACTATGTGGATCTGTATCTAGTATGTATACCACCCTTAAGAGTGCCAAAATTTAAATAAACTTTTACAGATTTCGCTAATGTATTTCGTTACTAAGAGTGCTAATTTCTTCTAAAGATCCACTGGCCAGTTAGCATGGGCAGCGACTGTATTGGAGGCTATCGGCTCTGGGAGCCAGCGGAGGGAGCGTGGCAGAGACGTTAAATGGTTACGTCCATGAGGGCAATTCCGTCCATAAAGCAACTCTCGAAAAGTGCGTTAAGGAGCTCCACAAGTACGGCAGGTTTCAACATGCCCTCCAGGTACCCTTCCAAATTCAACTATTAAAGAAATTATAATCCACATTTTGTTATTTCTTGGAGAGAGAGAGAGAGAGAGAAATATATATGCGCTTTGTTTTTATGCCAAAAAAAATTTGCTATTCAATATGAGATTTTCGTGTTTTTCAATTTATTTATTTCATTTGTGAGACTTGAGCTGTGTCTTTATGCCAAAAATTCTCTGTTGCTAAAACTTTCCAACTAGATACTTAAATCTCATTGCTTCTAGTTGATTCTTGTGGTTAGGAAAGTAGTTTTAGAAAGTACTCTATATTTTGTTTATTTGAATTTGAATTGAATTTTTATTGGCACAAGAGCTCAACTGGTCTGGTACCTCATTGGTGTTTTAAATTGAGACTTTCAGAGTTCAAATCCGTCTTCATTGAATCATAATAGGTGAGGCATTTCCTTCAAGGATTCTTCATGGTCTCCAAGAAGAAGTACATCTACACCATCGATGATGATTGCTTTGTGAGTAGTGCTTTTTTTTTTCTTATATATATTTTTTTCTCTCTTTCTCTTTCTTTCTTTCTTTTGGGTGGTGTTTTGGATGTGGGTTTTGGATATTATGGTGAGAAAGTTTAGATTTTGATGTGAATTTTTTGTTTGTTTTTGGGGTTTTGGAATTGTGGGTTTTGGATCTTTTTTGTAAATAGCTAGATTTTGATTTTGATTCGTTGGTGTTTGGTTTTGATTTGCTATTGTTTTTGTGGGGTAATTGGGCATAAAAATAAACTAAGAGTAAGTGATAAGAATAATTGCATGCATTTTTTTTTTCTTCATGTGTTTGAATCTCATTGGTTTGTGGTATTGTGTTAGTAAAACTGAAATTATTACAGGTTTTAAGCAAGTTTGAAAATATTTGATGCAAACAGTGATTTTAAAGCCTCCGAAGAGAAAAAAAAAAAAAAAAAGGACCTATAGCGGCGGTCAAAAAGCGCCGCTATAGGTTCACATTTTATGTTTTAAATCGAACCCTATAGCGGCGCTACGACCCGCCGCTATATGTTTGTACCTATAGCGGTGCTACGACCCGCCGCTAAAAGTACGTACCTATAGCGGCGCACCCTGCCCGCCGCTATAGGTACGTACTTTTAGCGGCGGGCAAATTGAACTTTTAACCGCCGCTAAAAGTACAATTTCCCCGTTTTGGTTGATTACCTATAGCGGCGGGCACCGCCCGCCGCTATTGGTGTCTACCTATAGCGGCGGGCACCGCCCGCCGCTAAAAGTCAATTATTTTTGAATTTTAACGTTGTATAGCGGCGGTTTTATACCCGCCGCAATAAGCTAAAACCGCCGCAAAAAGGTGTATCTATAGCGGCGCGTTTTTCGACCGCCGCAATAGAGCTATTGCGGCACCGCAACGGTGGCGGGATCGCCCGCCGCAATAGCACCCGCCGCTAAAGGGTCAGATGTACCTATAGCGGCGGTTTTGGGTCTTTAGCGGCGGTTTTTGGCCCGCCGCAATAGGTCGTTTTTTTAGTAGTGTATAATTTTGGGTAAGAGATGAATTTTGCGCTTTACAAAGATTTCTTATTACAAATTTGCCCATAGTATGCATGAGTAAAAGAATAAAAGATAAACTATAAGATTAGCACATTATTTCTTAATACAATAACATATTAATTATTTTCATTAATTGAACTTTAGTTATTACTATTTAAAATACTTTTTTCTATTAGTTTAAGACAATGATATGTTAATATTGTACTATCAAAGTAAGATTTATATTGTAGACTAAACAAATGTGTGCAATATTATACAAATTTGCAAAAAATGTACAAGGCACATTTGTTTAGAGACAATGTAAATCTTATATATACAATGTAAACTAAGAATCTTCTATTAGTTTATTTCAAATTTGTTAAGATCTAAATAGGCTTTTTTTTAGGTTTAAGATGAAAATTTTTTCACTTTTGTTGTTGGGGTTTTTTGTGTGTTAAAAAAAACCAAAATATTATTAAGAAGATCATATTTAAGCTTATTTCAATTGTAATAAAAAAAATTTTAATGCCAGGGTGTTCAAATTTTTACTTTAAGAGGGACAAAACAAAAATTAAAATTAAAAATATTACATATTATAAAAAAAAAAAAAAAAAAAACCAGCTCAGGGGGTTCTTTTGAACCCCCTGAACTCTACATAACACCCCCCCCCCCCCGGCGATTCAAGGCTCCAAAGCCGTTTCGTTAAAATAAATAAATAAAAAAAAAAGAAAAAAGAAAAAAGCAACGCTTACAACTAGCCCCGCTTTTTTCTGTCTATCCTTGAGTAATTAATAGTGATTACTATATATAATATGTTATTACTAGTTTCTTAATTCAGTTAAGCCTAGTAAAAGATTTAAGGTATGTTTGGTAACTATTTTTTTCCCTTATTTTCTGTTTTCAAAAATAATTTTCTATTTTTGAGATAAAAAAACTTATTTGACAACTCAAAATGAACAGAAAACAAAAACTATCTTTAAAACTCAATTTGTAAAGGAAATTGAAATCATGCAAAATGTTGTTTTCAGTTTCTAATTTTTAAAAGTCAATGAAAACACGTATTTGATTTAATGAATCTGTCTTATTTAATGAGTTAGCACTAGAGTTCAAATCTTAATAATAGCACATGTTAGTATTTTCTATTTTTTTCTTCAAAAAACTCTCCTTTTAATTTCAACTAACCAACCATGTTTTTGATTTCAAAAATACAAAAATTTGTTTTATCTTTATGTTCCCAAAAACAAGTTTTTGAAAATAGAAAACAAAAATTGTTACCAAAAATAACTTTGTTTTCTTTATTGTATTTCGTTCTTGTTGAAAGTTATTGAATAGCAGTATTGCAGTCAAAGATTCTTTTTTTTTTTTTTTTTTTATGTGGTCATACAATACATGTATGTATACATGTGGCATCTTAGGTGGCATAAAAATATATATATTTTATTCTGGTTATTAGTCATGTTTGCATTTATCATCTATTATTTAACGTCATGGACTATTTTGATATAATACCAAAAGGTTAAAGACTACACTGATAGAGTAAAGATTTGAGACAAGAAAATGATAATTATGTACCAATATTTTTTATGTGAGAAAAGAAAAAAAGTGTATATTAAAATACTTAGTATTCTCAAAAAAAAAAAAACAAAAAAAAAAGATCACAAATTCACAACCAAACATTACCATTGTTAATTAATTTGTTGGGTAGGGTTGCCTTATTATCTTGTTTCTAATCTTTGTGCCCTTTTGTTTTGTTTTTAACACAATATATTTTAAGTAGATGCCACAACAATTTCAGTATCAGTATTGATCTCTCTCTCTCTTTTTTTTCTTTTTTCTTTTCCCCAAATACATTCATATACATATAATCCAAACATGGTGTCGCATATTCCAAAAAAATTTTCTACCTTTTTGTGACATAGCTTTCTTATTTTACTTTCTCCAGGTTATTTAGAAAAGAATGGGAGAAAGAAGATAATATTTTTTTTTTCTTTTTAAGGAACAATGTAGAGGTTTTTTGGGTTTTTGAGGCAAATGTTTGGTAAAGAGTAAAGACTCCTCTAGTGGTTGTATTACATTGACTACACTCTTCTAGATGTATCGTTTTGTTCTTTTTTGTTTTTTTTTTTTTTAATTCATAAATTCTTATTTTAAAATATAAAGAAAAGTCTAACACTAGCTACTTAATTCGTTGTTTCTTGGTCCAATTAGGTGTTATTTAATCTTTATTTTTTTTAAAAGTATTTATTCTATTTGACTTTATTAAATAAATCTGTGAATTTTGTATAAAAAAAGTTAAAAAAAATTTAAACCAAATCTCAAACAGATCTCTAGATTAATTTGTCACTAGCAATAAAAAAAAAAAATATAACTAAAAATTCAGTAAAAAATCTTACAAATGAGCAATAAATTTATAAAATAGAGTTAGAAGATAACAATGAAATAATTGCACTTATTATCAATTAAAAAGAATATTTTAAAAGAAGTTGAATACAAAAAGTTAACTAATAATTTTGCATCTTAACAAGCAAGAAAAATAAAAATATTTATATAAAGTTAATAATAAAAAAGTAGATATTTAAATAGTAAAAAAGGTTCCATTTAAAAGTTTCACTCAAGGCCTCAAAATACCTTAGGCCAACCCTATTGTATATATAGGTATATACAAGGACATGTTGTAATAATGATATAAGGTTAAAAAGTATTCATTTGTAAAATGAATAAAGTGAAAATTCAAGTTCTGGAATTTTCTAAGTGAAATTCAAAATTCAGTATATTCGATCGGTTGAGGCTTTTGTTCGATCAATTGAAACTTTTGTTTGATTAATTGAAAGGATGAAGAAAATAATCCAGGAGCTTCTGGATGATTTGATCGCTATTCGATTCCTATTCGTTCGATCGAAAAGAGCATTCGATCGATCGAAAGGAACTTTCAACCAATCGAAACTCGTAAACTGAATTTTCTGGTAACTATTCTAAATCTTTGAAGAGGTTTCAAGCCTTGTGAACGGTTTTATGAAACTTTTTGACTCTCCATACGTGCCTTTTAATAATATATAACCCTATGAGTATAAATAGAGGCTTATGTTCATTTAAAAAAAAAAAAAAACACAAGAAATCCTATGGGTATTCTCCAAAATTGCTATTTGTAGAATCTGATAAACTTGGTTGTAACCTGGGGACAAGTTTTTAAAAACCCCTTAGCAACTTGCGTATAAAGACAAATATTGTCTAAGGATAACATTTAATTGTGCCTCCAAGTCAATCATTAATTTTTATTTACGTGATGTGTTCATTTTTTTTCTTTCATTATTACTCCTTGATTTTGTGAAATCCCTAGTAGGTCCTACATATAGAGTAAAGATTGGAGACCAAAAAACTGATAATTATGTACCCAATATTTTTTATGTAAGAAAAAACAAAAAATGCGTTGTGTCTCATATTCACAACCAAACATAACCATTGTTAATTATTTTGTTAGGTAGGGTTGCTTTGTTATCTTGTTTCTAATCTTTGTCCCCTTTTGTTTTGTTTTGTTTTTAACACAATATATTTTAAGTGGATGCCACAACAATTTAAGTGGAAGTATTGATCTCTTTATTTATTTTCATTTTTCCCAAATACATCCATATACATATTATCCAAACATAGGGAAGCTTATCCGGTTAATGATGAGCTAGAGAAATTATTCCAGCATTTAATAATCATTAACGAATGTTATAACAAAATGCACAACCGATCGAGCATAAAAGGCACCCCCACTCTTGGGACTGCCTCATTTTGGTTGTCCAGTGTCCACATAGTCTAACATCAATCATCCAGTCCCAGCAAGAGACTTAAGGCCCCAACTAAAACATGGCTCGAAATACCTTTATATGAAGAAAATAGACATTCTAAATAATTATTGCGAAACATTAATTTGTGGCTATCCATTTAACTTTTCACTTGAGTAAAAAAAGAGTTGTGATAGAGAAAACAAATTGTTACAACATATTTACAACAACTAAGGTGTCAATCCCTCATAGGTCAAAATAAAATAATAAAATATTTGCCTAGGACATATCACAATTAAAAATTAGGATGTTGCGAGATTTTGTTGTGTCCATAGATTTCTTATTTTAAAAAAATCTATTTAATTTCACATTTATCACAATTAAGATGTGGATAGGGGAATGATATAAGAGCAATGCTACATACTCAAAGAATTTCACAATATTTTTATAACTATTGAGTTGATAAGTTTTTGTTGATTCTTGTTTGAGCCCACCATTGATATCATTTTTTCACCTATTACTATTAGTCTGCCACAATAACAGATGTGGAATTTTTTTTGTCTTCTTGATACCCATTACCCAATGGTTAGAACTCTAAAAGGGTAAGTACTAAGTAACCAACTAAAAGGAAAGGCCAATAACTTTGATCAAAATTCAATTCAATACTCTAACTTCATTTTTGTTCAATCAAGTCCTCAAAATTTTAAATTTATTCTATTAAAACCTTCCTGTTAACTTCCAATAGATGTTGAAGTGAAGTGTCCTAATTTTTCTATTTTTAAAACTTTTAAATTAAAAATAATTCAATTAATTATTAAAAATAATCCCTGGGAAATAAATTAAAGTGTGTATATATATATATATATATATATATATTCTCAATGAAACTCAACATTCTACAACTACTTGTGATGCTAGTCATGTTCATTGTGTTGCTTTGGGTACATGCAAAGGTCCTGTAGCAACACATTCATGGTCAAAATAGGTACAGTGAAGAGAAAAATTCTCAATTCTGAATTGGAGAGAACAAACCTAAGTGAAAGGAGAAAATTATATTAGGAATTGAAATAAATTAAAAATCTGAGGGACAAAATGTGCAAATAAAGTGAAAGGGCTGTGAAAAATACAAATAAGAAACTAAATTGAACCCACAACAGTTAATGGCCGGTAACATTTAGAATTTGATATTATTAGTGTGATGGGAAATTCTCACTTATTACTGCAAAATACCTATTTGGAGACTTTGGACTTCCTCATCTACTACGTACGATTGCTGGTTGATGGTACCCCTAAGGCAAAGTCGTTCTTTGCTGAAAAATCTATGGTGAACACAAATAACAATCACAAGTTGACATTTAGCAGAAGAAAAGTGATGGTAAGGTGGTTTTTTTTTTTTTTTTTTCTTTTTTCTTTTTTAAAATCAGGAAAATTATTTTTATTTTTTTTTTAATTTTTAAAAATTTACTAGAACCACAACTTTCTCACACTCAAGTTATGATTAAGTAAGAAAACCACAATATTCAATTGAGTCCTCAAAGTTTGACCACATAAGTATATTTTGTAGCTAAAATTTTGGTTTTGGAAGAATAGTTTTCAATATTCTCTTTTATGTGTATAGCATTGTACAAATATACAAGCACATATGAAATGAATTTTAAAAGTTATTTGATTTTTTTTTCAAGTTTATGTTTAAGTACATATTTATGTTTCAAAATTTTTGTTAAATTCATTAGGGGAAAAATCACCTCCCCCTTCTATGTTTAGTTCACAATTTTTCCCCTTATCTTTAAAACTAACTAATTTCCAGTTCTATGTTTCCAAAATGAGCAAATATCCACATTTTGTTACTTTTTTCAGCTAAATCCAATGGAATCCTTTGAATCCTGAAATATTCCTTTGTGAAAAGTATAAAATACCCTAAACCAAAAAAAAAAAATGACTAAATTACCCAATAATCTAACCAGAGTAAATTTAACCCAACTCGTAAATTAAACATGACTCATACAAAAAAACTATCACATCCTTTTTCCTCCCAAAAAATAAAATATCCCTCAAAAGTAATGGAGATTGAAAATTAATTGAAGCATGTGTCTCTGACAACAAACTGAAATTATGAAGTAATGGAGAATTAAAAAAAAAAAGGAATTTCCTTACAGATTTGTTTGAAAACAGAATGAATTACAGGTCTATCAACGTATCAGCGGCACCAGTAAAAGCCGTTGTCTTACAATTTAATTAAAGCATGATGTTGTTAATGATGCATTAACAAGAGAAAAATCAAAATGCAATAAATAAAATACAAGAAAATGTAGAAAAAGAATATAGGTCCGAAACTTTAACCCACAGTCAACGAGAAGAGGAAATTGAGAGAGATTATGAGGAAGAGAGGGAAAGTTCTCTTGTACCCATAGTTCCACCTCCAAACTTCAAAATTGTAAGGATGTTAGCTAGCTTAATGGGCTTTTGCTCTAAAGTTTTAGCTCTGTGGGGAAATCGTGATTGGCTTTGTTTTGAATCTGATTGGGGCCTTTTGTATTGAGTTTGGGGTGCTCTAAGTGACTAGTTTTTTATCAATAAAAAAAGGCTTTGAACCCCCAGATATCAATCGAAGAGGTTATGGTCAGATTTGCTTTTTTTGGGTAAGAGAGTTGGCTTGCTCTTTGCTTAATCTGGGTAATGAAGTGGCCTAAATTCATGGGTTGATGTTTCCTAGACATGGCAGGCCTTTGGAGTTTGCATTTGTTGCTATAGTAGACAAGGCTAGCCACTTAGGGCCAACTAAGTGTTTTAGGCAAAAAGAGTGTGGAGAAAAAAAGTTGGGCCACGGTTAGTCAAAGTATAAAAGCTCTTTTAGGATAGAAATTTCAGGTACAAGACCTCCTCCATGAGCTTGAGGTGGTATCAGTGTCTCTTGCCCACTAGGTAGTATGCATGTTGGACTCATGCAAAAGGTCCAAAAGAAACCGACCCATACCTTCCAAACCATACTTCCTCAATTTCCCACAATATGTCGCATAAGCTTGGGTCATGCTTAAAAGAATAAAATATAATACAATACATGAATTGGACTTGTAAAAATGTGTCGCGAAACCTTTTATGAAAGCAATTCTCCCCTTTTTCAACTTGGATATGTCGCACCAACCTCCGGTTGTGGAGAAATATCTTATATCACTATCATATTGGTATGTGGGCAATAACTAGGCAGTTTTGACCTACCCAATGAGGAGACTAATTGTATCACATTTAATGCGATGTGAGGTAGTTATGGCATAATAAATGTTAAGATGGCCACGTCTAAATAGTTGGCCTTTATTATTTGAGGCAAAGCTAAAGGACTGATGCTTCTTTTTAGGTTAAGTTTATCGACATGATGCTATGATTGGTTAGCAAGATTAAAAATTCAAAATTTCGGTGTCTCTTTGCAGCTTTATGGATTGGTCTCTCATTGTCCTTGGCTTCATTTCAACCCTCCACGTTACCTTATAACCTCAACAGGATAATTAATCAAACTGAGAATTACAAAGAAGAATAACTATAAAATTGGATTTCTTTTTTCTAATTGTTGTAGACTCTCATTCTTCTCTCTCCATTTTCCTTTTTCTATCTTGTTTAGCCTCTTGGTTGCACACCCTTTCTTTGTTAACTAACGGTTATGCATGAAATTTTGCCATTTTGGTATATATTTTTGTTTAAAAAAAGTACTAGCATATGACGTTTAAAATCCAATCGAGTAAAAACTCAGAGAACTAATTAATCTTCTTCACATGTAATTTATCATGTGCAATATATATCATGTGGTTTCGGAGATTTGAAATTTGAACATACACCTGTCCACGCTGACATTATATTAAACTAGTGTGTAACTCCGTGCATATGCACGGGTACATTTAAAAACAATCAGAATTACATATTATATATATGATTATATTTTTTATGGTTTATTATATTGGTCTCCTCGTTTTCTACATTAAATTAACTAATTTGGCATAAAAATTTAAAAATTTAGATTAGATGAGACGCGTAGCACAAAATTAAACTCTAATTGAAATTCATTTTTTACCTAAATTAACTCACTTGACACAAAATTCTAAAATTTAAATTTGATGAGACACATGGCGTAAAATTAGACACTAATTGAATTCCAATTGAAAATTTAATTGGATTTTCTCTCTGCTTTACCTATTATTATATATATAGATTAATTAATTTTTAAATAACAAGAAAGTTTTATAATTTATCTATTCATCTAACGTGAGGTTATTAAGACATTTTATAGTTTGGCACAAGCTTAAACCATCCTTCAACATATTTAATAATCACTACAGAGCCAAAAATATATCAAATTTTTAAGACAAAATAAACACGTACGAAATTGTATCTTTTCTAAATATTCTCTTATACTTATTTTATATACACTCTTCTACTTAATATCTACAATTGGGCTAATTTACATATTTTAAAGAGAAATGCTATGTCCACAACATTTTTAAAATATTTTCACAACAAATTCTAAGTGACTGATTGTTACTAGTTGTTATTGTTGGGACAAAAAAGTAATCTCAGCAGTAGATTCAAATTTGAACCAATAACAACTAACCACTTATGATTTGTTATGAAAATGTTGTGAAAATGTCGTGAACGTAGCACTTTTGTGAGAGAATCGTTACTGTACGCCCCAAAGTGGATGAATGGTCGAGCCAACCTACAATTGGGCTTACAATCTACTTGTTTTTGTGTGGGCTTTGGATTTCCTATTACTAATGACTCAATGCCTGAAATCTCATAGCCTTCCAGGCTTCGACTTAATTAAAATGGCTCTCTACCCCCCACTTTTTGCCTTAGCTCCACCTATTTATACCCTGAAATCTAGTGGGATGTCATGATTGCCCTGGTGGTTAGTAGAAGTGGAGGTCCAATGCTATCGAGGTTAAGTGGGTGTTTAGGTGGGAGTGGGACGAAGCAGAAATGGCTTGGGGACTAGTTCCCAGTTCTGCTGGTTGCTCGGCATAATATGACTTAGGAGTTGCCGGTCATGTGGCATGCAGCTCAAATGCTCGGGAGGTTGCCCACTTCGGCACGTACCCAATAAGTGATGCGTGATACGTGTAGAACGTCAGTATGTCCAACGGCCAGGCCGGGCCCAATGCCCGGCCAGAGAGCTTACGGGCCATTGTAGGAATGGGCCGAAGGTTATGATGGCCCCGAAAGCTTGTGCCGTACAATAGCCCCCCCTTGGTTCGTGCCCGGTGACCAGGAAACGGACCAAGGAGTCTAAAGGTCAATTATCGTTTGGGGATTTGGAGGGGGCAGGTGCGAGTCGTTTGAAGAACTCATTAATGCGCTCTCAAAAGGCGCGTCATGGCTGTCCAGCGGTTTGGCCACATTCATTGCCTAACGGTTCGTGAACCGAGGTGAGGCACGTGTGGCAGTTTTGGGTAAGGATTCGAAGGGTTTCCCACTCCCTTAATTATTAGCATTATTTGTCTTCCCTCCCTTTCTTTTCGCCTTTATAAATAGTTCCTTCCGGATCTGTGTCTCACTTTTCGGTCTTCATTCTCCAAACTCCCTTTCTACCGTGCACTAATCTTCGCGAGCTCATCCTCCAGCCCAGAACACCCTTCCTCTCTAGAGCCTAGAGTAAGTTTCCTCTGCTCTTCCTATAATTCTTTCCAGTTTCATTTAACTTTCGTTTGATCATACATTCGAGGACCCAGTTCTGGAAATGGGTTTTTCTCATCTCCTTTCTTCCAAAGCCACTTTGGCCACCTTTAGGGCCACTTATAATGTTCCTGAGGATGTTGATATCGCTTATTGTCACGAGGGTGATATTGACATCCAAAGGCGTCGAAGTGTAAACACAGCCTTTTTCCCTTTGATGGCCATTCTAGAGGGAGGGGTTAGGTTTCCTGTTGACCCCCTTATCTTAGGGACCCTTAGGTTTTACGAGCTTTGTCCCGACCAACTACCCCCCAATTTTTATAGAGTGGTGAGTTGCGTAAGTAGGCTGAATTAGTTGTTTGGGCTGCAACTGAATTCTCATGATATCAGTTTTATGTATAGTTTGTGCGGTAATATAAAGTCGGGATACTACCTAAAGACTAGGGATATGAGGGTGCGCCTCATTTCATGCCTCCCTGACTCCAATAGGAACTCCGCTTGGGAGTTCGTTCGTGTGAGCGGCAACTGGTTTGCCGAGGAACTCCCCTGCGTGTTCTTCCCGCGTAATGTTGGTCTGTACACATGTTTTGTTAGTCGTATCTTTTTAGTTTTGATTTAACCGTGCGTTTATTGACGGGCTCATATGTTTGTTTCATGCAGAAAGTAAAAGATTTAAGCTGGATCTAAGGGTGGTCAATGTCCGGGACCTAAACTTTGTGCTTCGGTCAGAAATTTTCGTTCATTGGGACGGGCAGCTCTGGGCATCCCACCTGATCCAAGGTGTAGAACCAGTGTATTCGACTTGGCAGACGTTCAACCAAGCCCTATTAGTTGATAGCCCTCTTCTTTCCTATGTTGATGTACGACACGCTAGTTTTCTCCCGCCCAAGCTCACGGTAGGCGAAGCACGCGAACTTGGCCCACGGTGTACCTGTTCAGACAAGCTTGTGCCATTGTGAGACGACTCGGCAGAACAAGTATCCCGACGACACCGCGAGCTAATTCACGTGCAGATACAGACAGAAGCCCCCCGTTCACCAAGAGGACCCTGCCGACCCGGAAGCTTTCGCTGAAACCCGGGTAGGAGTTGAGTCGATTAGCTCAGCAGATACCACCGAACAGGGTCAAGATATGGTGGCAAGAAGAACATTGTCGGTTAGTCGTTTTGTGCCCGGTGCCCCGCAGAGCGTACCCAGCCTAGAGCTCAGGGCCAAGACCGAACTCCAGCTCCAGCTCTTCCAGGCCCCACTCAGAAAAGGCAACGGGTTGCCGAGCATCCACTCGATGATTCTGGTAACGTGCCCTCAAGGACACCGCCTCGGTCTCCGACAGATATTGAAACTCGAGAGCCGGTGGCCCAGACCAAACAGCACGTGGCATCTTCCTCCCACTCGGCCCCAGCCTGGTGCCCCTCATTCATATTGGACGGCAAACCCCTCCCCGCGACTGCGAGTGTTTGGGTGTGGGAGAAAGGCGAGGGTGGCCGCGTCACCCAGAGTCTGGTGCACGATCTGCTGCTGCCAGAGGACGTTTATGTCTTCAACGAGGGCACAGACGAGTCATTGGGCAGGCAGCTACAATGGCACACTGTTGCGGTAAACACTTGTTCTCTGTTCTTCTTTTGCTTTCTCGTGTTTTATTTTACATTGCAGTGATTACCATCGTCATCTTTCCAGGTAGCCCAGCTAACCCACATTCTTGACGAACGGCTGAAGGAGCTTGCCGAGGATGCCGAGCGAGAAAAAGCACTCAAGGATGTGGCCAAGACTACCGCGAAGGAGACAGTTAAAGCTGCCGTGACTGCGGAGAAGAAGGCGGTGACGATCGAAAAGGCCAGGGCCGCAGCGGAGAAGAGGTCTTCAAAACTGGAGGCCAAGCTGGGAGAGGCCGAGTTAAAACTGGGAGAGGCAGAGAGTCTCAATGCAGCACAAGCTGAAGAACTGGCCGACATGAGGGCAGCTTTGGAGGCCAGCGAGAGCAGATGGTACAATGAAGGATTCACTGATGCCGAGAACTCGGTGGAGCCTGTCATCTAAAAGGTTCGAAGGCTCGCGTTCGAGGAAGCCTGGTTTGCCGCCCTGCAAGCTGTTGGGGTGCCCGAGGACTCCCCTTTGAGAGATTCTAGCCAGATTCCCTTTCCAGGGCCCTCCATGCTCAGAACCCTCCCACCGTGAATTCCGAGGAAGATACCCCGAGCATGAGGGATCTGGTGGAAGCGATCGACTCCCACGTGGAGTTGGTTGATTTGGAAATTACGAGCAACATCCGTGTTGACGATCAACCCGGGGAGGGGTCTCTACCTCCGTATTCTTCGGCCACAGAACAGCCGCTGGAGTCCTCTGCCCAAAGTCAACCCACCGATCAGATGTAACGATTGCCGAACCCTATCCCTTTAAATTTTATTTCAAAGTATTATGCTTACGTCGCCGGGCTGTGGCGACTGAACAATTTAACCTTCATTGTTTTGTTCAATGGGGAATTTTTGCCCATGTTGCCTGGTTGTGGTGACGAAACAATTGTTACACTTATCGTTTTTTCCTTTTCGTTTAAAACGTTTGCCGAACATATAGTCTACTAATTATCAAGTGATTGTTTAAGTCAGTTCTATATGTGCTTTAATATCATGTACACACTTTCTTGCGATTGTTCATTTATTATGCACATAGATTTTCTTGCGAGCACGCGTACATGCACCCGGGTAATCATGGCATTTGAGAATGGATTACAATGGGTTATCTCAATTGGACTGAGAACTAGGATAATACGTTTAGCTGCTTGTAAGATTGAGTCGTGGACGGGGCTTTCGTCCTTAGTGTCCATCATTAGGTTCCCGTCAATAATGTATATTGTTTGGTTTCCACCTGTTCGGTGATGGGGTTCTGACCGAGGGTTAGGTTTCTATCCTGAGTGCATATCATTAGGTTTCCACCTGCTCGGTGATAGGGATCGACCCGAGTTTCAGGTTTCAGTCCTTTGCGTCTATTGTTAGGTTTCCACCTGCTCGGTGATGGGGATCGAACCGAGGGTCAGGTTTCTGTCCTGAGTGCATATCATTAGGTTTCCACCTACTCGGTGATAGGGATCGACCCGAGTTTCAGGTTCAGTCCCTTGCGTTTATTGTTAGGTTTCCACCTGCTCAGTGATGGGGATTGAACCGAGGGTCAGGTTTCTATCCTGAGTGCATATCATTAGGTTTCCACCTGCTCGGTGATAGGGATCGACTCGAGTTTCAGGTTTCAGTCCCTTGCGTTTATTGCTAGGTTTCCACCTGCTCGGTGATGGGGATCGAATCGAGGGTCAGGTTTCTGTCCTGAGTGCATATCATTAAGTTTCCACCTGCTCGGTGATGGGGATCGACCCGAGTTTCAGGTTTCAGTCCTTTGCTTTTATTGCTAGGTTTCCACCTGCTCGGTGATGGGGATCGAACCGAGGGTCAGATTTCTGTCCTGAGTGCATATCATTAGGTTTCCACCTGCTCGGTGATAGGGATCGACCCGAGTTTCAGGTTTTAGTCCTTATTTTAGTAGACAATTGTGAGGACTAGGATGGATCCCACCTTTATGTTAAACAAAACATATTACAGGAGATTACTTTTAGCTTGTCTCTGTCTTCGGATGATTAGTGATAGAATTTTTTCAAGTTGTGTGCGTTCCACGGCCGAGGGAGTGGTCTTGCGTCCAAGTCTTCCAAGTAGTAGGCTCCCGTGCCAGCAATGGCAGTGACCTGATAAGGTCCTTCCCAGGTTGGGGCCAGTTTCCCGGCATTCGTGTCCCGCATATTCCCGATTGCCTTCCGTAGCACCAAATCTCCGGCAGCAAACTCCCTCGTCTATACACCTCGGTTGTATCGCCAGGCGAGTTTTTGTTGATACTCAGCCAGCCGTATTGTTGCTACTTCTCGGTATTCTTCCAGTGAGTCTAAGCGTTCTACCAGCAACCCATTGTTTCGTTCGGGGTCGAAGTTTGCAACCCGTGCGCTACATAAATTTACTTCTGTTGGTATCACAGCTTCAGCCCCGTAAGTGAGTGAAAATGGGGTCTCTCCAGTAGACCTCCTGGGCGTCATCCGGTATGCCCATAAGACGTTGAGAAGTTCCTTGGCCCATCGGCCTTTTACGCCGTCCAATCTCTTCTTCAACCCACTCATGATCGACTTGTTGGCAGCTTCAGCTTGCCCGTTGCTCTAGGGATATGCAGGGGTGAAGTACTTATTCTTGATGCCGAGGTTGCCGCAGAATGCACAGAACGCCCCGCTGTCAAATTGCAAACCATTGTCAGATATGAGAGTGTCCGGCACCCCGAACCTCGTGACTATGTTTTTCCATACGAACTTCTTAACATCAATGTCTCGTATATTGGCTAGCGCTTCCGCCTCGACCCACTTAGTGAAATAGTCGATGGCTACTAACACGAACTTCCGATTATCGTGGCCTGGGGGAAGGGACCGAGTATGTCCAGCCCCCACTGTGCGAAGGGCCAGGGGCTGGTGACCAGGTTTAGGTGTCCTGCCGGCTGATGGATCAGGGGGGCATGTTTCTGACACTGCTCATATTTGCGCACATACTCGGCTGCTTCCTACTGCATCTGTGGCCACCAGAACCCCTGCGTCATTGCCCGGTGCGCTAAAGATCGTCCCCCCACATGATTGCCATAAACCCCACTATATAGCTCGGCTAGGATTGTACTAACCTTCTCTGGGTGCATACATACAAGATATGGTCCACCGAAAGATCTCCGGTAAAGCTTGTGATCCGCGGATAGCTAGTACCGGGGGGCAACTCAGTGAATCCTGTTTGCTTCTTTTTCGTCATCGGGGGTCCAGTCATTGGCCAAAAATTCAATGATTGGGTCCATCCAACATGGCCCATTCGCCGTAATTGCCGCGACGTCGATACCACTCGAGGCGTTAATGCTTGGTTCGGCTATCACCTCCACCTTTATCAACCGAGGTATGTCTTCTATTACTGATGACGCCAATGAAACAAGGGAATCAGCATGTCTGTTCTGCCCCCGGGGAACCTATGTTAGCTTTACCGTGATAAACTTGCCCATGGCCTGCTTTACCACCTTTTCCGTGTACCTGGCCGACCACCAGTCGGGAATCTGAATAAACTTCTATATCCCGAGCACCCATCTCCGAGACTACCCTCAGCCCGGCAAGCAAGGCTTCATACTCCGCCTCGCTGTTAGATGCCCTGAACCCCAGCCTGAAGGAATGCTCTAACCAGATCCCTTCTGGGGTGATGATAACAATCCCAGCTCCCGCCCCTATTGCATTCGAGGCACCGTCCACAAATACCTTCCACGGGATCGACTCCACATGGCACACCACCTGCCCTTCGTTTTTAGGAGAAAATTCTGCGACGAAATCAGCAAGGACTTGTCCTTTGACAGAGCTCCTCGGCCTGTACCTTATGTCGAAGGACCCTAGCTGAGTTCCCCATTTGGCAATCCGGCCCGTAAAATCCGATCTTTTTAACAAGGATTGAATGGGGTACTCCGTGAGGACATAAACGGTGTGAGCTTGAAAATAGTGAGGCAATTTCCTCGTGGCGTACACCAATGCCAGGACCAATTTCTCCAGGGGTAGATACCTTGTTTCCGCGTTAACCAAGGTTTTACTGATGTAAGACACAGGCTGCTGGACCCCGTGATCCCTTAACAGCACGGCACTTACAGCATGGTCAGATACTGAGAGGTACATGAACAAATCGTCTCCGGGCATAGGGGCCGTCAATATAGGTGCCTTTGTTAAGTACTCTTTCAAACCCTGAAAAGCCCTTTCACTATTTTCATCCCAATGGAAACCTTTCCATTTCTTCAAGAGTTGGTAAAACAGTTGACAACGATCGGCGAACTTAGAGATGAATCTGTTAAGAGTTGCCAACATCCCGGTCAACACCTGAACTTCCTTAGGGTTGCCCGGCGATTTTAGACACCGAACGACTTCTATTTGATCGAGGTTAACCTCTATTCCTCGGTTAGTGATGAGGTAACCCAGGAACTTGCCGGCCCCCACCCTAAAGGCGCATTTATCCACATTTAGGCGTAGTCCGTGTCGTCGTAGTATTTCAAACACCCACTGGAGATCCTTCGTGTGCCGCGCATCCTGTTTACTTTTTACCACCATGTCATTGATATATATTTCAATTATGCGACCGATCTCTTCCCGAAACATTCTTGTCATCATTCGCTGATACGTGGCTCACACATTCTTTAACCCGAAAGGCATCACGGTATAATGATAGTTCTCGTCAGGGGAGATGAACGCTGTTTTTTCTTGATCCTCGGCAGCCAGGGAGATTTGATGATAACCCTGAAAAGCGTCTAGGAAACTTATCCTCGGGTGGCCGTAGGTGACATCCACTAACTAATCTATCTTCGGCATGGGGAAGGGGTCCTTTGGGTATGCCTAGTTCAAGTCTGTGAAATCTACGCAAACTTTCCACTTCCTGCTCTTTTTTCTAACTACCACGGTATTTGCTAACCACTCCAGGAAGAAGATTTCCCGTATTGCCCCGGCCTCTTTCAACCTCCCAACCTCCTGCCGTACCGCTTCAACATGTTCCTTGGCCGACCTTCTCGACCTTTGCTTCTTCGGGGGGAATGATTGGTCCATGTTAAGCTTGTGGACGATAAACTCGGGGTCAACCCCGGGGACCTCATACGAACTCCAAGCGAACACATCCATATTTCGCACGAGAAACAACAACATTTCTACCCTGTCCTCAGCATTCATACTTACTTCTACCTGGAATTACCTTTTGCCTTTCAGCCCCCGTTCCTCGGCACCACCAGCCCCTGTTCCTTCCCAGGGTTTCTGTAGTTGCTACAAAGGATCCTTCCCTTGGGTTTCCCTTAGTTCCCCCTGCTCGTTCTTCCGGTCAACCGCGGCCACTAAACACTGTCTAGCCGTTTGCTAGCTTCCCTTTACTATGGCAACACCATATTCAGTGTGGAACTTGATCTTTACGTGCAGGGTGGAAGGGACCGCCCCTATGGCATGGATCCAGGGCCTCCCCAAAATTGCCGTGTAAGGAGAGAATGACATTACGACCACGAAATTCACTGTTACTTCTTTTCCCTCCATATTCACGAGAAGCGATATTTGCCCTTCAGGGATAGCCACCTGTCCGTCGAACCCGATCAATGGCGTTTGATACTTCGAGAGATGCTCTTTCCTCAATCCCAGCCACCTGAATGGATCCGGATACATCACGTCGACCCCGCTTCCTTGGTCTACCATTACCCTCTTTACTATGAAACTGTTTATCCGGGCAGTCACCACCAGCACGTCATCGTGCGGTTGAATAGTCCCCTTCAAATCATCATCGCCAAAAGCGATGGGGTCCCGTGCTATTTTTGCCTTCTTCTCTGTAGGCCATTCGTCCGAGCAGTCCCCCGCAGTTGCAATGGTTAGTACTCCCTTTTTCTCGAACAAAGTCGTGCTTTTTGGGACAGCATGGATGACTTCTATTACTCCCAATGGGGGTGGAAGAGGGTTCCTTCCCTGTCGTGGGCCCTACCCAACACCTTTGTCCCCCGAGTCTATTACGAACTCCTTCAGATGCCCGGCCTTTACTAACTGTCCTAAGTGATCTTTCAGCACCCTGCATTACTCGGTAGTGTGTCCCTTATCCTTATGGTAGGTACAAAACAAATTTTGGTTCCTCCGAGATGGGTCACCCAACATTTTGTTCGGCCATCAGAAGTATGGCTCGTTCTTGATTCGGTCTACAATCATATGCACCGGTTCTTTAAACGTCACATTCACTTCCCCTATCTGCAACTCCGGTCCTTGCAACCTTAAGCCCTTTCGAAGCCTCGGCTGAAAAATGCTTTGCCGAGGTCTGCTTGCCAACATGGCTTTGCCTTTACTTTGTAGCTGATCATCTTCTAGGCGTTTGTACTCCTCTATACGCCTCATGAGTTGCCTCATATCCTCGGGAGGCTTTTTCATCAGCGACTTCCGTACTTCAGAATCCTCAGGTAGTCCCATCCTGAAGGTGCTTGTCGCAATTTTCTCATTCCCTTCACCGATCTCATTGTAAAGCTCCCAGTACCAACTGGCGTAGCTGCGAAGGGTTTCCCCTACCCTCATCTTCATAGACAGCAACGCGTCCATGGGCTGCGGTACTCGGCTACACGTTACGAACCGGATACCGAACTCTTGAATTAATTCGGCGAAACTGTAAATGGAACCCTTTTGCAGCCCGTTAAACCATCTCAGGGCGGTGGGCCCGAGACTCGAAGGGAATACCTTGCACATCAATGCGTCATCGTGGGCGTGTAGAGACATCATTTGGATGTAATGGCTGACGTGCTCCACTGGGTCCGTCTTCCCGTCATAGAAATCGAACGGGGGGCGCGTAAACCTGCTCGGCTTTTTGGCCCGCTCGATATCATCTGAGAATGGCGACTGGCTGCCCTTCGCAAGGCACGACTCATTGCGTCCATAGCGGCATTATAGAGACGTTGCTCTAGGAGTTTGAGCCCCGATCTGCATACCCTCGTGAACGTGAATGTTTTCTGTGACGACGGGACTCTTGGGTATGTGAGCGGTCCTAGTGTCGACAGGAACCAGACTGGTCGGAACCCTCATGACGGTTTCTTCCGCTATCAAATTCCCTCTCCCAGCGGTCACGTCCCCTCCTCCTTCGCCCGTCCAGGGCCTCCAACTCTAAAACTCTTACCAGCCGCCTCAGCCGATCAAGTTCCTCTTCTCTTTCGTCAAACTGCTCGTGCCCCGATGCTCTTGACGTTGTTCGGTGGGTTTGGTAAGACCCCTTTCCCAGGCCGGACTGCTCTTCTCCATGCTCATGACCCCTATCCTTTTGTCTCTTTTGCCTCCGCTCTCGTCAGGAAGAACCTACTAAACCACTTTTGGAGTGACTCGAACGTCCATCAGACATTTTGCCCGGGCGTGAGTCTCGGTCGAACCACCACTTTGTAGGAGATTCCCACAAACGACGCCAATTGTACGCCCCAAAGTGGATGAATGGTCGAGCCAACCTACAATTGGGCTTACAATCTACTTGTTTTTGTGTGGGCTTTGGATTTCCTACTACTGATGACTCAATGCCTGAAATCTCACAGCCTTCCGGGCTTAGACTTAATTATAATGTCTCTCACCCCCCCACTTTTTGCCTCAGCTCCACCTATTTATACCCTGAAATCTAGTGGGATGTCATGATTGCCCTGGTGGTTAGTGGAAGTGGAGGTCCAATGCTATCAAGGTTAAGTGGGTGTTTAGGTGGGAGTGGGACGAAGCGGAAATGGTCTGGGGACTAGTTCCCAGTTCTGCTGGTTGCTCGGCATAATATGACTTAGGAGTTGCCAGTCATGTGGCATGCAGCTCAGATGCTCGGGAAGTTGCCCGCTTCGGCACGTCCCCAACAAGTGATGCGTGATACGCGTAGAACGTCAGTATGTCCAACGGCCAGGCCGGGCCCAATGCCCGGCCTGAGAGCTTACAGGCCGTTGCAGGAATGGGCCGAATGTTATGATGGCCCCAGAAGCTTGTGACGTACAGTTACCCTCTATATTAGGCTGTTTAGCTAAAGATTTGGTCAAGATTATTTACATATACATTTTTCTTTTTAAGATAAACAATTACTTGCATTGCACTTACAGTGGAATCTGTGATTACAGGATAGTATTAGCCAACCGTCCATGTGTTGAGTTGGTAAACTCAAAGTGGAGCGAATGAGCGAAGTGAATGCGCGTTGCATACTGCAAAAGTGCATAGGCACTTGTAGCATTTAATAAGCTTGAGACAGAAACGTTGCCATTTGACGCTCCGCCTCAAATGCCAAGGCACTTCAATTCAAGGCTCCAAAACCGTTTCCTAAAAAGGAAGCAACCACTGTCTCTTCCAACTAGCCTTGCTTTTTCTTTCTTTCTTTCTTTGTGTAATTAATAGAGATTACTAGAATAAGTCATTACTAGTTTCTTACTCAAAAGTTATTGCATAGAGATATATTCAGCCAAAGCTTTTTTTTTTTTTTTTTTTTTTTGTCATACAATCTATATGGATATACATGTGGCATCTTAAATAGCATAAAAATGATTTTTTTTAATCTAGCCATTAGTCATGTTGGCATTTTCCATCCATTACTTAATGACATGAACTATTTTGACATATTACCGTAAGGTTAAAACCCAAATTGTCACATTTAAAACTATATGGATCAAATGACAAAGTAAAAATTATGGACCAAAAAATGATAATTTACCCAATATTTTTTATGTGAGAAAAAACAAAAAATGCTTTTTGTCTCATATTCAAGTTCACAAATTCACAAATAATCATAACCATTGTTAATTCGTTAGGTAGGGCTGTCTTATGATCTTGTTTCTAATCTTTGTCCCCTTTTGTTTTGTTTTTATCAACTCAATATATTTTAAGCGAATGCCACAACAATTTAAGTAGAAGTATTGATCTTTTTATTTATGGGTCATGCTAATGAGTGCCCTTAGGGCATTGGTTAACAATTCATTTTAGGAAAGTTTTGATATCACTTTTATAGAAAATGAAAAAAGCTGTCAAAATATTAATTGTTTTTTTTTCTTTGGATATACCCATGAGTTTACTTTTTCTTTTTTTCCACAAACTCTAACATCAATCATTTGCAATATTTAATTTATGTACTCTTTTTAGTATAACTAGTATATAAACTGTGCATATGTATGGTACAATTAAAAAAATTACAATTACACACATAAATGGATTCAAATTATAATCTCCCTCTTTTATTTTTTTATTTTAATTTCTTTTGAATATACAAGTGAGTTTACTCTTTCTTTTCTTTCCACAAACTCTAACATCAATCATTTGCAATATTTAATTTATGTACTCTTTTAGTATAATTTCAATGCTCTTTAGGACCATTTATGCAAGACAGTGTCCCGTCCCCGCAGAGATTTAAGGTCCCAACTAAAACATGGCAGGCAATGCCGTTATATGAAGAAAATAGACATTCTACATCGATACTGCGAAACATTAATTTGTGGCTATCTATTTAATTTCTCTCTTGAGCTAAAAAAGAGTTGTGATAGGGACACAATAAATTGTTACAACATATTCATAATGGCTAAGGTGTTAATCCCTCCTAGGTGAAAATAAAATAATAAAAAATTTGCCTTAGACATATCACAATTAAAAATTAGGATGTAAAATAGGTTTAAAGCTTGTACTGTATTTCTAAGAGTTAGGTTATCTTGGATATACACCACTGTAAGTTTTTTTAAAAAACCTTCTCCTCTCTTCCTGTGTGTGTGTGTTAAAAATACTTAATATTCTAAAATATATATATATATATATATATGTAGGGGTAAAAGGCCCGATACCAGATAATGGGCCGTGGGCCTGTCCGAGGAGATCCCTCCATCCGAGGACACCCCGTCATAAGGAAAGTACCTGGCTTGACCCCCCTCTGTCATATAAACTACATGAAGGAGAAAAAGGACTTGTCCGAGAGGAACTTACTGCTCGGATCATCAAAGGAACGACCCCGATGAATGTCCCAGCTCCAGCCCTGATATTGCAAAGGACTCCCCTGATGTTTATAGATCATAAGGGGCAGGTGGCAACAAGGAGATATTTTATAGAAGGCTGCTGCAACCGCATTTATGACCCTGCAGCTAACATCATGGCCGCATTAATGAAGAATAGACGTCTGAACAGTGACCCTGACGGGACAAATATCCAAAGGGAACCACCCACTGGCACGTGAGGGGAACCGACCTATAAATAGAGCTAGGAGCAAGAGAATAGGGGATTGGAACATTTTCTGGAGAAACTAAGGAGGAGAGAACAGAAGGAGAATAAGGAAGCAAGAGAAATCTTCAAGAAGTAACAGAAACCCGCTCCTCGGATAGAGCCGGGCAGGGCCCATCACTCCCGCAGCACTTCGTCTTCACCAGACTGGTCACAACCACATTTAGGCTAGAAGCAAGCCCACTCTTAACTTTGTTAGTTCAACCCACTCTCTTACAAATTCATTGCGAGGGTACTTTTTGCTTACTGGGCCAGAGTCCATCTCTCCTGTAGGCCCCATCTGTAATTTGTGTCCTTACAATATATATATGGGATGTTGTGAGACTTTATTGTGTCCATAGAATTTCTCATTTAAAAAAAAAAAAAAAGAATCCATTTAACTTCACGTATATCACAATTAACATGTGAATTGGAGAATTAGATAAGAGCAATGCTACATAAAGAATTTCACAATATGTTTCACAACCATTGAGTTGACAAACTTTTACTTGTTCTTGTTTAGGCCCACTACTAACATCACATTTTCACCTTCCACTAATAGCCTGCCACATCAACAGAAGTGGAATTTTTTTTCTTCTAGATCAATGGTGATTCTAGGAATATTTTTTAAGGCGGTACATAAATAAGATGCATTCCATGCTTGCAATTGGTTAAAAGAGACTAATTAATTCAAATGGCCGGATTTCTTTTTTGTAATTGCTGTTGTGTGTAGACTCTCATTCATCTCTCTCTGCATTTTCCTTCTTCGATCTTGTTTAGCCCCTAGTTTGCACATCCTTTCTTTGTCAACTAACAGTCATGCATTAAATTTTATTATAGATTTTTTATTATTTTTTTTAATACTAGAATATGATGTTTAAAATCCTATTGAGTAAAAACTCAGAGGGTTAATTACTCTTCTTCACATGTGATTTATCATGTGTATATATATATATATATATATATATATATATCATATGCTTGCGAAGGCTTCAAGTTTATTCAATCAAAACTTTCCTATCAACTTCCATTAGATGTTGTTGCAAAGTGTCCCAACTTTGTTTTTTCTTTTTTTCTTTTTTTTTTTTGAATCTTTCAAGTTAAAAAAATCAAATTACTTATTAAAAACTAATTTATGGGAATTTTTTTTAAAAAAAATTCTCAATGAGACTCGACATTGAACAACCAGTTGTGATGCTTGTCATGTTCATTGTGTTGTAGATAAAGTGAAGAAAAGAAATACTCAATTCTAAGCTGGAGAGAGAAAACTTTTGTGAAAGGATAAAAAAAAATACCAACTATAAGTTGGTATTTCAAGATAGGCCAAAGGGTTTGGTAAGATTCCTTATACTTATAACCGTTTGTGATTGATAATAGTGGATTCTTGGGAGTAGTGACCTTAAATCACCTAGTGGAGTTTTGCCTCAGTGGTTTTCCCCATTCGTATACAAATCACCTGTGTCAAATTTATTTTCCGCTGCATTTAGATAATTTGATGATTTGTTTGTACTACCACGCTATTGCATGTAATTGAACCTAATTAATTAACTTGGGTAATTAATTAATTTGCAAGGGGTCAATTTATTTTTGCCTTATCAAGAGCGAGAGGGAGTGTGAGAATGAGATTAAGAGTAAGAAGGAGAGGGAGATTGTAATTGAGAGTAAGAGTGAGACTGAGAGTGGTAGATGGGGTAGCATATAACATGGTACTCGAGAGTTCTAAACTCGATTATTTACTTACATAGTACTTGAGTTCATAAAACTCAAGTATGGTGTAGTAAAATAACATGGTATCCGAGCCAAACTCGAGTTTACTAAGCTCGAGTACTGTGTAGTTAATAACATGGTACCCGAGTCTTCTAAACTCAAGTTTTGTCAACACAGAACTCGATGTTAGGGACATCGAGTTCAAGGTGGCATTTTTAATAGGCAAAATTCTAGCTCAGCCACTGCCATGTTGGCAAACTCAAGAGGAACTTGAGTTCTGAGAACTCGAGTACTAGTCAAAACTCGATTTCCTTAAGGTCGAGTATTGAAAAAGTGGTAGATTGCTAAATATTTTCAAAATAGTGGTACCACTCTTTTTTATTAAACAGTACTTCACCAACAAAGATTGGCCCAGTGAAAGCTTTCAATAAGAAGTACGATGTCATATCTTAGACAAGAGCAACTAAAATAAAACAACATTAATGAAGTATGTTTGTGACAGAATATTATGACTTTTTCAATCTAGTGAAATCTTAGACGTGACAATCTGGCAAGAATCTAGCACCAAATGTTGGTCTCTCTATCAAATATGAGTTGCTTTTTAAGCTGATAAAGAGAAGAAAATTAAAATGGCCAATTGATCAGGTTTTCATTATGCCTTAACCTTGTTCCTATAATGAACTGGATATTACGAGGAACAATTGACTTCATGATGTTCAGGGAATCCAATTCCTTACAAAATTTCAAACATGGATCACCAACTCACAGACCAGTTGTATCTTCATGCCAAGCTAAGCCTTTATACAGCAGGTCTTGCATTTACATACTTCACAAATACCAAGCATACTCCAAGGAAAATCTACGATGTCCCAGTGAGGAGATAATGTCCATACCTTAGTCACCTGTGCTTTTATAAAATCGAAAAACAAAAAATCATCTCGCTAAATTTTCAAAAGCAAATGGAAGGAATCGAAAGAATGAAAGAAAAGTAGGATACATAACTCCAAGAATATGAATATAACTAGAAAAAAAACTACAAAATATTGCTGGTTGGTATATGTTCAAAGTAATCTTACAAAACATTCATTTCTACAGAATTCATTAACTGAAAGATTCTACAATTTAAGAGTTACATTTATGAGACCTTTAATGATTTCTGCTTTCTCTGAAAGATACCTCTCTAAGATCCCTCGTATTTGGACAATCTTCAAGCAATTCCACCAACATGGAACTGGAAGTCCTCCAAGGTTTTTGCATATTCAGAAACATACTTGTAAAGAAGCTCTTCATCTGTGTATCCTTTAAGGCTATCAATCTTAAGAGTCTTCAAGCAATGCCGCCAACATGGAAATGGTAGAAATTTGCAACAACTGGGATTCTCCCCTTTATAAATAGGCTTCTCATATGATAACTGAAATAGAAGAAACCCATTAGCAACATGAAAATCTCAGTAAAAACACCATCTTAGCCTCCTAATTATCTCATAACAACGTAAGACACAAAAATTAAGGGTCAAAATAGCAAGGAATTAGTCTACTCAAGTTCAAAAAGAGAAAAAGGTGTTGGATCAAAATCAAATTATTGCAGTAGTAGCAATCATTGTGTTTTGCAAATTTTTTTCATTAATGCACTAGCATTGTAATACCACCATCATAACTTTTAGCATCGGTCAAGGCTATATATGGATCCAACAAAATTTCATAAAGCACATTAATTTTTGTTGTTTGGGATAATAAATGCCAAGTACTTCTCACCCGATATAGTTGATCCTTTGATTAATCAAAAAACAGGGCACTCAAAATTTATTAAATTAATCACATTGAGAAAATTCCCCAAAAGAATAACAAGTATTGCGAGATTTACTCCTATGTAGAAACATGAAGATTGTGAACACTACATTGGTAGGTCCCCTCCCCTCTTCACAATATTGGTGCAGATGGAGAATTTTCCAAATACCACTGTTTGTTTGGAAATTATTTTTCTATTAGAATAAGCAATTCTTCCATACTGTATAAACCTTTAACAATGATCCAAACAAGGTAAAAACTCATTTTGAGGATCTCATCAACTACTAAAGAAGGGAATTACTCTCTATTCCTTTTCAGTCCCAAAAAAAAAAAAAAAGAACCTTAATAACTTTCACAAAGTAAACCTATTTGGCTTGAGGATCATTAAGATTTCATAATCAAGGTAGGTAGTTGCAGTTTAATGGAGGAACATTTTCTTAATGCTATTGCTCATTTCATGCCAACAATAGCACTTGATTCTTTAAGACCTAGACTGTAAATCACTATGATATATAGGGTTGGAACTGGAACATGATATGACAATTAGCTTGAACAGTGGAAAGGAGTATGCTTTCATCTAACTTTTCGTACTTGTTCAATTTTAGTTAGAATGAAATCAGTAAGATATAAATAACAGTCTTCATATTTAAAGCATCAATTACTGGATAGCACTATGATCCATATAATATTTGGATAGTATTGTCTTCTTTCCTTCTGAAAATAGTGATATAAAAAGAAAGAGGACGAAAGTTTGGATTATCAAATTGGTTACACAATCACAGATGAATGTGACATGTAGAACCACCAAAGAAAGGAAGAGTAATAATTGAAGTTTTGCTCTTACAATCATATTTTGCTTCGGATATAAACTACCACAAAGTTTGTAATCTAAATTACATATTTTTGTTTGCAATAATAAAACACAGATTATTTCCTATTTGATATGGTCGATCCTTTGACTAAACAAAGCATAAGCCACACAAAATTAATTAGATAAATCACGTTTATAAATTTCTCCACTAAGATTAACAATTACTAGACATAAAACAAAAGCTCACCTACTTCCTTCAATATGAACATAAAGTCATAAACTATCACTATTAGTTTCCTTTAACGGTGAAATTAGATTTCTAGTGTTCACTATCAAGGTCCATCTTTCTTGCTTTCTGAACAATCCTCCAATGTGAGATTTAGCAAGTGGGAAAATAAGTTTATGAGGACTCTGTTGGTAAGTCCTCTCCCCTCATCCCAATTGAGACACAGATAAAAAGATTTTCTAGTACCAAAGTTTGGTTGGAGTTTAAATTTCTATTGAATTAAGCAGTTCCTTCCTTCTATACAGACCTTTAACTGTGGATGAAAAACTCAATTGAGAATAATGAGCTATTGAGGCAATGCATTACTATACTACTTATATAACTATAAACTAAATAAACCTGACAAAGTGAATCACCCCAAAATGGTAAAAATACTAGTGGTCCACTGGTTAGTCCCTTCCACTTTTCACCCACAAAAGTTTGCTTATCCTAGGCCTATCAATTTCTGGCGGTTCTAAGTGCTTAATGGAATGAAAGAAAAATGCGAGAGTCCAAGTCAATAGAGGTAGGCAATAGCTCTGCCAAAGCTAGACTGATTAGCTTGAGGATCATGAAGAATTCACAACAGGAACCTTTTCCTTAGTACTATTGTCCATGACATGGCAGCAATAGCATCTGATTCCGTGCCACCTGTAATGCTGATTACTATGATATGCAGAGCAAGAACTTTTTGCTAAAGAGGGGTAAGCTTACATACAAGTGTACAACTTTTTGACATTGTTTTAATTTCAATTACAATATAATCAGTAAGATTTAAGTGAAGACCTTCAAATCGAAAAGCATGTATTTTCTATAAACTTTGATCTATTAAAGACTTCTTTCACTTTGAAAAGTGTAAATAAAGAAAGACAAAGAAAATTTGCTTCAGCAATCTTATTGTAATAGAGCAGAATGTGCATTTTTGTAGAGCAAGGGGATTTTTATCATGGTCCACTAACTCCTATCATAGTACATAGTTGCCTGATTTCAATTTAATCAAAAACTTCAAAAGTCAATAAAAACCAAAATGTTCCAGTAATTGAAGCTTCTTTAAAACAATAAAGAGGACATGTAGGTTGGGTTTGGGTACAGCGTTTTGCGTCCACGTTTGGACGCAAAACGCATTTCAGCCCTTTTTTTTTTTTTCCTGGACGCACGTTTGGCACTGTTCATTATCCATGAACAGTGATTTTAGGCTTATGAACAATGCCAAACGCGTGAACAATAACTTTTTTATTATTTTTTTAATTTTCAGCAAAATAAGCGGTATTCAAACGGATTATATAAGGAATTCCCAAAAACATTAACTACTCCAAAAATCTTTTACTACAAAACTAACAAGTAATAACAAAAATATCCACCACATGAAAAGCAACCTCAGAGTAGCATGAGAAGAAAAAACATATAACAAGAATGGTTTATACAATATTAAGTTTGTTTGAAAATTCAAAGAACTATTTAGCACCCTCATTAGCCCCTAGTGAAAACATAAAGAGTAAGATTGAAGATTCTAAGAAAAAACTAAATATTAATACCTCAAAGCTTAATTTGTCAAAATTGGGATTTGACTCATGACTGCATGATTCAATTACTAACAATTCTGGAAGAGGAGAAATCCAAAGCAAGCCATCTAGAAGTTCACTGATTTCGTATCTTGTAAATGGTGGAGGTATTATTACCTTTAGATGCTTGACATTATACAATGGTGATGGTAGGGTTTCTCCCAATTCTTTTGGAATAATCACATCCTTTACAAAGAAATTGAACAAAAGAACTGATCAGAGTTTATATATATATATATATATATATATATATCAAAAGGAAATGGAAAGAAAAAATGAATGTTTTGAAAAAACATATTCTGTTTTTTGATTTCCTTGAGAATTATTATGTTTCAAAAGATGCTGCTTCACAAAATCATTTGAACGTCATAAAGAAATCAAATTTTGTTAAAGAAGATAAAACTATTGTTAAGTCTAGCCATCCCCCTCTTGAGATAGTTCTTGTAACTTGTCAAAAGACGGAAGTAAAAGCTTCTCTTTTCAAAATTGTTGATGCTGAGACTCCTGTTTCTGATATTATTGAACAAAACAATTTTACTAATGAGTTTTTGCATATTATTGGTCAATAGCTTGACCATATTGAAGAAAAAATTGTTGAGCAAACTGTTTTTGTAAAACCTAAGAAACCTTTGATTGATTTACCCAGTCAAAAAGAAAAAATTGGTTTCAAAACCTCTCAAGCAAAAACCCTTGACATTGTTGAGAAAATGCTTTTTGATTTAAAAGTTAAAACTGAAGGCACTTCTACTAATGCTACTTGCACTATTTCAAGAAATGGTAAGGAAACTGTTTTTGAAGAAAACACAGATTCTGAATCATTGTCTTCTGATTCTGTTAAAGATGCTTTTGATGATGGTTTACCAAAAACTAAAAGATTTGTTGGAACCAATCCCATGTCTTTTACAAAAAACTGGTATTTAAAACCTACTTCTCCTAATATGCAGTTTGAATAAAGATCTTTTCAAACTCAGTTTTCTGTTTCTGCTAATAAACTTTATGAATGGAATATTGATGGTTTTTCTGAATAGGAAATCATCAATAAAATTGGTCATATGTCTATGGTTGGTATTGCTTACCAAAATAACCATAATCTTGACCAACCTAAAGTTGTTGAACTTCTTGTTGCTGGCTTTTCTGGCACTCTTCGTGGATGGTGGGATTCATATCTCACGATTCCAGAGAATCTATTAAACATGCTGTTAAAAAGAATGATGATGGTTTGCCGATTTTTGATGAAAATATTGGTAAAGGTATTCCTGATGGTGTCAATACCTTGGTCTATACTATTCTCAAATATGTTGTTGGTACTCTTACTAATGTTTCGTCTCGAATTTCTGATTATCAGAATAATTTGAGATGTCCTACCATGTCTGATTACAAATGGTATTAAGATGTTTTCCTTTCTAGAGTCATGCTTCAGAAAGACTGCCACAAGCCTTATTGGAAAGAAAAGTTTATTGATGGTCTGCCTCCTATCTTTGCTCATAAGGTAAAACAAGAATTAATTGGTAAAAATGACTCTATTGACTATGATAATTTAACTTATGGTGATATTTTAAGTACTATTAGAAGACTTGGTATTAACATGTGCAATGATGAAAAATTGTTAAAATATCAATTAAAAAATAAGAAAAAAAGCTAAATATGAAATGGATAATTTCTGTGAACAATATGGTTTGCCCCCTATTGTTCCTTCCAAGCAAAAAGGGAAAAAACATGATAAAATTCACAAAAATTATAGCCATAAAAAACATAAAAGATACAGAACCAATTTTGTTAAACCTAATGTTAAAAAGAAAAATGTTTCTAAAAGATATGTTAAACAAAACCCTACTAAATGTAAATGTTTTAATTGTGGAAAACATGGTCATTACAGTAAAGACTGTAAACAAAAACCTAGTAAGTTGAAAAACAAGCTTTACATGTTAAACATTAATGATGAAGATCAAGAAGATCTATTCCGAATTCTTGAGTCGAACAATTCGTCTGACTCTTTTTAGAAGATGATTTATCTTCCTCATCTGATTCTTGCTATCAATCTGCTGATGAATCTTCTGGTTCACCTAATGTTAAACTTGGTTGTCGTGACTCCTGTTGTAATATTATTAAAACTGTTAATACTCTCACCAAAAATGAAGAAAATGAAAACTTGTTGATTAAATTGATAAGTCAGATTCAAAACCCTGAACTACAAAAAGAATATCTTGATAAATTTAAGAAAAATTTAACAAAAAATGAAAATGCTAAAAAACTTAAATCAACAATAAGTTTTGAAGAAACTTTGGAAAGATTCAATAAGAAAAAATCCAAAGAATTGACTATTAACGATCTTCAACATGAAATTACTATTGTTAAACAAGAAATTATTGAACTAAAGAATGAGTTTAAAACAATTAAAAATGATAATGTTAACCTAAAACTAGAATTGTTGTTGTTAAAAATTATTTAAAAACTTGATAAACATTAATCTAATAATGAACAAGATGAGCACAAAGATGGAGATGAATCCAGTCGACAGGCTCTTCTTTCTGATAAAGGTATTGCTGATATTTTTACTGATTCTCAACTTAATCTTGTTAACAAAATGCTTCCTCCAAAATGGTTTACAAAAGTTAAAATCGTTGTTTCCCATGATTACCATTTTGATGTTGTTGCTATAATTGATTCTGGTGCTGATATGAATTGTATCCAGGAAGGATTGATTCCTTCCAAATATTTTGAAAAGTTTATTAAAAGACTTGTTTCTACTAATGGTACTCGGATGAAAATTAAATATGAATTGAACAATGCTCATGTATAACAAGATAATCAAATAAGGAAATAAATAAATAAACGCAGAAATACCATAAAATTAATAATACTCAATTTGAAAACTTTTGAATTTCTCATCTTTGAAAGGAATTCAATCTTCTTAGCATCCCTAGTGCCATAAGGAGGCCACAGCCAGTACTCCGCTCCCAACAAACCCAAAGCATTCAACGAAAAAGATATTGCAGTTTCACCGAAATATAAGAGTCTACATAGTTTAGGAGTATCAATCATAACTTCAACCAGATTCATGCATAACCTCAATTCCAATGATTTAAGATGATGACGACTTGAAAGCTTTATTCTTTCCAACCCAGAGCAATTTTTTAGCCGTAAATTCTCAAGGAGTGGAAGTCCAGAAAGATGTTCATCAAGCCACTTTTCTTTTACGTTCGGTGTATCTATGATTAACTCTTTTAGATTTTTACAAGGAAGCAGGTGCAGGTTCAGCTCGGGATTTGAGCCCTGATCTATACATAGATAATAAAGATTTGAAGCTTCCAAAGCCTACTCAAGCCTCTCAAGACCATGATTTTGAGTTACCGTAATTGCCATGACTTTGGGAAGTCCGAAAAATTTCATAAACGAAAGTTAGAGAGAGTTTTTTCAAAGAGGGTAAGTTTATATCACCACAACAAGTTGACTCCAATTTACACGCATGTAGAGTTAACGCAGTCAAGGATTTTGCAAACAAAACAGCGTGAGGCAAGATATATATAATCTATTTGGGAGTATCGAAAAGTAAGATTCAACTCCTCGACATCACTCCCAAGCACAAAACTAATCCAACGGTCAACACGAGACATCGATTTGCTATGAGGCAAGCCGTCTATAAGTTCAAAATTCTTTATCTGTGATCTTTCACTTTGATCGTGGCGAATTCGTAAAGTGTTCTTCCACAAATTTAAAAAAATTGGCTTTTATTCTCTTGACATCCTCCGAATTTCGCTTATTAGTAGAATCGAATTTCAGAGTAGGGAATGTAGTCCGCACGTGTCTCCATATGGTGGACAACAGAGTTGATTGAAATACTTGTTTTGAGGGAAGGAAGGACAGAATGTGTTGCATGACTTCTATCGGCAACTCAGATAAACGGTCCGTCTCAACTCCTACATCATTATCAACTACAGCTTGCTCCATAACCTTGTAAACTTTCGACTGTTACTAGATTTGTAAATTGTAATACAATACTAGCTAGCAGACACTAGACTAGACTAAGGTTGTTCTATTTTCTTACACTCAGATTTTTTATATAAATCAAACTGTTGTCAGGAATCCTAGTAACGGTGGAAGACGGAAAATATATATATCTCTAACTAGATTCGGAAAAGACTAAAAAAAAAGCACGGGAGTGTCGAATATTGGGCTTAATTGTTACTGGGCTGGGCTCTTTACACGTGTAAATTGTAAAGTCCATAGATTTTTTTTTCCTTTTATAATAAGAAAAATATAAGAAGTATTATATAAATAGTCCAACAATATATATATATATATATATATATGTATTTTTTTTTTTCAATCTGTAATTTACAAATTTTTTTCTTATTTGTACTTTTTTAAAAATAATTTTCTTTATTACATGAACTGATGAGGTTATTTGTTGGATACTTGGATTGCACACCTGAAAAATGGACTCCTCCGAAGCAAGTTCAAAATTAACTGGGCTCTTATATATATAGGTATTCCTTTTACTGCGCTAAGAGCACTAGCATCCAACAATGCAAAAAAATAAATAAATAATAAAAAAATAAACTTATTTTATATTCTCAAACACTACTTTATCTATTTTATTAACCTATATTACAACTCACTCTACATCCTAATTTTTTTTTTTTTTTACATACAATTCAATAAAATAATATAAACTACCTAATAAAATAATAAAAAAATCCTCCTCTCTCTCTTTCCTCCTCCTCTATTTTTAACTTCACCTACAACCACAAATACAACCAACCACAACACCCCAACCACAAATATAACCAACCGGCAACCACCGCACCCACGATCAAAACTAACTGCCTCCGCCACAACCAAAACCAACCTACCACCACAATCAGTATCCATCCAAAAATCAATACCATAGCAAAAAAAAAAAAAACCAAAATAATAATAATAATAATAATAATAAACTTAACACATTTTGGGTCTCAATACTCACCGAACCCAAATCTTCGATTCTCAAGTCAACTGAAAGATGACATCTTAGTTCTTAAGTTCAAGGTGAAAGACGAGGCGTAACCATCGAAGGTGAAGGCGTGGTTGAACCATGGCCCCACGACCCAAACCCATCAAGGCGTGAGAGAGGGGGGTGGAGGAGAGTGAGAGAAAAATACATACCCACCCACGGCGAGCAAAACCCATGGCCAACAACGGCCCCACGACCCCATGGCCACCGGCAACACACAACTTGAAATCCGAAACAGTCAAACTAATCTACAACCACCCACCCCCCAGGTCGATCTGAAGCCCACCCACCCAAAGTTGACTTGAGATAGAGAAGCAAGTGTCCGACTCATCATGAGAGGAAGAGAGGAGAGAGTGTGAGAGAAAGAGAAGAGAAAAGAAAGAAGAGTGGTTCTGTTACACCTAGTTTGAACATTTTAGGTTATTTATTCTCTCTTGTAATGGTAGACAAATTGGGTAGATGATGTTTTCTTTTATCCTCACTATTATCCATGACCGTTGTGAAAACTGATTTGGGAAAAAATGATTTCATTTATGATTAGAATTACAAGACTAAACTATAGATGCTACGTCCACAACATTTTTACAATATTTTCACAACAAATCATAGGTGGTTAGTTGTTATTGGTTCAAATTTGAACCTAAAATTAAAATTACTTTTTTGCCCCAACAATAACAACCCGTAACTACATGCAACTTAGGATTTATTATAAAAATGTTGTGAAAATGTTATGAACATATCATTTCTCATATATATATATATATATATATATAAACAAGTCACAGAGTAACTAACTAGCGGAAAAGGTGCTAATAGAATATCAGCAATCATTACATCAAAACTACAAGTCGTTTACATGCTTAAAATTACAGGCCGTTATATTGTTCATTTACTTCTTGACTTCCCCTGTTTCTCTTGTCTGCACTGTCAGCTTCTTCAATAGTAGCTTTAGGTACCTTCTTTATTTGATAACCGTCGCATCCGTTTTCCTGATAACGAATTCAACTAATATAGTTAAAATTACAATGCCAATGCCATTCATTTTTTGCAAAGGGTACAGGCATAATAGGGATACCAAACACCCTTAATTTGGAGGGGCAAAACCCCTCCAAATTCAGGGTGATAGGGTCTTGTATTGCCCAAGTTACAAATCGCTTGGTTGTAATGTTACAAGATTGGGCCCTAGAAATCTAAAAAGACATTCCAGCAGAGATGGTTGTTGGAATTGACCTCCTTGCTTCATAGGTATTTTCTGGATCCAAAAAATTTCAAGTTCAAAAAAATCTAGGACCACAACTTTCTCACGCTTATGCTCAAGTTAGAAAACCACAGCATTCAATCGAGTTATCTGAAATTGACAACATACGTATATTTTATAGCTAAAATTTTAGTTTTGGTATAAAACTTCTCAATATGATATTTTATGTGAATGGTATCGTATAAAAGTACAAACATATATGGAATGAATTTTAAAAAGTTATTTAATTTCTTTCATATGTTTAAAATTCAAGTTTATGTTTAAGTACAAATTTATGTTAAAAAATGTTTGTTAAATTCATTAGGAGAAAAAAAATATTTTTCTCCTTTAGGGTAGTTCACAATTCTGTCCCTCATCTTTGAAACCAACCAATTTCTCATTTTATGTTTCCAAATGAGCAAATACTCACATTCCAAGTAAATTAAAAACCTGGATAAATTTAACCCAACCAATAACTTAAACGTAACACATACAAATTACTACTTTGTCTTGTTTCTCCCAAAAAAAAAATCCCCTTGAAATAAGTATTGGAGATTGTTAGGAATTAATTGCTAGATGCACCCCTAACAATTAAAAGAAATCATGAAGTTGTTCCATTCATACTAATTGTTGGGTTTGACTAATTGCAAGATGCATCCCTAACAGCTCAATTCCTTATAATCTTACTTAAAATCTCTTATTAGGATAATTTGATTAATTATAATTTTTTTATTGTATTGTTTAGGCTTGATTAACATTGCTTTGGCTTATTTGCCTTAAAGTTTAAAAAACTTTGTTCATCTTTTTTGCGGCTACAGTCATATGCTGGACAAACGATTAAAATGCAAACAAAATTTCCATTCTACTATACAAATGTTATATTCTTATATTCAGGTTTAATTTACAAGTGAGTTAAGTTATTTGGGGATTTAATTAACACAAGTTAGGTTATTTGGGGTAATTTCGACATTTTATTTTTTTAGTTGTGAGTATTTTAGACTTTTCATAAAGAATATTCTAAGATTCACAAGATTTTTTGTTTTTTGGAAAACTAGATTCAGCAGATTTCTTTGGACTTAACTAAGGGAGTAACATAATTGGGTATTTGCTCATTTTGGAAACATATAACATAAAATTGATTAGTTTCAAAGACAAGAAGGGGAATTATGAAAAATAGAGGGGAAAAGTGATTTTTTCGTAGTGAATTTAACAAACCTTTTTTTAACATAAATTTGTACTTAAACATAAACTTGAAATTAGATAACTTTTAAAATTCATTCCATATGTTCTAGAGTTTTTGTATGATGCTATACACATAAAAGAAAATATTGAAAACTTTTATGCCATAACCAAAATATTAGCTACAAAATATACTTAATGTGTCAAACTTTCTTATGCTCCCACTCAAGTTACAAAATATACTTATGTGGTCATAGTTAGAGGATTGAGCGTGAGAAAGACGGGGAGGCTTTAATTGAATAAATTTAAATTTAGAAGATTGAATTGAATTTGAGCTAAACTTGGAAAGTATAATTTGTAATTTAGCCAAAGTACATTTGAATCATTTATTAGAAACTACATTGTTAGTAAGTGGCTTAAGCGCATGAGTTAAGATGTACTTCCCACTGAGTTTTTTTTTTTTGGGTAAATCTCACAAACCTCCCCTGAGGTTTGTAATAATACCAACTAGGTCCAAAACATTCTAAAAATCACCAATTTGATCCTTAAAAGACAATTTTGCCCTTAACTTTCTTTCTCTTTCTCTATTCTATTCTGTCTCTGTTCCTCTCCCTCTCTCCTCTCTGAGTTCTCTCTCTCTCTCTCTCTGATCTCTCTATGATCTCACTCTAACTGGCAAAACCCACCACCAAACAAACCTGTCACTACAAAGCCACCACCCAGCAAACTCATATCACCATGCCAGAAACTTACAATTAGGGAAGAGCGTGTCGATGAAGGTTGTAAAGTGGGTATGATGGAACAGATCAAGAGAGAAATCTCAATGTGAAGATGGTACAACATCCAAACATATTCGAGCTCCAAGAAATTATGGCGAGCAAATTCAAGATCTACTTCACCATGGAACTCGTCTGTGGAGGCGAGCTATTCTGGGGAAGAAGTGGCGAGAGTCTATTTCCAAAAACTCATCTCCGCCATTGATTCTGCCATAACCGTGGAGCCTACCACCGAGATCTCAAGCCAAAGAACTTGCTCTTAGATGAAGAAGGTAATTTGAAAGTCACTGATTTCAGTCTCATCTCTTTCACTGAGCATTTAAAACAAGATGGGTTGCTACACACAACGTGTAGCACACCGGCTTATATGGCGCTGGAGGTGATTGGAAAGAAAGGCAACGATGGTGCTAAAGCTGTTTGGGTGGTTCAAGTCTGATGGTTGTGGGTGTGGGACTTGTGGGTGATATGGGTTTGTTGGAAGGTGGTTTTCTTAGCCAAATGTGATTGTAGGTGATATGGGTTTGATATGCAGTGGGTTTTCTAGGCAGCAGTGGGTGTGGGTGATATAAGTTTGTTGGGTGGTGGGTTTTCTAGCGACTGTGGGTGATATGGGTTTGTTCAGCGGTGGGTTTTGCTAGTTAGAGAGAGATAACTCAAAGAAGAGAGAGGGAGAGGATCAGAGATAGAAGAGAGACAGTGATAAGAAAGTTAGGGACAAAATTGTCTTTTAAGAACTAAATTGGTAGGTTTTAGAATGTTTTGGACCTAGTTAGTATTATCATAAACCTCAGGACAGATTTGTGAAATTTACCCCTTTTTTTTTTTCATTTCAAAAAGTAGTAAAGTAAAATCATACTATTATTTTTAGAACGTGTACATATTTAAAACTCTCTCTCTCTCTCTCTCTCTCTCTCTCTCTCTCTCTATATATATATATATATATATATATTCAAAGTATTCAAGTTACAAATCTAGCAAATGTTGCCCACACGACCATGAGCAAAAGAATTCATACGATATCATATATTTCAGTCTATAACTGTAAAACTAACAAGATCAACTACAACAAGGTCAGTTTCCTTTTTACCAAAAAAAAAAAAAAAAAACTAACAAGATCTTTTTTATCTAACCTTTGCAGCAATTATGAGAAGACTTTTTAAACTCATCCTAATCAGGGCTACTCTCTGTAAACCAATTGACCGTACAGACCAAACATCATTTTCCATTGGAAAGAACCATAAAGCAATGGAAATACTCTCTTCACCTTGCTGACAGTAGTAACACAGGACATACTGCCGCCACAGGAGTACCTTTTTCCTACATAAATTCTGCATAGTTAGCAAAGAGTCGATCAAAGTCCACCATAGAAAAACCTTGAATTTATTGGGAAGTTGGAACCACCAAATACCAAATAATTCTCCATATGTTCGTAGTATTAGAATTCCTATTCGAAGAACCTGCCATAGCAGAACCAATTTGAGAACTAGCAAGATAGTAAACACTTTTCACACTAGACTGTCCTTTTCTTGATATATATATATGCTATAACAAGAGGTGGCGGCTCTAAAAACTTTTTCTAGAGCGGTCATTAGGAGCTTTCATACTAGTCTGTATAAAATGGCATATAAGGGCCAAAATTTGAACAACTAATCACAAAAATCATCCACATCACCCACAAAAATTAGATTTTTATGCTAAAATAGATAGGACCTTTTGCACTATAGCTGATGTCATTTCTCTAAGAGACTTAAATTATACAAAATATAATAATAAAAAAAGAGCTTAAATATATTGACAAAACAAAAAAAAACACACACACACAAAAATACATAAAGTTTTACTATTTTCTTTTTTTAAATAAAAATTCAACTCAAATCTAATTTTTGTTGTTGCAATATTTTTGTTAGGGATGACAATTTCTGCCCGATCCGCGAGTATCCGTCCCAGCCCGGCCCGACTCTAATAGGCCGGATTTTACCCAGTTCGATAAGGAATAGGGTCGAGTATAAGTTTTTTTTTAGAAACCCAAAGCGGGTCCGGGTCGGGTTTAGGTTTTTTAAAAATCCGGCCTGAAACCCGGACCCGAACCCGGTTAGTATGATATTACTAAAAACCTCTTTTATATATATATATATATATATATATATATTTTTTTTTTTTTTTTTTTTGCTATAAACAAACCCTAATCCCCTAACACACTCACATCTCACACCTCACTCACTCTCAGTCTCACACCTCACACAGTCACACTCTCAAGCACCGCCGCGGTGCTGCCCAAGCATTTGAAATCCGGCCAGCTCTCTGCCTCTCACCGCTGTCACCGCGGTTCTGTTCTAGGCTTTCTTCTTCTCTCTCTCCCATCTCTCTAATTCTCTGTATTTTGGGCTTTTTCACAGCCCGATTATCTTCCTTTTTCACAGCATATGAGTCTCTTTGGTTTTGGTACTAATATGATGTAGACGTTACTAGCCACTAGGTCTGTCTTGTTGTTTTGCTAATCACTGTAACCATGGATTTGATGTGAATGCTATATGCTGCATATGATTCTGTGGAAATATAGAAATGAAATGATCTAGTTGGTTATTCAGCTTGTCAAAATTTTGAGGACTGATAATATGCCTGTGAACAAGATAAAACCGATAGCCAATTCTGGAAAAAAAACTCAAGTTGCCAATTTACCAAAAAGAATCGAGGGTTACTAAATTCAATATGAGCATAGAGTCGTTAAAATTGGTGATAGATTTTTCACTTTTTCTGCAACTTTTTCCCCCCCTAGTAAACTTTGTGTTTCTTTAATTTTGATGTTGATGTCTTTGAAGAGATACATGAATTGTGTAATGATTATTACATACTGTCCATAATTTGATTATCTTCCTTTTTCACAGCCCAATTGGCGGTACGTTTTGCTGAAATTCGATTTCCTGCTCGAAGCCGAACAAGTCATAGTCGAGGTACGTCGAGTTTATGCTTCGATTGTTTGTTATATCTATAATTTTAGAACCTCAATTAGTTTTTTTTTTTTTTTTTTTTTTGAGAAACCTAGTTACATTTCATTGCAGTTCTGGATTGCTTTAGATTAAAGATGTGTCAAATGTTAATGTCATGTCCAATTAGTGCATTGAGAAAACTTGCAAAATTAGATTTGGGAACTTAAGAAATAAGTTGAATTACATGGCTTACTTCAGTTTCAGGAAAAATAAAGTTGGAACTTAACAAACAAGTTTATATTTATGGCTATGGCTTATATCGGTCTTCATCATATATAAGAGAAGCATGTTTTGTACTAATTTTGAAGTGATCATTTGTTTGTAGTAGCAATGGTGGAAATTCATAGGTATTGCTACTTATGAAAAAACCAAATCTACCAACCGAAGGAAAAAGAGTAGTGTGGAATAAGTATTTATGAAGTAGAATTATTCATCCTCCCTGCCCTTACAAAGATGTAATGCAGATGTGCTAGATTGAAGAAGGCCCAAATTTTATTTGTTCTTATCCAAGAACTTCTCATGCTTCATAATCAATGAAGAATCATAAACTTTATACAGTATAAACATTTTTTTTTTTTGGTTACTGTAGAAAGTTCATAGGCATGGGAATGCTTTGTGTTGACTTGTTTTGAGGCAACGATGTGTGCTTAGAATTGGTTATGGAGTGAAATCAATGATTAGCAATTGACTAATTTGTATTTATAAAATGAAATCAAAATTGTATTTTTATATTTGCTAGTTATAATTTGATGAAATTTATTCCATTTTTTAATTCATTGTTGTAGGTTCTTCAATTATGTCCGGAGATTGTACATTTCAATCAATTTTTGAAGATGAGGAGCCTAAAGAAGAGGATGGGAGTTGTGTCATAGCTGCGGAGAATTAGACTTTTTGTATTTATTTAGTAGCCTTTTTAATTTCTTAGACTTATTGGATTAATTTGTTGGTTTGTAATTATTCTAAATTTGTGGGATTTATTTTGTAGCTTTTTAATTTCTTGGACTTGTTGGATTTGTTGGACTTGTGATACTTATTTCTTAGACTTGTTGGATTTATTTTATTTTTATATTTAGCAGGTGATTTTAGCTATTATTTATTAATTTATGATTAAATGGTTATTTTAGTTATGTGATTTATAGATTTGTAATTAACAGATGATTTATGATTAATAGCTTATGATTTGGACTAATTTGGTATTTAGGCCACGTTATATGGGCTTGAATCTAGGCAAAAATGAATTTGGGCTTCAATTTTTTTTTTCTTTTTTCTTTTTTGGGTTGGGCCATGATTTGGGCCGCGGATTGGGCCCATATCTAGTTGGCCTAAACGGGGCCCGACGGGGCGAGTCTGGGCCCCGGGAAAAAAATTCATTTAATAAATGGACCGAGTTCGGGCTACAAGTCGGGTCCGGGTATAAAAAAAAAACCCGGTCCGAACTCGGCCCGTTGCCATTCCTAATTTTTGTTGTGTGTATGACATTACTCTATTAAAAAGAATTTTTCTTTATACTTTAATTTTATCGTGTCTATGTAGTACTCTATTAACAATTTAACTCAACTCAACTCAACTCAACTCAAATTTTTGTAATTGTGTTTACAATTATTGGTGTTTGTAACTATATTTTACGGTATTCATTTTTTTATAGTAGGCAAAAATATATATTTCAAAAATATTATATATATATTTTTTTTTTAAAGGCCAGGGTGTTCATTTGAACACCCTAACAATAACATGGAGCCAGCAAGCTGCCCCTAATAACAAGGGCACATTTTTTCTTTGTGTCCATTTGAGAACAACTTACCTATCTTTTTGTTGAAAATTTTTTATTGAGTGGGTGTTAAGGTATACTTATACTTCAATAGAGTGAAAAAAAAAATATTTTTTAAAAAATTGTACAAAAAAACTGAGCAAATAAACTCAAGTCAAACAGACACTCTGTATATATCTAGCATGAGACCACGGAGGCACCTCAGGCACGGACTCTTACCAAACATGACCCAAGCTCAAAGTTGGAAGCCTTGTTATGCTTACCTTGCGGTGTTCTCACCTCTCGCAGTCACAAATCATGACTTTATGTAAATTTGTAAATAATATCAATAGTGAATAGTGAGTTGGCGTAGAATGATTTATTCTAATTTTGAAAAGCATGGACACGGTAGTTTGCTTCTCTTGTCCATGTTGAATAAGTACCAAACACAGTGTACGCATGGGACACGATTGCATGCGTGATGTGTGTCCCAACCTGTTTTTTTTTTTTTTTTTCCTTTTTTTTTTTAAATTATCGAACATGGCAGGTACACAGGGTATGTCGAAAATGAAAGAAAAAAAAATAAGGGGAAAAAAAAAAAAACGTGTAACCTTGGATCCCCATTCTCCATCTTCATCCTTCCTCATGCTTCTTTTGTTTCTCGCATGCTATGTCTGTGTATCTTTCTTAGCTTTCACTCTCATTTTTTTTTTTCAAAAATTTATTTTTTTTATTAGAGTTGTGTGGCTAATTTATCTCTTTTTTTTTTTTTTTTTTCAATTTGACTTTTAAGTGGTCAACTGTTAGCCGCTTTCCCTCTTCTCTCACTCACGCGTCTCTTCATTTATTTATTTTTTCTACTTTCATTCTCTCACTCACACGTCTCTTCTTCTTTCTTTTTTTATTTTTATTTTTCTTTTCAGTTCACATATCACACTCACATAATGGGCTTTATTTTTTTTATTTTTTGATAATCATAATGGGCTTTATTATACTTGGGACATGGGCTTAAATATAATTAGGACATGAGCTTAAATTATTAAAGGAGGTAATATTTTATATCTCTATCATTCATTCATTCAAACATACATACATACATATATATATATATATATATATTAAGTCTCTTTAAATTTTAATCAAATAAAATATTCATTAATTCTCTTAAATTGATATATGTTTAATATTATATGAAAAATAAATACTTAATCATGTATAAAAATATATTTAAGAATTAATTAATATTCCTATCCCCTCCATTCTTGTATCTTACTTTCTCATAGGTATGTATTGTCATATTGTGTTTGCACTTGTATCCGTGCAGGTGTTTCCTAGTTCTAATCACCGGCGGCTCCACAAGCAAGCCAGGGTGGTCATAGGACCACCCTGACATACAAAAAATATATATATACGCACACACACTTGCCAAAAAAATATTATATACTAAACTAATCTATTGTGACCATCTTAATAAAAATGTTAAACACACTGACTTAAGAATTACAATAATTTGGGTTCAACAAAAATAAGAGTAATGCTACACTCACAACTTTTTATAATAATTTCACAACAAATCTAATGTGGTAAGTTGTTACTAATTCTAATTTGGGCCCAATACTAATATTATTTTTTTTAACTAGCAATAACAACTTTTTGCATAAGGTTTTTTTGTAAAATTATTGTGGACGTAGTATTATTCTGTAATGAATTATGCCCCCAAACATAATCCCTAATCCCTTTTATAAATTTTTTTTTTTTAAAAAAGCTTAAATAACAACAATAAATATTAACCCAAATAACAACAAACATAAACCAAACAAAAACAAGTGAACAAATTATTCAAAAAATGCCTATTATAAAACGAAAATAACAATAAAAATCTCTAATCATTCAAATTTGTAGCTCGCTCAATCTGTTCAATAAAAATATTCTCTAATTTCATTTTTCCATAAAAAATGCTACTCAGAAAAATATTGTAGTTGTGAGTTCTCCTTGATAGTGACAATAGTTGTACTCTCTTTGGCTTTGCAATCGCAACAATTTTGCTCTCCTTAGCAACTCAACTCACAATTGTAGCAAATATTCAAGTTTTTGCTTTATTAGCTTTTGAATAATTTAAATTTTTTAGTGATAACCCTAAAAAAACTTCCAAAGCCGCGCACCATTAGTTTTATTCACAACTTCTTAGTAGTAGCCATTCGATTGATAACTATATATATATATATATGTGTGTGTGTGTGTGTGTGTGTGTGTGTGGGAGGGTTTTTCGTCCCTGACCCCAATTAGAAGGAATTGTCCTCTTTAGAACCGACGCTGGGCCTATCCTCAAGAATTTGCTCAATCCCACATCGGGGAGAGACGCCTCCCATATATGCCTTATAAGCTTGAGCTCATAGGCACACATTATTAGACCGCCAAACACAAACAAATCTAAATTCTTTCACTCAAATTATTGATAATTTTTTTTATGTGAAAATAATTTGAAAATTGATAACTGATACCAATTTTCCCTTTTTTTTTTTTTTGAATTTTTTAAGTTTAAAAAAATCCAATTCATTATTAGAAAATAATTTCTAGAACAAAATTAAATATATATTCTTAATGAAAATCAACATTCAACCAGTTTTGATGCTTGTAATGTTTTTATTTTTATTTTTATGAGAAAGACGGTAACTTTGTTAAGAACAAGATAAATACATCAATATTAGATGGATTTTCTTCTATTCAAGTTACAAAATTATTATTATTATTATTATTATTATTATTATTATATAAAAGAAAGACGGTAACTTTGTTAAGAACAAGATAAATACATCAATATTAGATGGATTTTCTTCTATTCAAGTTACAAAATTATTATTATTATTATTATTATTATTATTATTATTATTATTATTATTATTATTATTATTATATAAAAGAAAGACGGTAACTTTGTTAAGAACAAGATAAATAAATCAATATTAGATGGATTTTCTTCTATTCAAGTTACAAAATTATTATTGTAGGGGTAAAAGGCCCGGTGCCAGATCTTGGGCCGTGGGCCTGTCCGAGGAGACCTATATATCCAAGGACAATCAATCTTGGCCCAGTGCCAGATCTTGGGCCGTAGGCCTGTCCGAGGAGACCTATATATCCGAGGACAATCAATCTTGAGGAGTTTGCCCAGCCTAATTCAACTCTGAAGTTCGAGTCACGTGGAAGAAAGATCTGTCCGAGGAGACTTGCCTGTTCGGACTTTCTAAAGGATGTCTCAGATGAATGCTCCAACATTAATCTTAACTCTTCCGGAGAATCCCCTAATTTATACGAACAAAGAGGACAGGTGGCAAAGATCAGATATTAGGCAAAAGGCTGCTGCCACCGCATTTATGATCCTGCAACTAATATCATGGCCGCATTAATGGGGAAAAGACACCTGAACAGTGAAGTGACCTCCATCCTTTACACCTGTCCAAAGAAGGCTCCAGGTGGAGTCTGATGGGACAAGTATCACGGAAGGCCCACGTAATGGACAAAAGGTAGATAAATAGAAGAAAAAAAGGGGAAAAAAGGGGAGGAACATTTGGGGAGGAATGAAGAGAGAGAGAGAAAGAGAAATATTCTTCACACTTGTATAAGGATACTCCTCGGACTGTGCCGAGCAGAACATTGTATCTTTCTTATCATATTAACACAAATCTGGTCACAACCATACTTGGGCCTTTAATCCATACGTGTTCAGTCAAGTGATCTTCAACCCACTCTCTTTACAAATTCATTTTAAGACACTCCATCGTTTGGGCCCTAAGCAATTCTGTTCAAAGACCTAACCCGAATATTTGTGTCCTTACAATTGGCGCCATCTGTGGGAAGATTACTACTGTACCTGTGAATTGAGCCTTGAACCATGGTGAGATCAGGTTCTAACAGAGCGGAGTTAGATGGCTCTCAACATATTGACCACTTCGAGCGCCTTAAGCACGAGAGAGACCGTGAAGGGAGTGTGCATGCCAATCGTACTAAGAGAAGCCGACGTCGAGATGACAATGATGAGTCTCATGAGGGCCTGCAACGCAAGATTGATCGCCTCAAAAAGAAGTTGCACCGTGCGTAGAGAAGGCGCGGTCCGTCTAGCAGTCCTCCCACCACAGATGACTCTTATGATGATGATGACGATGCCAGTTATAGACCCCGCTCCAGAACACCCCCAAGTGAGTCTTTCTCCCACAAGGAAGAGCATCACAGTGACCGCAGGAGTAGAAACACCTACTCAAGAGGTACTGGAAGTGATGCTATGACTAGGGCACTCAACCAAATTTCCAGGTCACCTTTCACACGCAGCATCGAGGAAGGTAGCCTTCCCCGGCGCTTCACTCAACCCACCTTCACTGCGTACGATGGTCGAACCGACCCTGTGGAGCACGTGAGCCATTTCAATCAGAAAATGGCTGTCCACTCTCGGAATGAGACTCTCATGTGCAAAGTGTTCCCCTCTAGCCTGGGGCCTGTGGCCATGAGGTGGTTTGATGGCCTTGCGGCAAATTCTATCGGATCCTTCCGGGAACTCACTAGGGCGTTCGGCTCTCGGTTCGTGACGAACACCAAGGTCCCTCGGCCACTTGACTCCTTGCTGTCCATGTCCATGCGAGAGGGGGAGACGTTGAAAACATACTCAAACCAGTATTGGGAGATGTTTAACGAAATCGAAGGGAATTTCGATGACGTGGCAGTAAAAACGTTCAAGGTCGGCTTACCAGCCGAGCACGACTTACGGAAGTCATTGACCAAGAAGCCGGTGAGAAGCGTGCGCAGACTAATGGATCGCATTGACGAGTATAAGCGCGTCGAGGAAGACCAGCTGATCGGAAAGGGAAAGGCTAAGGTTATCCCTCAGGAGAGGAGGGATTTCAGGTCGGACAGATATAACAACAGCAGGCCGCGGAGGGACTACAGTGTGCAGTCCGGGTCTGCTGCATCACAAGCAGTCCATGCCATGTTCCGAGAGCCAATTCACCAGATTCTGGAGAAGATCCAGAATGAGCCATACTTCAGGTGGCCGAACAAGATGGGGGGAGACCCCACAAAGCGCAACCAGAGCCTTCATTGCCAGTATCATCAAGAGCGAGGGCATACCACTGAGAATTGCATGACATTGAAGAGCCATTTGGAACAACTTGCAAAGCAAGGAAGGTTACAACAGTTCATCTATCGGCCAAATAATCAGGGAAACTATATCAGGCCAGGGGCTTTGGGGACTGCATCGTCAAGGCCACCTTTGGGTACAATTAACGTTATCTTTGTGGCCCCAGAGAGAACTGGGTCCTGCCCTTCCAGAGTGATGTCCATTTTAAGGACATATGCCGAGGATGCCAGTCAGGAGGCGAAGCGGGTAAGAGTAGAGGCCCGACCAGTCTTGAGCTTCTCGGATGAAGATAAGTTGGGGACGATACAGCCCCATGATGACGCTCTGGTCATTACCCTCAGGATAGGGGGGTACGATGTGAAGAGGGTGATGGTCGATCAGGGGAGCGAGGCTGAGATCATGTATCCGGATTTGTACAAAGGACTAGGCTTACGGCCCGAGGACTTAACCGCTTATGACTCAACCCTAGTCAGCTTTGATGGGAAGACCGTCGTTCCCAAGGGCCAGATCAGACTTCCCATACAGGCAGGATCCGAAGTGGTCGAGGTGGATTTCATCGTCGTGGATGCATACTCTCCCTACACGGCCATCGTGGCCATACCTTGGCTCCACGCCCTGGGGCTGTTTCATCAACCTTGCATCTGAAGGTCAAGTTCCCATCTGAAGGACAAGTGGAGGAGATTGTAGGAAGCCAACCCATGGCAAGGCAGTGCCTTGTAGCTGCCGTTTCACATCGGCCTGCTGCCGAGCTGGTAAACACTTCGGTCGAAGATTTGTAGCAATCAAAGACTCCGAATTCCCCCAATGCCATGGAACCGGAGGAAGAAAAGTGTGAGAAGCTGGAGAAAGTTGCTATCAAGGGGGATCCAGAGAAGTTCTTTCAAGTCGGCACACAGTTGCCTCCTCGGGAAAAGGATGAGCTGCTAGCACTCCTTTTTAAGAACATCGATGTATTTGCCTGGAACTCTTACAAGGCCCCGGGGGTAGATCCTGGGTTCATCTGCCATCACCTCAATGTGAGCCCAGCTGCGCTTCCCAGGAAGCAGCCTCCCTGGCGCTCATCCAAAGAACACTCTGACGCTGTCAAGGATGAGGTAAACAAGCTAAAGCAGGCAAGGGCTATCAAGGAGGTCTTTTACCCAGAATGGCTGGCTAACACAGTAGTGGTGAAGAAGAAGAATGGGAAATGGCGCGTATGCGTGGACTTCACAGACTTGAACAGGGCCTGTCCAAAAGACCCCTTCCCCATGCCACGGATTGACCAACTGGTGGATGCAACCGTAGGGCACCCACGAATGAGCTTCTTAGATGCCTTCCAAGGGTATCACCAGATTCCATTAGCTCTGGATGATCAAGAAAAAACAGCCTTCGTAACTCCCATTGGGAACTACCATTATAAGGTGATGCCATTCGGTCTGAAGAACGCAGGCTCCACCTACCAAAGAATGATGAAAAAAATGTTTGAACCAGTGCTGGGGAAATGCGTCGAGATTTACATTGATGATATGGTGGTCAAAAGCATGCAGGAGTCCGACCACGCAGGAGACCTCGAGAGCGTCTTCAAGATCTTAAGGAAACACCAATTACGTCTCAACGCTTCGAAGTGCTCTTTCGGCGTTGGATCAGGAAAATTTCTGGGCTATATGGTCACTCATCGTGGGATCGAGGTGAATCCCGACCAGATAAATGCAATTTACAGCCCACAGCCTCCTCGGAACCCAAAAGAAGTTCAGAAGTTGACAGGGATGGTTGCCGCCCTCAACCGATTCATCTCCAAGTCTGCAGAAAGATGTCGGCCTTTCTTCCAGCTGCTGAATAAGTGGAAGGGGTTTGAATGGAATGAGAAATGTGTTCTAGCTTTCCAGCAACTAAAAGAATACCTAACTCGGCCTCCCATTATGTCCAGCCCTGCAACGGACGAGGTCTTGTTCGCCTATATTGCTGTAGCCAACCATGCTGTGAGTTTGGTACTTATACGGGTCGACAATGGCATACAAAAGCCTGTGTACTACATAAGTAAATCCCTTCACGAGGCCGAGATCCGGTACCTGCCACTTGAGAATGCCATCTTTGCAGTAGTGCATGCCACGCGTAAACTCCCTCACTACTTCCAATCACATACAGTTGTGGTCCTTACTCAACTCCCGCTCAGATCATTGCTTCGGAGTGCAGACTATACGGGCAGGATTGCCAAATGGGGTACCATGCTAGGAGCCTTTGACATAAAGTACATGCCTCGCGCATCAATCAAAGGGCAAATTCTGGCCGATCTCGTGGCCGAGTTCACTGAGCCTTTGCTGGACGAGATCGCCGAGACGACACACACAGGCGAGAATACAATTGGCCTGGTGTCTGTATAGGAACCCACACCCAGGAAACTGTATGTGGATGGTGCAGCCAATCAGAGAGGCTCAGGATTGGGGCTAGTTTTGATATCTCCAGATAACGTCGTTATCGAAAAATCCCTCAGGCTGAACTTCCCGGCAACCAATAATGAGGCTGAATACGAAGCGTTACTAATTGGACTGTCCATAGTCAAAAGAATGGGTGGAAGACCGTGGAGGTGTTCTCGGACTCAACATTGGTCGTCGGACAGGTCAGGGGAGAATTAGAAGCTCGTGATGAAAGAATGCAGAGATATCTTAGGCAGGTCAAGTAGCTGCAGTCACAGCTCAAATCATTTAATCTGCAACATGTCCCCCGGAGTGGGAACACACACGCAGATTCCCTGGCCACTCTTTCAACCTCCTCGGCTCGGGGGTTACCCCGGCTCATCATAGTGGAAGACGTACAAAAGCATTCTGAAGAGGTGAAGGGACCCAACATTTGTCAACTTAGAGTAGGGCCTAGCTGGATGGACCCTATGGTGATTTATCTCCGGGACAACGTCTTACCTGTAGACAAGGCTGAAGCCGACAAGGTGCGGAGAAAAGCTCCTCGGTTCTGGCTATCCGGAGAGGGCAAGCTGTATAAACGCTCTTTTTCGGGACCCTACTTGTTATGCGTGCATCCCGAAGCCACGGAGTTACTCCTCGAAGAGCTGCACGAAGGGATTTGTGGCAGCCATACAGGAGGAAGATCCCTAGCACACAGAGCCTTAACTCAGGGATACTGGTGGCTGAACATGCAAAGGGAATCACAGGCATATGTGAAAAAATGTGACCAGTGCCAGAGGTTTGCACCAAATATACATCAACCAGGAGGAGTTCTGAATCCTTTATCGAGCCCGTGGCCTTTCGCTCAATGGGGCCTGGACATTGTGGGCCCTTTTCCTAAAGCAGCCGGTAACAAGAAGTACTTGGTCGTCGCCACAGACTACTTCACCAAATGGGTTGAAGCCGAGCCGTTAGCAAACATCAGGGATGTGGATGTCCAGAAGTTTGTATGGAAGAATATCGTAATACGATTTGGAGTACCACATACTCTCATCTCGAATAATAGCCTTCAATTTGACAGCAAGGCATTCAGAAGATTTTGTTGCGGACTAGGCACTACGAACAGGTACTCCACCCCTGCTTACCCCCAAGGAAATGGCCAGGCTGAAGCGGTTAATTAGGCCATAGTAAGTGGTCTTAAGAAGAGGTTGGATGATGCGAAAGGAAAATGGGTGGAAGAGCTACCACATGTTCTCTGGACCTATAGGACAACTCCTCGGAGGTCTATAGGAGAGACCCCCTTTGCCATGATGTACAGTGCTAAGGCTGTCATCCCCATAGAAACTGGGTTCCCCACACTTAGAACCAGTTCATTCACCCCGGCCGACAATGACCAATTACTAAAAGACAATTTGGACCTAGTTGCCGAGCGCAGAGAAAACGCGGTAGTTCAGCTAGCTTACTATCAGCATAAACTCAAGCAGAGTTATGATGCCAACGTCAAGCTGAGACCACTTGCACTAGGAGATTTAGTTCTGCGAAAGGTCGTGGGCACAGCAAAAAACCCAGCTTGGGGAAAATTGGGACCTAACTGAGAAGGCCCATATCGCATCCTGTCAGTAGCCGGAATAGGGGCCTTCGACCTAGAAGATCTAGACGAGAGAGCTGTACCACACCCCTGGAATGTAAATAATCTAAGAAGGTACTATTACTAATAAAAGTTTCCATTCTCACATTGAAGTCTATTATACTGCTTGTTTACTAAGTATTAAACAGAACCTTGGTCGAGCCTGGTCCCTCGGACCACACACCTTGCGTAAATTAATACTGTGTTAAACAGAACCTTGGTCAGGCCTGGTCCCTCGGATCACCTACCTTGGGTAAATTAACACCCCTAAGTATTAAACAGAACCTTGGTCGTGTCTGGTCCCTCGGACCACATACCTTGGGTAAATTAATACTGTGTTAAACAGAACCTTGGTCAGGCCTGGTCCCTCGGATCACCTACCTTGGGTAAATTAACACCCCTAAGTATTAAACAGAATCTTGGTCGTGCCTGGTCCCTCAGACCACACACCTTGAGTAAATTAATACTGTGTTAAACAGAACCTTGGTCAGGCCTGGTCCCTCGGATCACCTACCTTGGGTAAATTAACACCCCTAAGTATTAAACAAAACCTTGGTCGTGTCTCGGACCACACACCTTGGGTAAATTAATACTGTGTTAAACAGAACCTTGGTCAGGCCTGGTCCCTCGGATCACCTACCTTGGGTAAATTAACACCCCTAAGTATTAAACAGAACCTGGTCGTGCCTGGCCCCTCGAACCACACACCTTGGGTAAATTAATACTGTGTTAAACAGAATCTTGGTCAGGCCTGGTCCCTCGGATCACCTACCTTGGGTAAATTAACACCTCTAAGTATTAAATAAAACCTTGGTCGTGCCTGGCCCATCGGACCACACACCTTGGGTAAATTAATACTGTGTTAAACAGAACCTTGGTCAGGCCTGGTCCCTCGGATCACCTACCTTGGGTAAATTAACACGCCTAAGTATTAAACAGAACCTTGGTCGTGCCTGGCCCCTCGGACCACACACCTTGGGTAAATTAATACTGTGTTAAACAGAACCTTGGTCAGGCCTGGTCCCTCGGATCACCTACCTTGGGTAAATTAACACCCTCAGTTGCTAAGCAGAACCTCGAACCATATGGTTTAGGTAAGTTAGCAATTTTCTCCACTCTTATAAATGTTGTGTAAAATATCAGGCGTATCTAACCCCTCGAATCATACACTCAAAGTTGTATCAATTTAATAGACGTACCATTTAGAACTATACAGAAGCTTAATCTCTCATATTTATTGAAACTGCTTGCTCTAAGTCATTGTTCTGATTCAATTTTAACGAGTCAACAATAAAACAATTGATTGAACTCCCTTGGATCCATATCCATTTGCAGAGATAGAAGTAAGCTAATCGGGAGGGACTCCTTGTCCCTCCTGAGCTTTCAGAGTAGCCTCAGGAGGAACAGGTGCTTGATTCACTAGCTCCGGAACTTGAGGCGAGGAAGAAGTAGGGTCAGCCGGATTCACGCTAATCTCTAGATGGAAATATACTCTCTTCGGCTGCCTAAAATCCGAATCGGCTGGGACTCCAGCCAAGTTCAAGGCCTCTTGCCAAGTGAACTGGCAGTAGTCCCTGCACACTTCGGAGACCTCCTCGGCGAGTCTCTTCCCGGTTTCTTCTATGCCGCAGATAAATTCGGCCTCTTTCTCAGCCTTCGCAACACTCAGCGCCACCCAAAGCAATAAATGACGCGTTACAAGTCCCAAAGCGTCGCCAGAAATTGAGAGACTCGCGAAACGGTGTCTCCACGTGGACAAGTCATGAGGTTTAAAAGGGGTTATCAAAATCCCGTCTTTCTCCTCGGATAAGAGAAGTAAACCGGAATTTTGAGGGGCTATTGTAGGGGTAAAAGGCCCGATGCCAGATCTTGGGCCGTGGGCCTGTCCGAGGAGACCTATATATCCGAGGACAATCAATCTTGGCCCAGTGTCAGATTTTGGGCCGTGGGCCTGTCCGAGGAGACCTATATATCCGAGGACAATCAATCTTGAGGAGTTTGCCCAGCCTAATTCAACTCTGAAGTTCGAGTCACGTGGAAGAAAGATCTGTCCAAGGAGACTTGCCTGTTCGGACTTTCTAAATGATGTCTCAGATGAATGCTCCAACATTAATCTTAACTCTTCCGGAGAATCCCCTGATTTATATGAACAAAGAGGACAGGTGGCAAAGATCAGATATTAGGCAAAAGGTTGCTGCCACCGCATTTATGATCCTGCAACTAACATCATGGCCGCATTAATGGGGAAAAGACACCTGAACAGTGAAGTGACCTCCATCCTTTACACCTGTCCAAAGAAGGCTCCAGGTGGAGTCTGATGGGACAAGTATCAAGGAAGGCCCACGTAATGGACAAAAGGCAGATAAATAGAAGAAAGAAAGGGGAAAAAAGGGGAGGAACATTTGGGGAGGAATGAAGAGAGAGAGAGAAAGAGAAATATTCTTCACACTTGTATAAGGATACTCCTCGGACTGTGCCGAGCAGAACATTATATCTTTCTTATCATATTAACACAAATCTGGTCACAACCATACTTGGGCCTTTAATCCATACGTGTTCAGTCAAGTGATCTTCAACCCACTCTCTTTACAAATTCATTTTAAGGACACTCCATCGTTTGGGCCCTAAGCAATTCTGTTCAAAGGCCCAACCCGAATATTTGTGTCCTTACAATTATTATTATTATTATTATTATTATTATTATTATTATTATTATTATTATTATTATTATTATTATTATTATTATTATTATTATTATATAAAAGGATTTCTCTCTTTTAGCTAGACCTTTATGTGGTTCAAAAATACCCTTATTAATGAAGGTGTAGGAGCGTTGGGCTAGGAATTCCTTACCCATGAACATGTTGGGCCTAAAGCCCAAGTCAAGGATTAAGATTTATCTGATGATAAGTGAACTCTATCAAGAAAGTCTGCGTTGGTAGATAAAGAATTAGTATTGAACGCAGTGATCAAGGAGGTAGTGCCGAGGATGGATATCACCTCGGATAACCAAAGCCGAGGTCCTTTTAGGCGGTTTGCCAGACAGGAGAACACCCCAAAAAGTTTTGTCGGAACAGATAAGTATTGCAGAAATCTACAACAAGGGAGGATCCTAAAATATCAAAGGAGAAAGCTGCTACCACCGCATTGAATGCTCTGCAACTAATTCTTTGGCAATGTAGAGGTGATATCTGAACAGTGCTTTTCAGCCTTACAGCTATTATACAAAGGCTTCTAGAAAAGGGGGATGGAACAAGTATCAACACCAACCACATAATCTGCACGTGGAAGGCAAAGAGAAGAAGAAAGAAGAATATAAATGGAGGGAGATACCCAAAAGAAGGGAAATCGAGAAATTAAGAGAGAAACACTGTAGCCACTAAGAACTAAATATGTAATTAAACTTGGAAGAATATATATAAGAACTAATCTCCTCAAACATTTGCCGAGGACAATTTTTTGAAGTTGAACTTGTCTGTTTTTTTTTTTTTTTTTTCCTTATCATCTGAACCCATCCTATCCATTGTCAAACTTGTCCTAATCCAGTTTTCTCAACTTACTCTCTACAAATTTATTATTTTGGGCATTTTGGGCTGATCCATTCATCGTTTGGGCTAAGGGTTCAAATTTGTGTCCTTATAGAAGGATAACTTCATTTAGAATTAAGGTCATAAATATCAAATAATAAATTTCATTTTAAATTCAAAAAGAGAATTCCTAATATTTAGGATTTTTCCCCTTTATATTCAAAAAAGAAATTACAGTTTTCGCTTATCTCTAAAGTTTATCATTTTTATTTGTTTGAAAAATAAAAATATATATTTATAAATTATAATTAATGCAAATTATTACCCTTTATCCAAAAAATTAGAAGAGCCTTTAAGCACACACGTGAGTGCATGCTCAAAGGCTAATTATAAATAAGGGTATCCAGACCTCTTCAAGTTACAAAATTATTAAATTTCTTTGTCATGCTGTGCCAAAATATGTGCTGGTTTATTTCCTTGCCACCTTAGATTTAGTAATTAGGTTTTTTAGAACTCTTGTACCTTTGTGCTGAATGTTTATGATGAATGATGATGTTAACAATAACAATTTTGGGGGGGGGGGGGGGGGGTGGGGTGATTGAGCCAATGAGAGCTTCAAAGTCAATGCATGAACTTGTCTAAAAAAATGACATCCCTAACTTCAATATCCCAAGCTAAAGAGACTGATTTGTCCATAGCTTAGGCTTTAGCCTTCAAAGGGCCCAATGGTAGTGTTAGGTGTTTACTCAAAGCTAGTCCTACCGCAACACCTGGATGCTCAAAATAGGTATAATGAAGGGAAAAAAAATACCCAAATTTGTACTGAAGAGAGAAAATCTTTGTGAAAGAATAAGATTAAATTAGGTATTGATATAAATTACAAATCTAAGAGGGACGAAAGGTGTTGAGAGAGTGAAATAGTTATTGAAAATACAAATAAGAAACAAAATTGAACCCAACAATGGTTAATGATAAATAAAATTTAGAATTTGATATTATGGGTGTGATGGTAAATTCTCACCGATTAGTGCAAATTATCCATCCAGAGATTTTGGACTTCCTCATCCATGAAAATTGGCTGATGGTGCCCCAACAGCGAAGCTGTTAACAATCTAGGGCGATTACAGATAACAATCATAGGTTGATGTATTTTGTTAGAAGGGAGCAGATTAAGAGTGATGCTGAGGTGGTATTTTTTTAGTTAAAAAAAATACATAATATATTTTATAATAATTAATTGGATCTTTTTTATTTAAAAAAAATCAAAATCAAAAATTTAGGGACATAACTTTATATCTTTCTGACGCTCAAGTTAGTGGACCAAAACATTTTATCGAGTCCTCTAAGTTTGACCACGTGTGAGTTTGGATTAGAATGAAAAATTAAAATTATTTCACTATTCAACTTATTTTTGCTACTATTCATGGGCCACACTACACTTTTTGGTACTATTCATGAGCCCACTATACTATTTTAACTAACTTTTACCTTTATCTACAGTACTTTCAACAATAATTTTTCAATTTCAGCAAAATAAGCAATATCTAGACACATGCCACATAAGCATATTTTGTAGCTAAAATTTTGGTTTTAGCCTAAAAGTTCTCAATGCTCTCTTTTATGTATACAGCATCTTACAAAACATGATGGGTACATATGGAATGAATTTTAAAAGTGATCTAGGTTATGTTTGGTAACAGTTTTTGTTTTCTATTTTCAAAAACTTGTTTTTGGGAATATAAAGAAAAAACAATTTTCTTATATTTTTGAAATCAAAAACATGTTTGGTTAGTTGAAATTAAAAAAAAAAAAAGTTTTTTGAAAAAAAAAAAAAGAAAATACTAAAATATGTTGTTACTAAGATTTGAACTTTAATGCTAACTCATTAAATAAGACAGGTTTATTAAATTAAATGTGTATTTTCATTAACTTTTGAAAATTAGAAACTGAAAATAACATTTTGCATGCATTCAATTTCCTTCACAAATTGAGTTTTGAGAACAGTTTTTATTTTCTATCCATTTTGGGTTGCCAACAAGTTTTTTAGTTTCAAAAATAGAAAATTGTTTTTGAAAACACAACATAAGGGGAAAAAACAGTTACGAAACATACCCCTAATTTCTTCCATATGTTTATACTCATGTTAATGTTTAAGTACAACTATATGTTAAAAAAATGTTTGCTTAATCCATTAGGGTAAATAGCATTCCCCCCCCCCCCCCCCCACCTCTATATTTAGAGTAGTTCACAATTCTTTTCCTTATCTTCGAAACCAACTTATTTTCCATTCTATGCTTTCAAATTAAGCAAATACTCACATTCCGAGTAAATTAAACCTGGAAAAATTTAACCAAACTAGTAAATTAAAAATAACACATACAAATTACTACTTCATCTTGTTTCTCCAAATAATAAAAAAAATCCCCTTGAAAGTAATAGAGATTGTTGGGAATCAATTGCAAGATATGTCCCAGACAATGAAAAGAAATCCTAGAGTTGTTAAGTTGGCACTTATTGTTGAGTTTTGATCTCAAAAAGAGCTCAATTCCTTATAATATTACAGTAGAATTTCTTATTAAGATGCTATGTCTAGTTACAATATATTTTTTTGTATTGTATTTTTTAGGCTGGATTAAATTGTTGTGATTTAACTACTTCACTTTCTTCAATATTATATAAAAGAGTTACCCAGCGTCGATATACCAACAACGAATTCGGGAAGAACTCCATTTTACTTCCTAACACTATATTCCTAAATTCAGGTTAAATTTACAAGTTGGGTTAAGTTTACTAAGGTTTAATTTGCATGGTTTAGATTATTTGGGGTAATTTTGAATTTTATTTTTCGGTTGTGAGATTCCAGGATTCAAAATATTTTGTTGGACTTAAATGAAGGAGGAACAAAATTGGGTATTTGCTCACTTTAGAAACATAGAACGGAAAATTTATTGGTTTCAAAAATAAGGAGGGAAATTATAAACTGCCCCAAACATAAAGGGGAGTGGGCCGAGGGGGGGGGGGGGGGGTGAAGTGCTTTTACCCCTAATTAATCTAACATACATTATTCTTAACATAAATTTATACCTAAACATAAACTTGGATTTTAACATATGAAATAAATTAAATAAGTTTTAAAATTCATTCCATATGTACTCATATTTTTGTACAATGCTATACACATAAAAGAGAATATTGGGAACTTTTATGCTAAAACCAAGATATACTTATGTTGTCAAACTTTCTCACGATTATGCTCAAGTTATAAAATATATTTATGTGGTTAAAGTTAGAGGACTGAGCGTGAAAGACAGTGAGACCTTAATTAAATAAACTTGAAATTTAGAGGACCCAATCGAGTGAAAGTGAAATTAGAGGACTGAAGTTAAGTAACTTGGTCAAAGTTAGATGGTGTAATTCATAATTTAGCCAAAAAGTATAATTGAAATACTTATTAAAAAATACGTTGTTAATAAATGGCTTCAAGACATATAAGTTAAAATGTAATTCCCACTAAAATATTTTATTTAAAAAAGTAAAGTCAAAATCATACAATTATCAAAGATTCAAATATTCAAGTAACATATTTAGCAAATGTTGCATTCCATTTTCCACACGACCAAGAGCAACACAATTGCCCTCGTAGGGCTGGGGAAACTATGGCTCACCGGTCCCCTTGCACCCCAGCAGGGCCCGGACCCTGGTGGGTACGGTGCTACTATGGTCACGCTTAGGTAGGATTGCTACGTTGGTCGCCCCCCCTACCCATTTTTTATTAAGCAAAAAAAAAAAAAAAAAAAAAAAAAAAAAAAAAAAAGAGCAACACAATTGCAAAACCAGAAAGATCATTTTAATCCAACCGTTGCAGCAAATTTGAGAAGACATCTTTAACTCATCCTAATCATTAAGCATGGGATATAGAAAAACCTTGAATTTATTATGCAGTTGGAACCACCAATGACCAAATAGTTGTCCATAAGGTCGTAATATTAGAATTCCTATTCGAAGAACCTACCATAGCATAAGCAAATTGAGAAAAGCAAGATAGAAAGCACTATACACACTAAACTCCCCAGTCCAGAAAGTGGAATTCAAATAAACTTATCTTCAGAAATATAGACCAAAAAGTGGAATTTTCTAGATCACTTCAACATCCAGGAGTATAGTATCGTGCCCTATAATTCAAACAGAAATCTTATTACCATTCTCAACTCTCCAACGTGTACCCTATTCAAGCAAATGGCTTGCGGCCAATATACTACGCCCAAGTATATAAACGACGATGACCCAACTTTGCATTCATTAACTATCATTTGGCAAAATATTTAGCCTTTCAAACTTGAGCTAGAAGAGATTCGTGACCCATGAGTGTTAAGATTTAAGAATGCACTAGCCTTGTTTCGCCAACAAGGCCATAATAAAAGTGCATATCCTGAAATCACGGGCAAAATGGGCAACTGCCCTTTTTACGCAAATTATACAACTTTCTGCCCCCTTTCTCAAACTAATTAGGGAAATGCCCTTCTTTTGTAATTTGATTTTCTCAAAATCGAGTTAAGCCCTATAGTAGCGTTTTAAAGAGCCTATAGTGACGTTTTAATGACCTATAGTGGCGTTTTGTAACTCGAGCTCCATGAACTCGAGTTATAGGTAAAAAAAAAATTACCTGTAACTCGAGTTCATGGAGCTCGAGTTACAAAATGTCACTATAGGTCCTCAAAACATTACTATAAGCTCTTTAAAACGCCACTATAGGGCTCCATTTTTTTTTTTTTTTTTTTGGTTACTCAATTTTGAGAAAATCGAGTTACAAAAGAGGAGTATTGTCCTAATTAGTTTGTGAAAAAGGGTAGAAGGCTGTATAATTTGAGCAAAAAGGACAGTGTCCCATTTTGTCCCTTCAATCACATTCCACCTTGCTTCTTATTGATAGCAAATTTTAGACCATCCAACCGAATGAATTCTTCTTTCATTTGCCTTCTGACCACACCAAAATGAATTCATCATTCTTATTAAATCCATACATGATTCTAATGGAAGCTTGAAACAACTCAGAACAAAAGTAGGAATCAATTGTACAACAGATTTAATCAAATCATTAATTCGATTCCAAACTTTATTCTTCAAATTATTAAAAATTGGCATACTTGATCAACCCACATTAGCAGGCAAACCCAAGTAACGTTTCAAGAGCTTCCAACATGGCGTGCACAGTCGCATAGAGTTGGCCTAAAATTTCTAGCAACTATAAATTTATAATTAAGAATAGTGTTTATTACACACACTCCTATACACATACTAAAAATAAACAGACTTTGTGTGTGAATTCGTGTATGTGTAAATTTATTTTCCCTATAATTAATTCTATTTGTCAAATAAAGTTTAGTTAAGAATGTTAACAATATTTTTTTTTTCTTTTGAGAATGACAAAATTATGTTTATTGAATTTTTTTAATAACACCATATTTTAAGACATTCGAAAATAAAATAGAGGACTAACAACATAGTACAAGTGAAATATTGAATAGTTTATGTTCAAGAATAAACAAACTTTTACATTTACAAAGTGAAAAAGTATCAAAATCAAAATCAACATTATGATTATTATTTTTTAAAGGAACTATTATTATTATTATTATTATTATTATTATTATTATTATTATTATTACTATTATTATTATTATTATTATCATTAGTAATACAATGCATGTACAAGAAATATGCTATAACGAGGGCACGTTCTCTCTTGTATATATCTACTATGAGACCGCAGACACTTACCAAGTATGACCCAAGCTCAAAGTTGCAATCCTTGTTACGCTTACTTTGCGGTGTTCTTACTTATCGCAATCACATATCATGACATTATGTAAAATTGTAAATCAAAGTCAACTTCATCAAAAAAAAAAATGTAATCCATGCTAGATTGTGAAAGCATAAAGTAAATTTATAAATTCAGCAAAAAAGATATATATATATATATATATATATAGGTTCTATGATTTAAAATTCAAATTATTAAAAATAAAAATTACTAACATTTATTTGATATGAATAAAATTTGAGAGGTGCTACATCCACCAACATTTTTACAATATTTTCACAACAAATTATAGGTGGTTAGTGTTACTGGTTCAAATTTGAACTTAACACTAAGATTACTTTTTTACCCCCAATAATAACAACCAATAACAACCTGCCACTTATAATTTATTGTGAAAATATTGTGGACATATCATTTCTCATAAAATTTCCATGCGTTCCAACTCTTGCTTGTTAATTTCTTCAAGTCCCACGTAGGGCAAAAATTCAAAACATTTTCTTTAAAAGAGTTGTGCTAAAGATGTAACAAATTGTTACAACATACTCACAACAACAAGAATGTGAATCCCTCATAGGTCAAAATAAAATAAGAATATATTTGACTGGAATCCACCACAATTAGGAGTAAGGAAGTATTTCACATGTATATTATTTGAAAAAAAATTGCTAAATGAATATAAATTTTTTTATTATGTATAGCGTGACCTAACACCAAAGTTCTCCTTTCACAACTTAAAAAAAGATGTCACACATTATTAGACCGCCAAAAACAAACAAATCTAAATTCTTTCACTCGGATAATTGATAGTTTTTTTTTTTTTTAATTTTATGCGAGAATAATTTGATAGTTGATAGTTGATACTTGAATACTTGATACAAATTTTGGCTCTTTTTTTTGGATTTTTTTAGTTAAAAAAATCCAATTAATTATTAAAAAATAATTTCTAGAACAAAATTAAAAAAATATATTCTTAATGAAACTCAACATTCAACAATAAATTGGGACACTTATGGGAAATACAATAACTTTATTAAGAAGAAGATAAATACAAAGCACCCTAAATCACAAAGGATTCAATAATAGATGGATTTCCTTTATTCAAGTTACAAATTTATTAATTCCTTTGTCAAGCTGCACCAAAATATATGCTGGTTTATTTTCCTATTGCCTCGCATGCAATAATTGGGTTGTTCCAAAAGAGACTACTTTGTCCATAGCTTTGGCTTCAACCTCCAAAGGGCCCAATGGTAGCGGTAGGTGTTTACTCAAATCTAGTCCTACCACAACACTTTTAGGGTCAAAATAGGAAAAACGAAGGAAAAAAAATACCCAATTCTGAACTAAAGAGAGAAAACCTTTGTGAAATGATAAAATTAAATTAGGTATTGAAATAAATTACAAATGAAAGGGACGAAAGGTGTTGAGAGTGTGAAATGGCTGTCAAAAATACAAATAAGAAACAAAATTGAACCCAACAACGGTCAATGATGGATAACATTTAGAATTTGATATTATGGGTGTGATGGCAAATTATCACCAATTAGTTCAAATTACCCATCTAGAGATTTTGGACTTCCTCATCCATGACAATTGGCTAAAGGTAGCCCTAAGGCGAAGTCGTTCTTTGCTGAAAAATCTAGGGCAATCATAGATAATAATCATACGTTGATGCATTTTGTTATAAGGAAGAAGATGAAGAGTGATGCTAAGGTGGTATGTTTTTTAATAATAAAAAATAAGGAAACTTTTTTTAATAGTTAGTTGGATTTTATTTTAATTAAAAAAAATTCGAAAAAAATCTTGGACCACAACTTTATCTCTTTCACACGCTCACACCTAAGTTAGAGGACCACAATATTCAATCGAGTCATCTAAGTTTGACTACATGAGCATATTTTGTAGCTAAAATTTTGGTTTTGACATAAAAATTCTCAATGTCCTCCTTATGTGTATAGCATCATGAGCACATATGGAATCGAATTTTAAAAGTTATCTAATTTATTTTGTATGTTTAAACTTCAAGTTTATGTTTAAGTACAAAGTTATGTTAACAAATGTTTGTTAAATTCATTAGGGAAAACATCATTTCCTCCCTTATCTTTGAAACCTACCAATTTTCTATTCTGTGTTTCCAAAATGAGCAAACACCCACATTCAGAGTAAATTAAAACTAGAGAATTTATCCCAACCCATAAATTAAACATAAAACATACAATTTACTACTTCATCTTGTTTCTTCAAAAAAAAAACCCCTCGAAGGTAATGGAGATTGTTGGGAATCAATTGCAAGATGTGTCCCTGACAATGAAAAGAAGTCCAAAAGTTGTTAATTTAGCACTAATTGTTGGGTTTCGATCTCAATAAGCATTCAATTCCTTCTAATATTACATTAAAAAAATTTATCAAGATACTTCGACTAATCACAGTATTTTTTTTTTTTTTTTTTTGAATTGCATTGTTTAGGTTTGATTAGTTGTGACATACTTTCTTGTTTGGGATGGAGTCAGAAGCTAGACTAACAATTGAAAGGGAAAGAGAATGTCGCTTGTATTTACCAACGTTATATTCGCATATTCATGTTAAATTTACAAGTTGGGTTAAGTTTATTGGTGTTTAATTTACATGAGTTATTTTATTTAGGGTAATTTTGACAATTTTTTTTTAGTTGTGAGTATTTCAGACTAATATTCTTTGATACAAAAGATTTTGTTGGACTTAAAGGATGGAGTAACAAAATTGGGTATTTGCTCATTTTGGAAATAGAGAACAGGAAGTTTGTTAGTTTCAAAGATAAGGAGGGGAAGTATGAACTATCCCAAACATGGGGGGAGGGGGGGAAGTAATTTTTCCTCTAGTGAATTTAACAAACATTTTTTAGCATAAATTTGTACTTAAACATAAACTTGAATTTTAAATTAAATTATTTTTTAAATTATTTTTCGATACGCTCATGTTTTTGTATGATGCTATACACATAAAAGAGATTATTGAGAACTTTTATGCCAAAATCAAAATATTAGCTACAAAATATACTTATGTGGTCAAATTTTCTGACGCTCATGCTTAAATTACAAAATATACTTATGTTGTCAAAGTTAGAGGACTGAGCATGAGAAAGAATTGAAAGCCTTAATTAAAAATACTTGAAATTTAAAAGACTTGATTGAATTTTGGTCAAAGTTAGAGGGCATAATTTATAATTTAGCCAAAATAAAATTGAATCATTTATTAAAAAACATTGTTAGTAAGTGGCTTAAAGATATGAGTTAAGATGTAATTCCTACTAAAATATTTTTTATTTTATTTTATTTCAAAATATAAAGTAAAATCATACAATTATCAAGAAAAGTGCACATATTTAGAACAATATATGTACATGTCTTGTCTATACTAATATTTATGGGGCTTCTCCGGTTTGGATTACTACTTTTAGATGCTCAAAACATCCCCATCCTGCTCTTTTATACAAATTTTCAACTAACAAGGAGAAATACATAAAAACAAAACCCAAAGTTTTAAACCTCCCACTAATCCACGTACTGATTCCTCTGTTTCACTTTCATCCCAATAACACACATATGCGGACTCCATGTTTTCCTCCCAAACCGCAACTACCAAATTTTTTGAATTAAAAACTGTCCTTGAAGTTCAAACTTCCCCACTTCTTATTATCCAGTTATGAGTTATCCGTCCTCTCTCGGTTTTCTTCGTTTTCAATTTTTTGATTTTCAACCTGAATAGTAGCAGTTCAGTTGCCAAATAGTTTTCATATACTAAACCTTACGCAGATCCCTGATACCATCACCACCTCTCTATGTAGCGGTTGAAGAGTTTCTGTTGTGCAAAATGACTAACCAGGTTGGCTTCTCCACTATAGCAGAGTACACAATAAAGACGCAAGAGGACTTAAATTTGATATATTCATCTTATTCTGCTTCTTCTTGGGCTATTCTTAGTTTGGAATTTTGGCTCAAATAATTGGGAATTATTGTATTTGGTGGGTGATTAGTTTTTGGGGTTTTATTGTTAAATTAAATGAATTTATGGTGGTTACCTTAGTTTTTCATTTGGAGTTTTGATGCCAGGCTTCATATGGGTGAAAGTGAAACAAAAGGCTTGGAAGTATTTGAGGTCTATGAGAAGGATATCGGTGATTCTAAAGGAAATAAATAAATAAAAGCTTTCTTCAGTTGGTTCCTTTTGTCAATTATGTCATTTTATATTTCAAGATAGCTCATTAGATCTAACTGGTTGGTTAGATTTTGACACAAGCGTTGCTCCATGCTCAAAAATTATTGGCGTTTGTTCTTCCTTCTTTTTTTTTTTTTTTCTTTTTTTTTTTTTGATAAGCAGAAAGCGATAAATTCTCTATTATCATTTATCCTTGTAAAGAGTCCGATGACTATTGTCCTATTGCAGACTAATCTTTTTATGGCACACACAAAGAAATAAGGAGAGAAGCGAAAATCAGTATAAGAGAAAGAAATTGGGATAAATTTTTCCTGAAAATCTACGTCTTTTTTGTGTTTAAAAAATATCCTAAAACATATATCTAAAGCAGTGAAAAAACTTAAAAATAACATAGTAAAAATATATTTCTAATCCTCACCTAAAACATTTCCTACAAAATAAGATCACTTTTCCACTAATTCACTTCTTCAAAGCAACTATACATTTATTGTTTTGAGCAAGACTTAGGTACAATACTTAAATACTATTCCTAAGGTTCCCCTCTTATGATTTTGCCATGTAAATTTTTTTTCATAGAATGAAAGTGTATCTTTTAGTTAAGTAGCCACATAGTAGAATCTTAAAAAGAGAACCTAAGGAATAGCACCTAAAATACTGCACCTAGAATGCTATACCTAAGTTTTTTCCTATTGTTTTTTATTTAAAAAAAAAAATAGAAAAACAACAAGTTAAACAACCCCACGTTACAGTTGTTTTTTTTTTCCTATCAAAAACAAAAATAGATATATACATGTTTGGTTACAATAGATATATACATGTTTGATTACAATTTGCTTCAACAATATACATCATTTTATCCTTGCATAAAACTGCTCTAAACTTTTGACTACACAGTTACCTCTCTCATTTGAATTCAAATATCAAACACCACTCATCCTTATCTCATTCTATCCCATAGAAGCAATTAAAAAGATAATCACCAAGTCACTACATCCTCTCCCTACATTTTCTATAATAAATATAATTAAATCTATTGGATTGCATAAATTGAGTTTTTGGTCTCAAGGTCTACCGTTATTCTCTTTTGAGTTCCATTAATTGTTGTCCAACTTTTTAATGCCCCAGTTTGCAAGCATTGTCACATAGAATCTAAGACAATGTGTGGTGTTGTTAGCAAACTGTGGAACCCAATATGCAGAGCATTCCTCATACCTCAACAGTGACTCAATCAAAGATAACTCCTCAAAATCCCATTAATTCTTTGATTTTGTAAGAAAATTAATGGAACTCAATGGACGGTTGTGCCACTCGATCATTCCTTTGCTTGCACAATTTATTTGGTTTAGATTTTGGATTGAACATTTGCATCTTTGGCCTCTACTCTATAACACCATTTTGTGCTTTGTGTGGAGCCCATTGGTCTTACCATTTTCTTTCAGATGTTATGTACATGTGCAAAGAACATAAGGATATTAACAGGATGGGGGAACAATTGGTTGCCCTGGCTTTTTTTTTAATTTTTGATAGAACTCTGCCCTGGCTTCGAATCTAAGAGATGTATTTTTTTTTTAAGTAAATATAATGTATTGTAAGTAATTGGCTTTATTTTCACCATTTATTGGTCTTACTAAGAAATTACCTTTTGATTGTGAACTTAGTAGAGAGCACAAAAAAAAAATTTGAAATTATTTTGTTTACTAACTGAATGGTATATACCATTTTGTTTGATTATTTTCTTTCTTGAATTTAGAATTCTTTTCATTTTTCATGTTGCATATACCAAGGCGTAGGCGTACTCTAAACATGGGCTTGGAAATATACATCAAGTCTTCCTGCCCAAGACGAAACGTATGGAAATTGATCACCATTTGGTTTTACAATCCAAAAACTGATTATATGATTCCCATATGCAAAGATCTACTTTCGAGACAGATTGGATCAAGAGTTGGGTATTGAGAGTTAGGAAATTTGTTAGGCAATCATTCGACCTGGGATGTTGATGTGGGTCAGCATTCATTTTGTTATAAATTAAAAGAAAGAGCAAAGAGCAACACCAAAATTTTGGACATGATGATATGTGAATCCATATTATTTAAGTGGTCAGCCACATTTTACAATAAGCCAACTGAAACTTTTTGGGGTAACCGTAAATTACAATTTACCCACTTGTGGTTTGGTCGAAATTTAAGTTGCTTACTTATAGTTTGAAATTTGACACTTTACCCATCTGAGATTTGACCGAAATTTAAATTGCCTACCTGTGATTTGAAATCTCATGATAAAAGTTTTCCGCTGGATCTATTTTGATCTTATTTGATCTTGTATTTTTATGTATTTTGTGTTTTTGAAGAAGAGAGACACAAAATTTGAGCAAAATTACATATTTAGCCATATTTTTAACAAAGATATGTTACGGAACTTTAACTAAACTAATCTCAGGTGGGTAAAGTGTCAAATTTCTAACCACAGGTAGACAACTTAAATTTCAGCCAAATTACAGGTGGGTAAATTGTAATTTTCCCAACTTTTTCATCTATCAAAAGTCCTCTATACAACCTCACCAATACACACACAAATATATAGGACCTTCAAAGTCCATAGAAGTCTAAAGAAGAAAGGAATAGCACCATTCCATTGGCTATTGAAGCAGTGCGGTGATGATATGACCACCAAGACAACAACTGAGTTTTCTAGAGTATAATGCTATACGTAAGTTTCAATTCCAGGATACTTGCTGCCAATAGATAAAGCTACAACAATCAAATAGTGTAGAGTGACCCTACATGCTAGGAGCTATTTCACAACACTCTCCCTTGAATGACCACTTACCAAGAATTTGCCTTGTTAAAACCTTGCCAAGGAAAAACCTAGTGGGAAAAAACCAGTGGCGAAGGAAAAAGAGTACAATATTCTTGTGAACCTTTAAGTGCCTTTGAATTGCCCCACGAAAACCTTGCAAAGGAAAACCTAGTGGGAAAAAACCTAAGTGAAGGAAAAAGAGTACAATTATGTTATGTTGAACTTTTAATCCCCCTTATGAGCACGTGGAAGATCTTTAAGTCGTTGCTTGCCAATGCCATGCACTATCTTCTTAAATGTTGCATTTGGTAATGATTTGGTGAATATGTCTGCCAAATTATCACTTAACCGTATTTGCCTGATATCAATTTCACCATTCTTCTGAAGCGCATATGTGTAAAAGAATTTTGGTGAAATATGTTTAGTTCTGTCACCTTTGATATAGCCATCCTGATCTAGGTGATGCAAGCAGCATTATCTTCATATAAGATTGTGGGACTATCTTTAATTAATGACAACCCACATTTCTCTCAAATATGTTATGTTACTGATCTTAGCCAAACGCACTACCAACTTGCTTCATGGATTGCAATAATTTCTAAATGATTTTAGGAAGTAGCAGATAACATTTGTTTGACAGATAACATGATATGGCGGTGTTGCCATAAGTGAATAAATATCTTGTCTGTGACCGGCCTTCATGTGGGTCAGAAAGATAACCTACATCTGCATATCCAATCAACTATAGTTTTGATCCTTTTGGATAAAATAATCTCAAGTCAATCGTTCCACAAAGGTAGCGTAATATATATTTGATTCCATTCCAATGTCTTCGAGTAGGTGCAGACTATATCTTGCTAGTAAATTGACTGAAAATGCTATGTCAGGTCTTGTGCCATTTGCAAGGTGCATTAAAGCACCAATTTCACTAAGATAAGGCACTTAAGGACTAAGAATTTCTTCATCATCTTCTCGAGGACGAAAAGTGTCCTTTTTGACATCAAGCAACCTATTCACCATTGGAATGCTCAAAGGGTGAGCTTTGTCCATGAGAGATTGCTTCAAGACCTTCTCTATATATGTTGCCTGGTGAAACAGAATTCCTTTTGAAAGATGTTCAATTTGTAGTCCAAGATAAAAAAATTTCTTGCCAAGTTCTTTCATCTCAAACTCATTCTTTAAGTAATTTATGGTTTTATGAGCTCTTCTAGAGTCCCTGCAAGATTTAAATCATCAACATATACTGCAATAACAGCAAATCCAAATTCTGATCTTTTAATGAAATCGCATGGACAAATTGGATTACTCTCAAATCCTTCTTTCAATAAATATTCACTAAGGTGATTGTACCATATACATCCAGATTGCTTCAACCCATATAGAGATCTTTGCAGCTTAATAGAATACATGTTTCGCGATGTGAAGTTATATGCTTCAGGCATTTTATATCCTTCAGGGATTTTCATGTATATATCATTATCTAATAATCCATATAGATATGCTGTGACCATGTCCAATAAACACATATCTAAATTTTCTGTAACCACCAAGCTAATCTGGAATCTAAATGTAATTGCGTCCATTACTGAAGCTAGGGGTGAGCAAACTGATACCGGAGCCAACACAACCATACTGCCTCTGGCACTGACCGACTAAGGCGAGGCTAGCAATCAGATGGAGAACCTGCTCCAACACCAGTGCGGTGCTGCCATCAAAACTGCAACTCCAAATTGAGTTGGTTACCAAAGCAACCAATATTAGTTTGTATCGTTCTATTTCGGTAGTGTTTTGTGTTTTGTTGATAAAAACGATTCATTTCACATAGTAATTAAAAATATATATATCAAAACCGCGTCATTTTGATTTAGGGTTGCTAATTTCTGCCCTAGTATAAATAGCAATTTCTGCTCTCAGCCACTCAACTCTTTCAGACACTTTAACTCAGTATCTCTCGCTCTCGCTTGAGTTTGTGGACCGTTACCAACAATTGATAGTGAGTCACCTCTTGCAGCTCAGCAGGCTCACCATTCACGACCAGGCCAGCTATCGCCTACCACCGTCTGCCAGTAACTCTCTCTCTCTCTCTCTCTCTCTCTCTCTCTCTCTCTCTCTCTCTCTCTCTCTCTCTCTCTGTTTGTGACACAACAAAGTTAGAACATATAAAACCCAGTTCTTTAATAATGCCTGGTTTTTCTCTTTCTTTCACTCTCAAAGCTAGAATATTTTTGGAGTTGTATTAGTAATGGCTGAGATGGAGTTGAGATAAAAAATTAATTGAGTTATGAAGTTCGTCTAGTCATTCCATACATTTAGTAGTAGCCTTTAAGTAGAGAAGAAACCCACCAAAATTAACACTTTAATTGCTAATCAAATCAATTATAATTTTAAGTCTGCTAACTTTTTTTCTGCATTTTGATTGTTAGGGAGGGGAGACTAAGACTGAGAGAGTTCTCTCACTCTTCAATCCTTCACGAACAGGTAAAAATTTTTTTAGAAGTTAAAAAAAATTATGAAGTACAATCAAACTGGAATTGGGATTTATATAAGGTGTTTGGCTCTTTATCTTTACTTCTTTGCCTGGTCTGGTAGATTGGTTCAAGTGCTAGCCAAAGCATAAAAAGATCAAGCACAAGTTAACACAAAGTACAAGAGCCAGTAACTACTAACTAAATTATCAATTTGTTTCTAGGCTAATTGCTTATATATCAATCTGTTTATATATTTGTTTCTAAGCATATTTCTTTATTGCTTATATATCAAATTATCAATTGTTTTAATATCAATTTGTTTCTGGGCATATATAAATATATATATATATATCAATTTCTTGCTTTATTGCTTATATATCAATTGTTTTCAAGTTAAGGTATTTGGGCATTTTATTCCATATTAGTTTATCCCATTGTTTTGCATCTATCCATAAGCATTTCACTTCTAAGATCAACAAAATAACTTTCAATTTATGCATCGCCTTTTGAAGTGATCTTTTAAATTCATTGTAAATTGTAAAGAATTAATTGCTATTATTGGATCTGGTTGTGACATTCGTTGATTATGAGTGAGCTATTTGACATTGTATTTAATAGAAAATTTTTTCTTTGACATTGTTGTGGAAACTTTGTATTTTTTTTTTTTTTTGTTGGAATTTTTTTTATTAGATGGATGTCGATGCTCCACCTAGATTTGGTGCACTTGGGGACCCCCCTCCTCCTAACCCACCTAAACCTACAACACCAATTGGACTTGGTGCATCACTTCCCCCACTGCCACCTAAACAAGGTGGTAAGAACCCATCTATAGTATGGCAACGCTTCATTAAGTGGCTAGTCCTGATCCCAAGAAGCCAAGGTCTAAATGCAAGTATTGTAATAATCAATATAATTGCCATGGTGAGAAAAATGGTAATTCGAGCATTTTGCACCACATGATGGCGTGTAAGAAGTGGCATTTTCCCCGTGATGATAAGCAAAAAACTTTGTCTTTCCAAGCTAAGAGGGAAGGGAAAAGTGGTTCAAATGTGTTAATGGTTGCAAACTATAGCAAATAGAGGATAAGGTTGGTGTTGGCAAGGATGATCATTATTGATGAATTACCTTTTAAATTTGTGGAGCATCAAGGCTTTCAAGAATTTATAGAAATAGTTGAGCCTAAGTTTCCTATTCCAAATTGCACTTCTATTGCAATGGCTTGTATAAAACTTTATTCTAGCGAGGTGGATATTTTAAGAAGGGCTTTTGTTGGGCAACGGGTTTGTGTGACAATGGATACTTGGACCTCCAAACAAAACTTGAACTATATGATAGTCACCGCACACTTCATTAATGCGGATTGGACTTACCAAAAGAAAATCTTAAACTTTTTCCCTATAACTAATCACAAAGGGGACACCATAGGTAGGGTAGTTGAGTCATGTTTGTTGAAGTGGGGTGTAGACCAGTTGTAATGATATGGCAATTGATTATGTGAAGAAGAAAACAAAAGAAAGAGATAGTAGCATGTTGGGTGGTGAGTTCATGTATATGCATTGTTGTGCGCATGTCTTGAATTTGATAGTGCAAAATGGGTTGAAATCCATTCATGAATCAATTGCCAAGCTTCGAAATGCAGTGCGATATGTGAAAGTCTCTCCTGCAAGGTTTGAGAAATTTCAAGAATGTGTTGAACATTAGAAAATTAAAGCCAAATGTTTGATGTCCCTTTATGTGCCATCAAGGTGGAATTTGACTTGTTAGATTGTGCTTTGAAATTTGTGAGAGCATTTGATAGGTTGTAAGAGGAGGATGGGCATTACAAACTTTATTTTTGTGAAGCGGATGGAAATGGGAAAAAGCCCATTGGTCTTGGAAAATTTCAGGACCTTTGTGAAATTTCTTGGCATATTTTATGAGGCAACACTTAGTTTTTTTGGATCCTTGTTTGTCACTTCTAACAAATACTTCCATGAGCTAATTAGCATTGAAGATCAATTACAGCAGTTGTGTAGTGTTGATGGAAATCCACTTTTGAGGAGTATGGTGGTAGAGATGAAAAAAAATATATGATAAGTATTGGGGAAGTATAGATAATATCAATTTGATGCTTTTTGTTGCTGTTGTTCTTGACCCAAGGTATACATTAAAGTATGTCAAGTTTTGGTTCAAGGAATGGTATGGAAAGGATAAGGGGGATGAGATGAGCTCTAGGGTTCGAGATGTGTTGAAGAGGTTGTATATGGAGAGAGTGGGTCAAAATGGAGCCTCAAGTTCTAGTGGTAGTGGTAGTAGTGATTTATTGTCTAGGGACTCCGGGCCAAGTGTTGGTAATGCTTCATTGTCTGATCGCATTAAAAGCTATAATAATAGGCTTAAGCAACACTTGGTGGATGAGGATAGTGTGGAATGCAAATCTGAGTTGGATAGGTATTTTTTGGAATATTCTAAGGACCCTGATGTGGAAGATTTTGACATTTTGATGTTGTGAAAAATGAATTCTTTTAGATATCAAGTCCTTTCCCAAATTGTCCGTGATGTGTTGGCTATTCTTGTTTCTATAGTTGCATCCGAGTCTGCTTTAGTACGGGGGGACGTGTTTTGGATTCATTCCGTAGTTCACTATCTCCTAATATAGTTGAAGCTCTTATTTGTACCCAGAATTGGTTGAAGGATGAAAAGAAAAAAAGACTAGTAAAGCTTCAGGAGTGCATGGATAATGTGGAGGATATGAATGGTTTTGAGATTGACACCAGTAAAATATATATATATATATATATATATATTTGTTCATTTTGTTTGTTGTATGCATCAATTATTTATTTATTTGCTCAATGCTTAAGAATCATTTTTTTAATGGCATTGTAGAAATTGCATCAATTTGTCTAATGCCTATGGAGGAGGATCCAAGCACCGTTGTATTGGATAATGATGAGTGATGTGTTGCTCTATGCTTAAAGTTAGTTAGTAGTTAGTATTATGTAAGTATACTTGCCATTATCATTCGTTTGTGCTAATTATAAATATTTTATTGTTTATCAATGTTTTATTGTTATTAACACGTGTTTGTTTTGTTTGTTTTGTATTTTGTAGGAAGTTCTAGAACGATGCATAGTGCACAGACTTACTGGACAAATGGACTTACGGAATTAGCACTCTTTGCCTATATGCTAATTATATTTGTACATGTTATTGGTATAGTGGACTTTTCACTAATGGTAGTTATTTAGTTATTCATGGGTGGGATTATTATTGGGGATACAAGCAATTAGCATTCTTTTGCCTAAATGCTAATTTAATTTGTATATCTTTATTTTGGCATTTGTGGACAACGAAAAATGCTTCTGTAATATTTTATTAAGTGGATACATTAACGCTTATTGTTATTGACACTGACACACACAGTGACACAAATTATATTATACACTACATGATAGTGTTTCAGGAGTTGAGCTTTTATTGGGGCAATTTCAAAACATTTTTAAATGGTGAATGAAATGAAAAAATTTGGACAGTTTATCAAGTGTGAATAGGTTGGACAAGTTTATGATGAAATGATGAACTTTGGACAGATTGTTTATGTGTGTATGAAATGATGAAATTTGGATAGATTGTTTATGTGAACAGATTTGAATAGTTTGAACAGATTTTTGAATAGATTGAACAGGTTTATGAATAGGTTTTGTGTGAACAAGTTGAACAAAATTTTTTTATGAAGTTTTTGTGAAATTTGAATAGAATTTGTTGTTGTTTTTTAAATAGATTAAACAGATTTTACGTGTGAATAGGTTGAACAGATTTTTTACAAAGTTTCTGCGAAATTTGAACAGATTTTGTAGCTATTTTCTAAACAGATTTTGGGTGAACAGGTTGAACAAATTTTTTTTTGAAGTTCTTATGAAATTTGTACAGATTTTGTTGCTGTTTTTGAACAAATTGAACAAATTTTATGTGTGAACAGGTTGAATAGATTTTTTTATGAAGTTTCTATGAAATTTAAAACAGATTTTGTTGCTGTTTTTTTAACAGATTTTTGAACAAATTTTATGTGTGCACAGGTTGAACAGATTTTTTTTTTATATGAAAAAAAAAAAAAAGAATTTTAATGTTTCAAACCAACCAAACCAATTAAACTGACCGCAAGAAACCGCACCATTATAGGTCAAAAAACCGACCCTAAGCAATATACATCGATTTTGATTATTAGAAATCCGATCCTTATTGGTTCGGTAATAAATTTTGGAAAAAACCGAGCCGACTGAACCATGCACACCCCTAAATGGAGCATATGTTTCATCATAATCAATGCCAGGTCTCTATGAGAAACCTTGTGCTACAAGTCGCGCTTTATACCTCATAATTTCAATTTTCTCATTACATTTTCATACAAATACCCATTTATATCCGACAGGCATTACACCCTCAGGTGTTTGTACTATAGGCCCAAACACTTCACGTTTTACCAGTGAATTTAATTCTACCTGAATTGCCTCTCTAACCACTTTGGCCAGTCTTTTCTACGTCGACATTCTTCGACGGAACATGGTTCCATTTCATGATCATCACTTCCACTCATGTCGAGGGCAACTTTAAAGGAAAATATGTTGTCGACAACGATTTTAAATATATCCCATATATCTCCTATATACACATAATGTATTGAGATCTCATTATTTTCTAGTAGCTATTCCTCTTTAAAGGATAATCCTTCAGGAGACTCCTCCTCAAAAGGTCCCATTTTAGAAAGTTCACTTTCAGGAGATTTTTGTTCATGAATTTGAGATAGATAAATTCTTTCCATTGCCTGTTTAGTGGGTATAGTCTCTTTAAGGACTGCAACTTGATTTTCTTGTAATTTTTACCATTGAAGAATTTTATCTTTACCATCGATAGGCCTCCCATGCTTGAGGCGTGGTTTTGATTCATTCACCTCTATATTAATTTTTTGGACAGTCATTTCTACGTCGACATTCTTCGACGGATCGCGGTTCCATTTCATGATCATCACTTCCACTCACGTCAAGGGCAACTTTAAATGAAAATATGTTGTCTACAACGATTTTATTTCTATCCCATATATCTCCTGTATTCACATAATATATTGAGATCTCATTATTTTCAAGTAGCTGATCCTCTTCGAAGGATAATCCTTCAGGAGACTCCTCCTCAAAAGGGTCCCTCTTAGAAAGTTCACTTTTAGGAGATTTTTGTTTATGAATTTGAGATAGATCAATTCTTTCCATTGCCTGTATAGTGGGTATAGTCTCTTCAAGGACTGCAACTTGATTTTCTTGTAATTTTCTCCATCGAGGAATTTTATCTTTACCACCGACAGGCCTCCCATGCTTAAGGTGTGGTTTTGATTCATTCACTTCTATATTAATTTTTTGTTCCTTAGGGATTTCAATCCTTATTGGAGTATTAACAGCTGGAATGTGAGATTATACAACTTTCTTATTGTCGGTGAATACATTTGGTAATTGATTTGCAATACCACCTTAGCATCAGTCTTCATCCATAGTTTTGGCTTCAACCTCCAAAGAGCCCAATGGTGGCATTTGATGCATTTTGCTATAAGGAAGCAGATGAAGAGTGGTACTAAGGTGGAACGTTTTTTAATAATAAAAAAATAAGGAAACTTTTTTTTAATTGTTAATTGGATTTTATTTTAATTTTAAAAAATTCGAAAAAATCTTGGACCACATCTTTATCTCTTTCGCATGCTCACACCCAATTTAGAGAACCACGACATTCAATCGAGTCCTCTAAGTTAGACTACATGAGCATATTTTGTAGCTAAAATTTTGGTTTTGCATAAAAATTCCCAATATTCTCTTTATATGTATAGCATTGTACAAAAACATGAGCACATATGGAATGAATTTTAAAAGTTATCTCGTATGTTTAAACTTCAAGTTTATGTTTAAGTAGAAATTTATGTTAAAAAATGTTTGTTGAATTCATTAAGCCCCCCCCCCCCCCCCCCCCTTTCTCTATATTTAGGGAAGTTCACAACTCCCTCCCTTATCTTTGAAACCTACCAATTTTCTATTCTGGATTTCCAAAATGAGCAAATACTCACATTATGAGTAAATTAAAACTAGAAATTTGAAACCCATCCCATAAATTAAACATAACACATACAATTTACTACATCTTGTTTCTCCCAAAAAAAAAAAAAAAACCCTCAAAGGTAGTGTAGATTGTTAGGAATCAATTCCAAGATATGTCCCTGACAGTGAAAATAAGTCCTTAAGTCAGAGTTCAATTCCTTATAATATTACGTTTTTTATCGAGATACTTCAACTAATCACAATATTTAAAAAAAAAACAAATAGAAAAACTTTTATTTATAGTAATTATGTATACAATGTACAAAAAGAAAGAGAAAACAACTTATCCACTAGAGTATTTTCATATAGCTTAATATCTAATCTTCAATAAACAAATTGCCGTGAAGGGTGAACATCCTTCCTTCAGTAACAGTCAAGTATCTTGAGTGACAACGGATGTCTAGACTTCATCCAAAACGCTATAGCACCATCCCAAATCACTTTAGGCAGGATTAGTTGTGATGTATTTTCTTGTTTGGGATGGAGTAAGAAGCTAGACCAAGAATTGAAAAGGGAAGAGAATTTCAACTATACTTAATGTTATATTTGCATATTCAGGTTGAATTTACAAGTTGGGTTATGTTTATTGGGGTTTAATTTACATGGGCTAGATTATTTAGAGTAATTTTGACATTTTATTTTTTAGCTGTGAGTATTTTAGACTAATATTCTTTGATACAAAAGATTTTGTCAGGCTTAACTGAGGGAGTAACAGAATTGGGTATTTGCTCATTTTGGAAATAGAGAACGGGAAGTTTGTTAGTTTCAAAGATAAGGAGGGGAAGTATGAACTATCCTAAACATTGGACCGGGTGAGGGTGTAATTTTTCATCTAGTGAATTTAACAAACATTTCTAAACATAATTTTGTACATAAACTTGAATTTTAAATGAAATGAATTAAATAACTTTTAAAATTCGCTTTGTATATGCTCGTGTTTTCGTATGATGCTATGCACATAAAAGAGAATGCTGAGAACTTTTATGCGAAAACCAAAATATTAGCTACAAAATATACTCATGTGGTCAAACTTTCTAACGCTCATGCTTAAATTACAAAATATACTAATGTGGTCAAGTTAGAGGACTAAGCATGAGAAAGAAATGAAAGCCTTAATTAAATAAACTTGAAACTTAGAAAACTTAATTGAATTTTGATCAACGTTAGAGGGCATAATTTATAATTTAGCCAAAAAAAAATTGAATCATTTATTAAAAAACATTGTTAGTAAGTGGCTTAAAGATATGAGTTAAGATGTAATTCCTACTGAAATATTTTTTATTTTATTTTATTTCAAAAAATAAAGCAAAATCATACAATTATCAAGAAAAGTGTACATATTTAGAACAATATATGTATATGTTTATATTACTATTTAAGGAACTTTCCCTGTTTGGATTCCTACTTTTAGATGCCCAAAATATCTCCATCCTGCTCTCTTATACAAATTTTCAACTAACAAGGAGAAATTCGTAAAAACAAAACCCAAAGTTTTAAACCTCCCACTAATCCACGTATTGATTCCTCTGTTTCACTTTCATCCCAATAACACACATCTGCAAAATCCAAGTTTTCCCCCCAAACCGCAACTACCAAAATTTTAGAATTAAAAACTATCTTGGATTTTCTTAAAAGTTACTTTTTCTACTCAATGAAAGTATTGATTGCTCTAATACCTTACAAGAATTATTCCTAGCTAGACAAATTATTTAATGCCATTAGCATTCATTTAGTATTTTTAGTCAAAACTTAGATACAATATCTTAGATATTGTTTCTGAGATCTCATTCTTAAAATTTAGCCCAAACTTAGGTATAATATCTTAGGAACAGCACCTCAGATGAGCCACATGTTCACAAACACATCATTATTTTTAAGTTTGGCTCATTTAAACCGTTGAGTCTAAATTTGGCAGTTTTACTAGTTTGCAAAATAGACAGTTAACATAAGCCAAGTTGTTTTTATTAATTTGAGGCTGTGCCAAGATGTTTAAGGACTATACTTTAAACCCCATTATTTTAATCACCCAACAATGGAAATATCAACAAAATTCATAATTATTCAGCCAAAAAAAAATATTCATAATTATTTCAAAAGCAGCAGCTTAATTCACTTAAATAAAACCTTCTAGGCCTAAGCATGTAGATGCTTCTTACTTTTGTTTTAAAGCCTAAACCCATTAAGTCCCATTATGCTGTTAAAAGCCTAAAGGCTAAAGGATCTTTAGCTACAAATCAATTTTATTCACCTGCCCATACCTGAACATTGCCCTAATTTCTAAGCTTCTAGATTGAGTTAATTATGATTATAACCATTAAGGTGAATTGATTCTTTCAATGCCTTCAGATTCACTCCCTACTCCTAAGGGAAAAGAGCCCAGTGTAAAAGCGCCCCTTTTTGGTTTCTTGGACATTGAAATGTCACGGCCCACATGAGTGAGCTATAGGCTCTCTTTCGGACATCCCAAGGCGTAGGCGTACTCTAAACATGGGCTTAGAAATACATATCAAGTCTTCTGCCCAAGACGAAATGTATGGAAATTGATCACCATTTGGTTTTACAATCCAAAAACTGACTATATGATTCCCATATGCAAAGATCTGCTTCTGAGACAGATTGGATCAAGAGATGGGTATTAAGAGTTAGGAAATTTGTTAGGCAATCATTCGACCTGGCAGGTGGGTCAGCATTCATTTTGTTATAAATTAAAAGAAAGAGCAAAGAGGAACACCAAAGTTTTGGGCGAGATAATTTGTGAATCTTTATTATTTAAGTGGTCAATCACATTTTACAATAAGCTAACTAAAGCTTTTTCATCTATCAAAAGTCCTCTATACAACCTCACCAATACTCACACATATATATAGGACCTTCAGAGTCTGTAGAAGTGTCAAGAAGAAAGGAATAGCATCATTCAATTGGCTATAGAAGCGGTGCAGTGATGATATGACCACCAAGACAGAAGCTGAGTTTTTTGATAGTATAATGCTATACATAAGTTTCAATTTCAAGATACTTGCTGCCAATAGATAAAGCTACAGCAATCAAATAGTGTAGAGTGACCCTACACGCTAGGAGCTATTTCACAACACTCTCCCTTGGATGACCACTTACCAAGAATATGCCTCATTAAAACCTTGCTAAGGAAAAACCCAGTGGGAAAAAACCAGTGGCAAAGAAAAAAGAGTACAATATTCTTGCGAACCTTCAAGTACCTTTGAATTGCCTCATTACAACCTTGCAAAGGAAAACCCAGTAGGAAAAAACCTAAGCGAAGGAAAAAGTGTACAATTATGTAATGTTGAACTTTTACTCCCCCTCATGAGCACGTGGAAGATCTTTAAGTCGTCACATGCCAATGCCATGCACTATCTTCTTAAATGTTGCAGTTAGTAATGATTTGGTGAATATGTTTGCCAAATTATCACTTAATCGTATTTGCCTGATATCAATTTCACCATTCTTCTAAAGCTCGTGTGTGTAAAAGAATTTTGGAGAAATATGTTTAGTTCTGTCACCTTTGATATAGCCTTCCTAATCTGGGTGATGCAAGCAGCATTACCTTCATATAAGATTGTGGGACTATCTTTGATTAATGACAACCCACATTTCTCTCGAATATGTTGTATTACTGATCTTATCCAAACACACTCACGACTTGTTTCACGAATTGCAATAAGTGATTTGAGGAAGTAGCAAATAATGTTTGTTTGACAGATCTCCTTGATATGGCAGTGTTGCCATAAGTGAATAAATATCCTCTCTGTGACTGGCCTTTATGTGGGTCAGAAAGATAACCTGCATCTGCTTATCCAATCAACTGCAGTTTTGATCCTTTTGGGTAAAATAATCCCAAGTCAGTCGTTCCACAAAGGTAGCGTAATATATATTTGATTCCATTCCAATGTCTTTGAGTAGGTGCAAACTATATCTTGCTAGTAAATTGACTGAAAATGCTATGTCAGGTCTTGTGCAATTTACAAGGTACATTAAAGCACTAATTTCACTAAGACAAGGCACTTGAGGACTAAGAATTTCTTCATCATCTTCTCGAGGACGAAAAGTGTCCTTTTTGAAATCAAGCGACCTATTCACTATTGGAGTGCTCAAAGGGTGAGCTTTGTCCATGAGAAATTGCTTCAAGACCTTCTCCATATATGTTGACTAGTGAACAAGAATTCCATTTGAAATATGTTCAATTTATAGTCCAAGACAAAATTTTGTCTTGCTGAGTTCTTTCATGTTAAACTCATTCTTTAAGTAATTTACGGTTTTTATGAGCTCTTCTGGATTCCCTGCAAGATTCAAATCATCAACATATACTACAATAACAGCAAATCCAGATTTCAAACTTTTAATGAAAACACATGGACAAATTGGATTACCCTCAAATCCTTCTTTCAATAAATATTCACTAAGGTGATTGTATCACATGCGTCTGGATTGCTTCAACCTATATAGAGATCTTTGCAGCTTAATAGAATACATGTTTCGAGATGTGAAGTTATATGCTTCAGGCGTTTTATACCCTTCAGGGATTTTCATGTATATATTATTATCTAATGATCCATATAGATATGTTGTGACCACATCCATTAAACGCATATCTAAATTTTCTCTAACCACCAAGCTGATCAGGAATCTAAATGTAATTGCGTCCATTACTAGAGCATATGTTTCATCATAATCAATGCTAGGTCTCTGTGAGAAACCTTGTGCTACAAGTCACCCTTTATACCTCATAATTTCATTTTTCTCATTACGTTTTCGTATAAATACCCATTTATATCCGACAAGCATTATACCCTCAAGTGTTTGAACTACAGGCCCAAACACTTCACGTTTTACCAGTGAATTTAATTCTACCTGAATTGCCTCTCTAACCACTTTGGCCAATCATTTCTACGTTAACATTCTTCGACGAAACGTGGTTCCATTTCATGATCATCACTTCCACTCATGTCGAGGGCAACTTTAAATGAAAATATGTTGTCGACGACGATTTTATTTCTATCCCATATATCTCCTATATACACATAATGTATTGAGATCTCATTATTTTCTAGTAGCTGATCCTTTTCAAAGGATAATCCTTCAAGAGACTCCTCCTCAAAAGAGTCCTTCTTAGAAGGTTCACTTTCAGGAGATCTTTGTTCATGAATTTGAGATAGATCAATTCTTTCCATTGCCTGTTTAGTGGGTATAGTCTCTTCAAGGATTGCAACTTGATTTTCTTGTAATTTTCTACTTCGAGGAATTTTATCTTTACCACCAACAAGCCTCCCATGCTTGAGGTGTGGTTTTGATTCGTTCACTACTATATTAATTTTTTGTTCCTTAGGGATTTCAATCCTTACTGGAGTATTAGTAGTTGGAATGTGAGATTTCACAATTTTCTTATTGTCGATGAGTACGATTGGTAATTGATTTGCAATACCACCTTAGCATCACTCTTCGTCCATAGCTTTGGCTTCAACCTCCAAAGAGCCCAATGGTAAGGGTTGATGCATTTTGCTATAAGGGAGCAGATGAAGAGTGGTGCTAAGGTGGTATGTTTTTTAATAATAAAAAAACATGAAAACTGTTTTTTAATTGTTAATTGGATTTTATTTTAATTTTAAAATATTCGAAAAATATATTGGACCACAATTTTTCTCTTTCATACGCTCACGCACAATTTAGAGGACCACAACATTCAATCGAGTCCTTTAAGTTTGACTGCATTAGCATATTTTGTAGCTAAAATTTTGGTTCTGACATAAAAATTCTCACTTTTATCTTTATATGTATAGCATCGTACAAAAACATGAGCACATATGGAATGAATTTTAAAAGTTATCTAATTTCTTTCGTATGTTTATACTTCACGTTTATGTTTAAGTACAAATTTATGTTAAAAAATGTTTGTTGAATTCATTAAAGGAAACAACATCCCCCCCCCCCCTTCTATATTTAGGGTAGTTCACAATTCCCTCCCTTATCTTTGAAACCTACCAATTTTCTATTCTATGTTTCTAACATGAGCAAATACTCACATTCTGAGTAAATTAAAACTAGAAAATTTAAACCAACGCATAAATTAAACATAACACATACAATTTACTACATCTTGTTTCTCCAAAACCAAAAAAAAAAAAAATCCTCAAAGGTAATGGTCTAATGGAAATTGTTGGGAATCAATTCCAAGATGTGTCCCTAACAGTGAAACAAATTCCTAAAGTCGTTAAGTTAGCACTAATTGTTGGGTTTCAATCTCAATAAAAGTTCAATTCCTTATAATATTACATTAAAATTTTTTATCAAGATACTTCGACTAATCACAACATTTTTTTTAATAACAAATAGAAAGATCTTTATTCATAGTATTTTTGTATACAATGTACAGAAAGAAAGGGAAAACAACTTCCCGTAGACAAGAGATTTTCTGTCCTAGAAATAAACCTATATTAGCAAATGCGATCAACATTCTTCCCTACAATCAAGTATTTGTTTAAGAGGCCAAGAGGGTTTAGAATGCATCTAGCAACACTAAAGCACCATCCAAAATTACTTTATGCTTGATTAGTTGCGATGAATTTTCTTGTCTGGGATGGAATCATAAGCTAGACCATGAATTGAAATGGGAAGAGAATTTCAATTGTACTTGACAATGTTACATTCGCATATTCATGTTAAATTTACAAGTTGGGCTATGTTTGCTGGGGTTTAATTTACATGGATTAGTTTATTTGGGGTAATTTTGACATTTTATTTTTTAGCTGTGAGTATTTTAGACTAGTATTCTTTGATACAAAAGATTTTGTTGGGTTGAACTAGGGGAGTAACAGAATTGAGTATTTGCTCATTTTGGAAATAGAGAACGGGAAGTTTGTTAGTTTCAATGATAAGGAGGGGAAGTATGAACTATCCCAAACATAGGACCACCAGGGGGGGGGGGGGGAAGTAATTTTTCCTCCAGTGATTTTAACAAACATTTTTAAACATAAATTTGTACTTAAACATAAACTTGAATCTTAAACGAAATAAATTAAATAACTTTTAAAATTTGCTTTGTATATGCTCGTGTTTTTGTACGATGTTATGCACATAAAAGAGAATACTGAGAACTTTTATGCCAAGACCAAAATATTAATTAGCTGCTAAATATAATTATGTGGTCAAACTTTCTGACACTCATGCTTAAATTACAAAATATACTCATTTGCTCAAAGTTAGAGGACTAAGCGTGAGAAAGAAATGAAAACCTTAATTAAATAAACTTGAAATTTAGAAGACTTAATTAAATTTTGGTCAAAGTTAGAGGGCATAATTTGTAACTTAGCCAAAGAAAAATTGAATCATTTATTTGAAAAAACATTGTTAGTAAGTGGCTTAAAGATATGAGTTAAGATGTAATTCCTACTGAAATATTTTTTTTATTATTTCAAAAAATAAAGTAAAATCATACAATTATCAAGAAAAGTGTATATGTCTATACTACTATTTAAGAGACTTCCCCTGTTTGGATTCCTACTTTTAGATGCCCAAAATATCTTCATCCTGCTCTCTTATACAAATTTTCAACTAACAAGGAGAAATTCGTAAAAACAAAACCCAAAGTTTTAAACCTCTCACTAATTCACATTTTGATTCCTTTGTTTCACTTTCATCCCAAATACACACATCTGCGAACTCCATGTTTTCCTCCCAAACCGCAACTACCAAAATTTTTGAATTAAAAACTATCCTGGATTTTCTTAAAAGTTACTTTTTCTACACAATGAAAGAATCGATTGCTCTAATACCTTACAAGAATTATTCCTAGCTAGAAACATTATTTAATGCCATTAGCATTCATTTAGTATTCTTAGTCAAAACTTAGATATAATATCTTAGATATCATTCTTAAAATTTCATCAAAACTTAGGTATAATATCTTAGGAACAGCACCTAAGTTGAGCCACATGTTCACGAACACATCATTATTTTTGAGTTTGTCTCATTTAAATAGTTGAGTCTAGTTTTACTCATTTGCAAAATAGACAAACATAAGTCAAGTTGTTTTTTTTTAATCTGAGGCTGTGCCAAGATGTTTTAAACCCCATTATTTTAATCACCCAACAATGGAAATATCAACAAAATTCATAATTATTCAACCAAAAAAAAAATATTCATAATTATTTCAACAATAGCATCATAATTCACTTAAACTAGTCGCTAACCCGTGCGATGCACGAGATTGTTTTAGAGAAAATTATATATATTTACTTGCTCAAGTTAATAATCACTTGGAAAGAATAAGATTTCATCTTCTACATACTATGGCTCAAAGCGTACTATGAAAGTATTATTATATTTGAAATGATGGGGGAACATAATTCTTAATGTACAATTCCTAATCTACACTTGAAAATATGTCATTATACATGTCTTATTTGTTCTTGATATGACATGTTTTACTTCAAAAATTTTTGGCCTGGAATATGTTTAGATATTCTAACTCAAGCTTAAAAACTACTGAAGATTTACTCTAGCATAGTTATATGAACACAAATTTTATGGTCACATGACATAATGATTTTGACTTAAGGCTAAGGAATTTTACTCTTCAAGTCTTTATTTAATAACTACATAAATAATTGGAAAAGAAACATTGACTAAATTTTAGGAAAAACTTATTAAATAAAAAAATTATAATATTTTTAATGGATTGAGATAAATACGATCCTTTATGGATCAAATTGACAAAAGTAATTTCTGAGGCCAACCCCAAGTAATATACTGAGTTTAATACATGATGATGATTCCTATTTTCGTCTTAAACCCAGGGTTGAATAAATAAGAGATGAGCTTATGAGAAGTCTGTTTAGTCATGGAGTTCACCAAAATCTTGGTTAAGAATTAACCCTCTGTTTTCTTGATTCATTCACAAAAATTCTAACATGCCAAAAAGAATGCTCAATGTTTCAAGTTGGTTTTAATTTTTGCAGCAAGGTTGCTACGGATAGGATAGGAAAACAACTCAATAATGGAAATTAAGGTAAAATCCAAAGAAAATATATACATAATCCTATTTAATGGATATGGAATATGCTTTGTTGCAAAATAATATTATGTGTTTTGAGTTTGACGGTGGAGAGTATAACTCGAACATTTCATCGAACACTTTAGGGATGATTGAGTTCTATGAACCAAACCTTTCCCCTTCACAACAAACCAATGCACCGAAAACATCCTTGACTGGCAATACTATCAACATGTGCCAATTCACACCAGAACCCAACACTTCCATCATAAAGTTGCAGATAACTTAAGTGAATGAATTTATTCATGATAACAAAAAGCCACCATCAATTAAAGATACTACAGATATTCTATTCATTACCCTAGAAACATAAATTAGGAAATTTTCCTCAATTCAAAGTCTTTAATGACCTTAACTCATGAAATTTCTAGAATTTTTGCTTGGGATTTGGATGAGAAGTGGTGAGAGGGGTGATGGCTTTGGGACGTTTTTGGAACTTCATAAATGGTGAGAGTTGGAGATTTGGAGGTCGGATTAACAATGAACCACAGATTGCAAATAGATTTGTACCCATGAGATCTGTGTTTGGGTATGGGTTTGTAGCCATGAGGTCTATATTTGGGTTTTGCCATGGGAGAGAGAAAACTCAACACAAAGAGAGAGAGAGAGATAGACTGTGCGGGAGGGAGAGAGAGGTTGGAGGTGAAGTTTGTGATATTAGAGAACTGTCGGGTTCTGAAGGCTGATATTACAAAACTGTTTGGCTAAGATTTTTTGGTTAGAAATAGTTTTTTTATTTTTTATTTTTAATAATGTTAGCGTGAAAAATTGTGAGAGTTTCAGAAATTTCGGTTTTATATATATATAACCTTCTAGGCCTAAGCATGTAGATGCTTCTTACTTTTGTTTTCAAGCCTAAACCCATTAAATCCCATTATGATGTTAAAAGCCTAAAGGCTAAAGGATCTTTAGCTGCAAATCAATTTTATTCACCTGCCCTTACTTGAACATTTCCCTAATTCTAAGCTTCTAGTTTTAGTTAATTATAAATATAACCATTAATGTGAATTGATTCTTTCAATGCCATCGGGCCCTACTTATAGGAAAAAAAAGAGCCCAGTGTAAAAGCGCCCCTTTTTTTTGTTTCTTGGACATTGAAATGTCACAGCCCTCGTAAGTGGGCTGTGAGCTCTCTTTCGGACAGCCAAGGCATAGGCGTAGGCATAGGGCTGTAAACGAGCCAAGCTTTGTCGAGTAGTGCATGTTCAAGCTTGGCTCATCGGTAAAATTAACAAGCTTAAGCTTGGCTTGAGCTTGAGACAAGCCTAAAATATTGTTTGAGCTTGAGCTTGTGGGAAACCCAAAAAGCTTGAGCTTGGCTTGGCTTGGCTTGATTCATTAGTCAAGCCAAGCTAGAGCTTAATATCAAGCTCAAACACGAGCTTAGATCAAGATTTTGAACTTGAGATCCAACAAAATTATCTAATGCTTAAATCTCCCAAAATCAAGTAAACAAAAATAAGAAAATAGCATACTCATTTTATCATGCTTCTAGTCCAACCTATGATTAGCCATTGTTCATATTACAACTTTACAAAATTAAATTCATTCATTCATCCTTTATTGTCTATAGCTTCATCAATTGTTTAAAATATAATTTTTACATCCACATTAGATGATAAAGAACAAGAAAAAGGCTTGTTTGTAACTATTGTGAATGAGAAATGATTAACATGTTTTATAACTTTACATTGAATAATGGATAAGGAAGGACCATTTGTGGCCCACTTATAAATTTTTTAAAAAAGGTAACTAAAGTCTAAAGTGGTGCTTGATCAATTTAGAGGGAAATGAAAAATAAAGGAAAAGGGTATTGGTCTAATATGAGATATTTTACTATTAAGATATGTGTAATGAGTTTATTTAGAAAGTACATATCAAGCTTATAAATGAGTTTATACTTGACTTGTTTTGTATCAAGCCTTATAGCTCACGAGCTTGTTCATGAACAAATAGTTTTGCTTGGGCTCGGCTTGTTTACTAAACAAGCCTAAATCTAAGGCTCAAGCTTGGCTTATTTATAAACAAACAAACATGAACGAGTTTTTTATCAAGCTGAGCTCAAGTTGTTTATGAACGGCTTGGTTCATTTACAACCCTAGTAGGCGTACTCTAAACATAGTCTTAGAAATACATATCAAGCCTTCTGCCCAAGACGAAAAGTATGGAAATTGATCACCATTTTTGGTTTTACAATCCAAAAACCAACTAGATGATTCCCATGTGCAAAGATCTACTTTCGAGACAGATTGGATCAAGAGTTGGGTATTTGAGAGTTAGGAAATTTGTTAGGCAATCATTCGACCTGGCATGTTGATGTGGGTCAGTATTCATTTAGTATTCTTCGCCATAAACGAACTTTTTTTTTTCCTTTAAGAGTCGAGCCATAAGCAAACTGGAAAATAAAAAGCTGTAATTGACTTAAGTATAAACATACCTTATTATCCCTACTAATAATTCAATATCTACTTGTGGGAGGTGGGATTCTTTGGGAAGCAAAGATTGTGGAAATCAAGGTGTTTCATTGATTCTAATTTGCACAAGTACTAACACAAATTTTTGTGAAAATAATTGTTTCTGTGAGGTAGTTGTGGCGCAATAAATGTTAAGAGGGTCGTGCCTAAATAGTTGGCCTTTCTTTTGAGGCAAATCGAAATGACTAATACTTGTTTTTAGGTTAAGTTTATTGACATGACGTTGTGATTGGTTAACAAGATTCAAAATTCATAAGGTCGGTGTCCCTTTGTAGTTTTACGGATTGGTCTCTCGTTGTTCGTGGCTTCATTTTAACCTTCCACGTTACCTTATAACTTCAACAGCATAATAATCAAACAGAGCTGTAGGCTCTCATCTACCTCTCTTCATTTTCCTTTTTCTATCTTGTTTAGCCTCTAGGTTGCACACCCTTTCTTTGTTAACTACAGTTATGCATGAAATTTTTCCATTTTGGTATAAATTTTTGTTTAAAAAAAATACTAGCATATGATGCTTAAAATCCTATTGAGTAAAAACTCAGAGAACTAATTACTCTTCGTGTGCAATATATATCATGTGCTTTTGGAGGTTTGAAACTTGAACATATTAAATTAATTAATTTTTAATTAACAAGAAAGGCTTATAATTTATCTATTTATCTAACATGAGGTTATTAAGACATTTTATAGTTTGACACAAGGTCTTGCTATCATAGGTGTAGGTTCGCAGTTCGCTTAAGCCAACCATCAACATATTAATAACCACAACAGAGCCAAAAATATATCAATTTTTTAAGACAAAATGAACATGTACGAAATTGTATTTATCTCTAAATATTCTCTTATACATATTTTATACACACTCTTTTGCTTAATATCTACAATTGCATGGGTTAATGTACATATTTTAAAAGACAAAAAAATAATATCCACATTTAAAATATAAAAAGTAGGGTACTGTTAACGGGTGTTATGCAACACTTGTTAATAATTCATTTAAAGAAAGTTTTGATGGGAAATGAAAAAAAAGTAATTAATATTTTGACAGCTTTTTTCATTTCTCATAAAAGTGGTATCAAAACTTTCTTAAAATGGATTATTAACAAGTGTTGAACAGCACTCGTTAACATTTTCCTAAAAAGTAAATGTGAAACAATGAGTGTGAGAGAATCGTTACCTTTTATATTAGGCTCCTTAGTTATAGATTTGCTCAAGATTATTTGCATTTTCTTTTTTTTCTTTTTATGATAAACAATTATATATTTGCATTCACTTATTACAGTGGAAACTGTGATTAAGATAGTATTAGCGAACCGTGCATGTGTTGAGTTGGTAAACTCAAAGTGAACGCGTGTTGCATACTGCAAAGTGCATAGGCACTTGTGGCATTTAAGAAGCTTGAGCCCAAAACATTGCCATTTTACACTCCGCCTCAAATCCCAAGGCACTTCAACAAGGCTTCAAAACCGTTTCCTAAAAGGCAAGCAACTACTGTCTCTTCCAAGTTCCAACTAGCCTCGCTTTTTTTCTTTCTTTCTTTGAGTAATTAATATAGATTACTAATTTACTATAATAAGTTATTACTAGTTTCTTAATTCAGCCCAATAAAAGATTTCTTTTCTCTATTGTATTTTTCCCTGTTAAATTTTTTTACATAGTAATTTAAAATTTTATATTTATTTATCTTTAAAAAAAATTTTGGGAACACCCTGAATTTTTTTAATGTCAATAAAATTAAATTTTGGTTCATAATTTGAGCAACTTAACAATATATTAGGGTCTTTCAAGCAAAAAGAACAACGTACTTTTATATTTTTTTAAACCTATTGCTTTACTTTTTAGTTTTTGCTTTAAGTAAAAGGCCATGGCCCCCTAGAAAATAATGACCGGCCCCCAATTCTTTCTAGGATATCTACTTAGTCCAATAGATAACTCAAAGTCTTCAAATAAAATACTAGTTAGCTCTCTCAATTGTCCAAATGATTTGTTGTCAATCCAAATACCCAATAGACAATAATCTACACCCTCAAAATATCGTCTTTTACCACTCATTTTCAAACATTTTTTTTTTTCATTATTCTCAATCTCAAGAAGCCATCTACGAAATTCTTAAAGAAAATAGAAGTAATCCTTACTACTTTTCTCTTGTTGAAACAAGCCCACACTACCTTATATTTCTTTACTGTCATTGTTGATTGCTCTAAAAACATTAACTCTTCTCAACAAGGGTAAAAATCAAATAAACTCCTTTCATCTAAAAAAAAAAAAAACTATCCATACTTGCTTTCAGTTTCAGTTTTTTCTTATGTCTCAGTATTTTAGGTTTGTTTGTTTCTTCAACATCATATGGGCATTTAGATTTATGCTTTTTATATATATGATAATGGTCTTTTAGTTTTATGACTATGCTTTGTTTATTAAGTTGTTCAATTTGTTGTATTGCTATATGATAATATATTATATCTCTTTCCATATCATCATTTTTTTTAATTTGAAATTAGGAGCTGAATAATTCATTAAAAATAAGAAAATTTTCAATATTATGGATAATGATGGGTTCATGGTGCTTAAAATAATAGTATGCAAATTTTTGTATATGTGTGATGGAGTGGCCACTGATGTGTATGGTAAAATAGACTGCCTTTTTTACTTTTATTAATATTTAAGAATATGACAATATATCAAAGTTGATAATTTTTTATTTATAAATTTATGAATTATGATTTTTCTATCAATATTGCAATTTGCACCCCCCCCCCCCCAAGTATTTCTGGCTACACCCCTGCCCTGCTCAGCAACACTAATAACAACCACAATTGAACTCCACAAGCTTTATGTTGTAAAATTTTATGCATTTGCGTGTCTTTTAATTGTTGTTGTTTTTGTTGTTGTTGTTGTTGTCGTCATCAATATATAAAATTTTCTTTTTATTAGATTGTATAATTTATGCTTCTTGAGGAACACCCTGAAAAAAATTCCTGGAGTCGCCACTGCTTCTCACACTCAAATCCACCGCTCTACTCGTGTGTCAACTCTTGAAAGGATTTCAGTATCTTTAAGATCATATGATGGACCCATATGAAACTGCTAAAATCCAATTAAAAGTTGACACATAAGCAGGATGTGGAAAGAGGTGTGTCCCTAACATTACTCTTTTTTTTTGTCATACATTTCATGTGGGTATATACCATATACATGTGGCATTTTAGGTGGCATAAAAATAAATTGTTTGTTCTGGTGGACATTTTTCATCCATCACTTTAAGGCATAGACTTACCAAAGGTTAAAAACCAATCTAACACATTTAAAATGTTATGGACCAAATTGACACATATAATAAAAATTAGAAACAAAAATAATGTACCCAATAGATTTTATGTGAGAAAAAACAAAAATTGCTTTTTGTCTCATTTTTAGGATCACAAATTCACAACCAAACATAGCCATTAATTGTTAATTTGTTAGGTAGGGTTGCCTTATGATCTCGATTCTAATCTTTGTCCCCTTCTTTTTTGTTTTGTTTTTAACAATTCAATATATTTTAAGTGGATGCCACAACAATTAAGTGGAAGTATTGATCTCTTTAATTTTTTTCCCCCAAATACATTCATATACATATTACCCAAACATAGGGCTTATCCAGTTAATGACTAGCTAGAGAAATAAGTCCTGCATTTAATAATCAACTAATCATTAAAGAATGTTATTACGAAATGCACAACTGAGCATCCGAGGGAGCCCACTCTTGGGACTTCCTCTAACATCAATCATTTGCAATATTTAATTAATGTAATCTTTTTAGTATAATTTCAAAGCTCTTTAGGACCATTTATGCAAGACAATGTCCCGTCCCAGCAAGAGATTTAAGGTCCCAACTAAAACATGGCCGGAAATGCCTGTATATGAACAAAATAGACATTCTTTTTTCTTTTTCTTTTTTGAGAAGGGACGATATAGACATTCTAAATAATTATTGCGAAACATAAATTTGTGGCTATCTATTTCACTTCTCACTTGAGTTAAAAAAGAGTTGCGCTAGAGACACAACAAATTGTTACAACATATTTACAACAACTAAGGTGCCAGTCCCACGTAGGTCAAAATAAAATAATAAAATATGTGCCTAGGGCATATCACAATTAAAAATTTAGAGTTTGAGAGATTTTGTTGTGTCTATAGAATTTTCATTTAAAAGAAAAAATCTATTTAACTTCACAGTATGCACAAAGAATTTCACAATATTTTCCACAACCTATTAAGTTGAAAAACTTTTACTGGTTTTCGTTTGGGCTCACCACTGACATCACCTTTGTACCAACCACTAACAGTCTACCACATAAACAAATATGGAATTTTTTGTCTTCTAGATACCCACTACCTAATGGTCAGAACTCTAAAAGGGTAAGAACTAAGTAGCCAAGTAAAAGTAAAAATTTATAACTTTGATCAAAATTCAATTCAGTACTCTTAATTCACATGCGTTCAATCAAGTCCACTAAGTTTCAAGTTTATTCAATTAAAACATTCTTGTCAACTTCCATTAGATTTTGATGTTAAGTGTCCTAATTTTGCTATTTTTTAAACTTTCAAGTTAAAAAAATCCAATTAATTATTAAAAATAATTTTTGGAAGAGAAATTATTATTATTATTATTATTATTATTATTATTAATGAAACTCAACATTCAAAAACCAATGGTGAAGTTTGTTATGTTCGTCGTGTTGTTTTGGGTAAAGCCGTACAAGCAAAGGCCCTGCAACAACAACTTCATGGTCAAAATAGGTAAAGTAAAGAGAAAAAAAAAATACCCAATTTTGAACTAGAGGGAGAAAGCCTTTGTGAAAGGAGAAAATTAAATTAGAAATTGAAATAAATTAAAAATATGAGGGACAAAAGGCATAGAGAAAGTGAAAGGGCTATGAAAAATAAAAATAAAAATAAGAAACTAAATTGAACCCAACAACTGTCAATGACCAATAAAATTTAGAATTTGATATTATGGGTTTGATCGGAAATTCTCACCAATTACTGCAAATTACCTATCCGGAGATTTAGGACTTCCTCTTCCACTACGATTGGCTGCTAGTACCCTAAGGTAAACTCATTCTCTACTAAAAAATCTTGGGTGAACACTAATAATAATCACAAGTTAACGTCTAGCAAACGAAGAGTGATGATAAGGTGGTTTTTTTTTTTAATTTGAAAAAATAATTTTCAGTAATTAATTGGAAATTTTTTTAAAATTTAAAAATTCAAATAAAAACTGAGGACCACAACTTTCTCACACTCATGTCATGCTCAAGTTAGAAAACCACAATATTCAATTGAGTCCTCTAAGTTTGACCACATAAGTATATTTTGTAGCTAAAATTTTGGTTTTGACATAATAGTTCTCAATGTTCTCTGTTATGTGTATAGCATTGTACAAAAACACAAGCACATATGTAATGAATTTCAAAAATTATCCAATTTCCTTCATATGTTTAAACTTCAAGTTTATGTTCAAGTACAACTTTATGTTACAAAATGTTTGTTAAATTCATTAGGGGAAAAATTATTTTCCCCTTATATGTTTAGTTCGAAATTTTCCTCCTTATATTTAAAACTAACTAATTTCTCATTCTATGTTTCCAAAATGTGCAAATATCCACATTTTGTTACTTTCTCAGTGAAATCCAATCGAATCCTTTTGAATCTTGAAATATTCTTTTGTGAAAAGTATAAAATACCATTAACTAAAAACAAAATGCTGAAATTGTCCAAATAATCTAACCCAGGTAAATTTAACCCAACTCGTAAATTAAACTTAATACATACAAAAAACTATCACATCTTGTTTCTCCCCAAAAAAAATAAAATAAAATAAAAAACTGGAAAGTATTGGAGATAGAAAATTAATCGAAGGATTTGTTTATGAAAATAAAATGAAATTATGAAGTTGTTAAGTTAGCATTAATTGTTTGGTGTAAAAAAAATTTCTTTTACTTCTTGTTAAACAACGTAGTGAATTACAGGCTTGTCTAACAATGAAGTCATTGAGAAGTAATAAATCTATAAATGTACTAATATCCTTAAGCTGTTAATTTTGCACTAATTGTTGTATACTTTTAAGGAGCCTTTTTTTTTTTTTTTTTTTTGGAGAAACAAGATATAACATTAATTTGAATGTGATATGTTTAATTTATAGGTTGGGTTAAGTTTACTTGAGTTAGATTATTTGGGGTACGGTGTTTTATTTTTAGTTAAGGGTAATTTAGACTTTTCACAAAAGAATATTCTAGGAATCTAGTGTTTCATTGGATTTAACCAAGATAGTAACGAAATATCGGCATTAGCTCATTTTGGAAATATAAAACAAGAAATTGATTGGTTAAAAAGGAATACAAATCATTTATACCACTTTTTATGTTCCACCAATCACAACTTGCCATGTATTTGTTTAGTTTTCCTTAAAATAGCCAAAGTTAAAAAAAAAAAAAAAAAAAAAAAAAAAAAAAACATGACAAGTTGTAATTAGTGAAAAATAAAGTGAAAAACAAAAATTGGGACAGTTACAGAGGATTTATATTCATTTTTAAGACAATGGGGAAGTGATTTTACCCTTAATGAATTTAATAAACATTGTTTCCAACATAAATTTGTGCTTAAACATAAACTTGAATTTTAAACATATAATATAAATTAAATAACTTTTAAAATTTATCCTGTACGTGCTCGTGTTTTTGTGTGATGTTATACACATATAAGAGATAAAACCAAAATATTAGTTATAAAATATACTTATCTAGTCAAACCTTTCTCACTTTCTCACACTCATGCTCAAGTTACAAAATATACTTTTGTGGTCAAAGCTATAGGACTACGCAAGTGAAAGGCAAGGAGACATTAATTAAAGGAGAAAACTTATACACAGTACTTTAGATGCTATTCTTTAGATTCTTTTTTTAAAATTCTGTCACGTGGTTACTTAACTAAAAAAATGCACTTTCATCTTATAAAAAAAATCACATGGTAGAATCTGAAGAGAGGAACTTAAAAAATAGCACTTAAGTACTGTACCTAAGTTTTGTCCTTAATTATATAAACTAGAAATAGAGGACCTAATTGTATTAAAGTAAAATTAAAGAACTGAATTAAATTAATTTGGTCAAAATTAGATAGTGTAATTTATAATTTAGCCAAAAGTAAAATTGAATCACTTATTAAAAATACATTGTTAGTAAGTGGCTTCAAGACATATAATTTAAAATGTAATTCTCACTGCATTATCTTATTTAATAATTTAAAGTCAAAACCATACAATTACTAATCATTAAGCATGGGAAATTAAAAAAATCTTGAATTTATTAGGAAGTTTGAACCACCAAAAAAAGTTCGTACTATTAGAATTCCTATTCGAAGAACCTACCATAGTATAAGCAAATTGAGAATAAGCAAGATAGAAAGCACTTTGAACCAATGGCAGAGCTACATGAAGACCGAAGGGAGCCTTGGCCCCCTCAAATTTTTGAAAAAATAGCGTGTTTCGTTTGTCGTTGCTGTTTCTTATTCGTCGACCATGGTTGTTTCTTCTTGGTCAGCCCTTACTGTGTCTTCTTTGTCGACCACTATTGTTGTTTAAGGGCTATACTTTAAACCCCATTATTTTAATCACCCAACAATGAAAAGATCAACAAAATTCATAATTATTCAGCAAAAAAAAAAATATTCATAATTATTTCAACAGCAGCATCATAATTCACTTAAATAAAACCTTCTGGGCCTAGGCATGTAGATGCTTCTTACTTTTGTTTTCAAGCCTAAACCCATTAAATCCCATTATGCTGTAAAAAGCCTAAAGGCTAAAGGATCTTTAGCTGCAAATAAATTTTATTCACCTGCCCCTACTTGAACATTTCCCTAATTCTAAGCTTCTAGTTTGAGTTAATTATGATTATAACCATTAACGTGAATTGATTCTTTCAATGCCATCAGGCCCTACTCGTAAGAAAAAAGAGCCCAGTGTAAAACCACCCCTTTTTTGTTCATGGCCCACGTGAGTGGGCTATGGGCTCTCTTTTGGACATCAAAGGCGTAGGCTTATTCTAAACATGGGCTTAGAAATACATATCGAGCCTTCTGCCCAAGACGAAAAGTATTGAAATTGATCACCATTTGGTTTTACAATCCAAAAACCGACCATATGATTCCCATATGCAAAGATCTACTTTCGAGACAGATTGGATCAAGAGTTGGGTATTGAGAGTTAGGAAATTTGTTAGGCAATCATTCGACCTGGCATGTTGATGTGGGTCAGCATTCATTAAGCATAAACAAACTTTTTTTTTTCCTTTGAGAATCAAGCGATTCAAGCCATATGCAAACTTGAAAATAAAAAGCTGTAATTGACTTAGGTATAAACATACCTTATTATCCCCACTAATAATTCAATATCTACTTGTGGGAGGTGGGATGCTTTGGGAAGGAAAGATTGTGGAAATCAAGGTGTTTCATCAATTCTAATTTGCACAAGTACTAACACAAATTTTTGTAAAAATAATTGTTTCTGTGAAGTTCACCAATGATACTCTGATGATAAAGTCAAATTAAGTCTAGTTCAACATATTAATAACTTTGCTTTTGTGAGTTTTTATGGTCATACTTTTTATGAAAGCAGTTCTTCCCTTTTTCAACTTGGATATGTCCCACCAATCTCAAGTTTTGGAAACGTATCTTATATCACTTTCACATTAGTATGTGGGCAACAAATAGGTAATTTTGACTTACTCAATGAGAAGGCTGATCGTATCACATTAAATGCAATATGAGGTAGTTGTAGCACAATAAATGTTGAAAGGGCCACGCCAAAATAGTTGGCGTTTCTTTGAGACCTCGTATCACATTAAATGCAATGTGAGGTAGTTGTGGCACAATAAATGTTGAGAGGGCCACGCCAAAATAGTTGGCCTTTCTTTGAGACAAATCGAAACAACTGATGCTTCTTTTTAGGTTAAGTTTATCGACATGATGTTGTGATTGGTTAACAAGATTCAAGATTCATAAAGTCAGCATCCCTTTGCAGCTCTATGGATTGGTCTCTCATTGTTCTTGGCTTCATTTTAACCCTCCACATTATCTTATAACTTCAACAACATAATTAATCAAACAGAGAATTACAAAGAAGAATAACTATAAAATTGGATATCTTTTTTCTAATTGCTGTAGACTCTCATTCACCTCTCGCCATTTTCCTCTATCCTGTTTAGCCTCTATGTTGCACACCCTTTCTTTGTTAACTTACAGTTATGCATGAAATTTTGCCATTTTGGTATGGATTTTTGTTTTAAAATAATAGCATATAATGTTTAAAATCCTATTGAGTAAAAACTCGGAGAACTAATTACTCTTCTTCACATGTAATTTATCATGTGCTTTAGGAGGTTTGAAACTTGAACATACACCTGTACACACTGACATTATATTTAATTAATTAATTTCAAAATAACAAGAAACTTTATAATTTATCTATTCATCTAACATGAGGTTATTAAGACATTTTATAGTTTGACACAAGGTCTTGCTATCATAGGTGTAGGTTCGCTCAAGCCAACCTTCAACATATTAATAATCACAACATAGCCAAAAATATATCAATATTTTAAGACAATTTTTTTTTAAGACAAAATAAACATGAATGAAATTGTATCTATCTCTAAATATTCTCGTATACTTATTTTATGCACACTCTTTTACTTAATATTTTCAATTACATCTCATCAAAAAAAAAAAATCATTGCATGAGTTAATAAACATATTTTAAAAGGCAAAAAATTTCATATTCACATTTAAAATATAAAAAGTAGATTTAGATGCGAAATAATGAGTGTGAGACATTCTATACCTTTTATATTAGGCTCTTTAGTAGTAATATATTTGCTCAAGATTATTTGCATATACTTTTTTTCTCTTTATGATAAACAATTATTTGCATTCACTTATTACAGTGGAAACTGTGATAACAAGATGGTATAAGCGAACCGTCCATGTGTTGAGTTGGTAAACTCAAAGTGAATGCGTGTTGCATACTGCAAAAGTGCATAGGCACTTGTGGCATTTAAGAACTTGAGCTGAAAACGTTGCCATTTTACGCTCCGCCCAAATGCCAAGGCACTTCAACAAGGCTCCAAAACCGTTTCCTAAAAGGCAAGTAACTTTTGTCTCTTCCAACTAGCCTCGGTATTTTCTTTCTTTCTTTGAGTAATTGATATAGATTACTATAATAAGTTATTACTTTTTTTTTATGTGAATAATAAGTTATTACTTGTTTCTTAATTCAGCCAAATAATATATTTTTTTTCTTTATTGTATTTTTCCCTGTTAAAAGTTATTGCATAAACCAAAGCTTCTTTTTTTTTTTTTTCCTCTTTTCTTTTTTGTTTTAGTAATGCTATGAACACACCCCTTCTCATACCCAACTATGTCAACTCTTGAATGGATTTTAGTATCTTTAAGATCATGTAGTAGACCCATGCAAGTAGGATATGGAAATGGGTGTGTCCCTATTACCTTCTTTTTTTTTTTTTTTGTCATACATTCCATGTGGGTATATACTGTATACATGTTGCATTTTAGGTGGCATAAAAATAAATTTTTTTTTCTGGTGGACATTTTTCATCCATCACTTTAAGGCGTGGACTAAATTGACACATATAATAAAAATTAGGGACAAAAAAGATAATGTACCCAATATTTTTTATGTGAGAAGAAACAAAAATTGCTTTTTGTCTCATTTTTAGGATCACAAATTCACAACCAAACATAGCCAATATTGTTAATTTGTTAGGTAGGGTTGCCTTATGATCTTGATTCTAATCTTTGTCCCCTTTTGTTTTTGTTTTGTTTTTTTTTTTTAGTAAACAGTAATATTTATTACTATTAGAATACACACGAAAATAGTAATACTAGTATTTTAAACCAAGTTTACAATACATTACATAACCAGAGTACAACTATAAATGTTAGACCTTTTATAGTTGTAGACTGTGATTATAAACAGCAGACACTAGGTAGGGTTGTCCCCTTTTGTTTTATTTTGTTTTTAACAACTCAATATATTTTAAGTGGATGCCACAACAATTTAAGTGGAAGTATTGATCTCTTTATTTATTTTTATTTTTCCCAAATACATTCATATACATATTATCCAAACATAGGGCTTATCCAGTTAATGATGAGCTAGAGAAATAATTCCAGCATTTAATAATCAACTAATCATTAAAGAATGTTATAACGAAATGCACAACTGAGCATCCGAGGCACCCCACTATTGGGACTTCCTCTAACATCAATCATTTGCAATATTTAATTAATGTAATCTTTTTAGTATAATTTCAATGCTCTTTAGGACCATTTATGCAAGACAATGTCCCGTCCCAGCAAGAAATTTAAGGTCCCAACTAAAACATGGCTGGAAATGCCTTCATATGAACAAAATGGACATTCTAAATAATTATTGCGAAACATTAATTTGTGGCTATCTATTTAACTTCTCACTTAAGTTAAAAAAAAGAGTTGCGCTAGAGACACTACAAATTGTTTTAAAGTTACACCATATTTACAACAGCTAAGGTGTCAATCCCACATAGGTCAAAATAAAATAATAAAATGTGCCTAGGACATATCACAATTAAAAATTTGGAGTTTGTGAGATTTTGTTGTGTCCATAGAATTTCTCATTTAAAAGAAAAAATCTATTTAACTTCACAGTGTATACAAAGAATTTCACAATATTTTTCACAACCATTGAGTTGACAAACTTTTACTGTTTTTTGTTTGGACTCACTACTGATATCACTTTTTCACCAACCACTAACAATCTACCACGTCAATAGATGTGGAATTTTTTGTCTTCTGGATACCCACTACCTAATGGTCAAAACTCAAAAAGGGTAAGAACTAAGTAGCCAACTAAAAGTAAAGACTTATAACTTTGATCAAAATTTAATTCAGTACTCTAACTTCACTTTTATTCAATCAAGTCTTCTGAGTTTCAAATTTATTCAATTAAAACATTCATGTCAACTTCTGTTAGATTTTGACGTGAAGTGTCCTAATTTTGCTATTTTTAAAACTTTTAAGTTTAAAAAAATCCAATTAATTATTAAAAATAATTTATGGAAAATAAATTTATATATATTTATATATATATTCTCAATGAAACTCAACATTCAAAAACCAATTGTGATGCTTGTCATGTTCGTTATGTTGTTTGGGTACAAGCAAAGGCCCTGCAACAACACCTTCATGGTCAAAATAGGTAAAGTAAAGAGAAAAAAATAACCAACTTTGAACTAGAGGGAGAAAGCGTTTGTAAAAGGAGAAAATTCAATTAAGAATTGAAATAAATTAAAAATATGAGGGACAAAAGGTGTAGAGAGAGTGAAAGGGCTGTGAAAAATACAAATAAGAAACTAAATTGAACCCAACAATTGTTGATGACCAATAAAATTTGAAATTTGATATTATGGGTGTGATCAGAAATTCTCACCAATTACTGCAAATTACCTATCTGCAGATTTTGGACTTCCTCATCCACTACGATTGGTTGATAGTACCCCTGAGGTAAACTCGTTCTCTATTGAAAAATCTAGGGTGAACACTAATAACAATCACAAGTTGACGTCTAGCAAATGAAGAGTAACGATAAGGTGGTTTTTTTTTTTTTTTTTCTTTTTTAAAAATTTGGAAAAATAATTTTTAGTAATTAATTGAAATTTTAAAAAAATTAAAAAATTAAAAAAAAAACTAGGACTAAAACTTTCTCACACTCATGTCATGCTCAAGTTATAAAACCACAATATTCAATTGAGTCCTCTAAGTTTGACCACATAAGTATATTTTGTAGCTAAAATTTTGGTTTTGGCATAATAGTTCTCAATATTCTCTTTTATGTGTATAGCATTGTACAAAAACACGAGCTCATATGTAATGAATTTTAAAAGTTATCTAATTTCCTTCATATGTTTAAACTTCAAGTTTATGTTCAAGTACAACTTTATGTTACAAAATGTTTGTTAAATTCATTAGGGGAAAAATTACTTTCCCCTTATATGTTTAGTTCGAAATTTTCCTCCTTATATTTAAAACTAACTAATTTCCCATTCTATGTTCCAAAATGCGCAAATATTCACATTTTGTTACTTTCTTAGTGAAATCCAATCGAATCCTTTTGAATCTTGAAATATTCTTTTGTGAAAAGTATAAAATACCATTAACTAAAAATAAAAGGCTGAAATTTCCCAAATAATCTAACCCAAGTAAATTTAACCCAACCCGTAAACTAAACATAACACATACAAAAAACTATCACATCATTTTTCTTCCCAAAAAAAAAAAAAATTCCCTCGAAAGTATTGGAGATAGAAAATTAATTGAAGGGTGTGTTTATGACAATAAAATGAAATTATGAAGTTGTTTTGCATTAATTGTTGGGTTTAAAATAATTGACTTTTACTTGTTATTAAACAGCATGGTAAATTACAGGGGTGTACAATGTATTGATCGTAGTACTACTATATTTGCAAATGCACTGATATCCTTAAGCTGTTAATTGAGCATTAATTGTTGGATACTTTTAACGAGTGTTTTTTTTTTTTTTTTTGTGAGGGGGGGAAACAAGATATAACATTAATTTGAATGTGTTATGTTTGATTTATAGGTTGGGTTAAGTTTACTTGAGTTAGAGTGATGATGCACTGAAAATCAGTAGGCTGAACTTTTTGGACTTGGATGATCTCAAAGGCCTGTAAAAATGAAGAAAAGAATCAAAGGAGACCGGAGTTGGCCGGTCTAAGATCCTCCGATGATGAAGTTAGTTTTTCTCTTCAAAACCAAAAATTCAAATTTTATCAAAAGTGTAAAAAGGGATCCAGACTTACTTTTTTTTGTCGAAGATAGGTTTTTATATAGGGCTATGGGAGCAGTTACTGCCTTGTAACTTTCCCCTTATTTGTGGAGGTCAGAAGATAACTGCTATAGGAAATTAAGTATTTGTCGAGAGGTTGCAACAGTGTCCCAGGATCTTTCCACGTAGTTTGATTTTCCTATCCATGGCAGGATTTCAGTTGAGGCTCGTCCATACTTGGACGACCATTGAAGGCCTTCAATACTTGGACGACCTCTCCAGGCTTATTGCATTTCTATAGATCCATGTCTAAGGGTGAGGAAGCAGAAACTATACAGATGGCTGTATCGTGTCACTCGTCCTACGAAGTTACATCCCAGGACGAGCTCATTTCTTATGGACGACAATCACAAGGACGAGCTACACTTCTGGTCTTCCCCATTAGTTGCCCCTTTGCCCTTATGTTGTCCGTCCTAGAAAACTTTTACTTTATTTTACTCTCTCTTTTCTTCTTCTTCTTTTTTTTTTTAGTCGAACGCAATTCAGTCATAACTCCTCGTTTTTCGAGAAATGCCACATGGCTTGTCCTGATCAATCCCGTTGTTTCGAGTGTTGAACCATGTTGCCTATAAATAGTAGAATTTCTCTCCTGCCCTTCTCATTTCAGAAATTTTCCTCCTTGATCTGTCGTCGAGAGCCTCATCTAGAAGTCCTTCACGTCCATAGTCCTCTTCCGTTTAGAGCCAAGTACTTCTCTTTCCTCGTCTTTAAGTTTCCTTTAAGTTTTCAAAGATAATGTCAACTGTTATCTCATCGTCCAGCAATAGTACAGGAAAAGCTATAGACGAGTATCATGATGTCACCAGCTATAGCAGCTCTGACAATAGCACTAGTTATAGTAGTAGTGATAGTGGGGGAAGTAGTATAGACGAGGATACATTTCTAGCGTCCCTAGGGTCCCCTTAGAGGTTCTACAAGAACAACTTAGGAAGGCTTCTGGGTCCCAGGCTAGTACCTCGTCCAAAGTCCCTCCGTCTAGTCCTTTGGACGAGGAGGAGACCGTTTATAGTTGTGCAATAGGTGTTTCGTCCAAAACAAATGAACAAAGGCTCAACAATCTTAGGTCATGGTATCAAATCCCTGACGAGCTTAATCCTAGATTACCCGTCCGTGGAGAGTGGTGTTGTAGCCCTCATTATGGAATAGGTGTCTATGAGGCTTATTTTCTGGGGGATTTGAGATTACCTTTGAATTCATATGCTACAAAGTTGCTGGTTAGATTAGGTTTGGGAATTTGTTAGTTTAACCCAAATGCATGGAGATTGATTATCTCTATGTAGATTTTGTAAAGGGAAGTATTGGGAGGGGACCGTCCTCTCACAGTGGACGAGTTTCTCTTTTGTTATAAATCCTCGGAAATAAACCAATCCCTTAGCTTCCATCAGTTTATAGCTAGGGGCTCAAATTGTAGGTTGATTAAGTCCCTGGCCTCGTCTGATAGGAACTGGAAGACAGAATTCTTTTTCGTCTCTAGTTTTTGGGCTGGGAACCTTGTGGACGTTGGCAGGGACACGTTTTCCCCTTACGAGGGAAACTTAGGGAACCTTCGTCCTGAAGGTATGTCCCTTACCCTCTTTTTTTTATATTTTATTTTTATTGTGTCTAACCTTTATTCGTTTATTGCTTTACAGCTGTTGGACGTCCTTCTTTGAGCAAGTTCTTCCGTGATCGCATCTATAGGGCTCGTCTGCACGTTGATAGGGATTTCCATTCTTTGGTTACCCCTAGACATCTAACCAAGTGGGGACTTAGCCCTGAACCGTCCGACGAAGCCATTGCACACGAGGTCACAATTCGTAGACGTAAGTTTTAAACTTTGACAAATGTTATGCAATACATTTCTGGTTTCATCAAAAATAATTTTTATTATTTTTATCATTTATCTTTCAGGGATAACAACTATGAAAGAAAATAGGGGGAAAGAAGTTGTGGACGAGGGGAATAGGTCTGAAGTCCCGTCCCAAACTCGTCTTTCAGCTGGGGACAAGAGAAAGAACCTGTCTAAGAACCTCGACTTGGGAAATCTTCCCAGTCGTGGAGGGAAGAAAGCCAGGCATGGGTCGTCCCAAACGGTAGTCAAGTCTACCCTCCCCTCATCTCAGCCATCCGTCTAAGTCTTGGATGTGGATTCACCAACTCCTGAAGTTACCCCGTCCAAGACTCTTCTGTCTAAGACTGCTGCGCCTGCCTCGTCCCAGCCTTCTCAAAGGATTCCCACGAACCTTATTGAAAATGAGGATTTAGCTTGAGGTCGTTTTGAGAATGTTGTGTCTAACGAGGACATAGCTGCATGCTATGACATGTCCTTGAAGGACTTTGAACATTCTGGTGTTCATGATCTCTTTAAGGTATGTTATTTTATTTTGTGTCGTCTCTATCATTTCATACTTTTTCTTGTCTAACCATTGGTTTATCCTCACCTTTTGTAGGCAATGTCAATGTTCATCGCGGCGTCCAAGTAGGCTACAAAGTTGGACAAGACGAGAATTCTGTTGGAGACGAGGGTTCAAGAGGTGAGGGATGAGTGCAAGAAATGGGCTGAGATGGCAGCGAAGGCTAAGGACGAGGCTAAGGAGCTGCAGGACCATATTAAGGAGTTGAAGACTGACATCATAGAGAAGGATACTCGTTTTGATCACCTCCACAAGAGGAATGACGAGTTGAGTACCCTTCTCGAAAAAACCAAGGGGGACGCAATTGCAGAGTTTAAGACGTTCAAGCAATATACTGATTTACTAGACGCCAATTATGCAGCTAGGTTTGAAGACTTCAGAATGGACATTATGGAGAACTTCCCTGGGTTTGATTTCAGTTCTATCAAACTCAATCTTGGTGGTGCTACTTCAAGCTCCCTCCTCTAAATTGGCTCAAAAGATGTCAATGTTGAGGACGACGCTACCACTCAGCCAAATCAAGACAACCCTAATGTTCCTCCCCAGTGAAGACAGCTTTTATATTTTCATTTATTTTTGTATTATTATGTATTTTTATTTGGTCCTTTTGACCATTAAATGTAACTCAAGTACAATTGGCTCGTCCAAAGTTTTTTGGACGAGCCCACAAACAAGCTTTGTTAATTTCTACTTTTATGCGTTTTTGGACGTTGGTTGTCCCTTTTTATTAATGAATGGATATTTGTTTCCTTTTATCTTTTCTTTCATTCATTAAAATGTTGCATGGACGAACTTATCTTGCATCCGGTATTCTCAACCTTAACTTATTCATGATTAGAATTTGTCCAAGATAACTTATTCATGATTAGAATTTGTCCAAGACCTATTTGAATTTATAATACAACTCATCCATGGATATTATTTTTCATAAATGTTATGGACTCAGCATCCTCCCTCGTTCATTAGGTGGACGATTCTTTGCTCGTCTTGGGGTAGGTTTGCTAGTTTTCTTGATTCAACTTTTACTCGTCCAAGGATTGGACTGTTTTAGTTTAAGCATGTATTTTCCTCGTCCATGGGCGGACCGAGCATCCCTCGTCCATGGCTGGGTTTACATGTTTAAGGCTTTCGCTCGTCTCTTGTTTGAACGACTATGCCCTGTTTTTGCTTAATCCTTATTTCAAGGAAAGCTTAAACGTTACATCCCTTCGTCCAGAGATTTGTACTCGTCTTTAGACCTTGGTCTTTTTGGCAGATGAAGTTATGGAGAAGATTTTTACATTATATGTATTCGAAAATCCGAACCATTTTCATAATATATAAACATCGTCAACAAGTATGGCACATAATTTTAGAAACTAGTGCCTTATTTATACAAACATCCAAGCTTATGACTTCGTCCATAGCTAATTTAGAACTAATATCGTCTTAAGGAATAAAAACATAACATATAATGCTGATCAACACATACAACAGAAAGTACTGGGCTTGGACTCGTCCAGGATGCAGGGTCTCGTCCAAAATAATGCTCGTCTAGGTTATTACTGATAATACTTTCTCAGGTGTTCAACATTCTAAAGGTGTTCCAACTTTCTCCAATCCAAGGCTTCTAAGTAATATGACCCTTGTCTTTTACAATTGACAACCCTGTAGGGTCCTTCCCAATTGAGTCCCAATTTTCCATGAGCCGGGTTCCTGGTTGCGAGAGAGATCCTTTTCAAGACAAGGTCCCCTATGTTGAAACATCTAGGCTTCACCATTGCGTCATATTGTCTAGACATGAGTTTTTTATACCTTGCTATCCTTTGCTTTGCATCCATCCTTACCTCATCTATAAGATCAAGGTTAAGGCGCATTTGATCTTCATTTGTTTCACCTTGGTATTTTATCACCCTATGACTGGCCATGTGAATTTCTGCAGGTATCACTGCCTCACTTCCATAGGCCAATTTGAAAGGAGTTTCCCCCGTAGGGGTTCTCACAGTCGTTCAATACGCCTATATAACACTAGGTAGCTCGTCTGGCCATACCCCTTTTGCCCCTACAAGCCGAGTTTTGATGATCTTCAATAAGGATCGGTTTGCTACTTCTACCTGACTGTTTGCTTGAGGGTGGGCGGGTGAGGAGTAATGATTGTGAATTCCGAAATGTTCGCAGAAATCTCTAAAAAGTGCATTATCAAATTGTCGCCCATTGTCTGACACTAGCACTCTGGGCACTCCAAATCTACAAACGATGTTTTTCCAGACGAAGTTCTTGACATTTTGTTGTATGATTTTTGCTAAGGGTTCTGCTTCTACCCACTTAGTGAAGTAGTCGATCCCAACTACCAAAAATTTCATATGTCTGGTTCCAAGTGGAAAGGGACCTAAGATATCCAATCCCCATTGTGCAAACGGCCATGGGGCCATCATTGGAATGAGATATTCCACTGGTTGTCGAGAGATGTTGCTAAAGCGTTGACATTGGTCACATACCTTGACATAAGCCTTCGCATCTGCTTGAATAGTTGGCCAATAATACCCTGCACGAACGACCTTATGAACCAACGCTCTTGCCCCTGAGTGGTTACCGCATACTCCTTCATGAATCTCTCTCAACACATAGTTTGACTCAGTCGGGGCTAAATATCGTAAGTAAGGTTGGGAGAAACCCCGTTTGTACAACACCTCATCTATAAGAACATATTTGGCAGCTTTGATTCTTATCTTCCTGACTTCGTCTTTGTCCTGTGGAAGCCTTCCATCTTTAAGATAGATAATTATCGGAGTCATCCAATTTTCTGCCTCTTCAACTTCTTGTACTTCCGGTAGATCTTTGCTTGGCATGTACTGGATTTCATCAATCTTATCGATGGCTTCCCCTAGTGAGGCCGCTTTTGCCAGAGCATCTGCTTCCACGTTTTCCTCCCTTGGGAGTTGAACAAAACTGGCTTCGTTGAATTTCTTGACGAGCTGCCTTACCTTGTTTAAATATTTCACCATTCGGTTTTCTTTGGCTTCACATACTCCATTTATTTAACTAATGATCAACTGGGAATCTCCTCGGACGATGATGGACTCCGTCCCCAAGGACTTGGCCAATTCTAATCCTTTGAGGAGAGCCTTATATTCAGCTTCATTGTTGGTGGTTTGGTACTGTAAACGGACTGCGTACTTTAACTTATCTCCTTCCGGGGATTTGAGTATAACCCCAACTCCTCCTGCATACAACGTGGACTATCCGTCCACATTAATGACCCACTCTTGAGCTTTGCGCAACTCGTCCAGCTCTCCTTGACTAGGTGTAAACTCTGCAATGAAATCCGCCAGCGCTTGTGCTTTAATCGCATTCCTTGGTTGATACCTGACATCGAACTCACTTAGTTCTATAGCCCATTGGATCAGTCGTCCTGCAGCTTTTAATTTGCTCATTGCCTTCTTTAACGGGTGGTCCGTCTAGACGTTAATAACATGAGCTTGGAAGTAATGCCTTAGCTTCCTAGAGGCTGTAACTAAAGCGAAGGCTAATTTTTCCATGGTGGGATATCGTCCTTCTGCTCCTTTTAGTGCTCGACTTGTATAGTAAATCAGTTTATGAACCCTTCTTTCTTCTCTAACTAGAGCCAAGCTCACTGCATGTGGGGACACTGCCAGATACAAGTATAACTCTTCACTAGGCACAGATGGACTTAGCGAAGGAGCCATGGTAAGGTACATTTTTAGGTCTTCGAAAGCTTTCTGACACTCATCCGTCCACTCAAACACCTTTCTAGGAACCTTAAAAAATGGTAAACATTTGTCAGTGGCTCTAGAGACAAGCCTGTTAAGGGCAGCGACTCGTCCGGTAAGAGATTGGACTTCTTTGATATTTCGTGGGGATTTCATATCTAATATTGCTTGAATCTTGTCAGGGTTTGCTTCAATTCCCCTATGCGAAACCATAAACCCAAGAAATTTTCCTGATGAAACTCCGAAAGCGCACTTGTTGGGGTTTAATTTCATGTTGTATCGTCGAAGTGTGTCGAAGGTTTCTTGCAAGTCGTCCAAGTGCTTCCTCTCGTCTAGGCTTTTTACGAGCATATCATCAACATAGACTTCTACATTTCTCTCGATCTGCGGTCTAAACATTTAGTTGACCAATCTTTGGTACGTTGCCCTTGCGTTCTTCAGACTGAAGGACATCACCTTGTAGCAAAACAAGCCTTGACTGGTGATGAAGGATGTTTTCTCTTAGTTCACTTCATCCATCCTTATCTAATTATATCCGGAGAAGGCGTACATGAAACTTAGCAACTTATGACTTGCAGTCGAATCCACCAACTGATCAATACGCGGCAATGGGTAATTATCCTTGGGGCAGGCTTTGTTTAGATTGGTAAAATCCACACATATTCTCCATTTGCCATTAGTCTTCTTGACCATTACTACATTGGCCAACCAATCTAGATAATAGACCTCTCGAATAAACTTTGCCGCAGTCAACTTTTGAACCTCTTCTTTAATGGCATTGTCTCTCTTAGGAATAAACACTCTTTTCTTCTGTCGTACTGGTTTAGAGGATGGATATACATTTAGACGATGGGTAATGACAGCAGTGTTTATGCCTGGCATATCTTCATAACTCCATGCGAACACGTCAATGCTCTCCTTTAGAAACTAGACAAGATCTTGCTTCATCCTTTCGTCCATATCCGCTCCAACTCTAGTGCACCTTTCAGGGTTATCCTTGTCTAAAGAGATGGTTTCTAGTGCTTCAGTTGGTTCTGCCACAACCCTTCTCTCTTCAATGTTCATCGTCTAGACTTGTTCGTCCATGGCCAACATGGCCAAGTAGCATTCTCTTACTGCTAGCTAATCTCCCTGCACTTGCCCCACCCCATGCTCTGTAGGGAACTTGACTGAGAGGTGGTAAGTAGACGTGACTACCTTCCAGCTGTTTAAAGTAGGTCTTCCAATAATAGCATTATAAGAAGAGGGACAGTCTACCGCAAGGAAATTCACGTCCTTGGTTATTTGCTGCGGGTATGCACCCACCACCACTGGCAATGCAATAATGCCGACGGGTTGTACTTTCATTCCTCCAAACCCTACCAAGGGTGAATTCACTAGACGGAGTTGATCTCATCCAAGCCTCATTTGATGAAAAGCTGAATAATACAAAATGTCTGCCGAACTTCCATTGTCCACTAACACCCTTCTAGTTGTATAGCCGTCAATGAGTAAGGCAATGACGATGGCGTCGTCATGGGGGTGGTGAACTCTTTCAACATCCTCGTCCGTGAACGTGATGGGTTGTTCGTCCATTGTCCTTACCCTCGGTGGTCGTCCAGATAGTTAGACGTTTTGCACTACCTTAAGGTATGTCTTTTTAGACCTGGAAGATTACCCAGTTGAAGCTCCTCCTATAATTACTCTTATCTCTCCAAGTGGGGGCCGTGACGACTCTTTTACTTTGCCCTTTAACTTCTCGTCTTTGTGATCTCGTTCTAGGAAACTTCTCAATTTTCCTTTCCTGATGAGGTTTTCAATTTGCTGCTTCAAATCGTAACACTTGTCCATGTCATGCCTATGGTCTCTATAGAAGTGGCAATACTTGTTTCTATTACGCTTATTGAGATCTCCCTTCATCTTATCTGGCCATTTCAAAGAAGGATCATCCTTGATTTACATGAGAACCTGTTCAAGAGGCACGTTTAGTGGCATGTATTGTTGATTCTATGGTGAGGGACCTGCCTTCTTATTATCCCGATCTTTCTTATCATCTACTCGTCCCTTCTTTGGACGAGGCCCTTACTTGAAATGCCGCGTGAGGCTCGCTTCCATTCTATCAGCTCTCTTCCTCTTTTTAGCTATGATTGCGTCTTTTGCATTCATGAAATTTTGGGCCGAATAGACTAGTTCCGCCATGGTTTGAGGCTCCTGCTCATAAAGCTTGTGGATGAACAAATCAGAATTAACCCCATTATGGAAGGTTGCCAATAGTAACTTGTTGTCCATCTCATCCAGCGCTAGGGCTTCTCTATTGAAGCGAGTGATGAAGGAGCGCAAGCTCTCATTTTCTACTTGTTCTATAGTTAACAGGATGGACGAGGAACGTTTGTGTCTTTGCCCTCCAATAATATTATTGAAAAATAACTTACTCAATTCTTCAAAGGAACCTACCGTATTCGGCGGTATTTTACTAACCATACTCGCGCTGGTCTCTTAAGTATAGTAGGGAAGTCTCTGCACATGATCTCGTTTGGAACCTCTTGGAGATGCATTGTTATTTTAAAAGTAGCAATATGGTTAAATGGGTCTCGCGTTCCGTCGTATGAGTCCAAGGAAGGCATCTTGAATTTCGTAAGTAAGGGGTGACCATTAATGGTAGCAATGAAAGGGGAGTTTGTTCGGTGGACCAAATCCTCTACAGGATTTTTTCTCCTCATGTTCTCCTGCATCTCATCCATGACCTTCTTCATTTGATCCATCTCTCTCTCCAGACGTGGCACTCTTCGCGAGGTGGTGCCCCTCGACTGGCTTTCTGGCCAAAGATTCCCTCTATCTTCCTGACTCTGGGCTTGTCCTTTCACGTATCCTTCATGATGTTGTCTCCTTAGATTTATCTCCCTTGTCAACTCTTGGTTTTGGCAAGTTAACTCTGCCATGGCGGCTACCATGGATTGTATATGTTGAACTGAAGACGGTTGTATAACAGATACTGATTGACGATCTCAATAGGGATTGCTAGAAGCATCCCTGCTTTCTTGATGGCCCGGGCTAGTGGCCCTTGATCTTGTTCTAACCATGCAGCCTTTTTGTCGGAGAAAACGTGAAAAGAAAAGAATCAAAGGAGACCGGGGTTGGCTGGTTTAAGATCCTCCGATGATGAAGTTAGTTTTTCTCTTCAAAACCAGAAATTCAAACTTTATCAAAAGTGTAAAAAGGGATCCAGACTTACCTTTTTTTGTCGGAGATAGGTGTTTATATAGGGCTATGAGAGCGGTTACTGTCTTGTAACTTCCTCCTTATTTGTGAAGGTCAGAAGATAACTGCTATAGGAAGTTAAGTATTTGTCAGGAGGTTGCAACGGTGTCCCAGGATCTTTCCATGTAGTTTGATTTTCCTATCCATGGCTGGATTTTAGTTGAGGCTCGCCCATACTTGGACGACCATTGAAGGCCTTCAATACTTGGACAACCTCTCCAGGCTTATTGCATTTCTATAGATCCATGTCTAAGGGTGAGGAAGCAGAAACTATACGGATGGCTGTATCATGTCACTCGTCCTACAAAGTTACATCCCAGGATGAGCTCATTTCTTATGGACGACAATCACAAGGACGAGCTACACTTCTGGTTTTCCCCATCATTAATTATTTGGGGTATAACATTTTATTTTTAGTTAAGGGTAATTTAGACTTTTCACAAAAGAATATTCTAGGAATCAAGTGTTTCATTGGATTTAACCGAGATGGAAATGAAACATAGACATTAGCTCATTTTGGAAATATAAAATGAGAATTGATTGGTTAAAAAGGAATACAAATCCTCTGTATCACTTTTTGTGTTTTACTTTATATTCCATCAATCACAACTTGTCATTTATTTGTTTAGTTTTCCTTATAAAATAGCCAAAGTTTAAAATGGAAAAAATAAATAAATAAATAAACACATGACAAAGTTGTAATTAGTGAAACATAAAGTGAAAAACAAAAATTGGTACAGTTACAGAGGATTTGTATTCGTTTTAAAGACAATGGGGGAAGTGTGTTTACCCCTAATGAATTTAATAAACATTTATTCCAATATAAATTTGTACTTAAACATAAACGTGAATTTTAAACATTTAAAATAAATTAAATAACTTTTAAAATTCATTCTATACATGCTCGTGTTTTTGTGTGATGCTTTACATATATAAGAGATAAACCAAAATATTAGCTATACAATATATTTATTTGGTCAATTCTTTCTCACTTTCTCACACTCGTGCTCAAGCTACAAAATATATTATGAGGTCAAAGTTATAAGACTGAGCATGAGAAAGACGAGGACACCTTAATTAAATAAACTAAAAATGGAGGACCCAATTGAATTGAATTAATTGGTCAAAGTTAGATGGTGTAATTCATAATTTAGCCCAAAAGTAAAATTGTATCACTTATTAAAAAATACATTGTTAGCAAGTGGCCTCCAAACATATAATTTAAAATGTAGTTCTCACTGAAATATCTTATTTAAAAACGTAAAGTCAAATTCATACAATTACTAATCATTAAGCATGGGAAATTAAAAAAATCTTGAATTTAGAAGTTTGAACAACCAAAGAAAGTTTGTACTATTAGAATTCCTATTCGAAGAACCTACCATAGCATAAGCAAATTGGAACAAGCAAGATAGAAAGCACTCTGAACACTAAACTCTCTAGTCCTTGTGATGCAGGACAACCAAAACAAAATTGAAACAACGGAAAAATAAAGGGATATGACCTAGGAGTCAGCACCTAGGCCTTGCTTGGAGTCAGCACTAAGTGGAAAAACCACTAGGAGTCAGCACCTAGGGTAGACCTGGAGTCAGCACTAGACTAAAGAAAGACCAAACGGCCATTGTTTTTCATTCATCAATATATCAACTATCTCCTCAAGGAGTACAATAAGTTGCTTATAAAGGATTACTAAACCCTAGTTCTAATTGGCTAGGAAACCCTAATTACCTTATTACAAAAATAACCTTACTTCTAAATTGAAATACTAAAAGCCCAATAAACTAATAGGACCTAAAATATAAAAATAAAATTGGCTTGCAAACATAAATAATACTAAACAATAATCTTCTTACGTCTCCTGCATCATTCTCCTCTGGTTGGAGAAAACTCAACCTCGAGTTCTAAAGCGTTGAAGGATTAGGATGCTGACAAGTAACACTTGCTTCAAGTCTGGAATCACCTTAGGGAGCATAGAGAAAAGAAAAACCTTGAATTCCACCATGTCAAACTCTTCTAGAATAATAAAATCAACGTGTGGAATCAACATAATCTTATCTTGAACCATTGGAAGCACTATGTTATCCACTTTCTCCACTTTCGCAAACTGTTTGTCTTCATGCACCATGGAAGGCTAATCAAAAGTAGATTCATTAGCTTCCAATATCACATCATGCACACCCTCTAACATTTTACTCTCTTTAGAGGCCATCTCTTCACCTTTTTGTTCTTCAATAGATTCGTTTCCTTGCACGCATGTTAAAGCAACACTTGCTGAGGCGTGTACATCTTTGTCAACATTAAGCTTTGGTGTCACTTGAGGTTTCTCCACTAACAACATATCATCATAAATGTTGTCTTCTATGGGGGCAGCAATAATTTTATTGTGATCAATTATCCTTGGTTTCCCTATTGAATCAGTTTGAGTTTTCATTTGCTTCATATGAGCAATCATGTCTTGAACATTTTTCATGAGCTTTTCAGATAATTCCTTTAATTCCTTGGGAGATTGTTCAAAAGTGCAATGAGGACATGAAATGGGATGAGGATGAGGATTCATCATATTTGCTTCAACTTGAAAAGTACCACACTGAGATTGGGGTAGATACTTAGCTCGATAGTATGGTGACAAATACTCATCACAAAGCTTTTCTTTCATATCTTCCCACACACTAATGGCAGGTTCATACTTCATATAGCGAAAATATTCAAGGTTCTCCCAAAAGCTTTGTGCTTTACCTCTTAACTTCAACTTGGCAAACCTAACCTTGTTGTTATCTGCAAAATTTGCTTACTCAAAGAATTGCTCCATCCCATTCATCCAGTTGACAAAATCTCGTGGATAAGTTTCACAACCATCAAAATAAAGTGCTTCTAATATTACCATAATTCTCTAAAATAGTGCTTCAACAAATAGTTGCTGTGATTTTCTCTGGATAAATCGTTGGAATGGGCTTCTAAGACTGTTCTCCTAAATAGTTGTTGGGATTGGGCTTGTTGGCAAGTTTGGATTCGTGCTTTTTTTTTTTTTTTTTTGTAGGGGCGGGGTCTTCTACTTTTAAAGGAAAACTGGTGTTGTATAAGCTAGGCTTAGGGCTTGTTAAAAGGATCGAGCTGTGGGTTTTGCAATAGGATGACTTTTTCTTTTTTTTTTTAAGTGGGTGGTGGCCTATTGGATTGAGCTAAATTTATAATGGGTTGTGCTGGGTTCTTTATTTGAGTCGGGTAAAATTGTGTTTGAGTGGCTAATGGGTTAGGTACAATTTTGAGAGACAAATTCGCTGGTTTTTTTTTTTTTTTTAACAAAAAGCTTGGTTACGTCAATGGCTAAAGAAGGGAAATAAGGGAATTTAGACAGGCCAGTGGGTTACCTCATGAGATTGGATAGATGCAAGTTTGGCGTTGCAGTAGAACTAACGGCGTGCAAGGCTGAGGCTTTCGATGGTGTTGTGGTTGTGGTGGTTGGCCCTTCCGGCAACTTGTGATGGCTATGGGTAGCAACTTTGGAACGACGAGGTGAGATCGGTATTAATGAATTCTTGCGGTATTGTTCTAGTGGAGTGGGTTATGGGTTTTCAGGATCTGGTTTCCTTTATGGTGGTTGCCTTTTGTGTGGGTATTGTGGTTTGATGGGATGAGAAACATAGAAATGATTTTTTTTAAAAATTTTTTTTTTTGGGTGATATTTTCTGGTTCTTTCCTGCAGTGATGCTTCAACAAATTGGTGTTTGCTCTGATACCAAATATGACGCAGGACAACTAGAAAAAACAACAATAAAATAAAGGGATTTGACCTAGGAGTCTGCACCTAGGCCTTGCTTGGAGTCAGCACCAAGCGGAGAAACCATTAGGAGTCAGTACCTAAAGTAGACCTAGAGTCAGCCTCAGACTAAAGAAAGACCAAACAACCATTGTTTTTCATTCTTCAAAATATCAAACCTAAAGTAGACCTGGAGTCAACCCCAGACCAAAGAAAGACCAAACAACCATTGTTTTTCATTCTTCAAAATATCAACTCTCTCCTCAAGGAGTACAATAGGTTGCTATAAAGGATTGCTAAACCCTAGTTCTAATTGGCTAGGAAACCCTAATTGCCTTATTACAAAAATAACTTTACTTCTAAATTGAAATACTAAAAGCCCAATAAACTAATAGGACCTAAAACATAAAAATAAAATTGACTTGCAAACATAAATAATACTAAACAATAATCTTCTTGCGTCTCCAACATCACCTTGAGGGAATCCAAATAAGCTTATCTTTAGAAATATAGATCATAAAGTGGAATTCTCTTGATCACTTCTACATCCATAGGAGTATAGTATAGACCCATATAATTCAAACACAAACCTTATTATCATTCCCAACTCTCCAGTCTCCAACATGTACCCTATTCAAGCAAATGGCTTGCTGCCAAGATACTACGCCTAGGGGTATGCATGGGTCGGGGTGGATCGAGTTAAGGGGATTTTTTGACCCAACCCACCATGGTGGGTTAAAAAATATTCAGCCCAACCCAACCTATCACATAAGTCCAGCCTAACCCACATGAGGCAGGTTGGGTTAGGTTGAACCCATGGGTTGGACAATTTTTTTTATTACTATTATTATTAAATTGAGCAAAAAAAAAAAATATATCACACTTGCCACCTGAGTTGATAAATAAAATATACATTAATATATGAACTAATATACATTAATATTGGCTTTTATATAGGATAGGAGGAAGAGCTGGTTATTTAAAAAAAATTTATTTATTATATAATATATTTTAAATATATAAATTAATTATATGGGTGGGTCGGGTCAAGTAGGGTTTTGGCGGGTTAGGAATTTATGACCTGAACCCAACCCGACCCGCTATCAAACCAAATTTTGTAACCCAACCCAACCCACCAAGCCCTAAAAACCGACCCAACCCGGCAGGTTGAGTTGAGTCGGGTTGGTTTTGGCGGGTTGCGGGTTGGTTGCACACCCCTAACTATGCCCAAGTATATGAGGGAAGACGACCCAACTTTGCATCCATGAAACTATCATTTGGCAAAATATTTAGCCTTTCAAACTCGAGCTAGAAGAGAGTCGTGACTCATGAGTGTTAAGAATGCAGCCTTGTTTGGCCAACAAGACCATATTAAAAGAGTGCATATCCTGAAATCACATTCCACCTTGCTTCTTATATGATAGCAAATTTTAGACCCTCCAACCCAATGAATTCTTCTTTCATTTGCCTTCTGACCACACCAAATGAATTCATCATTCTTGTTGAATCCTTACATACTTTTAATGGAAGCTTGAAACAAATCGTAACAAAAGTAGGAATCGGCTGTACAATAGATTTAATCAATACTTCATTCCCAGCATTAGAGAGACAACTTTTCCCTCCATTCATTAATTCGATTCCAAAATTTATCCTTCAAATTATTAAAAACTGGCATCCTTGATCTAGCCACATTAGCAGGCAAACCCAAGTAACATTTCCTGAGCGTCCAATATGGCATGCATAGTCACATAGAGTTGATCTAAAATTTCTAATAATTATAAATTTATAATTAAGAGTAGTGTTTATTACACACACTAAAAATGAATTGAAATTGTGTGTGAATTGGTGTATGCACATTTTTCCTATAATTAATTCTATTTGTCATATAAAGTTTAGTTAAGATAGTTAATAATTATTAAATATCTTCATTATATTCAATGTTACTATTAGTAAAAAATTGAATGAAAATCTATATATATATATATATATATAAATATAATACGAAACAAAGATATACATATTTTGAAAAATTAACCATATTGTGTCTTTTTTATAAGATGAAACAAAGGCACACTACTTATGTTTCTACCATGTTTAAACTTTTATGAAACATGGAACAACAAAATACAATAACTTAATGATAAAATAAAATTTTCTATGTTTCACCAAGGCTTTTAAGGGAGAAAAAGAAAATAGAGTGATACAAAAATAACATTATATGACAAAAAGTATTTATCAAACATAACTAAGATGTCAAAATTGAGAATTATAAAATCAAGATACTTTGGTGGCATCCATTACCTCTACTTTCTTTTAGCATTTACTCCATCTGTAAAAATTCTAGAATCAAACATGGTGTCTAAAAGTATCAAACATGATGTCTGGAAGTTTGGTTCTTAATAAAATACTATGCAAACACATGGGCAATGGAAGTAAAAATACAAAAAAAAAAAAAAATGCACAAACATAGAATATTAAAGAAAAAAAATGAAAAACAAAAATAACTTCGAACAGAAATTCATGTAAAAGATACCTTGAGCCATGAGGATGAAGAGTTTATAGAAACATAAGAGTAGAAACGGCAAACCACATAAAGATATTGTATGTATGTATGTATATATATATATATATATATAGTAGCTTGGTTTGATTTAAAACTCTCAATGTTGTTGAATAGCAATTGGTTTAAAACTCTCCAGTTTACTGAGTAGTAATCGATTTAAAACTATCATTTTAACATAATAAATAAATTAATAAAAAAATGATGTGTAAAATTGCGGAACTACCAAAGTTTATGTGGCAAAATATTAGAAGATCAGCTAACTGTCAAACATCTTTGGTTTGGTTTAAAACTCTTCATGTTTTGGGCTAAAACTTTTCAGTTTGCTAAGTATTAGTCAGTTTACAACTCTCATTTTGACATAATAAATAAATTAATAAAAAATGATGTGTAAAATTATGGGACTATCAAAGTTTATGTGGCAAAAATTAATAAATTAATGCTATGTTTGGAAGTTTGGAGGAAGAGGAGAGTAGACGAGAGGAAAATAAAGGAAATTATTATCCTTCACCTTGTTTGAATGTTTTTAAAATTAAATAAGGGGAAGGGGAATAATTAGTTTTTTCATAGTTTGTAATTTTGTTAATATGGTAAGAGTAAATTTGGTAATTCATTTAGTCAAGCAATACTAAGCTCTACTCTTCCTCCAAATCTCTCCAATTTGGGAGAATTTCTTTCTCAAAAAAAAAAAATTTTGGGAGAATTAAAAATGAGGAGTTAGAAGTAGTTAGAACCCCTCTAGACCTCTCTCCCTCCTCCCTTAAAAAACATCCAAATAAGGTAATTTAATTTACTCTCCCTCTCTCTACTCTACTCTCCTCCACTCCCCCTCCATCCAAACAAGTTATAAGAAACAATTGTGTGTGGAATTGTGGGACTACCAAAGTTTATGTGGCAAAATATTAGAAGGTCAATTAATGGTCAAATGTCTTCAATTCAATTTAAAACTCTCATTTTGATATAATAAATTAATTAATAAAAATATTGTGTAAAATTGTGGGACTATCAAAATTTATGTTGCAAAATATTTGAAAGTCAACTAATAGTCAAACATCTTTATGAAATTCTTTAAGTATATAGTATTGCTCTTGTATCATTCCACCACTATATATATAACGGTGGACTGATAGAAAAGCAATACTTCATACATAAAGAATTTCACAATATTTTTTTACAATAGTTGAATTAACAAACTTTTACTAGTTCTCATTTCGGCTCACCATTAACATCACCATTTTACCTTCTACTAACAATTTGTCAGATCAGCATAAGTGAATTTTTTTTTTTTTTTCTTTTAGATACTCACTGCCCAATGGTCAAAACTCTAAGAGCATTTTCATCTCCAAGGATGCAAAAAATTGTCTATTATATATTCTCAAAACCTACTTTTTCTATTTTACCATCCAATTTTACAACTCACTCAACATCTCTGTTTCTATTTTTACATGCAACTCACTAAAATAATACAAACTATACCAACAAATAATATATATATATATATATATATATAAAAGAATCAATTCTCTCTCTCTTCTCTCTCATCTCTCTCTTCCTTTTTTCCTCTCTTCCTCTCTTACTCCATCAAACCCACATAGCCAACAATCAACAATAAATCCAGCAATCCCACTACCGCCAGCAATCACCTACCATCGAAACTCAGCCAATTCGTCCAAAGTCAGCCATCACCACCACCATTGAAACACCACTAAACCAAGAAATAAAAAAGTAAAAAACCACTAAACCACCCAACTAGACCAACCACCCAATTGAAACAACCACCAAATCAAAATCAACTACCACTATCGAACCATAACAACCCACAACATCACTACACCACAAACCCATAAAAATGAACAAAACTTCCATCCACCACTACCAAACACACCGGAATCCATACCACCGTTGCATCACAGCCACCACCACAACTTAACCGCCTCATCACAGCCAAAACCCTCCACCACATGACCCACCAAAACCCACAACCAACACCCACGACCCACTAGAAACCCAGCTGATCCACAAATCCCAGGCCAAACCCAACACCCGTGAAACCCACCACCTAAACCCACACATCCCACAACCCATGCCTCCACCATGACCTTCGTCCATCAAACGCATGCCCACCCAAGCCGATCTACAGCCAAGCGAGAGAGGAAGAGGGGAAAGAGAGTGAGAGAAAGAGAGAAGAGAAACAAGGACGGAGCCAGACTTTAGACTTAGGGGGGGCAAGAAATACGTTAAAAAAATTTCTTGACTTGTAACTAAATGAGACTATCTTATAAAAATTAATGTTACCATTAGTTCGTTTCATTATTTATTTAATTAATTTTCAAATATTTCATCAATTTCAAACCTTATAGCTCTACTGATTGAGAACTAAAAAAAATATGTAAACAAAGAGAAGATAAGAAAAGCCCATACCTTAAATGTTTTCAAAAAAAAAAAAAAAAAAACCTCAAATGTGTCAACTTTCAAGTTAAACCAATTTATCCAGTTAAATATTAGAAGTATTTCCTTAAAATTTAATAGCCACACACGTAGCCCACTAACTTAGCAAGTCAAATAGTTGTATTCCCTTAAAAATTAATAGCCGCACATGTAGTCCTCTTTATAACACACTCAATTGCTTATGGCCACACACAAAAATGAGCTAAGAGTGAGCGAGAGTAGTCTAAGTGCAAATACTCTGTCTCTATTAAATAAACATTCTAATCAGTAAAACAGAGTAGAGTGAGTGACTTTTTAGATATAACAGTGTCTGGTAAATTTTTTTGAGTTGCCTCAGAACAACGCAGAACGGGATGCCAAAGAGGGTTTTTATTTATTTATTTATTTATTTATATCTCACAGTTCAAGGATTTGTTTTTGGTTTTTGGGGATTTTGTTTGTTTGTTTGTTTGTGGAGAGGCCATCAACTAAAGTGATGGGCTTTTTTTTTGGTTGGATTCTAAGGGCCAATTTGTAAATTGTTGGGGAGAGGGGGGGCCAAAATAATTATCTTGGACTTAAATGTTAAAAAAATTCAGAATGTATATACTATTATGATTTTTTTTTTTATAAATCTCGAGGGGGCCACTGCCCCCCCTAGTCCATGAACAGCTCCGTCCTTGAAGAGAAAGGAAGAAGTAAGAGAGTCTGAAAGTAGAGGATTAGAGGAGAAAGAGTCTGGTTGGTCACAATATATATATATATATATATATATAGAGAGAGAGAGAGAGAGAGAGAGAGAGAGAGAGAGAGAGAGATATTAAAATATGTGTTTTTATTTTTACAACCCATGAATAGTAGGGTCGTATATATACAATCTTATTGTTCACAGGCAAAAAATTTTAAGTACCCATACTCAGTAAAACTCTCTTTTATTGGCTTGGTTGATAAAATAGCAACGGGGAGATTTTACACCTCTTAATGCTAGTGCTATAAAAGGCTAAGTAGCCCACTAAAAGTAAAGGCTAAAACTTTGACTAAAATTCAAATCAAATAATTTAGCGTCGCTTTCGTTCAATTGAGTTTTCTAAGTTTGAAAATTATTCAATTAAAGTCTTCCCATCAACTTTCATTAGATGTTGCCATTAAGTGTCCCAATTTTTTATGTTTTTTTTTTTAAGTTTTGAAAAACCATAATTAATTATTAAAAAACAATTTCTAGAATATATATATATATATATATATTTTTATATATATATATATATATATATATATATTCTCAATGAAACTCAACATTCAACAACCAATTTTAATGCTTGTCATTTTCATTGTTTTGCTTTGGCTATAAAAACAGGTCTTACCACGACACCTTCATGGTCAAAGACTCAAAATAGGTAAAGTGAGAAGAAAAAAAACCCAATTATGAACTAGAGAGAGAAAACCTTTGTGAATGAATAAAATAAAATTAGTTATTGAAATAAATTAAAAATTTTAAGGGAAGAATGGTATTGAGAGAGTGAAAGGGTTGTGGAAAATACAAATAAGAAACTAAATTGAACCCAACAACAATCAATGATGGATAACATTTAGAGTTTGATAGTATGGGTGTGATGACAAATTCTCACCGAGTAGTGCAAATTACCCATCTAAAGATTTTGGACTTCCTCATCCACGACAATTGGCTTATGGTACCCTAAGGTGAAGCTTTTCTCTGCTGAAAAATCTAGGGCAAACACAAATAACAATCTTAGGTTGATGTCTTTTGTTAAGAGGGAGTTGATGAAGAGTGACGCTAAGGTGGATTTTCTTGAATAAAAAAATCTGGAAAATATTTTTAATAATTACTTGGATTTTTATTAATTTAAAAAATTTGAAAACAAAAATTTAGGGCCACAACTTTTTTTCCTTTCTTGTGCAAAAGTTAGAGGACGACAAAATTCAATCGAGTCCTCTAAGTTTGACCACGTAAGCATATTTTGTAGCTAAAATTTTGGTTTTGACACAAGAGTTCTCTTTTATGTGTATAGCATCGTAAAACACACAAGCACATATGGAATGAATTTTAAAAGCTATATAATTTCTTTCATATGTTTAAAATTCAAGTTTATGCTTATGTACAAATTTATGTTAAAAAGTTTTTTTTTTTTTTTTATTTCATTAGGAGATAAAGCATTTTTCCTACTTTATGTTTGGGTTAGTTTACAATTCTAGACTTTATCTTTGAAACCAACCAATTTCTCACTGTATGCTTCCAAAATAAGCAAATACTCACATTCTGTTACTCCTGCATTTTAATCCAATAGAATCCTTTGATACCTAAAATATTCTTTTGTGAAAAATCTAAAATACCCTTAACTAAAAATAAAATGCCAAAATTATCCCAAATAACTTAACCTGGTTAAACTTAACTCAACCTATAAATTAAACATAACACATACAATTTATTACTACATCTTGTTTCTTTAAAAAAAAAATTTTTAAAAATTCTCAAAAGTAATAGAAATTGTTGGCAATCGATAGCTGATTGCGTCCTTGAAAACGAAACAAATTCAGAAAGATTACGTTGCTGCTTACATGGGAATAAGGCATTTTTGCGTCTGTTGTTGTGATAACTCAATTACTTATAATCTTACATTATAATTTCTCATTGTATTTTGGCTAATTACAATTTTATTTTTATATTGTATTTTAGGCTTAATCAACTTCACTGTGGCATACCTACCTTAAACCTTTAAAGACTTCAGTTTTTTTTTTTTTAATAATAATAATTTTGACTTTAGCCTCATTTTTAAGGGGTAGAGTGGACCAACGATAAAATGGGGAGGAAAATTTCAAAAATTTTTTTTTTACCAACATTATATTCCCATACTTAGGTTTGATTTATAGGTTGGATTAAGTTTACTTGGGTTTAATTTACCAAATTTAGTTATTTGGGGTAATTCGGCATTTTAATTTTTAGTTGAGAGTATTTCAATACTTTTAACAAAGAATATTTCAAGAATCAAAATATTTCATTGGACTTAATTGAAGGAGTAATAGAATTTGGTATTCGCTCATTTTGGAAACATAAAACAAGAAATTGATTGGTTTAAAAAATAAGGAGGAAAATGTGAATTACCCCCAAACATAGAGGTGGGAAGTGTTTTTCCTAGTGAATGTGACAAAAATTTTATGACAAAAATTTGTACTTAAACGTAAACTTGAATTTTAAACATATGAAAAAAAATTAGATAACTTATAAAATTCATACCATATGTGCTATATGGAATGAAATTATATTTGCTATGATGCTATACACATAAAAGGGAATATTAAGAACTTTTATGCCAAAACCAACATATTAGCTATAAAATATACTTATATGGTCTAACTTTCTCATGCTCACGCTGAAGTTACAATATATACTTATGTGGTTAAAGTTAGACGATTGAGTGTGAGAAAGGCATTGATGCCTTAATTGACTAAATTTGAAATTTCGAAAACTCAATTGAATGAAAGTGAAATTTGATGGTTGAATTGAATTTTGGTCAAAGTTAGAGGGTGTCATTTGTGATGTTAGCCAAAAGTAAATTTGAATCGTTTATTAAAGGAAAATGTTTCTCTCCATACTAGTTTGGAGAAAAACCATTCAAACTCTTCTTATATCATTTTTCTAGATGTAAATTTTGAAAATGTTATCATTAGATTGCATGTTCTTATTATATCTTTCATACTTGCAAAATTTTTAAAAAATCAAATATCAATAACTATGTCGTCAATAAAATATTTAAATTTCAAGTTTTTGTTGTATTAAATTATCCATAAAATACAAATTTATTGATCATATAGTAAATAACATTTGATTTAAATGATATTTGATATGCATATTAAGAATATAAATAACATACAATCCAACAATTAAATTTTTAAAATTCAAACCTTGTCCTTAAAAAATATATTATTAGTTAGTTTGGAGAGAAATTTTGTTCTTAAACAATATATCATTAGTATTTGGCTTTAAAGACATATAAGTTGAGATGCAATTCCCACTAAAATGTTTTATTTTTATTTTATTTCAAAAAGTAAAATCAAATCATACAATCATCAAAAAAGGTTATATATATATATATATATATATATATATATATAAGGTTCAAGTCACATATCTAGCAAATGTTGCCTTCCATCATCCACACGATCATGAGCAAAAGGATTCATATGATACCATATCTATTTCAAGCCACAATTGCAAAACTAGCAAGATCTTTTTTATCCAACCATTGCAGCAAATGTGAGAAGACATCTTTAAACTCATCCTAATTGGGACCACTCTTCTGTAAAGCAATTGACCATACAGACCAAGCATCATTTTCCATTGGACAGAACCACAAAGCATGGGAAGTACTCTCTTCACCTTGTTGACAGTGACACATGCACAGGACATACATACATATATATATATATATATATATATATATATTCTGCATAGTTGGCAATTAAAGAATCAATCAAAGCCCTCCATAGAAAAACCTTGAATTTATTAGGAAGTTGGAACCACCAAAGACTAAATAATTCTCTATAATTCGTAGTATTATAATTCATATTCGAAGAACCAGCCAAAGCAAAAGCAAATTGAGGAACAAGCAAGATATTAAGCACTTTGCACAGTAAACTCTTCAGTCCTTGAGATTGTACATTGTTCTCTCTTGTGTATATATATATATATATATATATATATCTCTCTCTCTCTCTCTCTCTCTCTCTCTCTCTCTAGAACGAGACCCAAGCTCAAAGTAGCCAGCCTCGTTGCGCTTACCTTGCGGTGTTCTCACTTCTCGTAATCACGTGTCATGACATTATGTAAATTTGTAAATCAAAGTCAATATCATCAACAAAATGTAATCCATGCTAGCTAGATTGAAAAAAAGCATAAACAAAATTTATAAATTCGGCAGCAAAATATATATATATATATATAAATAAAGGTTTTTTATGAATTTAAAAATCATACTATTTAAAATAAAAATTACTAACATTTCCATGCATATGCTTCTGTCCTTTCATTTCGTCAAGTTCAACGTTGGCCGATTCAACATTAATTTTTAAATATATTTGATCCCAATGGTTGAGATGCGTTATAATTGATAATAATTCAAATAGTATCTGTATTGAATCAGCGTAAAAATGATATTATCCTAATCAAAACATTTTAGTAGTAGTTATAATTAGATTACTAAGTAATAGCTATATATATAATTTGAATTTTTTTTTATATTAGATAGAAATTTTACTCTAACCTAATTTAAATGTAAATGTGTGTGAAACTCCCTCCTAGATATTACGGTGTGTTTGGTTGGGCTGAAAACAAGGAATATGAAAAATATGGAGAGGAAAATAGGGTGGAAAATGTTGTTTTTCACTGTTTGGTTGAAGAAAAAAAATAGAAGAGACAAAAAATAGGGAGAAAGTTTTTCTTCCTGGGCTCACTTTTTTTATTCTCCCAAATTTTAAAGAAAATGAGGAGGGAAAAGCGATGAGAAATGCATTTTACACAAATACCTCCACTTTATTACACTCACATGTCCTTCTCACTTTTCCGCTATTATATAATAAGGACATAATAGTCTATTTATATAAACTATATTTTCCACCTTCCCATTTTTCTCTCCAATCAAACAAAAAAGTTTTCTACCCTCCCACTTTTCCACTCCCCAACCAAACACACATGAGGGAAAATCAAATTTTTTCTATCCTCTCACTTTTCCATCCTCCCACCAATTTTTCATCCTCCCACTTTTCCACTCCTCCAACCAAACGGACCTTTAAACCCAAGCCCTTACTCCCCACTTCATAAGAATTTTGTATTTGTGGAGTGATCATCACACCAAAGGTGAATGACAGTAAAATTTTTTGTTAAGTGAATGTAATTATATATATATATATATATATATTTATAGAATGACTCAGTTAATTCTCTTGACACCAAAGTTGTTCTTTTGTAACTTAAAAAAGAGAAGAAGATTCGAATCCTACAATAAAAAGCACATAGGAATAAATCTTATACTCTCGGCTCGTGCTTACTAGTGTCCTTGTTAGGGCTAGGTACATAACTATGGTTCATTCGAATTTCCTATTCTCGTAGGCCTAGGTTTAACAAATAGAATGCTACGTACTATGATCACGCTCAGGTAATTCGCCAACTCAAATCTTCCCCTACCGATTTTTTGTTCATTTAAAAAAAAATCCTAGAAAAGAGATCACACATTATTAGACCGCCAAACACAAACAAATCTAGATACTTTCACTCGGATAATTGATAGTTTTTTTGGATGCGAGAATAATTTGATTCTTGATACTTGATTTGATACCATAAACTGATAAAAGGTCGTTTCTGTGTTCCGACATACTATTCCTAAAATACCCTTGGATTGTCTGCATGCAAGGCAGTTTCAGACAAAACATTCCGAAAATACCCTTACCTAGTCTTTAAAAGCTAGTAACCGACCCTTCGTCCCTACAGTACTCCATCACTATAGGGAGTGGTCCCCACACATTACATGGGAAAATTGATTACTCAATATTTTAACACAAAATTAAACACTTTAATACAAAACTAATCTCCCCACGTCCAAAAAGATAATAATAGTGGAAGTAATACTAATTTTGGTAACATTTTCATAATACTTTTATAATAAATTTTTAATAGTTGATTGTTACGAATGAAAAAAGAAAAAATAATTTTAGTAGTCAATTCAAATTATAATCAATGACAATTTACCATTTATAATTTATTGTAAAAATATTATGAAAAAATGTTGTGCACGTAATACTTTGATACTTTTATAATGGTTGAGATAATGTCTAACTAACTAATTAATATAATATATTTGCCATCAGAAAAATAGTCGCTAGACTTGAATTTTTTTAATGATTAATTATTTTAAGTAAACTATAAGTAACGCCTTCTCACATGGCCTAGTTGGACAAGAGAAGAGACCTAGCTGTTACATGAAAGCTTGTCATTAATATATGAAATTCTCCCTAATGAATACAGAATTCCATTTTGGTCAAATCTGCTTAATTACTACTGTTTTTGTTTCTAATGTTTTCTTTGTTTGTTTAAAGATTCTAGCAAAGCAATGAGTGTGTTTTAAGGCAAAAGAAGTAACAAGGGACCCCACATATGCGTGTGTAGTGAGGAGTGAGAGAGGATTGGTTTCAGAGCCACCATCAATAAAAGACCCATGTTGTGGTCTTTGCATGAATGATGATGGCCCCTTTTGGGACATTATTGTATTTTCAGCACACTGACACACAGTTGCTCCCTTGTACTTTTTGCTCTAATGGGTTTGAGTGGTTTTGGTCCCCTGTGTTGCTTATGGGTTTGAAATTTGGAATCTTGTTGGTGGGGTTTTAAGAATTAAGGTAGAAAAGAATAGTAATATTGGGTTTTTTTTTTTTTCTTTTTTTTTTTTGTTGTCTAGGAACAGCTTGGCTTGATGCTTGGTGGCTTATTGGGGACAGAAGGGAGGGGTTGACCTAATTTTGGTGTCTGGTTGAGGGATTTATTTTGGAGTTGTGGGGTTTGATTCTTGGGCTATTTTGTTTTTTTGGAAGAGGGTAATGCAAATGGAGTTGTTTTAGGCTTTTTTGATGGGTTTCTGAAGAGAAATGCTTTGTACTCTTTGAATCTAGTGGTGGATTTGGGGCAATTTTGAAGGAAAATTTAGTGGGACTCTCTGCAATTTTTCAGTTCTGTTTTTAGCAGGTAAGTGAGAGAAGAAACCACATTGTAGTTCTGTTTTTTTTTTTTTTTTTTAAGGTTCTGACTTCTGAGAGACTTGGCTTGGGAATTTTGGGTTTGGTTGTTCATGGTTTTTTCTGGTTTGATTTTGGTTTTTTAAGGTTAAAACTCAACTGGGTTTCTGTTTCGGCTGTCAAGATTGCTCTTTTTTAGGAGCAAAGGATTTGTTGGGTGTGAAAGCGGTTTTTTCAGTGTGAGATAGAGGTTACTGAGGAGGTTATCTTTGGGTTTCACATAAGCTCAGCGCTGTTGTTGAAGTTTTGAAGTGCTTGTATAGTGAGAAAATGGCTTGCATGAAACTGGGATCCAAAACTGATGCATTTCAACGGCAAGGGCAGGCCTGGTATGTAATTCAGTCTGTGTGAGTGTGATGTTACACTTTCTATGATGTATATATGAAATCTATTGGTTGTTGGAAGTGACTTATTTCTATTTTTATCATCTTTATTTTTGCTTTTTGGGTGAGTTTGAACTTAATATTGTTAAAAGTCTACTCTCTTCTATCGCTAGACAATTAGCTTACTTTATCTTGTTAGAGATGTTTCACCTACTACAAAATCTGGCTGTTTTTAGTTCCAGTAATAGACCTTTGTGATCTGAACCGACAAGTGGTATTTTCTTGGCAAAGGAAGCTTGCTCATCCTTTTTGGCCTTATGGCTCACAATCTTGCGGGTCTTAGTTTTGAGCTCTCACATTTGTTCAGTAAGGAAAACTGAAGGTTTTGAGTTGAAATTTTTGTTTGTTAAAAGGTTGCTTGGGAAGATGTACATGCATTGCAGATATTGTGTTGATTAAGTTGAACTTTGATAAAGTGACTATAGGTGATTGGTTTACAATTTTGCTTAGTTTGGTAAAATTAGCATGGGTTGACCGTTGAGGAATGGTTCAACTAATTGATGTTGATTGTCCTCCCTAACTGAGTGACAAACAGTTTTTACTGCTTACTAAAGCTGATGGACAGTTTCAACTGCTTATCATTGTTTGTTCATCACTGATATCGTTATGGGCTGTTTGATCTAACTCTTCAAACTAAGCTAATTCATCAAATGGGTTGTCATTTTATTAATATGCACATCATCCATTGGATCTCGTATGGTCGAGGCCTGGGATCGGGGAATTTTTCATGTTAAACAAATTTACTGTACTTTTTTGTAAAAAAATACTTTCAAACCCAGCACATAAGTGAAGTGTGGTTTAACTCTTTTAAGTTTTATGAACTGATAGCAGTAAAGACCACAGTCATTTGAGGTAAACATAATTTATCTTAGAGGAAATCTAGTGATACAACTTTTGTGTCATAACTTTTGTCACAACTTTGACGTTGTCAATTGTGAGTGGTTGGTCCATGTGAAAGTGATTGTTCACTACTCACAGTCAACCACATCAAATTATGGCAAAAGTTGTGGTCGTAGAAGAACTGTTTAGCTTAAGCATAGTTATTATGATTAAGGGAAGAAGGTAGTTCTTAAAGGATGTTAAAAACTGTAAGTTCTTCCAAACATCTGGCCAAAGAATGTAAATAAATAGAGCAACGAAATTCCTCGCTTTAAGTATATGACTTAGTACATCTCATATGCAAGACCAACTGGCTATGCAGGATGGATATGTGTATGATGTATGGACAAGAAGGATATAGATAACAAGATTTTGAATACCTAAAAGGTTATTAGTTGTATATTATGGTAAATTAATCATGCATTTGTTGCTAAAGTTCTTGTATATGTTTGCAGCTATACAATTTATTTTCTCTGATTTTTTGGTATAGTTAAGACATGTTGGATATGTATTAGGGAGCACCTAAGAAGTATTGGTATCTGATAAGCATATGATGTGGATATGGCTCTCTTGTAGAAGCATCTATTGGCTCACATTTGGTGTATTACATGCCAGAGCTTATGTGGCTCTTGTAGATTGTCTAGTGGTCAGAATAAATAATCCGAGATGGCTTCATGAATGATCAGATATGTGCACTTGCGTCATTTTTGCATATTTCCTTGTGGCAATGACAAAGACACAACTTTAACCCATGTAGTTGGCTAGGTGGTGGAAGAATGAATCTGAGATGGCTTTCTGCCCATTTTAATGTTCTATTGATGGTGGAATTAATCAGAATGTATAAGTAGTAGTATATATGATTCTAGCATCTACAAACCTTAAAATTTTATGACAGAAACATCTATTTTATAATAGCCTCTTCTTCAATTAAGGACCATTCATGACATTGTTCAAATAGTTTTATCAAGATCAGCCAAGAGCCTTGTAGCTCAACTGAACTTTTCTGGTGCTTCTAATAGAGACGCCAAGGGTTCCAATCCCCCCTCCCCAATTGTAACTATTGAATTTTCAAAGGTATTATTGAGATCAATTATAATTTTGTATTGTTTGCTGAAAGTTACTTTTAAGGACTATACTACCACATTCACTAGTGCCAACCTGGGATTATTGCTTCATGAACATGGTCTTTTTGTTTTGCCATTTTTTCAATTGAAGGTATACTAGTACTCTTATTGATCACAAAGTGCTGCTTCCCTTGCATGTGTGCATGTGTGCAGTATGTTAGTAATTTTTTTCCTGCCGTTTGTTTTGACCTATCATAAATTGTAATGTTATAGGTTCTGCACGACTGGGCTTCCTAGTGATATTGTTGTTGAAGTTGGGGAAATGTCCTTTCATCTTCACAAGGTACCTTGTCTTTACCATATTTATATATGCTTATTTTCAAGATTTATATTCTTGTGGAAGTTTACTTGAATATATGCAACTGCTTTTTGTTAATTGATGAAATGGGTACACTTCTTATACACAAAGTGTGTAATTAAGTACATCTAAAGAATTACAATGAATAAATATACAATTGTTTGAAGTAATTTGTTTGACTTTTTAAGAATCTAATGTTGCATCATTTGTTATATGCAATGGAGGTGCAGTTCTTTGGGTAAATTGTTGTTTAGATTTCTTGTATAGCCAGATTCTTCCTGCCATGACTATTAACATTGAACAAGTTTCAATTACCCTTCCAATAGTCTTTTGGTGTAAATTAGGTTTAGATGTTAGTTATTCCTCATCCTCCCCCTCCATCATATTAATACCTCACATCTTGTTTTCTGCGTGTAAGTTGCATTTTTGCTACATTATCAGAAATTTTCTGTTGGTTTCTTGCTCAAGGTGGCTGTTGATACTTCTGCCCGTGCCAGACTAACCAAAGATTAGCATATGAGCATATATAAAGCTTTTGACAACTTGCACTTTCTTAAATTATGTTTTATATTTTATATATTTATTTTTATCTTCACAGTCAGCTTACCATGTCCAGTAAATTATGTAATAATTAATTGCAGAAAATTTTGTATTGGTGTTATGTCACCGTAAGGTATAATTTTTGTGTGTTTAGGTGAGTGGAACAGAATACCATTTATGATTTCTTACGCTTGTTAGTAATTAATAATGCAGTTCCCTTTGCTCTCTAGAAGTGGGGTTATGGAAAAATTGATTGCAGAAGCATCTGAAGATGTAGAAGAAGGATGCACCATAAACCTTCCTGAAATTCCTGGAGGGGCCAAAACATTTGAACTTGTGGCCAAGTTCTGCTATGGAGTGAAACTTGAACTCACATCCTCAAATGTTGTGTACCTCCGGTGTGCTGCTGAGCATCTTGAAATGACAGAGGAGTATGGCGAAGGCAATTTGATTACTCAGACAGAGGTCTTCCTGAGTCAAGTAGTTCTTCGAAGTTGGAAAGACTCAGTGAAGGCGCTGCAAACCTGTGATGATGTTCTCCCCTATGCTGAAGAACTTAACATTACAAAAAGGTGCATTGAGTCTCTAGCTTCCAAGGCATGTACCGATCCAAATCTATTTGGATGGCCTGTTATGGAGCATAGTGGGCCCATGCAGAGCCCTGGGGGGAGTGTGTTGTGGAATGGGATAAGCACAGGGGCTAGACCAAAAAATACAAGTTCTGATTGGTGGCATGATGATGTATCAGCTTTAAGTTTGCCACTATATAAGAGGTTGATTTCTGTCATGGAAACTCGTGGCATCAAACAGGAGATTATTGCTGGGTCCCTCACTTGCTATGCAAAAAAGTACCTACCGGGATTGATTCGTCGTCAAGGAGCCAGCGAGTCCAGTAACCGTCTGGCACCAGTGGCTTTGGGGGCTCCACCATCAGAAGAAGATCAGAAGCTTTTCCTAGAAGAGATTGATAGGCTACTTCCAATGCAGAAGGGCCTAGTTCCAACTAAGTTCCTATTTGGTTTACTTCGAACAGCCCTGATTCTCCGAGTGAGCCCCTCTTCCATATCCAATTTTGAGAAAAGGATTGGGACGCAGCTTGATCAAGCTACCCTGGAAGATTTGTTGATGCCCAACTTCTCATATTCCATGGAAACACTTTACAATGTTGACTGTGTGCAACGAATTCTTGAACACTTCCTTGCAATGGATCAGGTTTCAGGCGGGGCCTCTCCTTGCTCAATTGATGATGGCCAATTGATTGGGTCACCTTCATTGACACCCATCACTACAGTTGCCAAGCTAATCGATGGGTACCTCGCAGAGGTTGCCCCTGATGTTAATTTGAAGCTGCCCAAATTTCAGGCTCTAGCTGCTGCAGTTCCGGACTATGCCAGGCCATTGGATGATGGTCTTTATCGTGCAATAGACATTTATTTGAAGGTACTAATTATTTCATTGTCACACATGGAAAGCTTGAGCACAGATAATTTGTTATTCTTTGACATTCATCTAACGTAGTTGGACTAGAAATCATGTTAGATCATATTACATCTAGCCCAAAATTACTACTCTTAATCCTGATCCAGTTTTTGCTGTTGACCTTATCCAACCTACATCACCACCTAATTCAAATTTGGTGGGTCAGGTTACAATTTTGACAGGAATTGGTTTCTTTGAAAAAGATTTTGGAGATCTAATTTTCTTTTTGCCTTCCCTTCTCTCTTCTTTCTTTCTTATATTAGAATGTGTCCCTGTGTTTATGTAGTCGGTTCTTGATTTCAAGCTTTATGCCTTCTTTATTTATCAACAGTTATTGACAGCAATTAGCTTCAAGTTTGTTGCTGTTGGGCACTGGTTTTACCAAAACCTGAAATCATATTATAGACCCCTAAAAACATGGGAAAAAAGAAAGAAGACAAGGCATGCTAGATTGGGTACATTTTCATTTTAAGTTTGTACTTATTTGGTTTCTCTGTGGTTGTTAAACCTGCAGTCACACCCATGGTTGGCAGAGTCTGAAAGAGAACAACTCTGCAGGCTGATGGACTGTCAGAAGCTTTCTTTGGAAGCTTGCACCCATGCTGCACAGAATGAGAGGCTTCCTCTTAGAATAGTAGTTCAAGTTCTCTTCTTTGAGCAGCTTCAGCTTAGGACTTCCATCGCCGGCTGCTTTCTTGTTTCAGATAATCTTGATGGATCAAGACAGTTAAGAAGTGGGATTGCCGGATCGAATGAGGGAGGAGGATGGGCCACAGCTGTGAGGGAGAATCAGGTTTTGAAGGTTGGGATGGATAACATGAGGATGCGAGTATCTGAGCTCGAGAAGGAATGCTCAAGCATGAGGCAAGAGATTGAGAAGTTGGGTCGTGTAAAGGGTTCTAGCACATGGGGAAATGTATCGAAGAAATTTGGGTTTAAGTTAAAGTCTCAGATGTGCAGTGCTCAAGCTGAATCTGTCAGCAACCTGAATAATGGTAATGGGGTTGGGAAGGTTGAGAAGTTGAAGGACATGCATGGAAAGCACAAGAAAAAGTCATCTCATATTGAATAAAACTTTTCTTAAATTGTTCATTATTTTGCAGTATTTCCTTTATTTCATTTGTAGTTTTCACTTTTGACCCTTAAAGTTTGGGTCATTTTGGTCCCTCAAGTTTGAAATTTTCTATTTTAGTCCACCAAGTTTGATAATGTTTTCAAAATGGTCCTTTCGACCATCTTCATGATCAGGCCATCAAGTGCCAATAAAACTAGGTCGTTTCTTTATTTCTCTCTCTCGATGGCTAGATTAGTCACGGACATGGATAGGTGACCATATTGAAAACAAAATCAAACTTGATAGATCAAAATGATAAATCTCAACCTTAAAAGGACGAAAATGAAAATAACTCTAAACTTGGTCCAAAAGGGTTAGGTTTTTTTATTTTTTTTTTATTTTTTTAAGTTAGAACATAGGTTTCATCTCCCCCCCATATGTTTTCTTTTAGATTTTCCATTTTCAAACCCAGTGTAATTGAGACGAATGGAAGAAATTGTAATATGTAATTCTTAAAATTATTGTGCACTAGTGTTTTCTCTTCGTATTTTGAACTAGTTTTATATCTTTTGCTTGGTGCAAAAACTTTTTTCTTTTTAGTAGGGATTTTGACGTCAATTTCACAGTTTGTCATTGAGCAACTACATATGTCTGTTGTGTTAGTCATTAGATTTGCGGTTGTAAACGAGTTGAGTTAAGCTAAGTATTAGATGTTTAGCAGTTTAGGATTAGTTCAATGTGGCATGTTGAAGTTTGATTCGTTATGTTGGTGAAAAAGTTGTAAAAAAAAAAAAAACCTCTTCCTTATTTACATTCAAGTTATTTGATTAACTTTTTTTTTTCTTATATATAGAATATGGTAAACACTGTGTTAATTATCTTTTGGTGCAAATTTTGGCAATGATATGGTGGCAGCTCCTAGAGGAGGTTGGTTTTAGGTGGCTCCTCCTCTCCCTCCTTGCTATTTATTTATTAAAAAAAAAAAAGAGAACAACTTTTAATATATAAATGTCCGATCTAATATGATATGATTCTTAATAAAAAGTGAAAAACTAAAAATATTTAAAAGCTATAATAATTAATCATGTTGTTGCTCTCCATGTTGATTTCTTTGCATTAATAATTCCTCGTTAATTCTTTGCACAAGAGCTAGTAAGTACTAACTCAATACTATTTTCTATATATAAAAAAATAAAAATTAATTTTCTGGTTATGGAGAATTTGGATTCAAATTTGCCACCCTAATTTATTGTAATACTAATAATATCGAAAAGATAACTTTTTGTATTTCGACTCTATCAGTATCAGACAAACCCAAACACTGCATCATCTTGACTTAATGAATAAGCAACGGGTATGCCATTTCCCCTTTTTGGGCCTGAAGTAGGCTTTGTCCAAAACCGGACCATTTAATACAAGTAAAAGGTCGCCCAAAAAAAAAAAAAAAAAAAAAAACTATTTTAGTTTTTTTTTTTTTTTTTTTTTTTTTTGGGTTTTGTATTTTACACACACAACTTAGTACCCTAACATGTGAAGTTACAATGATATAATAACAAAATCAAAGCAGAAATTCATCTATTGCTTATTGAACCACAAAGTTGCGAATTGCCTTTATTGTGATGGGAAGAAAAAAAAAAAAAAAAACCCAAAAAAGAAAAAGAAAAAAAGAGAGAGCAGAAAGAAAGAAAAGAAGAATTGCAAGCTGTTATTGGAAGCATATTGGACTTATTCAACATGCAAATACCCTTTGAATTTCATTTTATTTAATCAATACCCCTTGAATTTTAGAACTAAATAATTTTGTAGAATAGTATGTTACATATTCTCTCCTATAGTTTTTTTTTTTTTTTTGAAATAATATAAACAGAAGACATAAGGGATGAGGAAAGAGAGAGTGGGGAGACAAGATTTACAATCAATGTTTGAAATCAATGTTACATATACTCACTTGTGTTATTAACAGTGGGAAGACAAGATTTACAATCAATGTTTGAAATCAATGTTACATACTCTCACCTATGTTATTAACGTATTTTTGTAAATATTATTTTCTTAAAATGATAAACATTAAACAAATCTCACCAAATTTATGCATCAAAGTAACTCTACCTCTGCAACCACCATAATCAATGTTAAAGAAGTTGGCATGCCTCTTTAATAATCAATGTTTGCATACCTCCTTTTTAAAGTTGAGAAAGTTGTCAATTATTAATTTCATCAAATTAGTAAGTGATCATTGCACTAAAACATATAAACATAAATACTAAATGACATAATTAAGTATTTCCAACGTAAATGTCTATAGTTGGTTATCAAAAACTTGGATCTCTATAGTTCTAATTTTCCTTCCTAACTAAAAAATGTATAAAAACAACTAAATGCATTTACATAATAATTTAAAAAAAAATTAAAACGCCCCTAAAAAACCAAAACTTTGTAAAATGAATACAATGGGTTTTAATATCCCTAATTTTCTTAAGAATTTTTTGGTCTTTAGTTTTTCCTTTAAAAAAAAAAGGATTTCTTGATTATTTAAACAAAATTTACCTAAAATTTAAATTCTGGTAAAACAAACTATATACTGTAGCTAACAAGCAAATTAGGCATGTCTACCAAGAAGTTAACAAGCATGTTGATGCACTTGCTAATCTAGAAATTACTTTGTTATCTAATCACATATCTTATGTTAAATCATTGGATGTGGTGGAATGTTGGCTGGCCCTTGATATGGTTGAGCACCTATGTAACAAACTTATTAATAGCTAATTAATCATATATGCTGTTTATCAAAAAAAGATCATGTGTTGTTGTCGTACCCTAGACCATAGTAGTAAAACTAAATGTTCATTTAGGTTAAAATTATATTGTATCTAACAAAAAATAAAACAGAATATTCATTTAATTAGGTATTCAATAAAAAAAAGGTAGTTAATAAATGATTAAGTTTGGTAACAAACTTGGTTATAATGTAGGGTTACAATTTTACTCAATATATTTTTATTGGATGTAAAATTTGACAAATTTACCATTGAATTACATTTCTTTTTAATATCTTTTATACTTGTAAAATTTACAAAAGATCAATAACTAGTTATCAATTAAATGTTTAAATTTCAAGTTTTTGTAGTCTAAAATTATGTATAAAAAATAAGTTTGTAAATCGAATAGTAAATAACATCTAATCGACATAAATTAATGATTAGATTTTAAAAATATGTAACCATAATAATTTTTTGAGTAAGACCAAATTAGTAGCCAAATTTTATCGGCTAATTAAATAACATACTAATAATAAATAAAAAATAGTGCTTAACAAACTGAGAAATAAAAAAAGATTCTCAAAAAAGAGAAAGAAAAAGAAAAAGAAGAAATGAAAAAAGAGTGCACTAACAAGTAACAACTGAAGTAACAAGTAAGAAGTAACCAACACTACTACGCTTGAACCGAAATATCAGCAAAAAAAAAAAAAAAAAACCTTCTTCCTCTCCCTCTTCTTCGTCGCTTCTTCCTTTTTTTTTTTTTTTTTTTTTTTTTTTTGATTAATATATAATTTTTTTTGATTAATATATAAACATAAATAAACAAATAAAAGAAGTAACATTCCAAATCCAAAAAAAAAAAAAAAAAAAAAACGTTTCTTTTTTCCACATCTGACTATTAATCCAATTCAATTTCAATTCCATCACGTCTCCCATTCATTTATTATCTCTTTCAAATTCGTGGTCTTTAGTTTAGATCTCTCTCTCTCTCTCTCTCTCTCTGATTCGTAATAATATTGGATCTAAATTCAGTAATTTTGAGTGGTATTATTGTAATAGAGCTTGGATTTTTATTTTTAGATCCGAAGGAAATGGACAATGGCGATATAGAGAGTGCGGAGGAAGAATTCCCGGGCCGTATTGGCGCTCGCAAGTACCGACCTGTCGTTGCCAATGATCGCGCTGTGCTCCAAATGTCTTCAATCGATCCTGGATCTTCTTCCTCCTCCGGCGATCACCAAGCTTCTCTCCAGTACTCTCTCTCTCTCTCTCTCTCTCTCTCTCTAGAATTGGATTTTTTGTTGTTGTTGATTTGAATGGTTTGTGAAACTGTGAATGTGTGATGGAGTTCGAAGCAGCGTTACAATCTCTTTTTTCAGTGCTTTAGAATCTGTTTGGATGGATGCAAAGCAAATCAGGCTGAATTTGATCGAGAAAAAAGAAGAAGAAAGGATTGTTGTTTAGGAGGATTGGATTAGTGAAAAGAATATGTTGTTTTGTTAGGATGAGTTTTTGGACTTTTTTTAAATCTAAAATTTGAACTATCAAATCTGAAATCTGATTACTTTTTTTGGCTGTTCATAGTGTATGTTAGAATAGTCATGTTCTTAATTGAGTTCTTGCACATTTTCTTTACTGGATGAGCATATTCAAGTAGTCAAAGTCGGAGTTTTTTTTTATATACATTTTGAGATAGTTTTTTTTTGAACTTTTTATCAAATCTAAACTTTGTAATTATTTTTTTGGCTGTTCATAGCGCGTCTTGGAGTGATCACGTTTTTAATTGAGTATTTTTTTCACATTTTCTTTACTGGACGAGTCTATTGAGTAATGAAGTTAGATTTTTTGTCTGAATTTTGAGATAAGAGCGCACAAAGAACTTAATATTTGATCTCTTTGATATTTTTTTGGATATGCAGAAATCAGTGACGTGAATTTGGTTCGGTTGTGTTTAAATTATAGGAATGGACTAATATGAAGTTTTTAGAACTAAATGTTATTCGTTTGTAAGAGTTTTTGGACTTTTTTATAAATCTAAACTCTAATGTTAGAGTAGTCATGTTCTAATTGACGTTTTCTTCACTGGACGAGCCTATTTAGTAGTGAAGTTAGAATTTCTATCTGAATTTTGAGATAAGAGAGCACAAAGAGTTTAATATCCAATCTCCTTGATATATTTTGTATACATACAAATCAGGCTAGGTGACGTAAATTTGGTAAATAGAAAACATTGCCTGGGAAAGCCTCACGGCCTGGTGGTTGGTGTAAAAATAATGACATTTTTTGATATGCCACCGCCTATATACTAAGATCATCATAGTTTATTAATGCGTGCGTCCCATTATTGCGGAAATATTCCCCCATGGCACACCCAGCATATGGGGCCAAAAATTGCAGAGGAGCAGGATCCGAATCGTGGCTGCTACAAGAATGGAATATTCCGAAGCATTTGCTTCTGAAAGAATTTGAACTAATTGTGCCACAGTTGAGCATTTAGGTTTTGCTTTAGATAAAGAAAAGAAACCATTGTGTTTAGGAATGGATTAAGAAGTTTTTAGAAAGTGTTATTTTTTTGGATGAGTTTTGAACTTTTTATAAATCTAAACTCTGATTACTTATTTGACTGTTCATAGTGTGTGTTAGAGTAATCATGTTCTTAATTGAGTTTTTGCAAATTTTCTTTATTGGACGAGCCTATCAAGTAGTGAAAGTTAGATTTTTGATCTACATTTTGAGATAAGAGAGCACAAAGAGCATAATACACAATCTCTTTGATATTTTTTGGATACACAGAAATCAGGCTACGTGACGTGAATTTGGTTAGGTTGTGCTTAATTTAAAAAAAGAAGAAGAAAGCATCGTGTTAGGAATGGATTAATAAGAAGTTTTAGAGTAATCATGTTGGCTGCTTATATTGCATGTTAGAGTAATCATGTTCTTAATTGAGTTTTTGCACATTTTCTTCACTGGGCGATCATTTTAAGTAGTGACGTCTGATTTTTTATATACATATTCAGATAAGAGAGCACATTTTATATTGTTTTTTTTTCTTCAGAAAAATCAAAGTAGGCAAACAGGATAATATGGGTGCTGATAGTAATGGAGGATCCTTGCCGGTACATGAACAAGCCAATGGTCCCTCAGGAGAATCAAAATTGGAATTGTTCGGTTTTGATTCTCTTGTTAACATTCTTGGTCTCAAGAGGTAGGTTGCTTTGCTTTTGTTCTTATTGTTTCTGAATTTAATCCATCTTTTTCTCAAAATTCAGTTTATATATTCCAGTATGACAGGGGAGCAGATTCCAGCACCTTCTAGTCCTAGAGATGGTGACGATGTCTCCATTACTCTTGGGCGGCCAAAGGTATATGCTAGTTTCTTGAGCATTTATGCTGTTTCCTGGCATAATTTTCCCCCCCGCTGTTTGTTGTGGTATGCATTGTTTTGATAGAAAATCATAATTTGAAATCACAGCATAAGAATTGATGAAATAACAATGCAGATAACATTCTTTCTTTGTATGTTTACGAAATGGAGATTTAAGAATCTAGGTTCTTATTTGTGGTTTTAATGGAAGAAAGTGTGATATTGTTTGTTATAATCTCTGAAGAAAGTGTGATATTGTTTGTTAAAATCTTATGAACTGGTCTTTCTTTCCTGGATTTCATGTTCAATAGAGCCTTATTTACTGAGGGAAACTATGCCAAATTATTTTTAAAGATTGAATTTAGAGGTGTGAATCAGGTGCATATTTGCCTTTTCATATGTTTCTTTTGACTGGTTTCCTTCTATGCGAGATGTAACCTATTGCTTTGCTTGAAAACTGTTTGTGACTGAATATTGTATCAGATCTATCTCTGCTTCATTGACCTTGGGCACTTACTGTACTATATTTCTGATGCTTTTTATTTCGTCTTTTGATGTGCTATCATATGCAGCCTGCTGATCTCAAATTTGGTACTCTGATGGGTGTATTTGTCCCGTGCTTGCAAAACATATTGGGAATTATCTACTACATCCGATTTTCATGGTAAGCAATGTTGCTGGAGTTCCTACTGAGACTAGTTAGTTTCATAACACTTGATACATACATATTCACACACAACTGGTGGGTTATGCATCCCCACCTCCATATTGCTCTTATAAGGGGAAGAGGTGCCGTTGGAGAAGAGCTCATTGGTTACATATGTATATATTAATTGATGGGGTCTCACCCTATTTTACGTATAATAATCATATTATTTATAGATCTAAACCGTTCAAACAAATCTTGTTTCTTGATAATTCGATAGTTAGGGGTGAAGGTATTTGAACCTTGGATGTCTCCATTGGAAATACCAAGAGGTGCCAAATCTATAAGCATGACAGTAGATAGTTGTCAAATTTGGCTTAGATCAATGAAGTGACCTATATGTTCATTTATATTGTGTGGGTGTGCTTCTATAATAAGATAATGTGATACCGCTTCCCGCTATTAGAGCACTTAGGTGAATATATTGCATATATGAGTAAAAAAAAAAAAAAAAAAACCCTGTTTAGCTTTTAGTAATGTCGAAATTTATAATTCTCACTCAGTTATCTAGTGTATAAGAGATGCTAAACCTATTGAATGGTTTGAATTGCAAAAAATTCACCATTATACACAAAAATGGATGAGACCCCATCAACTTTGATGGAGCACTGTTCTATCATAGTTTCTCGTGTGTGTGTGTGTGTGTGTATATAGAGAGATAGAGAGAGAGAGTAGTACGGGCAAGGGCTTTAAAGAAGCAATAAATAACACTTTAGGGTTTAGAGTACCTGCATAGAATCTGACTGAGAAGAAAAGAGATCTTCATAGCGTCTTTATAAATATAAAATACATACACTCACACACACATTCAGATGGTCATACGTGTGTGTGCGTCCATGCACATACACACACAATAGAAAGGGTATTCTCTCCTTTTGTGTCATCTTATGAATATCCAAATTAACCATAAAAAAATTACTAGTAGAAGAGCAGAGATATACATCTAAGGCTTATTTAGTCAGAAAAATCAAGAATACCATTTTTTGTTCAGTTCTCTCAATAAATATCTTATTACTTATCAAAGAAAAAAACTAAACTACTGTCGATCAACTTCCAACCCATGTTCCCTGCCATTTTCTTCTTTAATTTCCCTGTGCTCCTCTCTTCATTTTCAATTTCTCTCCTGCAACTAAATAATTTACCAAATTTATTCATTTAACTTCCTTTATCTTTTATGTTTGTAACTGTAGTAATTCTCAATTATTTTTAAATAGTTAAAAAAAGAGACACATCGTGTATGTCCTCATGTAGCGTGTGTCTGTGTGTGCATAGTTTTCTACACACACACACACACACACACTAGATGGGGGCATATTTATAGAAAAACATATCGACATAAGCAAAATCATGAAATCTAGATTAGACTCAACCATGACCACTCTTCAGCCAACCCCCCACATCAAATGCCCGCCACCAGCACCACCACAATCAATCATGATTGGCATGCTAGGTTCTTGCCATTTAGCCAAAGTTGGAAATTAACCAGTTAAAATGTGGGACTGAAATTGTGAATGTAATCATTTAATCATAATCTTAACAATCCCCTAATGTTTGGGCCCAAACTCCCCCTTGATAATTGAGGCCAAACATGTGAAATTTTTAACAATTTTAAATGGGAGATAGAGTGGAGACATGGATCGAACCTAGGACTTCATGCTCTGATACCATGTTAAGTTACCAATTGTCCCATGTGGTTAAGCTATTAGGAAATTGTAAGTTTAATCATTTGACTATAATTCTAACATATAAAACAACGGATAGGGGCAAAACTGCCTTTTTTCCTTATTGGTTTGACTATATATGAAGAAAGATGTAAGGAGAATTGTGTGATTTTATACTTCATGCAGTAGGCTACTGTGTGATCTTGTATTCAAGTAGATCATGTTTGATATATAATCAGAGTTTATCTCTTACATATCATTGCTTGATAATTGATTTTTACTTTCTAGGTGCATGTGAGCTTAAACTAATAAATTATAGTGTTCTTAAAGGGAAGATATATCTTCTTTATTTTTTTTTGGTGGATAAGTAATGTAAAATTTCATTGATATCAAAAAATAGAGTTACCCAAGTATACAGGAAGTATGCAATAGGGGACCATACAATCAATCTCGCGAATTACATAAGATACTTATATCTTTTACCAAGCTACTTGAAGTCTCTGCTTAAGATCTTCATTTTAATTAAAGATAGAAAAAGGATGGACTAGTGTATGAATAAAAAAGGCTTATGAAAGGGGGTGGGGGGAGGGACAACCTAGAAAAGTAGGTGGATGAAAGGCTGGAAGCTATTTAACATCCTTGTTAAGGGAAGTAATCTTATTAAATTTAGGATATAGGTGAGGGCCCCACAGTATGCAGAATTTTGGGAGATTCAAGATTTTGAAGAGAAAACAAAGTAGACTGGGAAAGTAAATAATTCTAGAGGCTCTTTATCTGTGTAGAGCACAAAGATGAGGGCATTTGTTTTTGTCAAGTTGACTATAAGGTGTAAACCTTTTTGTTAAGAAAAACTAAATTTCCCCATCTATTTTATGGACTAAATAACAGGAAGGAGGCACACCTATAATATAATTTAAAAAAAAAAACCTATAATGAAGTTTCCTATTATAGAAAGAAAAGGCAGTTTTGGTCGACACCGCAATGTTGCAAATTTGGAAGATTGTGCTACATTGCTTAATGTGGTGCATTTTGAGGGAGAGAAATGCTAGAAATTTTGAGGATGTTGAGTGGTCTCTCATTAAGCGTAAATTCTTTTTTTTCCTTCTTTGCTGGAATGGGCTAGAGCTCTCCAAGTTTTCCCTTGTGTTTCCTTTTTAGATTTGTTAGAGTTTTGTTCTTTGAGATGTTGATGTTGATCTTTCTTTGTATACCCCTTGTATACTTGGAAGTTTTGCTAATTCAATAAAAGTTTGTTACTTATAAAAAAATAAAACTGTTATAGAAAGAAAAGCTCCAAGGTGGAAAAAAGTCAAGTAGGAGCTTTCCAAGTATGCCTGGACTAAATAACAACATTTGGTTATGTAGATTGAAACCATCGAAAGATGGCCGACATTATTGTCTAAATTGCAAATGAACCTTGTTATGTCTACATGTTTATTGTTTATACCTTTTCCTAAATCGAAAGAATGGTTCTCCCAAAATAACAAATACATGTCCACATGTGAATTGAGTGTTCCTCAATGTACTTGCAGTGTTTGAGGTATTGGTGTTTGATTTATACATTGCTCCATTGAGGATGTGCTCTTCTTGTGTTGAGAATTAGTGAGTCATTATTTTAAGGCTGCTTGTAAATTCCCCATGTGGCTGTACCAGGCATTTATTCACATTTGTTAGGGTGGTAATTTTGTAAGGGGGAGGGCTACCATTCCTCGGTTTGTGTTGAAGAACTCATTCTATGTTTGTTATGGGTAATTTATCAGGTAGCATAATAATGTGACCTGGATCTCTCTATAGTGACTAATTTTGACTGGATACCGATGATCATAACTTCTTTACCTGTATGTCCTTGTGGTTTTTTTTTTTGGTAAATGATTGAATTCAATGTGTTGCCTTTCTTGTTTGACCAACTATTTTGTCAGTGATTTCTTTTTTCAAATTATGAGCATTGCAGGATTGTTGGTATGGCTGGCATAGGCGAGTCATTGTTGCTGGTGTCTTTTTGTGGTTTGTGTACTTTTCTGACAGGAATATCACTCAGTGCTATTGCAACTAATGGTGCGATGAAGGTAGATAATGTTTGCAATCTACTTGCTACTTTGCCAGATTTGCTTGCCTCTTTTTGCCTCTGGGGTGATGATTATGAATGTCATTGAAAGCAAAAACCACTAGCTATTCCAAATATATTAATTGATCATGCTTGAGAGGAGCAGGTGTTATTTCTGGGATGTCAGTGTTGACAAATTATCCGCAATTACTTTTCTATATCTTACTTGTTGGTTTAAATATGTTATTTTGTGTGATTCAAGAAAAAATTGGGTAGGTTATTATTTCTTGGTGTAAATTTACGAGGGAATTGAGGGACTTCTCTCTCTCCCTGATCGTTAAATATAACTCACACACTCATATATTATTGAACTATTCACCGCTTATTTATGGAGAGAGGAGATGCTATTTGGCCCTAAGATCATTGGGGACATTTTTGATGAGGGAAAACACATATATTCTTTAGTGTGTTTTATTTTGTACTGGGATACACTAGTGCAGATTGGTACAAAGTATTTAAAACCTGTGGATTAGATGATCAGTGTTGATGCAACGCACACACACACACTCACATACACACAAGATATTCACAGGGTTTTTGCACATATTTGTGTTTATAATTATATACTCTATTGTTCAAGTGTTCTGCTGCATTATATTGTTTATTGCAAAATCTAACCTCTGGAATGCCTATTCATATTAAAATTTTCTCCTGTCGATTTCACCAAAGAGATCATGTTGGAATTAATAGTAAAATATTCTTGGAGGGTTTTGCTTGTTCCTCTTTTTTGGAATTTTTAGATCTTTGTAATTTTTGTTTATATCTGTGTTGCTCTTGTATACTTCCCATGTACTAGAGCTTTACCTTCTTTTCTTTTTCAATAGAACTTTTATTACTTACAAAAGAAATTTACTTTGCTTCTAGGGTGGGGGACCGTACTATCTCATTGGTCGTGCCCTTGGTCCAGAGGTTGGAGTTAGCATTGGACTATGTTTTTTCCTTGGGAATGCAATTGCTGGAGCCCTGTAAGTGTATTCTATGAACTTAGCTGTGATAATGGCATAATATATATGGTTGAGGTCCTTAAGAATGATAGTCTTTAGGCATGCCATTAATGTGTTCTCTATATTTTGCTTGATTTATGATATGAAAACATTACTTTTGTTAACTTTGCATTTTCATGTGCTTCTGGTACTAGGTATGTGTTGGGAGCTGTAGAAACCTTTCTGAAAGCTGTGCCAGCTGCTGGGATTTTTAGAGGTTACCATGAGATTTTGCTAGTTGACTGCATCCTTTTTTAGATAGCATGAGCCTACCAATTGTTGACAGTTGATGGCTTGCACTTTGGTTTTCTAATAGCTGTGTGATATTGGTACTGTCATTGCAACTCTGACCTTCTGGCCTGATGCCAAGTTTTGTGTACCATTGGTGTGTGGTCCAGCATTTCTTTAATTGCAGAGATATACGGTTTTTTTTTTTTTTTTAATTGGTAACTTTCACAGGACCCAATGGGTCTTGAGTGCACTACCTCACTTTCTACCTAGCACTTGCAAGAGGAAGAGGTGCTAGTTGAGCTTTAGCTCATTGGACTAGTAGCAGAGATATAGTAAAAGTTGTGTTGATGCCAAGAGCCTTGTAGCTCAATTGGCACCTCTCCATGCACAAAGTGCTTGAGGGATTAGGAGAGGAGGGGTTCGAGCTGCGAGGTTAGCAGCATATTATTGTATTTTTTTTTTCCTAACTGTCTCAAAAAATAAATAAATCGCTGATGTGGCATCATTATTTTAAGGTCTTTACTCATATAAAAATAGTAAAAGTTGTGTTGATGATATAGTAATAATTTTGAATCCATTGTCTACTTCTCATTTGAAAAAAAATAAAAAATAAAAAATAAAAAATCCAGTCTTCACCTTGACAGATGAAAAGATTTTCCTATCATGTAAATGGTTGTGCTATTTGAACTGTTACAGAATTTTGACATTTGATGTAGGACATGGAGGATCTTTCATAATAGGCGCATTTTGGAATTCTTCCTTCTCTTTTGCACGTGTTCACCTTGCTTCCCTAAAACAATAAAAAATGTAGCATCCTTTTAAAAAAAAAAAAAAAGAATGCACCCACCACATTTTTTTTCTGTGTGAATGTACAAAAGCTTTTATGGTTATTCTATATGACCATCCATTATGTTTGCTTTATCTGAGGTTTGCAGTTGCACTCTGTATGCTTAAACCCAGTCACACTCTGTATAGTTAAATTGTTGGCAGTTGTTTTTACCGTTCAAAGATATTAAAATTGTATCTTGTAATATTTATAGGTTTCTTGTTAATGCAGAGACTGTCACAAATGTTAATGTGACAACATTTGAGCGGGTAGAAAGTCCGAGTCCACATGACCTGCAAGTTTATGGGATTATTGTGACTATTGTCCTATGCTTTATTGTGTTTGGTGGTGTGAAAATGATCAATCGGGTTGCACCTGCTTTCCTTATACCTGTTCTATTCTCCCTATTCTGCATATTCATAGGGGTCTTTTTGACAAGGAAGGATCATCCTGCAGGTGAGTGTATTTTTAATGTTTTTCAATTTGGGACTTGGTCTCTCTCTCTCTCTCTATATATATATATGTGTGTGTGTGTGTGTGTATTATTTAACATCACACTGTAGTGCACATGATAGCGATGCTGTGAGTCTCTTGTAGTTGAGAGCATCAATAGACACATTGAAGTAGCTTTTGGGAGAATTTTGTTACATGTCCTTATTTGGTTACTCCTCGTGGGACCCAAATCAATGTCTAGAAGTATTCAAGATGACCCCTAGCAAAGTGGATGCAATTTGAAAGAGAATCTGTCATCATGCCTCCTCCTTGGTGCAAGTCAAAATGTTGTTTGTAGATTTACTGTAGTAACTTTGATTCTGTTTGTGCTTTACTGTCATAAATATTGGTCACAGCCGATCCCAAGTCTGAGAAAAGGAGGGTTGCAGTAGGTAGTTGTTGTTGAGCATTAAACTTAGTCACTTTATTATGTATGGATCCATTATAGATACTCATTGGGGCGTCCCTACTAGTGAGGTGCTGCATTGAACCTTGGATGCAGTGAAAAGTGGCAAGGGTTAGTTAGGGCGTTTCCTGTAAGCGATGCACTACATCTGTACTCTTTTATATGTTGTTTTAAAAAAACATTGATTAATACTTGGGGGCCTAAGGCAATTGCCTCACTTGTCTATATACTAGAGCCGGCCCTGCATATATGCATATACACATGTTTACATTCATTTTTATGTGTTGCATTTTTGGCTAATGATTCAAATATCAATTACGTATTAGGCAGATGGTCTGCTTATGATATGAGGTCAGGTTAACTTTGATTGTCTTTATTTTTTGTGTTGCCATTTATACATTTGTAGCTTTCGCCTTTAATTCTTATTAGATATTTGTGCGGCTGATTCTTTTATCCTTTTTCTGCTCATTCTGGAATTTATTTGGAGGGATCAATAAAGTTATCTTCTCTTGCAATCTTTGGAACAGTTGGAATAACGGGCTTGAGTTTGGACACTTTTAAAGACAACTGGAGTCCAGGTTATCAGAATACCAACGAAGCTGGAGTTCCTGATCCCGAAGGAAGTGTTTACTGGAATTTTAAGTAAGCTATGCCCTAATTTCTCATGCCTTTGTTATCAGATAAATGCCTGGTTTGTCTATTATATCACTTAGGGATCCAATGCTATTTCTACAACATATTTTAGGATTGTCTCAGCTTTAGTGTTTGGTGGATTGTTTGGCCTCCAGATTATGTATCCCTAGTCATAAGTTGATGATTTAATGACACTTTTAGTCATTTAAGAAAAAACCTTAGCAATGATGGGGTTATACACCCACATGTCGCTCAATATCTTTTTATTGAATGTGAATTTTTACAAATCTACTATTGGATTACATTTTTTTCTTATATCCTTCATGCTTGCGAAATTTCCTGAAGATAAAAAATTAATAGTCATGTCATCAATCAATCATTTAAATTGCAAGTTTTTATAGTCTAAAATTATGCATAAAAAATAAATTTATGGATCATATGGCAAATAACATCTGATTGGCCTAAAATTTGACATGTGTGTTAAGAGCGTAAAGAATCCAACGATTAAATTTTCAAAATATGTAGTAATGTTAATTTTTTTTTAAAGGAAGTTGTAGTCTTAGGCTACAACCAAGTTTGTAGCCAAATATATCCTGCTTTGCCATCATTAGAAGAGAATTAGGAGTTTCCATTTGATGGTCCTAGTTTTACATTTAATTCTATTAATAACGTGACTAGTTGTAAGATATCAAATCAGTTTTTTATTTTATTTATTTGTTTATTTTTTTAGTAAATTGCTGCTTAGGAACTATGTATAGTTATTAAAGGTGCTGTGTACATATAAATGCAGATTGTAGGGTCTTCCTAGAGCTTAAGCACAAGTTTTAGAGCAGGGTCCGTTCTCAAATTTTCAGACACCACCTTACATGCTAATCTCATAAAAAAAATGACTGTTTAAGAAACTTAAGTCAGGAAGTGATTAAGAGGTAAACTAGGAAACGAAAAATGAAAAGTCCAGCATTTATATAATTTATAAAAGAACTAAGAAAAGACTACTATATGCCAAAAACAACAGGAATCTGAAAAGAAATGAAGGAATCTGAAAAAAGAGAGAGGAAGAGACACTTGGAAAAGAAATTAAAACAAAATAAAAAAGGAACTTAGGAACACTGAAAAGGGTAAGGAACAGACAGAGAAGAAGAAGGAACAGAGAGAGAGAGAGAGAGAGAGAGAGAGAGAGAGAGAGACTATATAAAAAAGGAGAGTGTGGTCTCCTTTTTTACCTTCTGTTCTTTAGTGAATCCTTTGCCTTTTAATTTCATATTCTCTTGATCCAGTCGATAGTATTTCAACTTAACATAGAATGACTATTTTTTGGTGCAGCGACATTTGTAGTAAGTAGGTAATCTGGGGTCGCTTTAGGTGTGCTTGTGTGAAATTGCCTTGTGTTGGCTATGAAAAACTCTAGACTTGTGCTGCATTGTGCCTTTACTTAATGATGCAGGATAAATTGGGGAATTTGTCTACGTGTGCTTTTGCTGGGTTTAGGGTTAGGAGAATTTATGGATCTAGGGTTTAGGAATTTTTGAAGAAAGGATTATGGGATTGTGTTAGGACTTTGGAATTATAGGTGGTTTGATGGCTATTTAGTAGAAACAAAGTGTGTTGGGGTTTTGTTAGGTAAAAGAAAATAGATTTGATTTAGAGTTGAGAAGGGCTAAGAAGAAAGGGTATGGGATTGTGTTGAAGAAGTGTTATGGGATTGTGTTAGGACTTATAAATTAGAGAACTGCTACGTCCATAACATTTTTCACAACATTTTCACAACAAATCCTAGTTGGCAGGTTGTTATTATTTATCTTTGTTCACTATTCCACAACATGTGGCAGACAGATTAGAGAGGATTCAGAGGAATTTCCTTTGGGGGAGATCTAATGATGTTTTTAAATTCTCACTTGTTGCTTGGGAGAAAGTTGTGTGGCCAGTGGAGGCAGGTGGCTTGGGGATACGGAAGATTGGGTTGTTTAACCAAGCTTTGCTTGGGAAATGGCTATGGTGATTTGGGAATGAGGTCACACGTTTATGGAGGCAAGTTATAGCTTTCAAATACGGGGAGACCAGTGGGGGATGGTGTACTAGAGTTGTTAGAGGGACGCATGGGTGTGGTTTGTGGAAGAACATTAGGAAGGGGGCTGAGAGCTTCTTTGGTCATGTGTTGTATGCGGCGGGTGAGGGTTTTCGTATTAGATTTTGGTATGACCCTTGGAGTAGCCCTATTGCCTTGAAAGATTTATATCCGGCCCTTTTTGCTGTTGCTGTGAATAAGGCAGCTATGATTTCTGATATGATTGAGTTTGCATCGGATGGGGGTGGCAGAAGTTGGAACTTACGTTTCCGTCGTGCTTTTCAAGATTGGGAGATAGGAATCTTTTATGATTTTTTTGCTCATATCTCATCCAAGTTACCTAGAGGGGGTGATGATACCATGATATGGCAATTGAATCGTAGAGATGTTTTTGATGTGCGCTCTTTCTATTTTTCATTGCTAGCAGCCCCGCAGGTGCCTTTTCCTTGGAAGAGTATTTGGTGTGTTAAGGTACCTAAAAGGGTGGCTTTCTTCTTATGGACAGCTGCTAGGGGTGGGATTCTTACTATAGATAACCTCGTTAAGAAGAATTTACCTCTTGTTAATTGGTGCTGCCTTTGTCGATGTGAAGAGGAAACTGTGGATCACTTATTGATCCATTGCAAGTATGCTCATACCTTGTGGAGTGAAGTCCTTCGTTTGTTTGGGGTTCAGTGGGTGATGCCAAAGAATGTTGTTTCTCTTCTCTCTGCTTGGTGGAATTGGCTGGGGTGTCACACTTCAAATGTGTGGAATATGGTTCCAGCGAGTTTTATGTGGTTAGTTTGGAAGGAGCGTAATGCTCGAACTTTTGAGGAAACTGAGAGACTGGTAGACTGTGTGAAGTCTTTGCTATTTAGGACTTTGTTTGAGTGGTCCCGCATTTGGGGGTTTACGCATTGTCATTCTTTGCTTGAATTCCTTAATTCTGTTAGTCTTTATTTTTGATTGGTTTGTATTCTTTTCAGTGTAGTGAGTTTACTACTGTAAATTCACTGTACTTTCATTATCAATAAAGTTTGTTATTACCTATAAAAAAAAAAAAAAAAAAGTAATTTTAGTGTTGGATTTAAATTTAAAACCTGTAACAACCTGCCAACTAGGATTTGTTGTGAAAATGTTGTGAAAAATGTTGTAGATGTAGAATTTCTCTATAAATTATAGGTAATTTGATTAGTTATTTGATGGCTATCTAATAGAAGTGTGGGATTTTAGGGTTTTGATAGGCAAAAGAAAAAGAATTGATTTAGGGTTGAAAAGACGTAAGAAGAAATACATCTTCACAATTTGTGAACAGTGCATGTGAATGGTACCTCCATGGGATTTTTAGTATAATCCCATCTCCTCCGCTCTCCTCTCTCCCCCCATCTCCTTTGATCCAACCTCAAAACATACCCATAGTTATGTAGAGCAATTAAGGTTATTCTAGGTAGATTAGTCCAAGTGATTTGTTTGTTCCAATTACAAGACTTTTGAATTTTCGTAGAATTTTATTTTTGTTAAATTTCCGATTGTCCCAAAAGCTTAATCTATTGGGATATGGTAAATTGAATCATTTAACCACACAATTCTAACACTCCTCCTCACGTGTAGGCTGAAACTACCTTTTAATAAGTGAGGCCCAACATGTGAGAATTTAAATAGAAGGTAGAGTAGAGGAGTCAAGGATCGAACTCAGGATTTCATGCTATGATACTATGTTAAATTACTGATTGTTTCAAAAGTTTAAGTTATTGGGATATGGTAAATCTAATCATTTAACTACACAATTCTAACAATTTCAATAGATCTTTGTAATAACAGAGCAATGGAAAAAGAGGTGGTATGTCTTAGAAAATACTTGGGAAAACATGCCTAAGATGGAATGCTTTCTTAGGCATTTTTGCAATATGTTCTAATCCCAGTGACCTGTTGATAATGCTTCAAACAAATATTTCTTGTGTTATTCTTTTCTTGGGATATTGCAGCCTGATTTTGTAGGCAAACAAGACTCTTGGATTGCCTGGCATGGGAGTTTTGAAATGACCCCCACCACACCACACCACACCACACCTGCCCCACCCACACACACACACACACACCACCAAACCCCACGCCGCCACCCCCCCCCCCCCCCCCCCCCCCCCCCCGCGGGCGCGATGTAGGATTTTAGGAATTCAACACTAAATTAGGTTTCTTGATGAGATCTTGAAGGGTTCTCGAATAGGGTTTGATGTTTAAGGGTTCTTGTGGGTTAATCAATAAAAAGACTGGACCTTGAAGGAGTTTGATGGCTGTTTGGTGTTAACACAGTGAATAAAGAAAGATAAACCCTAGGCAATGACACTAGGTTTCCTAAACAGTTACACTTAGGAACGAGTAGGCAAGCCCACCCTCAAAGTTTGAAATTAGCTACTGGAATTAAAAGCAATATCACCATGAATGTTATTGATTACAATAAAGCCCTCTATTTAGGCTCACTCCAATCAACAATTATTATTCTTACCAAAAAAAAAAAAAAACCTTTATATAGGCTATTGCTAAATTAGTAAATCCTTTCCTTAAAGTACTAGGACTTGTAAATATCCTTTTTTTGAAAAGACTAGGACTACTAATAACTATGGAAAAGTACTTAAGAACTTCTAACCAAATAAGAAAAGGACTTAAAATACAAATAAGACTTTGGTACAGCCAATGACAACCAGAAAATTAAGACCTTACAGATTCCCTTATTCTAGTTAAACTTAATTAAAACTAATCCAGCGGCAAATGAACAATAAAATAAGACTAAATTCAACCTAAATTAACTAAGAAAGGTCCCAAGAAAGTTTTCCATTATCTGAAATATCCCAAATTAATGCTTGAGCACTAGAACCAGCTTTGCCCCGTTGCTTGTAAGTCTCAAAGGGGGCTGCCAATTATGAAACCCGTCATCCCCCCATGTGCATGCGGGTAGATGGGCGATATATATATATATATCTCCTGCCCTGTCTTAACTTGCAACAATTGTGTGCATGACAATCAGGTTTTTATTTTTATTTTTTTATTTTAAATGGTTCCCTTCCCAAAAAAAACAACAATAACAAAAAAGTCTTTCTTATAAAAGGGTCTAGAAGATGAGAAGTGGAAGATGAGGTCATGAGGTTCAATGAAGCCATGTCTAATTTTTGTATTTAATTATCAAAAAAAGAAAAAGAAAGAAAAAAAGAGTCTGGAATTGTTTGCACTTTGCTTGCTTGTTTAAGATAATGAATTTATTGAGAACCGACCATCCGGATCCTTGGATCATAGTAAAATGTAGAATGCTGTAAAATTTTAGTTGTATTGTCTCAAAAGTTGTTTCCTTTGTGAGTAAACTTTTTGTGATCCAGGATCTCTGAAGCATAGCTATAAATTTATTAAAAATGAAATGGAATTATTTATTTCATGGTGTTTCTAACCTCATGTTTTCTTTTCTTACATTTTTCAGTGCATTGGTCGGCCTCTTTTTCCCTGCTGTAACAGGAATTATGGCAGGTTCAAATCGATCAGCTTCACTGAAAGATACTCAGCGTTCAATTCCCATTGGAACGTTGTCTGCGACTCTCACAACTACTGTAATGTATCTAGTTTCTGTGTTTTTGTTTGGAGCCCTTGCCACCAGAAAGAAGCTATTGGCAGACAGGTATTTATAATTCTTTTAAGTTGTTGCGCACACAGTTCCTTATTCTTTTCTGCTAATGAGCTATCTCAAATTCAATTGACACTTCCTTCTCCACAAGAGTGGGTGGATGGTTAGGTTGTGTGTCAAAAATCTCTTGGTTTCTTTTGTAACTTTAGTTACCAATAAAATTAAATAAAAAATCTTTTTTCTTTCTCTCTCCCCCTTGTCTTTGACATCAGATTTCTAATGATATTCATATCAAAAGTTTAATAAATCGCATATATTCCAATTATTTTCAGCACCTAGTTGTATTCAATTATGAGGCAAATCCATGAGCCATATACCTTGTGAAGCCATCTGTTTATATATGTTAACCGATTAAGAATTGAAATAAACTGCAATGAAGCCAGTGGACCCTGGACCAGTTGACATCTCCTCTCCCTATAAACAAATGGGTGGAGGGTAAGGTCAAGGGTACAATCTTGTATAGGTGTATGAACTTTATTTGTATCAGTAGAAAGAAATTACAACAAAATTAGGAGCCTCTAAAATAAGATAGAAAAAGAGAGGGAAAATTTTTTGTAGTTCTAAATTGCTGCATTTGTATGATTTAAAATGTTGCAAAGGTAGTATCATCCTTTTCGCTATTTGGAGTATGTATTCCTCTATACTCCAAATGTGCATGAGAACCATGTAACCAACTGTTGCATAGAATCATATTTTTCCATAACCTGGGGCTTGTATTTATTTTACGTCACCCAAGTATCATGTTTCTACTTAATCTGGTCTGTGCAAAGTAATTTGTAAGAAGTGTTAAATCTTGCATAAACCAAAGTGCAGTAGACAACCATGTTGACTGTTCCATAAACTTCTTTCTTTTAACAAAGGGACCAATCCAAAAGGGCAGATCATGGCATTTAAAAGCTCAAATCCAATTTTTTGTCAAAAATTAATGGATGAAAAGCACAGAAAAAGAAAAAAAAAAAAGAGTAAAAAATAGAGCAGTTTCAAGAGGGTCACTTACCTTATTACCATGTTAGAGTTTGACATCCAAGGGAAGAAGCAAAGATAATTGGATGAAAGTGATAGGATAATTGATTGCTCAGAAGATTTTTAACTCTTTTCAGTCATATATTGGAAATTTTAGCCAGGAGGCTTTGGAAGAGTTGGCTATATTTCTTCTTTCTTTATTATTATCTTTCCTGCTGTAATGTGTTGTTTCTCTTGTTTTTCTTCGTCATTACTTGCCTAAGAAGCACAAACGCACCAAAATCCCCATCATCTATGTCAAACACGTGTTGAACATGAACATGTGTGTCCCCGGGAGGAAAAAATAGATGTTTTATTTTAAAAATTCCTTCGACTTTAGATATGCTTCTAAAGATTTTAATAGTTATTTATTTTGAAAACTTAATTTTAACTTTAAAAAATGAGAGGTCGGGCCTTGATGTGATGACCAGTGCCTTCCATCAAAAGCAACAAGTCAAAGTGTCTTCCATCAAAAGCAACAAGTCGTGGGTTTGAGTTTGGGAATTAGCCTCTCCAAATAAAATTGGGAATAAGGTGCCTACTATGACCTCTCCTAGACTGTGCAAAAGTAGGAGTTTTGTGCACTAGGTATTACATTTTTAATATAAACATAAAATATGCCTAAAAATAAATAAAATATACATAAGAGAAATGCTATGTCCACAATATTTTCTCAACATTTTTACAATAAATCTTAAGAGACAGGTTGTTATTAGTTGCTATGGGTGGATAAAAATGTAATTTAAGTGGTAGATTCAAATTAGAATCAATAAAAACTTACCATTTATGATTTGTTGTGAAAGTGTTGTGAGAATGTTTTGGACATAACATTTCTATATACATAAAGATATAATAATGAAGTAACATATTCGCACCGTGTCATGTCCTACTTTTTTAAGAATTACCATGTCATCATGTCTTGTGTCATGTCCATGTCCATGTCCATGCTACTTCTTTGCAAAGCCTTTTGGGTTGATAGAAGCTGTGAAGTTTAAAATATTCTTCAAATAGAAAAATTAATTACTTGGTATATCCATGAAGAATACAAGACATTAACTTGCTGACATTTTACTTTTATTTTTTGAACATGGATAATTATCTCTATCGAATAATCTTAGCAACCTTGTAGAATAATCTTTGTCTGCAGGAGTTAGATATTGTAAAGATTGTCATGAAGAATATATTAAAGATCCAAACACGTATGTTATTCTTAGAAAACCTGGATGGATAAGTAATAAATCCACTTGGTTTCACACTTGGTGCAATCTAAGTCAGGTCATCATTCTCTTTGGTTTGCACAACCAAAATTATTTTTAGGGTTTACAAGAGGATTAAAAATACGAGATACTTAAATGAATTGCTCCTATATCACGCATGGGTTATATCCTTCTCTTAGAAATTCTTTCAACCTTAAATATTTAATGAATCATAAATAACTACATCTAGTCAAAGATTGCTGAATAGTTTATGATGGTGTCTTCTTATCACTAATCTTTCGTCTGCAGCACCCAGCAGCACCCAGTTGTTTATTGATTTAGGGGTTAAACAGCTGGCTTAGTTGCCCTTGGTCCTGTTTATTATTATCTCTACTAGCCTTCCATGTGACCTGTTGGCTGTGTGGGGATCACAAAGTAAAAGGTCCATAGTTTGTGGACTGGTAGAGAAAAGAAAAACTTCTTTTGGTAACTGTCTTGTGTCAGTTTTGAGAGTGCATATTCGTATTACTTTTTTTCAGGTTGTAAGACTTCCATTTTAATGTGTATGTTTAAAAGAAAATGTTTTCATGAATTTGAGTTAATTAATAAACTTCTTTTTACTGTATGAACTTTGAAAACTGAAATCAAGTTTTTATGCAGGTTACTTACAGCTACAATTGCTTGGCCTTTCCCAGCCATTGTTTACGTTGGAATCATTCTTTCAACATTAGGGGCTGCTCTTCAGAGCCTGACAGGTGCCCCACGCCTTCTTGCAGCAATAGCCAATGACGACATCCTGCCTATTCTTAACTACTTCAAGGTTGCAGATGGGAATGAGCCTTACATTGCTACCCTCTTTACTGCATTCATCTGTATTGGGTGTGTCGTAATTGGGAACCTGGATCTTATCACACCGACTATAACTATGTTTTTCCTTCTGTGTTATTGTGGTGTGAACTTATCTTGCTTCCTTCTGGATCTTCTAGATGCTCCCAGCTGGCGTCCTCGGTGGAAATTTCACCACTGGAGCCTCTCTCTTCTTGGAGCATCACTTTGTATAGGTATGCTTCCTTGTCATGTATCTTGTTTGTAATTTTGTTTTCTGATTATCTAGTGTTTGGGTGCACAGGTCATGCCCATGTGTATGTATATGTGTGCAGCCAGTCTGGTTTGATATACTCTGACCGTCATACTTACATGGTTCTTTTGTTTTGCATGCAGTGATTATGTTCTTAATCTCTTGGGCATTCACTATAGTGTCCCTAGCCCTTGCAAGCCTTATATATTATTATGTGAGTCTTAAAGGAAAGGCTGGGGACTGGGGTGATGGTTTCAAGAGCGCATATTTTCAACTAGCTCTCCGCAGTCTCCGGTCACTGGGAGGTGTGTATACTTCTGAGAAGACTATACCATGACCTTTTATTACTCTTCATTAGTGATTTCCCATCCTCATTGAATTGTGAAAGGTACCCTGTGCCAATTTTTTAAAAGTTGGGTGGGGCCTGTAATCCCTTGGTCTGTGTATGTACGTATCATGAATGCATATATGTCTGTTCCAATATTGTAATTTAATTATTGTTATTTTTGCAGCAAACCAAGTGCACCCAAAGAATTGGTATCCAATCCCCCTGGTATTTTGCAGGCCATGGGGGAAACTGCCAGAAAATGTACCTTGCCATCCAAAACTTGCTGATTTTGCGAACTGCATGAAGAAAAAGGGCCGAGGAATGTCTATCTTTTTCTCCATACTAGATGGAGACTATCATGAATGTGCTGAAGATGCTAAGACTGCCTGCAAGCAGCTTGCTACCTACCTTGATTACAAGCGTTGTGAAGGTGTGGCAGAGATAGTTGTAGCGCCTAGTATGTCTGAAGGCTTCCGTGGCATTGTCCAAACCATGGGCCTTGGTAATCTGAAGCCAAACATTGTGGTGATGCGTTACCCTGAAATATGGCGTCGTGAAAACTTAACTGAAATCCCTGCTACCTTTGTTGGAATAATAAATGACTGTATTGTTGCAAACAAGGCTGTTGTTATTGTTAAGGGTCTTGATGAGTGGCCCAATGAGTATCAGAGACAGTATGGTTCCATAGATCTGTATTGGATTGTGAGAGATGGAGGTCTCATGCTTCTTCTCTCTCAGCTCCTTCTCACTAAAGAGAGCTTTGAGAGTTGTAAGATTCAAGTCTTTTGCATTGCAGAGGAAGATACTGATGCTGAGGCGCTCAAGGCTGATGTGAAGAAGTTTTTGTACGATCTTCGGATGCAAGCTGAGGTGATTGTTGTAACAATGAAATCGTGGGATTCACAGTCAGAGGGTGGGTCTCAGCCAGATGATTCAATGGAGGCATTCACTGGTGCGCAACAGCGGGTTGCTACATACTTAGCTGAGATGAAGGCAGCGGCTGAGAAAAATGGGACCCCACTAATGGCTGATGGAAAGCCAGTTGTTGTGAATGAGCAGCAGGTGGAGAAGTTTCTTTACACTACTCTGAAGTTAAATTCAACGATACTAAGATACTCAAGAATGGCTGCAGTTGTGCTTGTGAGCCTACCGCCGCCTCCAGTGAACCACCCGGCATATTTCTACATGGAGTACATGGATTTGTTGGTAGAGAATGTTCAAAGGCTTTTGATGGTTAGAGGATACCGTAGAGATGTGGTAACTCTGTTCACATAGTTGTCAGTGGACTGCAATTCTGGACCGTAATTACTGCATTGTTCATATTATTATTATTATTTTTTTTGTTCCCCCCCCTCTCTAATTTTTGTAGTTTAAATGTTACATTTATTCTTTTTTTTTTATTGTCTCTTTTGCAAAAAGCGGTATGTTGTTATTTCATTCACTAATGTAGAAATTTTGGAATGACTGGTTCTTTTGGGGGAACTTTATAATTCTAGTAAAAAGTTTAGAATCAAATTTCACAGAATTGAGACAATCTTTCTTTGATTGAACTACAACATACATATGAGTAATATTTAAGATTTCTCTTTACGTGGCAACCATTTTGATGGAGCATCTCTCTCTCTCTCTCTCTCTCTCTCTCTCTCTCTCATACACACATACAAGTCGTTCAGAGATTTTTCTTTTGTTTTAAAGTTTTACTTAACAACCATTGATTGAAACTTGCATGCACACAGGCGCGTAGCCAGGAATTTTTGCTTTGGGGGGGGGGGGGGGGTGGGGTGGGGGGCGGGTCAAGGTAAAACTATCATTTTGATTTGCAATTCAATGAAAAACTCAAAATACAATATATTTATAACACAAGATTGCTGATAGAATATTTTTGTTGGTGGAATATCAAAATATTAACAAGTTAATCGACCAATTGAGCATCTTAAGTCTTTTTTTCTTGAGTTTCTCCTATTCTTTTGAAAAACTACCAGTCCATAACATTCATAGAAATCAAATATAAGTATACAACAAAATTGCAGAAGAAGAAGAAAAAGAAGAAGTTAGTATTTCTCAATATTTTAGCTTTAAATAAGAAAACTCTTTGTTAAGGAAGAGGGAGAAACTAATGAAAATGTGATTATGTGAGAGCATCCCATGGAAGAGTTAATGAAGAGTAACTAAAGAGAGAGCACCAAGTGATGAGGAGAGTCTTTTCAGTGGTTTTTAAGTGGAAAGGGATATTGTAATAGTTTTGAGAAAGTGTAAAACTTAAGTACAATATTCTAAGTATAATACATTAGGTTCTTCAATTAAATTCAAGCACATGTTTAACATGACCAATAAAATACAAATAATGTTATTATTTTTAAGGATAATTAAATTTAATACATATGATTTTAATTAGGTAATCTGATGTACTACACCCCAGTTTTATCCCTTCACAAAAATTGAATAACTAAAAACTAAAAGAATATGGACGTGGCTATCATGCTTTAGAGAAGAATGGAAAAGACAAAAGGAGTTAATTTTTATGATTGCACAGTTGGGATTTGGGGTGGGAAGAATTTTATGAGTGATGTGTTGGAGGGGGGGGGGGGGGGGGAAGGGGGCAATCTTTTAATCTTGTGGAGGCCAACTCTTTACTCAAAATGATTCTAGCCTAGTTTTACCTATAATTAGAGAGGTTTTAAAAAAATTTGGAGGGGCCATGGCCCCCCAATACATAAGGTGGCTCCACCCCTGCATGCGCATGTATATTATTATAGTACTATACTAAAACTATAACTAATTTAGATCCAACACCTTTCACTCCTTGTCGTTACGTCGGTTCTATGGCCTTTCGCACATCTCTGAAATGGACACTCTCCAACTCGATGCAATCGGCCGCAATCAAAACTACCTCAAGCCTTTTTAAAAAAAAAAAAATTTAATTATTTATTTTTATAGACATGATACACTACGAAAAATTCTATTACTATTGAACTACAACTTGAACCCTGGTTACCCTTCATTTTCCCTCTTGAAAATCTTGGTTTTTTTTTTTTTTTTCCTTACAACTTGATGGTAGGTTATGACTGTGTAAGGTACTTTAGAATTAACTCCTTTTACAAGATTGATGTGGCAAGCTTTAAATACAAAAAATATATATATATATATATTTAAAAAATCATATAAATATATATATATATAGATAAAGATGATTCTCTTCTTTCAACTAGACTTTTATGTGGTTTAAAAATACCATCATTAATAAATGGTAACTTCATTTAGAAGTAGGGTCATAAATGTCAAATAACAAATTTTATTTTGAATTAAAAAAACAGAATTCTTAACATTTAAGATTTTTTTCCTTCATATTCAAAAAAGAAATTACCGTTGCAGTTTACCTTTAAAGTTTATCCTTTTTATTTGCTTGAAAAATAAAAGAAACATATTTCTAAATTATAATAGATGCAAATTATTACCCTTTACAGAAAATAAAATAAAATAGAAGAGCCTCTAAACACGCACGTGTACACGTGCTCAAAGGCTAGTGTGTGTGTGTGTGTGTGTGTGTATAGTCAATGAGAGAAAATTCAATTAAAATCTAAATAAAAGTCTAATTTGGTGTTTTGTGTCCCATTTAAATTTTTTAATTTTTGTGTCAAATGAGTTAATTAAGTGTAAAATACAAAAAGTTCAATATAAATGAACCAAAAGAAATCCAATTATATATCTAAAATTAGGGAAATAGAGAGTTTGAAAGATTATGCTTTTCAATGTCATTTTTTTGTCTAGCTATAATTAATTCAAATTTATCAACTTTTTACATAATATTATCCACAATGCTTATTTATTAAGTAAAAATTTATTTTTAAGGGTGTGTATTGTACCGGTACATATGCATAAGGTTTTAAACTAGTTTATTTATTATGTTGTGGGAGATGATACCATTCAGATTCAATATACAAGTCTTTTGTACTAAAATTGATGGTAACTTTAACATTTTTCTATAATGAATGTCATTCTTTGATGGGGTTAAATTGATTGTCATTGTGTGAATATCCTTTGTCTATTGTCTTTTGTTATTTCTTTTTTGCTCTCTGAGTTATCGAGATTAGTTGTGAGGCTGTTATTGTCAACGAAATTCTTCCAGCTGTTTGGTATCTGCCTTTGTGGCACAGGGACAGAGGTCAGTCATGTTTTTCTATAGAAAAACATGTACAGGCCACAGGGTCTATGTTTTGCAGTAGGAATCAACGTTTTATAAAGTTATGATTCTCGGATTTATCTCCCACTTTGAAGTTTCAGTGTATTTATAAAGCTTCTGAACATGCTCGCTGCCAAAATCTTTGAAAATAGAGGTTCTTCAAATCAGGTTGATATGTTTTAGTTTTCTCTTATTCTTATGGTTCTTGAACTTTTGATCATTTTTAGGAAAAGAAGAGTTCAACTGTTATCATTTTTGCATTTTTTTAGTTGCCTAAGAAAGCAAAACCTACAGTAAAAATAGCAAGAATATGCAGTCATTTGCTTCACTCACATAAGAATCCAATATGACTGTTTTCCTTTGAATTGCAACTTGTTCAAACTATAAGACAATAATAAAAACAGTGTTAGGACCGTATTCTGCATACAAAATTTTCATTGAAATTTAACCCACTTTGAAAGCTCAGGCTGCTGTAAAATTGAAGAGCTTCACGACACAGATGAAGCAGCTACAATTCCAGCAGTAAAACCAGTGTCGTCTAAGAAGAGTGAATGAAAAACGCATGTCGTTCATGTTATGTAAATTAGTTTTGGTTCAGTGCTTATACGTGTGCACGTGTGAGGGTTAGTTACAAGTCTGGGAGATATTTTTCTATGCTTTCTCAGTGGTATATATATATTGTAGATAGCAAACTCAATTGTAATTAAGCATTCATTTTCATCAATCTCAGTATTCTTTCAATACCAGAAACTCTCTCTTTTCTCTCTGTTTTTCTCTGGTTTTTCCTCTGTGCTCTTACATGGTATCAGAGCTTGAATCCACAACAATGGCTTCCACAAATGCAACTTCTTCGTCTTCTACTTCAAATTCAATACCTGCTATAGCTAGTACAGCCTTACCTGCAAATACTTCACTGCTTTTGCTATCCAATATGTCCTTGATGATGACTATCAAGCTTGATTATGGCAATTACATCGTTTGGAAGCATCAAATTGAGGTAATTCTTGAAACTTACTCAATGATTGATGTGATTGATGACTCTACTATAGCTCCGGATCGTTTTCTCAAAGATTCTTCTGGTATTTTCACTACTGAGATTAACCCTAATTTCATTTCCTGGAAAAGCCGTGAGCAAGCTATGTTTACTTTTACCAATTCAACTCTGTCTCCTTCAATTCTTGCTCTTACTGTTGGGCAAAAATCTGCTAAAGGAGTTTGGAAAGTGTTGGAAAAGAGATTTGCTTCAATTTCAAGATCTCATGTGATGAGTCTTCGAAATGAATTGAATTCAATCAAGAAAGGTTCTGATTCAATTGACAGTTATTTTCAAAGGATCAAGCAGACTCGTGATAAGCTAGCTGCTGTTTCAGTGTTTCTTGATGATGAAGAGCTTCTTCATATAGCTCTTGAAGGATTACTATCTGATTATGATTCTTTCAGTTCTGCAATCAGGACTCGGAGTGATATTCTATTTGTTGAAGAACTTAACACTTTGCTCAATTCTGAAGAGAGAGCAATTAAGAAGAGATCTAAAGCTATTGCTGTAGATCCTAATTCAGTGGCCATGTCAATGAATTTTCAGCCTCAGAGAGGCAGAGGTGGTAGAAACAATAATCAGAGAGGCAGAGGTGGTTGTGGATATAATCCAAATGGTGGTCACAATTATGGTGGATATGGTAATTCAGGTTATAATCCTAATTCTGGAGGATATGGAAATTCAAGTTACAATCCTCATTCAGGTTCACAGTATTATCAATCTAAGTCTCAAGGAGGACAAGGTCAATCAAATAGGCCAATTTGCCAAATTTGTGGTAAAAATGGTCATATAGCAGTTGATTGCTATCACAGGATGGACTTCGCATATCAGGGAAAACATGCTCTTGCCAAGTTAGCTTCAATGGTAGCTAATTCTTCACAAGTGCAGTCATGTAATGGTTGGCTTACTGATACTGGATGCTCAGATCATGTTACTCCCAATCTATCTCAGTTGTCACTGCATCAGCAACCAGTTCAGGGAAATGAGACAGTTACTGTAGGCAATGGACAAGAGCTTCCTGTCACTCATGTGGGTCATGGTGAGCTTCAAACTTCTACTCATAATTTTAGGCTTAATAATATACTTAGAGTTCCTGATCTTGCATCCAATCTCTTGTCTGTTCATAAGTTGTGTCTTCAAAATAATGCATTTTGTTATTTTGATGCTGAGAAGTTCTCAATTCAGGATTTGCCTTCGGGGAGGATCCTCTACAAAGGATTGAGTAAGGATGGCGTCTATCCCATTCCATCTGCTTCTACACTTTCATCTTCTGCTGTTTTCAACTCTAAGTCCAGTGTGTTTGCTTTTGCTTCTATCAAACCTGATCTGATCTTGCTTTGACATCATAGACTTGGACATCCAAGTTCTAGAATTTTATATTCTGCCTTGCAAAATGTAATAAAGAATGTGTCTTTGTCTCAGATTGATACACTTTGCTCTTCCTGTACATATTGTATAAGTGCTAAAATGCACAAGTCATCTTTGAATAAAACTTCCATTGTGTCTAATTTTGTTTTGGATATTGTTCATAGTGATGTTTGGGGTCCTGCCCCTCTTACATCTGTTCTTGGTTTCAACTACTATGTGATTTTTGTTGATGATTGTACAAGATTTACATGGTTATTTCTGTTGAAACATAAGCATGAAGTTCTTTCTGTGTTCAAACATTTTAAAGCTCTTGTTGAAACTCAATACTCTACCAAAATTAAGGTTCTTAGGACAGATAATGGTACTGAGAACACTAACAGTGCTTTTCAAGCATTTTGTTCTTCCAATGGCATACTTCATCAAACCTCCTGTCCTCATACTCCACAGCAAAATGGTGTTTCTGAGAGAAAACATAGGCATATAGTTGAAACTGGTCTTTCTCTCCTCTACAAATCCAATCTTCCCTATAACTACTAGTCTTATGCTTTTTCTACTGTTGTGTATCTTATCAATAGGTTGCCTTCTTCTGTTTTGAACTTCAAGTCTCCCTGGCAGTCCCTTTATTCCAAACCACCTCCTCTTCATGCTCTTAAATCATTTGGGTGTGCTTGCTATCCATATCTAACCCCTTATAATAAAAATAAGCTTCAACCCAAGTCCAAAGAGTGCATCTTTCTTGGATATCCTCCATTGTCCAAGGGTTATATCTGCCTTGATCCTTCTTCAAATAGAATTTACATTGCTTATTTTGTTTTGTTTAATGAATCCCTTTTTCCCTTTACTCATAATTCTGCCTACACTAATCCTAATATCCCTTTCACATCTGATTTTTCACATTGGTTTCCTTCCTCATCTCCTTCTATTACTGATCCTACTGATGTTCCTTCTTCCTGTGATTCTTCATTTCCTTTGGATCTCACTACCTCTCTTATACCCTCTGCTCTAGCTTCATCATTGCCTATACCTGTTGTTCCCTCTCCACCTGATCCCCCACCTATACCTGCAGCTCCTCTACATGATTCCTCACCATTTATACCTACTGCCCCTCCAGCTGATCCATCATCTATATCTGCTGCCCCTCTACCTGATTCCTCTTCTATTCCTTCTACTTCTTCTTTACCTATCACTCATAATACTCATCCTATGGTTACAAGATCAAAACATAGTATATATAAGCCTAAAGCTTTGCAGGTTACTCATGACTACACTGTGATAGAACCACCATCGTTTGCCATTGCTGTTAAACATCCTCAGTGGGTTGTAGCCATGAATTCTGAATTTACCTCTCTTCAACAGCAAAAGACTTGGTCTTTGGTTCCTAGGCTAGCTAATAAGAACATTGTTACATGTAAATGGGTGTACAAATTGAAAAGGAGCAGTGATGGGTCCATTGCTAGGTACAAGGCTAGGTTAGTTGCTCGGGGCTATCTTCAACAGTTTGGGTTAGACTATGAAGAGACTTTTAGTCCTGTTGTGAAGCCTGCCACTGTAAGGTTGCTTTTAGCTTTGGCTGTGAATCAGAATTGGGAACTAAGGCAACTTGATGTGAGTAATGCTTTCCTACATGGTTTTTTAAAGGAGGAAGTGTATATGGCTCAACCTTAAGGGTATGTTGATTCTAAATTTCCTAAGCATGTCTGCCTTCTCCATAAGGCTATCTATGGTCTTAAGCAAGCCCCTAGGGCCTGGTTTGAGAGGTTTACCTCTCAATTGTTTCACATTGGGTTCTCTGCATTAGGGGCTGATGGTAATCTCTTCATTTACAGGCATGGTTGTCATTTGGTCTTCCTTTTATTGTATGTTGATGACATTATTCTTACTGGCAATGATTCTACCTTTACTGCTTCTCTCATTCATCAGTTGGGTTCTGCCTTTGATCTCAAGGATCTAGGCCCTCTTCATTACTTTCTTGGCCTTCAGATTGACTATACATCCAATGGTTTATTTGTACATCAGTCAAAGTATGCCTCAAATTTGTTGGCAAAGTTTGCTATGACTAATTGCAAACCTTGCAAGACTCCTTGCTCCCCAAATCAGCACCTTCTTCCTCATGACAGTTCTCTTCTTGCTGATCCTACTCCATACAGAAGGCTTGTTGGTGCCCTTCAGTACCTCACTTTCACACGGCCTGATCTATCCTTTGAAATCCAGCAAGCTTGCCAATTTATGAGTCTTCCTACTCAGAATCATCTTCAAGCGGTTAAGCGTATTTTGAGATACATTCAAGGGACTTTACACTATGGTCTTGCTTTTACCCCTGGCCTTATCTCTTTATCTGCTTATAGTGATGCTGATTGGGCAGGGGATCCTGTGGATCGTAAGTCCATTACTGGAATTGTTGTCTTTTTTGGGAATTGTCCTATTACTTGGTCAGCCAAGAAACAAGCTACTGTTTCTAGGTCTTCCACTGAGGCTGAGTATAGAGCTTTGGCCTCTTCCGCTACTGAACTTTGTTGGATTCGTATGCTTCTTCGAGATTTGGGTGTCTTCCTTCCTCAACCTCCTTTATTGTGGTGTGATAATGTTAGTGCCTTAGCTATTGCTTCAAATCCTGTGTTTCATGCTCGGACCAAGCACATAGAGGTTGATTACCATTTTGTGCGAGAACGGGTTCTTAAGCATGATCTTTTGGTGAAGTATATTTCTTCTCATGATCAACTTGCTGACATTTTTACTAAGGGACTGCCTTCTCCACGGTTTCACTAGCTTACATCCGAACTCATGTGGAAATTCCCCTTTCGTTTGAGGGGGGATGAAAGCTCAGGCTGCTATAAAATTGAAGAGCTTCACGACACAGATGAAGTAGCTACAATTCCAGCAGCAAAACCAGTGTCGTCTAAGAAGAGTGAATGAAAAACGCATGTCGTTCATGTTATGTAAATTAGTTTTGGTTTAGTGCTTATACATGTGCACGTGTGAGGGTTAGTTACAAGTCTGGGAGATATTTTTCTATGCTTTCTCAGTGGTATATATATATTGTAGATAGCAAACTCAATTGTAATTAAGCATTCATTTTCATCAATCTCAGTATTCTTTCAATACCAGAAACTCTCTCTTTTCTCTCTGTTTTTCTCTGGTTTTTCCTCTGTGCTCTTACACACTTTCATTTTTTGTGCATATTACTAGAATGGCTGGGACTGAAGCGTCAATAAATGGTTTTCATGACTTCCCTAAGAACTCATTCCAGAGTTGGGGCAACTATTTCCAAGCACTGATGGAAATACCACGCCGGTTGTTGAACCGGATTATGAGCCGATCACTTGACCAAACGGAGCTGGTGGAAGTGAAGGCTGAGAGCCAGCATGAGATGAAGAAGACACTGATTGGTGGGATATCTTATTTGGTTTGGCATGGGCGCTGTTATTAGTTCTGGTATCTTTGTGCTCATCGGTCTTGAGACCCAGTCACATGCTGGTCCTGCTGTTGTGTTATCTTATGTTATTTCTGGAATTTCTGCCTTGCTTTCTGTTTTCTGTTACACTGAGTTTGCCGTGGAGATCCCTGTAGCAATTAAAAGCTTTTTGATCCTACAATTTTTCCCCTCATTAAAAATGATCAAGAATCAAATTATTATGTCCATCGTACGATCGAGTGGTTTGTGTACTACTGATCACTTCATCTTCACTATTAGGGCTGGCCCTTCCAGTCTTCCACTAGGCCAATTAGGCCATTGCCTAAGGCTCTTTAGTGGAAGGGGGGTCCCAACATTTTGAAAAAGAAGAGATAGTAGAAATTGAAATTGAAAGCTTTGAGTTTTTATTGGCTTTCAACTCTATTAGTAAAAATTTACAATCAATTAAAAGGCCTCATTTATTATTTTAAAGGATATAGAGAAAATGGATTTACATCTGCTATGAATTCATCTAAAAAAATTGCATCTAAAATGGAAGTAAAACCTATATTTCGTGAGAAACATATAACTCAAAGAAAGAAACAATTTAATGAAAATTTCATAATGAGACAACACGATCTGCTAAAGAATATTCTAGAATTGATTATTTCTTATATATAGATAAAGCAATTAGTTCAATTGAGAATAGATTTGAATAATTTCAAATATATCAAGATATTTTTGGTTTTCTATTTAACTTCACACAATTGAAATCAGTAGATGATGGTAGTTTGCAAAAATATTGTCTTAAACTTGAATTTTTTCTCAAACATGATATTTATTATGATATTGATGGTTTAGATTTATTTTCAAAGTTAAAAGTTTTAAAAGAAATTTTACAAATAAAAGAATATATTCCAGTTTGCATACTAAATTATATAAAAAATGTTAGATTCATTTTCAAATACATGCATTGCTTATAGAATTTTACTAACAATACCTGTTATAGTTGCTTTTGCAGAAAGAAGTTTTTCAAAATTAAAATTAATAAAATAATATCTAAGATTGGCAATGTTCCAAGAAAGATTAAGCGGATTAGCTATATTATCGATTGAAAATAACATGTTAGAAGACCTTGAATACAAGAACTTAATTAGTCAATTTACATCTCAAAAAACAAGAAAAATATATTTTAAATAAAATATATTATAATAAAAAAAATTAATTTAATTAATACATAAATATAAAAAAGACCCATTTTAGTTCTTGCCTAATGCCCCAAAATGTCTAGGGCCAGCTTTGTTCACTATTCATATCAAATTACATGGTTATATCTATATTCAGATTTTCACAATCAATGGTAAAAAATGAAGTCTATAAAATTCATGAAAATAGCAATTGTAAAAATATATACCATTGTCCAACATCTTTTTATGAGATTTAAATTTTTTTCGAATGAAGCTAAATTTTGTACTCGGGCTAAATTAGATCTTTAAGAATAAGAAGGTCAAAATAATAACAAATATAAAAATTAATCCAATTTAAGAAGGTTACATTGGAAATATGAATAATTGGGGGATTATTTTAAGATTTTAACTTACCACCTATGAATAGTTCTTTCCTACTATTTGACTTATTTGTTTAGGTACGGTTTAACTTATTGGTATAAATAAATCCCATTCTTCATGAACAACTAATTATTTAACTAAAAAATAATAATAATAATAATAATAATAATGTACATTTATCCACTCTTAACAAGTAAGCAAATCAACAAATTAATAAAAACATCCAAATGCATTCCATAAGAGCAAGGTGAAGGATTGTGTGACTTACCAAAAGAGTAATAAACAAAGAAATAGTAGTTTTATGGTCCTAAAGGATTCCAAATAGCATTAACAATTAACATTCAAAACATTAAGAGCATTCTCATCAAGACTTCTAAAAAATTTAGCATTTACCATCTCAAAACCTATCTTTAAAACATATAACACATCACTTTACAATATCCCTTACATCAAAACTTCTATTTTTTTAACACTTCATTTAAATATTATTTCTTAATTATTTTTTATTCATTTTTTATTATTATTTCTCACTCTCTCTCTGTCACTCTCTCCCACTGTCTCTCCATCTTTCTCAACCCGGTCTATAAGCTTCTCTCTCCCTTTGATATTTGCTCTCAAAACCTCCACGGCTTGAGCTTTTCATGCTCATCATCGATAAGCCACGGCCATAGCCACAGCCACAGCCACAGCCACAGCCACAGCCACAGCCACAGCCACCAACCACAACCTTAACCCCCAACCACCAAAATAAAAAAAAAAGCCACGGCACAAACCGAGATGCTTCTCCCTCTCTCTGATATCTGCTCTCAAAACCTCCATGGCCTGAGCTTTTCAAGCTCATCACCTCTAACCATGGCCATAGCCACAACCACTACCACCACTAACCACAACCTCAACCCCCAACCACCAAAAAAAAAAAAAAAAAAAAATCCCACGACACAAACAGCAGCGAAAACCCACCACAAAACCACCACAAAACCCACCACCCCAGAAACCCCGATCCCCGATCCTCACCTCAACCTCGATCCTTAACCCCGATCTTCAACCCTCGGCCTCAACTAACTCAACCCACGGTCTCAACCAACTACAACCATCGTCGAACCCTCCACTGTCGGACCTAGACCCACTTGCAATCATCAAGACCCACTAGAGGGAGAATCTGAGAAAAAGAGATAAGAGAGAACGAGAATGAGAGAGTGAGAGTGAGTGATAGTGATAGTGATAGTCTGAAGAGAGAGAAAGAAAAAATATTAAAAAAAGATAGCAGCTTGCTATAGTGTGGTTTCAAAAATGAGAGCACACTGTAGCTGTATTGTAAATTTTTTAATATATGCAATCTTTGATGGAGCAGGTTTTTTAGGTTAAAAATGCTAAAATAAAAAGCATCTTTTAGCATATGCAATCCTTAATGGGAATGCTCTAATAGGAAAAGGCAACAATGGAGTTCAATTTTTATGACACAATGCTCGAATTTATGCAACCGTACGCTAATGTTGATAAATATGCTCCATACTCGGTAGCATTTCAAGCCCTAGGTATGGGTTGAGCTATGTATATTGTCGCACTTGGAGCATTAAAAGGCATGACTTCAGTTCTGCTTGTTGGAGCTGTTGGTCAAGCTCGGTATCTTACACATATTGCATGTACACACATGATGCCTCATTGTTTAGCTAATGTCCATGAAAGGACTAAAACACCCATTAATGCCACGGCTATCATGCTTGTAGCAACCGCAATCACTGCCTTTTTCACACCGCTTACCATTCTTGTAAACCTTCTCTCAGTGTCTACATTGTTCATTTTCATGCCTGTAGCTATTGCGCTTATTGTGAGGCGCTACTATGTTAGTGGGGTGACAGCACAAGTGAATCGTATTAAGCTCATTGTGTGTCTTGCTCTTATACTAGGGTCTTCATTTGGGACTGCTGTTTATTGGGCCCAAAGTGATGGTTGGATTGGGTACACAACAACTGTGCCGATAATTTGGTTTGTTGGAACAATGGGGCTTTGGCTTTTTGTTCCACAAGCAAGAAATCCAAGACTTTGGGGTGTACCATTGGTTCCATGGTGTCAGTTCGTTTAGACCCCTATAAACTAGATTGTTTAACCTAATTAATTAACTAAGTGAATACTTAGGTTTATTATTTAGATCTAGGTTAAAACAATAACAATCGTATCAAGTAAAGCAGCGGAAAAATAAATAACACAACGATATGATGACCCAGGAAACCGCACCGGTAAAAACCTGGGGAGGATTTAACCTAGCTATCCTCAAGGTAAACTGAATCCACTATGAAAGAATCGAAGTTTACACAATAAGACTTAGACCACTAACATCTTATTGCTACCCAAGTGTAGGAAACTTACTACCATGACCCTATGATAGCTCCGAGACCACGGACTCCTTCTTTCTTGAATTCTTCAGCAAATCCACAAGCGCACCTGCTTGTATATCTTTGTGCTCTTTTGATTCTGCAACTGTATTGATTTATACAACTCTTGACATGAATCTCAAGTTTGTAAACCCTAAGTGTATGTGAAAGTAAACACCTCTAGATCTCACAATGAGATTCACAAACACCGCATTCAGAACTCTAAAAACGTGGCTAGGGTTTTCCCTTATATACTTAGGGCAAAACATAAAACCCTATACATTAAATGGACTAGGGCTGAGTTGGAAAATTCTGCAGAAAAACGATCTGCCCGATTTTCGATCGATCGAGCCTAATTTTCGATCGATCGAGTCTGACAGAAAGTTAACAGTAATTCTGCACAACAACTCGATTCCAACTTTACATTAAGACCCATACTTTGAGTAAGTCTAACACAAGACTAAACATTGTTTTGATCATGGTTTGCCAACATACAAATTGAAGTTCTAATACATTAGTTCCTAATTCTTAGAACCTAACAAACTCCCCCTTTGGCAATCCGTGACAAAACACAGACTTAACAAAAGCTCAAAGTTTACACATTGAAATAACCCATTACAACATAAATAGCCACTTAGACAATTCAACCTAAACTACTATCTAACAGTTGCAAGGTAGACAGCAGCTCGACTGAAAACAACCTGTATATTCCTGTAACACTTAACAAACACATAAACGCATGTGTGGAAGAAACAAGGAATATAAAATAAACTTCTTGATTTCACAAAACACAAAATAAAGACATATATCATGAATGACATCATAAATATAAATCAATAAGCAATGAAGTATAGTGAAACAAGAAACATATCAGTAACCAATGTATCACAAAACATATATCTCCTAATCAAGAGCCAAAAAAGTAAATACAAAGTGAAGCGCCTAGATACAATCTAATAACTCCACAAGCTCCAAGGTATCACAAAAACTACAAAAGCTCAAAACTCCCCCTAAAACAAAAATCTCCTCTACAAAAATCTCCAAGTTATACAATATGCACTCCCCCTTTTTGTGACGAATTGCCAAAGGACACTCACTCATCATCAAAAGGAGGTGGAGGAGAACGATGAGAGCTCGCCAGATCATCTCGCAAGGCACGTAGCTCATCAAGGATGTCCACCAATAACTGACCATGAGCCGCCTGAACGGTCACGACAGTATCCAAAGTTCGACGAAGGTCAGAAACCTCATCAAATGGTGGAGGAACATCAGCAGCAGCAGCAGCAACAGGATCAGCAGATGGCTCAGCTGCAGGAACATCTGTAGAAGAAGAGGGGGGTGGAGTGACACCGGAAGGCTCTACCCTAGGACGCTTAGAGCTAGCACGAAGTTGAGCAGCCCTTTGCCTCAAAAAGGTAGCACCAATAGGAGCAATAATATGAACAGGCTCAGAAACAGGAAAATCATCTAGACCGAGATGAAGGAGAATCCTATGAATGAAAATAGGAAAGAGTAGCGCATGAGCCGTAAAGCTAGACCGATGAACCTCGTTCAAAGAACGAAGGAACAAATGAGGAAAACTGATAGGAGCATCAGTGACTAGTGTATACAAAAACACACATCGCTCAAGAGGGATGGTGTGGACATGAGAAATAGGCCACAAAGAATGACACGCTATCCTAAAGAAGAGATAGTGAAGCTCGGAAAGCTCAGCCGAAGTGATTCGAGGATCAGAACCCCACTGGATAGAAGACCCAGTGATGTATGACAAGACATCATCTAGAGGAGGAGACTCCTCATAGGGAAAAACAGGATGATCAACAATGGGCACACCAAGAGCATCAGACACTACCCGAGGGGTAATGCGATACTCCACACCACGTAACCACACCTTTACCAAGGTGTCGTTATCGTAGACATGGATAGAGAGGTTCGAATAGAACTCTCTAATCAAAGAAGCAGGAGGAGGACGCTCAAAATCAAGTAGAGGTAACCAACCCCGACGCTCAAAGTTCCGTCTCACCTCAGGATCAACCTCATCTAAGATAACCCTACGCTTACCCCAAATTTGACGCCTAAGATTAAGGGTCTCATAGGTCTCTTGGTTCTGGGCACTAGGAAACCGATCACTATCGAAAGAAGGTGAAGGTTCAGAAGTCCTATGGGCTCTAGTTTTCCTAGGCATGGTGCTAAGGAATAAGGAGAGACACAAAAAAAGAAGAGCAAAAACCAAAAACCAAGGGCAGACTGCAAGTTAGCACAGCATAAAATATAGAAAAATAACAAATCTATATGATGCATGAGTATGAACACCAAATGATGCATATACTAATGCAGTAACAAGTTCAATCATGATTCAAATTAACAAAATTGGCTTGAGCAATTAATTTTTATCAAAAATACCCAATTTGAAAACCCTAAATTTTCAAAACACAACAAAGTGATAAATTGATCAATACAATAGTTAATTGACACAATATAATGATCAAATTTATCAATCCAACAAGCCAATTTCATCAATTTCAATCAAATTGAACAAAAACCCCAATTTTTATCAATTTCAAGCCCTAGAATTTCAAATTTTCCACAAAGCACAAAAATAATCAAATTAAACTATATGGAGTGTTTGAATACACTGTCCCCACAAAAACCCATGAAAAATTGTAAAGAAAAGGAGCCAAAATCAACCCCAAAAAGACAAAAATCCTAAATGCCGAAAATACCCAAAAATGCATGAAAATAATGCATGAGACATGAAAATAAATTCAAAAGGAGGGGCAAAAAGGACTTACCGGCCTTGGAAGAAAGAGATTTAGCAAAAAGATCGGAAGAAAAAGACAAATCCATCCAAAAATAGCTTGACCGGTTGGTAGGGAGACAAAAAGTTGAAAAAGTTTTTGAAAAGGTAAAGAGATCACGTGGAAAACTCCTTTTTAAAAAACATTCAGCACGATATTCGATCGATCAAAAATTACATTCGATCGGTCGAAAAACAGCTTCGATTGATCCAAACTCAGCGTGGATCGATCGAGTCAACCAGAAACTTTTCCATTGATTTTAAAACATTTTCGATCGGTCGAAAATCAGTTTCGATCGATCGAAATTCTGGAAAAATTGATTTTTTGAAAAACACACAAATTTCAGTGCTGTCACTTCTCAAAGCATCAGATTTTATGAGAAAAATGCATGAGTATGAGATGAGATGTTTTCCAAAAACACATGAATTCAACCCAGATTTCTCACAGCAAAATTTCCTTCCAATACCCAAAAAAAAAAACAAACAAGCAAACATGTTCTGCATCAATTTCCCGAAATTCTCAAACTTGGTTGGTCAGGCCAAAGAACACACAATAACATGTACACAGTTTAGCAAAGAATAACTTGTGTAGTGTGTGCAACTAGCATAAACTTGAGAAACATGTGAGGTGATATACACATAGAGATCAATCACAAGTTCTACAAAATCCATCACATGAATTTGAAAGAGACTATCACCTAAAGAGTTACATCCTATAACTCTCACATCTCTTAGAATAAAAGCTTGCAATCATGTAAGTTTCTTGATTTGCCTCATTATTCAATTTAATTGATTAGAAACTTAATAAAAGCCGGGATAATGTACACACCAATTTTATTTGAATTTGTGAGATTATTATAGCCCAATAATGTACACACCAATTTTAATAGAGGCTACACCTTATGTTCTTTTTGTGCATGTGCTACACTTTCTCAAGCACAAAATCTTACGATATGCACTAAAGTGTTCATGATTGGCTAATAAACAGTGGTGAGATGGTTATTTATGCCTTTCTCAATAAGTTCAAGTCCAACAATCAAAGACATAAGACTTCAAGATCAAGATCATGTGAGCAACAACTATAAACATCTTCCCACACAACATGCACTACAAAGCTCAAACTAGTAAAGTGCAATAAATAAGCTCATCTAAGCTAAACAAGGTACATAAACATGTTATGTAAAGATAATATGACCAACCTTAATTATAAATTCAAGATATATAATACAAAACACATAAAACTCTTTTTGAAAAAAAATTTATGACCAAAACTAAAAGCACACATTATGCTAAATGATTAAAAATGCAAATGCAAAGTATGACAATGCTTAACTAAGCTATAGAGGGTACACAAACAAGAAATATCAATTTCTTAATTAACCCTTGAGTATATGTACAAACTAGTACATACTCACACAAAATAAAAAAAATAGCTTAGCACTTATAGAACACATACTTTTTATGTTTCTCCACAATATCAAGCATGTTCTAAATCAAGAGAGAGATATCATAGTTCATGTAATCCTCAAGAAAAAATAAAACAAGACACAAAATAAAATATTTTTATCTTTTTGAAATTTTTCAATGTTTTTGGATTTTTTTTTAATAAAAAAAACTAAAAAAAACAACCAAAAACAAAAACAAAACATGTCCACAAATAATTGAAAGAATTAAATTAGGGACAAGTCAGCAACACTCACCTTAGAGAATCTTTTCTCACTCATATAGCACGAGTCTTCGGCTTTGTAGGTGAAAATCCATGTGTAGCAGAGTATATTTGAGGAATTACACAAATCTTTTGAGAAAGACTAAAATCCTGCAAATTCCTTTCACAAGTCAACAAGCTCAAATTTTTCAAAAGAATATGAAACAATTTATTTGGACTTATGGCAGGAAAAATATCATCACATGTCCTAGACTGAAACACAGAATGCTTAAATTTCAATTTATGACAATTAGGACGAATGTGACCAGAGACACCACAAAAGTGACAAACAGGAACAAATTTAGGAACATCAGTATTCCTAACAGCAAATCTAATCTCAGATTTTGGTTTTTGCCTCAACAAAGAACAATTTGGTCTAATATGACCAACAACCAAACTATTCTGTGCGCTATATGCAAATATGATGGATGAAGATCAAATGGATCGCTATATGCTATTGCGCAAATATGATGGATGAAGATCAAATGGATCGCTATATGCTATTGCGCTATATAAAAATACAGAGAAAAACACTGCATTTTCTCTTCCCTCATAGCCAAAAAAATCCGTTGTTCTTGTAGTATTTAAAAATAACATGACTGGGTGGTGTGGCCTATCCTTGAGTAATCGCAGGTCCAAGATGCTGAGTTGCATTTAATTTTATCAGTCTTCGCAAAGGTGGTTGTAGATCATGTCATTGCTAAAGTAAGGGATAGCGAAAAAGGTAATGCGTGGCTATCAAAAGGCGGGCGTGGCTGATCAAATGGTCTAGGTGAAGAATGATGTGACTATTCTGTGCGATTGGTGAAGTTCAATACTTCAATCGCCAACTCTTCATTTCTCTCCGGCTTGAGTGGTTAGAGTGAAGAAAATGAGAGAGATGAAACGTTATTTACATGGAATAAAAGAGATAATAATGAAGTTGTTAGAACTTGCAATGTGTATTTGAGAAAATGATAAATTAAAAGAAAAAAAAAATCATGTTAGGGGCATGATATTTCTTCATAATTTGTTGGTGCCAAGTTATAAGTGACGCAACATTACTGTGTCATAAGATCCTATCACAACATACAATTTTTTTTATGCATCAATTACAATATGTTACTTGAACTATTATGGAGAAAATTAGTGAAAATTTTGTCACTTGACTTTATTTATATAATTATTGTATTGATACGGCTCCCTTGAGTTATATATAAACTAGTCTTGAACTTGCGCGATACGTTGGACTATATAAATTTTATAATGTGATAATATAAAATTTATTTTATAAAATATTCTCAAGATTATATATTTAGATTAGTCATTGTAAAAAAAATATTTTTTTTAATAAAAATATTTCATCTAAATGTATTTAATTATTAATTTAAAATAACTCTTTTCTATTTTGCCCTCTACAAAACCAGCCAAGGGCCAAGGCCAAGGCTAAACTTTGGCAAGGCCACTTAGGCCATTGCCTAGGGCCCCTAATATAAAAAGGCCCCCAAAATATTGAGTCATTTTCTTGGAGGGGGGCATAGTCGAGCTTTTTCACTTCAAGAAGACCCCCAAAAAAAAAAAAAAATGGGACAATAGAAATCCAACACAGTTGAAATTATAAATTGTTTCAAAAAAAGTTATGTGGGTATACCAAATTATCATTGATGATCAATTTCTGATAACAACTTGAGATTTCAATTTTTGTAAGTTTCCCATGGGACCTACATAGTAGATTGTCTATATTAATTATCATCCAATATCTCACATGATAACACACCAAACAATCTCTATTGCTCTCAACACTAAGATCAAATTTAGAAATTAGAATGCAACTTTCATTTACAATGTATCACTTTACTCAAATTAAATTAAAACTTCTTTTTAAACAAAAAATTATCTCTTTCTTGAAAAATTGATACAAGAACCATATTTTTGATTCTCTATATAAAATTTATCTTGAATAATTAAGTATTAACTCATCAAGTTATGTATTTAATTTGCTTTTGTTTTGACTGGTAGGAATTGTTAGGTGATCATATAATTAAGTGAAGTAGTAATAGTGTCTTTCATAAATTAGATTATACTAGCATGTATCTCATGTAAATGCATGAGTGTATTTAAAACTAAACATAATTTTTATTATAAGAATATAAAAAATTAGTCAAATTATTTTAAAGAAAATAGCATATAGCACATGCATATATAAGTATGGTTTCATTTAAAATCAAACACAATTTTTTTCATAAAAATATAAATAATTAGTCAAAATATTTTTTTAAAAAGTAAACGTAACTAGTCTTGTATTAAAACTCTTACCTAAATTTAATACTACTTATGATCATTTTTTTTCCTAATCTATATATATAATAATAGGTGAAGCAGAGAGAATCTCAAATTGCAATTCCAAATTAGAACTCTAATTTTGTGCCATGTGTCTAGATTCATTCCAATTTCAATTTGACATTAGAGTCTAATTTCCTTCCACCTGTCTAAATTTAAGTGGGTCATACGCTGTGCTTTTTTTTTTTTTTTTTTCTTTTTTGGGTGAATAAAACATTATGCTCTTCCACAATAATCACACCCACCTGTTTTCAGGTTCACCTCCCCTTCTACGATAATCAAAACCTAAAATTCTTCCTCTCCTTCAATATACAGCTCCCCTTTTCTTCAATGGATGCTATGGAATTTCAAAAGAATATCTTGGTATTGATGATGCATGTCTTTGGTTATTTCTGTATCTTATATAGGAAGAGGTTCTCCATCTATTCCCGTACTTTTGTTCATAATTTTAATGGTCCTGGTTTATGCTCTGCAAAATGAATTCCAACCATTCCTAAGGTTTGATTACTCCTTTCTTTCATCTGCCTCTGCTTTCCTTCCTTTTTGTGAATAATTTTTATTCTTTAATTATATAATTTTTCTTTTTTGTTTTCCTATGATTGAGTTGCATGTTTATTTTCTGTTTCATTAGTTTCTTCTTTTGTTACACAAAAAACTTGCACCGGTAAATTCATCATTGGCGTTCTCTCTCTCAAGGCCCAAAACCAAACCCAGTAACGCACGCACAGCAAGATCAGTCCAAGCAAACCCATAAACCCAGCAACGCACGCACAGCCAACGCACGCACAACAAGATCACTCCAAGCAAACCCATTTAAAAGCAAAAAATTCCCCCTTTTGTCAAAACCAAAGCCAGCAACGCACAGCCAGATCACTCCAAGATCACTCAAACGCACGCACAGCCAAACGCACGCACAGCAAGATCACTCCAAGCAAACGCATTTAAAAGCAAAAAATTCCTCCTTTTGTCAAATCCAAATCCAGCAACGCCCACACAGATCACTCCAAGCAAATTTCCCCTTTTTTTTTTTTTGTATTTTTGATTCCCTTCTTCTCAGTGCTCACCGGTGGCTAATTCAAAGCCAGCAACGCCCACACAGATCACTCCAAGCAAATTTCCCCCTTTTTTTTTTGTATTTTTGATTCCCTTCTTCTCATTCGTCCGTGCTCAACGTAAAATACTCCCAGTGCTCACCGGTGGCTTATAGTTAATCCCTAACCAAACCAAACCCACACACGATCTTCCTCTATCTCTCTACATACATTCATAGATCCCTTCTATCACTTTGATCCTTTTACCCAATCATACTTTCACAATTTTCTTTTGGGGGGGTTTTGGATTTTGGCTCAGCTTTGAGTTTTAATTTGATCGATGGCCAGTGGGCATGTGATTAAATGCACCATGTACAAGAGCTCACCCAAAGGCGCTGGTGCTCCTGGTGTTTTAAAAATGGTATATTGGAAATGCGTCATTTTTGTGTGGGTTTTTTTTTTCCCAGTTTAAATTTTCAAAATTTTTTATACCCACTTCATAAATGTATGAACTTTATGGTTGGATTGTGATGTTCTTAGTTTATTGTACGATTTTGCTATCTGGGTCTTGGTTGATTTTAGTGAAGCAAGCTATGAACAAGTGTTAATTTTTATTTTAGCCATTCTTGGTTTTATGGTAGTTTTTTGATATGATTGGTGAACACATAATGCTCAATATATTCTTCCTGCAATTTGCTAATTGGGTTTTGGTTGATTTTGGGTATTTGATTGATGCTCTTGAAAAAAAATGAGCTATGTAGCCGATTCATAATGTTTGTATACTATGATTAGTTTGTGAATTGATGCTGACCACATGATGCTGTATACTAGGCCACAATATATTTATAAATCTATAGTATCTGACCCATGGGTTATGGTGAAAGCTTTCAGCTATCTGGAAAAATGTCTGGCTGTTGTGTGGTGATTTTTATTGAGCATATTCGATTGGTTTTTTTTTTTTTTTTTTTAATTCATTAATTTAGATTTTTAGTATTTTGCATTTATTAACTCGCTTAGCACAAAAATTAAAAACTTAAGTGGACATATGCCACAAACTTAAGTAGACACATGTTGCAAAATTGGATTCCATAAAAATATAAATAATTAGTCAATTTTTTTTAAAGTAAATATAATTAGTCACATATTAAAATTCTTACCTAAATTTAACACTACTTGTGATCATATATTTTTTTTTGCTAATTTTTAATAAGATAGAATAAGTGATGATTTTTGTTGTGTTGTGATTTTTATTGAGTATATGTGATAGGTTTTTTATTTTATTTTATTTTATAGTTTATTAATATTAGATTCTTAGTATTTTGTACTCATTAACTCACTTGGCATAAATATTAAAAAACTTAAATGGACACATAACACAAACTTAAGTGGATAATTATAATATGGTGCCCACATAAATTAAGACATATAGCGCAAAATTAGATTCTAATTTCAAACTCTAATTGAACTTTCTCTGAACTTTACCTACTAATACATATAAATATATAGATTGCTTTATGATTTAAAATTTATCTTGAATTAAAAGATATAAATTAAAACACTAGAACAATAACAATATGACAATATTTATAATGATTAATAATGTTCCAACTTGTAATATAAAAATTCTTGACTATATAAAAATATTAAATTATTTTTCAAATGCATGTATCTCCTATAAATGTTACTAACAATATACTTATTAATTATTGCAGTTGTTTATGCCAAAAGAAGCCTTTCACAACTAAACTTTATAAAATCCTAATAAAAATTGATTATATCACAAGGGGATTAATTTGATTAGTAATATTATCAAACGAAATGTAGATGTCCTAAGTATAAAAAGTGATTGATAATTTTGCATCTCAAAAACAAGAATAATGAATTTTTAAATATAGATAGTAAAATATAGAAAATTAAATAAAGAATGCTCCACCTAAAATTGTTTCCTAAACACTATAGTTGGTTTGAGGGGGCAAGAAAAGGAAATGAAGAGAAATTAAATATTTTCCTTTGTTTGGGTAGCAGGAGAGAAAAAAGAAGAAAAAAAAAAAAAAAAAAGAGCTAAATGAGATGAAAAATCTATCACCAAAACCCACATTTTGTTTCCACCCAATTTGGGCAGAAATGAAAAGAAATTTCCATTAAAAAATACATTGGCTGCAATATTGACTTTTAAGAACTCTAAAATTATTTTTCTACCCATAAAACTTTGTTGCTTTCTTTACTTTATCAAGACATAAAAGTAAAAATAACATATTTTTCTCTTCTTTTCTATTTCTTTCCCTATTTCCAAACACACAGGGAAGATATACTTTCTTTCCCCTCCCCATATTCTTTTCTCTTCTCATTCTTTCCATTCTTTCAGACTAAACATAGCTTAAGTCTAGAATCATATCGGGCCAAACTTAAGGGCCATAGGATAGGGAAATGAAGATGTGGCACAATTAACTAGACAAAAACGGAGAAGGCTGGTAACACAAAGCATAATCCAAAATCCAGCGGTGATGGGACAAAACACATCACCGGAGAAGGCAAGAAAGGGAGGACAAGATGCAGAGAGGAGGAGCCTAAAAACAAGCGGGAACCTTGAGAAACAAAAGGGTAGTAGAAACTTTGCTAGTATGTTAGATAGTGATAGTGACTTGTCAAAATCTTTACTTCAAATTCGAATTCAAAATAGTCAAACTAGAAAATGGAAGCAGGAAGGGTGGGCCTAGGAAAAGCAAAAGCAAGTAAACAAATGTCTGGGCCAAACGGAAGTATTGACCAAGAGCAATCAATTGAGTAGTAATATTTGGGAACCATTACTGGGCTAAGGGCACAAGCAAACGTCAGAAAATGAGGAAGTAACTAGCCCATTAAAAGCCCAAAAAGATCCAATTGGAGAACAGAGTGACAATAAAGAGATAGAAAAAGCCCAAAGCAAAAAAGGAAGATTGAAGAAGCTAGCCCGAGGTCAAACAAAAAGCAATGGAATAGCAATGGAATGCAATGATAGTACAGTGGGGATAAAACGTAGTCTCTGGGTAGAGGAAGAAAATGAAGAAGGCATGCAAAAGAGGGCACGTGCAGGTGAGTCAATTTCTCTTAACTTAACGGTGGTGTCTGCTAGGCAGCACCACCGAGAGCCATGAATTCCTTAAGCTGGAACTGCCGAGGAATTGGGAACCTCCGGACAGTTCAAGCGTTGCGCGATTTAGTGCAACAATGGAATCCCAAAATTGTCCTCCTTATGGAGACAAAAGCAGGTATTAGAAGGATGACAAAAGTAAAAGAAAGGATTGGTTTCCCAAATGGTTTAGTTGTCCCTAGTGAAGGTAAAAGTGGTGGAATTGCCCTTTTGTGGATCAGAGACATAGAGGTCGAAATAAAAAGCTTTTCAAGATCACATATTGATGCGGTTGTTACAGATCATTCCCTGGACCTCAAATGGAGACTTACGGGGTTTTATGGGAATCCAAATACAAACTTGAGAAGAGAGTCCTGGAATCTCCTTAGAATGTTGAATTCTCAATACCAGATGCCATGGATGTGTATGGGAGATTATAACGAAATCCTGTCTGCAACTGAGAAATGTGGAGGTTTGGAAAGATCTCAAAACCAGATGGAAGGTTTTAGAAATGCAATTAATGAGTGTGGCTTTCAAGATATGGGGTATGTGGGGCCTAACTTAACCTGGTATAACCGAAGATCTGATGGGGAGAGAATTTGTCTTAGATTGGACAGGGTGTTGGCTACAGTAGATTGGATAGAGCTCTATTGCACTTCAACGGTATTGCACATAGTGGACTCGACTTTGGACCACTGTGCTCTCTTACTGACAGACCAACATGCCTTACCCAACCGTGGAAAGAGACGATTCCATTTTGAGGCAGCCTAGATTAGATATGAAAAATGTAGAGAAATCATTCAGGAAGTGTGGGAGACCCATTTTGGGCTGCAATCTTCAAATGGGCTAGTAGAAGGTTTAAAAGATTGTGCATCTGGATTAGCAAGATGGAATTGTTCTGATCTAGGCCATATTCCATGGAAAATTCAAGAAAAAAGAAAGAGCCTTCAAGCTATGATCCAAGCTGATAGGGATGGGAGCAATGGGGAAGAAATTGACAGGCTTAGCAAGGAAATTAATGAGCTATTTGATGTGGAAGAAACAAAGTGGCATCAAAGATCAAGGGTTCAGTGGTATCAAAAAGGGGATAAGACCCAATTTTTCCACCACAAAGCATCCCAATGCAAGAAGAAGAATGAAATTAATGGGCTATGGGACAAAGAAAGAAAATGGTGTGAAGGAATGGAGGGCATTGCTAATGTAGCTATTGACTACTTCAGGGAGTTATTCACAACTTCATCCCCAACTAAAGATAATGAGGTGGCTGATTTGATACCAAGGAAAATCACTGAAGAGATGAATGAGTACCTTACAAAAGAATTCCACAAGGAGGAAATTTTCCAAGCCATCCACAATATGCATCCAACATAAGCCCCATGACCCAACGGTATGCCTGCTATCTTTTATCAAAAGTATTGGGATATCAATGGTGATGATGTGTCTAAAACAATCCTTAATATTCTTAATTCAAATGCACCAATGGCAGATTTGAATAAAACGAATATAGCCCTCATCCCCAAAATAAAAAACCCAACCAAAATGAGTGATTTTCGACCCATTAGCCTTTGCAATGTATCATATAAGATAATATCCAAGGTTCTTGCTAATAGGCTTAAACCTATTTTATCCACCATTATTTCAGAAAATCAAAGTGCTTTTGTTCCGGATAGACTTATAACTAATAATGTTCCTGTAGCTTTTGAAATTATGCATTATTTAAAGAAAAGAAATGAGGGGAAGGACAGCTATATGGTAATAAAACTTGACATGAGCAAAGCTTATGATCGGGTTGAGTGGGGATTTCTAAAAAAAATAATGAAGAAAATGGGCTTTGATGATAAATGGATTAATCTAATTATGAAGTGTATATCTATTGTCTCTTATGCTGTGCTTATCAGTGGGGTGGCTCATGGATGTATAACCCCTACAAGGGGTTTGCATCCAGGAGATCCCATCTCTCCATACTTATTCCTCCTTTGTTCTTAAGGCTTTACAGGATTGATAATGGAGGCAGCTAGGAACAAAAAGCTTTCTGGAATCTCAATATGCAGAGGCAACCCAAGAATAACCCACCTACTGTTTGCTGATGATAGCATCTTATACTGCAAAGCATCAGGAATGGAAAGCAGGGAGCTTGTAAACATCCTTCAGAGGTACGAAGAGGCGTCGGGTCAGAAAATAAACATTAACAAGTCATCTATCTTTTACAGTCAAGATGCAGATGAAGGAACAAGAAGTGAAGTGAAGGAAATTCTTGGCCCAATGCTTGATGCCCATCTGAAAAAATACCTGGGACTTCCATCCTTAATTGGTAGATCGAAGAAACAAATTTTCAATGAAGTAAAGGAGAGGGTGGGAAGGAAGCTAACAGGATGGAAAGAAAAAATGATATCCTTAGGTGGAAGGGAGATTCTGATAAAAGTAATAGCCTAGGCAGTACCAACATATACAATGGGATGTTTTTTGCTCCCAAAAGGGTTATGTGAAGACATTGAAAGAATGATGAGAAACTTCTGGTGGGGACAAAGGCAGCAAGAGTCTAAGATTGTGTGGGTTGGATGGTCAAAGATGTGTAAATCAAAATGGGAAGGTGGTATGGGTTTTAGGGACCTTCATGCTTTCAACCTAGCGATGTTGGCAAAACAAGGGTGGTGAATGTTAGTAGATCCATGCTCACTCATGGCCCGTTTGTACAAAGCAAAGTACTTCCCTAACAGTGATGTCCTAAGTGCAAAAATAGGGAGCAACCCATCCTATGCTTGGAGAAGCATACATCAAAGTCTTGAAGTCTTGAGACAAGGGACAAGGTGGAGAGTTGGAAATAAGAAGTTGATTCATATCGGGGATGACAAGTGGCTGCCAACTCCTTTAACATACAAGGTTGTTTCCCCACCAAAAGACTTTGGAGATTTTCCCATGGTATCTGCACTCATTGATATGGACACAAAAAGATGGAGGAGGGATAGACTGGAAAATATTTTCCTACCTTTTGAGGTGGAAACAATGCTTAACATCCCTATCAGTTATCATCTTCCAGAGGACTCTATAATCTGGGTGGGCAATAAAAAAGGGTCATTTTCAGTGAAAAGTGTCTATTATGTGGCTAGAAGGATCCTAGAAAAAGAAGACCATGTTGAATCCTCTTTGGGTGATGTGTGTGCTCTGCTTTGGAAGAGGATGTGACATTTGAATATTTCGGAAAAAATTAGAATATTTGCTTGGAGATTATGTATGAATGCAATCCCCACGTTGACCAATTTGTTCAAAAAAGGAATCCAAATGGATGTCTCATGCCCCATCTGCAAAAAAGATCCTGAGATAGTTGAGCATGCCATTCTAAAATGTGTTGTTGCTAAGGTAGTGTGGGCTAAATGGATTGACTGCCCTATTAGAATCCTTGATTGCTACCTGGATGTCACTAATTTGGCTCTCAACTTAATGAACCAAGGAACTCAATGTGACCTAGAGAAAATTTTTGGAGTGGCTTGGTCAATTTGGTATAATAGGAACCAAGTGGTGAATGAGAATTGTGGAGCAGTGGCTGAGCATGTCTGGAGATTAGCTATTTGTCTGATAGAAGACTTCAAGGAGGCAAATATTCAAATAATAAAGCAAAAAGGGACAAAGGATAGGGCCTGGAAACCTCCTCCTAAAGATGTTTATCTTATAAATGTGGATGGGGCAATACCAGCTATGGAAGGTAACTCAAAATTGGAGTTATAATTAGAGATTGGAATAATCAAGTTGTTGCAGCTTTGGGCATGCCCCTTTCGGGTAGATTTGCAGTGGAAGAGACTAAGACAATTGCTATGGAGCAGGGCATTGTTCTTGTTAAGGAGCTGGGATTAGATCAAATCATCTTGGAAGGAGATTCAATGCAAACAGTTCAAGCAATCTGCAGCAAAGATGTGTGGGGTGTTGCAGGTCATATAATTCATGGCATTTTGCAAGGAATGAATGGCTTTAATTATGCAGAAGCTAGATACATTTGCAGGAATAGCAACAAAATAGCCCATGAGCTAGCTCAACAAGCCAAAAGATCAGGAGAGGAATGCAAATGGATCGGTGGGGTTCCTGAGAATCTAGCAAACTTGTGTAGGCTAGAAGGGATCTAGTGTTTTATTTATGTTTTTTTTCTTTCCTTTTCTTTTTGGTTTTGCTGTCTGTGGTCTCTGTTGGTGCTTTGTCCTGCTATTGGTTTGTGGTGTTTTTGCTCTGTACCTATACTGTCTTTGTTTAATGAAAATTTCAGTTTCAGTTTCAAAAAAAAAAAAAAAAAAAAAAAAAAACGGAGAATTTGAGACATGCTGGCTAATACATGGATTTTTTACCAATAAAAAATTCCACCAAAGATGTGGCACAATTTATAAGTTTTTGACCATTTATAAGTATCAAACATATTAACATATTTTTTTAGGGCATATATTCTTAAACTATTTTACAAAGTTTTTTATGAAAAAATAAAAAAGTGACCAACTTTTTTTGACAACTTTTTAAATTTAATTTTTTTAAAATGGATGATTAATATATGTGGCATATATTAACTGGAGCCATACATATATATAAAGAGCTCTCCAAATTCTCAACTTTTGTTTGCTCAAAAAAAAAGAAAAAAAAAATCTCAACGTTTCTTGGAAGTCTCTTGAATTGAAAGAAATAAAAAGTAAAAAGTGCTCCACAATCCATTACTGAGTGAAAAACCTTGGGAAGCATTGATAATGTGAATTACGGGTCTCATAAGCTAATAGAAAAGTCAGAGATCCTCAGTAAAAAAAATAAAAATAAAAGAGTCAGAGATCGAATGATGAATCCCACTTTGACCAATTGATACATGTGCGGCTTTTTGTATTTTTGGATCAACTCTATCTTCCAACTTTACTGCCTGGTGAAGAAGTTTGATTGTCTTATTTTTTGTGGGCCTTCATGTTTTTATCTCTTGCATTATCTGCAGCATCTCAGTCTCAATTCTTTGTGTAATAATTCCAACATGTTTGTAACCAATTGTGTAATTAACACTCATTAATAATTTAATATCCTTGTTGCAAGTATGAATGCAATTCCCATTTTATTTTTGGGCCCTCTCAAGAGTACTCTCAAAAAGAAAAAATAAACAAGAAGTCTTCTTAGGTAACATCTTGCTAGAAAAAAAAAATTCACAATAATACAAGGCCTGTTTAGATGGAGGGAGAGTAGATGAAAGTAAAGTAAAGTTAACTAAAAATAAGATAATTTTGGATCAACTCTACTCTACTCTTCCTCTCAACTCTACTCTACTCTATTCCTCTTCTCTCTTTTCTCCTTTTCAATTTAAACGGACTAGTAGAACATTCGCATATTCCTATCAATTGGTAACAAAAGTTCAAATAAATAATAATCAAAGACAATTGGGTAAGAAAATTGGTTTTTCCAACTATAATGGGTATTGGGTTAGCTGGATTGAATTAAATTTGTAGCTGACCACCGAAAGTGGATTGCATTCGTACCTCAGCTAGTGGAAAAGTTTGAAATGTCAAAGCATGTGTTAGCATTTACACAAGCCATGAAATCAAGTTGCTACTACGTTCAAACCAGCTAAGAATCAAACTGATCAGATTCTATCTTTTATTTATAAATTGGCTGCAATCAGTCCACACTAGTATAATTATTAATTATCACCTGGATACTTGGAGAGGGACTCACTCAGCTCCTCTCCAATTTTGAATGGAATTAGCTATACCATATAACAAATGTCACAAAATACGAATTATAAATTAATTTGATAATAAATAACCTACGAATTTAATTTAATCAGGTTCTACATCCCCATGTCACACATAGAATCATGTAGTGCAGCACTCCAAAAATGTGACTTCCTTTTAGTTCTTTCGTCACAATAAAAAGAGATGCAAAAGTATCTTTTGATGCTTCGGTTAAAACTGAAGAACTAACGGGCTAATTTATTTTTACTGTCATTAATAATATTTTTAGTTTATGTTTGTATTTTGTTAATTACGTTTTGTTGGATTAGAAGATCTCTAATCTCAGAATTACGACCTAGCAGTTTTGAAAGCATGCATGTGCATTGTTGTCATGTTTTTCATTTGGAATGAAATTATAGTTTATAAAATAAAACAAACAAATAAAAGCAACTAATTTTTTTTTTCGAGAATCATAAAAGTCAACTAATTAGATTGGCGGTGTTGGAATATTTATTTTGAAAAAAAAAAAAAAAAAAAAAAGCATTCCAATCAGTGAACCTATGGGGTCGCCGAAGTCTGCGCCAACAAGTCAGAGTCAGACGACGTAAAGTTGTAGTACTACGAGTGCTAATATATTTTGCCACCTGCCAGCTAGTCTGAAATATCTTTTATAAACAAACAGCGTGCACGAAAGAAAAACAAATGTATAATTTTCTCTCCTTCCTAAAAAGACAAGTGACGTTGTCTATCATTTCATTAAATAATTTTTACTTACTTAAAAATGTTAAGTTAATTTTTTTTTAAATTAAAACTAAATACTGACTCAACAATTTTAAACAAATAAAAATCTTTTAATGGAATGGTGGATAAATATTATGGTTTACTAAAAGACGGTATAATTTCTCTTATGTTAAGGTAGTAGTAGTACCTTAGCAAAGTTCAATATTAATTATGATTAATAACAATTTTTTTTTGCTAAACATTAATAATAATGTTATTATCGATCAAGTAGAATAAAACTCGTATACTTTTTGTAGGGGTAAAAGGCCCAATGCTAGATAATGGGCCATGGGCCTGTCCGAGGAGACTCATACGTCCAAGGACAACAAATCGTGAGAAATGTGCTTGGTCTAACTCATTTCTGAAGCGTAAGTTACATGGAAAGAAAAAGACTGGTCCGAGGAGACTTGCTTGTTCGGACTATCAGAGGGATGACCTAGATGAATGCTCCAACATTGATCCTAGCATTTCTGGAGAATCCCTAATCTATGTAGGCAAAAAGGACTGGTGGCAATGATGAGATATTAGGTAAAAGGCTGCTGCCACCGCATTTATAATCATGCAGCTAACATCATGACTGCATTAATGGGGAAAAGATATCTGAACAGTGGCCCTGGTCCTTTACAGCTACCATGTAAAGGCTTTAGGGGAGGTCGATGAGACAAGTATCAAGAAGGAACCACCTAACTGGCACGTGAGAAGAACTGGCATATAAATAGAGCGAAAAGTAAGGAAAAGGACATCGAACAATAAAAAAAGAGAGGGAAGTCATTGAAAAGGGGGGCAATGAAGAGAAAGATACAACTACTCAAAGTCGTAGCCTAAATTCACTCTTCGGACTGTGCCGAGAAGAACCTTGTATCATCTCAATATTTCATTAACGTTAGTCTGATCATTACCATACTTAGGTCATCAACCCATACACTCTCGATCAAGTTTTCTTTGGCCCACTCTCTTTATAAATTTATTCCAAGGATATTGTATACGACATGGACTTCAATTTATTCTACTTGTAGGCCCATACTAGATTTGTGTCCTTACAATTGGCACAATCTGTGGGAAGATTACTGTCGTATCTGTGAGTTGAGGCTTGAACCATGGTTAGGTCAGGTCCTAACAGAGCGGAGTCAGATGACTCTCAGCATCTTGATCACTTTGTGCACCTTGAACGTGAAAGGGACCGTGAAGGGAGCGTGAATACTGTGCACACGAGAAGGAGTAGACATCAAAATGAAGAAGGCGGGTCCTACAAAGATGCCACTAGGAAGATGCAATGTAAATTTGATCATTTGAAAGAGAAGTTGCGCCGTGCGAAAAGGAGGCGTAGTCCATCCAGTAGTCCGTCCGTCACCGATAATTCTTCTGGGGATGATGAAGATGATGATTACGGACCTCGGTCACGTACGCTCCCTAGTGAATCCTACTCTCATGAGGAAGAGCATTACCAAGGCCACAGGGGTAGAAACACGTCCTCGAGAGGTGTAGGAAATGATGCAATAAACAGGGCGCTCAACCAGATTTCTAAGTCGCCCTTCACACGTAGAATCGAGGGAGGAAGCCTTCCTCGGCGTTTTACTCAGCCCATTTTTACTGCGTATAATGAACGGACTGACCCTGTGGAGCACGTGAGCCATTTCAACCAGAAGATGGCTGTTCACTCTTGGAACGAGACTCTTATGTGCAAGGTGTTCCCCTCCAGCTTGGGACCTGTAGCCATGAGATGGTTCGACGGCCTTGCTGCCAATTCTATTGGATCCTTCCGAGCGCTCACTAAGGCCTTCTGCTCTCGGTTCGTTACGAACACTAGGGTCCCTCGGCCGTTAGATTCCTTGCTGTCCATGTCCATGCGAGAAGGCCTCTCAGACCTCCTGCTAAGAAGAGCCTTAGTTACGTCGGGTCCTTCGAACCTCCTGCTAAGTGTTAAACAAAACCTTAGTTATGCATGGATCCTCGGACCACATACTTTGGAGAAAGTAACGTTTCATGATATCTATTTGTTTCTCACTAAGTGTCAAGACAGACCTAAGATTATAACCAACTCCTCAAATTGGTAGCTCTGAAAGGAGCAATTTATTGTACAAATATGGGGTGTGTAAAACGGCACTCCCACGGGTGTAAGTCAAAGAATCAAGTAGAATTAACTCTTAAGAATTTAAAACCCACTTTTCTCCTCGGGTGAGAGGAGAAAACCAGAGTTTTGAGGGGCTATTGTGGGGTCATAGGCCCAAATCATGCAATTGGATCTTGGGCTTTGGCCGAGAGCGCAGGGCTTTAGTCAAGATCGTGAGTAATCCGAGTCCGAGGAAGAATATCTCCTCGGATAAGCTAAACACAGATCAGGTATGGATCCTAATGATCAAAGTGACCTTCCAGGAAGCTCTAGTAATAGGGACGTGTGCCACAAAAATACAAGAAGGATATGAACTTAAAAATATTTAAGAGAAAGCTACTACCATCGCATTGAATGCCCTGCAGCTAATTTTCTGGCCGCATTTATGTGGACAAAAATATTGAGAAATGTTTTATGAGATCGAGGGGAGTTTTGACGTCGTGGCGGTGAGAACCTTCAAGGTTGGCTTGCCAGCCGAGCATGATTTAAGGAAATCGCTAACCAAAAAGCCTGTGAGAAACGTGCGCCGGTTAATGGACCGCATCGATGAGTATAAGCGGGTGGAAGAGGATCAACTGCTCAAAAAGGGTAAAGCCAAGGTTATCCCTCAGGAGAGGAGAGATTTCAGGTCAGACCCATACAGCAACAGCAAGCCACAAAAGGACTATAGCGTGCAGTCTGGGTCTGCTGCGTTGCAGACAGTCCATGCCGTGTTCCGAGAGCCAATCCACCAGATTCTGGAGAAAATTCAGAATGAGCCATACTTTAGATGGCCGAACAAGATAGGGGGAGACCCTACGAAGTGCAATTAGAGCCTTCATTGCCAATACCATCAAGAACGAGGTTATACCACAGAGGATTGCAGGACTTTGAGAAGTCATTTGGAACAACTTGCAAGAGAAGGAAAACTACAGCAGTTTATACATCGCCCTCGGAAGCATCTTTGAAATATTAAGGAAACACAAATTGCGACTCAATGCTTCAAAATGCTCTTTCGGCGTTGGATCAGGAAAGTTTTTGGGCTATATGGTCACTCATCGCGGAATTGAGGTCAACCTTGACCAGATAAAGGCGATCAACAACCTGCAGCCTCTTCGGAACCCAAAAGAAGTCCAGAAGTTGACTGGGATGACTGCTGCTCTCAATCAGTTTATTTCCAAATCTGCAGAAAGATGTCGGCCTTTTTTCCAGCTTTTGAACAAGTGGAAGGGGTTTCAATGGAATGAAGAGTGTGTTCTGGCTTTCCAGCAGCTAAAAGAATACCTGTCTCGGCCCCCCATCATGTCTACTACTGCAACGGACGAGGTCCTATTCGCCTACAGCGCTGTAGCCAACTATGCAGTGAGTTTGGTACTTATACGAGTCGACAACGGTGTTCAGAAATCTATCTACTACGTGAGTAAATCCCTTCACGAGGCCGAGGTCCGTTACCTGCCACTTGATAAGGCCATCTTTGTAGTGGTTTATGCCACTCGTAAACTCCTTCATTACTTCCAATCGCATACGGTTGTGGTCCTTACCCAACTCCCACTCAGATCATTACTTCGGAATGCAGACTACACGGGGAAGATTGCAAAGTGGGGTACCATCCTAGGGGCTTTTGATATAAAATACATGCCTCGCACCTCGGTCAAGGGGCAGATACTGGCCGATCTGGTAGCCGAGTTCGCTGAACTTGTATTAGAAGAGATCACCGAGACGATGTACATGGATGGAAATTTAGTTGGCCTTGTATCGGTGCAAGGGTCCCCACCTTGGAAGTTGTATGCTGACGGTGCGGCCAATCAAAGAGGCTCAGGAGTGGGGCTAGTCTTGATATCTCCTGAGAATATTATTATCGAGAAATCCCTCAGACTAAACTTCTCGACTACTAATAATAAAGCCGAGTACGAAGTGTTGTTGATCGGAATGGCCATGGTCAAAAGATTGGGTGGGAGCACCGTAGAGGTATTCTCGGACTCAGCACTGGTCGTCGGCCAGGTCAGGGGAGAATTGGAAGCACGTGATGAAAGAATGCAGAAGTATCTACGGCTGGTCAAGCAACTGCAATCGCGGTTCAAGTCATTTAATCTGCAATATGTTCCTCGGAGTGGGAACACGCACGCGGACTCCTTGGCCACTCTTGCAACCTCCTCGGCTGAGGGATTACCCCGACTTATCCTGATGGAAGATGTACAAAGGCATGCTGAGGAGAAAGAAGGGCTCGGCATCTATCAAGTTAGAGTAGGACCAAGCTAGATGGACCCTATGGTGACCTACCTCAGGGATGATGTCTTACCAACAGACAAGGCCGAAGCTGACAAGGTGCGGAGAAAAGCTCCTCGATTTGGGCTTTCAAGAGACAGTAAGCTATACAAACGCTCTTTCTCTGAACCCTACTTATTGTGCGTGCATCCCGAGGCCACAGAGCTACTCCTCGAAGAGCTGCATGAAGGGATTTGTGGCAGCCACACAGGAGGAAGATCTCTAGCGCACAGAGCCCTAACTCAGGGATACTGGTGGCCAAACATGCAAAGAGAATCACATGAGTATGTAAAGAAGTGTGACCAATGCCAGAGGTTTGCGCCAAACATACATCAACCAAGGGGAGTTCTAAATCCTTTGTCCAGTCCATGGCCTTTCGCGTAGTGGGGCCTAGACATCGTAGGTCCTTTTCCTAAAGCAGCCGGGAGTAAAAAATACTTGGTTGTCGGAATGGACTATTTCACCAAGTGGGTTGAAGCCGAGCCGTTGGCTAACATCAGGGATATAGATGTTCAGTAGTTTGTATGGAAGAATATCATAATCCGGTTTGGGGTACCATACACTCTCATCTCGGATAATGGTCTACAATTTGACAGTAAAGCGTTCAGAAGATTTTGCTGTGAATTAGGCATTACGAACAGGTATTCCACCCCTGCGTATCATCAAGAAAACGGCTAGGCTGAAGCAGTTAACAAAGTCGTAGTAAGCGGTCTCAAGAAGAGGTTAGATGATGCCAAAGGAAAATGGGTGAAAGAATTACTGTATGTCCTCTGGACCTACCGGACAACTCTTCGGAGATCTACAAGAGAGACCCCATTTGCAATGACGTACGGCGCTGAAGTTGTTATTCCCATAGAAACTAGATTCCCCACACTCAAAACGAGTTTTTTTACACCGGCCGACAATGACAGACTACTAACGAGTAATTTGGATCTGGTTGGTGAGCGAAGGGAAAATGCTGCGGTTCAGCTAGCCTACTATCAGCATAAACTCAAGCAGAGTTATGATGCCAATGTCAAGCTAAGACCACTTGCACCAGGGGATTTGGTTTTACGAAAAGTTGTGGGCACTGCAAAGAACCTAGCTTGGAGAAAATTGGGACCCAATTAGGAAGGGCCGTATCGCATCCTATTAGTGGCTGGAATAGGGGCCTTTTACTTGGAAGATTTTGATGAAAGAGCTGTACCCCACCCGTGGAATGTAAATAACCTAAAAAGGTATTATTATTAATAAAAGTTTCCATTCTCTCATTAAAGTCTATTATATTGCTTGTTTCTTAAGTATTAAACATGACCTTGGTCATGCCTGATCTTTTGGACCACATACATTGGGTAAATTAATGCTTCTAAGTATTAAACAGAACATAGGTTATGCCTGGTCCCTCGGACCACATACCTTGGGTAAATTAATGCTCCTAAGTATTAAACAGAACCTTGGTCATGCCTGGTCCCTCGGACCACATACCTTAGGTAAATTAATGCTCCTAAGTATTAAACAGAACCTTGGTCATATCTGGACCCTCGGACCACATACTTTGAGTAAATTAATACTCCTAAGTATTAAACAGAACCCTGGTCGTGCCTGGTCCATAGGACCACATACTTTGAGTAAATCGACACTTCTCTTCATTTTACTAAGTGCTATACAGGACCTCAGGCATACCTAACCCCTCGGATCATACGTTCAGAGCTATGTCCCCATCGTATACGCATCACTAAGTGCTCTGCAAAAATTTGGTCTTTCATATTCACTCTGGCAGTAAAACAGTCAATTATACTTGCTTGAATTCATCCCTATTGGTTGAGTCAAGATTGAGTTAATTAAATGTCTTTGATGTAACCATTAAGGCTTTCTATTATTATTTTAGTCTGTGGACTTAGACTTTTCACAGGTTTAAGAACTTCAAGGCAAGATAAGCAAATAAATAGAATTGGAAACAGTTGAAGGCAAATGAAATATTTTCATTGAATCAAAAGTTGAATTACATTGGCCCGACATACAAAATGGTTGTTACATTAATAAAAAGAAAAAACAACTAGCAACTACAGCTACAGAAGACAAAGCCCTAGTCCTAAGTCTGAGTGGTCTGAGGAGGGTGGCTGTTTGGTCCGCTTAGCTCGGCCTCGGAAGATCCAGCTTCAGCCTCCGAGGGGGCAGCTTCCTTAGCCTTGTCAGCCTCTGCAGACATAGAAGAAGCGTCCGGAGCCATTTGTTCCTGCGGGGCTACCTGCTCATCCTGAACCACACGTTCGGATTCAAAGAGAACAAGCGCTTGACTCGTCGGCTCCGGAACTTGAGACGATGAGAGCGTAGGGTCAGCCGGGTTCAATCTGATGTGTGGATGGAAGTATATCCTCCCCGGCTGCCTGAGGTCCGAGTCGGCAAGGACTCTTATCAAGTTAAGAGCCTCCTCCCAGATGAATGTGTAGTAGTTCCTGCACACCTCGGAAACCTCTTCTGCGAGCCTTATCTCCGTTTCTTCTATGCCGCGGATATATTTGGCATTCTTCTCTGCTTCAGTTGCAGCCAGGGCCTCTCGAGCTTCCCTTTCAGCCTTCTCAAGGCTGGCCTTGAGCTCCAGGACTAGTTGCCTCTAAGTGGCCAGCTCTATCTCTTTTGTGTACAATTTCTTTCGCTGGTCCTCGGCCTGGTCCTGAGCATTCTTTAGTCCAGCCTCGGCGCTCCTCCTCTCCCTCTCTTCAATAGTTAGCTTGTTGGCTAACTCCTGTTTTTCTTTCTTCAGGGCCTCCATGCCCTTCTCTACGTCCAGGCAAGACTGGGTCTCAGTCCTAGCTAAGTTACAGGCGTCCCTGACCTAGTTCTCGGCCACGTAAACCTGTTGGGTAAGCTGCATAATAAAAAAGACAAAATTATATCACAGCAGACACAAGAAAAATACATAGCTAAGTCTAGTATGTAACGGAGTAACCAGAGACTTACCATGGCCAAGTCCCTCTTCATGGACATGAACAGGTCCGCTTGCCTCCAGGACCTCACTGTGTCCATGTCTCGAGGCAGGAGCAAAGGGCGCTCCAGGGCCTCGGCAATGTAGCCCGATTGTCCCCTTTGGAATTCCCTAATGGAGGCCGTGGAGGGAATTGGGGCGCCGTCCAGATCCAGCCTCGGGGCCCAGGCTGGTGGTTGCTGAGAATCCCTGGCATGGGTGTCACTCTTATGCTTGGATGAGGAGGACCTCCTGTCATCTCTCCCCCCCTTCTGGTGCTTTGGCCCTTTCTGCTGCGCGGGGGGGTGGGGGGGGGGGGCACTTCACCCTCCTCAGCATCCAGCTCTATAACCTTCCTCTTTTTCCTGAGGTCTGGCATAGGAAGAAGGTCGAGCCCGGTTGTGGGAGGAGGAGGAGGTGGGGGAGGTTGGGCAGTATCTTTCTCTTTAGGCGCCTCTTTGGAGGGTGCACCCTTACTCCTCCCGGCCAAAAGGTCCTTTAACCCTGCCCTTGGCTTTAAAGGCATATCGTCCTCTTCTTCTTCAGTGCTTTCGGACTTTGGGATATTCCGAGGCTCGTCTCGCACCTCCTCTTCGCCCTCGAAACAAAATTCGTCTATCTCGGCCTCCAAAGATAGTCGAGGTGAAGAAGACTCTTCCCTTTGAGCAGCTGGTTAAGAGGTAGCTTGTTGGATCGGCCACTCGACGGGAGGAAGGTCTCTCTTAGCCAAAAAGCCCGGTTGAGAGACGTCGATCCTGTGGATTCTCTTATCTCCTGCTCAGATAGAGTTGCCGACGTCCAGGAAGCTATCTGACAGAGGAACGAAGTCCAATATTAGATGGACAGCACGCAACTGGCTGTCCGAGTGCACGAACACCTCAGACCTCAGAAGCTTGTTTAAGCTTGGCACGTTCACAAGACTGAACCGGGGAGCAACGAACTTTCTATCTGTAACCACGGCGGAGGAACATAGAATTAGTCATACCATTCAAAATCAAGTGATAAAACAATGAAGCAAAGTGAGGCCTAGAACCTAGATTCTAGGTTAACTCAATCTAGTCCTAAAGCATCCCACCTGGCTTCCCCTCCTTGGTCGGACAATGGTGACCGTCATGCCATGCCCTAGAGACTATGACGTAGTCGTCCTTCATGCCCTTGTTGGACTTCGGGAGGCATGACACCATCTTAACGATGGGAGATCGGGATTTCAAATAATACCCCCTGTCGGCCTGAGAGTGACATTCGTACATATGTACGACGTCGTGCCAGGTGAGCTGCAGACCCATCATCTGGTTAAGGGCATCAACGCAGCCTAAGACTCTAAACAGGTTGGGAGCACATTAGTGCGGACACAACCTATGGTTCCTAAGATATTCTCGGGTCACTGTACCCATTGGAATGGTCATTCCTCCCTCCAAGAAGGCTATTATGGGAATAACCACTTCACCAGTTTTCCTATAGGTCATGATATCTTCCGGTGGACAGTAGCGAAGACTAACCCCCTCAGGTATATGGTATTTTGCCTTAAAGAGCTCTACGGCCGCAGGTGTATCGACTAGATTCTTGAACCTACCCATATAGATATGTAAAAGAATGCTAAGGGAGTCTCCTAAGATGAGAAAATGTAAAGACGAGAAAGCCGAAGTGCTCGGCCGAGGAGAAAAGAACTTAGAGACCAAGTACTTATAGAAGTGGTTGATATTTCTGGTTTAAAAATTTCTTAAACACCTAGGATTCTTTGAAAAAATGCCCTCGGAATTCTTAGAATGAGGAAACGTATGTTGGCTGGGATGCTTAAGAACACTGGAATGCTTGAGTGTATACGAAATGAGCAAAACTACCTCCTAAGAGCCTTTTATATAGTAGGTGAAAATAAGTGGGAGTTATCTTGTTTGAAATTTCATGAAGAAATCCCAGCCACACGATCTGTATCTCACCATTGATAAAGGAGATAGAGCGCCACCTAGAACAATAAATGTCGCGTTGCAATTTCTGAAGTGTCATCAGAAATTGAGAGACTCGTGAAACGGCGCCTCCACGTGGATGAGTTGAGAGGTTTGATGGAGTTAACCCTTGGAGAAGTCAAAATCCCGCCATTCTCCTCGGATAAGAGGAAAAGCCGGAATTTTGAGGAGCTATTGTAGGGGTAAAAGGCCCAATGCCAAATAATGGGCCATGGACCTGTCCGAGGAGACCCATACGTCCGAGGACAACAAATCGTGAGGAATGTGCCTGGTCTAACTCATTTCTGAAGCGTAAGTTACGTGGAAAGAAAAAGACTAGTCAGAGGAGACTTACCTGTTCGAACTATCAGAGGGATGACCTAGATGAATGCTCCAATATTGATCTTAACATTTCTAGAGAATCCCCTAACCTATGTAGGCAAAAAGGACAGGTGACAATGATGAGATATTAGGTAAAAGGCTACTGCCACCGCATTTATAATCCTGCAGCTAACATCATGGCCGTATTAATGGGAAAAAGACATCTGAATAGTGGCCCTGGTCCTTTACAGCTACCATGTAAAGGCTTTAGGAGAGGTCGATGGGACAAGTACCAAGAAGGAACCACCTAACTGGCACGTGAGAAGAACTGGCATATAAATAGAGCGAAAAGCAAGGAAAAGGAGGACATCGAACAATAAAAAGAAAGAGGGAAGTCGTTGAAAAGGGGGGCAATGAAGAGAAAGATACAACTACTCAAAGCCGTAGCCTAAATTCACTCCTCAGACTGTGCCGAGAAGAACCCTGTATCATCTCAATATTCCTTTAACGTTAGTTTGATCATTATCATACTTGGGCCATCAACCCATACACTCTCGATCAAGTTTTCTTCGGCCCACTCTCTTTATAAATTTATTCCAAGGATACTGTATACGACATGAGTTTCAATTTATTTTGCTTGCAGGCCCATACTAGATTTGTGTCCTCACACTTTTTTTTCAAAGACAAACTTAGACTCTATTATTAACTTTGGAAAAAAAAAATTACCATTAACACTACTTTCTATTGTATATGAATCACACACAATAGCAACTTTAAGGGTGTGTTTGATTAGGGTGAAAACAAATAAGATGGAAAATAGGGAGAGAAAAATATGGTAAAAAATGACATTTTTTACTATTGGGTTGAGAGGGGGAGGGGGAGAGAAAAGTGGTGGGGCCCACAAGTTTTCTCTCCTCCCTCTTCAAAATACAATCTCTCCAAATTGGAGTGAAAAGTAGAAAAAATATTTGGACAGAACTACCCCACCTCTTTTAACATTTCTGGATCTTTTTTTTTTTTGACTTTCCTTTGTAACGTTGGCTTTTTGTTTTTGTTTTTGTTTTGTTTTTTTTTTTTTCTTGCTTTGGTTTTTTCAGGTGGTGGGTTCTTCTTCTTTTCCTTCTTTTTTTTTTTCCTTAATATTAATTTTTATTATTTTTTTAAGAAAATATTTTTCGATAATTTCTTATGCTATTTTTTGAAATATCCACTTTTATCTATAAATTTTTTTTTAAAAAAAAGTATAATGTATTACCTTTTTTTTTTTATTTAAGAGGGACATGATGGTAAATTTATACAAATCTTATTTTCAACCAAACCAAAAAAATTTTCATCCTTCCACTTTTCCATCCTTTCAATCAAACACATATGAGGAAAACTAAAAACTTTTTAATCCTCCCACTTTTCCATCCTCCTTCTATTTTCTATCCTCTCACTTTTCCATCCTCCCAACCAAACGAATTCTAAGAATTTTTTCTAGGGTAGACATTGACAAAAACTTACATTATTCAAAATTTAATAAAAAGAGAATTTGGATATATCAACATTAAAAAAAATGTAAATACATGAAATTTTAAAATTTTCTGCTACTAACAAAATTAGAAAGCAAAAATGATTAACGAGAGATAAAGAGAGAATTGAAAATATTGAGATGAGAGTAAAGTAAAAAAAGAAAAGAGTAAAAAATGATGAGGGAGAGAGAGATAGAGCAACAAATGAAACTTGCTATGATTGTGAGATAGGTCGCCAAGGAGAGCAAAACTATTGTGAATGCAAAGTTGAAGAGAGCTGGCAGAGCTACTGGTGACGTTGAGGAGAATTCACGATCATAGTATCTCTCTAAATACCCTTTTTAGAAAGAATTAAATTATAAATTATTTTTATGGAATAGGCTAAATGAGTTACAAATTAGAATTATTAAGGGTTTATTTATTTGGTTTTTGAATGGGTTTTTGTTAAATATTTTGTTCGTTTGTTGTTGTTCGGCCTAATCTTGTTGTTTGGGATTTTATTTATTTATTTTAGAGGTTGAGGATTATGTTTGTGGGGCTAGGATTATATTTTTGTGAGTATTACTAGGAACACAACAAAATTTCATAAGAATTTAACAATATTCCTAAATTAGCATACCAAAAAAATTGATTTAAAAATTGTGGTAGACCCATGTGTGAGTTGACATGTTAATTTAGGAAAGTTGTGAAATTTTACTGTGTTTTTTGCACTACACTTATTTTTGTTGAAATTAATTCTTGAGATTGTCAAGTTAGGGTGTTCAATATATTTTTACAGAAAATATATATATGTGTGTGCCAAAAATGGCTACAAGGGAAATGTATGGATTGACCGTCACAATTAATTTGATAAATATGGGTAAAGGGCTTTGGCAAGTAAAAGATCTAAAAAAGATAGAGACACTGGACCAAGTAAATAAAAGAACTGATCAAATAGACAAATACTCTACTGTAATTTCGACCTTAGGAATGTCGAGGATGGATTTGTTAAGTACAACTTTTCCTCTAAATTTTCGGATCCCATGCTCTGGGCGTAAGGTTCTTATTTATAGGGCTCGAGTTCCTTCCCTCACCATCACCTGTAGGGTGTAGGATTAGAGGGAGAAGATATTTGTTCTATCTCTTTTCTCCCCTTCTTTTGAGGTATGGATGATTGGAAAAACAGGTTAAGACATTGTTCTGACAGGTTATTTAATAATAAATATAGTTGAATTCAAAATAAGATCTTTATTTTTTTTTTTTGGTAGAAATGGGAGGTCTTATTTACTTAAAACAAAAGTTCATACAACAACATCATTATTTGACCTTTGGGCACATAGTCTACTACTCCTAAGGCCGGCCAAATCCCTTACTAAACAGTGGTATACAAAACTAGGAGAGGTATTATAGACAGTTAGAAGATGTTGTTGGTGGGTTCCCCATTTCGCTAGGGCATCCATGCATTTATTTGCCTCACGATATATATGACGCGCATGCACCTCCCATATTGCCCCATGAGGCTCCTGTCATCACATATTAAAGATAACACATCAGGAGGGTACGTAGAATTTGAATCAGTTAACTACGATAAAACTGTTACAGAATCAATCTCAAGCTGGATAAATTTGAATCCCAATTCCCATGCTAACAAGGGACCTTGCCTGACTGCTACCAACTCTGCCATATTATTAGTTGCTATACCTATATTTAAAGAAAATCTTGATATCCAGCATCCTGAGCTATCACGTAGTAGCCCCACTGCGTCGACCATCCCTGGGTTACCTATGGAACTACCATATGTATTTAGCTTTATATAGGGTTCATTTGGTGCAGCCCATCTAATAATTTGCGTGGTCCTAACTTGACCTGGTTTATCAAAACTGGCTTAGAAAAAATATTTTGTGGCTGCTTGCACTGTTGTGTAGACTAGGCTATGCTTGGGATTGAGATTGGTTCTTAAAAATACGTTCATTTCTGGCTAACCATAAATTCCAACAAAGGAAGGTAAAATATATTTTCCAAGGGAGTTGCTGGTGCAAAATTACACTATCTGCAGTCGCTTTGCTCCGCAGCCAAGCTTGTAAAGGCATGTGAAAAAAGGAAAATGTGGCAGGATCCCCGGGGATTGACCCCAAACCTCCTTACCCCAAAGGCAATCACGTAAGATATGTATTGTTGTTTCCGAATTGTTGCATCTGGAGCATTGTTCTTTAATATTTAGGCGAGAAAAGGCTAAATACTGCCTTGTGGGAACTCGATTGTGCATGACTTTCCAAAGGAATAGTTGGATCTTTTTGGGGCATTGTAATTTCCATATCCAGTTCCACAATTGTTTATCCAGAGGCACTCATTTTTGTTGATATAAAAATTTTGATGCCAAACTAACCGAGCAAATATCATTATTATGGGGCCATACAAAGGAATCTGGGAGCTCGGTAATTCGTGCCACTGGAATACCTCTAATAAGTTGCTCAAGCTGTGTTGGGAGAGGAACATGGAGAGAGTTGAGAGCCCAAGTATGATTATTTCACAATGAGCTAACTCGACTATGTTCTACATTTTGAATTAGCGGTCCTACAAGGCGACTCCGGAGGGTGCCCCCAGGGATCCACTGGAATACCTCTAATAAGTTGCTCAAGCTTGTTGATAAGTATAGAATCAGAAATTTGAGGTTGAATCTAGTCTATATTTACCAACATTAAAGAGAACTAATATTTAAAACAAAATAATAAAGTGAAATGGATTCAGTTTTTATCTATATCTGAGTTTGGTTTAGTATAGTTTTTATCTTTTATTGAAGTTTGGTTTGGTATAGTTTTTTGTCCTTTATTGAGCCTACACATTTAGTTTGAATGAGAAAGAAAAAAACTTTAATATTAAGAAATGTTATGTCTATAACATTTTCACAATACTTTTACAATAAAATCATAAGTGACAAATTATTACTTACTATTATTGGTGGGGAAAAAAATAATTCAGTAGTAAGTTCAAATTAGAACCTATAACAAATTACCACATTAGATTTTGTTGTGTAATTGTTGTAGAGGTCCTTTTGGTTAGTCAATAGGTGAGCCAAAACTCAACATTTTAGCTAACCTCTTTTTCCCTTTTTATTTTTTCATTTTTATGTATTGACATTGGTTTGATACTTTGAAATCGCCTAACTATATAAAAAGCATGAATAACTTTTCTACCGTAAGTTTGGTTTAGTGGAGGTTTTATTTATTTATTTAAGTTTGGTTTCGTATAGCTTTTGTCATTTATTGAGCCTAAACAATTAGTTTGGATGAGAAAGAAAAAAAACTTTAATATTAAGAAATGTTATGCCAATAACATTTCCACAATAAAATCATAAGTGACATATTATTACTAACTATTATTGGTGAGAAAAAAAAATTCAGTGGTAAGTTCAAATTAGAACCAATAACAAATCATAACATTAGATTTTTTTTTTTTTTTTTTTTGTGTGTAAGCGTTGTAGAATGTTATAGATGAAGCACTTCTCTTTTTAATATTATATTTCCTAAATAAGGAAAAACAGAGGCTTTTACTTAAACATGCAAAACTTGTATGAAAAAGACGAAGTGATCTTTTTGGTTAGTTAATTGTTGAGCCAAAACTCAACGTTTTAGCTAACCTCTTTTCCCCTTTTTATTCTTTCATTTATATGTATAGACATTAGTTTGATATTTTGAGATCACCTTACCATATAAAAAGCGTGAATGGTTTTTCTACAGTAAATTAGGTTGAGTGTTGTTTTTGTCTTTTATTAAAGTTTGGTTTGATATAGCTTTTGTCCTTTATTGAGCGTAAACAATTAGCTACTAATGAGTAAAATTGTAAATTTAAATTTAGAAGTGTAAGTTTGATTGATAACTAAGGGTTCAATTGTGTATCATTGCACGTACAAAAACTATATAAATGTGAAATCTTAGAGGGGATTTGGGAATTGTAAAGGATTGCAATATATAACTGTATAATTTGCATATATTTAGCTTTAAGTGATATTGGTAGACTTAAATCCTCCAAAGTGATATTGTAGCCTAATATTAATAATTATGATAGAACAAATCCCCAAAAAACTCCAAAATGAAAGGATTTGAATATTGTCCACATTCATCTAAACCAAGAAGAAGGGATTTAGTATCTTAATACCATGATTTCTGTCATTAATAATAATAGAATTGAGATAAAGTGTAATATCTTGCACCTTTGTGTGCAATAGTTATCAATGACTAAGATTGAGAATGCAAAAAAATAATTTTTAATCTCAATTCTTGAACCCAAAAAAACAAAGTCTAAAAAAATAAAAAGTGAAGAAGTAAAAATTTGTCACGAGAGAAATGTGAGAATTTTCAACTAATGCAAAATCTAAGATTTGCACGGATCCTAATCCATAATAATAAGTATGAATCCCACTATACGAGGTATACATTGAAATTCTTGCATACCATCATTGTGGGCCTCTCAAACATTGACTAGAAATTAAGTGTGATCAATATAAACTTCAAAGGTTCAAAAAGAGCATGATTTAATTAATTATTCGATTTTGAAATTTAAGTACCTAGAAGAATAGTGTTGACAAGAGAAAGAATTAAATTGGACCACATCAATAAATTTATTTATTCTTAAAGAAAATGAAATATATACACTCATATATAATTTTTTATTCTTTACTATATTAAAATATATACTATCTATCATATACTTTTCGATAAACCTTCAACAACCACGCCTCAAACTATCTGTCATACATAATCCAAATGTGAAATGGACAGGAGGAAGCAACCAAACTAAAGTAAACATCTTTTACGATTTTTCTATCTTTCACACGTGAAAATCATGATCTCAAGTGGGTCCCATCACTCATGCCGTAGGATGCACACACTCTCATGAGCCCATTCCCAGCTGTCCAACTAGATTTTTCAATTCAAACATTTATCAAAATGCGAATCTTTCGGCAGTTGCCATTCCGAATACTGGTTTGTTAAACACCTCATTTGCAGTTTTCAAACAATATTATACATATTTTTACATATTTTTTTATTTATACATTTTTTAAAAAATTATAAACAAAATTACTCAAATTACTCTATCAAACAGGCTCTAAATTATGAAAAAAGTGGTTTTAAAGTTGGCATAACAAATTATTTCATAATTTTTTTTACAACAATTTTGATATTGGACCTATAATTGTTATTCACCGATGACACTCTATCTTGTCATAATTGTGATAAAAAATTGGAAAAAATTTTCTAGTTACAGGCTTTTCCTTATGAAAAAAACTGCTATATAATGATTATACTTTATTGTCTTTTCTTTTAATGTTTAATTATTGTTATCTAGACCAAGTTAATTACTACAAATACCATGCAATTAATTTTAATTTTATTTTTTTTATACAAAATAGAATTTTTTCTCTAATTTAATTTAAGTGTATATGTGTGTAAAAAACTCCATCTTAGAGACTTGAACCTATGCTCTTGTTTCTCATACTTCATAAGTACTTATACTTGTAAAGTGACTACTATATCAAAAGTGCACTATGGCACCATACAATTAGTAAAAATACTGCCTTCTCAGAAAAAAAAAAAAAAACTGATATAGTTACTACCCAATTTACTTGATGTATAATTACAACTATCTAGACCAAGTTAATTACTACGAATACCATGCTAATTAACAAAAATAATGTTGTAAATTACTGGTCTTGAATGAGTTTCCTGTTTCAAATTTTTAACAAAACATACAAATAGCTCTTGTCAGAATCAATCACTCAATCTCTCTCTCTCTCTCTCTCTCTCTCTCTCTCTCTCCTCCACATGTAATTAGAGAAACTCTCCAGTCATCTAGCGTACTTTCTTTGACTTTTCAAATTTTATGTCCGGGTTCAAATTGGCTGTGACTGTTGTAAATAATTATGGTTAAGGTAAAATTTAGTTACAATAAGTTAGTGAAGTATATTAAAATTTTGGCTAAATTTTACAAATCACCCTTGAGGTTTGTGATAATATCAATTAAGTTCAGAACATTTTAAAACTTATCAATTTCGTCTTAAATGACAATTTTGTCCCTAAACTAAAAAAAAAAAAAAAACGTCGTTAATTTTTTTTTTCTTTTCTTCCTCTGTCTCTTTCATCTCCCGCTCTCTTCTCAAAGTTTCAATCATTTACAGTTCCACCCAATCCAACCCAAACTCGCTCTCCTCCCCTCTCAAAAACCCTCCATTCGAAACCTCATCCATGGTCTCCACAAACCTCTCCAAATCCTCCACAAACTCCTCGCTCACCGTCGCCGTATCGAGGCTCCGAACCGAGCACGAGCATTGGCCGACGCTTTCCCCTTTGATCGAAGAGAAGAGCCGAACCGACTTGGACACAAGTCTCTCGGACCGGTTCGACTTGACAACGTGAGAGATAAGGTCGCGCAACTTCTTGAAGCAGAAGCTGGGGAGGTCGTCGCGGGAAGGAATATCGGGGAGGACAATGAAGCAGCCATGGTCGTGGGTTCGGACCTTGCCGAGCATGTTGACGAGGACTCGGACGAACTTGGAATCGACGGTGGTGATGTGGGCTTGGCGCTGGTGGACGGTGAGAGACGAGAACCATTTGAGGATTGAGGACCTAGGGTTTGAGTTTTGGAGCGGAGGAAGTTCTGAGTTGGCGATGGTGCAGGAATGGTAGAGAGAGATGTGGGAGGTGAGCGAGTCGATGAGTTGGCTCTGAGTCATGACCGAGTTGGCGAGTGAAGGTTTGGAATTACATCGATTTGGGTTTGGTTTTGGTTTTGATTTGGTTTTGGTTTTGATTTGATTTTGGTTTTGACATTTTATTGGGTTTGGTTTGGTGGTTGAAGTTGACAAGTCCAGAACAAAGCGGGTTTTGTTCTCAGAGAAGAGAGGTGGTATTATCACAGGTTTTGTTCTAAGATTTTGAAACTCAGAGAAGAGAGGTGGAGATGAAAGAGACAGAGGAAGAAGAGAAGAAAAAAAAAATTATTGACGTTTTTTTTTTAGTTCAGGGACAAAATTGTCATTTAGGATGAAATTGGTAGGTTTTGAAATGATCTGGACTTAGTTGGTATTATCACAAACCTCAGGGGTGGTTTGTGGAATTTACCCTAAATTTTTTAATTAAATACACTTTATTACATTGATCAATAAGGTAAACATAATGATTTAAAAAAAAAAAAATTGAATATTTGAATTTAATTAAAAAACCTAATATATTGTATCTTTTATTTCTAGAGAGTCTTAACTTATAACGTTCACTGTTAATAATAACTATTTATTATTAGACTAAGACACTAGTCAATTTTTAGTTTAAGCAGAAATTAAATTTCAAATCTCTTATTCAATCATTAGAGACTTTACAAGTTGAATTAACTAGATATATGGTTGTCAAACTTTCGATTTGGATCCTACGATTTTACGATCTTACTTGCTCAAAATGATTTGGATCTTTCAAGAATTTTTGCAATCGTTCAGGATCGGTAGGGTCGTATGATTCTGATGATCCCAAACGACCATAATTTTTTGTAATCTTTTTTAACTTGACAGAAAGCTTAGTTGAATCCAAATGAAAAATAAAATCTCAATAGATCAAGTTTTTCTTAATGTAGAGAGAGTGTTAGTTAGACCCAAAAAAAAAAAAAAAAAAAAAAAAATCCTAATAGAGTGTCACGTTCTGGAGATTTTTGGTCTCTTTAAATGATGCTTACAAATGAATGTAGTGATGTATGTTAATTATATCAATGAATGTATACTTTAGGTGATTATTTAACTTATCAATGTGTATTTTTTGTTTTTTTTCTAAAATAATATAGAATCTTACGATCTACGATTCGATTCTACGATTTACGATCCACGATCTTACCTACCTTCCACAATCCTACATAAGATCCCGATTTTGACAACCTTGACTGGATACCACCACCTAATGAATTGAATCTAAAGATTGTAATAAATGTATATAAGTTTTACCCATACCAAATTAAAAACAATAATAATAATAGTGGTAGATAATTATACTTAGGTTAATAAGCAATTTTAAGAAACTGTTTATGTAAATATGAAAAAAAAAAAAAAAACTTCTTTAACAACTTTTTTATTTTTCTATAAAAATATTACTTAGTGTGAGTTTTGATAGCATTGAATGCACGTTTCAATGTATTTGGCCTTTTTTTGGGGTTCCACAGCACTGTTCATGAGATCATCAAACTTAGTAAAATGTGCATATCTATACATTTTTTAGTCTTATAATATTATTCATACATTTAAAAATTATTTTACTACAACATTTTCTGTAATAAATTTTTAATTTTCAACAAATAATCAGAATCCATTAATTCCATTCAAATATAATGTCCTAAAATCGTGCTGTTTAGACAGTAATATAAACAATATTATTAATACGTTAGCTGTGCTTTCAAAAAAGATTCATTATTATTCAGGAAAAAAAAGGAAGATTCATTATATTCCTTTAATATCTCTCTCTTTCTCTATCTTTTCTATATTCTTGGGAAGCAACGAGAGGCAGAGACAGAGACAGAGAGTAGAAGTGAGTTGGCTCAGATGGGAGACTACGGAGGAGACGAAGGTGTTCGGAGAAGAGGGTGCTCGTGCACAAAAGAAGACTTTCTCCCCGAGGAATCGTTTCGGAGCTGGGGAAACTATGCGAGGGCGTTGAAGGACACACCGCGTAGGCTGAAAGACCGAGTTCTGACTCGGTCGTTGGACCAGACGGAGCTAGTGGATGTGAAGGCACGGAGCCAGCACGAGATGAAGAAGACGCTGAATTGGTGGGACCTCATGTGGTTCGGCATAGGAGCTGTGATTGGAGCTGGGATCTTCGTCCTCACTGGCCTTGAGGCTCGAGATCATGCGGGACCTGCGGTTGTGTTGTCCTACGTCGTTTCGGGCGTCTCTGCTTTGCTCTCTGTCTTTTGTTACACCGAGTTCGCCGTTGAGATTCCAGTCGCAGGTATCAATACCATCCGTATAATCTTGCTTAGGGGTGTGCATGGGTCGCGTTGAGGGAATTTTTTGACCCAACCCACCATGGTGGGTCAAAAAAAATTCGACCCAACCCAACCCATCACATATGTCCAACCCAACCCAACCCATATGGGTCGGGTTGAACTCATAGGTTGAACAAATTTTTTTTTATTACTATTATTATTAAATTGAGCATATAAAAATATATTACACTTGCCACCTGAGTTGATAAACAAAATATACATTAATATATAAACTAATATTCAAACTTAGTTGTAAACAAAATATGTCTAAATGAGATATAAAATTTTTTTTTATTAAATATATAATATATTTTAAATATATAATATATTTTAAATATATATTAAATATGGGTGGGTTGGATTGGGTTTGGCGGATTTGTAATTTTATGACCCAAACCCAACCTGACCCACTATAAAATAATTTTTTGTAACCCAACCCAACCCACCAGGCCTAAAAAACCGACCCAACCCGGCGGGTTGGGTTGGGTCGGGTCGGGTTTGACGGGTCGGTGGGTTTTCTGCACACCCCTAATCTTGCTTCTTTTTCTTATCTTTTTTGTTAATATATTAATTTATGAAAAAGTACCTGATTTACCATATTTTAATAACAAATTATAGTCGGTGAGTCGTTATTTATTTTAATTTGAATTTATATCTTAAATTTTTTTTTTGTCCGTAACTACTAATAACAACCTCACATTTAAGATTTGTTGTAAAAATATTGTAAATATAACATTAATTTCTCTTTATTTGTATGGTTAGTATTATGATTATCTTTCAAGTTTTAATGTCCATTTGATTAGGCAGTTAACATAGGTGATTGCCTTTTAAATGTATATATAATTGACCAAAGATTTGATCATAGGATTAGGATTTCGATTTTAAATTGTTTTTTTAAGTCAAGAAGGGAGTGTAAGGTATTTATTTTGATATGCTGAGGTTTTAGCTGTATCTATTGGAGGCCGTTCACAATGCTCTGTGGATAGAGCTTTATTTATTTATTTTAATATTTGGACATGCGTTGTTTATCGAATGTTTTTTTTTTTAACTTAATTGGATTTGGTGGAAAATTTTTTCAACGCACTACATGATAATTAATAAAATTATTTAGATGTAATTTAAGTTATATAAACTATTTAATAACTAGTGTGACTTGTTTAAACTTTAAAATAAAATACTATAAGATAGGAGTCAAAAGACAAAACTACCTTCACGCCCTTTCACTCATTAAATTAACAATTTTATGGGTAGATGTATAAATCCATTTGCATACAACAAACAAACTCAAAACAAAGCACCCACTCTAGTTATTTTTAATGTTATTAACATTTTTTTGTAAAAAAAAAAAGACTTTAATTCTCCTTTTATATATATAGACAGAGAGATAAATAGAGATGGATGATTTTATAAATTAGTATTATTATTGAAAGAGAATCAATTTGAAAATATTGAAAGGTACTGTAATAATAATTGAGTTTGAGTGTTGAAAGTTCAAAACAACTTTTTAGACCGAATTTTGGATATCATTGTTTTCAGATTTTCTGCCCGATGAGTTTTTACAACTTTTACAACTTTTTTTTTTTCCTTTTGATTTTGTCCTAAATCCTAATGGTTATTAAATTCAAGAGTGTCTTTTTTTGTGATTGAGTAGTTAGAATTTTCTGTTGACTTTTTAGTTAGATTTTTTGCCCGATGAGTTTTTACAACTTTTACAACTTTTTTTTTTCCTTTTGATTTTGTCCTAAATCCTAATGTTTATTAAATTCAAGAGTGTCTTTTTTTGTGATTGAGTGGTTAGAATTTTCTGTTGACTTTTTAGTTAGGTTGATATAATTTGTGTTATTTATAAAATATTAGTTTTAAGTTGTTAAGTGAGGGCTAGCTCTAGAATCTGGTGGCAGTTTTTTATAAAATAATATGGAGTTATGGACCATATCCATATATTTTTGAAATTGGTCACCACTCAATATATTATATTTAATATGCTTTGATGAAAAGGTCCAAATGCTGATTTTGAAATCCGAGTTTGTCTTTATGAAAATGACGTAACTTGTAAAGAAAGTCCACACACAAACACAATTGGTCTTTTCACTAGAACCGAAAGAAATATCAAATATCCATGCACATACTCTTTACAACGGTGCCTTATTATTATTATTATTATTTTTTTAATCCTGCTAGATTTTTGTTTCGCCTCATCTGAATAAGATCATTTTCTTAAGAGCATCAGGTTTTTTTTTCAAATACTTTTTGTAAAATAATTTTATGAGAAAAGAAAAGAAAATTAATTTTTGACCATTTTTTATTTTTATTTTTTATGAAATATGTGTTAAAACTTTCTTAAAATGATTTATCATTTGCTCTAAAGATACCGGTTAACATAATCCTTTTATTAAATTTGGAGAAAAATCTGACAGTAAGTTTGTTGATACATCTTGATATTGGTGGGTTCTAATTAGCTTAATTGGTAACAGTTTTGATAATTAAATAAAAAATATGAATTTAATTTTTACCTACATAAAAATTCAATTAATGTCTTAATTTGATAATAAAGAGTTATCAGCCACCAAAGGTTAAACTCTATAATTTACACGCAATGAAGGATGTGGCTTGAAAAGAAAGCTGGCGTTTGGTAAACAATTAATGCAAAGAGGGTTGTTGCGGTGGAATTAGTTTTATTTAATAGCCAAGTGGTGAAATGCTTGTGTCGGCAATTAGCCATGTGCAACCAAAACAAAAGAAGTAAAGAAAGAAAAAGCTTTCTGCCATTTGGTTGACAAAATCTGATGGTTTAGATAGTAAATTAGAACAAGAAAGTTTAGAGATACAACTTTTGTGTTAACGCAAATTTTGATCAATTTTGTTTTTATTCACCACTTTGGCAAATTGGGTAAAAAATTATGACAATGCGTGTCATACTCTCATCCTGAGTAAAAAGTAAATTTTGGAAATGCAAATAATATCTGCATTGCTTCTGAATGGGGGAGTAAAATAAGGTTCCACAATGACAAGCTGGGTCATAGTAATTCCAGACTCGATTAGAGTCCAAAATTCCAGGCTGACCCATCTAATACGCTCAGGACAAGGTGATTTTTTTGGTTTTATTTGGTTGCTTCTCCAATTAAGCCTTGATGAGAGGCTCTCCACTTGTTTCTTGGCCCATTAGAATTGATACCTAGGTCTTTGTCGGCTGCCTCTTCCAGTACTAGCTAGCGTCTGTGATTATCATTATTCATTAACCTACAGGGCAATCTCCAATGCGTTGAATTGCTTGTAACTTGTAACTTGTAAAACAATCTTACCCATTGGCTCAGAACCATTACTAGGATACCGCTCTTGTCATGTGCTTTTGTGGCATACTACACGTTGTGATAGTGAATTCATGACAGCATCCTTTACCTTGACATGCAGAGTTGAATAAAATTTATGTTACTTTAAACACTATGGCTAATTAAGCTAACAAGATGTTTTCCTTTCAGGTGGATCATTTGCCTATTTAAGGGTAGAGCTGGGTGATTTCATGGCCTTCATTGCTGCCGGAAACATCCTACTCGAGTACGTGATTGGTGGAGCAGCCGTTGCCCGTTCTTGGACATCCTACTTTGCCACACTCTTGAACCACCAGCCAAATGATTTCCGCATTGTAGCCCATAGTTTATCACCAGACTACAGATACCTCGACCCCATTGCCATTGTTGTCTTGGCTATCATTTGTGTTATGGCTGTTATGAGCACAAAGGGCTCCTCGCGATTTAATTACATTGCCTCCATCTTCCATGTTGCTGTCATTATCTTCATCATCATTGCAGGCCTTATAAAAGCGGACACCAAAAATTACAGCCATTTTGAACCATTTGGGGTCCGTGGCATCTTTCGAGCATCAGCAGTGCTTTTCTTTGCCTATGTTGGATTTGATGCTGTCTCAACCATGGCTGAGGAAACAAAGAATCCTGGTCGGGACATTCCTATTGGTCTTGTTGGCTCAATGGTGATTACTACATTGGCATATTGTTTACTAGCCGTGACACTATGCCTAATGCAACCATACACAGCTATTGATAAAGATGCACCATTTTCTGTGGCATTTGAAGCCGTAGGTTTGGGATGGGCCAAGTACATTGTTGCTGCTGGTGCATTGAAGGGCATGACAACAGTTTTGCTTGTATCAGCAGTGGGTCAAGCTCGATATCTCACACATATTGCACGTACACACATGATGCCCCCATGGCTCGCCATTGTGAATGAGAAAACTGGGACTCCTGTCAATGCCACAGTGGTCATGCTTGCAGCTACCGCAGTAATTGCCTTCTTCACATCGCTTGGGATTCTCTCAAACTTGCTCTCAATCTCCACACTGTTTATCTTTATGCTTGTGGCTATTGGCCTTCTTGTGCGTCGATACTATGTTAGTGGGGTTACAACAACAGCAAACCGTATCAAATTCATTGTGTTTCTTGCCCTTATTCTTGGATCTTCAATTGCCACTGCTCTTTATTGGGCTATATCTACTGATGGTTGGATTGCGTACGCAATAACTGGACCAATTTGGCTCTTGTCAACTATTGGGCTTTGGCTTTTTGTTCCACAGGCTAGGGAACCAAAAGTTTGGGGTGTACCATTGGTACCGTGGCTGCCATCACTATCAATTGCCATTAACATTTTCCTTCTTGGGTCTATAGATAGAGCATCGTTCGAAAGGTTCGGGTTATGGACTCTAATAATCTTGGTTTACTATTTCTTTTTTGGATTGCATGCGTCCTATGACACAGCCAAGGAAGCTAGCAGTGCCAAACAGATGAAAAATGTTGAAGAGGGGGCCGTGAATTAGAGAAGTTAATAAGAAATGTGTGATGCATATGTTTATGTAGTTTCTGTCCATATTATGAAGGAGATGATGTATGTGTTCATGAAAGAAAACTGTCCATAATAAGAAATTCTCTTTCCTGGCTTTTGTTACATTTTTTATTTTCTACGGGTTTCGTTGCAATGTAATTATTTTACAAGTAAAAAATTTCATACTTTTTTTTGTAGATTACGTTCACACGTGAAAGTTACAGGAACAAATTTAATTTGTCCTTTGTATGGAAAAAAGTATTTTGTATTAAAACTTATTGGAATGTAGGGCATGTTCTAGCTAATCAAAAGCCAGGTTAGTACTTAGTATATCTTGCTGATTAATTGCCCCATAATTCTATACAATGGTTGCCTTCCATCTCCCTCTCATCAAAATGCCCATCAAAGATCACTCAAAATCCACTCCTAATCACCAATCTCCACCTTTCAATTCCTTGTTTCAGTTTCATTTGGGCGTGTCTTTCTTAGGTAACTGCAATGTCTATAAGAATAAATCGAAGCCAATAACAAGAACTATGAGACGTGGGTTTTTGTTTTGAAGCTTTAGTTTGGTCATATACGTACATGTTATTTTTTAATGGGTATCTGATAATTTTTGTTGGTTCATTCTCATAGTCATAGATTGTTGTGGTTTATGTTATAAGGGTGTTATCTTATTTGCTTGTATGTGGAATATGTTTTTACTATGGTTTGTCTTGCCATCCATTCATAATAATTATTTTGTCATTTGATAAAGACATCTATTGGTTTTAAGTGTAAGTATGGTTCCTATCTCATATTTCTTATCAGACCCAATAAATTTTTGGTGTGTTCCAAGTTTGAATCCAAATATTTTATTTGACAATAAGAGAATTTACTAGTTGAACTATAATTGGAACCACAAATATATTTGTCTTTTTTTTTTATTTATTATGATTATTATAAACAAATATACGGATATTACACACATGACAATAGCAAATGTCATATTTTTATTTGTGGTTGGAGCTTAAGACTACAAACATGTTTGGAGTCAAATATTTTCCCAAATATATTTGTCTTTTGATTAGTAAGAATCCAACCATAGTTTAGAAGGTCAGATCAGACCGCTCAAATTAACTGATAACCAATTCAAGAGCCCGTTTTTAGTCACTAAGAACCATATATTACAACTAAGTCCATGAATCATTCGAACTGCGGCTGAATCGACTGGTTCAAGAAACTGGTTGTGGCTTAAGTATGGTTCAAACCATGTTCATTCTTTGAAAAAATGGGTTAAACTTCAAATGAAAAGAATAGAACCTGTGAACAAAAGATCACAAATTGCAAGACACACGTGATCACCAAGGCAACAATGCTTCCTGTAGTTAAAAAAAGAAAAAGAAAAAAGGGCTCCTGTTATAAATTCTCTCATTTCCTCCTATTTTAATACAGATGAAAGACATTTGGTAGACTAACAATCCAAAAGAAAAAAAAAAAAAAGCCACCTTGCTTCGCTAGAGAAGAACACCACCCAAATTGAAACAAAGTTTTTTGGAAAAATCCAAAAACCTAGAAGAGGTAAAAGCTCTCAAGCAATAGGTCTTTCAAAATTTGTCCCTCTTCATCTCTCTTAAAAAGAAACCCCAAGAGCAACCTAGAGAAACCCAAAACAGTAAAATCAAATAAAGATTATCTTTCCTTAAAAAAAAAAATATCAGTCACCCCAAAATACACATACATACATACATACATGCCTACATGGGATGTGCAAGAACATAAATGGGATGACAAGAAATTAAAAAGCAATAAGTAAAACCTTGGATGCCTAGGTGGGATGAGATTTCTTCCCCCTAAGGTTCATATTCATAGCCTAGGAGGTGGTCCAATACCCATCTAGGATAACCAACACAATAATAATAATCAGCAACAACAATATATACATTGAAATAAAAGGTTAGATATAAACACAATATATACAAGAACATAGTAAAGATAAAGCAACTACGTACACAAACAAAATAAAAGAAAGATTTTTTTTTTTTTATATATATGAAAAGATGATTACAATAGTAGAAGGAATGTGATGAGTTTAATTATTAAGAAACTAACCCATCCCAAAAAAACCTTACCCACAAAGATTACAACAAAAAATAATGAGATTTTTTGTGTAGGGTTTCCTAGATAGAGAGAAGAGAGATTTTTTTTTTGGACTTCCCTCTGTTTTTTCCTCACTTTTCTTGTTTTTCCCTATATTTTCTCATACATTTTTCTACATGATTTTTCCAAAATTGGGGGGGGGGGGGGGGGGGGGGGGTGTAATTTATAGGAGAATGTGGAGAATTGGGGGCTAGCATTAGTGTATTAGGATACACTAGTGCTAGTTGCCCCTTCAAAGAGGTGGCTAGCATTAGTGTATCGTAATACACCAATGCTAGCCTCCTTTTTTTGCCACGTCACTGGCCCTTTTTGTCTTTGCCTAATTTTTGGCTTGATTTTAGTACGGCTTTTAGAGGCCTTTTTGAGCACCGTTTTCTTCGAATTTTATACGCACGAAAAGCTCTGGATGTCTAATTTCCAATGGTCTTGGCCTTGTTCGATTTGGAGTTATGGTAGTCGAGATATCGGGCTCGTAAGGAGGATGATGCAAAGTCAAAAAATTGTGGACGTTTTCCTTGAAAAATTCATATCTTCCAATTCGAAGCAGATATCGTCGAGCCCTTTGGATGAATATTAGCTAAGACCTTGTTATTTATGATGGTCCAGCATTCATAACTTCCAATCCAAAGCAGATATTGTCAAGCCCTTTTGGTAAAAATTAGCTAAGAGCTTGTTTTTCAACATGGTCTAGCGTGCGTATTCCAGTTCTTTCCTAATCGGTTTAGTTTATTACGCAAAGTTAGGTAAAAAATTGCAAGTTTTCCTGAAAAATACAGTGAACGTTTTATTAGGGTTTTGGTATCTTTGTGATATCTCGTCTGTTTTAACTTCGATTTTGGCCAGCAAACTATCGTTTCGAAGGAGAAAATATACCTTATGAGACGGTCCAAAATTCAACATGATCCAACGGTCAGATCAAAAAGTCAACCTTTTGACCATACCTAGTTAGGGTTTTGGTCTTAATTGCTGTAAAATAGATTTTTCAAATGTTGTGACTTTTGGATTCACCGTTCAAACATGTTGTATTTATTTTTACCCTTTTTGGCTTTGAAATTCATGATTTTGCACTTTTTTCAAATTTTTTATTTTTATTTTTTTGGTCTTTGTTTTGACACGTGAACCGAGGCCGAACAAAATACGGTATCGACACCTTGAGAATGTCTTTTGTAAGAAGTCTTTGTGCCTTATAGGAGAAGAACCTTAGTATTAGAAGTTTATGCCTTCTATGAGAAGGGCTTTTTGTATGAGTGTTTGATATCTTTTAAGAAGTATGGAGATGGTAAAAAATATAGATGTTTTGTGCGATGTATTTGCAATATGTATGGGTAATAAGCATGGATACTTGGTGAGAGGTGTTTGTAAGATGTATGAGAGATATGTATGTGTATTTTGTGAGATAAGTAATTTGTAAGATATATAAAATATATGTATGGGTATTTTGTGATGATTGGTTATGTAAGATATGTGATAAATATGTAGGTATTTTATGAGAGATTTGGAAGTTTAAAGGTAGTAAAGATATAAGATTATAATGGCTGGAGAGGCTGTAGTGACGGTTGTGTTGCTTTCCAAAAGAAAATTTATTGTAAGAGAAGTGAAGAATGAGATGTGTTTTTGCAGCAAAATGGATGAATTTCAGAATGAGAGAGTGAGGAAATGAGTATAAGATGGGTAATAATGGTATAGTAATATATGGAATTGTGTGTGACTTGGTTCTCTTTGTATAGAGTTAAGTCTGAAACTAAATCAATTCAGCCAGAGGAATGACCAGCAAATTCTTAAATTCTTTATACGAGGCATACGCTTAAAATTCTTACACACCATCATTGTGGGCCTCTCAAATGCTGACCAGAAATTAAGACAAAACATTCCCATCCCACGGTCCGGTCCGTTTGGGAAGCGCGCCACGTCCTCGTTTTCATTCCAATTTTTTTTTTTTTTTTTCCCAGCTTCGCATACCGTATACTGTTTATGAACCATAAACAGTAAAATTAGGCCAAAAGAACAATGCTTACCAGTAATAAACTGTAATTAAAAAATAATTTTTTTATTCTTTTCAGTTTTCAGTAAATAAACAGTGTTTAAACGCACATTTAAGTGTGACCAATATAAACTTCAAAGGTTCAAAAAGAGCATGATTTCATAATTCAATTTTGAAATTTAAGTACCTAGAAGGATAATATTGACAAGAGAAAAAATTGAATTGATCACTTCAATAATTTATTTATTCTTAACGATATTGAAATATATACTATCATATAGTTCATCAAAAAATTTATACTATCATATATTAATCCAAATGTGTAATTGCAAGGAGGAAGCAGCCAAACTAGAAGCAAACAACCCATTAATTAATAACTAAAAGCAAACATCTTTTACGATTTTTTTATCTTTCATACATGACACATATGATCTCAGGTGGGGTACCAATCCTCATGGGACCGGACCTGCCGTAGGATCCTCTCATGGACCCAATCCTAGCCGTCCAACTAGATTCTTCATTTGAAAGATTCTATACAATTGCTAATCTTTGATTCTTTAGGCAGTTGCCATTCCAAATACTAAATTATGAAAAACACTGCTATATAATAATTATACTTCTAGATCTGTCTTTTTCTTTAATGTATAACTAGTGTGTAACTCCGTGCATATACACGAATACATTTAAAAACTATCACAATTACATATTATATATATATATATATATATAAGTATGATTTGAATTATAATTGGATTTAGACTCTTCGATTTTTGCCCCCAGTAATTTACTTGCCACAAATATTAACAAATTAGATGGGATACATGATGTAAAATTGAACTTCAATTAAAATTCAATTTAAAATCTAATCGAATTTAGACCTTTTGATTTTTTCACCTAATAATTCACTTGACACCAAAATTTAAAAATTAAATGACACATGACACAAAATTAGACTCAAATTTAGAATTTAATTAAATTTTTTCTTTGCTTTAGCTATTAATATATATATATATATATATATATATATATGACTTGAATTTTTTTAGTTATATGATAATGTTTTTTATGGTTTATTATATTGGACTTCTCGTTTTCTACATTAAATTAACTAATTTGCCACAAAAATTTAAAATTTTAAATTAAATGGGACACATGACGCAAAATTAAACTTTAATTGAAATTTAATTTTTACCTAAATTAACCCACTTGGCACAAAATTCTAAAATTTAGATTAGATGAGACACATGGCGTAAAATTAGACACTAATTGAATTCTAATTTGAAATTTAATTGAATTTTCTCTCTGCTTTACCTATTATTATTATATATAGATTACTGCTATCTAGACCAAGTTAATTACTACAAATACCATACAATTAATAAAAATACTACTATAGTTACTACTAATTTACTTTGATGTATAATTACGATTATCTAGACCAAGTTTTTTTTTTTTTTTTTTGAGAGTTTTAACTATGACGTCCACTCCTGATGATAAGCTCTTTATTATCAGATCAAGACACCAATTGATTTTTGGTGTAGGTAGGGATATCTAGACCAAGTTAATTACTAAAAATACCATGCTAATTAATTAAAAAACTGTTGTAAACAAATAGTTCATATCGGAATCTCTCTCTCTCTCTCTCTCTCTCTCTCTCTCTCTCTCTCTCTCTCTCTCTCTCTCTCTCTCTCTCTCTCTCTCTCTCTCTCTCTCTCTCTCTCTCTCTCTCTCTCTCTCCACTGGTCCTTAGAGAAACTTTCTTTTCATCTTTCTCAAATCTTTGCTTATCAAAAAAAAAAAAAAAAAAAAAAAAAAAAAATCTTCCTCAAATCTTTGACTTTTCAATTTTCATTTTAATTAACTATAAGAGATCCTCTAACCAGATTTGAGTGTACTTATTTAAGTACCATTTCCTAAATAATAATTGACCCTTAGAATTGGCATTTAGTACAAGCCAATCGCTCAAGTTTATGTGAATGCATGAACATAATTTATTTATTTTTTCTTTTTAAAAATTATTATTTGAATTTTTTTTTAAAAAATAATAATTTTTATTTTATTTTTTTTGAGAATCAAGTAAGTCAATATTATTAAGGTATATCAGGCTGAAAAACATCATCCAAATTTGGTGATAGTTTTTCTAACCACACATCAATATCTGCAGTTAAAACTGCTCTTCTAGGCCCCTCCCCCCCCCACGAACATGATAGAAACTACAAACTTGCATATCAAAACTTTCTTTCTTAATGTCTTCTATAATGTGCCCCAACTGAGTACAATTTTGTTTGGGATTATTTAGAGCTAAAATGACCTTCAGGGAATCACCCTCCACCACCACGTGAGTAGTGCTGATCTCCTGAGCGAAAAAGAGAGCTCTACTTACTGCCAAGGCTTCGAACATATCAACAGAATTGGGGAGTTGGATTTTTGGCTAAGGGCCGCTATAATCAACCCCGTAGCATCTCTCACAACTACCCCCAAGCCTACTGTTGCTGTATTCTCAAAAATGGCTCCATCAAAGTTAATCTTGAAAAGCACTTGGTGGTGACCACTTCTACTATGTGCGTTGAGCAGTAGATCATGTAGGACAACCCTGTACATCCCAGAATTCCTGCAACAGTTCTCGCGCTCGCTTGATAGTCTCCTCTACCTCCCAAACTTGTTGCCTCTCCCTTAGTTTGTTTCGTCTAATCTAAATACTCCAAGCGACCATGGAAAACAGAGCAGCAGTGGTTGGGCTTGTTTTTGACAGCATGGCAGATACTAGTTTGCCAAATCTTCTGAAATTTCTTGTTCGAGGAAAACTGAAGATAGGATCCGAAAACCAAATGCACTTGACAAGGTCACACAACCATAAGCAATGGATAGCATCCTCGGGGTACTCTTCATAGAGACTACAGACATTATCAGGAAGTATATGTTGGGCAAAAAGATTAGATTTAGTAGGTAAAGACTCACTTGAAGCTTTCCATAGGAAGTGCCTTACTTTGTTCGGAACCTTTAACTTCCAAATACCGTTTCATAAAGGCTTGCTACTCTCTATATTGGACGAGCTGGGCTGGGAATTTTGAGTCTCAGTGGACAGCAGCTGATAGGCACTCTTGACAGAATAACTCCCATCCGAGGTTCGAGGCCAAATGAGTAAATCCTCCGTCGAATGAATGCTAACCGGGATGCTTTGAATACTCTCCACTTCCCATGGTAAAAAATTTTGGTTTATGAGCTCCTTATTCCACAATTTCAAATTAGGAATGAACATGTTAGAAATACTGAATAAGTGTATTGTATTTCTCAGTAAGGAATATACATGAGTGTGCCTTTATATAGGAGGCATATAAGTGCAGTACAAGTAGGAGTGTAGTACAAGATGTGTGCTGTACAAGTAAACTAGTTTGGGCCTAAAGCCCAACAACACTATACACATTAACAGCCCCCCTCAAACTCAAGGTGGATGTGAGACTAGCTTGAGGTTGTTAACTAAATCACGAAGGCGTCCTTTAGGATGTGACTTGGTGAAGATGTCTGCAAGTTGATCTTTAGAGGAGACGGAGAAGAGCTGGAGAGCACCATGGACAAGATGATAACGGATAAAATGACAGTCAATCTCGATGTGTTTAGTCCGTTCATGGAAGACATCATTGTGAGCAATATGAATGGCACTCTGGTTGTCACAATAAAGAGGAGTGGCAGAGGATGTGGACACACCTAAGTCCTTAAGAAGCCATCGTAGCCAAAGGAGCTCAGATGTGGTATCAATAAGGGCACGATATTCTGCTTCAGTACTGGATCGGGTCACATGAGTTTGTTTCTTGCTTCGCCAAGAAATCAGAGAAGAACCAAGAAGAAAGCAATAACCAGTGGTGGACCTGCGATCAGTGGGATCTCCTGCCTAATCAGCATCAGAAAATGCACGTAGAATAAGAGGAGACTGAGCAGAGTAGAAAAGGCCATGGAAGAGAGTGCCCTTCAAGTATCGAAGAATACGCAGAATAGCAGCATAGTGAGTCGATCGTGGAGCAGATAGATACTGGCTCACCTGGTGAACAGCATAGGAGATGTCTGGATGAGTGACAGTGAGATAAACTAGGCTGCCAACCAAGCGTTTGTAAAGAGAGGGATTAGACTATGGTTTCCCTCCTGAGGGAGTCAGATGTGCATTAAGCTCAACTGGAGAGTCAACAGTCTTACTATCAGTGAGTCCAGCTCGAGACAAGAGTTTAGAGGCATACTTGGCTTGAGTAATATAAAGTCCATCTGTAGAATGAGTAATTTCAAGACCCAAGAAGTAGCTGAGATGTCCAAGATCTTTCATCTCAAATTGCTGACTGAGAAAATCCTTGAGTTCTTGAATGCCACTAAGGTCATCACCAGTTATGATCATATTATCCACATACAGGAGAAGTAAAATAGTGCCTTTGTCAGTGCGACGAAGAAATAAGGCAGAATCAGAATGACTGGCCATGTAACCCAAGCGAGAGATGGTAGAGCTGAATTTGGCAAACCAAGCTCGTGGAACTTGTTTAAGGCCATAAAATGCACGTCGAAGGTGACAAACCTTGTTTGATTCAACAGAGAGACTAGGAGGAGGTTGCATATAAACTTCTTCACTTAAATCCCCATTAAGGAATGCATTTTTAACATCCATCTGGAAAATGTCCCATTTACTGGCAGTAGCAACAGCTAAGAGGGCACGAACAGATGAGATACGTGCAACCGGAGCAATGGTCTCTTCATAATCAATCCCATACTCCTGTGTAAAGCCTTTTGCAACAAGACGAACTTTGTAGCGCTCAATGGACCCATCAGAGCGAGTCTTAATCTTGTAGATCCACTTACAACCAACCACAGATTTTCTAGGGGGGAGAGTAACCAAATCCCAAGAATGGTTTTTAGATAATGCATTAAGTTCCTCTTTCATTGCAATCTGCCATAGAGGGTCAGTGGAAGCCTCATGATAGCTGTGAGGCTTGTGCAGTGTAACAAGGGCAGTGTAACAATGATAGTCAAGTAAATGTGCAAAAATGGATCTTACCCGAGTTGAGTGACAAGGTGGAATGTCTTGTGCAAGATCTTCAGGCGGAGCAGGAGCGGGGGACCCAAGCTCAAGGTTGGGGTTGGGTTGCTCGTCTTCAACCTGTACATCTTCCACCTGTTCATTAAAGAGTGAACTAGGAAAGGGATCAATGATATCTGGTGATTGGAGAGAGAAGTCTACATGAGAATCAGGAGCAACATATGTGCCTCATCTGGAAAAAAGATCTAAGACAGAGGAGGAAGATAAGGAGGCACGGAAGTGAGAGAGCTTGACAAAGAGGCGATGTTCCCAAAAGACAACATTGCGGGAGACACGAAGACGATGAGAAACAGGATCATAACATCGATACCCCTTTTGAGTTTTTCCATAGCCAAGAAAACAACAAAGCCTTGACCGAGGTTCAAGTTTGTTATGCTCATGTGGCTGAAGAAGAACGAAACAAGCAGAACCGAAGGAGCGAAGGTGATGATAATCTAGAGATGACCTAAAAAGGCGCTCATATGGAGTTTGATTTTGGATGACAGGACTGGGAATGCGATTAATAGTATGAACAACATGAAGTGCAGCTTCACCCCAAAAAGGAGCTGGAACTTTGGTAGAGAGAAGAAGAGCACGAACAGTGTCAAGAGTATGACGAAGTTTTCGTTTGGCTCTACCATTTTGTTGAGAGGTACCTGAACAAGTTAGTTGATGAATAGTGCCATAGGAATGCAAAACAGCTTGGAAAGCATATTGAGTGTACTCAAGAGCATTATCAGATCGAAAAACTTTGATACGTTTGGAAAATTGAGTTTCAACCATTTTTATAAAATTAGAATATACTTGCAATAATTCAAAACGATGTTTCATATGAAAAATTCAGCTATAACGGGAATAATCATCAACAAAGAAAACAAAATATCGAGATCCACCAATACTAGAGACAGAGGAAGGTCCCCAAACATCAGAATGAATTAAGTCAAAGATATCAGTAGACACTGATTCACTAGTATTGAAAGGCAAAGCTGGTTGTTTTTCTAATTGACATGAAACACAATCAAAATTTTCTGTGGACATTGAGCCTAACAAACCTCTAGAAGCCAAGTGTTGTACCCGAGAGGAAGATGTGTGACCAAGTCGGGCATGCTAAAGTGCAAGGGAAAAAATAGAAGAAACTGTAGCAGCTGCAGCAACAAAAATAGGAGCAACAAGTGGAAGACGAAGGTTGTCCACGGGAAACATACGTCCAACTCTGGGACCGGTCCTAAGCTCCTGTCCCGTCCTTGGATCCTGCACAATACACCCAGAATAATCAAAGATAATGTGATAACCCAGCTCAGCTAATTGTCTCACAGAAAATAGATTGTAAGAAAGGTCAAGAACATTAAAGACCCCAAGAACTGAGAGGTTGGAGGTCGAAATAGAACCTATATTATGACCAGACATTGTGAAACCATTTGCTGTGCGAATATTAAGAGGGTGTGGTGCAGGTTGAAGTTCAGAGAATAAGGACGAGTGAGGTGTTATGTGATTGCAACAAGTAGAATCCATAAGCCAAGAGAAAGGAGACATACCAGATAAAGCTGAGAGAGAAGAGGAATAAGATGCATTACCAACCATACGAATGACATTTGCGATGATGTTTATAAGGTCATCTCTGGAAATGGTGAAAGTGGATCCAGAAGACTGAGACTGTGCAGTGACAGGAGCCATTGGTTGGACACTCTCAATGTTAGCAACAGTAGCAACAGAATTTGATTTGTTGCGATGATAGCAAGTCTCAATATTGTGGCCAAGACGTTTGCAAAAATTGCAAAAACGTTTGCTAGATTGTTGGCGACGATTATTGCAATAAGAAGAAGACCTGTCCTTATTCTTCATTTAGAAGAAAAATATGCAGAAATAGACTGCAAAAATGAAATCTACTCGAAAAACTGGGTAAGGAGTCCCTGGACTGCAAAAAGTCAACTCTGGCCAAAAGTCAACGGTCAAATCTGGTCAAAGTCAAAGTCAACCCTCAGTCAACGGTTAAGTCAACGCGGGTCAATGGTCTGGTCAACGATGATGTCAGCAGATGCGTGGATGATGATGTTAGCAGATGACGTGGCGTGATGACGTCACCTAGGGCTGATGTCAGCAGGTGACTTGAAGCGCGTGACGGTGCGTGACGTTGCAGACGCAGCGCGTGGAACACCAACTCAGTTGTGCAGTGGCGCGTGGAGGCGCGTGAGGCGCGTGAGATGCGGAGCAAAACCTTTGAGAGGTGCGTGGGGGCGCATGCAGTCTCCGATGGCTTCGAGGCTTCCACAGATTTGTAGATCAGGGCAAGACGATCTCAGTGGTACCTTGATAAAATTAATCAGAGCAATATTTGCGGCGGTGATGCAAAGGGCAGTGGTCTTTGCGGTGTGAAACTCCTCAACGGCAGCGGTTGTAGGTCCGGAACCCAAGGACGACGGCTGGAGGATGTCGGAGGTTCGACGGCGAAAGGCTGCGGCAGTTGCTGCGACAGCGGAAGCGATGTTGAGAATGGAGTAACACCAATAAGGACAAGACTACTAAGAAAAGGGTCAGAGTAGTGGCTCTGATACCATGTTAGAAATACTGAATAAGTGTATTGTATTTCTCAGTAAGGAATATACATGAGTATGCCTTTATATAGGAGGCATATGAGTGCAGTACAAGTAAGAGTGTAGTACAAGATGTGTGCTGTACAAGTAAACTAGTTTGGGCCTAAAGCCCACAACACTATACACATTAACAGAACAAGTCCTTCACTGTGGTCAATGATGGGTCAAGTTGGGGCGATAAAATTTGTCCTCCCCTTGATGAATCCAACTAGCGATGTTTCCATATGTTGATGAGCCATCCCCGACTCTCCATCTAGCTCCCTTGCAAATGACGTCACTTGCCTGCAAGATGCTCTTCCATGCAAAAGAGCTTCGAGAGTTGATGGCCACATAAAAAATACTATTCGATGGAAAATACTTCGATTTGAACATTTTATACAACAGCGTGTCCTTCTCGTGATAGAGTCTCTAAACCTGCTTTCCTAGAAGTACATCATTAAACTGTCTAAGATCTTGAAACCCCATGCCCCCTAGAGACTTAGGAGAGCGCAAAGTACTCCACTTCACCCACTGCATTTTCCTTGCATTATCTTGGTTTCCCTACCAAAACTTGCGTATCATTGCCTCAATATCTTTTATCAAACCAATAGGCAATCGGAACACACTCATCGAATAGGTAGGAATGGATTGAATCACCACCTTAATCATAACTTCCTTCCCTGCTTGAGAAAGTAGTCTTTCCTTCCATCCCTGCATTTTGGCCCAAATTCGCTCCTTAATTTGATTGAAACAAGCCTTTTTCTGTCTCCCCACAAATGACGATAAGCCCAAGCATTTGTCATAGTGTTTTATAACTGGCACACCCAGCAAGACCTTGATCTCTTGTTGAGCCTCCTCAGATGTATTTTGGCTAAAGAATAATGTGGTTTTGTCCTTGTTCACCAACTGGCCAGATGCAGCCTCATACCAGTCAAGTAGTTGTTGGATTTTTAGACACTGTTTTATTAGACCTGCAAAATAAAAGGCAATCGTCTGCAAAAAAGAGGTGAGTAATCTTTGGACCTTGGCGACATAAAGAGAGACCCTAATCTCCCTATTCTCCGCTGCTTTGTTAAGAAGAGCATTTAATCCTTCCTCATCAAACAGGAGAAGAAAAGGGGAAAGGGAATCACCTTGCCTCAAACCTCTAGATTGCCGAATAAACCCTTCTGGTTCACCATACAACAAGATGAAATAAGTCACTGTGGATACACACTGCATGATCATTGCCACCCAAGAATCTCGAAACCCCATTTGTAAAAGGATTTTCTCCAAAAAACTCCACTCCACCCTATAATAGGCCTTACTGATATCAAGCTTTAAGGCCATAAATCCCTCCCTTCCTGAGCTTTGAGTTTTCATATAGTGCAAGGACTCAAAATCTGTCAAAATATTATCCTTTATTAATTTGTCAGCAGTGAAAGCACTTTGAGCTTCTGAAACTATAGAATTTAGAAAGGGTTTAAGTCGATTAACAATAACTTAGCTAATAATTTTATAAATCACGTTACATAAATTGATAAGTCTAAACTCCGAAACATTTTCAGGATTGCTTACTTTAGGAATCAAGGCAATGAAAGTATGGTTTATGGATTTAAGGAGAGTACTAGAATTTAGGCATGAGCGGACAACTTCTAACACTTCCGAACCAATGTTTTGCCAAAAGGATTGGTAAGAAAGAGGAGGCATCCCATCCGGCCCCGGTGCCTTCAACGGTGCCATTTGCTTGATAGCTGTAGCAACTTCCTCACTACTATAAGGCTTCACTAACTCAGCGTTCATGGCAGCCGTAACCACCCGTTTGACTCCTTCAAGAACTCGGTCTAGATCATGGATGTTTGATTGAGTGAACAACCTGTTGTAGAAATCAACAAATATATCCGAAACAACACCTTCATCGGATTGCCGTACCCCATCAGCATCTCTATTATATATTTAGTAAGTTCAAGACATTTTCCTTCAAATTAACTTTAAGAAAAATTATCTTCTTTTCAAAGTAGCTTTGCACAAATAGATTTTAAAGGACGTTTTTTTTTTAATAACTAAATGGGCTTGAAATTTTTTCTCAAACCAAAGTAGCTTGCACAAATAGATTTTAAAGGACTTTTTTTTTTTTTTTTTTTTTACTAAATGGGCTTGAAATTTTTCTTAAACTCATAACGTGTGGAGATTTATAAACTCAACACATTACTCATTAATATACAAAAAACACATGCAGTGATGTAGATGCCTTGTTAAATGACACGTTTTAATTTTTCCAAAAGGGATGTCTAGGTTCAAATTGCATATTCGCATTGTAATTATGGGTTAGATAAAATTTAGATATAATACCTTAGGTGGAATACATTAGGTTTTTTAATTAAATAACACTTGACTACATTGATCAATAAGATAAAAATATTGTTATCTTCTTTAAAAAATAATTAAATTCAAAATAATCAATATGTTTGAATTATTTAATTGAAAATCTAATGTATTGCATCTAAAGATTGTAGTCATTGTGTATAAGTTTTATTAAGGGCATTCATTAATAGGGCCATTTTATGGTACCTCCACTTTTTTTGTGGATATGGTACCTACTTAAATCTGAGCCATAGATTTTTCTTGTTTTAATCTTGACCGTTTATTTTGTTCTAACGAATTGCATCTTAAGATGCAATATAGCTGAGCTCCCACCCATATGGGAGCACAGATCCTTACACATACTTCATTATTCCTTTATGTCCTTTTGATTATGAATATTGTTGGAAGCATATTGTTGCTAGGCATAATGAATTGGTCCTTAATATATTAATATCGTTTGTAGTTTTACTGCATCTTCCCTCTTCATAGTCGTACTATCAACTTGTATAAAATTATCAATTATTGTCAAAGGTTGGAGGGAAAGAGGGAGAATTAAATTTGTATAAAGATGTTTTGAGATTTCATATGATAAATTTTAGTCATAGAGATTGGTTTATTAATGGTGAGCTTGCTCATTAATAGTTGAGACTAGTTCACTGAAAATACAAGCCTCAAGCTCAACTTGAAGCATGTACTTCGAGACCAGATGAGAAGGGAATAGTGTGATCCTTAGTTATTTATATGAATCTCTCTTACTATATTCTTTAGGAGATTCCATGTCAAGACTTTACATATATTACATGCACGGACACAAAGTGTGGAGCTCTATCTTTTGCTTTATTGAAGGGAACACTTCTCAAACCAAAAATGATCTAGCCGTTTAGATTCTAGCTGCCTACATGTTTTATATTTTGCCACATTTGTTTTGGTGGGAAGGAGAGAGAGAAGTGTTAGGGGGGGGGGGGGGGGGGGGGGTAAGGGATACATAGAGCTTCAGTTATTGTGGTTAAAAGTTATTTAATTGTGTATCTGTGTCTGTTTATGTATTAAGTACATATAATTAGAGCTTATTATTACTTGAATGGTAAACTTGTGGCAACATACATTGTAATGTAGGATTTAAAATTCTAAGTTTACTTCTGGTAGATTGGCACCATATCCATTGTTATGTTAGATAGGATTTGTTGTAAATCAGGTTCCTTCTTTTGATGTTTGCAATATTTGGTCCCGAACAATAATAACGCTATATTATACACTTAATGAGAGCAATTTTTGGTTTTGATAATAATATATGCCTATTTACAAGCAGGATATGTGGAGAAGATGGCAAACATGTGGGAGATGCTTGCAAAAGAAACCAGCGCATATGTGAAAGATGGCAACTGAAGTATTTGGCTGTAAATTTTTTGTTTTTGAGACATTCCTTTCTACTTTTACCTGGTATTTGGCTCGAATTTTCAAATAGCTTCTAAAGTTGAGTTGTTCATAACTTTATATCCTTTTTTTGGCTAATATAATTGTCCATATCCTCCATTGTCATTTCCTAATAACCAAGTTCCTTTCGCTTGGACTAGTAAATTTGAAATTCTCCTAATATTTCATAAGTGGGTGTATTAATTATTCAATAGAAATAAGTATTTGCAATTTGTTCTTGTTGCTTTTCTCTAATTATTAAGTCATTTTAGATTCTCTGTACAACTGTTGAATCAAATTTTCTTATATTAGTCCATGGGCTCGATTTTATTTTATTTTTTCCCAATTCATTACTCATGCATGTGAGATGTATGTTTTAAGGCACTTACCAAGGATGGGAAAGGATCACTCAGTGTGCATTTGGTATTGGCTTAAAAAGCCAGTTTTTTTTTTTTTTTTTTTTTACTATTCGGCTTATTTTTGCTACTATTCATGGGTCTTATTGTACTTTTTGGTACTATTTATGGGTCTTAATGTACTATTTTAGCTACCTTGTAACTTTATCTACAGTACTTTCAGCAAAAAAAATTTCAGTTTCAGCTAAATAAGTTATTCCCAAATAGAACTCAATCTTCCCCAACTTTATCAACCCCCCCTCCCCCCCTGTCTCTCTTTTTCCTATATTCTCTTAAAGGTTATGGTAATTGTTAAATATTTGAAAAGGCCACGTGCATGACAAAAATGACTTTGTTGAGACTAATCTAGTAATCGTTTTATAAAAAATACTTTTTATAGTTGATATAAAATTGCAATAGAGTTTCATCCGGAAGAATTAAGTAGTAAATTTCATGAGTAAATAATGAAACCCCTAAGTATAAAATATATTCTAACTCATTTGCCCTTTAATTTCACCATAGAAAAAATAAATAATCTAAAGAATTTCTCTAACTTTGAGACGAAAACAATGATATTTTGGAACTTAATGAGTTTTATTAAAATTAATGAACAACGACAATTTGAGTCACTCATTCCAAAAAGTTACTTGGAGAGTTAGAGAGAGTAACAGACATACCAAGACTCTTTATACAATTCAATATATTTTTATATAAAAATATAAAATTTAAAATTTTAAAATATTTTAAAATATCTCAAATGCGAGAGAGATACCGATACACACACACACACACACAAAGAGAGAGAGAGAGAGAGAGAGAGAGAGAGAGAGAGAGAGAGAGAGAGAGAGAGAGAGAGAGAGAGTTTTTAGTGACATTGGAAGGTATTGCCCAATATTCCATTGGTATCATCTAATGCGATCAAAAAAATAATGACATTGGCACTAATGAAAGCGACATTGGTAAATCCAATGTGACATAAAAGAAAAGAAAAAAAGAATCATTGGATATAATTAACAATGGTATGATCACATGCATGTTGGTATTGCCCAATATGATTATAAAATAAGGGAGCTATTGGATATGGCAATAGTATGGTCAAATGTGTACAGTTTAATTTGATATTAGAACCATCAAATGTGACTAAAAGAAGAAGAGTATTATTGAATGTGACAATGGTACGTTATGTAATGTTGGTACGGTTTAATATGACGATAAAACTGTCAAATAATTTGTTTAGAGCTGTAATACATATAAACAATATTATTAATTCAGTATTAATAATAAAATATTTGAATTTAATTAGAATCAAATTATAATAATAGTAGTAAATAAGAATTCACGTAGATAAGTGTATTTATAATTCTAGCTAGGATCGTGCCGTTTAGAGCTGATATCTAAAATATAGTATTTAATACCCTAGCTGTGTGCTCCAAAGTCGAAAAAAGATTCATTATATTCCTTGCCTTTATTCTCTCTCTTTCTCTATCTGTATTCTTGGGAAGCAAACAGAGAGACAGAGACAGAGAGAGAGTAGAAGTGAGTTGACTCAGATGGGTGAATACGGAGGAGACGAATGTGTCCGGAGAAGAGGGTGCTCGTGCACAAAAGAAAACTTTCTCCCCGAGGAATCGTTTCGGAGCTGGGGAAACTATGCGAGGGCGTTGAAGGACACACCGCGTAGGCTGAAAGACCGAGTTCTGACTCGTTCGTTGGACCAGACGGAGCTAGTGGATGTGAAGGCACAGAGCCAGCACGAGATGAAGAAGACACTGAATTGGTGGGATCTCATGTGGTTCGGCATAGGAGCTGTGATTGGAGCTGGGATCTTCGTCCTCACTGGCCTTGAGGCTCGAGATCATGCGGGACCTGCTGTTGTGTTGTCCTACGTCGTTTCGGGTATCTCTGCTTTGCTCTCTGTCTTTTGCTACACCGAGTTCGCCGTTGAGATTCCCGTCGCAGGTACCAATACCGTCCTTATTATCTTGTCTTTTTGTTAAATTTTTTTTTATAAAATATTTTTGTAGTAGTAATATAATTAACCGGGAGAAGTGGTACAACTCACTACATTTTCACAATAAATTATAAGTAAAAAAAAAATCGTTACTGATTTTAATTTTAATTTAAAATTTAAATTACTTTTTTTTACCATTAACAATCAATAAAATTTTGCTATTTCAAATTTGTTATGAAAATATTTTAAAAATGTTATAAACATAACAGTTTATATATATATATATATATATATATATATATTTTGCTAGTATTATGATTATCTATCACGTTTTAATGGTCATTTAATTAGGCAGTTAACATAGGTGACTGCCTTTTAAATATATGTATAATTGACTAATATGTAGGAAGTTAAAGACTTGGTCATAGGACTTAGATTTTATTTGTTTAAGTCAAGGAGGGAGTATTTATATATATTGATATGGTTTGGCTTTAGCCGTACCCAGTTCAATGCTCTACGGATAAACCTTTATCTATTTACTTATTTTAAGGGGTGTCAATTGTCAAGTATTTGGAAATGCATTATTTATTGATTAAAATAAAAAAAAACTTTATCGGATTAGAAGAAAATTCTTTCAGCAATAATTATTAATAAAATCAATCAGGTGTAGTTTTAATTATATGGCCTACTTAATAATTCATGTGACTTATTTTAATTTTAAATAATACTGTATAATATAAGAGCCAAAAGACCAAAACAAACCATAGATGTATAAATCTATTTGCATATAAATCCATTTGCATACAACAAACAAACCCAAAACGAAGTGTCCACTCAAGTTGTTTTTAACGTTTTTAATGTCATTTTGTCAAACAAAACGATGTGCCCACTCAAGTTAACGGGAAATTATACCGTCCTCTATTAGATTACGTCACTTGTTCATCATTTCACTAAAAGACTCCTACTTGTTTAAAAGACCACGTCACTTGTCCACTATGTGGACCTTATAATTTCTCCAAGTTAACATATGCTCTTAGAGCAATTGTTAACAAATTATTTTAAAAAAGTTTTGGTACCACATTTATAAGAAATAGAAAAAGTGTTAAAACATTTATTGCTTATTTAATTTTTTATAAAAACTTTTTTAAAATTGTTCTTTAACAATTAGTGTTAGGGTATTCATTAACATTTCTCTTTACCATTGAACCAGATTTCTTCTAGAACTTTATGCTCATTTCTATTAATTTAACACTTGAATCCCCTATTAATTATTATTATTATTATTATTATTATTATTATTATTATTGAAACCGCATTTTCTAAGAGAACCAATTTGACAATATTGAAAGTCCTGTAACAATAATTGAGTATTCAAACCATGGTATTAAAAACCAGTATGGCCAAAGAATTGGTTTTTAACCTAGGAAAATGTTAACGAGTGCTGTACAGCACTTGTTAATAATCCATTTTAGGAAAGTTTTGATACCATTTTTATGAAAAATGAAAAAATTGTCAAAATATTAATTACTTTTTTTTCATTTCCCATAAAAACTTTCTTTAAATGAATTATTAACAAGTGCTGTACAGCACCTGTTAACAGTACCCTTTAACCTATTTTGGGGCATTTCACCAAATTGAATTAATGCTAGGTTTCTAGTTGAACTGATCGGTCATATCTGGTTTTTTAAAATAATGATTCAAACTAATTTTTTAGACTTTATTTTTAGGTACAATACTTAGATGTTTTTTATATTTTTCTTTTAAGATTCTGTCATGTGATTTTTTTCTCATGAGATAAAATTACATTTTTTAGTTAAGTAACCCTATGGCAAAATTTTAGGAGAAGAACTTAAGGAACAGTATTTAAGGTACTGTACATAAGTTTTATCTTTTACTGAAATATTAAAATAACTACACTATAAGAAAAGTTACCACGAAAATAACTAACTTGTGGCAGCCAATTATTCATAACGACTTTGCTTTTTGATCATTCCATGTGAATGCTCTAAGTTAGTGATTAGAACTAGAAAGTTAAGATATACAAATTTTTGTCTTACAAATTTTGATAATTTTTGTTTTTATTCACCACTTATTATAATCCATCAACAGGGCAAATTGTTTAAAAAATTATGTCAATGCGTGTCATACTCTCATCCTAAGAAAAAAAACAAAATTTGGAAATGCAAGTAATATCTGCATTGCTTCTGATCAATGGGGAAGTAAAATTAATAAGGGTCAACAATGAGGGACCATATATATAGTAGGAGGGACCAACTATGTACAGGAGGGACCATATATATAGTAAGTAAATCCAGACCCGACTAGAGTCTAAAATTCCGCGCTGGCCCATCTAATATGAACGTAATCTGGACTCTAATGATAGTTTGACTTTTTCTTCGTTACCTTTTCAATAGAAGCTTGGCACTTCAGACAATTAACTTATAAGTATATGTAATGTTTCTTTAATTGAAAAAAATTATATATATATATATATACACATATTAATATATACAAATATGCATATATATTAAATTGGGAGGAAAGAAAATGCTAGTGGTACAAACACATAATTCACATAAATAAGTTTCACTCGCGATCATTTAATTTGATCATTACACATTCTTATTGATCAAAACATTATATATATTTTAAAAAATTGCTATAACTTGTGTTTTTCTTTTTTAATAATTTGATAGTTATAATAATGAGAAGTGATAGATTTGAACTGATTGAAAATACGAGAAGATATAGTTGAGCTTAACATCTCGTGTTATTTGAATGTGTAAAAAAAAAATTAATATATACAAATAATTTTGATTTATTACTTTCCTGATATTAAAAACATTTTTTTTTTCTGGTTAATTTCTTGTTAATGGGAATTCATGACAACATCTTTTACCTTGACATGCACAGTTGAATAAAATTTATGTTACTGAAATTCGTGTGGCTAATTAAGCTAACAAGATGCTTTCCTTTCAGGTGGATCATTTGCCTATTTAAGGGTAGAGCTGGGTGATTTCATGGCCTTCATTGCTGCCGGAAACATCCTACTCGAGTACGTGATTGGTGGAGCAGCCGTTGCGCGTTCTTGGACATCCTACTTTGCCACACTCTTGAACCACCAGCCAAATGATTTCCGCATTGTAGCCCATAGTTTTTCACCAAACTACAGATATCTCGACCCCATTGCCATTGTTGTCTTGGCTATCATTTGTGTTATGGCTGTTATGAGCACAAAGGGCTCCTCGCGATTTAATTACATTGCCTCCATCTTCCATGTTGCTGTCATTATCTTCATCATCATTGCAGGCCTTATAAAAGCGGACACCAAAAATTACAGCCATTTTGCACCATTTGGGGTCCGTGGCATCTTTCAAGCATCAGCAGTGCTTTTTTTTGCCTATGTTGGATTTGATGCTGTCTCAACCATGGCTGAGGAAACAAAGAATCCCGGTCGGGACATTCCTATTGGTCTTGTTGGCTCAATGGTGATTACTACATTGGCATATTGTTTACTAGCCGTGACACTATGCCTAATGCAACCATACACAGCTATTGATAAAGATGCACCATTTTCTGTGGCATTTGAAGCCGTAGGTTGGGGATGGGCTAAGTACATAGTTGCTGCTGGTGCATTGAAGGGCATGACAACAGTTTTGCTTGTGTCAGCAGTGGGTCAAGCTCGATATCTCACACATATTGCACGTACACACATGTTGCCCCCGTGGCTCGCCATTGTGAATGAGAAAACTGGGACTCCTGTCAATGCCACAGTGGTAATGCTTGCAGCCACTGCAGTATTTGCCTTCTTCTCATCGCTCGACATTCTCTCAAACTTGCTCTCAATCTCCACACTGTTCATCTTCATGCTTGTGGCTATTGGCCTTCTTGTGCGTCGATACTATGTTAGTGGGGTGACAACAATAGCAAACCGTATCAAATTCATTGTGTTTCTTGCCCTTATTCTTGGATCTTCAATTGCCACTTCTCTTTATTGGGCCATATCTACAAATGGTTGGATTGGGTACACAGTAACTGGACCAATTTGGCTCTTGTCAACTATTGGGCTTTGGCTTTTTGTTCCACAGGCTAGGGAACCAAAAATTTGGGGTGTACCATTGGTACCATGGCTGCCATCACTATCAATTGCCATTAACATTTTCCTTCTTGGGTCGATAGACAGAGCATCGTTCGAAAGGTTCGGGTTATGGACTCTGATAATCTTGGTTTACTATTTCCTTTTTGGATTGCATGCGTCCTATGACACAGCCAAGGAAGCTAGCAGTGCCAAACAGATGAAAAATGTTGAAGAGGGGGCCGTGAATTAGAGAAGTTAATAAGAAATGTGTGATGCATATGTTTATGTAGTTTCTGTTCATGTTAAGAGGGAGATGATGTGTGTGTTCATGAAAGAAAACATAAATTCTCTTTCCACGCTTTTGTTACGTTTTTTAATTTCTACTGGTTTCGTTGCAATGTAATTTTTTTACAAGTAAAAAATTTCGCACTTCTTTTGTAGATTACATTCACACATGAAAGTTAGAAGGACAAATCAAATTGCCCTTGTATGGAAAAAGTATTTTGTATCAAAACTTATTTGGAATGTAGTACTTCTTCAAGCTAATCAAAAGCCGGGCTTGTATATCTTGCTGATTAATAGCCCCAAAATACTACACAAGGTAGGACAAATCCAAAAACCTAGAAGAGGCTAAAGCCAACTAGAGCAATAAGTATTTCAAAATTTGTCCCTCTTCGTCTCTCTTAAAAAGAAACCCTAAGAACAACCTAGAGAAACCCAAAATAGTAAAATCAAATAAATATTATCAATCACTGCAAAATATACTTACATCCATAAAACATATCAAGAAATAAAGTGCCAAAAAACAGAAGGAAAGAAATCTAGCCACGCAGTGGTGATGAAATCAATGGCAATAGGGAGAGAAATGGACGTTGGAAATTAGGAATAGAAAATCAAAGAAAACAATTGTAAAGCTTCTAGATATTTGTAGCAATGATTTTGATACGCTAGCGAAGCTTCTCAAATGACATCGATCTCTGGCATTATTTCTGACAGCTCCTTGTCGTCCGCTGCCAAGGGTGTTAGGTGTATGAGGGTGGGTTTGCTTGCTGAAGGTTGTGAGCAATTGAGAGAGAGAGAGAGAGAGAGAGAGAGAGACCGACATGGTTAATTACTTTTTTTTGCCTTTGGATTATTAGTCTGCCAAGTATCTTTCATCTATATTAAAATGGGAGGAAATAGGAGAGTTTATAACAAGAGGGAAGCGAGACCCTGCGAAGAAATTATGGTTTTAAATTAAGTTTCAAAAACTTAGATATATAATATTTATAAAAAATCAATTAGAAAATGCATAAAATTTAAACATATAATTAATTAAAATCATAAATATTACTTACTGTGACTAACATACTTAGCATTATTATTTGTGATACATCAAAATTATTTGCTTGTTTAAGCAATTATTTGTTGTATTTGAAGGATCGATTAAGTGTAATTATACTCTTTTTTTTTTATCATGTATTTTTTTAATATATTTTTCCTATATAAAATTTGAGAAAAAGTACTTAAGAATTATTTAATTTCACTATATTCATATTTGTTTAATTAAGAAGACTTAATTGTAAAAATTGTTCCATTTTTTATTTATTAACTTATTAAATTATTGTCTTTTTTTTTTTGTAAGTTAATAGATGTTCTAAGAGCATTGGTTTATGTTTTTTTTTTTTAGAAATTTTTTATGGGAAAAGAAAAATTACTTTTTTTTAAAATATTTTTTTTATATTTCTCATAAAAGTAATGTTAAAAATTTCTTAAAATTATTTGTTAATAATTGTCTTAAAATATATGTAAAAAAAAAAAAAACACTTATCCTAAGGCACCATGACATTGAGAATATTTTAGGGCTCTCTTAACATACAAAATGATGTAGAAACTCCCTGCACTCTTTGCATCAGCCACTTCTACACGATTCAAAGGCACCGCCAGGGTTTAATTTCCTTCAATTCCTCCTTAAAACTGTGGGACTTTCCTGCTTCACAAATTCGAAACCTTCCGTTCCCTCTCATGATCAATCCCCATCAACAATCAATGGTGATGATGCTCTGAATATCGTCCATAAGCTACAAGATTCTCTTGTCCGCACTCGATGCAACTTGCAAAACACAAAGCAAGAAACACCTTAAAAGGGTACCGGTGTGGTATCGGCCAAAAACCCTCAGAAGGTTAAGTTAGAAGATGTTCACAACCCTAGAGTGCCAGAGTTACGGAATAGTCTACGTACCTTTGCTTGTGAGAGTCTTTGAGCCTTTTATAGTAGTGTAGAACTGACCTTCATTCCTTGCAAAAGAAGTTTTTTCCATATAGGACGTGTCATTAATTGGGCTGATATTGTGGAATCCTCTTTATATTTGGATTCTATTTCCATTGGGATTCTACATACCCTAGCTATGCGTAAGACGCAAGTTGTTTCCATTTATAAGGAGTTGACACGTGTACCTCGAACCCGTCTATATTGTGTCCATTCACCATGAATCCGTCCACATCAGGTATATACATTTTCTCCCGTCATCTCAAATAGGATCCGTTCGTCATATCGAATTTTATCCTCTTCAGCTGCCCCCTCACTCCATGAGTCCGTGACTTCCTAGGAGACGGACTTATGGGGTGACGGTTTAATTTTTCCGATGAGAGTGAGGGGGCAGCTGGCATATGGTACTTAGTATTGGGTAAATAATTACATAAGGGGCGTGTCATCTGCTTAGTGGTTATTTGCTAAGAACGAAGCGTCCATTCGTCTTCTATGCCATTCCCCCTATATAAACTTACTTTTACCTTCTTCATTTCTCACATTTCTCAAAAATCAAATGATCAGAGCACATCTGTTCACCTTGTTAAGCACTCGATCCGTCGTCTTTGTTCACTCGTCATAATTCCCTAACTGCATATCTATGACTGGTAAGCCCCCCCCCCCCCTTTTTTTTTGGCTACCGTCAAATATTTTTAGATTCGTTTGTCTTAGGGTTTATCGTCACGTGTAGGTGATAGATGTCTAATGCGTCGAGTAACCAATCGTTTGTCTGTGACGCAGTGGGCTACGATGAAGTACACCCGTTAGGTCGAAAAGATCCTGACACTTTAAGTGAAGAGAGGAGTTCTTCTGCTACCTCCTCTTCCTCAAGGAATGAAGAGGATATGACTGAGAGTAACCTTAGTGACGGTGTGGGTGGAAGTGAACCTCTGATCCAGTCCGTCATTGGTCCTGACGGGATGAGGAAGTTTATAATGCTTCCAATATGGATGGTAAACGATTTTACATCCTCGATTAAGGAAGCACACTTTAGAACTTTAAGAGATAAGTACCAGATACCTGACAATATACCCCTCCATCTGCCCTTCAAATCAGAGAAGTGTTACTATGACGGCGTTGAAGGTGTCGGGATTTATGAGCAAATGCTCAAAGCTGGGCTAAGATTTCCCTTGAGTCCACTTCACCGTCGACTCCTCCAATACCTGGGTTTGTCCGTCAACCAGGTTTTCCCAAACGCATGGAGGGTCTTCCTCGACGTGGACGTCCTGTATGGTGTTATGTTCGGCGGGAAGCAAAAGCTAACGGTGGAGGAGTTCTTTCACTGTTACCGTCCGGTTGAAATTACGAAGTCTAAGGGAATGTATAGCTTCGTGGCGAGGAGTCCGTTGTTGCGGCTAGTGAGTGATACTCCAGATTCCAACAGGGACTGGAAGTCTAAGTATTTCTTTATGGACGGTAATGAGTAGATGTGTCAACCTGGCGATACGGAGTTTATGCCGGTTGACACAACATGGGGCGTATTACCCTCGACTGGTATGTATCCGTTCCGTATGTAGTTTTAAATTATATGCACCGTCGATTTTTAACCGTCTTCCTCTTGCAGTTCAAGACCGTCCACAAGTTACTCTTGAAGAGTGGAGTTTTTTGGAAAAGATTTTTCAAAAAACAAAATTAGAAGAAAGAACGTGGGCTAAGTTGGTGAATCTAGATACCATTCATTGGTATTGTGGTGGACCAGAAAAGACAAAGGCAGCGAGTAGATACGAAAAGCAAGTTCGTCGACGTAAGTTCATTAAAATTATGCTTAGTTTAATTCTTTCCTTTCATGCTTTTAGCTTTTAAATCGTCATCTCTTTTCAGAAATGGACGACACGAAGAGGAGAGCCTTCATTAAGCAGCAGGCTGCTGCAAAAAAGAAGGGTGGTCAGACGGACAGGATGGATACCTCCAAGCCATCTGGAACCAAGAGAAAACCTTTTTTGGAGACTAACTATCGGTCTAAAAAACCAAAAGGCGCAACTGAGACCGTCGTGGGTCTTCAGGCCGAGGTAAAGAAGACGGTCCCTCCTAAACAGGGGAAAGGAAAAGGCTTGATGACGGGTGGCCAGGCACCTCCGGCAGAGAAACCGCCCGTCCTCTTTCGTGAAGATTCAAGGTACACTTTGCGGAAGCTTTCGTCGATTCTAACTCCCAACTATTATAAAGACCTTGGAAATCACGCGACGGAGGCAATGGGGGAGACCGATCTATTCAATATTGCCCAGGTATCCCTACATCCATCTATTTCCTACTTTACCTCCGTCAACTTCATGCCTTTAATGATTGAATTGTTTTTAGGCCATGCTGATGATGAAAAGGCTGATGGATCGTTGCCTTCATCACAAGACGACTTTGGACCGCATAAGGGCTAAAGCTGCGAAGACGGAGAAGGAACTGGCTCAGCTTCAAGCCTGGAGGGAGGTTCAAGAGAAGAAACTGACCTTGTCAGAGCAAGTTTGCGACGACCTTGAGAAGCAGACGAAGGTGCTGTAGAAGGTCTTGGAAGACAAGGAAGCAGAAATCAAAGCGGTCAAGGACCAGCTCCGTCAGGCTAAGGACGTTGCGATCCATGAATATCGTGACTCTGAAGCGTATCTGACAGAGTCAGGGGGTATTTTTGCTAACAGATTTGATGATTGCCTTCGTCAAGTAAAGTCTGCCCACCCGGACTTAGGCCTATCCAACATTTCTATAGACGCCCAAGCCCAGACCTTCGTCCTTCCCGCCGCTTCAAAGAACACTGAAGATTTATTTGCTGAGGCTCATGATGCCGAAGGCGATGGAGCCCGTGATGACAATGATGATGGCGAGACCGCCCTCCAAATTCAAGCCCAAGTTGAAGATATTCAAGCTGAAGAGAAGGCCAAGGATTCCTTCGTCCCGTAGTTAGACATAACTTTATTTTATTTTATTTTTTAAGTTGTAGTAAAGTTTTATGAAAAATATTTGTACCGTCATGAACAATTTGCCTTTTATGGTATTTTTATTCAAGTACTTTAATTGTTCTCTTGTGAAATTTTCATTCATCAAAGTATTTGTTTATTATGTGCATTTTTTAGTTCCATTATGTTAACTGAGCACAATTTGAACCCGTTCTTATATATGAACGGGAATTGTTTTAGACGTCATTAGAGTCCGTTCCCTTTTTTTTCAGGCATTTTCTATGTGCCCGTGCCATTTTGCAAACTATTTTTCAGAACCTGATGGGATTGATCCGTCTACTGTGTACTTAGTAATGTCGTCATCCCTATTGGATGGATCCATTCATATTTATGGTCTTCATAATTTGTTCACCCTCATGGGATGTATCTGTCCATATTTGTTTGGACTAAAATTTTGCATCCTCGTGGGATGCATCTGTCCTCTTAAAGACTTGTAATATTTACATTTACACCCTCGTGGGATGTATCCGTCCATATTTGTATGGGCTTAATAAATTTTACATCCTCGTGGGATCCATCTTTACACCCTCGTGGGATGTATCCGTCCACTTAAGGACTTAATATTATTTAAACCCTCTTGGGATTTATCCGTCATCTTAAGGACTTTGTATTTATTTATATCCTCGTGGGATGTCATAACTAATTCTGTCCACTACAGACATTGTAATCAAAGTAGAAAAATGTCTGAATAAACTCCTCATGCATAAGTAGAAAATCTGCCTCTTGGGCTTAAAATAGTATTGTAGCAAAAAATTAAATAAACCTTAAATGACTGTTGAATTAAAAACTAGAAAAAAACTAGGAAAAAGTAGATCATGGAGCATTGCTCTATCTGTTTTCTCTTCTACTGGTAGTATTTCTTGAGGTGCTTAGTGTTCCATGGGTGAAGCAATCTTTGTCCGTCCAAGGTCTCTAGGTGGTAGGTGCCTTTTCTTACCTATGAGGTGACTATGTAAGGGCCTTCCTAATTTGGACCAAGCTTACCCTGAGTAGGATCTCTGGTATTGCCCATCACCTTTCTTAAAACAAGGTCCCCGACCTTGAAGTCTCTGTGTTTGATCCTAGAGTTGTAGTACTTGGCCATGAGGTCCTGATATCTTATAAGCCTTTGTTCAGCTGTTGCCCTGACTTCGTCTATTAGGTCGAACTGGAGACATATGACCTCGTCATTTCTTCCTTTGTTGTGGTTATTTACCCTATAACTGGTGAGTCCAATCTCTGCTGGGATGACTACTTCACTTCCATATGCCAACCGAAACGGTGTCTTGCCTGTAGGTGTCCTAGCCGTCGTCTAATACACCTATAGTACACTTGGAAGTTCTTCTAGCCATATGCCCTTTGCCCTCTCGAGCCGGGTCTTGATGATCTTTAGCAAGGATCGATTCGTAACCTCTACTTGTCTATTGGCTTGAGGGTGCGCGGGGGATGAGTAATGATTCTTGATTCCAAGTTCTGAACAAAAGTTTCTAAAAGAGTTGTTATCGAACTACTTCCCATTGTCTAAGACCAAAACTCTCGGTATACCGTACCTACAAATAATGTTTTTCCACACAAAGTTGTAAACATTCTTCTCTGTGATGGTAGCCAGTGCCTCTGCTTCCACCCATTTGGTGAAGTAATCAATGCCGACTACTAGGAACTTCAACTGTCTAGCTGCTATTGGGAAAGGTCTCATTATGTCCAGACCCCATTAAGCGAACGGCCATGGGGCCGTCATCGGTGTGAGTTCCTCTGTCGGTTGTCTTATGGAATTGCCGAATCTTTGGCATTTGTTGCAAGCTCTGACGTATACTTGGGCATCCTTTTGCATAGTGGACCAGTAGTATCCTGCCTGGATTAACTTGTGAACTAATGACCGCGACCTTGAATGATTCCCGCAAACACCTTCATGCACTTCTCGCATGACGTAATCTGCTTCCTCGGGTTTTAGGCACCTTAAGTACGGGCGCGAAAATCCTCTTTTGTAAAGGACGTCCTTGATCAGGACGAACCGTACGGCTTGAACCTTCAGCTTCCTTACTGCTTATTTTGTGTCGGGTAGCATGCCATCCTTCAAGTAAGTTACTATTGGTGTGGTCCAGCTACTTTTAGAGCCTATTTCTTGCATGTTGATGATATCAATAATAGGAAAGGGTTGAACAAAGACGAGTACCTTGTCGGGGGTGATCATGTGATTTGCTGATGCGGCCTTTTCAAGATGATCAGCCTTCTTGTTTTCTCTTCTCGGGATCTGGAGAATCTGTGCTTGCAAGTCTTTCGTCTTCCTATTTTCCAGTTCTAGGTACTTCCTCATTCTTGTACTTCTACAATCGTATTCTCCGTTCAACTGATTGGTAACGATCTGAGAATCGAGTGGATAACCGTATTGGTGGCACCTGCTGCTCTTATGAGGTCCAAGCCTGCAATCAGAGCTTCATACTCGGCCTCATTATTGGTCGTAGGGAAATCGAGGTGAACCATACATTCCACTTCGTCTCCTTCCGGAGATCGCAATACGATGCCCACCCCGCTTGCGTGTCTGTTGGATGAGCTATCCGTGTAGATATTCCATGGAGGATGTCCGTCTGCCCCCTGGTCTTGCAAACTAGTAAACTCTGCAATGAAATCGGCAACCACTTGCCCCTTTATAGCCGTGCGCGGGAGGTACTGTATGTCGAACTCGCTCAATTCTATTGCCTAAAATGCCATTCGTCCGGCTGCTTCAGGATTGCTCAATGCTCGCTTTATGGGCTCATCCATAAGGACGACTATTGTGTGGGCTTGGAAATAGGGTTTTAGCATGCAAGCTGCGGTGATCAAGGTGAAGGCAAGCTTTTCCATCGGCGGGTATCTTTCTTCTGCGCCACGAAATGCCCGACTGGTATAGTACACAGGCTTCTGAACCCCATCTTCTTCCCGAATCAAGGATGCGCTAACGGCAACTGGCGATACGGCCAAGTAAAAAATAGTTCTTCTCCTCTTTTTATGGGACTCAACAGAGGTGGGGAAGAAAGATAGGCTTTTAAGTCATTGAATGCATGCTGACATTCAGTCGTCCACTTGAAGGATTTCTTTAATGTGCGGAAGAATAGTAAGCACTTATCCGTCGCCCTCGCTACGAATCTATTCAATGCAGCAACCTTGCCGTTGAGGCTTTGTACTTCTTTTATATTTTTAGGGGGCGTCATCTCCAATACTGCTCGGATTTTATCTGGGTTGGCTTCGATCCCCTTTTGGGACACCATGAACCCCAAGAACTTTCCTGCTGTTACTCCAAATGCACATTTGCTTGGATTGAGCTTCATGTTGTACAAGCGAAGCGTGTCGAAAGTTTCTTTGAGGTCATCCAAATGGTTGTCCTCCTTCTGGCTCTTTACCAGCATATCGTCTACGTACACCTGGACATTCCTTCCTATCTGTTTCACAAACATCTTGTTCATGAGCCTTTGATATGTCGCTCCGGCATTCTTGAGGCCAAACGGCATCACCTTGTAACAGAAAAGGCCTTGACTCGTAATGAATGAGGTCTTTTCTTGATCTGCCTCGTCCATCATGATTTGGTTATATCCTAAAAACGCATCCATGAAGCTTAGCAACTGGTGTTGCGCTATAGAATCTACTAGGGGGTCAATCCTCGGGAGAGGGTAGCTGTCCTTGGGACATGCTTTATTCAAGTCCGTGAAGTCCACACATATCCTTCATTTTCCATTGGCTTTCCTGACCATTACTACGTTTGCTAGCCAATCGGGGTAGTAGACCTCTCTAATAAAGTTTGCTTCCTACAGCTTGCGGACTTCCTCTGCTATCGCTTCGTTTCTCTCAGGCGTGAACACACGCTTCTTTTGGCGAACTGGTAGAAAAGCGGGAGATACATTCAACCTGTGGACCATGACCGAGGGGTTAATCCCAGGCATGTCTTCGTGGCTCCATGTAAAGACGTCCTGGTTTGCCTTAAGAAATGTTACAAGTGCTTGCAGGGTCGTTGTACTGGCGAGGGTGCCAATTCGTGTCATTCGCTTCGGCATGGAGTCATCTAGGGGTATTTCCATTAGCTTTTCAACGGGTTCTGCTACTGTTCGTTCTTCGATGCTCATTGTCTGCATCTGGTCATCCATCTCCGTCATCACTGTGTAACACTCTCGCATGGCAATCTAGTCCCCGCGTAGTTCCCTTATTCCTTATTCAGTAGGAAACTTGACCATTAGATGGTAGGTCAAAGTTACGGCCTTCCAAGAATTAAGAGTTAGTCGTCCAATTATAGCATTATAGGCAGACGAGCAATCGACCACCAGGAACGTGACGTCTTTGGTAATTTGTTGGGGATACTCCCCAATCGTTACGAGTAGAGTGATTGCGCCGAGGGTGTATACCTTGCTTCCTCTGAACCCAACGAGGGGAGCGTTCGTTAGGATTAGCTGTCCCCTGTCTATCTTCATCTGTTGGAATGCTGGGTAGTAAAGGATATCGACGGAGCTTCCGTTATCAATCAGGATCCGGTGCATGTTGTAATCCCCTACCCGTATGCTAACAATGAGTGCGTCGTCATGTGGATGGTGGAGACGTTGAGTATCATTTTTCGAGAATCCGATGACGGGAGTTTCGGCCTGTGCTGTCTTTGGAACAAAGTCCGATAGCTGGATTTTTTGGACCGTTCGGAGGTAAGTTTTTCAAGCCTTCTTGGATGGACCGGAGGCTGCTGTACCCCCTACAATCATCCTTATATCCCCTATCGGTGGTCTTGGGCGTTCGTTCTCTCGTCGGGGGATTTGCTCTTGGGGTGGGTTCGTTCTTTCCTTGCTAACAAACCTCTGTAATTTCACTTATCTAATGAGTGCCTCTATCTGCTGCTTCAAGTCATAGCAGTCGGCTATTTCGTGCCCATGTTCTCTATGAAAGCGACAGTATTTCTCTCAAGATCTTTTGTTGGGGTTTCCTTTCAACTTGCCAGGAAAAGTGAGGGATCTTTCATCTTTGATTTGCATCAGGACTTGATCTATTGGGGCTGTAAGCGGGGTAAAATTTGTGAACCTCGCTGCTGGTGGTTTAGAGCGTCTGTCTTCCCTTCTGTCTCCTACGGACTTTCACCCCCTGTCTTGATGCAATGCATGTCTTCCTGTCTTTCCCTCTTCTTAGAGGGCTTTTCTTCTCGGGTCGAGAGTGCATCCTCTGCGTTCATGTACTTGGTCACCCTGTAAAGCACGTCGGACATGGTTTTTTGGTCATTCTTGTATAATGAAAATAGGAACTTACCCTTCCGTAGCCCATTTGTGAATGCGGCTACTAGTATTTTATCACCCACTTTATCGATTGAAAGTGCCTCCTTGTTAAAGCGGGCAATGTAAGACCTCAGTGTCTCGTCCTCACGCTGTTTGATGTTCATCAAGCACGCAGTGGTCCTCTTGGACCTGTGCCCTTCGATAAAATACGAAGCAAATTGTGCACTTAGCTCTTTGAAAATATCGATAGATCTTGGCATCAACCTGCTGAACCAGACCCTTGCGGAACCTCTTAATGTCGTAGGGAAAGCCCTGCACATTATTTTGTCTACTACTCCTTGTAGGTGCATCAACGTTTTGAAGGTCTCCAGATGATCCAACGGGTCCTTAGACCCATCGTAGCTTTTGATCTGTGGCATGCAGAATTTCAGAGGAAAAGGGTACGACTTGATGGATACTGTGAATGGTGAATCTGTCTGATGAACCAAGTCGTCAAGGTCGTTAAATACTCGTCCTTTGAGAGCGTTCATCATAAAATCCACGCGCTCCTTCATCATTTGCATCTCCGTAACCACATGGGACGGGACTTGGTCTGCCGTTGATGGTCGGTTCGTGTCCTGCCGTTCCAGCCTGCTCTGGGCGTTGCTCCCTTCCGGCCCCTGCTGGTTTCTCTTTTTGGCGCTATTGGCCTCCTGCTCTTCCTCCTGAGTGTTGAGTGTTGCGTCCTTCTGGCGCAATTGCTCTTCTAGGTCGTGGTTACGTTTCGTGAGGCGTTCTACCATTGCTGCGAGGGTTTGAACCTGCCTCTCAAGAGCTGTGGTGTCTGTTTCTCCTTGATCGTTCGTTGTGGTCGTCATCGAGCGTGTGAGTACCATGCAACTTTTTATCTAGAAAACTCAAAGTTATGACTTTTCCTTGCGCTTTCCACAGACGGCGCTAACTGATGATGCTCTAAATATCGTTAGTAAGCTACAAGGTTCTTTTGTCTGCACTCGATGCAACCTGCAAAACACAAAGCAAGAAACACCTTAAAAGGGTATCGGTGTGGTACCGGCCAAAGACCCTCTGAAGGTTAAGTTAGAAGATGCTCACAACCCTAAAGTGCCAGAGTTGGGGAATAGTATACATACCTTTGCTTATGAGAGTCTTTAAGGGTTTTAATAGTAGTGTAGAACCGACCTTCTTTCCTTGCAAAAGAAGTTTTTTCCATATAGGACTTTGTAGGGAAATTAACCCGAAATTTCTAACCTGTGAGAAAAAAAAAAAAAAAAAGGAGAAAACACATGCCAAAGAAAAACAATCACACGCACAAGACAATATTTATATGGTTCGGCAATTTGCCTACGTCCACGGAGTTGCAGGGATTTCACTATTATCAGGAAAAAAAATACAGAGTGCGGCTATAGTATTTTTACTCTCTCAAAACAACAACAAGATAAAACCCTAATATTCAAAAAACGGTTTTTTTTTTTTTATATCCTGCTCACAAGATTCACAATGGGCTACAAAACAGGCCAAAATTTTTTTTCCCAGGGTCGTTGCCCCCAGACTCCCAGGAGGCTTGTTTATGAGCGCTCCGGCTTGAGCCTATAGACCCAAGCCTTTGCTCCATGGATCAAGCCTCAGAAAATCTCTCATTAAAAACCACGCAACATTATTCGAGTCGGGTCGGGTCGTCATTCGGATCAAACATAAACTAGGCTCCACAAAGCCCAAAAAATCTCCCACTTGGAGACTAGTTCAATCACCAACATCAACTGCTATCTTCCAAAAACAATCCCTCATCCCTACAACTCATCCTCCTGTCCTCAAGCTAGAAGCCCAACTGAAGCTACACACAGCTTCAGCTTTTCAATAGTGACACCCTTAGTCAACATGTCTGTCGGGTTTTTAGATCCACAAATCTTCTCAAGTATTACTAGCTTATCTTTAACAAGGTAAAGGATAAAGTGGTATTTTTTCTGTATATTCTTAGACTTTGAATGAAAAGCAGAATTTTTAGCAAGAAAAATTGCACTCTGACTGTCACTGTGTAGAATGCCCAACTCCTGCTTCTTACCCAATTCATCTAATAAACCATGTAGCCAAATCATTTCCTTTCCAGCTTCTGTTGCTGCAACATACTCAACTTCTGTAGTAGACAAAGTAACAATCTTTTGTAAATTTGAAGCCCATGATATAGCTATACCACCTAAAGTAAATACAAACCTAGTAGTACTCTTTCTACTATCAATATCACCAGCAAAATCAGCATCTATATAACCCTGTAGTTTTAAACTTGCACTTGTGTAGCAAAGACATGTATCTGATGAACCCCTCAGATATCTCAGAATCCACTTAATTGCCTCTCAATGTTGCTTTCCAGGCCTACTCATGAATCTGCTCACAACTCCCACTGCATGTGCAATGTCTGGCCTTGTACACACCATAACATACATCAAGCTGCCAATAGCTGAGGCATAAGGTACCTTGATCATGTGGTCCCTTTCTTCTTCTGTTTTCGGTGACTGTTCCTTGCTTAGTTTGAAATGACTACCCAAGGGTGTGCTCACTGGTTTAGCTTCATTCATGTTGAACCTGTTGAGAACTTTCTTCACATACTCTAACTATGAAAGTTTCAATGTACCATTAGCCTTGTCTCTAATGATTCTCATACCAAGGAGATAATTTAGAGTGGGTGAATAACGCTGTAGAGGTCTAATAGTCTTGGAAGATCTACAGACTTCAGCTACAAGTGTCCTCTGATCTACCTGTGATTCTACATTTTCCTTATCTTCTTCACCCCTTTTCTAGACAGTACTTTCAGTCAATTAATCCAAGTTGATAAGCTCAGATTTCTTTTGATATATCTCTGTAACATCTGACACTATAGTTAACCTATCCTTGTACATAATCTGTTCATTAAATATCACATTTCTACTTCTAATGATTTTCCTGTTTTGTTCATCCCAAAACCTATAGCCAAATTTCTCATCACCATAGCCAATAAAAAAACATATTTTAGACTTTGCATCAAGTTTACTACGAGCATCAGAATCAATATGAACATAAGAAACAAAATAAAAAACTTTTAAATATGAAAACTTTACTCTTTACCACTCCAAACCTCCTCAGGAAGTCTGAACTCCATGGGAACTGATGGCCCTTGGTTTATCAAGTAAGCTGCAGTTCTAACAGCATCAGCCCAAAAAGTTTTTGGTAGTCCAGCATGCAACCTCATACTCCTAGCACGCTTATTGAGAGTTCTGTTCATGCGCTCAGCTACACCATTCTGCTATGGTGTCCCAGGAATGGTCTTCTACATCCTAATTCCTTGTGCAGCACAATACTCACTGAATCCTCCATCTATGTATTCTCCTCCATTATCTGACCTCAAACATTTTACTTTCAAACCTGTTTTCGTCTCAACCATGGCCTTCCACTTCTTAAAAGTTTCAAATACATCAGATTTATTTTTCAGAAAATAAATCCATACCTTTCTGCTTGAGTTATCAATGAACGTGATGTAGTACCTTGAACCTCCAAGGGATGCAACCAGTGAAGGCCTCCACAAATCAGTGTGCACTAACTCCAATTTTTCAGCCTTCGGTGTCCTGCCAGTTTTCAAGAAGCTCACCCTTTTCTGCTTTCTCAAGATGCAGCTTTCACACATGTCAAAATCAACGAATTTCAATTCTGGTAGTTTCCCTTTTGACAGCAACATCTTCATCCCTTTCTCACTCATGTGACCAAGTCTACGGTGCCATAAACTTGTATTAGTACTTGCTTCAGCAACTGCAATTGTGTCTCTTGGACTTGAGGTCATATATAGAGTACTAGTCTTCTTTCCACGAGCCAATACTCTGGCTCCCTTTGTAACCTTCCAAGTACCACCAACAAATAGTATTGCATGCCCTTCATCATCAAGTTGTCCAACAGAAATCAGATTCCTCCTCAGGTCAGGAATATGTCGAACCTTCTCTAATAACCAAACAGACCCATTGGGCAACAATATACGGACGTTTCCCATACCCACAACATCCAAGGTTGTACCATCAGCCAAATACACCTTACCAAAATCACCTGTAACATAATTCTGCATGATTTCTCGGTGTGGAGTGGTATGAAACTAAGCTCCTGAGTCCAAAACCCAATCATCAAGTGGACTATCTATTGCAAGAAGTAATGCATCCTGTACCTCTTTTGTAACAGCATTAGCAGAATCATCTTCATTCTTCTTCTTAGGACTTTTACATTGCCTCCTAAAGTGACCTGTTTTCCCACAGTTCTAGCATTGTACTTGTTGGCCTGATCTAGATTTTCTTCTATTCTGATTAGAATTTCTGGATTTTGATCTGTCCCGATTTGAATTTTTGTCATTAGCTCTGCCTCTTGTCTCAAGGTTTAGGGCAGAACTAGATCTTGAGGTTTCACTTGCATCTCTTCTGCAAATCTCCTTAGCCAGAATTAAATCTCGTATGTCATTGTACTTCAGCTTTTCCTTTCCTGTAGAATTGCTTACTGCCATTCTCATTGCCTCCCAACTGTTTGGCAAAGAAGCCAAAACGATCAGTGCACGAATCTCATCATCAAAATCAATTTCTACAGACGACAATTGATTTGTGATAATGTTAAATTCATTCAGATGTTGTGCTATTGATGCGTTCTTTGCCATCTTTAGATTGAACAGTTTCTTCATCAAATGCACCTTGTTGTTTGCTGACGGCTTTTCATACATACTAGACAGAGCTTTCATCAGATCTGCTGTGGTCTTCTCCTTTACGACATTGTGTGCAACAGACCTAGACAGAGTTAACTTGATAACTCCCAGTACCTGTTTGTCAAGAAGAGCCCATTGCTCAGCCTTCATAGTCTGAGGTTTTTCCCCTATAAATGACAGATGCAACTTCTTCACACAAAGATAATCCTCGATTTGCATCCTCCAAAATCCAAAGTCTGTGCCATCGAACTTTTCTATTCCAGACGCCTTTCCTGCTTCCTCTGCCATTGCTCTCACTCAAACCTAACCTAGCTCTGATACCAGTTTTAGGGAAATTAACCCAAAATTCCCAACCTGTGAGAAACAAAAAAAAAAAAAAAAAAAAAAAAAAAAAGAGAAAACACACGCTAAAGAAAAATAATCACACGCACAAGACAATATTTACGTGGTTCGGCAATTTGCCTACATCCACGGAGTTGCAGGGATTTCACTATTATCAGGGAAAAAATACAGAGTGCGGTTACAGTATTTTTACTCTCTCAAAACAACAACAAGATAAAACCCTAATCTCTAAAAAACGATTTTTTTATATCCTGCATACATGATTCACAATGGGCTACAAAACGGGCCAAAATTTTTTTTCTTGGGGGCGTTGCCCCCAGACCCCCAAGGAGGCTTATCCATGCTATCATGAAATGGATAACCCCAAGGAGGCTTATCAACCTAAGCATCCATTTCATAGACCAAGCCTCAGAAAAATCTCTCATTAAAAACCACGCAACATTATTTGAGTCAGGTCGAGTTATCAACCGGATCAAACATAAACTAGGCTCCACAAAGCCTAACAGACTTGTTATTAAATTGGGCGGATATTGCGAAATCCTCTTTATATTTGGATTCTATTCCCATTAGGATTCTACATACCCTAGCTATGCGTAAAACGCAAATTGTTTCCATTTATAAGGAGTTGACACGTGTACCTCGAACCCATCTACATTGTGTCCGTTCACCACGGATCCATCCACATTAGGTATATACATTTTCTCCCGTCATCTCAAATAGGATCCGTTCGTCATATCGAATTTTATCTTCTTCAAATGGAAACCCACTCCCAATTTGCCCATCTCCACCGTTCAATTCCTAGTTTCAGTTTAAACTCCATGTGTCTTTCTCAAGTAATTACAAAGTATAACAATAAATCGAAGCCAATAATAGGAACTATGAGACGTGGGTTTTTCTTTTGAAGCATTAGTTTGGTCATATAAATGTTTTTTTTTAATGGGTATCTGATAATTATTGTTATGTTTATAATAATTTTTACAACAAATCCTAGTTAAGTGACATGATGTTACTTGCTGTTATTAGCAGGTAAAAAAGTAGTTCCAATGGTAAGTTCAAATTATAACAAATAACAACTTCTCATTTAAGATTTGTTGTGAAAGTGTTGTAAAATTTTTGTGGATATAACACTTTTCCTAATGTTATAAGGGTTTTTGTCTTTTGATAGAAATATAAGGGTGTTATCTAATTTGCTTGTATGTGGAATATGTTTTTACTAAGGTTTGTTAGCAAGAAACATTAATTCTAAGCAATTCAACTGGTTTTTCATGTTTTTTGGATTTTGGGTTCTTATTATTATGTGGGTTGGATGTGCAGATAGTTTCTTGTTAGAGATGGTTGTATATCATAGGTGTGTCATTTACTCATTTGTATGTTTGGTGATGGGCATATGTGGGGTTAAGAATAAAACAAGACAATTTTTCTGTTGGTTTTGAAAAGCATGGGGAGTAGATAGAGAATTAGAATTGTGTGTTGTCTTTTAATCATTGTAATACACTTTTTAAAGAATAAAGCAAGAAGAATTTATATAGGATGGTGATGATGAAGGTTTAACAAAAATGATGACTAATGTAAGGAAGTTCAGAACTTCTAACGCGCATTTTTTGAATGATTTCTACCAGGCTCATAGCAATATTACACCTAATGTAATTTAGCTATCGTACTAGTCGAAATCAAGCCAATCTAAACATCTACTTTTTTTTTGTTTCTTTTGTTTGATGTTACTGTTGTTTTATGGGCCAAAATAAGTATTTATCCCAAATTTGAAAAATATGTAGTAAAGTAGATTCCAGTTAGCTCAACTGGTAAAGTCTGTGATGATTGAATAAGAGATCTGGGGTTCAATTCCGGCCTACACCAAAAACAGATTGGTGTCTTGGTTTGATGATAAAGAGCTATCATCAGGAGCGGATGTCATAAATTGAAATTCAAAACAGGGACATTTTGCTATATGGTTTTCAAATTATGGGTAAATACCTTTTTTTTTTCCCTGTTTTAAGTGTTCTTCCAGGTTAAGCAATAGATTTCCGTGTACAGCATATTTATATTACAGTGTTGGGCGTTTGTTTATCTGTAATTTTGATTTTAGTGTTTGCACTCATCAGTAACCTTGTATGAATCATTCCTAGTGAAGAACCTTGATTTTTTTATTCTTTTCTCATGTCTAAGCTATGCATACCTGGTCATCTATCCCTGTCAGTTCATGTGGGTATCAAATTCTCTCTCTCTCTCTCTGGCACCAAAAGAAGGGATTAGATTATGATTGTTTTGAGAACTTCTAATCATTTCACGATAACTATACCGAGGCAGTGTGAAAACAACTTTAGAGTTGAAGCTACTGCTTTTGAAGACTCTTTATAAATTGGATAGCTGCTGGTCGCTGTTTTTGTTTTTCAAACTTGTTTGAACTTTTTTAGATCCTTTCGTATTTCTTGAATCCCTCTTGTATCTCTTGTATACTTCGCATGTTCGACCCCTTTGCGCTCTTAATTACTTTTTTTACTTATCAAAAACTTTACCCAGACAGTGGTTCAACATTGATGACATTATTTTACTAAGGATATTGGTCATTCATTATTTTGCTCTTCAAAGTTGTGGAGGACTGGAGGTTAAGCCACCTCTGGATGGTTTAAGGACCAGAAAGCATGCTTTTTTTTTTTTTTTTTTTTTTTTTTTTCTATTTTGTAGGTGATTTAAAACTACGATATAGGACTTTTGCTATATCTAGAAATAATCTGTGTTAAGCCATATGCATGTATTTTGCTTTGGAATAAAAAGTAGAGTCAGGTTTAAACTTAGTGTAATTACATATACATACATTTTGACCAATTTTTTTCCACACTTGTTAATCAAATTGGCAGATGTTTTATTGGCATAATCATAAAATGAATTATAAGTCTTCTCCTTATGAGAATTTCATAGAAATACATATGTTCAAATATGTTTCACCATGTTTAAGTAATGCGACTGCTAGGCTAAATTTGGACTGACATATACTTGATATCTTTTAGATATGCTCATGTTTGTTTTCCCATTTAATATTTTTTCACTAATATTGACAGAAGAACTAACGCTATTGTTCTGTCATTGTAAGGTTGAATTTATTCAATCATGTGTTGGCTTTATTCCGTACCAAATTTGCTTGTATTTTAGCAATTGGATACCCTGTATTTAGGTGAGAATTATGTAAGGGTAGTATGTGAGAGAGTGTGAAGAAAAATCAAGATGTGTGCACTCAAAGGAGTCTTGTGACTGGATTTCCTGATGGCTCACGGCTGGCAAGTTGCCAAAATGGCACACGTGTGAAGCTTGCAGGGAACTGAAAGGTCACAATAACTGGAGTACTACAGGACAAAATGTACAGTTTGGCCAAACCGTTAGCTCGTGACTCAAACTCGGGACTCGTTTCAGCCGCGAGGCCAAGTCGCTAGAATACCTTGTTTGGATGAAAACTGACTTTTCACATTCCTCACGTATCCTACTATAAATACCCTTATACCCACGAAATGTAGAGAGCCTCTAGAAAGAATTTTGAGAGAAAGTCTATAGAAAAATAAGATTGACTCATCCACAATCTTTATCATTTGATTCTCCAAATTTCTCTACTCTCACCCTCTCCATTGACATATTCTTGAGAGGTACATTTACCAAATCCTTATCTTACCATACCCATATTAGTGAGGAGGTATTTTGGTGCTTGGGAAGCAGTTCAGAGAGGACCAATTTACTTGGTTGATGTAATTGGCTTATTGCAGGATCCGAGAAGCTAAAGAAGACAAGATTTGGCGTAACCCTGTTAGAGCAAGAAGCTTGGAAGGCTTAGGTGCATTGGGTAGATTAGGCTTGGAGGGTCTTCTGCTATTCATGTATCCCAACTTTATTCTTTAGTGGATCATTTGACCACTTGGAGGGTGGCGAAGAGGTTTTTCGCAGAGACTTCGGTTTTCTCTTCGATAACATATTACCGTGTTATCTTTGTGTTTGCATCTCTCTCCCTTTGCTCTTGCCTTTCAATTACTGTTGTGGTGTGATTAATTATAGTTTAAAGTAATTTGTTTATTTGGGTATTGCTTGTACTTATCATTCCGCACATTTATTGTCTGAGTATAAGCTTGTATTGGTTAATTTGAATTTGGGGGTCTAAACATTTATTAGTGTTTTACACACTAATTGAACTTTCAGTCATTAAAGTAATGGATCTTGAAGGTAGAAAGTTTGGAAGGGGTAACATGTGTTCTCATTCACAATGGCGAGCCATGGGGGCAACATGTATGTACGTGCAATATGTAAATATTCCTGTTTATTTTAGCATAAAAACATACTTTTTCTTGTGTTGCAATATTTAAATATTCCTGACTGATAAAATCCAATATCAGATTATCTATTTGATATTACATTTCATTAAAATATCAAATTTTCTTTATTTTTTTAAATTGTATCTTTCTTTACACACAACAACTACCATCCACTCTCTTCCTTCATCCTCAAACTAGGTAAAGAAAGAATAAACAACTAAATCCATATTTGTAAAAATAAAGAGATAGAAATTAATTTTAGAAATTGTTTAATTTTTAGGGAAAACAAATTATCTACAATTAAATTTTATAAAGTAAATTATACAGTATACCACGTTTGAAAATAATCGCAGACTAGTGTACTTACAACTCAATGCATATCTAAATTTAAAAAATTAATTATGAAAAGCTAGTTAACATAAATGTATAAGCTTATAAAAGTCCAAAAGGATTCTCCAAAAAAATAATAAGAGAAAATAAATAAGAGAAAAGTCCAAAAGAACTTTTTATATTTTATGAATTAATCCAAAACTAATAAATATTAGGAATCATGATAAATCGGTGAAAGGCCCGCTACCACATTCAATTATAAGAACGTAAGTCAAACTCTTGTCAAAATATAGAGAGCATTAAATTGGGCTATAAGAAATTATGTTTCTCAAAATATAGAAAGTGAGGTTAAAAAGACAAGTCACGTACGCCACCACCCTGAATTTTGAGATCCCTTCCCTCTACCACTCTTACTCAAAATCTGAGATGTAGCGTTTAATGTTGTTACTTTTTTCTTGTGCCTCATCACCCACTTATTTTCAACACTTACTCTCCCATTTTTAACTCTTCTTCTCTTCATTAATTTCTCACTTCCTCCAACTTTTCCCCCTCTCTTTACCCTTTTATCTCCCCATTCCTCTTTACCCTACCACTACCCTTCTTCGACCCATTCCTCTTCCTTTTATTTTGACTCTTCTCCCATTCAATCTATTATCCACATTTCTTCTTAAAGAAAATATCCATTATCCATATTATTCTCACACTAGAATGTGATACTCTCTCTCTCTCTCTCTCTCTCTCTCTCTCTCTCTTTTCCTTTTAGTGGAATTATAATTCTCTCTTGTATCTCTACTTTAGGTTAATAATTTTTTTTTTGAGCTCTTCTCACACAAAAAAGGTGACCTCTGTGTGTGTGTGCGTGTGTGTGTGTTGTGTATTTCTTTCTTTTGATAGATTTTTAATTTAATCTTGCATCTCAACATTAAGTTGATCTAATTTGTTTTGTGTTTTAAAGCTATTATATATTTTTTTTCTTTGATTATTAGATGTGTTCCTATTTTATTATAAATATATTATATAATGTTATTCTATTACATAGCATGGCTTGGATAATTTAGTGTTTAGAACTATATCTTTTATTTTTATTATTTTTCTCATCATATTTTATTCTATTAATTTGCTATACGTTTTCATATTCTCTCCTGAAGAAGGTGATTATGTTCTCTCTCTCTCTCTCTCTCTCTCTCTCTCTCTCTCTCTCTCTCTCTCTCTCTCTCTCTCTCTCTCTCTCTCTCTCTCTCTCTCTCTCTCAACTATAGTTATTAAATCCTTACCAAACCACTGGTTAAATCATGAAATCAGTGAAGCAAAGCATTATTTGGAATGGTTTGGTGTAAAATAATGGATATACAATGACTCATTATTAATAATCTTTTTAACTCATGGATAAAAGAAAAAAAAAATGCCGTGTCTGGTTGTGAAAAAACCAAAAAAAAACTTAATTAAACTATTGAAGTCACTAAACTTTGAAGTCTTCAATTGTATTTGGAGATTTAAATAATTTTGTTATGCACTAGGGTTTAATTATTAAGCTAAAAGTTTATTTTGAATTTCTATGAGATATGTTGTTTCAAGACTTTTGGACTATATAACTTGGTTATTAATTTGATGATTTATGTGAATGATGTGTTTATTTTTTATATTCTCTAACATTATGTCATATGATGTAATTTTTTTTCATTGTTATAATTTTTTTTTATTTTTTATAAATATTGTTATTGTTGTAATTTATTAATTTACTGAAATGGAGTGTTTTTATTTTAATTTAGTTACTTTTATAATTATAAATTATATTATTAAATTAATTAATAAACCTACAATTCAACCAATGAACCACTGGTTGAACCAATGAACCAGTGAACCAAATCTTCAGCCAAGTTAACCTTTAGTATGGTTTTGAGAACTATGCTTACGACTCTACTTTAGATTGATAAATTTTTATGTTTTTTTTTTATAAATAAATTTACGTTGGGTTGATATGTTTTGGTCTTGATTTTTTTGAGTTCCCCATCACAGGTCCTCTCACTCTCTATTATAGTTTTGGTTTGATATTTGTTTGAGTTAATCCTTAGTTAGTTTAGATTCTTTAGAAGTGAGAATTTGAGTAACATCAATTGTAATTGTTTGATAAGTTTTGATTATCATGATAATCTCCTTAAGATAATAAGAAATTTGAACAATAAATTTGAAACTTAAAAATTTTAGTTGTACCAAAAGAAATGAGGAAAATATAATGCATAATAACAATAGTTAGAAGAATTTGGATTGCTTCAAAAAGTATAATATCAATCAAAAACACAAAAAATAATAAAATTATATATTTGTAAAAACAAAGAGATATAAATTACTTTTAGTAATTGTTTAATTTTTAGGAAAAACAAATTATCTACAATTAAATTTTATAAAATAAATTATACATTATACCACATCTCAAAATAATCATAGACTAGTGTACTTATAAGTTACAACTCAGTACATATCTAGTTATATAAAGTTAATTTTGAAAAGCTAATTTACCTAAAAGCATATGCTTAGACAAGTCCGAAAGGATTTTTTTTTTTTTCTAAAAGAAAAGGGGAAAAAAAAGGAAAAAATTCCGAAAGAACTTTTTATTTTTTAAGAATCAATCCAAAACTAACTTATATTAAAAATCATGATAAAACAGTGAAAGGACAGTTGCCACATTCTGTTATATGTTCAATTATAAGAATATAAGTCAAACTCTTGTAAAAATATAGAGAGCACTACATTGGGCTATAAGAAAGTATGTTTCTCAAAAAAATAGAAAGAATGGCTGAACAGACAAGTCACGCTATCACCAAGAATTTTGATATCCCTTTTCCCTACCTTTCTACCTCAAAACCCAGCATTTAAATTCATCTTCGTTCACTTCTATTTTTTCTCACTTCTCTCCTTCCCCTTTTTTCTTCCTTCACGCTACTATCATTTTATTTTTCTGGGAAAGATGAGTTCTTCATTTGTCCTGATTGAGTTCTTTGTTTCATCTTCCTTTGGTTTCTCAACAATGGTCTCTAGTTTCTGGTGGAGTAAGATTGGGTCGGGTCTGGTCTTGCATTGCCCTCCAAAGCTGCTCATTTTCTTAATTTGTTTGGTAACCAATTTTTTTCCTCTCTCTCTCTCTCTCTCTCTCTCTCTCTCTCTCTCTCTCTCTCTCTCTCTTTTTAAATTAAAAAAAATTAGTTCAAAAAATCCTATTAAGATTTGAGATTGTGTTAATTACAGTACTTACTTCTTATGATTACTTTTGTTGTTCCCATTGGGTTAATTGTATTGTAAATCGGATTAATTTTAAGGATTTCATTAATTGTGTTATATTGTCCCACGTGATGACATATTGATTTTAAGGATTTAAATAACATAGACTAATCAAAATCCAATAATTTATTCAATTCAATTATTTTTGACTGATTTTTTTTTTCAAATAATAGCAGAATTTATTTAAAGAACTTCGACGAAGAAGGGGGAAATCGCTTCTTGAAAATTTAGTAAAATTGAGCTTCCATTTTACAGGGGGAAAATCGATTTCTTCATTTATTTTTGAATAATTGAATATTCAGTAAAATTGAACTTTCATTTTACAAGGCATCAGTTGTTAACTCGTACGGTGCACGGAATATATTTCACTTTATCACATGGAATATATTTTTTATTTTTCTTAAAGGTACAATCACTTGAAAATGAAAAAAAAAAAAAAAAAACACAAATAATTCCAATACAAAATAAACTTGAAAATGAAAAAACATAAATAATTACGATACAAAATAAAGTTTGAAAATAGATAGAGAGATTGATAAAATATGCCGTATTCATCACAAAATGTTATTTGCGAATAAAATGACCATCAAAATGATGAAAAAAATTTCATGTCCAAACAACTCATCAAAGTGGAATTTGGTTATTACTAAGATCCTATACATAACTTAGTGGAAAGATATCATGTCAATCTTGATCTTCATTCTCTTTTGCATATTAGTTATAAGTTATAACATTTAACTTCTATATTTTCCTTAAAAAAAAAAAAAAAAAAACTTCTATATAAATTTTCGCCTTTAACTCATATTGGGATAAATCTATAGTCATCTCATCTTCACTACTGGTACTCATCCCACGTCTGTCAGCATTGTCATCCTTTCTTCCATAAAAAATTTTGCAAAATCTGAAATTGAATAATCCTTATTTTTTGCCGTTTGTCATCATCATTATTCCTAGAAGACCAAATTTTGGATGCTCCGCAAGAAGTCATACATGTGCAAATAATAATCAGTAGTATAAAGAAAACTCAACATGCAAACACAATTATGGCTTGTAGGGACTACTAAATAGGTAGGATCCAGGGGAAGCTTTGAAATCTTAGTAGATCCAAGCAAGGGTCTTCAATCTTGTTTTTCATTTTTCTTCTGGTACGATAGTTTAATTATTTTGGAGACAATTGCAAACTTTGGGAATAAATTAAAAGTCTAAAAGAAAATTAGTCAAAGAAATTGAATTCATAAATAACAGTATATAACTAAAAATAAATTTGAAAATCCAGGATTTTAATTGATGTCCGTTCATCAATATAATATACAAAAAGAAACTCTAGATATTTGATATCTTTCTCTTTGAGTGAGATCTCAATTCCAGCGACGGTTTCATTATTAGATATCTTACAACTGGAATCCTTCTTTTTTCCGATCCAGTTCCTCCACCACCGCGAACCCTAGTTAGATTCAAGCATGATACACTTTTTAGTTATTGGGAGAGCCCAAGTACTCTCTTTCAAATCCAGGAAAAGGCTCTCAGAGATCTTTTTTTCTTTTGGAAGATTCAGGAGCGAAACAATCAACCTACTGATATTGGAAGAGCCAAAAGAGTCTTCCAATGTATCATTTCTGGGTCCAATGAAATTCATAGGTATAGGAAGAAGTCCTGTCAAACAGATATTTTTTTCTTTTGACCATCTTTCAATTGTTAATACAATATATAAGGACCACTACTACAAATAGTACTACACCATTGATCGTGAAATATCGATTGCTTGTTGAATTTAGTTCGTTTCAACATAAATACCCTTATTTGTTTCCATTAATTTGGGTTCGAGACCTTTATCAGGCAGTTTATCGAAGCATTTGGCACTGGGTCAGCTTGTCGGTGGCCATGGTGGGCCTCGCCCTTCAATAAAGGATTTTGTTGGTGATTTGGAGAGCACTTGAGGCAATTCAAATAACTGGGTCCTAGAGCTACGTGATGGGAAGCGGATTGTAATCCCTCTCTCACTTTACCACTCTCTAGGGAGCATCTCGGATTTCTTAAAGCATGAAGGAGATGTGGGTTAGGATAATAACACCTTTAAGGAAGAAAAGCGCATTGTTAGTTGGGCAGACGAGTGTGATACTGTCTCTATAGTCTCAGGTTTGGAGTGTGAGCTGTGGGACACTGAGAAAAATATAATTCAAGGGGTAGCAATGGAGGAGCCCCTGTCTATACAACCTTTGGTCGTGGCCAACCCTAATGTCCATTTGGAGGTGAAGGGTGCTTCCACAAACCTATCACCTTGGGTTCTCAGCCAAATTAAAGCGTTCAGGAAATCTGTGGGGACTTCCTTGGAAGGTTTCAAAGCGGAAATTACTAGGCTATTTTAGCCTTAGAAGCCAAGAAGAAATCTATTGTGTAGGGGGAGAGCTCTCGGAAGAAAGGTAACAAACTGGGTACCAAAGGCAATAGGGAATTGAAGAGTTTACTCAGCTCTTGGAATTTTGAGAAGGACTTTGCTTCAAGCAATGTAGTTAGGGATTGGGATTTATTGGTACCTCAATGAATGTAAAAATAATCTCTTGGAATGTTAGGGGGCTGAATGATAGAGACAAAAGACTTCAGGTTCAAAATATGATCAAAAGCTGGGGTGCTAATATTATTTGTCTTCAGGAAAAAAAAATGGAGTTTATATCCAGAAAAGAGATATGAAGTTTGTGGGGCTACCAGCATGTAAACTGGCTTTATTTGGGCTCTATTGGTGCTTTTGGGGGAGTCTTGGTGATGTGGGATAGAAGGATTGTGGAAAAAATCGATGAAGCAGTGGGTCGATTTTCTGTTTCATGTAAATTCAAAAATGTAAAGGATCAGTTTGAATGGGCTTTTACTGGTACTTATGGTCGAAACTCAGCCCATGATCAGCGTTGCTTTGGGAGGAGCTGGCTGGAATTGTAGTTGGTGGAGTATGCCTTGGTGCTTGGGCGATGATTTTAATGTAGTGCGATTTCCATCAGAGCATTCTGGTTCAAGTCCCTTCACATCTTCTATGATTGATTTTTCAGATTTTATTTCAGAACAAGGTCTTATAGATTTGCCTTTGGAAGGGAGTACATTTACTTGGTCTAATTCTAGAGAGGTGGCTTTGCGCTCTAGGATTGACAGATTTCTACTATCTTCGAATTGGGAAGAACATTTTCCGAATATTCGTCAAAGACAATTCCAAAGGTTGCTCTCAGATCACTTCCCAATCCTTGTAGAAGGGGGAATTTTCAGAGGGATAGTAGGCCATTTTAGTTTAAGAACATGTGGCTAAATGCAAATGGTTTTGTGGACAAAGTGAGATCCCAGTGGGAATCCTACACATTTTGAGGTTCTCCAAGCTTTTGGATTGCAAGCAAACTGAAAGCTTTGAGTTGGATTTAAAGAAATGGAATGAGGAGGAATTTGGGAATGTGGAAAGTAGGATGTGAAAGTTGTGGAAAGATCTAAAGGATTTAGATTTAATTGTAGATTGCCATCCTATAACAGATGAGGAGATATTGGAGAAGGATTGGCTTCGCACTAAGCTTGAAAAGGTAACCCTTACAGAAGAAATTTGTTGGAGACAGAAATCTAAGGCGCTCTGGATTCAAGAAGGAGATATAAACTCTAAGTTCTTTCATAGAATTGCAAATTCTCATAGAAGATTTAACACCATTAACAATCTGGTGGTGGAGGGTGAATTGACATCGAATCCAAGTTCCATAGCTGCTTGCATTTCCCTCTTTTACAAACAGTTATATTCCAAGAATGAAGGGCAAAGACAAGGCTGACTAGATTTTTTTAAATCCATCATCTTCAAAGTTGGCAATGGTAGTAGAATTAAACTTTGGCATCACTTGTTGTGTGTGGGGGTTGTACTCTTCAGGAGGCATTTCTAGAACTTTATAGCTTTAGCTGTAACAAGGATTCTTATCTTGCGGAAGTCATGTTTTTTCCTAATCAGCAACTACTTTAGGATCTTTGATTCTATAGAGAGCCCCAAGATTGGGAGATGGAACAATTTGATATTTTTTGGAATCTTATACACTTTATGACCTTTACTGGTGAGGGGCAAGGAAAACTTTGTTGGAAGCCGACAAAGAATAAGGGCTTTAAGGTTAGTGAGTTCTATTTATCCCTCTTCTCGACCCCTAACAACCTCTTGCCATGGAAACCTATGTGGCACTCAAACATCCCTCCTAGAGTTGCTCTCTTTTCTTGGACTGCCGCCTTAGGCAAGATTTTGACCCTTGATAGATTGTGGAATAAGGGTGTACCCGTCGTGTATTGGTCTTATATGTGTAAAAGAAGTGGGGAGTCGGTAAACCATCTTCTTCTTCATTGTCCTATTGCTTTCGAGCTATGGTCTATGGTTTGGATCCTTTTTGGTGTGATTTGAGTGATGCCTCAAAGTGTTGTAGGTTTATTTGCTTCTTGGTAGGCTCCATTTGGTAGACAGTGCAATATAGACCTATGGCGGGCTGTCCCACATTGTGTGTTATGGTGTCTTTGGTGAGAAAGGAACAATAGATGCTTTGAGGGGATGGAACGGTCAATTCATGAGATTAAATCTCTCCTCCTCCACTCTTTATTTTCTTGGTGTTTTGTTTTCAATTCTTTTTCTTGCTCTAATTTTTTTTGTTATGGTTGATCATTGTAATTTCCGTTCTTGATGTAATCCTTTCCATGTACACTCCCAGTGTACTTGGAGCTTTTGATTTATGAAATATCATTATTTATTAATAAAAAATTGATGTAATAGTTCCTCATGCAAAGAGCCATCGCGATGCTAGCACAAGCATAAAACCATGCATAAAAATTAGATTGGTATGTGTAACCATAAAGCATAAAATCATACAGATTGAAGAAGAAATTCAAAGTAGTTCATCTGGGATTACACCAACAACATTCACGGCAAAAACCTTCCTATAAGGGGAAAAAACCAATCAACTATGAAAACAAAGATTCATAAACTGAAGAAGCTCAAAAAATCTTTAGAACTTGTCAAGATATATAACCACATCCACATACCTAAAATTTTAAGAACCAAAGGGGGATTATCATATGAAATAACTATGCTTTAGTTTGCATATTAATTTAATTTGTGGAAGATATATAACCACATACCAAAAATTTTAAGAACCAAAGGGAGGTTATCATAAGAAATAATGGTGCTTAATTTTAGGGGCATATTTGATGTAATTGGCTAATCTTTTGACAAAACGCACTTTACTTTTAATTGAGTAGATCTAGGATGGGTTTAGTACTTCAAGAAACAAGTGTTCATGTTTAGTATTGAAGCCATACAAATCTGACCAAGAAACAAATGAAGAATGTGCTGCTCATTAAAGCTCGACAGAAGTCTCGACAGAATCATTTCTATTGAGAATTACTGCTAAAGCTCTACAGAAGCTCGATACAAGCTATATCTGTTGAGAATTATGGAATTAGGTTTTCCGGATCTGATTACACGCATATCCATGAGTATTTGTGTAGGGTTTCTTTTCTCACAACCCCAGACATATATAAGGATTATTTTAAGAGCCATCATAAGAGATGTAAGGTGTTGCAAAAGAATAATCCATGCATATTGTGACCGGAGACAGAAATTACTCTAGGTCATCATATTTTCTGTAGAAGCTACTGCGTCTTTATGCCAAGGGTTTTGTGACCAAGGAGCTTCCTGATCTTCATCGTTGATGAACTGAAGAACTTTGCAGCTAACAATCCTTCTTAAGTTGTTGTGTTAGCCATGTACTGGGATCCGTACATCATTGGTTAGTCATGTAGTGGATTCATGCATTGAACAGAGAGATTGCCTCTATAATACAAGTCCAACTGGGTATTGGGGTAAGGGTTCAACTATAGGTTGATATTAGGTACTGGGATTCCTTTTACTTGTAACCACTTGTTTTGATAATAGTAGATTTTCAAGAGTGGTGACCTTAAATTCACCAGTGGGGTTTTGCCTTGGTGGTTTTCCCCATTTATAAACAAATCACCTATGTCAAACTTATTTTCCCTACATTTAACTTAGTTGGTGATTTGTTTGTGTTACCACGCTATTGCATGTTAAATTGACTTAATTAATTAACTTGGATAGTTAATTAATTAATTTTCCAAAGGGATCAATACATTTTTTGCCTATCAAGTGGTATCAGAGCAGAAACACTCTGATTAGGTTTAATCTTTACTGTGTGATCCATTGACCCTTGTTTGTCATGGATAGATGACACTCTCTTATTATACCTCATTTATTTGTTGGCACTAACTATGCATACTAGAAAGTACGCATGAGAGCTTTCTTGCAGTCTTTAGATGAGAAGGTCTGGCAAGCTATGGAGACTGGCTGGACTAAGCCAAAGGAAGCACCGACTAATTGGGATGATGCAAAGATCAAAATGGAAAATTTCAATAGCAGAGCATTGAACGCCATTTTTAGTGTAGTCACAAATGAGGAGTTTAAGAAAATATCCTCAATTGAAACTGCAAAGGAAGCATGGACCATCCTTTAGACAACCTATGAAGGGACTAAGGTTGTCAAGGATATAAAGCTCCAAAGGCTCGCTACTAGCTTTGAGGAGATAAAGATGGAGGAGGGTGAGTCTTTTGATGAGTTATAATTTTAAAAAAAATAAAAACAGTAAGCCGAAATCCCCTTCTTTCTCTTGCCCTAGCCATAGCCAACCTCCGTGGAATGGATGAGATATAAAAGGAAACATAACATGCTTAGTGAAAAATACTGGAGAAGCTGAATTTGAAGCACCAGATGCCAATCCCATTAGTGATTAGTCAAACTGGGCACTCAGGGATTAGAGGCCAGCCTTTTTTCTTTTTCCTCCACTTGGATCCTTCGTTCCTAGTAGTCTAGTACCCTTTGGATACATATCATTCCTTCGATTATATGAGAGTTGGTATTCTTTCACTTAAGATTTGACCACTTGTAACCTTTTTCCCACGATCGGCTCAGAGATTGGTATGATGGTATTAATATGGCCTGATGGTGTTGATGGTCCATAGATTTTTCTTCAAGATATGGACGATGGCAGGAAATCGAACTGATGGTGGTGGTGGCCCTTTTCTTTGTCTCTTTGCCATGTTTATGAAGTCTATCTCTGTATCCTCAAAAAAAAAAAAAAAAAAAAATCACAATGCATGATACTAATTCTTATGTCATAAGTTCTACTGGTTTATTGGTTAAAGATATCTTCCTTCTAAATTTCTAAATTACCAATTGTCTCAAAAGCTTAAACTGTTAGGATATGATACATTTAATCATTTAACTACACATTTCTATAAGTCTATATAAATCAGTATTTTTACTTATTTTCTTGTGGTGTCTTTATTGATAGGTATCATAGAAATTCTTTATTTTTTGGTTACCAACTTTTTTTTGTTTAATCTTGCCTTCTTCCACAATTTTTTTTTTGCAGATGTGTCGAGCCAATATGGGATAAGTAGTACTTGTTTTATGGCACTCCACTTTAAAATGAAATATGTAGAGAGGCTAAATAGTGCCTTCATGTTGAGTTGGACAAGGGTGCTTCTAACAAATGCATTTTCTAGAACAAAGCTTGTTTTGGATGCAGTTAAGTAGCCAACTTGCTTTTTCTAAATTGGTAGTGACGATAATGAAAGGGCTACCACAATGTTGTGCCACTTAACATTGTCAAAGAATTTGATCTTGAAACACAATTTTTCCCCACCTTCTTTGCTTGAATCATGTATTTTGTTGGAAATAATTGTTCTTGAAAAATTGTGCCTTGTAATCGAAGCCAATATGTCAATAGAGCTCTTGTTTATTGGTAGTGTTATGTTATGCAGCATTTGTTGGTTTGTACATAAAGATTTAATGTCATTGCAGCAAAGTTTCTGAATTTAGCTAAAGGTCATTCTTTTTAGCCTAAGCTCCAGTCAAAAGAACCGATTCTTTTAGGCATAATAATGGTTTGAATTCAATGGCGCAGTTGTTTGAAAGCAATTTGCTTTTCGCATGCAATTGGATTTTCTTTTACCCCTTTTTGGGTGTGTTAACTAGATGAGGCATTTGAAAAGATGATAAAAAAGGCTTTTGTTTGTAAGAAGGAAAAATGAGAAATAATGAGCCTTTGATGAAGTTTTAGGTATGGTTTCGATAGTAGTAATCTTGTAGTGCAGAGGAGCAGAAAAATAACATTGTTTATCTTTTTTTTCTCTGATCCCTTATTTTGTTGCATTGAATTTGGAGGGTAAGTGTCATGTGGTGAGTTGAGATATGTGCACATCGCTTCTCTCATTTCCAAGCATTGAGACAATAAATTAACAGTGGGAATCCAAGATGTTGTGATTTGCAAGAGAATGAGTTCCAGAGAAAACCACCTGATTGGTTTTTGAAAGATAATAAACAAGGAAATTTCTTCAAAAATCAACCTGTTTTTATTACTCATACTTCACAGCTTCCATTCTTCACTATACAATTATAAGCTCAACTGATAAAAACAAATAAACTTAACTACTAATAAACCAAAATACAAGTTGAACCACCTGCTAAATCTTCCTAAAGACTAGGAAGTCTTTAATTAATAAAGGAGATATTTCTAACAGGCAAGTGAAACCTTCTCATTATGATTGCCAATGTTCCTAACAAATCCCTTAAACCATTTTCTTGCATTTAAATTCCTATGGCCTATGCTCGAAGTTTTTCTTAGCCACACAACATTTGAAGGAATTTTGTTCTTTGGGTGCAATTTTCATAAAATGGATGACAAGGGAATTCCTTTATTTCTTGATTCAACATTTATCAAAAAATTACCATAGTTCGGTGCAATAATTATGCATAAATATAAATGAAAAGAAATTTTAAGAGATAGTTCAACATAGACATCGGTACAATAAAAGAAAACACTTTTTTTTTTTTTTTGATAAGCTACAATTTCATTCAAAAACAAAAAAGGATGGGCACTCTACCTTACAAATAGAGGCTAAAGCTCTAGGCAAATTGTCCTTATTGAAATAGAAAGACTCAAGAGAATTTAAGGGTGTAAGAATTTAGATCCTTGTAAAACTAGATTGTTTAACCTAATTAATTAACCAAGTGGATACTTAGGTTTATTATTCAGATCTAGGTTAAACACAAATAATCATAAACAATAAAGCAGCGGAAAATAAAGAACACAAAGATCTGATGACCTAGGAAAACCAAACCGGTAAAAAACCTGGGGAGGATTTAACCTAGCTATCCTCAAGGTAAAACAGCAAATCCACGAGAAAGAATTAAAGTTTACACAATAGTGACTTAGACCACTAACATCCTATTGCTACCTCAAGTAGAAAACTTACTACTACGACCCCATGATAACTCCGAGTCCACGGACTACTTCTTTCCTAAACCTTTGCAAAACACAAACACCCACGCTTGTGACTTTGAAATCCCACTCAAAGGTTTAGCAACACAAACTCTCTTGTTTGTGACTCCAAGACCACTCTTGAAGGTTTAGATCATCAGCACCTTTGATGACTAGAGAAGACAACAACTTTTACAATACCAGATCTTGAGATTCTTCAAACAATAACACCGGTAGAAGATATGAGAGAGCATTTTAGGAACAAAACCCTAAATACAAAAAAGGCACACTCTTCTCTCTCTAAAAAACCTTATAAAAACATGCTTAGGGTTTCCTTTATATAGTGGGAGAAGTAGATCTGAAACCCTAATCCTTAATGGGCTTGAATTGCTGTTTGGGCCAACTTGAAATTCTGCAGATACGATTCTCGATTGGTCGAGCCTGTTTTTTGATCAGTCGAACCAGGCAATTTCTGAATTCTTATTTCTGCAGCTTGTATATTCTTGAATCTTGACTTAAATCACCTTGAGCATTGTCTAATAAAACCTATAGATTCTAAGATCTATATCTAGACAAGTTTGTGTTCATGATTTGCCAATTGTTCTAAACTTTTAGAACCTAACAAAGGGAAAGCTTTGCAGCTGCATGGGCCGCAGCATTGCAATCCCTTTTGACCCAACAAAAGTAACAAACTGAAAATAAATGCTTAAGACATAACACATTATTGATAACATTGCTAATTTTCCATGCTAGGGAGATTTTTTTAGAAGTTAGCGGATCAAAACAGCTCTTGGCATCTCCCTCAAGGATAATATGGTTCCAACCTTCCTCTCGAGCTAGCTAGACACCCCATAGAATTGCGTGGGCTTCGACTAGGATAGGGAACTTTCTCCAAATGTTTTTGCCCAGATTTTTAGTACATCACCTCTACTATCTCTTGTGATGGCTGCTAGAGTTGTGTGAGACTTGGCGATGGCTGCATCAACGTTGATTTTTATGTGGTCAGAAAGGGGGGGGGGGGGGGGGTTCCCATAAATGCTGGGATTGAGAGGGTGGAGGGGTGGGCATTGGTTCAAGCACTATGGAGTATTCAGTGAGCTTGTGTAGGACATGAGCTATTGCTTTTTGAATGTCCACGTGCTCTCCTTGGAAAATCTTTTGGTTTCTACGGTACCAAATTTCATCTAAGATAAAGGCCATATTTAAGGATACTATCCATTGATCCTCCTTGGGTAAAGGAACATGGGGGGAGGGGGGGGGGGGGGAGATCCAAAACTATATTGGTGATGCCTCCACAAGTTTGGATATTTTGACAGTCTGGTTTGAACCCCCAATAGCTAGCGAACCAAATTGCTTTTGCCGCTGGGCAGTGGAGGAACAAGTGACAGCATGTTTCTTCTTCTTGGCTGCATAGGACGTAGGCTGGGTCGATTGATTCTATCCTTTTGGACATGTTGTCGTTGGTTAGAAGTGCATTGACGCTTATCCTCCACATAAGCATCTTGATCCTCTTAGGTGCTCTAAGCTTCCATAGTCTTTTCCACTGTACTTTTGTATTTATAGGAGTGCTTGATTGGTTTGAAGTTATTCCATAAGCTGAGTGAACTGAGAAGTTTCCCATAGGATTAGGTGACCAAATGAGTTTATCTGGTTTGGGTCAGGTTGGCAGAGGTATTGAGAGAATTGCTTGGGCTAATTCTGGTTCAAATGTTGCGTGAACAAGCCTGATATTCCACTTATGGCTAGCATGATCAATGAGTTGGGTAACAAAGAGAGGAGTTTGCGCTGTGGGTGCAATTCTGGGCTTGGGGATAAAACCTTGGATCCATGGTACCCATAGATCTTGCCAAATATTAACTGATGCTCTATCGTCAATAAGGTAGCAAGCACCCTTGATAATGATGCTTTTAGCCCTTTCGATAGCTCTCTAAATTGGTGAGGCAGATTTTGGAGGGGGTTTATGCAACCAATCTTGCCGCACTTTATACTTTGACCTTAAGATTTATATGCATAAGTTGTCACCCTTAGAGGCAACTAGCCAAGCTAACTTTGTAGGTAAAGCGTCGTTGGTATCCTTGGCTTTTTTGAACCCAAGCCCACCCTTACTTTTGGGTAAACAGTTTGTCCCATGCTTTCCAAGCAAGAAACTTGCCATCTACTTCTTTGGGTTTCTACCAAAACCTTTTAATTGTTGCATCGAGGCTGTCACAAATCATAGAAGGGATTTTGAATGAGGACAGTATGTAGTTTGGGATGGTTTGGGCAACAGAGTTGATGAGAGTGCATCGTCCTGCCCATGAAAGGCATTTGCTTCTCCAACCCATGAGTTTGGATTCACGTCTCTCTTGAATATATTTGAAATCTTTGACCGGAGCTCTTGAGAGAAACATGGGTGCGCCAAGATATACTGCATCTTTATTTAGCTTTCTTATTTGGAGGGCGTGCTTTATTTCCCTTTAGGCTTGAGAGTGAGTGTGTTTAGAGAAGAACACCCCAGATTTTCCTCTGTTTAAACTTTGACAGGACCAGCTGCAATTTTTTCTAAGCATTCCACAAGAGAGGTAGCTTCTTTTCTGGAAGCTTTAGAGAAGAGAACTATGTCATCAATGTACATCACATGAGAAATTGCAGGTCCCCCTAAGCTTGCTTTGACTCCACTTATCCTTTTCCTTACCATGTCATGCTCCAGCATTCTTGAGAGGACCTTTTGCTCAATAATGAACAGATAGGAGGACAAGGGATCTCCCTATCTCAGTCCTCTACTCGTTTTAAACTGCTCGAATTTTCCTCCATTCACTAACACTTCGAAGGATACTATGGATATACATGTCATGATCCAATTGATGAAAGTGTCATTGAACCCAAATTTTGTAAGAACTACTTTCAAGAAGCTCCAATTAACCCTGTCGTAGGCCTTTTGGAGGTCAAGCATGATGGCCATAAGTCCGGATTTAACTTTCCTTGTCTTAAAACTATGCAGCAGCTCTTGGACTATCACTTGATTTTCAACAATCCATCTTCCCAGGGAAAAAGCAGATTGGCAAAGAGATACAAGGTTATGGAGTAGAGGCCTAAGCTTAGACACAAGAAGCTTTGAAATAATTTTATATACAGCATTGCACAAGCTTATAGGTCTAAAATTATTAAAAGAATATGGATTATGTGTTTTTGGGATTAAGACAATTAGAGAGCTATTTACCTCTTTTGGCATCCTCCCACATTCAAAGAATGATGTAACTGCTTTGGTTATTGCTTCCCCAACAATAGGCAAGTGGTGCTTGTAGAATAGAATAGGAAATCTATCTGGGCCTAGTTCCCTCAAGTCTTGCATTTGGAAAAAAGTATTCTTGATTTGCTCTGCATGGGGATGATACCAAGGATGTCATTTTGCTGTTGGGTGATTTTCGAGTTAATCAGCCTTTCCAAACCAGCTAGGAATGAAACTTCTTCTTCCTCAAATAGATTTTTGAAGCCATCTAGGAATAAATATCGAATATGGTTAGACTCTGAAATCCAATTTCCATCCCCTGTTTTTATAGCATCGATATTGTTTCGCCTGCTTTGAATGATGGTAGACAGGTGAAAGAACTTGGAATTGGAATTTTTGTCTCCATGCTTCAACCATAATTCCCTAGACTTTTGACGCCAAAGAATCTCACTTCTAATTTTCTAGGGAGTAATTGCCTTCTTCATTTGTTGTAGACTATATATACATGTGTTCAAGAATCAAAAGCTACAGGGGAAATAAGGAAGTACAGTTGACAATGGCAAGCAGAACGCTAGTCCAATTACCACAATGGCAGCAAGTTGATACCATTAGCTTTTTAAAGACAAGAAAACTTAAATGCACAGTGATCCACAAGACATGCTCCTAGGAATTACATAGTGATTCTACACAGTGCCTACAAGCAAAACCACATGCCTACAAGCAAAGTATGGCTAACCAATCTGCCTCTAAAATGAATCCAAGGTGAATGTTCAACATTTTAACAAAATGATACAACTACAAGAAACCATAAGAAAAAATTGAACTAGCAAACAAGATATGTTCCTAAGAAATGCAATTAAACCTCACAAATGAAACAACCAAAACAACACACCTCTAAATCACAAAAGCCAACCTATAGCAAAATAACCCCTGCACCGAACAGGGAAAACACTACACAACCTCAAAGCAGAACCTACTGACACAAGCTCAAGCTAAGACATTTTTCAAAAAGACAAAAAATCAAGAAGAGTTAGTCGAAGTGGTAATCTTTTAAAAAAATTACAAACTTAATTTAAATTTCAAAATCTAATTATCACAACAATAAAAATCCAAAATTAAATCTTCCAAAATATTGCACAAAACAAATGAAAATAATATAAAATATGGTTCTCCTAATATTCTGTAAATTATAAAAAAAAATGGACAAAAATAAGCAAGAGAGAGATGGGGATTTGTTAACAATCTTGGAAAAATTCGAAGTTGGAAAAGCAGGGGTAAGAGCAATGATCATTGGTGGCAAAGAGGTGGGTGCTGGATGGGAATGACAACAAGAGAGAAAAGGGTTGGAGTTGGCATCGGTGGAGTGAGAGAGGGAAGGGGCCGAACCGGGGGAGAGGGAATGGGGTGAAGAGTTGGAACAAAGGAGACATGGCTAGGGTTGACGAAGACACTAATAGGTGATATCGGTGGTGAGAGCATGCATGTGATGGTGGTTTTTTTTTTTTTTTTTTGATAGGTTTAATTGCGGATTAAGTTGTCTTTCACATGTGGCAAGTTGTTATTAGTTCTAATTTGAATCAACAATTTAAATTACTTTTTTGCCTACCTATAACAACCAATAACATTTTATCACTTAGGATTTGTTGTGAAAACGTTGTGAACATCGTATTTCTCTTAATAATAATAAGATCGAGATAAGGTGCAATATCTTGCACCACCATGTGCATTAGTTATCCATGGTTGAGATTGAGAATTCAAAACGCAAATTTCATTCTCAATCCTTGAATAAAAAATATTAAAAATAAAACATGAAAAGTGCAAGGTTAAAAACAAAGAAATAAAAATTTTTTATGAAAGAAATGTGAGTATTTGCAATTAATGCAAAATCTTAAGTATTGCATGGGATCATGGTCCATGTTAATAATAAGTATGAATCCGACTATCCAAGGCATACACTCAAATTATCATACACCATCATTGAGGGCCTCTCAAAAGTTGACTAGAAATTAAGACAAAACATTCCCACGGTCTAATGTGACCAATATAAACTTCAAAGGTTCATAAAGATTGTTAGGACATATGTGTTTCACTTTACTTGTAATTGAGTAGATTTAAGATGTGTTTGATACTTCAAGAAACCTGTTTCAAAATCAAGTGTTAAAGTCATTCATGTCTGTCCAAGAAACAAGCTGGAAGTGCAGATTCATTAAAGCTCGACAGCTATCTCAATAGCTGCATCTATCGAGTTTCAGTAAGCTGTTCTAGCCCGTGTGCTCGACAGCTACTTGATAGCTCCTATCTGTCGAGGTTTAAGAAAATCAAATTCTCTATTCTGTTTTCTTGGGATCCGTGAATATGTCTTTGGGCCTTCCTCTCTTCTAACCCTAGACATATAAAAGGTTTATTTTAAGGGCCGTCAAAGTGTTCACAAGTTGCACAAGCATTGAGCAAAGTCTATTCAAGCAAATTGTGACCAGAGACAAAATTTTGCCCTAGTTCATCTCTTGTGAAGAAGTTGCTGTGTATGTGCACCATAGGGTTTTATGACCAAGCATCTTCTGGATCTTCATTGTGTGATGAACTGAAGAAGTTTACAGCCAACATACTTCTCTAGTTGGTGATTGAAGTCGCATACTGGGATCCGTGCACAATTGGTTAGTCACGTACTTGGGAGCCGTGCATCAAAAGGAGAAATTGTCACTATAGAACAAGTCCAGTTGTGTATTGGGGTAAGGGTTCAACTGTAGGTTGGTATAAGGTACTTGGATTCCTTTACTTGTAACCGCTTGTTGTAATAATAGTGGAATTTCAGGAGTGGTGACCTTAAAATCACCCGGTGAGGTTTTTGCCGTATAAGTTTTCCCCATTCGTAAACAAATCACCGTGTCAATTTATTTTCCGTTGCATACTTTAGTTATTTGTTGATTGGTTTGTGCTACCACACGCTTTGTATGTTAATTAACTTAATTAATTCACTTGGCTAAATTAATTGGTTAATTTATCATAAGGGGTCAATTCGTATTTTGGCCTAACAAGTGGTATCAGAGCAGACACACTCTGACTAGGTTAATCTTTGCTGTGAGATCCATTGACCCCTGTTTGTCATGGATAGAGGACAGTCATTAATTATACCTCCTTTATTTGATGACACTAACTATGCAAACTGGAAGGTACGCATGAGAGCTTTCTTGCAGTCTTTAGATGAGAATGTGTGGCAAGCTGTAGAGATTGGCTGGACCAAGCCAAAGGAAGCACCCGCCGATTGGGATGATGCAAAGATCAAGGCGGCAAACTTCAACAGCAGAGCATTGAATGCTTTATTCAGTACAGTCACCAATAAGGAGTTCAAGAAGATATCCTCCACTGAAACTGCTAAGGAAGCATAGACCATCCTCCAGACAACCTATGAGAGAACTAAGGCTGTCAAGGATTCAAAGCTTCAGAGGCTCACTACAAGCTTTGAAGAAATAAAGATGGAGAAGGATGAGTCATTTGATGAGTCATTTGATGAGTTCTATGCCAAACTTAAGGACATAGTGAACTCAGCCTTTAATCTTGGGGAAACCATTCCTGAACCCAAAATTGTGAGGAAGGTGCTCAGATCTCTACCCAAAAGATTTCATGCCATGATCACGGCGATAGAGGAATTAAAGGATATCGATAAAATTCCTCTGACAGAGCTGGTTCGAAATCTATAGACCTACGAACTAGGTTTAACAAGAATTGGCAAGTCTGGTAAGGGCAAGAGCATGGCATTGAAGGCTAAGAGCAATGAAATTGATGAGTCTTCAGATGATAAGGATTCTAAGATGAAGTCCTACATTACAAGACAATTTAAGAAGTTCATGAAGAATGCAAATGGTAAGGGCTTCGACAAGGATTGTAAGCAATCTAGTTATTCTCAGTTCAAGAGCCATGATAAAGGGAAGAAGGATGCTAGGGATGGCGGTCAATACACTATTCCCGCAAGACCTAAGTGCTTTGGGTGCCAAGGTTTCGGTCACATAAAGCAAGAGTGTCCCACATATCTCAAGAGCATTGGGAAAAGCAAGGCACTTGCTACTACTTTGAGTGATACTGAGCCCGAGGATGATTCTGACAATGAGGACGACGGAATCTTGAATGCTTTCACTGCCACTATTAAACCTACTGAGGGGATTGTTGAAGATGTGGATGAAGTAGAAGAATTGGTGGAGTCCAAGTTTGAGAAGATGGATGATCAAGATGAGATCCATACAGCCTATGAGAAACTGTATAAGCTTTTTGAGAAACACGAGAAACTCTATATGCTGGCCACCAAAAAACTCAATGATGTGGAACTTGATCGTGAAGAACTTTCCACAAAGTTTGATGAAGAAAATCAAACTATTGGAGCACTGAGGTTTGAGAACAAATTCTTGGCTGAAAAGACCAAGAAGCTTGAAGCAGAGCTGTTTCAAGTAAGAGCTCAATTGGAGTGGACTTCAAGTGCAAAGCTTGACGAGATGCTCAGCATTCAAAAATCTGCTTCAGATCGAACAGGTTTAGGGTATGGTTCTTCTTCATCTAATGTTGCTTCTACTAGTACTACTGGCTTTGTTCCTCCTGCTAATAATGGTGAAATTGAGAATAACATTGTTAAAAATGAATTAGCTAGTGAGAACTTAGACAAGGGTAAATCTATTTTAGGAGCACCTCCTAAACATGATAAGAAAGATGTTAAACACCCTAGGACTAAGAAGGCTAACTCTCAAAAGCTTAAACAGAAGAAGCAGCATCTCTGTCACCATTGTGGTATTGCCGGTCACACTTGACCAAATTGCTATAAGTGGTTAGCCACTCAACAGAGCAATGACATGATAGCATTTGGAAGCCAGAATCAGCTTCAATCCTCTTTTGCTCCTCTTGGAGATCTTCTCAAAGCCCTTATGTTCCTTTCTAACTTGAACAGTTTTAATTCTTAATTAATTCACTTGGCTAAATTAATTGGTTAATTTAACACAAGGGGTCAATTCATATTTTGGCCTATCAAAGATGGTACTATGACTACTATCACATCAATAATTTATTTATTCTTAAAGCTATTGAAAAATATGGATTAAGATAAGGTGCACTACCTGATGCAATTGCTATCAAGGGTTAAGATTGATAATTAAAAAAAAAAAAAGGAAACTTTCAATATCAACTCTTGAATAAAAAAAATTAAAAAGATGTAAAAAAGTTTAAGTTTAAAAAAAAAAAGTTGTAAAAAAATTTGTGTGAGAAGGGTCAATCGTAAAGTATGCGATACCCTAGGTATTGCACCCTATTCCAATCCGTACTACTATCATATAATCCAAACATAAAATTATAATTTAACGAAAAAGTATCATAATGATTTTCCATGTCGTCTGTATTCTGTAATGGCAAGGAGGAAGTGGCCTCTAACTAGATAACATCTCTTATGATTTTTCTAGATTTCACACATGACACATATGATATCCAGTGGATCCCAGTACTCCTCATGGGACCCATCGTATGATCCTCTCAAGAATCCAATCCCAGCCGTCCAACTAAATTCTTCATTTGAAAGATTCTATATAACTATGAATCTTTCAGCAGTTATGATAAACACTGCTTTTGAGCATACGCTCATTCGCGAGTTGATCATAGGCTCTTCTTTTTCTTTTCTTTTTTTAGCCCTTTTAAAAATTAACAATTTTCAACTTTGTAAAGTAATCACATATATAAAAGCGAATACAAATTTATTGTAATAAGTGAATAGGATATATATAGATAGATTAATAAGCAATAAAAAATAAAAATAAAAAAACATAATTTCTTAGTAATTTTAAGAGTTTTTTTTAATGAGATAACGATATTTAATTTTTTTTTTTTTTACGTAATTGTGCTTGTTTTATTTTTTTATATATTTTTTTAGAATTTAATTTTATAAATGGATAAATAATTTGAAAACCAACATAAGAATGGTCATGTTTTATAGACAATGTTTTACTGTTTTAGTTGGTGTTAAAGAAGTATTTTTACCAAATTGTCCCTAAGTTTTGCCTAGGGTATAGGGGTATTTTTGAACCAAAGAAATGTTCAGCTCAAACAGAAAAAAACTCCTTAAACAGTTGTATAGATACTTTATTGTATAATTACTGCTATCTTTTTTGAGAAGAAGAAAGAGAAGAATCACGGCTATCTAGGCCAAGTTAATTCCTACAAATACAATGCAATTAATAAAAATACTGTCATAGTTACTACCAAAATTTATATTAATATATAACTACTATTATCTGGACCAAGTTAATTACCCCTACTATAAAGACTATGTTAATTAATAAAAATAATGCTATAAATTACCTATCTTGAATAATTTTTTCTTTTCAAAGTTTTAACAAAACAATCAAACCACTACAAAAAATGGACCTATACTGGCATTTGTGAAATGCCACTATAGGCCCATTTAGGCTATAGTGGCGTTTTCTTTAGTGGCAATTATATACGTCACTATGGTACCGTGACTATAGACCTATAGTAGTGTTTTACAAAAACGTCACTATAGGTCCATATCCTATAATGGCATTTTTAAAATGTGCCATAGACCCTTATATATATATATATATATATTTTAAAAATTGGCTATAGCAGCATTTTAAAATGCCACTATAGCCAAAAACTACCAACAAAAAAAAAATTGATTACCCTTAAAAGTTTTGGTAATCAAAAGTTTTTTTTTTAATTTTTTTTAATTTAAAAGCATAAAATTATGAAACATTAAATTGGACTTTTTTTATTACCCCTTTTTCATAATTTCATATAAATCAAATAGATTTTAAAATTTATGAAACATAAAATTAAATGCTCTAAAATTTTAAAAATTCCATAAATAGATAAAAATAAAAATAAAACAACAGCCCATTCAAAAATGAAAATAAAGCAACAATAACATATATAAATGCTCTAAAATTTTAAAAAATCCATATACTGATAAAAATAAATATAAAACAATAACCCATCAAAAAAATAAAAAATAATACAACAAAAACATATCTAAATAGACAAAAATTTGAAGAACTAGAAAAATCAAACACAAACATGATAAAAAAACCCATAAACATCAAAAAAAAAAAAAAATGATGAACAACCCAGAAAAATATCACTTCTCTCTAATTTCTGTCTCTCTATCACTTTCTCAACCACACCTCCACATAGCAACCAGCCTCTCAATGACACCACCTCCACATAGCAACCACCGTGACCCCAAACCTCCCGCAAACCCAACAAATACCAACCCACAAACCAACCAAAAACCAACCACAAACCCAGCCACACAACAACCACCATGACACCAAACCAACCACAAACTTGGCACCACCAAGCCACCACCATGTCCACAGCTCTCTTCCCACCAAAATCCCACCAGAACCAAAAACCAAAATTAAAAACAAAAAACAAAACAAAAAACAAAACCCAGCATTGAAACCTAACCCCACCACCACCGTTACCCAGCCACAACCATGGTTTTACCACGACTTCATGATCTCCACACAGTGGCGGCTCTAGGAATGTTTCTCAGAGTGTTCTTAGGTGGGCTTGCTCTGTTACATTTTTTTTTCCTAAGATTCTCTGTTACAATTTTTTCTTTTTTAGATTTTAGTTCAAAATTTTTATTAGCTTTTTCTTTTTGCTTGAAAGCAATGTTATGAATACCGTTTTGGATCCTGTTTTGGTTTATTTAGTGGAACGGAATATTTCAATATTGATCTATTTTAACGTACTGTTTCAGGGTGTTTCGGGGTTTTTAAAAAAAAATAAAAATAATGTATATTTATATTTTCTTATACAACATAAAGTTATTGATCCAAATAAGTAAACCTCAAATAAAACAAATCATTTAGTTTTACTTTTTTGACACTCAAATCATTTAGTTATTACATAACAATTACTGTTTTAGAATATTAAAACATAAATATGTAATTAAACAATGAAAAACAACAACCAAAAATAGTACAATAAGAGTGCATATATGTAAATCATATTGGGAAGAGGCAAGACTCAATAAATAAGTTTGAAATCAAATTCTTTTGTCAGCTTTTTGAGTTTTGTCATTTCCAAAGCTTTGTCACGTGGGTGGGGTCAGCAAGCTAAAAGTATAAAAGGCAAACTAAAGAAAACACTTGACAGAGCAAAAACTAGAGTAAAAAAAGAAAGAAGATGTAGACTAGCAGAGTTTCTAAAATGAAGCAAAGAAGAAGGAAAGGAAGAAGAAGAAGAAGAAGAAGGGGCGACCTTTGCGATGGTTGCATTTGTTTTTTAGGCATTCTACGTAGGTAATGACATGCTGTGCTGACGAGTTTGTCAATTTAGGGATTTTTCTTTTTTCTTCTAAAAACTGGTACTGGCCGAAATGTAACAAATAAACCACCAAAATTTAATTTTATTGGCATAAAAAAATTTTGAGGGTGTTCCTAATTTTTTTGAGGGTGTTCCCAATTTTTTTTTTTTAGGGTAGGTAAATAATTTTTTTTAATTATTATATATAAAAAAAAATTTCAAGTTAGGGTGGTCCTGGGACCACCTTGACCTATATGTGGCGCCGCCACTATCTCCACGCCTCCACAACCTCAACCCACCTCAAAAAACGGGATTAAGAGATCATTTTTTTGGGTTTGAAGAGATAGAGAGAGATGATCTAGCCATGGAATGGATAAGAGAGTGGTGTTGGTGGCCGTGAGTGGCAGAGCATGTGAGTTCTGTCCATGGAAGGGGGAAAAGAATGAGAGGGAGAACTGAGAGAGAGGAGAGATGGAGAGAGTGAAAAAGATGAGAGAGAAGGAAAAGTAAAAGGAGAAGAATAGGGGTAGGTGAGTTAGGTGGGGAAAATTTAAGACAAAGTTTTGATACAAAAATTGGTTGTAGCCTAAGACTACAACCTTACTCAATATCATTCACATTACTACATATTTTGAAAATCTAATCGTTGAATTGCATGTTCTTTATGTTTTTAGTACACATATCAAATTTTATATCAATTAAATATTATTAATTATATAATCTGTAAGCTTACATTTTATACATAATTTTAAACTACAAAAACTTGCAATTTAAACAATTTATTGATAACATAGTTATTTATCTTGGATTTTATAGAAATTTTTGCAAGCATTGAGGATATAAGTAAAAAATATAATCCAACAGTGGATTTGTCAAAATTCACCTTCAATAAAAAGATATTAAATAAGGTAGTAGATTTAGGCTACAACCAATTTTGTAGTTAAACTTTGTCCGAAAATTTATTGCCAAAGAGATAATGGGGGTAGGTGGTAAGGTGGGAGAGTTAATGAGGTTGGTGGGAAAAACAAAAGGAAAAAATTCAAAAGTTTGAGTAAATGTACATACATGGTTATGATTTTTTTTTTTTTTTTTTTTGGGTTGGGCAGCATTTTACAAACGCTACTGTAGGCTCTTGTAAGATCAAGACCTATAGTGGCATTTCTAAAACGCTACTATAGGTCCTCAAATTTTGTTTTTTTTTTTTTTTTCGTTTTTTGTTTGTTTGGTTTTTTTTTTTTTTTTTTTTTTTTTTTTTTTTTGGTTGGACTATAATAGCGTTTTTGAAATGTTGCTATAGGTAAGAGTGGCAAAATTGGACACGACCCATGAACCCGACACAACACGACACGAAATTAGCAAATTATGGGTTAAGGCTTAATGGGTTAGTGTCATATTCGGGTTGACACGACTGATCTGTTTAATAAATGGATTGAGTTAGTGTCCAATCTATGGAACCTGTTTGGCCCGTTTAATTAAATGACATTTTATCAATATACCTTTCAAACCCTAGGTATATAAACTTATTAATTGTTGTAGTTTATTTTCTTTGACATATTATGATTGATTATTTGTGATATTGAAATATACGTTAGTTTTGAATGATTATTTATGATGCAGTTACTCATTAGTTCTTAATTTTTATTTTTATTTTTTGGTTTTTCATAGATCATATCAATTTGGTTAAAACTATTTCTTTTCTTGTTTTGACAAAATCTGATAAACAGTTCGATGTGACTGACTCGTTTAATAAATGGTTCATGTTAGGGTTGAGGAATTTTGACCCATTTAATAAACATGTTAAGTTCGTGTTGACTTATATAATCGGATACTCAAAAGTCGACATGACACGAACCCGACACGTGAATACAAATTGCCACCCCTAGCTATAGGTCCCTAATTTTTTTTTTTTTTTTTGATTGGGCTATAATGCCACTATAGCCCCTTGTAAGACCAGGACCTATGGTGGTGTTTCTGAAACGCTGTTATAGTTTCCCAAAATTTTGTATTTTTTTTTCTTGGGTTGGGCTATAGCAGCATTTATTAAACACTGCTATAGGTCCCTCAAAAAAAAATTTTTTTTGGATAGGGCTATAACAGCGTTTCACAAAGGCCACTATAGGGCCTTATAAGACAAGGGGCCTATATCAGCGTTTATTAAATGTTGCTATAGGCTCTTCAAAAAATTTTTTTTTTGGGGGTTGTGCTATAGCAATGTTTCACAAACACCACTATAAGCCCTTGTAAGACACAGGGCTTATAGTGGCGTTTATTAAAAGCTGCTATAGGGCCCTCAATTTTTTTTTTTTTTTTTGGATTGGGCTATAACAGCGTTTAACAAATGCCACTATATATATGAGGGAACTTTTTAAAAAAAATTTGGGTTTTTTTTTTTATTTTTTATTTAGAAAAAAGACTTGTAGTAGCATTTATGAAATGCTGCTATAGGTAACTCAATTTTTAGACGCCACTATAGGCCCTTTGTAAGACAAAGGGCCCATAGTGGCGTTTAATAAATGCTGCTATAGGTCCCTCAAATTTTTTTGGGGTTGGGAATAGCAGTGTTTTACAAACGCCACTATAAGTCCCTCATATATATATATATATATATATATATATACACACACACACACACACATATATTTAAAAACATATATATTTGATGGATATATATATATATAAGGGAACTTTAAAAAAAAAAATTCGGGTGGGTTTTTTATTTATTTATTTATTTATTTAAAGGACGTATAGTGGCATTTATGAAACATTGCTATAGGTCCCTCAAATTTTTTTTTTTTTGGGTTGGTCTATATCAGCGTTTTACAAATGCCACTATAGGTCCCTCAAAATTTTTTTTTTTGGGTTGGGTCATAGCAGCGTTTTACAAACACCATTGTAGGCCCTTGTAAGACTAAAACCTATAGTCGCGTTTATGAAACATTGCTATAGCTCCTTTTAATTTTTTTTTATTTTTTTTAAAGACCTATAGCAATGTTTTACAAACGCCATTATAGGCCCTTGTAAGACTAGGACCTATAGTGGCATTTTTAAAACATTGCTACGGGCCCAATGTTTTAAAACGCTACTATAAAGCCTCCTAAACGCAACTATAGATACGTCTATAGCAGCATTTTTAGTGGCTTTTTTTCTAAACTCTACTAAAAAAAAAATACTACTATAAGCCGCTTTTTTTGTAGTTAATAGTTCATACCGGAATCTCTCTCTTTAACCCACTTCTCTTCCACCAATCATTAGAGAAACTCTTTGATACCTTTTCATTCTAATTTTTTTCACATTTCTCAAATCTTTGACTTTTCAATTTTCATTTTAACTATGCAATGCTAGGAACTACAACTTATTGTACAATTTTTACCACAACTTGTCATGTGGCAAGTTGGGTAGAAGTACGGACTCACCACTTTTTTTCCACTACTCACAACTCACCATGTGGCAAGTTGTGTCAAAAGTTATGATTCAAACATTTCTTTTTAACTATTAGAGATCTCGTAACCAAATCTGAGTTTACTTATTTAAATAACCTTTCTTGAAAAGTAATTGATCCTTAGAGTTGGTATTAAATTCAAGCCAATTGATTTCCTTTTTTTGGGAAACATAATTACCTTTTTTCAAGCCAATTCAAGCCAAAGTTGGTATTTAATGCATGAAAATAATTACCTTTTTTATTTTGTTGGGAAACATAATTACTCTTCATTTTCTTTCTAAGAATTATTATTTGACAAAATTTTTGAAAAAAAAATTTAAGTTATTATCTAGTAAGTTGAAGAAATCTTCCTTCAAACTAACTTTAAGAAAAATTATACCCTTTTTTAAAGTAGCTCCAACTCACGGTGATTCATAAAATCAATAGTCAACACATTACTACTTATTAATAGGCCAACTAAAAATATATGTAGTGATGTAGATGCATCGTTAAGCGACACTTTTTAATCTTTCCAATAAGGATGTCCATGTTCAAATTGCCTCTCTTTATTGTAATTATAAATTGTGTAAGAAATTTAGATACATTATCTTAGATGGAATATATTTGGTTTTCCAATTAAATTTTAACACTTGACTACATTGAACAATAAGATTACTATCATTCTAAAACAATATTTAAATTAAAATATCAAATATTTGAATCTAATTGGACAACCTAATTTAAACAGTATACAGTCAAATTATAATAATAGTACTAAAATCGTGCTGTTAAGAGCTATATATATGTAAACAATATTATTCATACGCTAGCTATGTGCTTCATCAAAAGATTCATTATACTATTACTTTCATCTCTCTCTTTCTCTCTATATTCTTGGGAACCAAACACAGAGACACACACACACACACATAGAGAGAGACAGAGACAGAGACAGAGAGAGAGGCTGAATCAGGATGGGAGAAAACGGAAGCCAGGAAGGTGTTTGGAAACGAGGGTGCTCGTTCGCAAAAAACAAATTTCTCCCAGATGAATCTTTTCGTAGCTGGGGAAACTATGTGAGGGCATTGAAGGACACACCACATAGGCTGAAAGATCGAGTGCTGACTCGGTCGTTGGACGAGACGGAGCTTGTGGATATGAAGGCACGGAGCCAGCACGAGATGAAGAAGACACTGTCGTGGTGGGACCTAATATGGTTTGGTATAGGAGCTGTGATTGGAGCTGGCATCTTTGTCCTTACAGGGCTTGAGGCTCAACAACATGCAGGACCTGCAGTTGTATTGTCTTACGTCATTTCGGGTATCTCTGCATTGCTCTCTGTTTTTTGCTACACTGAATTTGCCGTTGAGATCCCAGTTGCAGGTACCAATTCCATCCTTATATTATCTAGCTCATTCTTTTCTTTTTTTTCTTTTTTAAATTTTGTAGTAATCTATTTAATTTAGAATTTGGCTTACTTTCAGTAGTTTTTGAATTTGACATTTTGTTAGTTCCCATTAAAACAAATGTGTTGTTAGTGAGTGACTTGAACGCAATTTCTCGTTAACATGAAAGAAGATGTTAATTTAAAAAACTACTTGAGGTAAACCACACTCTTATTTATATTACTAGTACTATTCTTACAAAAGTGATGTCAAAATTTTCTTAATATGATTTATTAACAATTGCTCTAAGGGTACCTGTTAACATTACTCTCTATATTATTTTTTTAAAGAAATTTTTTATTATTAAAGTATTGTGAAAATGTTGTGGACATAATCTTCTCATATATAATTGGCTAATACGAACGAAATTAAAGATTTGGCCATAGGGCTTCGATTTTAATGGTTGGACTTAGAGAAATTGGTTTTTTAAGTCAAGGATGGAGTTTATTTTTTTGCTATGTTTAAGCATTAGCTGTATCTGTTGGAGGCCAGTTCAATGCTCTACAAATAGAGCTTTATTTTTCTATTTCAAGGGGTGTCAAGTATTTGGAAATGCATTATTTATAAATAAAATAAATTGAACTTAATGATTGGAGAAAACTTCTTCCAACCCATTGTATGGCAATTGATAAAACTATCTAGGTGTATTTTTAGTTATATGACCTTTTAAAAAGAAACATTATATAACTTATTTAATAACTCACGTGACTTATTTAAATAATATATGTGGATAATTTTATAAATTACCATTAGATAAGTTTCCTTCTAACTGCTTTACCAAGAAAACTTTATGCACATTTCCATTAAGTCATCACTTGAATCACCTTTTTAATTATATATGGATCCAGTTAACAAGTATTCTTAGGAAATTTGTTAATAGGTTATTTCATCGGTAAGAAAAACCGAATATCAACAACATCCAAAATTCAGTATAAAAAGTTAGTTTGAACACTCAATTATTATTACTTTTCAATATTATCAAATTGATTCTCTTATAAAAAGTAATTTCAACAACAATAAGAATAATTAAACAGAAAAGTTAACGGATATTTTAAGGGCATTAAATTTAAGGGTGTCTTTTTATGATTGATTAGTTAGAATTTTCTGTCAGAATTTTTAGTTAGATTGCTCTAATCTATAAATATAATAATAGGTAAAGCAGAGAGAAAATCTAATTAAATTTTAAATTAGAATCTAATTAGTGTCTAATTTTATGCCACGTGTCTTATCTAATCTAAATTTTAGAATTTTGTGCCAAGTGAGTTAATTTAGGTAAAAATTGAATTTCAATTAGAGTTTAATTTTGCGCCACGTTTCCCATCTAATTTAAATTTTTAAATTTTTGTGTCAAATTAGTTAATTTAATGTAGAAAACGAGGAGTTCAATATAATAAATCATAAAAAAACATAATCTATATATATAATAATAGGTAAAGCAGAGAGAAAATCTAATTAAATTTCAAATTGGAATTCAATTAGTGTCTAATTTTATGCCACGTGTCTCATCTAATCTAAATTTTAAATTTTGTACCAAGTGAGTTAATTTAGGTAAAAATTGAATTTTAATTAAAGTTTAATTTTGTGCCACGTTTTCCATCTAATCTAAATTTTTAAATTTTTGTGCCAAATTAGTTAATTTAATGTAGAAAAGAGGAGTTCAATATAATAAACCATAAAAAACATAATCATGTAATTCAAATAATTCAAATTTATAAGTCATATAGATATTAAGCTAAAGCGAAGAGAAAATTTAATTAAATTCTAAATTGGAGTCTAATTTTGTGTCACGTGTCATTTAATTTTTAAATTTTTGTTTCAAGTGAATAATTAGGTATAAAAATCAAAAGGTCTAAATTCAATTAGATTTAAGATTGAATTTTAATTGGAGTTCAATTTTGTGTCATGTATCTCATCTAATTTGTTAATTTTTGTGGCAAATGAATTATTGGGGCAAAAAACCGAAGAGTCAAGATCCAATTAAATTTCAAATCATATATATATATATATATATATTATAATTGTGATTGTTTTTAAATAAACTCATGCATATGCACGGAATTACACACTAATTTGTATAATTTATAAAATATTAGTTTAATTTTTTCCTTTCTCAACGTGAGAGGAAGCTCAAGAAACTGGTGGCTGTTTTTTATAATAAAATACGGAGTTATGGACCATATATTTTTGAATTCGGTCACCACTCATGAATATATTATATTTAATCTCGTATAATTGTGAATATGCTTTGGACAATCCTAGTTGTAGAATCCAAAAGCCGATTTTGAAATCCTAGTTTGTCATTATGAAATTGAAGTAATTTTAGAAGTCCACACACAATTGGTCTTCTTTCACTAGAACCGGAAGAAGTCCATGCACAATTCTGTTTACAAAGGTGCCTTATTCTTTATTTTAATCCTGCTAGATTTTTGTTTCGGCTCATGTGAATAAGTTCATTTTCTTAAAACCTGAAGAAAAATCTGCCTGTAAGTTTGTTAATATAACCTTGATATTGATATACTAATAATTTATACGAAAAGAAGGATGTATCCTGAAAATAAAGCTGGCTTTTAGGTAAATGGTTCATTTAAAGAGGGTTTTTGTGATAAATACCAAAACAAAATAAGGTGTAATTTAGGTTTATTAACAGCAAAGCGGTGTGAATTGTGGAATGCTTGTGTCGGCAATTAGCCATGTATTACCAAACAAAAGAAGTAAAGAAAGAAAAAGCTTTCAGCCATTTGATTGATAAATTAAAATCCAATAATTGATTAAGTTAGTAATTAGAACTAGAAAGTTTAGGGACACACAAGGCAATATGTAGGTTAATAATATGTTTGGCACCTCAGACAATTAATATGTAATGTTTTTATTAATTAAAAAAATAAGTGTGTGTGCACGCACGCACACACACGCGCATGCGCGCAGACACACACGCGCACGCGCATATATATATATATATATATATATAGCCAAACACACTCTCTCAAATGATGTAGTATGGTTCACCATAATTTCATGTGTCCTATTTAATTTTTAATTTTGTGCCAAGTGAATTATTGAGCGTAAAAATTGAAGAATTTAAATCTAATAAGATTCTAAATTAGATTTTAATTGAAGTCCAATTTTCCACCACGTGTTCATTATTATTTTTTTTTAATTTTTATGGCAAGGAAATTATTGGGTAAAAAAAATCAAAGAGTCTAAATCTAATTAAATTCTAAATTATATATATATAAAATGAAAAATCATTACATATTTTAGAAATGTATAATTTAAAAAAATGTAAGCTAATACAATGTATAATTTGAATCTTTTCTATTAAAAAAATGTATAATTGCGATTATCTTTAATTATATTCATATATATGCATGAGGCTACACACTAGTATGTATATATATATATATATATATATAGAGAGAGAGAGAGAGAGAGAGAGAGAGAGAGAGAGAGAGAGAGAGAGAGAGAGAGAGAGAGAGAGAGAGAGAGAGAGAGAGAGAGAGAGAACTTAGAGAAAATCCAATTATATTTTAATTCAATTCTCAATTTTGCGCCTTGTGTCCTACTAAAATTTTAATTTTTTGCTAAGTAAATTATTGAGTGTAAAAATTGAAGAGTCCAAATCCAATTAGATTTTAAATTGGAATTCAATTGGAATTCAATTTTTCACCACATGTCCATCTAATTTTTTTATTTTTGTGATAAGTGAATTATTATGCTCAAAAATTGAAAAGTCTAAAAGTAATTAAATTCTAAATTATATATATATATATATATATATATATATAAGAAACTTTTACATATTTTAGAAATGTATAATTTAAAAAAAGTGTAAGCTAATATTATGTATAATTTAAATTGTATAATTGTGATTTTTTTTAAATTGTACTTATACATATTCACGAGGCTACACACTAGTACAAATAGATAATAGAAAAAATTCCTATACAAATATATTCACATGAATAAGTTCCATTCAGGATAACCTTGTTTATTACACATTCTTATCACTAAGAGAATATATTATATATTAAAAAAAATTTGTGTTATGTCATTTTTATAATTGAAATTGAGATTTTAACCTATTATAAATATCAGGAAGTTTTGTTTGAGGTTAACATGTCTTGTATCACTTGAATGTTAAAAAAAGTAGGATGAAATACAGATATTTTTTATTTAAAACTTTATTGATCTTAGAGATATTGTCGATTTATTTGTTAATTGCTTGTTAATGGGAATTCATGACAACATCCTTTACCTTGATATGCACGTTTGAACAAAAATTATGTTCCGGCCCCTTAATAATCAGAGCAAATTAACATATATGGTTAGCTAAGCTAACAAGTTGCTTTCCTTTCAGGTGGATCATTTGCCTATTTAAGGGTTGAGCTGGGTGATTTCGTGGGCTTCATTGCTGCCGGAAACATCCTACTCGAGTACGTGATTGGTGGAGCAGCGGTTTCCCGATCTTGGACATCCTACTTTGCCACACTCTTGAACCACGACCCAAATGATTTCCGCATTGTAGCCCATAGTTTATCACCAGACTACAGATACCTCGACCCCATTGCCATTGTTGTCTTGGCTATCGTTTGTGTTATGGCTGTTATGAGCACAAAGGGCTCCTCAATATTCAATTACATTGCCACCATCATCCATATTGCTGTCCTTCTCTTCATCATCATTGCAGGCCTTACAAAAGCTAACACCAAAAATTACAGCGATTTTGCACCATTTGGCGTCCGTGGCATCTTTCAAGCATCAGCAGTGCTTTTCTTTGCCTATATTGGATTTGATGCTGTCGCAACCATGGCTGAGGAAACAAAGAATCCTGGCCGGGACATTCCTATTGGTCTTGTTAGTTCAATGGTGATTACGACATTGATATATTGTTTACTAGCTATGACACTATGCCTAATGCAATCATACAAAAATATTGATGTAGATGCACCATTTTCTGTGGCATTTGAAGCCGTAGGTATGGGATGGGCTAAGTACATAGTTGCTGCTGGTGCATTGAAGGGAATGACAACGGTTTTGCTTGTAGCAGCAGTGGGTCAAGCTCGATATCTCACACATATTGGACGTACACACATGATGCCCCCATGGCTCGCCATTGTGAATGAGAAAACTGGGACTCCTGTCAATGCCACAGTGGTCATGCTTGCAGCCTCTGCAGTAATTGCCTTCTTCACATCGCTTGGGATTCTCTCAAACTTGCTCTCAATCTCCACACTGTTTATCTTCATGCTTGTGGCTATTGGTCTTCTTGTGCGTCGATACTATGTTAGTGGGGTGACAACAACAGCAAACCATATCAAGTTCGTTGTGTTTCTTGCCCTTATTCTTGGATCTTCAATTGGCACTGCTATTTATTGGGCCTCATCTACTGATGGTTGGATTGGGTACGCAATAACTCTGCCAATTTGGCTCTTGTCAACTATTGGGCTTTGGCTTTTTGTTCCACAGGCCAGGGTACCAAAAGTTTGGGGCGTACCATTGGTGCCATGGCTGCCATCATTATCAATTGCCGTCAACATGTTCCTTCTTGGGTCTTTAGATAAAGCATCGTTCGAAAGGTTCGGGATATTCACTCTAGTAATAATTGTTTACTATTTCTTTTTTGGATTACATGCGTCCTATGACACAGCCAAGGAAGCTAGCAGTGCCAAACAGATGAAAAATGTTGAAGAGGGGGCCTTGAATTAGAGATGTAAATAAGAAATGTGTGAAGCATGTAGTTTCTGTTCGTATTGTTTATAAAAACAAAAAACAAAAACGTTTCTGTTCATATTATGAAGGAGATGATGTGTGTGTTCATAAAAGAAAAAAGAAATTCTCTTTCTAGGCTTTTGTTACATTTTTTAATTTCTACCAATTTCGTTGCAATGTAATTCTTTTACATGTCAAAAATTTCCAATTTTTTTGTAGATTACATTCACACATGAAAGTAACAAGAACAAATTAAATTTCCCTTGTATGGAAAAAGTGTTTTATGTCGAAACTTATTTGGAATGTTGGAGGTCTTCTAGCTAATCAAAAGCCCAGTTAGTATATCTTGCCTATTAATTACCCCATAATTCTATACAATGGTTGTTCCATTACCCAAAAATCTAACCATGTTTACCTTGATTTTTGGACCAATTTTTGGAGAACTTATCATGTCGTGAGTAGTTTATTTATCCTCTCACAAGAGGTGTGAGCTCCTCTCATGGATCCCAAATGAGATCCACATCCCATTGTGAGGGAAGAAAGGACTACACTGATAGAAAATAAAGAACTTCACTGACATATAATTATTTTTCCAACATTTGGAAAGTCCATGCATGAAAAGATGTGTATAGTACATTAAGTGAATAAGATAATTCTAGCAACTTTTTTTACTAGGATAGTTTCACTTTCACCGTTGTAGTAAATTAGACAAATTTTCAATATTCATTAGAAGAAGCATCTACAAACAGAAGTAACAACTAGCCATTTCTCTGTCGCAAAGTACGTAGAGCGCTCGTTACGTCACTTAGGCAGTAGAATTTTTGTACCTTATTGTAAGGTTTTTTGTCCCTAGGGTAACTCAGTTACCAGTGGGGTTTGTGGTTTTCTTTTTTGTGAGTTTAGGGAAACACGAGTGGTTTTTCTGAGTGCATCATGGATAGTCTAACAAAACATTGGAGCAAACTCTCGTTGAATGATCTAGAAGGGGGTGATTTTCGTTTTAACAAAGAAAGAAGTATGAAGGAGTATATTATAGCAGCAAATTTTTTTACCAAACGCGCTCTGAACACTGAAGCTATAGTCAAGACTTTCAATCCGCTCAAGAGATCAGTGAGGGGCTTTAAAGCAAAGAACGTAGGCGATCATATTTTCCTCTTCGTATTTGATAATAAAGAGGAGGTTGAGAAACATCTGGTTGCGCTTGAAAGGTATGAGAATAACAATCCTATTAGTGCCTTAAATTTTGACATTGTTTCACTATGGATTCGGGTCCATGATATTCCTATTCGCTTTTTGAATCGTGGAGTGGCCGAAGACTTATGCGAAGCCATTGGTAAGGTTAATAAGTCTATGGATAATTCTGAAGTGGAAGGGGGAGGATTTATGCAAGTCAGAGTGGAAGTAGACGTGAATCTCCCTCCCTGTTGTAGTCGTGTGATTTCTTTGGATGAAGACTCAGAAAGTTGGGTATCTTTCAAATACGAGAGATCACCAAACCTATGCTACTGGTGTGGCTGCCTAAATCACAGCAACAAAGACTGCGAACTTCGGATTAATAGTAATGGTTCTTTATCTACGGAAGATCAAGAATACGGCCCTTGGATTCGAGCACCAGCCAACATTTTGTTCAAGAAAAATGTGATTATTGTTCCAGGATTCTATGAAGCTAGGAAAAAGGACAAGCGGAAGGCAGTGGGTCAAGGCGGTGAACCTAGGCCTACCCATCACATCGGTGAGTCATCCCGGCCCCCAGAACGTGGTAGAAGCGTTGAAGTTCCATAGGTTTCTCATATGGAAATCACTAGAGACGGGGAGAATATCATGCAAAGTTCCCATCTTGAGATTATTCCTAAGACTATGGATATCTCCAATATTCCTAAAATATTGGCTTCCTATTCTCCAATGGATTCTTTTGAATCTCAAATTGAACTGATTGATTTAGAGTTGCACAAATTTGACAATCCACGACTTTCACCACAGAAAGAGGTATTTTCGGAAACCATTCCTCCCTCTATTAATATTGCTAACTGAGTTTTTTTAGGAAGCAATAACACTGATATCTCTGAGATTCCTAATTTAGCTCCAACTGATCACAATATCCCATCAAAGTCAGAGTCAAGTGCCATGAAGCCAGAAAAACCAAACACCCGAGGTTGAAAAAATTGGCAAGGACGAATTGTTCTGAGGACTCTATTATGCATGCAATCGTTCTAGGTAAGCGTATGGAAGACCAAATGGAAGAAGAGCAACCACAGTTACCTAGTAAGCGAAAACAGGTTTCTAAGGTTGATGGCAAGACCCCTTTTGAATTGGAGGCTGGTATCCAGCCTCGCTAAACACAATGAGTTGCCTTGTTTGGAATTGACTTGAGCTTGGGAACTTGCGTACAAGGAAAAAGCTTGGAGAATTAATTCGGGCAAAATATCCATCCGTCGTGTTCATTGCTGAAACATGCGTGAAAGAAGCAAGTCTTAAAGAAGTACAGAGGAATATTGATTTTGGAAATATGTTTTTTGTCCCTAGAAACAATAAAGGAGGTGAACTGGTTCTGTTTTGGAAGGATACTATGGATGTACAAGTAGATACTAGTACTAAAAATCATATTATTGATGCTGTGATCAATAAATGTACAAATGATGCTTGGAGATTCACTAGTTTTTACGGGGAACCAATAACTCATTTACGACAGGAATCATGGAGTTTACTGCATGATCTCAATAATTGCATGAACTTCCTTGGCTATGCTCCAGAGATTTTAATGAATTGGTTAGATTATCTGAGAAGCTCGGGGGGGATAATAGAAATCAATCTCAAATGCAGCTTTTCAGAGATTCGATGGATGAATGTGGTTTTTTAGACCTGGGCTATGTTGGCTCAAAATTTACTTGGCAGAAGCATTTTAGTGATGGGCATTCAATTTGGAAACGACTGGATCGGGGCTTGCCAATAATGATTGGTTATTAAAATTTGGAGGCACCATACTTCACCATCTCCACACAGATACTTCTAATCATTGTCCACTTTGGATTTTCCTTGCTGGGTTGGAATCACCTAGATTTCAAAAACCTTTTCGTTTTGAGGAGATGTGGTTATTTGTTAAGGGTTGTTCATACACAATTGAAGCAGTTCAAGTATTTTTGTAATGTTAAACGTGACTTGAAATTAAAGAGGGACTTACTTACCCAGGCCGAAGGAGAAGCAATGATCTTAGGTTCAAATTTTCGGGTCTTGGAGATAAAAGATAAGATAAAGGATTTGCTTGATAAGGAAACCCAGATATGGGTTCTACAAACAAAATATTTTTGGAAAACTCATGGAGATAAGAATTCTAGATATTTTCATATCAGAGCAACTCAACGTCACCAGAAAAATCTGATTTCTAAAATTCGAAATTCTCATGGAGCTTGGTGCAGTTCTAATGATGAGGTGGCAGCCACCATTATTGCTTATTACCAGGATCTTTTTACATCATCCAACCCAAACCAATCAGGTACTACCACGGATTCAATTGAGAGAGTGATAAGTGATGATATGAATTCCCTACTGTTAGAAGATTTTATGGAACGAGAGATTCAAGCAGAAATTAATCAGATGGCTTCGTTGAAGGTCCCAGGTCCAAATGGTATGCTCCCACTCATGCTAAATATAAGATTATTTTTATTGTTATCTTAATCATATTTAATTTATATGTGACACATGTCTATTAATTTTGGATATAAATTAATAAACTAATTGCGTATCAAGGATCCCTAATGAGATCCATTTGATATAATAAATCCTGGAGATATTATTATGGATGGCAACCATGAATCCTAGCAAGATCATGTAAAAACAATGATTTTTATTTGCTATTATCTCCATGAAAAGTGAGTACTTTATAATAAAAGGTCCCATAAATTTGTGGGAGAAATACAAGTTCCAGAAGAACTTGATAATTGTAAAAGCTCAATATGATGTGCACTTAAAGTTGCAATAATCCAAAAGTGCAAGTGATTTATAATTTGGCAATTTAAAATTAGCCCATAATTAAATTATGTGATAGAAGTCACATATATCATGCCTCAAATGTGCTTCTACAGCAGCAATTTTGAGAGCATAAGTTCAAAAAAGTATTATGTCTAGTGGCTAAACAAGACAATGAGCTTTTGCTATAAAAAATAAAAATAGTAAAAAAAAAAAAAAATCAATCTCACCCAATCAATTCTATCCAATTCCCTGAAGCGAATAAAACCTCATTTGAAAAACATAGAAGAAATAATGATCATGGGTGTGAATGTGAATGTGGTTGAAACAACCAATATAGGGAGTGTAGTAATCATAATTCTTCAAAAAGGAATAACACACCTTACCATCAGAAGAATAAATATGGCAAGGGTTTACAGAATAAACCATCAAAGGGCCATGAAAATAAGTGTTATAGGTGTGGTATGGAAGGTCATTGATCACATACCTGTCGTACTCTTAAACATTTGGTAGATCTGTACCAAGCCTCCATAAAAGAAAAGGGAAAAGGAATTGAAACAAACTTCGTGGATTATAATGATTTTGAAGATCCTATGAATTATCTTGATCTTTCAAATGGAGGTGATATGACTCATCTTGATGTCTCTGATTTCTTTAAGGATGATGGAAAAATTGATAACTTGATTGGTGATGGAAATGTCCATACCAATTAATTCTTTTCTATATTATCGCATTATAATAAGCATTTTTATTTTGATATGTTTTATTTATGTTTAAAGTAATAAAGTTTAATTTATGTTTTGCATATATGAAGTGGCATGAGTCTTACGGGTATAAATTAATTCCAAGATGACTAGTAAAAAATTTTGTCTAGCAGATAGTGCAACAACTCATACGATTTTTAAAGATAAGAAATATTTTCAAAATTTAATATTATGCAAAGCTAATGTCAATTCCATATCAGGTTCATCGAACTTGATTGAAGACTCTGGAAGAGCGATTATTATATTGCCAAATGGCACAAAACTTTGTATTGACAATGCTTTGTATTCTTCTAAATCTAGAAGAAATTTACTCAGCTTGAAGGATATACGTTATAATGGTTATTATATTGAAACCAATAACAAAGGCAATGAAGAATTTCTTTATACTACTTCAATAGTATCGGGCCAGAAGCTTATATTAGAAAAATAGACTATTTTCTCTTTGGGTTATATCATATTGAAACAAATGTTGCAATACACCAGAAGTGTTCGGACCCAAAGATTTTTATGCTTTGGCATGATCATCTTGGAAATTCAGGATCAATGATGATATGTCGAATTATTGAAAACTCTCATGGGCATCCCTTAAAGAACCAAAAGATTCTTTTACCAAGTGATTGTCCATGTAGTGTATATTCTTAAAGTAAATTAATTATCAAACCATTACCTTCAAAAATTGTTGTTGAATGTCCATCTTTCTTAGAAAGAATTCAAGGTGATATTTATGGATCTATACACCCACACTGTGGTCTATTCAGGTATTTCATGGCTTTAATTGATACATCAACCAGATTGTCACATGTGTGTCTACTTTCTACTAGAAATGTAGCATTTTCTAGGCTTCTTGCTCAAATAATTAGGTTGGGAGCACAATTTCCAGATTATCCAATTAGAAAAATTTGTTTACATAATACTAGTGAATTTACTTCTCAAGCTTTTGATGACTATTGCATGTCAATTGGAATTGATGTTGAACATCATGTTGCCCATACAGATACTCAAAATGGTTTGGCTAAATCACTTATCAAAAGACTTTAAATTATTGCTTGACCTTTACTTATGAAATCAAAATTGTCTGTTTATGCTTAGGGTCATGCTATATTACATGCTATATCATTAGTTTGCATTAGGCCAACTGCTTATCATAAATTCTCACCATTGCAACTTGTACTTTACCAACAACCAAATATTTTTCACTTGCACACATTTGGTTGTGCTATATATGTACCTATTGCACCCCACAACACACTAAAATGGGTCATCAATGTAGCCTTGGAATTTATATAGGTTTTTGTACGTTTTTAGAGCCCTGTAAACTAGATTTTTTAACCTAATTAATTAACCAAGTGAATACTTAGGTTTATTATTCAATCTAGGTTAAAACAAAACAATCATATCATGCAAAGCAGCGAAAAATAAAGAACACAAAAATCTGATGACACAGGAAAACCAAACCGGTAAAAAATCTGAGGAGAATTTTACCTAGCTATCCTCAAGGTAAAAAGCAAATCCACTAATAAAGAATTGAAGTTTATACAATAGAACTTAGACCACTAACATCCTATTACTACCTCGAGTAGAAAACTTACTATCATGACCCCATGATAGTTCCGAGTCCACGGACTACTTCTTTCCTTAAATCTGCACTAAACACAAGTTCTTCTACTTATGACTTTAAGACTCAACTCAAAGGTTTTGGATCTCCTTGAACATTGATTTTGTATGCAATAACTTCTATAACACCAAATCTTGAGATTCTTAAAGGAATAACACTGGTAGAAGACATGAGAAAGATTTTTGGGTACAAAACCCTAGATACAAAAGAGGCCTCTTCATTCTCTGAAAAGTCTTATAAAAACATACTTAGGGTTTCCCTTATATACGAGTAGTGTTCTACTTAAAACCCAATACGTTTAAGTAGAGTTTGTGCTGAAATTGAATTTTGCAGATACAATTCTTGATTGATCAAGCCTTACTTTCGATCGATCAAGCTTTGCAATTTTGCACAGTAAGTTTCTACATTCAGCTCGATTCAAACTATAACAAATAAACTTTGAGCAAGTCTAAACCTAGATTCATTTTTTTTTTTTTATCATGGTTTGTCAACATATAAAAGTGAAGTTCTAATACATTTAGTTCCTAAAGTCTTAGAACCTAACAGTTTTGATTCCCCGTCTATCATTAGATATCTTGAATCTCTAACTGGTGATGTTTTTGAGGCACATTTAGAGGATTTTCATTTTAATGAAACAATCTTCCCACCATTAGGGGGAGAAAAGTCATTGCCTAAAGCATGGCGTGAGATTACTTGGAATGTTTCAACGTTATCTCATCCTGATCCTCGTACTAATCAATTAGAACTAGAAGTTCAAAGGATTATTCATTTGCAAGGAATTTCAAATCAATTACCGGATGTATTCACCAACAATAAGAAAATAGTGAAATCTCACATTCCAGCTACTAATAGTACTCCAACACGGATTGAATTCCTTGTAGGACAATCAATTAATACAGTAACAAATGAATCAAAGCCACACATGAAGCGTTGAAGACCTATTGGTGTTAAAGATAAAATTCCTCAAAAGAGAAAAGTAAAAGAAAAATAAGTCGCAACCACTAATAAGGCTAAACCCAAGAAACAGGTCACAAAAATAATTAATCTATCCAAAATTTATGAACAAAAATCTCCTGAAAATGAACCTCCAGATGAGTTATCCCCTGAAGATGATTAGGTACCTAAAAATAACAAAATCTTGATACATTATGTTTATACAGGAGAAATATGGGATAGAAATAAAATTGTTGTTGACAACATATTTTCATATAAAGTTGTCCTTGATATTACCAGAAGTAATGATAATGAATATGAATCACAAACCGTCGATGAATGTCAACGTAGAAATGATTTGCCAATGTGGAAAGAGACGATTCAAGCAGAATTAAATTCACTAACTAAACGTGAAGTTTTTGGACCTGTAGTCCAAACACTTGAAGGTGTAATGCTTGTTGGATACAAATGGGTACTTGTGCGTAAACAAAATGAGAAGAATGAAATTATAAGGTACAAAGCGCGACTTGTAGTACAAGCTTTCTCACAGAGACCTGGTATTGATTATGAAGAAACATATGCTTTTGTAGTCCGAACACCTGAAAGTGTAATGCTTGTTGGATACAAATGGGTATTTGTGCGTAAACAAATACAAATGGGTACTTGTAGCACAAGCTTTCTTGCAGAGACCTGGTATTAATTATGAAGAAACATATGCTCCTGTAATGGACACAATTACATTTAGATTTTTTATTAGCTTGGTAGCAAAATAAAATTTGGATATGCAATTAATGGATGTTGTTAGAGCATATCTGTATGAATCATTAGATAATGATATCTACATGAAAATTGCAGAAAGGATATAAAATGCCTGAAACATATAATCCTACACCCCAAAGTATGTATTCCATCAAGCTACAAAGATCCTTATATGGGTTAAAGCAATTTGGACGCATGTGGTATAATCGCCTTAGTGAATATCTTTTGAAAGAAGGATTTGAGAATAATCCAATTTGTCTATGCATTTTTATCAAAAAATCAGAATCTGGATTTGCTATTGTCGCAGTATATGTTGATGATTTAAATCTTGTGAGAATTCCAGAAGAGTTAGCAGAAACAACATATTGTTAAAAAAATGAATTTGAGATGAAAGATCTTGGAAAGACGAAATTTTTTTCTTATAAGCTTACAAATTGAACATCTTCCAAATGGAATTGTTGTTCACTAATCAACATACACAGAAAAAGTCCTAAAGCACTTTTACATGGATAAAGCTTAATCTTTGAGCACTCCAAGGGAAGGTCGGTCAATTGATGTCAAGAGAGACCCATTTAGACCACAAGAAGATGATGAAAAAACTCTTGGTCCTAAAATACTATATCTTAGTGCAATTGATGCTTTGATGTATCTTGCAAATTACACAAGACCTGTTATAGCATTTGCAGTTAACTTACTAACAAGGTATAGTTCTGCGCTAACTCGAAGACATTGGAATGGAATTAAGCATATATTATGTTATCTTCATGGGACGACTAATTTGGGATTATTTTATCCAAATAGATCAAATCCACATTCAGTTGGATATGCTAATGCAGGTTATCTTTCTGATCCACACAGAGGCCGATCACAAATATGATATTTATTTACTTATGGAAATACTGCTATTTTATGGAGATTTGTTAAGCAAACAATTTCTGCTACTTTCTCAAATCATGCGGAGATTATTGCAATTCATGAAGCAAGTCGTGAATGTGTTTGGTTTAGATCAATAATTCAACATATTCGTGAAAATTGTGGATTATTATCAATAAAAAATAGTCCAATGATATTATACGAAGATAATACTGCTTGTATCACTCAAATCAGAGGAAGCTATATAAAAGGTGATAGAACGAACCAAGCACATTGCACCAAAATTCTTTTATACGCATGAGCTCTAGAATAGCGGTGATATTGATGTCAAGCAAGAACGATCATGTGATAATTTGAACGATATTTTCACTAAGCCATCACCAATTGCGACTTTTAAGAAGATGGGGCACAACATTGGCGTGCATTAACTCAAGGATCTTTTTATCATGGACATTGGAAGTTTTATGATCTCATAAGGGGGAGTAAATTATTTAAAGGATATGTGTTGATTGTACTCTTTTTCCTACACTAAAGTTTTTTCCCATTGGGTTTTCCTTTAAAAGGTGACACAAGAATATTGTACTCTTTTCCCTCGCCATTGGTTTTTTCCCACGGGGTTTTTCCTTGATAAGGTTTTAACGAGGCATATTCATAGTGATTGGTCATCCAAGGGGGAGTGTTGTAAATGTATGAAGTTTCAAGAGTGTGTGATGTTACTTTCATAAATGGATGGAGTCATATTCTTTAATGCATGGCATTGCATTTTTAAGAGTTCTCTCCATCTGATTCTTCACATGTGTGTGTGTGTGTATATATATATATATATATATATATATGTGAGCTAATTATAAAGGAAGATACACTTGTATTCAAGATAGATAATAATTTATGTGGATGACCACTAAAAGAATAAAGTTTATATACTATCTTCTCTATGCATTTCTTTATCTTCTTAGTATTCATTTTAATTTATAACAATGATATAAGTTATTATGTAGTAAGTTGAAGAAATTTTCCTTCAAAATAACTTTAAGAAAAATTATATGTTTTTTTAAAGTAGCTCCAACTCACGGTGACTCATAAACTCAACAATCAACACATCATTCTCAAAAAAACAATCAACACATTTTTACTTATTACTAGGCCAACTAAAAATATATGTAGTGATGTAGATACTTTTATTTTTTTTTATTTTTTTTTTTTTTTTGAGGAAAATGTAGATACATTGTTAAGTGACACTTTTTAATCTTTCCAATATGGATGTCCAGGTTCAAATTGCCTCTTATCTATATAATACTAAAAGCTGAAGCGTAGCATTTATTGTTGATACGCTCTAGTTAAGCCACATCTGCGCCACGTCATCATTTATTTTCATATTTTTCTTATTTTTAGATTTTATTTTATTTTCTTATTTTTTTATTTTTATTTTCGGATGTTACTCTTATCTTCAACTTTATCATGTGTCCTTCCATTAACCAAGGCTCTTCAAATGCCGCTATTATATGGAATTCTGACAGTCACCAATAGGTTACAACCTCCTCACATCCTTTATTTGTTGTAACTTCTTTCATTTATTGGCTATGATATGACAATTCTCTCTCTCTCTCTCTCTCTCTCTCTCTACATATATATACACACACACACAGCTGAAGCATAGCATTTATTGTTGCTACGCTCCAGTTAAGCCACATCAGTGCCACGTCATCGTTTATTTTCTTATTTTATTTTTATTTTTAGATTTACCGGTTGGCAATTATTGAGCATCTTCTTAAATTCGGATGTTACTCTTATCTTCAATTTTATCATGTGTCCCTCTATTAACCAAGACTCTTCAAATGCCACTATTATATAGAATTCTGACAGTCACCAATAGGTTACAACCTCTTCACATCCTTTATTTGTTGTAACTTCTTTCATTTATTGGGTATGATATGACAATTCTCTCTCTCTCTCTCTCTCTCTCTCTCTCTCTCTCTCTCTCTCTCTCTCTCTATATATATATATATATATATATAGACACACATTAATTTCAACCAAGTGGTTACATAAATTTCAGCCAAGTTAACATTTAAAAACACCAAACATTGTGGCTTTTCAGGATTTTACGTTTTTAACTAACCGTTTAATTCAATACTTTTTAAATACACCTTTTAAGAATTAACTGTAAATAGGTGCCTTTTCCTTTGGTTGTTGATGTGAAACGTTTTGATTTCTAAATTCTACAAATAATATCACACGACTAAAAAAAAATGCAAACTAACGCCACATTTTGCTTGACTCTGGATAGTTTTAATTTTTACAGGTTTCATAGCAGTTCTTTCCAAAAAAAACCACAAAGACTTCTCTCTTCCCTATCTTTGTACGTACTTCTTTTCTCTGCCTCCCGCTGTACTTTATTTCCTACAATAATAATTTTGAGACTTTAACTTCATATAAGTTTTGCTCATTTTGCAGAAATCCTCAAAATCAAGCAAATTGTCAAAGCAAGCCCAAAAACCAAAGGTTAGATCCCTTCTCTCATTCTATAATTTAGTAATCTAATTTTACCTATCTTAAACCCAAACCAATAGATACAATGAATGGATAGAACTGCTTTTAGCCTTCTTACCCTTCTGATTCTTTGAATGATGCAACAAGTTTTTCTAATTCATCTTACACGCATGTAAAGGATATGGGAGAGTAAGCGGTTGACGAGGAAAACAAAGAGTCAAAGTCAAAGTTTCCGTTCTTTCTGAACTTCGAAGTCCTCAATCTCCACTCCACTCTCTTCCTCGATAACGATATTGCTCAAAACACCAACTCCTTCAAGATGGTCACTCTCTTTCTCTCTCTCCGACTAAATCCATTTTAGTAAGAATGGCATTAAATATTTGTGAACCGTTTTAACTTTTATTTAGTTTTACTAATTCGTGAATGTGTGAATTGCTTTTAGTTTGAGTATTGTTGGTTTCAAAAGCAAATTTGGATTATAAGAGTCTATTATAAACCTAAGAATTTTTTAAATTGACTAGGTTTGTTAGTAAGTTTACTCATTAATTTTTTAATGTAATTCCTACTATTATTTCATAGTCGATAAAGCACATCTCAAGGTCCCTAAAAATTGAAACTTCTATTGCAGTTCTTGTGAATTAAATCTGAGTTTTTGGAAAAAAAATTTGATTTCTTGAGTGAATATTACTTAGTATTGGATTTGCATTTTAAATTTTTGTATGGTAGTTATTTTTATAGGTTGGTGGAATGGCAGGCAAGTTTGCGAAACCAAAATTAGAGTCGTTACAGAGGGGACTACACCTTTGGATTTCACAAAGTATGGGTATATGCCATTTAATATGCGGATTCTCTTTGGTTTCTTTTATTTTTGTTTTTGTTCGTTAGCCCACCATGAAGCTTAAATATAATTCAAATTATTGATATTGAACCATACTTTTATTTTGTTGTTTTGTTGTGATTGTTTAATACCTAAAACATGTTGCTTCTTTTTTAACTGCTATCCCATTTGGTTATACAAGTTGAACATTTGATATCTATGTTTTGAATGTATCATATAGATACAGATCAGTGGAGATAAAAGATGATATCATATCCTTTTTATGTTTTGCTGATACAATGCATGCATATTCTTCAAAATTTAGGTTTCAGTCTACTCTTTACAAGCCATGACCTACCAATTTAAAGCCTTTTGTTGTGTATTATTGTGATTAACTTAGGTGAGCAACAATGAAATGAAGACATTATGGTTGTTGATTTTAACATCTAATTATTTTCTTTTTCAAGTGTTATAGAAACTAAGAATTAATTTTTCCAATGAAGCTTACAATTGTATACCATAAAGAGTCCATCTTGGAAAAGCTAATAACTTCCAAGTAATAAGGTCTAGCTTTGATTGCTATTGGACTCACATTGAAATTCTGTTAACCTAATCTTTTTAATTACGTGGAATCACAAAAACAACAAAGCTTATGCATTGATTGTTTAATCTGTTGAGTTTTTTGTATGCTTTTTGGTCAGAACTTAGTTTACTTTTGCCTTTTCTAAATGCATCAATATATGCATGACTTCCGGAATCTTTATTGCTTTATCCTAGAATTTGTTCTAGGTTATAGGGCTTGGATATGACTTTTTATTTCTATATTGCATTTTGATTTACTAGATATGCCTGTTGTAGGGAAATATCTTTTTGAAAAGATATAAACAGAGAGAAATTGTTGTGTCATCGATGATGGAACTTATATAGCAATTGATATTTTTTGAAGGTAAAGATTGCAATATCTATGTTATTTAGCCAATATATATATATATATATATATATTTATATAATTTCTATGATTTGAATTTATAAAAAACCTGTGGCTACTTATTCCGTCATTGGTACTTTATTCTTAGTCTTTTTACATTCATAAATGTGATGTTTACAAATTATTTGATTCCAAAAAAATTTGTCACTGACAAACATTTAATAATTAGCACTTAATGGCCGTTAGCATTTTTGGTTATTTACTTATGTACAACTTTGAACAATTTTTAAGACTCTCACTTACAACTATACTTCTGTCAACTTTCAACAAATAAAATTTTCTTAATTAAATTCATTAAATTGTTCAAATTTTCTTTATATGTTTGTATGGTGTTTTCTATCAGAAGGCAGCTTGGGTTTTGAAAAGGTTTTCAAATTGGTTTTTAGTGAGTGAATAGTTTTGTATTACTAAAATAATTTAATTTTTAATTTAATTATAGATTTTTTTTTTTGAGGTTTGTTCAATGAATTGTATTTCTTCCTAATGTATCATATAATATTATATATTATGGTACACGTTATATGCTCAATAGCTTTTCCGTGCATCGCACGGGTTAGCGACTAGTTATTGTAATTATAGGTTAGGTGAGAAACTTAGATACACTATTTTAGATGGAGTATATTAGGCTTCCCGATTAAATTTCAACACTTGACTGCATTGATCAATAAGGTAAGACTAGTGCTATCTTTTAAAAAAAAATTATTTAATTAAAATATCAAATATTTGAATCCTATTGGAGAACATAATTTTAATTGTATAGAATCAAACTATAATAATAGTACTAAAAAAAAAATTCAAGTATTTTTTTTTCTTTTGAGAAAGAAAAAAGAATTCAAGTAGATAACTGTGTTTATAATTCTAAAATCGTGCTGTATAGAGCTATATATATGTAAACAATATTGATTAATACGCTAGCTGTGTGGTTCATAAAAAGATTCATAATACCATTACTTTCATCTCTCACTCTCTCTTTATATTCTTAGGAACCAAACACAGAGTGAGAGTAGAGGTTGAATCAGGATGGGAGAATACGGAAGGCAAGAAGGTGTTTGGAAACGAGGGTGCTCCTTCGCAACACACAAATTTCTCCCCGATGAATCTTTTCGTAGCTGGGGAAACTATGTGAGGGCGCTGAAGGACACACCACATAGGCTGAAAGATCGAATGCTGACTCGGTCGTTGGACGAGACGGAGCTTGTGGATTTGAAGGCACAGAGCCAGCACGAGATGAAGAAGACCTTGACGTGGTGGGACCTCATTTGGTTCGGCATAGGAGCCGTCATTGGAGCTGGGATTTTCGTCCTTACAGGGCTTGAGGCTCAACAACATGCAGGACCTGCTGTTGTATTGTCTTACGTCGTTTCGGGTATCTCTGCATTACTCTCTGTTTTTTGCTACACTGAATTCGCTATTGAGATCCCAGTTGCAGGTACCAATTCCATCCTTATTATCTAGCTCATTATTTTCTTTTTCCATTTTCAAATTTTGTTTTAATAATTTAATTTAGGGTTTGGTTTACTTCTCCATAGTTTTTGAATTGACATTTTGTTAGTTCTCATTAAAACAAGGGTTTAGATAGTGATTGGCGTAATAGTTTCTCATTAAAACAAGAGAAGATGTCCAGTCAAAAAATTGCTGGAATCAAGCCACACTCTTATTTATATTACTAGTATCATGATTATCTATCAAGTTTAAATGGGTTTTTTCTTTTTTCCAAAAAAAAAAAAAAAGTTTTAATGGTCATATAATTAGGCAGTAAACATAGGTTTTTTTTTTTTTTTTTTTGTGTGAAGGGGAGTCAACATAGGTGATCGCCTTATATTATTAAAAAAAAAAGATTTATGTCCTCTACTTTTTCACAACAAATTATAAGTAGTAGATTGTTATTAGGTATTACTAGTGGGCAAAAATGTAATTTCACTAGTAGGTTCAAATTTGAACCAGTAACAATTTATCTCCTTTTTTTTTATAAGGGAAATGCTCTAAAGACATTGATTTTGGAACTATTTTTAGAAATATTTTATAGAAAAATGATAAATAATTAATTTTGTTGACATTTTTTATATTTCTCACAAAAGAGTTATCAAAACTTTCCTAATATAATTTATTAACAATTACCCTTAAGTATCATGACCCATTTTATTATAAAAGTATTATGAACATGTTGTAAACATTAACTCCCATGTATAATTGGCTAATACGTAGGAAATTAAAGATTTGGCCATACGGCTTTGATTTTAATTGTTGGACTTAGAGAAATGTTTTTTTTTTTTTTTTTACAAGATAGAATTTCTACTCTAGTCTAATCTAAGTGTATATATCTATGAAGCTCTCTCCTGTAGACTTGAATCCCGCACTTAGCCCCCGCACCCCACAAGCACTTATACTTGTGGAGTGACTACCGCACCAAGGGTGCACGGTGGTAAAAATGAGTTTTTTTAAGTCAAGGAGGGGAGTATATTTTTTGATATGTTTAAGCTTTAGCCGTATCTATTGGAGGCCAGTTCAATGCTCTACAGATAGAGCTTTATTTATTTATTTATTTTAGGGGGTGTCAACTGTCAAGTATTTGGAAATGCATTTATTTGTCGATTTTTTTTTTTTTAACTTAATGATTGGAGAAAAAAACTTCTAACCCATTTTGTGACAATTTTTTTTTTTTTTAGTATTCTTTTGTGACTATTGATAAAATCATTTAGGTTTTTTTCAGTTATATATATGAATTTTTTTTTTTACATTATATAACCTATTTAATAACTTATGTGGTTTTCAAAAAAAAAAAAAAAAAAAAAACTTATGTGACTTATTTAAACAATACATGTAGTTGATTTAATAAACTACCGTTAGATAAGATTTCTTCTAATTGCTTTGAAGGAAAGCTTTTTGCACATTTCCATTAAGTCATCACTTGAGTCCCCTTTTTAATTATGGACCTGATTAATGGATGACCATATGAAATTTGTTAATATGTTATTTTAAAAAGTTTCGATACCACTCTTATAGAAAATATTAAAAAAAAAGTAATAATATTCACTTGAGCGCTTTTTTTAATTATGGATCTAGTTAACGAGTGCTCTTAGGAAATTTGTTAATATGTTATTTTAAGAAAGTTTTAATACTGATATTTTGGAAAATATAAAAAAAAAATTAACAATAATATATTGAGTGCTTAAACTAAGTTTTTAGACTAAATTTTGGATGTAGTTTTTAAGAAAATTTTGATACCACTTTTATGGAAAATATTTAAAAAAAAAAGTAATAATAATTGAGTGCTCAAAGTCTCAAACTAACCTTTTAGACTGAATTTTGGATGTCATTGTTCTTCAGTTTTTCTTTTGAATGAAAGTAAACTTTTTTTTTTTTTCACTTACTCACTTAGAAATATTAATTATTAGATATGCTTCCACTGAAGCTATCAGCTAAGGCACCTCCTTTAACCAGGGACGTACCAACCCGCCTAAACTTTGAGTGTACAATTTTTTTTTTTCATTTTATATTTTGTCTTAATGCATAATTTATATGGTTCTTGAATTTAAGAGTACAGTCAGTTTCTCAAGAAAAAAAAATTAAGAGTGTCCTTTTTATGATTGATTAGTTAGAATAATTTTCTGTCTGACTTTTAAATTTGGTTGCTCTAATTTGTATAATTTATAAAATATTAGTTTAAGTTGTTCTTTCTCAACGTGAGAGCTAGCTCAATAAACTGGTAGCTGTTTTTTTTTTTTTTTAATAATATAATATGGAGTTTTGGACCATATATTTTTGAATTCTGTCACCACTCAATATATTATATTTAATCGCGTATAATTTTGAATATGCTTTGGATAAAGGTCCAAAACCTGATTTTGAAATCCTAGTTTGTCATCATGAAATTGAAGTAATTTTTAGAAGTCCACACACGATTGGTCTTTTTCACAAGAATCGGAAGAAATCCATGCATTGGAAATCGATGCATGTGTTTAAGGCTACATTTGGTTCGATGTAAATCGAATTTCGAGTGTAAAATGAATTTAGGGGAAAATAAATTCCCGTAAAGAAAATAAAATCTAGGTGTTTGGTTCTGCAATGGAAAATAGTCCGAAAAATTATTTTCGGTGTTTGGTAACATTCTGAAAATGCTTTTTTCTTACAAATGCTTCACATTTTCTCAGCCATTTTCTCAGCTTCCAAACATATTTTATAATAAAAAATTTCAATATATAAACTTAAAAAAAAAACAAAAATCAAAACAAAATCATTCCTAAACTCAAACAATTCGGTCAAACTGAGAGAAGGAGGAAGAGATAGTGATAAAAAATTGAGGGAAAGGGACAGGTAGATTGTCAAAGAGAGAGATCGGTCATGGGTGGGTCATGGGTGACGATCTGGGCAGCGTGATCTTGGCTATGCTGGGGTGCGATCTTGGCGGCGTGATCTCGGAAATGAGGTTGAGTGAGAGAAGAGAAGAGAAGAAAAGGGAGATGGGTTTGAAGGGATGTGGATCGGGTATTGTAGAGGGTGGGTTTAAGAGAAGTGTTTCACCAGCAACGTGGGAGCGACGGATCGGAGATGTTGGAGGTGAGATGGGCTTCGCCGGCGAGAGGGAGAGTTTTGCCTTGGTAGATTGGGTACATTTGGAGCTCGAAGTGGGCAGAGGTGAGGTTGAGTGAGAGAAGAGAAGAAAAGGGAGAAAAATCACCGGTGCAGAGGGGAAAACAGTGACGCTACTCATCGAAGTGTGGGTGGACCTCGAACCGGCGTCGACGTGTGGGGTGGAGCTCTGTCTCCCTCTTGTTGGTGCATGGGGTGGAGTTGCAGAGCTTGGCGAGACGGACCATGTGGAGTGAAAAATTCCAGAAATGCTTTGAAGGTAAAATAACTCCTGCAAATGATTTCCAGATCTGAGGGGTTTATTTTACAGTCAACGGAAATGATTTTTCGTTTGACCAAATTTTACATGCACAACTAAACATGTAAAATGATTTCCTGAAATGCTTTTCAGGCAAAACAAACGGACCCTAAGCTCATCTTCTTAAAAGTTGAAGAAAAATATGCCCGTAAGTTTGTTAATACACCTTGTTATTCAGTGACGGCTCTAAGAATTTCTTTTAGGGTAGTTACTAAGATATTTAAATTATACAAAATCTAATAAAGAAATAAATTGAATATTTGATACAAGTGCGAGTCAAGTTGCTAAAGAGAGCAAAATTGTTGCAACTATAAAGCCAAAAATAAAGAGTATAACTATCGTCATCATCAAAAAGAATTCACAATATTTTTCTTGGTACCATTTTTTAAAGAAAAATGAAATTAGAGATTATTTTTATAAATAGGTTAAATGAGCTACAAATTTGAATAGTTAGCGATATTTATCTTTTTGTTGAATAATATGTTCACTTGTTATTGTTTGATCTTATCTTGTTTTTGTTTGGTTTATGTTTGTTATTATTTGGCTAATATTTATTGTTGTTATTTAAGTTTTTTTATTTATTTTATAAAAGTGATTAAGGATTTTGTTAGAGGGACATAACTAATTTTGGAATAATGCTACATCCACAATATTTTTACAATAAATCTTTTGCAAAAAACTATTATTGATGGTAAAAAAATAATATCAATATTGGACTCAAATTAGAAACAGTAACAACTTACCACATTAAATTTTTTGTGAAATTATTATGAAAACATTGTAAATGTAACATTACTCTTATTTTTATTGAACCCAAATTTTTATAATTCTCAAGTTAGCGTGTTCAATATTTTTATTAAGGTAATCACAATAAGTAAGTTTAGTATATAATATATTTTTAGCAAGTATATATATACTTTTTTTTATTTTGCAAGTCAGGGTGGTCTTGTGACCACCCTGACTAGCATGTGGAGCTGCCAATGTTGATATTGATATAATAATTTACACGAAAAGAAGGATGTGTCCTGAAATAAAGCTGGCTTTTACGTAAATGACTCTTGTAAATTAAGAGGGTTTTTGTGATGAATACCACAACAAAATAAGGTGTAGTTTAGGTTTATTAATAGTGTGAAATGCTTGTGTCTGCAATTAGCCATGTATAACCAAAACAAAAGAAGTAGAGAAAGAAAAAGCTTTCAACCTTTTGATTGACAAAATCTAATAATTGATTAAGTAGGTAATTAGAACGAGAAAGTTTAGGGACACACAAAGCAATCTGTAGAATAATAATATGTTTGACTTTTTGTTTCTTCTCCCCTTTTCTATGGAAGTTTGGCTCCTCAGACAATTAAAATGTAATGTGTTTTATTAATTGAAAAAAATTACACATATTAATATATTGATATATATATATATATATATATATATAACGTGAGGATAGAGAAAATTCATTTTCAAATACATAATTCACATGGATAAATTCCATTCAAGATAACCAAGTTTTTTTTTTTTAATACAAGATAGAAATATTATTTTAGCCTAATCTATGCGTATATGTGTGTGAAACTCATTCTTGGATACTTGAACCCTGACCTTTGCTCCTCACACCCAACAAGCACTTATACTTGTGAAGTGACTATCGCACCAAGGGTATGCGGTCAAGATAACCACGTTTATTACACACTTTTATCACTCAAAACATACTATATATTTTAAAAAATTGTTTTTTGTCATTCATTTGAATTATTCCATAGTTATAATAATTGGAAAATGGAGATCTGAACGTGCTATAAATATCAGGAAGTTTTAATTGAACTTGACATGTCTTGTGTTACTTGAATGCTAAAAAAAAAAGGATAAAATACAAATAGTTTTGATTTAATACTTTCTTGATCTTAGAAATATTGTCGATTTATTTGTTAATTGCTTGTCAATGGGAATTCATAACAACATCCTTTACCTTGACACATGCACGGTTGTACAAAAATTATGTGTCCGGCCCTTCAATAATTAGAACAAATTAACATATATGGTTAAATAATATGGTTAAGCTAACAAGTTGCATTCCTTTCAGGTGGATCATTTGTCTATTTAAGGGTTGAACTGGGTGATTTCGTGGGCTTCGTCGTTGCCGGAAACATCCTACTCCAGTGCGTGATTGGTGGAGCAGCGGTTTCCCGTTCTTGAACATCCTACTTTGCCACACTCTTGAACCACCAGCCAAATGATTTCCGCATTGTAGCCCATAGTTTATCACCAGACTTCAGATACCTCGACCCCATTGCCATTGTTGTCTTGGCTACCATTTGTGTTATGGCTGTTGTGAGCACAAAGGGCTCCTCAATATTCAATTACATTGCCACCATTATCCATATTGTTGTCCTTCTCTTCATCATCATTGCAGGCCTTACAAAAGTTGACACCAAAAATTACAGTGATTTTGCACCATTTGGCGTTCGTGGCATCTTTCAAACATCAGCAGTGCTTTTCTTTGCCTATCTTGGATTTGATCTTATCTCAACTGTGGCTGAGGAAACAAAGAATCCCGGTCGGGACATTCCTATTGGTCTTGTTGGCTCAATGTTGATTGTTACGTTGGTATATTGTTTACTAGCTATGGCACTATGCCTAATGCAACCTTACAAAGATATTGATGTAGATGCACCATTTTCTGTGGCATTTGAAGCCATAGGTTTGGGATGGGCTAAGTACATAGTTGCTGCTGGTGCATTGAAGGGAATGACAACAGTTTTGCTTGGAGCAGCAGTGAGTCAAGCTCGATATCTCACACATATTGCACGTACACACATGATGCCCCCATGCCTCGCCATTGTGAATGAGAAAACTGGGACTCCTCTCAATGCCACAGTGGTCATGCTTTCAGCCACGGCAGTAATTGCCTTCTTCACATCGCTTGGGATTCTCTCAAACTTGCTCTCAATCTCCTCACTGTTTATCCTCATGCTTGTGGCTATTGGCCTTCTTGTGCGTCGATACTATGTTAGTGGGGTGACAACAAAAGCAAACCGTATCAAGTTCATTGTGTTTCTTGCCCTTATTCTTGGATCTTCAATTGGCACTGCTATTTATTGGGCCTCATCTACTGATGGTTGGATTGGGTACGCAATAACACTACCAATTTGCCTCTTGTCAATTTTCGGGCTTCGGCTCTTTGTTCCACAGGCCAGGGAACCAAAATTTTGGGGTGTACCATTGGTACCATGGCTGCCATCATTATCAATTGCCCTCAACATTTTCCTTCTTGGGTCTATAGATAAAAAATCGTTCGAAAGGTTCGGGATATTTACTCTAGTAATGATTGTTTGCTATTTCTTTTATGGATTACATGCGTCCTATGACACAGCTAAGGAAGATAGCAGTGCCAAACCGATGAAAAATGTTGAAGAGAGGGCCTTGAATTAGAGAAGTTAATAAGAAATGTGTGATGCATATGTTTATGCAATTTCTGTTCATATTGTTTATCCAAAATAAATAAATAAAAAAAGTTTATGTTCATATTATGAAGGAGATGATGTGTTCATGAAAGAAAAGATAAATTCTCTTTCTAGGCTTTTGTTACTTTTTTTTTTTTTTTTTCCTACTGGTTTCGTTGCAATGTAATTCTTTTGTAGTAATGTTGAAAAAATTCCACTTTTTTTGTAAATTTCATTCACACATTAAAGTAACAAGAACGAATTAAATTGCCCTTGTATGAAAAAAGCATTTTATGTCCAAACTTTTTTAGAATGTAGGGAGTAGGATGTCTTCTAGCTAACCAAAAGCCCATGTTAGTATATTTTGCCTATCAATTACCCCATAATTATATACAGTGATTGTGTTCCATCATCCAAAAAATATGACCATGTTTACTTTGGGTCCCAAATAAGAGGTGTGGGCTCCATGGAAGGAATTATTTCTCCTCTCATAAGAGGTGTGGACTCCACTTATGGGTCCTAAATGAGACCCACATCCACTTGTGAGGGAAGAAAGGACTCCACCAACAGATATATTTTCCCAATTTTTGGAAGGTCTATCATTGCATGAAAGGAGGTGTGTAGTACATTAAGTGAATAAGATAATTCTAGCAACTTTTTTTACTAGGATAATTTCACCGTTGTAGTAAATTAGACAGATTTTCAGTAATTATTAGAAGCAGCATCTACTAACAGAAGTAACAAACTACTACACTAATTCTACTTGACCAAGAGTCTTCTACAACTCTAATGCTAAACTGCAAGTCGTAGTATTGTCGTTGTAGAGTTGGGATTTTGGACCAATAGTTAAACACATCACAACAATTCTTTGCTAAGGATTAGCAAATATCATATGATTAGACAAGGATAAGTAATGAAAGTGAATTTCTATTTACTTTATCTTACTCGAAATGACCGAGGAGCCATTACACTTAGTAAAAAAAGTAAGAAACAACACGTGTTTTCCCTATTTTCTCTCTCTTTCACTCAAAATCTGATTCTTGTTCTTTGGGCATCTCTATTCTTTTATAGTGTCTCAACTTTGATTTAGGGCCTCCTCTTGGATGGTTGATGACCCTTGATAAAGATACTTATCACATCCTTCCTTTCCCTTCCTTTTGAGGCCATGCTGAGTAAGTAACAAGCTCTGATGGCACCGTTCAAGTATCATTTAACCATTAATGTAGCTAGTTTAGTTGGCAATGCATTTAATGCGAAGGTGACATGCTGAGTAAGTAACAAACTGTGATGGCACTGTTCAAATATCATTCAGCCATTAATATGGCTAGTTTAGTTGGTGTAGTGCACTTAATGCAGAAGTGATAACACCTTTGTTAGGAAGTTTCCTTCACCACCTATCTTGGGTAATTATTGTTACCTTCTTCAGGCTGAGGCATTCACTTTGACCTTGAACCTATTACCTCCTCGAGTAGTCTTTCTCCTTCGCTAGGCCTACGAGTTCTCAGAATTAATATTTAATTCAAGCCAGTTGATTCCCTTGATGTGGATGCATGAAAATTATTACCCTTTTTTTTTGTTGGGAAACATAATTACTCTTCATTTTCTTTCTAAAGTTATTATTTGACAAAATTTTAAAAAAAAAATGTTATTAGATAGTAAGTTGAAGAAATCTTCCTTCAAATTAACTTTAAGAAAAATTATATCCTTTTTTAAAGTTGCTCCAACTCACGGTGATTCATAAACTCAACAACCAACACATTATTACTTATTAATAGGCCAACTAAAAATATATGTTGTGATGTAGATTCATTGTTAAGTGACACTTTTTAATCTTTCCAATATGGATGTCTAGGTTCAAATTGCCTCTCTTTATTGTAATTATAGGTTGGATAAGAAACTTAGATACATTATTTTAGGTGGAGTATATTAGGTTTTTCAATTAAATTTCAACACCTGACTGCATTGATCGATAAGGTAAGACTAGTGCTATCTTTCTAAAAAAAATATTTAAATTAGAATATCAAATATTTGAATCCAATTGAAGAACCTAATTTAAATAGTATACAATCAAATTATAATAAGAGTACTAAAAAAAATTGATCTGTCTGATGACTGTGTGGTTCATAAAAAGATTCGTTAGCCTGATGACTGAGTTTTATTCTCTTAATTAATACGCTAGCGGTGTGGTTCATAAAAAGATTCGTTAAACTATTACTTTCAGCTCTCTCTTTCTCTCTATATTTTTGGGAACCAAACAGAGAGAGAGAGAGTAGAAGTTGAATCAGGATGGGAGAATATGGAAGGCAGGAAGGTGCTTGGAAACGAGGGTGCTCGTTCGCAAAACACAAATTTCTCCCCGATGAATCTTTTCATAGCTGGGGAAATTATATGAAGGCGTTGAAGGACACACCACATAGGTTGAAAGATCGAGTGCTGACTCGGTCGTCGGAGGAGACGGAGCTTATGGATATGAAGGCACAGAGCCAGCACGAGATGAAGAAGACGTTGACGTGGTGGGACCTCATTTGGTTCGGCATAGGAGCTGTGATAGGAGCTGGGATCTTCGTCCTTACAGGGCTTGAGGCTCAACAACATGCAGGACCTGCTGTTGTATTGTCCTACGTCATTTCGGGTATCTCTGCATTGCTCTCTGTTTTTTGCTACACTGAATTTGCCGTTGAGATCCCAGTTGCAGGTACCAATTCCATCCTCATTATCTAGCTCATTATTTTTTTTTTTCTTTTTTCAAATTTATTAGTAATCTAGTTAATTTTTGGTTTGGTTTACTTCTCGGTAGTTTTTGAATTTGACATTTTGTTAGTTCTCATTAAAACAAAGGTTTAACTAATGGTTAACGAGACAGTTTCTCATTAAAACAAAAGAAGATGTTCAGTCAAAAAACTACTAGAGGTAATTAAGCCACACCCTTATTTATATTAGGCTAAATTTCAAAATTTACTCTCTAAGTTTCACTACCTTTCACTTTAGTCTTCTAAATTTGAAACCTATCATTTAAGTTCTCTAAGTTTCAAAACACCCCAATTTAGACTTCTGTTATCTTACCATCCACTTCTGCCATTAAATTACCAAAACTACGACGTTTTTCCTTTAAAAAAAATTAATTTTTATTTAATTATTTATTTTGTAAAAAATATTAATTAAAAATCCAAAAATTAAAAACAAAAACCAATTCGATAAACCCACCCTCCTCGTAAAAAAATAAAAATAAAAATAAAAACCCACCCCCATTCCTAATCTTTTGCCAATTAGAACCCATTAAGCTTTGTGATATAGTAACATATTTTAAGAATTCAGTTCCATAAAAGGCTTGATCTTTGCTATTCCTCTATCAATGGCTTTCTTGTACTGTTTTCAGACCCGAACTGGACCGGGATAACTAAGAACCGGATTGAAAACCGATTTTTTAAGCATAAAGAACCAGGCATTTACCTTAATTCCGTGAACACCTTTAACCGAAATAAGAAAAAAAAATAAAAAATCAGAAAATGCGCTCACCAGGTTTAGAACCTAGGCACTGTTAGAGTTGAAGCTAGAGCCTAACCACTCAGCTAAGCTGATGCTCAATAATAACCAAAAAAAAAAAAATACTTAAAGTAAACTTAACGCAATTTTTTTTTTTTATAAAAACAATTTAACACAACTCTATTCTGCATAATTAAATTATCCATCTCTTACAAGGAATATTTAAAAAAATTATAATTAAAATCCTTCAAAAATATTCAATTTTACTTCAAAAATTAATCATAAATTTTAATATTTTCATGGTTATTATTTTATTTTATTAACTTTCTTATTTAATTATTAAATATATGCTTGAAAATCATTAAATTTCCCTCACATATGTAGATATATTAGTCAATTTGGCTAGTTTTATTAATTTAATATATTTATTTATAATTTAAATAATTATTAAATTAATTATGACGTCATCACAGTTCGACCTCAGTTCAACCCTGGTCTAACCTTAAAAATCTCGAACCTCTCTCTTTTACTGTTCATTGAACGGTTCGGGTTTCAAAACCATGCTTTCTTGTAGATAATGTCAGTGGAGTGAAACTCATAGCCAGACTCATCATCACAGGTAAGTTTCCAGACAACTTCAAGAGTGAGAACTTCACCATGGATCCTATGATATCTGTCGTTCATGGAGGAGTTATATAACTCAATCTCAATCTCCTTCCCCCTCTCAATCTCAGTCTACTTCTCACTCTCCTTCTCTCAATTTTCAGGTTAGGGTGTGGTTTTGGGCGTGGGTTTTTTTTTATTGATTTTATGGGAAGGGTGGGTTTACCAAATAGGTTTTTTTTTTTTTTTTTGGAATTTTTTAATTAATGTTTTTTAGGAAATAAATACTAAAATAAAAATTAAATTTTTAATTAAGGGCAAAACAACGTAGTTTTGGTAATTTAACGATAGAAGTGGATGGCAAGATAGAATTCTAAATTGTGGTGTTTTAAAACTTAGAGGACTTAAATGACAGATGACAAATTTAAAGTACTGAAATGAAAGGTAGTGAAATTTAAAGGGTGAGTTTTGAAATCTGGCCTCTATATTACTAGTATCATGATTACCTATCAAGTTTTAATGGTCATTTTTTTTCTCCAAAAAAGAAGTATTAATGGTCATTTAATTAGGCAGTTAACATAGGTGATTGTCTTATATATTAACGCTCTGTTTGTTTCAATAATGATATTTTCTAGAAAATGAGTCATTTTCTAAAAAACATTTTCTATAAAACTATTCATTTTTTCAATGTTTGGTAGAAATTTTAAATGAATTGAAAAACATCCTCCTAACTTCCCTTATTTAGCTTGCTATGAGATATAATTTTTTTCCAAAAAAATTAAATGGAAAACAATCCATAAAAATAAGCCATACTTTTTATGTTAACTAAAGATAGTTTTCCTTTGACTTATCTTTTTTTATGTTACCAAACACTGGAAAACACAAAAAACTATCTTTACACATGATTTTCTATCGAAACAAACAATGCTTGAAAAAAATAAAAAATAAAGATATATGTCCTCAAAATTTTCACAACAAATATTAAATAGCAAGTTGTTATTGACTATTACTGGTGGGCAAAAATATGATTTCATTGATAGGTTCAAATTTGAACTAATAACAACTTATCACCTATTTTTTATTGAGGAAATGTTAAATAATGCCCTAAGGGCATTAGTTTTGGAACTATTTTTAGAAATATTTAACGGAAAAATGATAAAATAGTTAATTTTGATAAAAATGATGTTAAAACTTTCCTAATATAATTTATTAACAATTTCTCTAAGTTGCATGACTCCTTTCATTATTAAAGTATTATAAAAAGGTCATGGATATTAACTTCCATATTTAATTGGCTAATATGTAGGAAATTAAAGATTTGGCCGTGCGGCTTCGATTTTAATTGTTGGACTTAGAGAAATGGGTTTTTTAAGTCTTTTTTTTTTTTGAGAAATGGGTTTTTTAAGTCGAGGAGGGAGTATATTTTTTGATATGTTTAAGCTCTGGCCGTATCTATTGGAGGCCAGTTCAATGCTCTACAGATAGAGCTTCATTTATTTATTTTAGGGGGTGTCAAGTATTTGGAAATGCATTTATTTATTGAAATTTTTTTAACTTAACGATTGGAGAAAAACTTTTCTAACCCATTTTGTAACATTTTTTTTTTTTTTTTGAAAATTGTTTTGTGACAATTGATAGAATCATTTAGGTGTATTTTCAGTAATACATATGAATTTTTTTAACATTATATAACTTTTCTAACTCAATATATTATATTTAATCACGTGTTATTGTGAATATGCTTTGGATAAAGGTGCAAAAGCCGATTTTGAAATCCTAGTTTGCCGTTATGAAATTGAAGTAATTTTTAGAAGTCTACACACAATTGGTCTTTTTCACAAGATCGAATCGGAAGAAATCCATGCACATGCTCTTATTTTAATCCTACTAGACCTTTGTTTCGGCTAATGTGATAAAGTTCATTTTCTTAAAAGTTGAAGAAATCTATGCCCGTAAGTTTGTTAATACACCTTGACATTGATACAATAATTTCCGCGAAAAGAAGGATGTGTCCTGAAAATAAAGCTGGCTTTTACGTAAATGATTCCTGTAAAGAGGGTTTTTGTGATGAATACCAAAACAAAATAAGGTGTAATTTAGGTTTATTAATAGTGTGAAATGCTTGTGTCTGCAAGTAGCCATGTATAACCAAAACAAAATAATTAAGTAAAGAAAGATAAAGCTTTCAACCTTTTGATTGATAAAATCTAATAATTGATTAAGTTAGTAATAATCAGAACGAGAAATTTTATGGACACAAAGCAATCTGTAGACTAATAATATGTTTGACTTTTTTTTTCCTTCTCCACTTTTCTATGGAAGTTTGGCTCCTCAACAATTGAACTGTAATGTTTTTTTATTAATTGGAAAAAAAATTACACATATTAATACATGCATGTTGTTGGAAAATTTGGTTTTGCGTCTTATACAAAATACACAACGGAAACAACAATCACGGATCTACTTTATTCATGAGAGATAACATGTAACCTTGAATTATAGAACAAAGAATAGAAAGCGTACCTTGGTGCGGTGAAATTCAAAACAAAAGATTAGAAGTACTTGGAAACACTTTTAATCTTCACTCTAATTCTATTTAATACCCAAGAAGTGTGATCTCTCAATCAGTTTTCAATGAGAGAATAGGAGAGTATCCAACACTCACATACAAACCATTTCATTTCTTGTATGATCTTAATGAAAGACCCTTATGAAAAGTTTTATTTAAATTATGTATATTTCTCTCCTTATATATAACTGATTATCTAATTGAGCTAACCTTTTGAGTCATTCCAATTAGGCTCTAGTGTGTGGCTTGGAGTGGACCAAAAGGGAACAAATAAGACTCTAGCTCCAATGGGCCTTAAGCTTTTCTGTCAACTCTTGACAAGTCCAAAGTTACCATTAATTATATTCCATACCACTATAAGAATATAATTGCACTCTAGGCCTTATTAATAAATTATATCCCAAAACTTTATTATACATGCAACACCCCTTCATTAAAATATTCGTAGTAATACAAAGTCATGAATATAGACTGCCACTTTGAAGATTACTACATCTTAATCCTTGAGTAACTGGTTTAATCCTTTATGTTATTTATCATATATTTATGAAATCCAATTCCATAAATATATACTTTAGTAACTCCTTACTAAAGTGGTTAGACCCAACACTCTAAATAATCAAACCCATTAAACTTATCTCAAGGGAATATTTTATATCTCCGTTAAGAGATTATGAATTTCATCTTGAGAATATATGTTCCATGATTCCATCAACACTAAATGTGGCTACCCAACATACTAAGGTTTTGACTGTAACTTATAGATCTCACTCTTGATATATCAAAACAACCTACATCTCATGATCAGGTCCATTATTCTCTCAGGATTTAGAGTTGATGAAAATAGAAGTTGTGAGATTTATTATGAAATTCAATTCCATAAATATATACTTTTCCTTACTAAAGTGGTTAGACCCAACACTCTAAATAACTAAACCCGTTAAACTTATCTCAAGGGAATATTTTATATCTCCGTTAAGAGATTATGAATTCCATCTTGAGAATATATGTTCCTTGATTCCACTAACACTAAATATGGCTACCCAACATACTGAGGTTTTGACCGTAACTTATAGATCTCATTCCTAATAGATCAAAACAACCTACATCTTATGATCAGGTCCATTATTCTCTCAGGATTTAGAGTTGATGAAAATAGAAGTAGTGAGATTCATTATTCATTTGACAGTCGTTAGGAGAATAATAAATCTCACAGCGGCCCAGTTCAATATATCTTAACTCTTAAAACATATCAACATATCATCTAGAAGTCTTCACTTCCATGATCAAAACAAATCATCTTAGTTGATATGTTATAGTCTTTGCAGATGAAACGTCCAATTTCATCACTGACTACAAACTACATTGTGAGTTTACAAAGAACTTGCAATTTATATCTTCCGTGACTTTTCACATAAATCGCATATTATCCATCTCATGGACTAAGATAATGTCTCATTAGTTCATTTATATATAGTCTCATATAATTAAACAATTTAATTATTTATGACATGTCAATAAATTAGATTTTAAGACATAAACCCCAACACATGTATACATATATAACGTGAGAATAGAGAAAACTCCTTTTCAAATACATAATTCACATGGATAATACCATTCAGAATAACCATGTTTTATTACACAGTTTTATCGCTCAAAGCATATTATATATTTTAAAAAAAATTGTGTTATGTCATTCATTTTAATTATTTCATAGTTATAATAATTGGAAAATGGAGATCTAAACGTGTTATAAATATCAGGAAGATTTAATTGAACTTGACATGTCTTGTGTTACTTGAATGCTAAAAAAAAATGATAAAATACAAATAGTTTTGATTTAATACTTTCTTGATCTTAGCAATATTTTCGATTTATTTTGTTAATTGCTTGTTAATAGGAATTCATAACAACATCTTTTACCTTGACAAGCACGGTTGTACAAAAATTGTGTCCGACCCTTCAATAATCAGAACAAATTAACATATATGGTTAAATAATATGGCTAAGCTAACAAGTTGCTTCCTTTCAGGTGGATCATTTGCCTACTTAAGGGTAGAGCTGGGTGATTTCATGGGCTTCATCGTTGCCGGAAACATCCTACTCCAGTGTGTGATTGGTGGAGCAGCGGTTTCCCGTTCTTGGACATCCTACTTTGCCACACTCTTGAACCACCAGCCAAATGATTTCCGCATTGTAGCCCATAGTTTATCACCAGACTACAGATACCTCGACCCCATTGCCATTGTTGTCTTGGCTATCATTTGTGTTATGGTTGTTATGAGCACAAAGGGCTCCTCAATATTCAATTACATTGCCACTATCATCCATATTGCTGTCCTTCTCTTCATCATCATTGCAGGCCTTACAAAAGCTGACACCAAAAATTACAGTGACTTTGTACCATTTGGCGTCCGTGGCATCTTTCAAGCATCAGCAGTGCTTTTCTTTGCCTATCTTGGATTTGATGTTATCTCAACCATGGCTGAAGAAACAAAGAATCCCAGTCGGGACATTCCTATTGGTCTTGTTGGCTCAATGACGATTGTTACATTGGTATATTGTTCACTAGCTATGACACTATGCCTAATGCAACCATACAAAGATATCGATGTAGATGCACCATTTTCTGTGGCATTTGAAGCCGTAGGTATGGGATGGGCTAAGTACATAGTTGCTGCTGGTGCATTGAAGGGAATGACAACAGTTTTACTTGCAGCAGCAGTGGGTCAAGCTCGATATCTCACACATATTGCACGTACACACCTGATGCCCCCATGCCTCGCCATTGTGAATGAGAAAACTGGGACTCCTCTCAATGCCACAGTGGTCATGCTTTCAGCCACGGCAGTAATTGCCTTCTTCACATCGCTTGGGATTCTCTCAAACTTGCTCTCAATCTCCACACTGTTTATCTTTATGCTTGTTGCTATTGGCCTTCTTGTGCGTCGATACTATGTTAGAGGGGTGACAACAAAAGCAAACCGTATCAAGTTCATTGTGTTTCTTGCCCTTATTCTTGGATCTTCAATTGGCACTGCTATTTATTGGGCCTCATCTACTGATGGTTGGATTGGTTACGCAATAACTCTACCAATTTGGCTCTTGTCAACTTTCGGGCTTCGGCTTTTTGTTCCACAGGCCAGGGAACCAAAATTTTGGGGTGTACCATTGGTACCATGGCTGCCATCATTATCAATTGCCGTCAACATTTTCCTTCTTGGGTCTATAGATAAAAAATCGTTCGAAAGGTTCGGGATATTTACTCTAGTAATGATGATTTACTATTTCCTTTATGGATTACATGCGTCCTATGACACAGCTAAGGAAGCTAGCAGTGCCAAACAACTGAAACATGTTGAAGAGGGGGCCTTGAATTAGAGAAGTTAATAAGAAATGTGTGATGCATATGTTTTTTTAATTTCTGTTCATATTGTTTATCCAAAAAAAAAAAAAAAGTTTATGTTCATATTATGAAGGAGATGACGTGTGTTCATGAAAGAAGAAATAAATTCTCTTTCTAGGCTTTTGTTACGTTTTTTTTTTTTTTTTTTTTCCCTACTGGTTTCGTTGCAATGTAATTCTTTTGTAGTAATGTTGAAAAAATTCCACTTTTTTTGTAAATTTCATTCACACATGAAAGTAACAAGAACGAATTAAATTGCCCTTGTATGAAAAAAGCATTTTATGTCAAAACTTATTTTTAGAATGTAGGAAGTAGGATGTCTTCTAGCTAACCAAAAGCCCATGTTAGTATATTTTGCCTATCAATTACCCCATAATTCTATACAGTGATTGTGTTCCATCATCAAAAAATATGACCATGTTTACTTTGATTTTTGGACCAATTTTAGGAAAAATTATCATGGAAGGAATTATTTCGCCTCTCATGAGAGGTGTGGGCTCCACTTATGGGTCCCAAATGAGACCCACATCCTCTTGTGAGGGAAGAAATGACTCCACCAACAATTATAATAATTTTCCCAATTTTTGGAAGGTCTATCATTGCATGAAAGGAGGTGTGTAGTACACTAAGTGAATAAGATAATTCTAGCAACTTTTTTTACTAAGATAATTTCACCGCTGTAGTAAATTAGATAGTTTTTCAGTATTCATTAGGAGCAGCATCTACAATTAGAAGTAACAAACTACTACATATTCTACTTGACCACGTGTCTTCTATAACTCTAATGCTAAACTGCAAGTCGTAGTATTGTCGTTGTAAAGTTAAGCAGCATCTTTCTTCTTTAATATTAACTTCCTTTAATACTCTCAAATAACTAAAACTTTCCTTGAAATTTTCATTTTGAGAAGCCTCAAGAATGAGAATTCCAATAATCCAAATCCCATATTGAATTTCTTATTAATTACAACTAGCTTTTGCTCATTCTCAAAATCACCTCAGCTCCTATACATCTCAAGCAAAGTATGAAAGCAGTATCATAATTTGAAGCCAAAAAAAAAATTTGCCAGCTTTTGATTTTGATTTTGATTTTGATTTTTTTGAGAAGGAAGCTTTTAAATTGATCTTCTCCATAAACTATCTTTTAATTATTTATTTATTTTGGTGTGCGTTTTGGGATATAACTATGTGAAACATGAGTCCAAGTGTACTCGAGAGTTGAGATACCATGTGAAACATGATGACGTGTAATTTCATCGAACTCATGATGAGAGTTTATTGATCTCATGATCCTCTCATGAACCCAATCCCAGCCGTCCAACTAGATTCTTCGTTTGAAAGATTCTATATAAATGCGAATCTTTTGGCAGTTATGAAAAACACTGCTTTAATAATTATACTTTAATGTATTTTCTTCAATTTATAATTACTGTGTCTAAACCAAGTTAATTAATAAAACTACTGCTATAATTACTACCTAATTTACTTTGATGTATAAGTACGACTTTCTAAACCAAGTTAATTACTACAAAGACTATGCTAATTAATAAAATAACGCTATAAATTACTGGGCTTGAATGAGTTTTTTTTCTATCTTTTTTTCTTTTTCTTGTTTTAACAACTCAGACAAATAGCTCATATCAGAATATCTCTCTTTAACCCGCTTCTTTTCCACCGATCATTAGAGAAACTCTCGGATCATTCAAGTCACCTTAAATTCTTTTTTTTTTTTTTTTTTCTATTTATTCTTTTCACATTTCTTGAATCTTTGACTTTTCAAGTTTCATTTTAACAAATCTCGTAACCATATATTAGTGTACTTATTTAAAGTAACATTTCTTGAAAAATAATTGTTCCTAAGAATTAGCATTTAATTCAAGCCAATTGCTTTCCTTGATGTGAGTGCACGAACATAATTACTCTTTGTGTTCTTTTTAAGAATTATTATTTGACAAAATTTTTAGGAAAACAAATTTTAAGTTATTATTTAGTAAGTTGAAGAAATCTTCCTTCAAATTTCCTTTAAAAATCTTACTAAAAAAAAAACTTTAAAAAAACTATGTCATTTTTAAAGTAGCTTTCAAAGATAGATTTTAAAGTACAAAGTTTTTTTTTTCCCCCCTAAAATGGGTTAAAAAAATTTTCTCCAACACATTACTCATTAATAGGCCAACTAAATATACATGTAATGACATAGGTGCTTTATTAAGTGACACATTTTAATTTTTCCAATAGTAGGAATGTCCATGTTCAAATTGCATTTCTCCGTTGTAATTATGAGTTGGTAAAATTTAAATACAGTATCTTAGGTGGTAGTATATTAGATTTCCTAATTAAATTTCAACACTTGGCTGCATTGAGCAAAAAAAGAAAAATAATGATATCTATTTTAAAGAAAATTAAATATTTGAATTCCATTAAAGAACCTAATTTAGACCATATATAATCAAATTATAATAATAGTAATAAAAAAGAATACAGCTAGATAAATGTATTTATAATTGTGGCCAGAATTGCCGTTTAGAGCTGTTATATAATATATACAATATATATTTATACCCTACCAGTGTCCTTCAAAAATAGATTCATTATACTCCTGTCATCTCTCTCTTTCTTTCTCTATATTCTTGGGAAACAAACAGAGAGAGAGAGAGAGAGTAGAGTTTGAATCAAGATGGGAGAATACAGAGGAGACGAAAGTGTTCGGAGAAGAGGGTGCTCATGCACAAAAGACGATTTTCTCCCCGATGAATCGTTTCGGAGCTGGGGAAATTATGTGAGGGCGTTGAAGGACACACCACATAGGCTGAAAGATCGAGTGCTGAGTCGGTCGTCGGACGAGACGGAGCTAGTGGACGTGAAGGCACGGAGCCAGCACGAGATGAAGAAGTCGCTGACGTGGTGGGACCTAATGTGGTTCGGTATAGGAGCTGTCATTGGAGCTGGGATCTTCGTCCTCACGGGGCTTGAGGCTCGAGATCACGCAGGACCTGCGGTTGTATTGTCCTACGTCATTTCGGGTATCTCTGCATTGCTCTCTGTTTTTTGCTACACCGAATTCGGCGTTGAGATCCCAAGTGCAGGTTTGTACCATCCTTATTTTCTAGCCCTTTGTTTTTTTGTCTTTTTGCTAATTTTTAATTTTTGTAGTAATCTATCTATCAAGTTTTAATGGTCATTTAATTAGGAAGTTTTAATGGTCATGTCAATCGGGTGTTATTTATCATTTAATTTATAAGTTTTTATTTTATACATTATATATTTTAAACTACAAAAACTTGAATTTAAACAACTAATTGATAACATGACTATGAATCTTTGATTACTTTAAAATTTAGCAAACATAGAAAATATATGAAGATAATGTAATCTAATTGTAGATTTGTCAAAATTCGTTTTAATTTAAAAATATTTAATGTAACATTACTTAAAATTACACTAGTTATAACTTGAACTCACCGGACCTTAATTTTAATTGTTGGCGATGAAGAAATGGTTTTCTTAAGTTAAGGATTAAGGAGGGAGTAGTTATTTTGATATGTTTAGGCTTTGATAGAGCTTAATTTATTTGTTTATTTTAAGGGGTGTCAATTGTCAAGTATTTGGAAATGCATTATTTACCGAATTTTTTTTTTAACTTAATTGGATTGGAGGAAAATTCTTCCAACTTATGTGTGGCAATTAATAAAACTATTTAGGTGTACTTTAGTTATATGACTTATTTAATAACTCACGTGACTTATTTATATAATACAAATGGATGATTCTATAAATTACCATTAGATAAGATTCATTCAAATCGCTTTGAAGGAAAACTTTATGCACATTTCTATTAAGTTGTCACTTGAATCCCATTTTTAATTATGTATTTGGTTGTCAAGGGTCTTGAAACTGAATTGCCACCTCTCTATGCATAAACTGCTTAGGGATCTAACGGTTTAAAGGTTCAAGCTACGGGTTAGCAACATGTTGTAATAATTTCTCAAAAAAAAAAAAATTATGTGTCTTATTAATGGACACTTTTAGGGCATTTATTAATAAACTATTTTAGAAAATTTTTTATACAACTTTTATGGAGAGTATAAAAAACTGTAAATGTGTGTGTGTGTATATATATATATATATATATATATTCAGATACTTTTTTCTCTTTTTAAAAAGCTTTCATAATGCTTTTAAAAGATCCATTAATTTTTTTTCTTTTAATTTTTATCATTATTATTATTATTATTACTGAAACCACTTTTTATAAAAGAACCAATTTGAAAATAATGAAAAGTACTAATAATTGAGCGTTCAAACTAACTTTTTAGACTTAATTTTGGATATTGTTGTTTTTCGGTTTTTCTGCCCGATGAAAGTAAACTTAACTTTGAGTTTTTACAACTTTTGTTTTCTTTTTTATTTTTTTTCCTAATGGTTATTAAATTTAAGAGTGTCCTTTTTATATTGATAAGTTAGAATTTTCTGATGACGTTTTTAGAGCATTCGCATAAACTTGGGCAAAAATTATTCTCTATATTAGAATAAAAACTTACTTTTTCTATTTTACATACTCACTTTTCAAAACACCTCATAACAAAAATCATCTATTTTACATTATATTTCATTAAAATATCAATTTTCTTGATTTTTTTAATTGTTTATATTTCTTCACACACAATAACCATCATCCATTCTCTTTTTTTATCCTCAAGTACTTAAAGAAGAAATAAAAAATATTAAAAAAAATCAATAGTATTAGTGTAAATTTACACAATTACATAATGACTAATATCGTGAATTTTACACATTTTTCTATTATACACCCCCTGCTAATTTGTATAATTTATAAAATATTAGTTTAAGTTGTTTCTTTCTCAACGTGAGAGCTAGCTCTAGAAACTGGTGGCTGTTTTTATAATATAATATGGAGTTATGGACCATATATTTTTTAATTCGGTCACCACTCAATATCTATATTTAATCGCGTATTATTGCGAATATGCTTTGGACAAAAGGTCCAAAAGCTGATTTTGAAATCCTAGTTTGTCTTCATGAAGTTGACGTAATTTGTAAAGTCCACACACAATTGGTGTTTTCAATAGAACAAGAATAAATCCATGCACTTGCTCTATACAACGGTACCTTATTCTTTAATTTTAGAGAAACGAATAGATACCCAAAAAGTTTCATAACTTGTCACAGCTGATTACGTGGTAAGTTATGAGAAGTAGAGATATGTACTCTCATGGACGCATTAATTTTTCTTTCACATGGTAAGTTGTGAGTAGTGAAAATATGGACCTCTTGGACCCACGAATTTTTTTCCACTACTCACAATTCGTAATGTGATAAGTTGTGGTAAAAGTTGTAAAACTTTTTGTGACACTTGCATTTCTCTAGATTTTTGTTTTGACTCATGTGAATAAGTTCATTTTCTTAAAGTTGGAAAAAATTTGACTGTACGTTTGTTGATACATATCTCTTTTTTAAAATCCTACTTTATTTATTTTTACGTATTATTTTATAATATATTTAACATCAAAAATTTTATTTTTTACTACTTTATTTAAATATTTTTTCTTTATTGTTGTTAGGATGGTATATTAGGGCGAAAGTCTGTAAGGTTGCTCATTTCTTTTTTCTATTCGTATTCTCTCCTTTTTCTCTACCTTCTTCTTCGTCTCTTTCTCTTCTCTGCCTCCCACACCCACTACCACCAATCACCGCCACCGGTTTAAAGAAAATATAAGACAAAAACCCACAACCCACTGCCAGCCACCACCCCGAAGAAAAAAAAAAAAAAAAAACACTCATAAAACTTCAACCACAAACAAGAACCCAGCAACCCGCAACCGGCCATTGCCAGCCATCACCACCAAAAAAAAAACCCTCATGTACAGTGAACCCACTCCAAAATCAACCCAACCACAAAATTCATTCCAAAATCCATTCCACCATGACTTCAACCGCTGTGAAGCAACGAGAACCACATACGGTTGAAACACCGAGACCCACAACCACAACTTGAACCACCGTAACCCACAACATAACAGCTTACTATAGCCAAAAATATGAGAGTGAGAGGAGAGAAAATATGAGAGTGACGAGAGATTAAAGAGAGAGTCGTTGGGGAGAGGAGAAGGAAATATTTTATAACTAAAGGAATAGTGATAGGTGAATAAAAAATTGAGTTTCATTTTTAACTTGATGCTATAGTGAGCTGCTATACATAACAGCTTACTATAGCCAAAAGCTAAAAAAATTTTAAAATAGTTTTTTATCTATTTTAACATCTTTACTGCTATTACACATATCAATATATATATAAAAGCAGAGATCTCATGCGGAAAAACATGAAGTTCTGCCATGTGGCACACTCTATGAAGAGAATTGAAATATTCTTAAGCTATATTAGAGATAAGAACAAATTTAAAAATAAGGACTCTTTATTTCTTTTAGTTCAATGTTTCAAGACTACTTTTTGTTATATTTTTTTATTCAATGTTTTAAGACTACAATTTCTTTTATTTGGTTCAATGTTTCAAGATTTTTCCTCTCTCTCACACATAAAAAACTCTTTGCATTTCTGTTCACCCTTTCACTTCTACTATTTTGTATACACATGCCCACAACCCTTCATGTCATCTCATCTCAAATACATTGAGACAAAAACAATGTCATTTACCTTTAGCCTTTCAAAGACACATACATAACTTCAACATTGTGGTACCATTTGATTCTAACCCGTGTGAGAAGGCTATGACCAAGGAAGGGGGATTGCGTTTTTTATTCAGTGATAGTAGCTTACGATTTTAATGTTGAAGTCGGATGTTGTAGATTTTGTGAAGGTTGTGATGCTCTTTGAGTCTTTAGGTGTTTGAAATTTTGGTTTGAGAAAGTCATAAATGTATTTTGTTTTAGAACTAAAAAAAAAAAAAAAATTATAATTGATTATTTATGAATTTAACTTTTTTTTTTTTTGTGTTATAACTCATACTTTGTAGGGTTTTTTTTTTTTTTTTTTTTTTAACTGTTGTTTTGTGCAGTATGAGCCATAATAATATAAATAAAAATTGATGATGATTTCAAAGTATTTTCTCCTTTTTTTTAAGGATACGGGAGTCCAATTAAAAACAATTAAATTTTGATAAATTGTTTTGTTTTTAGCCATTTCTCTTTATTTAATTACGTTCTCTTTATGTTTATACTTAAAAATGATTTCCTTAATTTCATTGAGATAATGAATTGGATGTTTGCGATTGAGGTCTCCATATTTGGTTGTGATAATCGAGTGGTTGAGGAAATTTACGGAAAGAAGGATGCGTCTTGAGAATAAAGCTGGCTTTTAGGAAAATAATTCATGTAAAGAGGGTTGTTGTGATGAATACAAAAACAAAATTTAGGTTTATTAATAGCAAAGCGGTGTGAATTGTGAAATACTTGTATATGAAATTAGCCATGTATAACCAAAACATAAGAAGTAAAGAAAGAAAAAGCTTTCAACCTTTTGATTGAAAAAATATAATAATTGATTAAGCTAGTAATTAGAACGAGAAAGTTTAGCAGGGATACACAAAGCAATCTGTGGACTAATAATATGTTTGACTTTTTTTTTTCTCCCCTTTTCTATGGAAGTTTGGCACCTCGGACAATTAGCATGTAATGTTTTTTATTAATTGAAAAAAAAAATTACATATATTTATATAGCATGTATACGTGTATATAAAGAGAGAATAGAGAAATTCCTATACAAATACATAATTCACATGAATAAGTTCCATTCAGGATAATAACCTTGTCTATCACACATACCTATTGCTCAAAATATAGTATGTATTTTTTTAAATTATGTTATGTTATTCATTTTAACTATTCCATAGTTATAATAATGGAAAAATGTAGATTTGAACGTGTTATAAATATCAAGAGGTGTTAGTTGGTGGGTTCCAGTTAGTTCAATTGGTAAAATTTCTAATGGTTGAATAGGAAATATGAAGTTCAAACTCCACCTACACCAAAAATCGAGTAATGTCTTGATTTGATGATAAAGAGCTGTTATTAGAAGCAGACATCATAGGTTGAAACTCTCCCAAAAAAAAAAAAGGTGTTAGTTGAGCTTTACATATCTTGTGTTACTTGAATGTTAAAAAAAGAATGATGAAATACAAATAGTTTTGATTTAATACTTTCTTGATCCTCAAGATATTATCAATTTATTTGTTAATTGCTTGTTAATGAGAATTCATGACAACATCCTTTACCTTGACTGGCACGGTTGAACAAAAATTGTTACTGGCCCTTGAATAATCTGAACAAATTAACGGTTAAATAATATGCCAAAGCCAACAAGTTGCTTTCCTTTCAGGTGGATCATTTGCCTATTTAAGAGTAGAGCTGGGTGATTTTATGGCCTTCATTGCTGCCGGAAATATCCTACTCGAGTACGTGATTGGTGGAGCAGCCGTTGCCCGTTCTTGGACATCCTACTTTGCCACACTATTGAACCACCATCCAAATGATTTCCGCATTGTAGCCCATGGTTTATCACCAGACTATAGATACCTCGACCCCATTGCCATTGTTGTCTTGGCTGTCATTTGTCTTATGGCTGTTTTGAGCACAAAGGGCTCCTCAATTTTCAATTACATTGCTTCCATCATCCATGTAGCTGTCATTATCTTCATCATCATTGCAGGCCTTATAAAAGCTGACACCAAAAATTACAGCGATTTTGCACCATTTGGCGTCCGTGGCATCTTTCAAGCGTCAGCTGTGCTTTTCTTTGCCTATATTGGATTTGATGCTGTCTCAACCATGGCTGAGGAAACAAAGAATCCCGGTCGGGACATTCCTATTGGTCTTGTTGCCTCAATGGTGATTGTTACATTGGCATATTGTTTACTAGCCATGACACTATGCCTAATGCAACCATACATAGATATTGACGTAGATGCACCATTTTCTGTGGCATTTGAAGCCGCAGGTTGGGGATGGGCTAAGTACATAGTTGCTGCTGGTGCATTGAAGGGAATGACAACTGTTTTGCTTGTATCAGCAGTGGGCCAAGCTCGATATCTCACACATATTGCACGTACACACATGATGCCCCCATGGCTCGCCATTGTGAATGAGAAAACTGGGACTCCTCTCAATGCCACAGTGGTCATGCTTGCAGCCACTGCAGTAATTGCCTTCTTCACATCGCTTGGGATTCTCTCAAACTTACTCTCAATCTCCACATTGTTTATCTTCATGCTTGTGGCTATTGGCCTTCTTGTGCGTCGATACTATGTTAGTGGGGTTACAACAATAGCAAACCGTATCAAGTTCATTGTGTTTCTCGCCCTTATTCTTGGATCTTCAATTGGCACTGCTATTTATTGGGCCTCATCTACTGATGGTTGGATTGGGTATACAATAACTCTACCAATTTGGCTCTTGTCAACTTTCGGGCTTTGGCTTTTTGTTCCACAGGCTAGGAAACCAAAAGTTTGGGGTGTACCATTGGTACCTTGGCTGCCATCATTATCAATTGCCGTCAACATTTTCCTTCTTGGTTCTATAGATAAAGCATCGTTCCAAAGGTTCGGGATATGGACTCTAGTAATGATTGTTTACTATTTCCTTTTTGGATTACATGCATCCTATGACACAGCCAAGGAAGCTAGCAGTGCCAAAGTAATTAATAATGTTGAAGAGGGTGCCGTGAATTAGAGAAGTCAATAAGAAATATGTGATGTATGTTCATATTATGAAGGGGATGATGTATGTGTTCATGAAAGAGAACAGAAATTCTCTTTCCAGGCTTTTGTTACGTTTTTCAATTTCTACCTGTTCCGTTGCAATGTAATTCTCTTACTAGAAACAAATTTCCACCTTTTTTTGTAGCTTACATTAACATATGAAAGTACTAAGCGAAAATTTAATTGCCCTTGTATGAGTGTATCAAAACTTAGTTGGAACGTAGGATGTAATCAAAAGCCCAGCTAGTATCTCTTGTTGATTAATTGCCCCATAATTCTATATACTGCTCGCCTTGATCTTTAAGACCAACTTTTGGAGAAATTACATGGCTTTGAAACCCCGACCGTTCAAAGAACCGGACAAAGGAGAGGTTCAAGGTTTTTGAGATTCGATCTTGAGGTTGAACCACGATGATGTCATAATTAAATTAATAATTATTTAAAATATAAATAAATAATTAAATTAGTAAAACATTGAGAATATATATTATTTTAATGTATATAAATTTAATTATTTGATAAATATTCCTATAAATTATCAAAAATTCCATATTTTTTTTAATCCTCAATTATAAGTTATACATGATCCAATAGGACACAACCCATTTTATAATTAATAAAAAAAATTAATCAATGATAACCATGAAGAGTGAAGAGGAAGTGGCATGAGAAGGTATGTTTTTAAATTGAGAGGTGTTACATTAACAAAATTTTTACAACAAATTATAGGTGGTTAGTTAATATTGGTTCAAATTTGAACCTAACATTAAGATTACTTTTTTGCTCCAATAATAACAACCAATAACAACCTACCACTTAAAATTTGTTATAAAAATGTTATGAAAATACTAAGGACATCTCATTTCTCTTTTAAATTTCTTATATTTTTCAAAGAGAAATGATATGTCCACAACATTTTTACAACAAATCCTAAGTGGTAAGTTGTTACTGATTGTTATTGTTAAGTTAAAAAAGTAATTTCAGTGCTAAATTTAAATTTGAACTAATAACAACTAACTACCCGTGATTGTAAAAATATTGTGAACGTAGCACTTCACCTTTTCAAATTGCCTAAGTACAATCCATTTTTCCTTTTTCTATTTCTTTTATTTTATTTTTTCTTCCTTTTTTCTCCACCATTTATAATTCTACATCTTTATCTCTCTTTTTTTTTATACTAATATCTTAAAATTTTCTCATCCACCCATTTAAAAATTTTAACTTCCCAATGCCTAGTTGCCTACACGTTTCTTCAGTGTTCCCTCATTCTCTTTTTTGATGAACCTTCTTCTCTCTTTCTTTCTCACAAATCTTCTCAATCCTCACAAAACTGAAAACTCTTCCTCTGCCTCCTTCTCAGTCTCACTCACGGAAACAATCATGTTTTTTTTTTTTTGTCAAAAACTGTTGCAGAGCATTGCATTGTCATCGTGCAGTGGCTGCTCCTTTCTTCTTCTTTTCTTTTTTATTTTATTTTTTTTGTCAAAAAAAATATTTGTAGAAGCACTCATTGCCTAAAAGAAATTTTTAGCCTGAAACTATCCAGAACATTGATGCAAGTTCAACGTTTGACAGAATGTTATGGTTGAAGCTTCAACAATGGTGATTTGGTGTTGTGAGTCTGTAATGTTTTAATTTTTTTTTTATAATAAAAATAGCTCTGAATTGAACCGCCAAAACCAAGCGGTCGAACCGCAGTTCGTACGGGTCCTTGCTTTTTTTGCATGGAGCGATTTTTGATGTTAAACAAACCGTAATTCTGAGCGGTTCGAGGTTTTCCCAGTTAGACTGTACGGTCCAGTCCGAGTTTAAAAACCATGAAAAATTATTGTGTGTTGGGTATAGTAAGGATGGCCAAATCTATTAGGTAATGGGTACCTGACCCTACCCTACCCGAAAGTTTTGGGTTTTGCCCAATTTTTTAAGGGTAAAGGATATTTTTTCCTATGTTAGTAATTAATAAGAAAACTTTCCTTATAGAAATTAGTGATTAATAAGAAATCACCAGTATTTTCCTTATTAGCCAATTAGTGATTCTTTTTTTTTTTATATACAAAATAGAATTTCTACTCTAACCTAATCTAAGTGTATATGTGTGCAAAACTCTCTCCTGAAGACTTGAACCCTAACCCTTGTCCCCCACACCCCACAAGTACTTATACTTGTGGAGTGACCACCGCACCAAGAGTATGCAGTGGTTAGCCAATTAGTGATTCATGATTAGTGAATAGTGATTTTGATAAGTTTTCTTAGCAATATTAAGGATATTTTTATAAGTAAAATTTGCTAATAAACTAAATTGTTGGTGGAACAAAATTGTTCGTGGCATTCATAAGGGTGGAAAAAAACAATTTTTTTTTTTTTTTTTTTTTGGGTGTTAACAAAAAAACAAACAAATTCTGAAAGTAGAGATGGTTGTGTCCAAAATTCTTGGAGCATCCATTTGTGTGTTCTAATATGGTAAAAGAGGAGTGCAAAATTCACAACATTTTCATTATAAGTTCACAACAAATATAGGTGATAGTTTATTATTAGTTTTTATTGGAGTCCACTGTTAACATTACTTATATATTGACCATTAACAATTTGTCATTTAAAAATTTGTTGTGAAGTTGTTTAAATATGAGTCTATCATTATTAGACCATGAAATTTACTGACACATAAGCATCTATATAGTTATGGAGATTGGTGTTTGACAGGTGGGGTCTCATGAAGCCATAACCTTTCACAAGACAAAGGCAAATTAGGTTTAGTTACTTTAGTATAGAAATATTAGAGCATTCACATCAGCTTGTATAAAATTTTTTGTCTATTTTAGCATAAGAACCTATTTTTTCTATTTTACATACCCACTTTTCAAAATACCCCACATTAGATTATTTATTCTACTTTCTATTTTACTTAAAATAATAATTTTTCATTCATTTTTTTTTTGTCTCTTTGTTTTTTTTTTTTTTCATGGCCTTTCCTTTGTTTTCTAAGCAAACAAACACCCAAATCTTTTTCTTTTTCTTTTTTTCCACCATAGAACCCAATCCCCTCTCTTCTTCAACCTAATTCCCACTATTCAACACCTATACTTATTCAAGAATCCACTACCATATGCCTCCAAAAGTTCAATTAGTGTATAAAAACACTAATGAATGTTTAGACCCCCAAATACAAAAATACCAATACAAACTTATATTAAAGCAATATATGTGCGAAATATGAAATACAAGCAATACTTAATTTGGCAAACTACTTTAACACAAAATTAACCACAAACACAGCAGCAATTAATGGTTAAAGAGTAAGGGAAGAGAGATGCAAACACAAAGATAACACAGCAATGTGTTATCGAAGAGGAAATCGAATAACTCAGCTAAAAACCTCTCCACCGCCCTCCAAACGGTAAAATGATCCACTAGAGAATAAAGTTGAGATACATGAATAGCAATAGACCTTCCAAGCCTAACCTACTCGATGCACTTAAGCCCTCCAAGCTTATTGCTTTAACAAGGTTATGCGGAACCTTATCTTCTCTAGCTTACCGAAACCCGCAATAAGCCCATATTGCATTCGCCATCCCTGGCATCTTCCAATACTTCCCAAGCTCCAAAAACACTCAACACTTTAAATGGGTGTGTGTGATGTTTGGGTACAAATCTCCTCTCAATAGGTATAACAATGGGAGAGGGAATGAGAAGAGACTATAAAATTTCTCTCTAAAAATGAGTAGCTCTCTCTAATAGGGTGGGTGTGTTGTAGAAACCTCTCTTAGGGTTTTTCTCTCAATAGGCTCCTTTTTCTACATACTACATTTTGTGGGTAAGGGTATTTATAATAGGGTATGTAAGTTTGTTTAGACCCCTTAAACCCAACAGATTAACCTAAAGAATTAGCCAAGTGATTAACTTAGGTAATTTAAACAAAACTAAGTTAACACAAATATTTCAAAAACAATAAAGCAGCGGAAAATAAAGAACACAAAGATCTGATAATCCAGGAAAACCAAACCGGTAAAAAACCTGGGGAGGATTTAATCTAGCTATCCTCAAGGTAAAACCGAATTCACTATGAAAGAATCGAAGTTTACACAATAAGACTTAGACCACTAACATCCTATTGCTACCCAGTGTAGGAAACTTACTACCACAACCACGTGACAGCTCTGAGATCCACGGACTCCTTCTTTCCTTGAATTCTTCAGCAATCCACAAGCGCACCTGCTTGTATATCTTAAAGTTCTCTTGATTCAGCAACTGTATGATTTACCAACCTCTTGACATGAATCTAGAGTTTGGAAACCCTAAGTGTATGTGAAGGTAAACACCTCTAGATCTCGCAATGAGATTCACAAACACAGCATTCAGAACTCTAAAAACGTGGCTAGGGTTTTCCCTTATATACTTAGGGCAAACATAAAACCCTATACATTAAATGGGCTTGGGCTGAGTTAGGAATTTTCTGCAGAAAAATGTTCTGCTCGATTTTCGATCGGTCGAGTCTAATTCTCGATCGATCGAGTCAGGCAGAAAGTGAACAGTGATTTCTGCAGTCAACTCGATTCCAACTTTACATAAAAAGCCATACTTTGAGCAAGTCTAATACACAACTTAAAGAATTTTTTGATCATGGTTTGCCAACATTACAAATTGAAGTTCTAATACATTAGTTCCTAATTCTTAGAACCTAACAGGGTATGAGAGGAATCTGCAAAGTCAGTTTTCATCCAAACAGGGCATTTTGGCGACTTGGCCTAGCGACTAAAAAGAGTCGCGAGTTTGAGTCACGAGATAACTTCCAAGCCAAACTGTACTTTTTGTTCTGTAGTGCTTCAGCTGTTATGACCCTTCAGCTTCCTGCATGCTTCATACGTGTACTACTTTGGCGACTTTCCAATCGCAAGATCTAGTCGTGAGACTCCTTTAAGTACACACATCTTGAGTTTTCTTCACACTCTCTCACACACTACCCTTACATAATTCTCACCTAAATACAAGTTTCTACATGCTAAATTACAAGCAAATTTAGTACGGAATAAAGCCAACACATGATTGAATAAACTCAACCTTACAACCTCCAATGTAGTAATCTTAGCAACCACCCCCACCACCATAACAGAATTATCACCCAACACCTTAACTTCCTCCAATCTCCAGTTATCAAGAGATCTACAACATATCAAGAACAATGGGCATCACCCCTTGATTTGCAAAGCAAGGCCCAATCTGGAACGAAGAGGGGCTGATTTATATGAGTTTGATGAATTTTGGATCTAGGTTTAGGATTTGAGCTTTTGCTGATTATTGGATCTCAAATGGCAAAAGATTGAAATGGCAGTGTTATTGGGATTCAAGAGGAGATAGAGAAAGAAGTGGGTTGAGAGAAAGAGAGAGAAGGAGATGAATTTAAACAGATATACACAGCTACAGTAATCATGTAAATACACATAGTTACTGTAGCTAACTTGTATATTTGCACATCTATGCACTACCTAATGTATGTCATGTTTAAGCAAAATTATGTAAATTTTACACGTCTATACACTACTTGATGTGAATCCATCATGAATGTAAGAGAAGTGAGTACCATGACACTGTGCTCGGAGAGCACTTAATAATTACTCATGTTCTAAGAAAGTGAAAAATATTACAAAATAAGTCCAAAAAAAAAAAAAAAATTTGATGTCTACACCCTAGATATTTGGAAGTCCTCTTATGATTATAGTCTATCAAACCAACAATCACTCATACTGCATGGCTCAATAGTCTATTCAAATTTCATTTGTAAGGTAGCAAAGTCCATGAACATCCAACCCAATACCCCTTTAAGGGAATCACCATTTCATTTTGCAAAAATTATTTTCATCTAATTTTGCTAGCCGCAATCACATGCAACAAAGCCTAATTGGCACAGAACGAACACTAGCCTTTCTATTTTTATTGGTAAAACTGAAAATAAAACTTAAAATAAGGCATAATAACCTAACACTTCATTTGGAAGTTCATAAAGGAATGGAATGAGTAAATCATAAAGGAATAGAAAAGAATTGAATGTATCTATGTTTAGTTGGAATGATGGAAAAGTGGGGGAGGATAGAAAAATTTTTAGTGGGCCAAGTGAAAAATCCCCCACCTCATAATTTTCTTTCCTCCCTCTTTTCACCCCATCCAGACGCAAGTAATGGAAAGGAAATGAAAGAAAAAAAAAATTTAGATAGAAATGAAAGATATTAATAGAAAGATATTAAGTAATCTTATTTTGATGTTCTAAAATAAAAGAATGGAAATGAATAAAATATAAGTAATCTTGTTTGGAAATAATATTAAAAGAAATGGAATAAAATCATTAATGTCAACATTACTATTATATTAGGGCATCATATGGGTATAAATTAAAACATATCTAGCACACGACAGATTAGGCATCTACTTTAATAGTGATTTTATGGATTCCTAAACTAACCAGAAATATCCCCAACACATATGTGAAACTCATAGATCTACGAGCAGGGGTGAAGGGGGGGGGGGGGGGGGGTTGTTGAAGTGCCTCCCCCTAAACCTCCTAAAATTTCTCTAATAATACTACTTTATTAAAATAGACCTACACGCCAACAAGTCTTATATTAAAATAACAGTAGAAATATAAAAATTATGTTTTATATCTATTAGTTTACTCATTAGCGATCTTGACATTGATCTTACTAGTTGCAACAACTACCGTTGAAAGAGTTTTTTCAACAGTGAACATAATTAAAAATCGATTACACAATCGAATGGGAGGTCAATGATAAATGATTGTTTAGTCACATATATTGAGAAAGATGTATTTAAGACTATTGAATGTGAAGAAACCATGAAGCAGTTTCAAAATATGAAAAAGTCGAGGGCAATTGAGTAAATTAAACTAGGTGTGATAAACTAAATTAAAGTTTACATTTTATGTTATATTGTGTATGAGAATTACATTAGCATATAATTGTTTATTTAGGATATATTTGGCATGGTGTAATTGCTTCTGTAATGGAATAGCTATTCATGTGAAATAGCAATTCAGTCATTTGGTTGTATCTTTATTACGTGGATTAGTCATTACATAGGAATAACTATTTTTTAAACTGAAGAATAGTTATTCCTCTTTAAAATGGATGCAATAGCTATTCTTTAGTGCATATAAAAGGTTTTAAAATTAATATATTTACAAAAATATAAATTTTCCATATACGTCATTTTTTACAAGCTTTCCATATGTAACAACCAAACTTATAGATAGTAATAATTATTCCATTACAATATCTTCCACTCCCAGTAATAAAGATTACTATTCCTAATGCAATATTTAATATCGATTAATTTTTTTCAGATTAATTTTTTACTTTCAATATTGTCTTTTAATTTTGCCCTCAAATTTCTAACTCCGCCATTGCCTATGAGAGTGCCCACTCCATGGAGATACTATATATATATCCCAAACTAAGATGAGTCCATTCCTAAGAGCCTTGAATTCTGCCATCTAATTCTGCCATCAGGGTGTTAGTATAACCTATGTTCATCTATATAAACATACAAACTTGTGCATACTCATTTTAGTGAAGGTAATATACAATTTTCTCTCACTCAATTCTCTCTAGTCTATTCTCAGTAATATTTCTTTCAAAGCTACTATTAAGAATGTCTGAGAGTGCAATCTTGACACTTAATCCAAAAATTATATTCTATATGATTTTTTTTTAACTCATTTTTAATATTCTTTCTTTTGAGTTTACCAATCAAGACAACAAATATTCCTAATTCTCAAAAAAAAAATTTTTGAGAGAGAGAGAGACAACAAATATTCCTTCTACAATTTAAGAAACAAAGTTTGTTAAGTACAAATTTGAACCCTGAGTTGTAGGGGTAGTAGAAATTGACACGACCCCCAAACACAACCCGACTTAACATGAAATCGGCAGGTTATGGGTAAGGCTTAATGGGTTCGTGTCATATTCGGGTTAACACGACTGGCCCATTTAATAAGCGGGTCTGGTCAGTATCCAACTCATGGAACCCGTTTGACCCATCTGACCCGTTTAATTAAATAATATTTTACCAATATACTCTTTATAAACTTATTAGTTTTTGTGATTTATTTTCTTTAACATATTGTGATCGATTATTTGTGATATTGAGATATGTTTTAATTTTAAATGATTATTTGTAATGCATTTACTCATTAGTTCTAAACTTTATATATATATATATATATATATTTTTTTTTTTTTTTTTTTTTCATAATTTAGATCAATTTGGTTGATACTAAATTTTTTTTTTTTTTTTTTCACTTTGATAAAATCTGATAAATGAGTCGACACGACTGACCTGTTTAATAAACAGGTTGTGTTAGGGTTGAAGAATCTTGACCCGTTTAATAAATGTGTCGGGTTAGTGTTGACCCATATAGGCGAAAACTCACTAATCGACATGACACAAACCTGACACTCAAACACGAATTGCCACCCCTACTCAATTGTGCCATATATTCCATCTTCTTCTTCTTCTTCTTTTTTTTTTTTGGAAAAATAAGACATTCCGTTAGTAAAACTAAGATAGTACAAATACAATCGGTGGCTCGACTCAATATTTTTGAGGCATGTAGTCCACTAGCCCAATTGGTTGGAACATAGGTTGATTTTTCTATCCATAGACACATGTTGGCCAGCCTAAAATTTATAAGGAAATATTTTTTTTTGTTTTTTTTGGGGGGGGGGGGGGGGGCGGTTATGAATTTTTATTTTAATGTAGATATATTTGCAAGTAATTTTAAAGAAAAATAACACTTGTTTTTCTAGGAAGAAATACCTTGAAATTTCATTTGAAAAAACTCAGCCATAATCAGTGATAAGAACATGATGAAGGTGTGCAGGAACATCCTCCATCTACATAGTAGAACCACTAACATGTCTCACATGTTTTGCTAAGTTAAGAGCTGCAGAATTGCCTAATCTACGAGTATGAGAGAAAGAGATGCTGCGAAAGGCATCTATAGATTGTTTTGCTGAAGCAATCAAGTGACCAAAAGAGGTAATGGATTCATCTTCACTTTCAATGCTTTGATGACCATGTCTGAATCTCCCTCGATGATAATAGAAGGTAGATCAAGATCAAGAGCAAAGGAAATTACTTTAGTAGTAGCCAATGCTTCGACATCATCTAATGAATGAGGAAGCCTGACTTTTCTGATAAGGATGCTAACATCATGCCATGATGGTTGAGAACTAGAGAAAAGAACAACAACCCACCAGAAGGGCATACCTCAAAAGCACCAATCTCCCCTAGCAAACATCTATCTGCACAAGCAATCTATAGTTAGCATGAAAAATGCAGGAAAGGAAAATGAAATATGAAATAAAAAATATTCTTTAAGAGTGTAAGATACACAAACGGGGAGTACAGAGTCAAACAACCACAGGGACTTCCAATAGCGATAGCTGAACTAACTAGATAGGTCGCCCAAAACTTGGAGCTGACATTTCAATCGGAAATCAAAGTCAGATGCGAACTATCCGAAAAATGCAGACTGGAGCAGAGGAAGAAGCAAATCAATTAGAATGGAGACAGGAAGGAGAGGCAAAAAAGATATTTTTTAGCCTGCAAGCAGCAAACAACAACGGCTAAAAAGCCATTGCACGCTAGCTTGTAGTTTAGGGGTATAATGAATCAAATCACTTGAAAGAAAGTAATTTTAGTGCTCCGTGGGCAAATTCATCATTTTTTCAAAAGGAAATGATTTAGCTTAATTAACAACTGAGCAAATAGGTAAGGCACCACCCTAGCCTAGCATCAACTCACCCTTTCGGATTAGGATTGGTAGGATGCCATAGCTTCGAGTAGGAAAGAAATATTAGAAAAAAAAGTAGCTAGCTTTTGCTCAATCGTATTGTCCACTACTTCCCCCGAATCCCTAAGAGTGATCTGGAGAGATTAAAGGTTCAAGAAAGCTGCTTTAACGGGCGATTCTTCAAAAAAGTAAGTATAGCGAGGGTAATCAAAATATCAATTTGGAGAGAGGAAGATCCACTAACCAACCAAAGTAGAGCTTCTCCTTGAGACGGAGAGATAGTTTGACCACTTATAGGAATGTTATTCAATATTGCATCAAATGCATGCAATAAAGCAGTGCGCTAGGAAAGAAAGAGGAGTATATGTGTTAGGAATACTATAAGCAAATGAATAATGATTTTTCTTATTGGGATTTAGTTAGTTGCAATTCCAAGTATGTTAATCACATTTAACATATATTTGAATTATTAATGCACATGGGGAATAATAGGACCATTAGTATAAGGTCATGTGGGCAAATAGAATAGTTTTATGGTTCTATAAATACCTACATGTAATCATATTTCCATCATTGAAGAAAAAACCAAATCATTGCTTAGTGCATTTCCTTTCTCTCTCTTAATATTTCTCTATAGAGGGTGATTACCTCGAATTAAGTCAGTTTCTCTACAATTTTCATCAATTCTCCGACAATTACTATCCGTCCCCATTAAGAACCACTAAGTTTCTAACAAGTGATATCAGAGCCATCGATCTTGAGATGGATGAATGTGACCGAAAAGAACTTTGGAAAGAATTACGGCAAATGGTGAAAAAAGTTTCAGAAGAAGTGAAGGCTTTATATGAATCTCACAATGTTGTTTTAGAGAAAGTCAAGGCTTTGGTTGAATCTAACATGGCCATGAAAGAAAAACTTTCAAGAGTGCAAAAGGATCTTAAGAACATATCCGAAAAAGAGATACAATTTCTTGAAGGTACAGGCGACAAGTTACAGCTTCGTGAATCAACTGAACCTGCCCATGATTTTGAAGATCCATGTCATAATCTTTGCTGTTCATTAAGCAAAAGTACTGAGAAGCTCAAAGAACAAACAGTGGTTCATGAGAATAGTAAATCGACTACGTTTAGTGAAGAAAACTGAATAATTGTTCCTTCATGGGTTATCATTTTGGTATAACTCCAACATTCTTCATCAATGAGGATCACTTAGAGATCAAAATCACACCGGGTGCTTGTGGTCTATTGCAAGGAAGGGAGATTTGTCCAAAGGTGAGAAATTATGAACCTTACAATATAGTTGGTACTATGGTAATGTTTTGGATTGATATGTACTTCCCATTCACCAACCATTCATTTGAACATCCCTTGGCATTGAGAATGATGTGTGGGTATGAAGTTTATGAGAAGTTAGCTTTTGTAATTACAAAATGGAGTGAATTTGTTTCAAAGGACAAGGAAATATGGCTACGTGGAAAGGTTTAGAATGTTTCAAGTTCCTTGATGCTTTGGCTATGGTTTATGCAGAAAAAGAAGATGTTGTATACTGCAAACAACAAAGAATGATAGAATTCGATCTTATTGGTCCAGAAGGACACACTCCTATATGTGATGGTGTACTAGTAAACCTTCTTGTTGGGATTGTTGTGGATTCTTCAATCATCCAACAAATCAAGGGAAACTGTCCTATTAGGAGTGTCCATTTGCTGGTCTAATTCGGTTTGTTGATCTAATTCAAAATGAAACACGTATACTCAAATTTTGGGTTGTGATTAATTGCTTTGGAGTTGTTGGTGTGTTCAACGGTCAAGATGCCTTGAGGTATTGGTGCAATGGCCGATCACCCCTCATGATGATTACAAGTTTACAACAACACCTTATGGGCAAGGTGTTTTGAAGAGTAGGGAGATGTTAGAAATGCTATAAGCATATGAATAATAATTGTTCTATTGGGATTTAGTTAGTTAGTTAGTTAGTTAGTTAGTTAGCTGGTTACAATTCCAAGCATGTTAATCACATTTAATATATGTTGGAATTATTAATACACATGGGGAATAATAGGTCCATTAGGATAAGGCCATATGGGCCAATAGAATTGTTTTATGATTCTATAGATACCTACTTGTAATCACATTTCCATCATTAAAGTATAACCAACTCATTGCTTAGTGCATTTCCTTTCTCTCACTTAATATTTCTCTATGCAGGGTGATTAGCTCGAATTAAGTCAATTTTCCTACAATTTTCATCAATTCCCCTACAATTCTTATCCATCCCCATTAGGAACCACTAGGTTCCTAACAAGAGGGGGTTAATTCTCAATTATAAAACTAAAAAGCATAGAAAAGAAAAAGGAAGGCATTGTCTTCAAAAGGGGCTAGGTCAGCCATAGCTTCTTTGATCATGCCGAAATGAGGAAGAAAAGAATTTCGATCGTTCGCGAAAAGAAAAAGTGAGAGCTTCTACTCTCTCCACAATATCCTTAAAGATCATTTTTCTCATCAGGGGGGTTTTCCGCCCTATCTATCAGCAAATGTTATAAAATTGGAATAAACTACTCTTCCCCTATGTTGGAAAATGGTAATAATATTAGAATAGTAAGAGGGCAGAGCTTACTTTGCCTTCTCATGTTAAGTCCATTAGGCCCTTGGCTATGAAAAATTTTGTATGTCCAATTTATATCGATCTTAATGGATCCCTCGTGACTGCCCAGAGGAGAAGTAATTGGTAGGAATGATAGGATTGGAATCTGTGACATTTTGTACTAAGAACAAAGGCACTACCAAGCTACGCTACATCTCTTTTAATTAGTCTACAGTGGTCATTGTAGAGAATCCTTACCCTGCTTTCCAAATCGTTATTTCCTCCATCGACGTAAAATTTATCTTGCCAGTTCTTCTTTTTGGTCTTTTTTGATTTATATACTCATCATCATCCCACCGGTCCTACCAAAGCTTACTTATGAGCAAAAAGGGTTATAAATAATCAGTCCTTTGAATAAGAGGCTTTCCCAATAAAAAAGTTGCATGCGGGAAAGATCCCAATTCCTTGTATCTAGCTCAGCAAGCCCTGCCGCCAACTTCCACTTAGACAAAAAACGTGAGCGCCTATTGCGAAAGGTTGCTGTACTAAATAATGTAAAGTGGGTTAGTGCTTTAGTTTTCAAGTAAGGGGCGGAGCTTGAAGAAGCGAAGTGAGCCTGTAGTAGCAGCCTATTACATTTTTCAGGCCCCTAAACGAGTAAGGCTCTTCTGCTATCAATGAAACCAAAAGAAACACCAAAACCCTTTTGTGTAGATCAAGACTTGTATACGTAGCTTGATTCTTTGCCCATTCCATACCGAAAAGAATTGCAGGAAATAGTTCGATAACACTTCTTCCTATTTCTCAATGATATTCCTCGATTATTGCATTTATTACTTTCTTGAATCAGTCACGTATTTGTGATGTTAATTTATAATTTTTTTTAAATAAATGGGTACTTTATTACGAAGTTCCCTGCAAATTGTCTTGGCAAACACTAGCTTTCTCAGTCATCACAGTTATTTGCAACCAAAGTTTACCTTCAAAATCTCGAACCAAGACTCAAATGGCCACACGCTCTCTGTTCCTTGCATCCTCAAATCATCTTAACTTCGTAAACAGCCTTAAGTGGAGGTGCTAAATTTGAAAGTAGAAGCAAGCGGCATACTCACTAAAATGTAGTAACCCAAGTTCTGTTCTTTGCAACACCATTTTGAGAAATTTATCCTAGTTTGGTGAATTTGAGAGAACCCTTTTCGTGTACCATGAAATGGTCAAGGATTCCATATATGATATATGTACCCAGATGAAGATACCTATCCTTTTGTTCTGAGGTCATGTTCTTGTTTCCCAGATGTTGAATATGCGAAAAAGGTTCATGGACGTATTGAAACTCGGTTTTGGTTCATATGTTTTGGTGGATACTGCTTTGATTGAGATGTATTATTATTGGAGCTGTGGCGAATTTGAGAATGAGCAAGAACTGGTTGTAAAAGAAAGTCAGCATGGGATTTGGATTTTTGGAATTATCTGATTCTTGAGGAAAGTTTTAGGCTGTTTGAGAGTATAGATGGAAGTTGATATTGAAGAAAACCGATGCTGATTAACTCTACAAATTACAATGACAGTATTACGACTACGACTTGCAGTTTAGCAACAGATTTATAGAAGGTATTATGCTACTATCGTTTACTAGTATCTATTAAATGGTGTATGAGACACGTGTCTTGTAGTGAGTTGTCAAGTAGATTGGGTGGAGCAAACAATTGCATGCTCGTGATAAGAAATTGTTCAGACTATCAAGTGTCAGTTCATAATTCTCTTATTGACATGTATTGTGAGTGTTATCACTAAAATTTGGAGAGGACTATTTTTGACTTGTTGGAGAAAAAAACTGTGGTTTCATAGAGCACAATGATTAAAGAAGATATTGTTAGTTTATAATTGTGACGAGTGATCATTCCATAATATGATACGTATACTCTTATATATGTAATAACTTCTCACTTAATGGATGGTGTTGCTTCACCTACACACGTGAGATTTGTTTCTGTGGAGAAGTACTAATTAAATGGTATTTTTGTGTAAGGCTATAACGCTTGGAATTGATATATCTGTTCACAATAGTTAAGTCTCATCCAAGGGGTATATGCTAGCATATAAATAATCATAAATTTGATGTATTGTCCCTGATAAAAATGCTGAAATAATTTTTACAAAGAGATTTTCAATGTGTTGGTATTTATTAATTGTTGGTATATAGACAGGAATTTAGAAGATCTCCATCCCTAGGCCTCCATCCCCAATGTCCTAGTTCTAGGCTACAGGACTAACAAAGGGCTGTGTTTACACCTTGCTCTTCCTTAATGAAATATTCCTTTACCATTTATTTCCGCTAGAACAAAGGAATAGGTAGTACGTAAGTTGATTTTAATTTCCAAGAGAAGCTACAATCTGTTCCGCAGCTAGATCAATATAATTGTTTAAGCTACAATCTGCCTATACCTAATGTTGATATTGTTAAGGGAGCTCTGGTGATGCAATTGAGGAAATCTTCTGTTAGATCATTACCTGTGTGTCTATCTAGGAAACACGCACACAAATGCAACATGGTGACACGAGTAATTATGAAAAATTATAATATAATATGACCGATTTGACTTCAGTATGACACAAGTACGACACAGATATGACATAGGTACTACACTCAAAATAAAGTGTTCGTTCTTCCTAGGTGTCTATTGCGTTGGGTCTTAGTGAAATTAGTTCCATTGTAGAATTCATTCAGTCTATTTCGTTTGCATGTAATTCTTTAGACTATCTCTTGTATTTACTATTGCACATAAGTCATAAGGTACTCTTTTCTGCAATTTATTATATCACTACCTATCTACTTATGATCAATTAGAAGTAACCTCATAATAACATACCAATTAATTAAATGTTATGAGCGGCATTCTTTCTACTTATCTCTCCATTTATATGTTGTTTCTTTTTCTCAACTGCTCCTATATTTCTCTTTTCTCCATTACTACCTATCGTTTACTCTCTTTTTCGTTGTCTAAAATATCTCTTCCTTTATCTTCCTCTTGTGTCTCGTTTGAATCTTCAAGTTTAGTGCATGAGTGATTTCTTTTTGATTCGTTGTTGCAGGGCTGGAGGGGAAGAGAGAATTAAGGAGTGGACAGAATTAGAAAACCAGAAGGAAGATTGATAAATTGTGGGGATCTATACCTATATTCTTCAATAGGAATTCTAGCCTTAAAGCAAATTTTATTATCTATTGTTTAAATTTCTTACATTCCTTCAACCGCAATGGACTTGGAATTGGATCGTTGTAATAGCTTCTCTCACTGCATGGCATTTTGTGCCCACACCAATATGTTCCAGCTTGAATCGTTTCCAAAGGCACAAATAAGTTCACCATTAATTACTTGAAAATTTTCTTGAGTAAATGAGTAAATAAATATATCAGACTAGAAAATTTTATGTACTTTTAAGAAAATGAAAAGTAAAATACTCACTCGATTCAGATATTTTTTGCTAGATCCAGAGTCATACATATTCAAATGTTAAAAGACAAAAATATTAATAATAATTAACGACCATTGAGGTGAAAAATGAACCTTGTTTACTTCATTGCCTATGGAATATGGCAGTAAACACAAACAACAACTTAAGAGGCAAAAGGGAGAGAGAGTTCTAAAATTTTGGATCCTTAAGAGATAAGCAAATGGTAAGAAACTTCCAATATATGTTGCTTTTGCGAGAATACAAGTAGTTCATCCATACAAGTACGACAGCGGCGTAGCTGAATGAAAAACAAGCCAATATATATATGATACATTGATACTGCCTCAAAAAGAAACTAGATACCACATAGACTCTCACATCTTATAAGATGTGAGAGTCTCACATATATTACCATCATCACGGTTCAAGCAAAAATTCAGAAATTTTAAAATTGTTACTTGAATAGAATTTACATCGATCATACAATCAAGCACTTGATACTTTTCATCAGAGTGTAATTAGTGTTTACAATGTAATATATAAAAATAAAAATAAAAAATGTTACATGAAAACAACTTTTAATTAATGATAAAAATGAATTTATGGTATTATTTCTCAACAATGTTACATTCACCGACACACACGTCCACAATATTACAAAAAGTTGAGGGAAAAATCTCAATCAACTTCTATCACGGCATTTGCTAGGAAATGTGCAGGCCCTTGTCTAAGCTTTTCCTTAAAAACTCTCATTTGTTATGCTATATATACACAGAGGTAATGGCTCACTCGAGAATGCAACAATAATTCACAAATTATTCCTTCCATATTTCTAAATCTTGGGCATTGATAATTTGATTCGAGTTTAAAGCTTTGGTCTGTGAGTGCACACAACGGAAGCTTGTCATTGAATCCTGGGGTTGATTGCCGGAGCCAAACTGCACCAAGGATTAATCACTTAATGTGAGGAAGAAATCACTTCTATCTTAAGACAGTGAGTTGATGTCCACACTCCGGGTCTCAATCAATCAATAAGTTACCTCTCATCTCTTTACTCTGCTGGTTTTGTTAATTAGTCTCATATTTTCCTACAAACAGAGACAGTATGTTGAAGAATTGTTCCAAAAGAATCCGATACCAACTGTACTTCTTCTCCCATAGCCAATAATCATCCAAGGGAAGTATTTTCCATCTCCAGTGTGTTCCAGCTGGGACCACGCATATAGGAGGAATTTTGTAGTTGGGTAAATTAAGTCTTAAGATAAGCATCCAAAAGAATTCTATTACTTACAAGGTCCAGGACATGCATGCTCGTCTACATACAACATACTTAAGCAGCTGGCGTCAACATGAAACCTTTCTCTAAAGCATAAAGGAACACATTTATCACCAAGTCCGGCCGGTTTCCCTTCTTGGCAGAGACAACGAATATATCAACTTCGGACAACGACCTTGCACTCCTCAAGAACAGAAGATAATCCTTTCAACTTGTGGATGAGTACACTTTACAGCTGCTTAAGTACGTTTTTTTTTTTTGTATGCAGACGAGCATATCCCGGAGAAATTATTAAGTCCACTTGACATCAGGGGCGGAGTCAGAAATGTTTGTTTGAGAGGGCCAAGTTGCAACTCTAATATATTTATCAAGACAATCTCCACATACACATATATACACGCTTTTTTATTATATACACACTTTTTTATTTGATAAGTTATATATATATATATATATACACACACACACACCAAATAACAACAAAAAGAAATTAATAATTTCAATCAAAATTATGTTTGGTGGCGATTTTTCATAAAATAAAACTCAATTTTTACTATTTTTATAGTGAAATTCTTAAAAAAAATTCATTTTTGATACAAATTATCAAATTTTATACTAAAGTAAGTAAAAAATCTTTCAATTGAACTAATGAAATTATCAAAAACATGAATGATCCAAAATTTGGAGGAATAAGTTAGGCTTCAAACATATTTGAAGCTATCTTATTCTAACCCGTTATGTAGTAACTAAAGAGACATATCATGTGTAGTTTTAGTGACATTATTTTTTTAATGAGTCAATAACTTGTTAATTGCCACATAACTGGTTGACAAAGATATAGATTCAAATATGTTTAGTGCCAAACTTTATCAAATATTTAACAGATATAAGAGCATATTTTACAATAAAAAATAGAATGGTGAAAAATAATGTTATGTCTCTATAATTATGAGACCAATTTTTTTTAAGAGCATCATTGGACTAAATCAAATATTTGGAGGGGCCAACTCTTATTTTTGTAGACTAAATTTTGAAAACATTAAAATAATTATATATATTTTTAAAAAAATTTCAAAATTTTAGGGGGGGGGGGGGGGGGCACGATCCCCCCACCCTTACACATAGCTACGCCCCTGGCTGACATGGTCCTCCCTGACCTCTCAACCAATAAAATGTTATTATTTATGCAAATGTAATATCACCTTGTAATTTTTATTTTCTATTCCTTGTACTGATTAGGAAGCTCACTCACACATTTGCATAGATGAATTTGTCTCAATGGTTGGGAGGACCACGTCAGTAGTCCTCCTGGTGGACCTAATAATTTATCCATGTCCTGAACCTTGGAAGTCATATGATGTCTTATTATACTTAATGTCGATTTGGTTAAATTACTATTAATCTACACTTTTTTTTTAAATGCTAAAGTCACTGCAAATTTTACTACAAAAAACTTACCTTTGATGTGAAGAAAAAAAATGTGATTGGTGGCATTTCAACAACTACAAAATAATAAATGAGTATTTGAATTATTTAATATGATTAGTGACACAACAATTTGTAAAGCCTACGTAATAAATTTTGTAGTATTTCTAATATCACTCAATATTTTGGAATTTCTTAAAACTTATGAAAAAAATTTACAAATCACAATTTTTTTATATTAAAAAAAACAATGAATTTTTTGGGGGCCTTTCTCTATTCGTCCAGGGGGGGGGGGGGGGTGTGGGGGGTTGCTAAGCCTATGGTTGGCCTTGTATCCTCATAGTAATGGCATCCTTTGTGGTGTCTATTTTTGTGATTTGAACTCCGACATTATCTACTTGTCTCACAAAGAAAAAAAATTGTTGTGTTTTATATGTTAATATATGGTATTGGCAAGGAGGGCCAATTAAGGCTTACCTATAAGGTCTAGTAACTTAAGTCAAAATCTCTCAATTAATTTCTTCACTTTTTCTCATGCTGAACATCAACTCATCACACGTGTACTCAACAATTATTATAAGAATAAAGTTTACCTATAAAATTAGTTGTAGCCTAAAACTACAACCTTACTCAAAATATTTTTATTAGTGGTGAATTTTGACAAATCCATCTTTGGATTACATTTTCTTCTTATATCTTTCATGCTTGCAAAATTTCTAAAAAATTAAGGATCAATAGTTATGTCATCAATAAATTGTTTAAAATTGCTAGTTTTAGTAGTTTAAAATTATACATAAAATATAAGCTTATAAATCACATAGTAAATAATATCCGATTAACACAAAATTTGACATGTGTATTAAGGGTATAAAGAACACGTAATTCAACAATTAAATTTTCAAAATATATAGTAATATTTATTTTATTAAGTAATGTTGTAACCTTAGGCTACAACAAATTTTGTAGCTAAATTTTTTCCTTATTATAAATCAAACAAAATTTATCAAAGGTTTATTAACTTATTTAGATTTTATTTTTTTGAAGTGTACCTTATTTATAATAGTGAAGTAGAAGAATACAATAAATTTGACAAAAGGATTTTGGAGATTATAATCTAAATATTTTTTTTGGTTAGATTAAAAATGTCAAGAATTTAGATTTGGTCTAATCCACCAAGAATTTTAAAACTTGAAATCCTTGTATTTGAAATAATCCAACCCCATTAAATTTTAGAAATCCTTAGCCATATTTCAATAGATTTAAAATTTTATAGTTTCAAATCCTTTTATTTATAAAACGGATCCAAACAATGAATTTTAAAACTTATAAATTTCAAATCAAGGAATTTTAAATCCATTAATCTAAAGTTCAAATTCAAATCCAATTCTAAATTCAAGTTCAAGTATCCAAACGCAACATTGGTGCACTTTAAAATTATGATTGTTGGTCACTTGTGAGAGTAAGTCCTGTCCCTCACACTTAAGTGAGGGTTGTGAGGCTCACCATTGACCAATCACCCCTCATTTGAAAAGTGAAAGAAATCCGCAAATGGACTTACAATTCTTCATAAGATAAGGATCATCATTTGAATGGAAAGAGTTCTTATATTCAATGCTTATTAATAAAGCTAACTAATAGTTCAATTCATATTTTATTAGAATCCGAGTTACTTTCGATAATAATTCATATCATGAAGGTAAATTTATGTTGAGAAGATTAAGATCATTTATACATAATAGTGTCCTATTATAAAATATATTAAAAAAATTACATAATACTGTCTTCTTAATAACCTTTTTTTTTAAATATCTCAACTCACTCTCCCGCTCGAGTCTTGATGTAGGCAGGTCAAATCTAAACCTCGATACACTATAGAGGGAACGGGTCATTTAATTTATAAACTGATTAGAGGTTTTTTTTTTTCTTTTTTAGAAAGAGTTTCAATTTATGGTGTTTGCTTCTAATGATAGCTCTTATCATTAGACCAAAACATCAATCAGTTTTTGGTATAAGCGGGGATTGAACTCCAAATTTCTTATTCAACTATCAAAAACTTTACCAATTGAGTTAACTGAAACCCAAAAAAAAAAAAATTTAGAGTAACAAGTTAGTTTTCAAATTGTTTTTCAAACAGCTATAATTTAGATTAAACTATTTCTCTCTCTAAAAAAAGGGGAAAAAATTAAAACAAACAAATAAACAAATAAACTGTGAATCACTTGGGCATTCTTTTAGAACTTTATTAATTCCCTACTTATATACGGCAAGAAAACCATTTTAGGTCATTGTTTGTTAACAAAAGATAGGGTAATATCAATCAATTAAAAAAAAAAAAAAGATAGGGTAATAGACCAGCACATCTCCTAACAAGTTTTGCTAAAAGAATTAATTATTATGTAACTTGGTTAGAAGAAACTCCACCCTTTATTGAGTCCTCTACGTTACATGACACTATGTATTTGTCATCGCCTCAACGAAATTGACGTATTTCTTCAAAAAAAAAAAAAAATTAAAACTTCACGTCTTTACATGTCATTAATTTGCTTCCAGCAGATGGTCCTGATAATTGACAATTCAGCAATTGTATTTATTTTGCTTGTCTTATTAGTATTACTTCGCAGCCAACTGATTAGTACTATTTTCTATGAAAATAAAATAAATTAAAAACACTGGTTACTAGTAGTTCTGCAATTTTATCTAACTCTGGACAGTTCAGCAATTTGGTTTAAGCCGTCAAAAAAAAAAAATTTTTTAAGGAAAAACAGAATAAATAGAAGGTATTACGTACACTTTAATTATTAGGTGTTATTTCCCAAAAAAAAAAATCAATTATAAATAATAAAAAAACTTGTTGCTTGCAAACCTAGCTCCAGAAGACTCCTATAAATAATGAAGCAGTAGGTATCCCCTACAAGTGCCCAACCTCAAAGCTAGGACCAACACACACCCACAATCTCTCTCTCTCTCTCTCTCACTCTCTCTCTCTCTGCGGTACAATTAGAAATACCTGTAGTCTAATCTTTTCAAAAAGCTTTTATCTGCCTCAACTCACCTTGCTCTTGCTGGTCTCCTTCAAAGGTATGCATACCTAGCTTTAAACTATTTATTTTTAACTATTTTCATAAATATGCAGTCATTCGTTCATTCATTGTCAATCTTTTTCTTTGTTAGCTTAGAGTACTGCTTTCTTTTCTTGTCTTCACTGTAAGTTATTGGATTCTCTATTTCAATGTAAAGTACAAAAGATTCACACTAACAGCTATAATAATATTGTAAAACAACTGGGTATGGTATTAGTATATGTGATATATCTGCCTTTGCAATGCTGCTAAAGGTTTTTTAGTTGACTAATATGAAGGCAGTACTCGAATTTTGAAGATCAATTCAAACATGTGAATGGCATATGGGTTTCTTTGATTTGTATTAGATTGGATTAGACAGATAATGTGCAAAAACTTTAAAAAGAACTGATAACTGCATGTAGCCCTCTGTTGCTATTTCTTTTTCCTTTTCTTTTTTCTTTTTTTGCTCGAAGATAGAAAGCAAATTTCGCCTTTGATCTTCTCCATTAATTTTTATTTTTTTTTAAATGTCAAAGATTAAGGATATTGTACGTATGAAAACTAGGAATAAATATCATTCGGTCACAGCTTTAGTTCTCTAATTTATACTTATACTCAACTAACGGCAATATGATAGGAATCTAATTTTTTTTTTTTTAAGGCCTTTGATTGCTTTATTTGAAAATAATAATAATGTGGTTACCCGTTACTTTTTTTTATTATTTAAAGTATAGGGTAGAACACTCAAAGTATGATAACACTGTACAAGTTTAAAATTCTAATTGCTTAAGAAAGTGTGGTATAATTTGACTCATCCTCCCTTAAAAGTTACCATGACTTTTGAGTAGAGTTGTGGTATGTCTTTGTATTAAAACTTATTTCCCTTTCTCCCGTGTATGTGCGTTTGTTTTTCAAAAAAAAAAAGAGTAATTGTCCCACATTGTTTAAGGGAGTGTGTTGTGTGTAATATGATTTGTCTCACTCTCCCTTAAAAGTTATTATGATTTTTTAGTAGAGTTGTAGTATGACTTTATAGTAGAACCTCTTTCTCTCTCCCCTCCCCTCTGTACATGTGTGTTTGTTTCTAAAAAAATGTTTAAAATTCTAATCATTATAATAATTTAATTAATGGTTTATATTTTGTACGGTTTCAGGCTTTAAGAATTTGAAACCAGTATGAAAAGAACCTTATATTTATCACTGCAAAATAAAAATGTGAACTCGAATCTTTAAAATAGAAGATAAAAATAATAAACTCTTAATGTTTGTGGTTCTAGCCCAAGATCCATCACCCAACACAACAAAAAGAATATTATGTTACGGATGTATATAAAACTATAACCACTCTACTCCCTCCCTAACATAGACTCTAGTGATGGGCAAGATTTAATTAAGTAATTAAACCCCTTTTACTCTGCCTAAGCTTTTAATTTTATTGGTTGATAATGAAAGTATAAATTTTTTGAGCCAAAAAGTAGAAAATTCTTAGATACTTCCAGAATATACTTCCAGAATATGGAGAAATTTTGCTCCCTTTTTTCACATTCATGATGAGCCTCACTATAAATTTAATAAGTAGACCTTACCATGAATGTGAGAGGAGTAAGCATCATTCTCTGTATTCTAAGAGTACCAAAAAATTACTCCCCATAAGAAGAATTTTTTAGGTGTTATATTTGGGTTTTTTTTTTTTTCTTTTTCTTTTTGATAGAGTTTGAAACCTATGATGGATATGTATATTGATTATGTATTACAACGGATAAATGCATCAAGGGGTAAGACAATAGGTAAAGTAAAATTATTTCATTCCCTTGATTCGTTTATGTTTTCAAAATAATTTATACCTATACATTATTTATTTAAAAATGAAAATAAAAGGATGAATGACTTTTGGAATTGTAGCTTCCTTTCAACAGAAGCTATCAATTTTATTTCAAAAATATACTATCGAACATAACAATAAATGTGATTAATGTCATTTTAACAACATAATAAATATCAATTTTATCACAAATATCTACCATCTGATATAACAATAAATGTGATTAATGTCACTTTAACAACATAATAAATAAAAATCTAGTTACTTATTTAGGATGGCTTCAATTTGTGAAGCTTATTTAATAAAATTTATGAGTCATACTAACAAGTGCCCTTAGGACAATAGTTAACAATCTATTTTACGAAAGTTTTGACACTACTTTTATGGAAAATAAAAAAAACTGTCAAAACATTAATTTTTTTTCTTTAAAACTTTCTTTAAATAGATTATTAATCATTTTCTTAAGCGTTAGCATTTCCTAAAATTTATAGTATCTCAAAAAAAAAAATTTTGAAACCAAAATAGTATCTCAAAAATTAAAAAGAGAAAAATGGGTCATCAAAATATTTTGTAAACAATAAATAAAAATGAAAATGAACAATTATTTACCATTTTCCAGTCATGAAGTGAAGTGGTAAAAGACCAGAAGATGAACATGCGCTTTTTAAGAAATGCTAAGTCCACAATATTTTTACAATATTTTCACAACAAATTACAGGTGGTTAGTCATTATTGGTTCAAATTTGAATTTAGCATTGAGATTACTTTTTTAACTCAACAATAACAACCAATAACAATCTGCCACTTAAAATTTGTTGTAAAAATTTTGTGGACATATCATTTTTCGTGCTTTTTTAGTCAAATGTTTTAAAACTTCCTCTTTTTTCTCTTTTTTTTTTTTCTTTTTTCTTTTTTCTTTTTTGAATGTAATGTAAAAACCGGTGGAGGAATCTGATCATTATCCTGGTTCAACATAATCCCGTCTATTTTGGCATTAGGGATCTGATCTTTGTCCTAGAATTTTTCCCATGTTGACTTCCTTTATTGTTTCAAAAGCAGAGAGGATTATGCTAAAAGTTCCATCTGGCTTATCTTAACTTACTCAACCAGTTCCACAGAGTTCTTTGTGCAGCATAGTACTTACAGCAATCGGAATGTAAGTGTACTTTTACCATTACCACTGAGCTGACATAATAAGTTTCTTGTGACTCAGAGGTCCCAACTCCCATGTTTTAGGCATATTTCAAATATGTTATGCCTTAAATCCAAATTTTTTTTAGTTATTTTTTCATAGATTCTCCATGTTCAATAAAAGCAGTATTTAATACTACAGGTGCATGATTTATCTAATCTTCTTTCTGTAATTCTTTTTCAGAAAAACAATGGCGAGTGGCACAGAAAATGGTATTGGTGCACTTGGCATTGATGGGCTCAAGAAGAGAGGCTCTTTTTGGAAAAAAGAGGATTTTTTGCCAGAGGAGTCATTCCAGAACTGGGGAAACTATGTCAAGGCATTGAGTAGTACAAAAACCAGGCTCAAAGATCGCCTGCTGACACGCTCCCAAGACAGCATTGAGCTACATGAAATGCGTGCCCAGAGCGAGCATGAGATGAAGAAAAATCTGAATTGGTGGGATCTACTTTGGTTTGGCATAGGAGCCGTCATGGGCACTGGAATCTTTGTCCTCACTGGTCAGGCTGCCAGAAATAATGCTGGTCCTGCAGTTGTAATTTCATACCTCATAGCAGGCATATCTGCATTGCTCTCTGTGCTGTGCTACACTGAGTTTGCAGTTGAACTCCCTGTGGCAGGAGGATCGTTTGCCTATCTTAGAGTGGAGCTTGGTGACTTTGTGGCTTACATTGCTGCTGGAAACATTCTTTTCCAGTATATAGTATCCGGTGCTAGTGTGGCACGATCCTGGACTTCATATTTTGCTACCTTGTGCAACCACAATCCTGATGATTTTCGCATAAATGTGTCATCCATAGCTGAAGGCTACAACCATTTAGACCCAACTGCCATTGGTATCTCAATAGCAGTTGCTATTGGTGCATGCCTAAGCATTAAGGGGTCATCGAGATTCAATTCTATTGCTACCATCCTCCACATTATAGTCATGATTTTCATCGTGGTTGCAGGTCTTACTAAAGCTAACCCGGCTAATTATGAAACCTTTGTGCCTTATGGTATTCCTGGTGTTTTTACAGCTTCTGCAGTGCTCTTCTTCGCTTACGTTGGGTTCGATGGAGTGGCAACCTTGGGTGAAGAGACCAAGAACCCAGGTAGAGACATCCCAATTGGGCTAATTGGTTCCATGGCAATTACCATTGTAACTTATTGCCTACTAGCAGCAACATTGTGCTTAATGCAGCCATACACACAAATTGATGCTGATGCACCGTTCTCCATTGCATTCGAAGCAGTGGGTATGAAATGGGCCAAGTACTTTGTTGCATTCGGAGCATTAAAGGGCATGACCACAGTTCTGCTAGCTAATGTTATTAGCCAAGCTCGATATTTCACTCATATTGCACGTACCCACATGGCACCACCACTTCTTGCAGTTATCAATGAGAAAACCGGGACACCAATGAATGCCACAATCATTATGACTGTTGCAAACTCCATTGTAGCATTCTTCACAAGCCTTGATGTGTTGGCAAACCTTCTTTCCATAGCTACCCTATTCATCTTTACCCTTGTTGCAATTGCTCTAATTGTGAGACGATACTACGCTACGGGTGAGACATCAAATGCTGACCGAAACAAGCTCATTGGGTTCTTGCTGTTGATTATTGGATCCTCAATTGCTACAGCTGCATGTTGGGCAGCTAGCAAGGATCATTGGATACGGTACATAGTGACAGTAACAGTTTGGTTTTTGGCCACACTAGGGCTAAATTTCACAGTGAAGCAAGCAAAGAAACCTCAATTGTGGGGAGTGCCATTAGTCCCTTGGTTGCCATCTGCTAGCATTGCTATCAATGTCTTCATCATGGGTTCCATTGATGGACCATCATTTGTTAGATTCAGTGTATGGACATTATTTTTGCTCATCTACTATTTGCTTGTGGCGCTGCATGCTTCATATGATGCAGCTAAGGAGATTAAAAGGAAAGCAGAGGCAACTCAAGCAACAAACATTGAGGCTGGGACTACCAAATAGCAGAAACACAATTTAGTAGAAATGCATGTGAGTTGTTATGAATACTAGTTGTTTTGCTTGAATTTTAGTTCATGTTTCTTTTCCTTTTATTGGAGTTATTTCATATTTATTATTTGTCATAAAAATGCAGTAGTGGAGAAACGTAATGTTTCAACCTGTTTAGGTGCAATTTATCCTCTAGTTCGATAAAAGATAATACAGAGTTACAAACTGTTAGTCAATTCCTTAAATTGGTGCACATTGGTTGGCATCACATAGGAATATAACCCAATTAACGATGATTTTGGTTGAGAATTACATCGGGTACAATTGGTTTAAAGGGCTGATATTAAACGTTAAAAATTTTACTTTTAATCTTAACCCTTGAATAAAAAAAAAGTTCAAAACTAAACTTTTTTGATTCAATGACTAAAACTAAAAGTTTTAACTTTTTAATAGGAAAAGGACTACTGCCCGAATAATAGCACATATGCTCTTTTTCTTTTTTCTTTTTTTCTTTTTTGATAAACGAATGGTACATGAGCTTTGGAATTTAAAGAAAGGACATATGCTCTTTTTCTTTTTTCTTTTTTTCTTTTTTGATAAACGAATGGTACATGAGCTTTGGAATTTAAAGAAAGGTGCACGAAGTATACCATAGTGCAATTATATGGATTATAATTAATATGCCATTCCCATATCATTTATATTATATCCCATACCCGAATGGTACATGTGTGGCACAATTTTGTTTTGACCTAGCCACCTTCGTTAGGCGGACGTGAGAAAAATTGGAGGACTCAATTAGATGGCATTCTTTCCCTGTATTTATAAATATAGAGTTGTGTGCTTTATTTATACATGTAACTTTAACTAATCTGTTGATGTAACCAACTTTAACTAAACTGTTGATGATCCATACTGACCCTCTAAATTTGGGTTTAAAGCTTGTTGTTGTGTATATTTGATGCAAAGAATTAACAACTTTCCTTTCATTCATCAGTTATCGTGGTATAAAGTTTAAAGCCAATCCATCAAACTTGCCCAAGCCAAATGAATGTGATGATCCTATTAAGTCTCTACACACAACAGAAAAAGTTGAAACATCTAGTACAACTAGCTTGAAAATATTATCATTAATACAATAATATACAATGATTGTGACCTCACCTATAGTTTGACCACTGCACAACATTTCTTACACAAAAAAAAATAATAAACATTGCAATGAAACCAACACTGACGATGGAGCTAAAAGTACAATGGGAAAAAAATGGAGAGAGGTGATGACAAGCATGCCTCAACACCTATAAGATGATATATTTTAAAATGAATTTACTTTACACTTCTTAAACAGACTTATGTTTCTATTTTGAGGAGAGAATTGAGTGATGTACTATTGAATCGCTGGGCAAGGCCTCGGATCACAAGCACAGTAACATCACGCAGGTGCCGGGACTGCACCATCAAGTCAACCTCATTCTCGCTGTCCACCACAATTCTAAGCCGATGTTGGTCATTTCGGAAAAGCTCCACCTGTTTCATAGTTTACCCATAGATTTCCTGACTATTTAGGTTAGTGCTCCAAAACACATTATGCAAAAAGTATTGAGTCCCTACAACTCAAGTCAATTAAGCCTTAATCCCAATTTTAAATTGGGGTTAACATTATGGCTCCTTTCTCAATTAATTGAGGTTTGGCCAAATGCACCCTTCTTCATTAGTAACTTTTCTACCCTACATAATATCCTATGTCGGACATTTTTTTATTAAAAATATTAAATTTAATACCTAAAGTAAGGTTATCAAACAAAAAAAGAGAATAAGGGTGGTCTGTTTAGATTACCCATAGATTTCCTGACTATTTAGATTAATGCTCCAAAACACATTATGCAAAAAGTATTGAGTCCCTACAACTCAAGTATTAAGCCTTAATCCCAATTTTAAATTGGGGTTAACATTATGGCTCCTTTCTCAATTAATTGAGGTTTGGCCAAATGCACCCTTCTTCATTAACAACTTTTCTACCCTACATAATATCCTATGTCACATTTTTTTTATTAAAAATATTAAATTTAAAGCCTAAAGTAAGGTTATCAAACAAAAAAAGAGAATAAGGATCTATTTGGATGCCGCTTATTTTGCTGAAAACTGAAAATACTGTAACAAAATAATTTTTAAATGAGTGAATAGTGCCGTGAGACCCATTTTTAATGAAAGTTTTGCTGAAATAAGAGGTTTGTGGATCCTATAAACAGTGCACGAGACCCATTGGAAAGTTGAAACGCACTTCTCAAAAAAAAAAAAAAAAAAACGCTAGGATTATCATCAGTATCCAAACAGATACTAAGAGAATTAAACAAATGTCTTCCACAATTGACCAAACAGGATGAGAAATTTAAAAACCTAGGGTAAATGCAGAAACTTACATGAAAAGGAGGAGCATAACTTCCTCGAATTTCAGTAGTTGGAAATGAAGTTTTAGAACCTGGCTTTACAACCTTGATTCTTTTTCTATTAACTTCTAGGACTCTTTTTTCAAGACTCCCCATTGAAGGATCCTGCAAAATTACAACAAAAAGAGTTGATTTATTTCCTATATCAATCTTCTCAGTATAGTACATTAACAGAAAAGAAATGTACAAACAGAATATCTAACGTAACCTTTTTAGATCGGTCCTTGTCACATAGTGCCTGTTTCAAATAGGTAACAGTTAGATTACGGAGCACAATGCTGGCAATCTTAATATATAGGAAATACTGCTTCCAAAGACAGACGAGTGCCCACTAGCAATAGACAAAGGTTTCATAGGCATATTAGTTTAAACTAGTAACAACATGAAAAGGCCCAAGAAATTTTGTTTGAATTTCTTTGAACAGTCCTGAAATTCTTTAAACAACTTGCTTTCAGTGAATTTATATAAAAACATGTTCTGTTTCCAGAATTGGAAAAAAAAAATTAATTTTTTTTTAAGGACAAGATTGTAAAAATGTTTTCCAAACATATTACCAATACAGGGAAAATGTTTCTTGAAATATTACTAGACAAGAAATCAATGTGCCCCCCATGTTTTAATCATAGACTCGTGTCTGCATTATAACCTAGTTGATTTTAGTACCCAATTTGCATTGGTTTAATTAGAAACAAAGATTACAGAGCAAATAAGGGACTAGTAATCTCTTTTACTCTTCATTAGATAGATAAACCTTACACCAAAAAAGATAAGGAACAAAATTATTTGTAAGTGTAAGCAGGTGCGAGCGGCACCGAGGATAGAATTTGGGAGTCATTTGAGCTGGTTTAGACATGCAACAGACTCAAAAGGTGAGTTTATCAATGTGGAAGGATCCAAAGGATGAAAAGGGAGGCTAATGTTAGAATTATAGTTAAGTGATTCACCATTTTTCCTAATAGCTTAAGCTTTGAAACAATCGGTAATATTATCATGGTATCAAAGCAGAAGATCCTAAGTTCGATCCATGTCTCTACTCTACCTCTCATTTAAATGTTAAAAATCTCACATGTTGGGCCCCACTTATTAAAGGGAAGTTTGGGCCCACATGGAGAGGGATTAAAATTCACCATTTTCTAATAATTTAAACTTTTGAAACAATTGGTAATATTATAATATCATCAGCTAAAAGTTACATGGGTTGGAAGTATAAAGAAAAATATGGTAGACTACATGGACCCTTTTACACCACTCCACTCAACCAATATAGGGCCATGTCTTTGTTTTGTCATTGGATTTTAAAATGAAACAAATGAGAAATCAATTGCAAGCAATATTAATTTTGCACGAGAAAAACAAGGTCACAGGAAAACAAAGATTACTATTAGGCTCTACTTCCAAATCAAGAGATTATTTTTTCTAGCTTTTAGGTTATGGTAAATCCATCTACTTCTTTGCTACCAAATGCACCACATTTGACAGAGGAGAACAACATTACTAATTACTGAGTTACTTGGGTTCTGTCTGTCCCCTTCTTTAGAAAGTCTTCACAGAGTATTTTGAGTATCAACTTCTATTGACAAAGGGGAAAAAAAGAAAAAAGAAATGGAGCAAAATGTTCAAAGATTCATACAAAAACCTCACAAAAACACCTTCCATCCTCTCTTCTTTTTTAAGGCTGTATTTAAAAAAATAAATAAAACTTTGGGAATGTGCTATGTATATCTGCATTCTTTATTATTATAATAATAACAAAAGGTAGAAAAAGATCACGTAATGCAACGATATGTATATTCCATAACTGCAACAAACATTTCAGTATATATGAGCAAGTTCATAGGAAAATAACGCCAACAAAAGAGTTGAATTATAGCCACACCTCAAACTTCACAGATCCAAGATCAAGCTTCTGCTTCACTTCTTTATAAACATCAGGCTCTGCAAGAAAATCAATGCTATACAAAATGAAAACACAAATAGGAGGAAGATAAGATCTGATAATTTCCTATAGAATTCTTTATAGAAACCAACAAACATAGATCAAAATTGGTAGAAAAGATCCACCCCCACCCCCTCCCCCCAAAAAAAGTTAGACACCAGAGGAATTTATGAAAAAAAAAAAAAAAAAAAAAAATTTCAAGAACTAGAGAATACAATAAAGGTACAATGAGAACCAAAATCAGAACCTTGCAATAATGATCTTTGCTCTAAGAGTAAATGGTTTTAAGCCCTCATGAATTGATTAACCAGTATTTCTGATATTAATGATTACCATTGCAACAAATATCTTCTTCTTTTTTTTAATAAGTATATAATTTAAAAAAAAAAAAAAAAGAACAAAAATGAAATTATTCATTAACCAACAAGTGCATGAGTGAAATTTTCATTCACCATCAATTACATGATTAACTATTTCATTAACCAACAAGTACACGCACTTTCTAAATGCTTTTCCATCGAAACTTCGTCTGCCCTCCTCAGCACGATGTAATAACTCTTCACTAGAAAGTTCCATTGAGAGAGAGAGAGAGAGAGAGTTGCAATTCTCAACCTCAGGCACTCGAAGTTGTACCAAGGTTTCTTTTTTTTTTTTCAACCTTTAATAACAAGTGACAGATTTACTAATAAGGTGCATAATGGGGCATCCAAGTACAATGAGCGTATACAGAATGCAGCCCTCAAAAAAAGAAAAGACTAAATATCAAATCCTGCTTATCATTAACTTTTTAATATCTTTGTATCATAAAAATTTATGCTAAAATGTTAATTTAAAAATAAAAAAATCTGTTATAATAGATGAACAGAGGACAAAAGTTATTGCACGTGAATTTTGACAAATCCACCATTAGATTACATTTTCTTCTTATATCCTCCATGTTAACAAAATTTCCAAAAATCAAAGATCAATGTTATAGCATCAATCAAATATTTAAATTCCAAGATTTTGTAGTGTTAAATTACCGATTCTCTCAAAAACTTAAGCTATTGGGATATGATATATTTAATCATTTAACTACATACTTCTAACATGTAATTTAAAATAATGAATAAAAAATAAGTTTATGGATCGAATAGTAAACATCCTATTTACACAAAATTGACACGCGTGTTAAGAACATAAAGAATATGCAATTTAACGGTTAGATTTTCAAAATATGTTGCCATGTGTTAATTTTTTTGTGAGAGTTGTAGGCATTGGCTACAACCAAGTTTGTAACCAAACTTTGTCCATTAACAAATCAAGTGATATATATCCAAATGGATTTTTCTTATTTACAACACAACACATACTTCAGGTTCCCTGAACAATGACACGAACATATAAGTGTTTCATTGCGAAACATAAATATATAATCTCACTTAGGTAAAGATACCCTGCAAAGCTTCAGTTACGAAATTGAATGCTACAAATCAAGGAATGTATAGCAAAAGATGGCAATTTTGAATCACGGCAGGTAACAACATTACAAGAAAAAGGTTCAGTTCAATAAACTACTTCAAAACCTAATAAAGTTCAACTTTTTAAAAGCAATCAGCATGTAATAAGGTAGCTTATAAACTTTTATTGATAAAGAGGAATAAAAGGGGGAGAAAAAAAAAGCACCATGTTCAAATATTCATACAAAAAGCTCACAAAGTAGGGTACATAGTTGCACTACAAGAGGACACCCAAAAAGAAGACACCGTCAACTAACATCAGTGAGTATAAAATGAAAAAAAAAAAAAACTAAAAAAGAAAGAGTGTAATAGCAAAGTTATTTGCAAAATCATTGAACTTGAATAGCCATGAAAGATGGGATTCCAAAAATTACCAACTGCAATCGGATCAGTTGATGCAGAAACAGGCTGCCCCTCAACTCCATCCTCTCTTACAGGAGTATAAATGGCCACTAACCTGTAGCTCACGTCATCAACATTAGCTTCATACATCCTTCCTATTTCTCCTGCAATTAATCTTTAGCAATTAGAATTTGGAAGGGAAACTTAGATTATCTAAAAATGTATCTGGCAAAGCAGAAATGAAAGAGAAGCCAAAACAAAAAAAACTGCACTGTTTACCATCACATAATATAATAATAAATAAAATTATGCTAGTTTTTAAGATCAATTTAGATCTAGAAAGAGAGATCATTGAGAGCACACAATGATAAGTTTTAACAATCAAAATTTGTTTAGAATTTTTATATAAAAAAAAAAATCCTTTCCAAAACATTTAAGAAACCTCAAGCTCTTAACATTGGAACCTTAGGCATTCCTCAGACATTCTAGTTGTGTACAGATGATTTATGAGAAAAATTCTACATAAAGCAACCACCAGGGTGGCCTGGAGAGGTATGTAGGCTATGCAAAGCAATCTCCTAAGGTTTGGTTTGGTAAATTCAATGAAGCAGTTGCCAAATTTGGGATGCGTCATCGCCAACCTGACCACTCTATTTTCAATTATATCTCTGATAGAGAGGAATTCTCTTAATAGTTTACATTGATGACATCATTATTCTTGGTGATCACAAAAAAAGGGCATTGCTAAGTTGAAGCTGTTACTTCAAAACTTGTTACAGACTAAGGATTTGGGAAAGCTATGTTACTTCTTGGGTATCGAGATAGCATGATCCAAGGAGCTATTTTGTCGCAGAGGAAATAAGTGTTGGATATTTTGAATGAAATGGGTCCGGTTTGTTAAGTTCAAAACCTATAACGACCCCTATAAAACCCAATGAAAAACTTTATACAAATGAGGGGGAATCATTATTAAATCCCGAAAGATACTTGTCTCTTGGTTGGTAAGTTGAATTACTTCACCATTACTTCCCCAAATGTATATTTTGAAATTAGTGTTGTGAGCCCTGGTTGGTAAGTTGAATTACTTCACCATTACTCCCCCAAATGTATATTTTGCAATTAGTGTTGTGGGCCCATACATGGCAACACAATTTATCTACATAAATGGATTGTCATCTTGCCCAAGAAAGAGGAAAGTAGTGTAATTGCTACCCATTTTTCTCAACATAAGTCCAAGTTGTTGATATGTTCACATACCACTGGACAAGGCTCATTGGGATCTGTCATAACAATCTAGGGTTAAATGATACAGATGCTCCAGCGAATGTTACAAGTAAAATAGTATGAGTGAATTGATGGGTAATTCAGTGTATTTCTGTGCTTAACTTAAAAATATTCCGTGTATTATGGTTAATTAATTTAGGTAAAAACACTTTTCAATTTATCTTATTTACAGATGCCATAAAATAATCAACACAGATTAACCCCCCCCCCCCCCCAAAAAAAAAAAAACCAAAATTGAAGTTATTAATTTTGGATGTCAAATGATTAAACTGTCTAGCCAGTACAGCAAAAAGCACATCTCTCTCTAGCCAGATGAAATAATAATAATAACAATAACAAAATTTAATAATTTATAACAATTTTCAAATTTATGACTGACTTGCATTTATTGTGACCAAAGGAACAACTGCTCATGGATTTAAGCTCAACACAGGTGGCCAAATATCAGGTTTTTAGACAGGCTATTTACTTTTAAAATATTTCTATCTAACAATGAGCTGCAATGACAAAGAATTGTACAGAGATCCAAATGAATTACAATCAATCCAATGATAATTTTTCTCATGTTATTCCTCAACCAAACATTCCCTTGTCTCCTCTCTTTCCTATTGCTAATGTGACTCAAGTAGGGATAAATAGTCAAGAAAATCCAATGCATGCAATTGAGAAATTCACTTGGAGTCCCTAATTTATAAAATACACAAGCTTTTCACACATTTTCACCTAAAAGTTGTTTTCAGCTTTTCCACTCATTAACCCTTTTTTTCTTTTCAAAAAGATAAAAGTATAAATAAGTAAACAAACAACACATTATCTCAAAAGACACAAGATCTGAACTTCTTAATTGTAACTTAAAATTTTAGCATACCTGGAATAGAGATGAGATCAGGACTTCCAACCATTGATCTAAGCCATTGAATTCTACTTTTGCCTTCCTTTCCTCCACTATAAATGCCACGAACAGCATATAAGTTGGTGTGGAAACCTCTCCCCTCAATCTCCAGCTTATCTATTTTAGGGATCCCTACGGATAAACAAATAATTTTTAGGGGAATGAAAGAAGATGAAGGACAAGAGGAAAGATGCTTCCTAATACAAAAAATTAACAATAATATTGACACTGATTATTAATAAAAGCAATTTAGCTGGAAGCAGTCAAATCAAATCAATACAAAAGATTCACACTCCCACATTAATTCAGCAGAAGTTTGTTCGAATACTTCCAACACAACATCCAATTTATATGCTTTATATCTATGCCCCTTCTAAAGACTATGTGGACACCAATACTTCAAGAAAAAAATTTTAAAATGGTGATCAATCTACCTAAAAGAGCTAATGTACACCACAAAGAAAGAAATATTCCCATGTTTTAAATATCCAGATATCTTCAAACAAGAACATATCATAATAAAAAACAATGACCAGGGAATTGACTATGTCACCCTTTTCAAAGTTTATGGAAATTTTAAAATTAATTCTTGAAGCACCCAGATACGGTCCAAAGCAATACAATAATAGTATATAAACAGAGAAAAACTGTAATCATTACAAGATATTAGATGCAAGAAATGAAGTGGCAGCATCGTTATAGAATGTTTAAGGAAGAAAGTGTTCAAAAAACTTTCCCAAAAGGAGTTCTATCAGGAACAACCAAGGCAATAAGCCACATTTCAATTAAATAATGTTAAGATTACTACTGCAAATGAGCTGAGCTAAAACCTTCTTAAATCATCATTGACCTTAGCTCAAGAAGCCCAAAAGCTCAGCTTTTTCCAGCCCTACTGTATTTAACTCGTAAATTATATTACTAAGTACTAACCTCACCACCTTACAATATTTTTCTAAAAAGGGTGAAAGAGAGAAAAATGACCATATGCCACTAATTGAGTAAGAAAGAAGTTCACGAGTCAATTTACAGCCCCCGTATAGAAAAAAAAACCTGGCAATATAGGTGCAGTCTCAGCATATACTGGCTCAGTTGATCTTCCAAACACATCAGTCACAATGCACTCACATCTCAGACATCGACCAATGTCCTCAAGCCGCACCTTGTAGGAGCAAGAACGATGTGTAGGTAATGGTTCATAGGACTTTCTATCTTCCATTTCTGATGAACAGAACCTGCAGTATCCCTTGTGTCATATATGGGGAACACAATGCTATTTCAAAAGTTAATAAACCAGTGTGAAAGACAACTTTCTAAAGAATATATTTAAATAAATCAGGAAAATGAAAACAACAAAATGGCAATCCAAATAATGTGATTCCAATGTCTTATTTCTGACGCAAGACAACCAGAACAAAATTGAAACAACGGAAAAATAAATGATATGACCTAGGAGTCAGCACCTAGGCCTTGCTTGGAGTCAACACCAAGCAGGGGAAACCACTAGGAGTCAACACCTAGGGTAGACCTGGAGTCAGCACCAGACCCAAGAAAAACCGAACGGCCATGTTTTTTATTCCTCAAAATATCAACTATCCCTCAAGGAGTACAATAGGTTGCTTATAAAGGATTGCTAAACCCTAGTTTTAATTGGCTAGGAAACCCTAATTGCCTTATTACAAAAATAACCTTACTTCTAAATTAAAATACTAAAGACCCAATAAACTAATAGGACCTAAAATATATAAAAATACAATTGACTTTTAAACATAAATAATACTAAATAAATAATTTTCTTGCGTCTCTCGCATCAATTTCCCTTCAATAATATGCAATTTCTTATTGCTACTGAAAGGCGAAAAATTTAGTGAATGCCTAAGAGACCTACAACTACAATTCAATATGCTTTGTGGTAGTCAAAAGTGGCACTATACCATTGGTATCTGACATCTTTCTTGTACTTGCTCCAAACACGTTGTTGAGTCTCACTCTTTGGAATCACTTCAACGGCAGTGAGTACCTCACCTTCAACTGCCTTTCCAGTGAGAGCAAGCATCTCCACTTTTGGAAGCTCTGTAGGGAAATGCAACACCCACATTTGAATTCAATAGTTCAAGTTCACTATATACAAAAAGTTAAACTAAATAGTCTTCTTATTCTATGAAATACATATACCAGCTAAGGATTGCACTGATGCAAGTCCAACATCATGAATGACAAATGTTCATGTTATATATGAAATAATTGCCATATCAAAGGGCCCAAGCTTCAGCATAACAAAATGTAAATTTTACCTGGGAGAATAATATCAGTCGGCTCAGACAATCTGAGTTCTCCCACAACTGAATCTGAACGGACTGGAGTATAGCTGTAAGATGCATTAAAAAAAGTTCATTACAACAGGCTTCCCAAATAGAAAATATATATATATATATATATATATATTTATCCAATTAAAGATGCATATTCATTAGATCACATGATAGGTTTCAGATATGAATTATTCTGAACGGACTGGAGTATAGCTGCTTTTGAGATGCATTAAAAAAAGTTCATTTCAACAGGCTTTCCAAATAGAGAAAAAAAATCTTTTATCCAATTAAAGATGCATATGCTAATCTCATTGCATCACATGATAGGTTTCAGATATGAATTATTCTGGAATTTTGAAAGTGAATTTCTTCTTGCCAACAAATGACAGCAAAAAAGACTAAAAGGTAGAACAGTTACCCAAACAACAAACGGCAAGTGTAATCTGAATCATTAACCTCATAAGTACTTGAGCTAGCATCATTGATAAGAATAATAGTTCCCTCATTAGTTTCTCTGTACCAGCTGAAAACGCTTGATCCCTCATATCCACCAAAATATTCACCTTCTCCAGAATAAACACCCGAAGACAACTCCTTCACACGAACATTAGAAACTACTGGAAGAGCTGCCACATTATTTATTTAATGTATCAAATAACAAGACTAAAAAGAAATAACATATTGAATGCCTTAGTATGACAAAGGCCAAAAGTCAACTACAGATAGAAGACAGAGCACATGACTTACATAGGATCTACCATTTACAGGCTCACGAAAAGGAGGTAATTGCTTGGGGAAAAAAACTAGTTAGAATGAATGACAACAACCACTTAAGCCTATCACTTGCTTAGATTTATAACAGAATCTGTGTGTACTTTTAGAATTATGGTAAAATGATTAAAATTACCATTTCCAAAAAGCTTAAACTTTTGGGACAATAAGTAATTTATCACATTCTACAAAATTAATTTATGGAAGAGAGTTCCAATCACTGAATCAAAATTATATTGACATTATACCTAGACAAGAGAATCTCAGTGGTAGGTCGTCAAGTTATCCACTAAAATAAGAAATAGATTCCCAATTCCAAACTAAATACTAAGAACTAGAGTTGTACCTGGGACAACTGGAGAGTTGGATATTGCAACCAATGGCTTCCCGCATTTGCCATCAGCACGAGTGGGCAGCCAATATAAGGCCAAATAAGACCCCACATCTTCAAGTGATGGAGTGTAAGTTCTGCCACAGTTGCACGCAATTTACTTAACATTCTTTTTAGAGATGGCAACATGCATTCCTAAATCTCAAAATAATAACAATACTCAGAACTTACAGTGTTTTACCACATATAACAACATCTTCACAAGCATTAGATATATCTATTAATGCAGATCCATGCAGCTTATTTTTTGTTCTGTACCACATATATTGCCCAGTACCTTCTTGTCCACCAAAATACGTTTTTTGCGGGATTACCTCCTCATCCTCAAAGCAATCAGGAATTTCTAGGTCCACTCCTATGGGATCCGCTGTTTAAAAGAAAAATTACACAGAATAGGTCATTTGCATGAGTACAACAAGAATTATAGAATGATTTGGATTCAAAATAGACTTATGCAAACAGTGAAATAGGATATAACTGCACTGAATTGTACAAAAGAAAATGAAACAACAAATTCAATGGTCATAATATCCCAATGAAAACATCCTGGCAGCGGCAGAACTCAACACCATCATCTTTGCGATTTAGGTAGTCAAAACTTTTTTACACAAGCATGCAACACATTGAAGTTTTTAGACGAAACAAAACCTACACCATCTGTTTCATTTATTTCTATCATAATTTTACATGAACTTCGCAGTCAATAGACAATAGTTTCTTTGCACTGCCCTAACAGACAAACAAATGACAGAAATGTTCAACTAACCCGGAGCAATTATGTCAGATGATATGCTACTAGGACTCCCCTTCATTCCATCTTGGCGCACAGGGGTGTAAACAAGTTCAATGCATCTTCCAACGTCCTCAAGAGTCAAATCCAGAAAATCTGCTATAGAAAAGTTTTAAACCATTATTATTGCAAATCCAAATGTATCAGCAAAAAGATCTCAACCCATAATTCAAAACCAAAAAACAAAAACAAAAAAAACCTCACCAAAAGTACTTAGTTTCTCTCGTACGCCATTACTTTTCACTCTAAACCATTCATGGAAGCAGTTACCTCTCTCCCTGAATCATAAACAATTACTTCAATTTCAGGGGTAAATGTCAAAGCAGTAAGACTAGGAATTACAGCCCTTATCAAATATAAAAGGTGTCAAATCAAATGTCTCACCCTCCGCTATAAGATGCAATAAAGCTCACACGTTGCCCTTCTATCATTGATCCAAGAAACTCCAAAGACTGGCAAGTGGGGGGACCTGCATTGCAGGATAAATTCAAAATGATTATCATATCTATTAAGTTTCATGCTCCTGCAGAGATAAATTTATTTATCATCATTGTCATGCATGTACAGAACTTTAAATAACTAGATTCCTGCTCAATAACCCATTAAGCAAAATGAAAATAAAATAGATTGAAAATATAGATTAGAAGAAATTAACTTTCTACCAGGTATTATAGGTCCAATTTGCTCAGAAAGAACAATTGGACCACGAGCCCAGTCACTTCTCACAGGCTCACAAGAAATCGAAACAAAGAAGCCAATGTCCTCAACTGAGAGCATATATGATGCAGTAGTTGCACCCCAAATTTCGCTTTGCATGCCATCAGAACTGGTCTGCATATACATTACATTGTTTAATCAAACCTACCACTAGTTAACAAACTGCTATAACAGCAAGAGAATGGGGGGAAAAAAAGGACGTCAATTAATTGACAACACACATTGCAGCAATGAGTACAGTTCCTGTACCAGGAGCAGTCTCCTAAAGTTGTTCTCTATCCAGCAATTGCTTGCAAGATGAGGATACAAGAAAATTACTAATAGACAATGTTAAGTGGAAATACCCGGAACCAGCGGAACACCGAATCTCCCTCTTCGCCTCCCCAATATTTTTTGTCAACACTTAGCGTGGCTCCTTCAATAGCATTTCCAACTATTTGTAGAGACAGCAACCTTGGGCTTCCTAATCACCAAGAAGCAATAAGCATATGAATCAAATTTCTAGCAACAACTATACACAAAAATCACAACTGAGGATTTATACATGATGACTAGTTCAAATACGTCCACCAAATATGCACATTGCACTCACATGATGAACATATACACGTGTCATACACAGACATTTACCCCAAATCCATATCCCCCACCAAGAAAACAAAATCACAATCAATGAGTGCAAATCTAGGTAACAGAAACTTCCACATAGAATCTACCAACCAATAACTCTAAAATTCATTAGTGCTCACATGAGATAAAACAGCACGGTTATGAGATATGCACCTGACACAATGCTCTAAAATGCATGCTGCTCAGGAAGTCCAGTTAGAGTAAGAGGCAAAGATTTCAACAAACCGCAAGCTTGTTGAATTAGATTAAACTAATACTTAAAGTAACATGCATACTTATACATCAGTAGCATACCTCTGTTTTAGCAAGATATGCTTAATTGAAAATCAAGAAATAATATAAGAGTAAATTTCTGCTGATTAAGAAAAAACTCTCAACTCACAAGTTTCTGATAGCTACATATGGAACATTTTTACTACACATTTCCCTCACCATAATAAAATTCCAACCACTGACATTACATATCTTTAAAAAATAAAAATTTTAAATCCTTCCATGCATCACTCTTATGTAAGAACCTAATTATTAATATATTTTGAAACGCAAATAAAATTTCAAAACCAAATAGAATGTATTTACCAGGGCGAACACGTTCCTGCCCCATGCAACTTCTTGGCTCACCCACAATCCCATCATCACGTATTGGAGTACATTGGAAAGAAATGAATTTACCAATCGCGTCCTTGGTAACACGGTACTGAAGAAGTCCTGAAACCTCGGGTATAAGTGAACCAGAATCAGTTTCAACCTGCAGATTTTCAAGAAAGTGCAAGTTAATATAAGTTTAACAATCTGTTGAATGTTGTGTGTGTGTGCGCACGCAAGCAGTATGTTTAATCAGAAATAATGGAATTTTGCACAGCACCATGCATAGAAGAAAACCTCCACCCCAATTTTATGCTTGGTGTTAATGCCTAAATTCTATCTATTTTTCTGTTTTCATTGCTTAATGAGATTTTAAGCAACCATAAGCGTCAATTCTTAGGTCCTATCCCTTTGCTTTGTGCTTCTTTAGTTTCCCAAAACACATGTTCCCCTCTTAGATTTTTTCATCCTGCATCGAATTTGGTAACAGAGCAAACCCTGTCAATATTTTCCAACAAAGCCACCAAAACCTACCACCCTCTACACTTCACAAACTTGTCAGTTCGACAAACCCAACCATCATAATGAACCAAAACCCCATGTACCCCATAACCACCAGCTGTCTAAAAAAATAAAACAAATTCAGCCAAAAACCAAACTGTCATTGGGCCCAAACCACCCAAAGCCATAGATCACTACCCAATAAACCAAACACACACAAGCACAAAACCCAAAATTTCTCCAGCCCATCACCAAAGCAAACTCATCAAAGTCTCAAACCACCAACACCATTGCTTACAAAGCCCAGCCACAATGCAAGGTCTTGTTACTTCATTGATGCTATTAGATAGATCTGATTGTTAATTGAATTTTATATACATACATTATGTAATCCTATTACTACCTTATTTTCTTTCTATGTTTTGTGTAATTTAAGGACTATTTAAAGAGCCAAAAATTAACTATTGTTTTGTAAGTAGCTGATTATAGATTTATAAAATTCAGAGTGGAGGTTTTCTTCCTAAACAAAGTTTCTCTCTAAACTAATTTGTAGAGAAACCCTTCAAACTCCTTGTATATCTTTATATTAAGTGTGAATTTTGAAAATCTAACCGTTGGATTGTATGTTCTTATTATATCCTTCGTGCTTACAAAATTTCAAAAAATTCAAAGATCAATTGTTATGTCATCAAACAAATGTTAAAATTTCAAGTTTTTGTAATTTAAAATTATGTATTATTGATCAAATAGTAAATAATATCCGATTTGAACGAAATTTAATTTGCATGTTAAAAACATAAGGAACATGAAATTCAATAGTTAGATTTTCAAAATTCACACACAAAAAAGAGATATATGAGAAGTTTGAAGAGTTTCTCTCCAATCTAGTTTGAAGAGAAACTTTGTTCTTTCTTCCTGGGCTTGGTGCTAACTCCAAACAACCTCCAGGGGCAAACATTGGGCTCCTATCAAGCTTGATGCTGATTCAAAGCATCTCTAGGTTCTAATGTTTAGAATCATCTATTTTCCTGTTTTCATCACTTGATGTTTATTTCATGCAAACCCTAGGTGTCAATTCCGAAGTCCTTTCCCTTGGATTTGTTCTTCTTTTGTTCCCTCCCCATTCTTAGAATTTTTCTACCAGCATCAAGAGCCAATGTATATCAAGTCCCTTATATCTGCATTATTTACTAGGAGTCTAGGATAGTGCAGATGTCTGAAGTTGTAAAATGAATCCTACCAATGTTAGGGTGGTGAGATGGCATTTCTAATGATTTGCAACGCAATGTGATTGCTATTGATGAGCCACACAGTTTATAGTTATGGTCCAACAAAGAAGCTCTTATTCTTTTTTTTAGTAGATAAAATAGTTTAGAACCGTTTAACATTGACTTATCATGGAAACCAGTAAACCTAAACTGTACAAAGAGCATTGGTTATTGGAAAAGGAAAGTGCACATAAAGCATTACAGTGATTACACCATCTTGCTAAAAGTGTATACCTCGTGAAGATACCAATTGTAGATACTTTTACCCTCATGGCCACCTATGTAGCCATATGATGCTGTCAATATTCCATCTTCAGTGTAATCACCAGTAATAGATAAGAAATTCAAGCTAGGGGGAAGAGCTGCAAGAATGTAAAATATGAATTAGTAACAAATATTACAATAACACTAAGGTTTCAGACATGACTCTGCCACAAATCAAGAGGCTTGTTAATTGATTAGACAAAGTGTTGATAAAAGAAAAAAGAGATTTTCTTACTCTCAACTGCTTTATCCGATATAGCATATGCTGGTTCACCAGATTCACCATCTTGAGTAGTAGGAGTAAATTTGGCAACAATGCGATAGCCAACAGCTCCTAAGGGTATGCGGAACGCCTAAACAAAGAGCAAACTCCACTAAGAATTCCCATCAAAAAAACAAAAGCAAAAAGATTATGCCCAACAGTTGGACAACTACACACACATGCTAAAAACAATTAACGTCACCTACCTTTGCAATCTTGGAAGTGCTCAATGCTTCAAGATCTTTCTCACCATCCAATATGGATGATCTTGTTTTAAACCACTGTACTCTGCTAGAACCCTCAGTTCCTCCAGTAACAATACCAGTTACAGTGATCTTGCTGTTCTCCCTCAATTCACCAATTATCTTTACATTTTTTACCTTTGGTGGTGCTGGAATTTGGCAAAGACAAGCATCACAAAAACAGGAAGTCAATAATGTTTTTTTTTTTTTTTGGATAAGAAACGACATTTTATTTAACAAAAAGGAAACACCCATGTACACTGAAGGTGTACTCCGGGAGCAGTACAATCAATCTTTCAAATTACAGTGCTCAAGCATCTCTAGTATGTTAGAGCAGGGAAGAGATTTAAAGGCTACTCTCCAAACCAATTAACCAACAAAGTATGAAAAAAGAGAGATTTGATCTCAAGCATAGACCATGCACATCCCTCAAAGCATCCCTCATTTTGTTCCCACCAAAGACACCGCATGATGCAATTTAGCACCGCCCTCCAAAAAGCTATAATACGGTGCTTGCCAAACGTACCTTGCCAAGCTGCAAACAGATCAAGAACCCTCTATGGCAAAACCCAACAAAGACCAAACAAATTCCACACCATTGTCCATGGGTCATAAGCTATAGGACAATGAGGAAGGAGATGGTCCACTCCTCCGTTTACACTTTTAGCACCAATCTACAACAATAATAGCTCTCTTCCTTAAATTATCAAAGGACAAAATCCTCCCTAAGGCTGCAATCCATGAGAAGAAGCTACCCTAGGAGGAACCTTCAATCACTACACCAACTTCCAAGGAAAAGACATGCCGGTACTCAAGTAAAGGGAAAGATAGTACCCACGCACTTCAAAACCTCGGCTCTTAGCTGGCTTCCAACCGAGTATCAAGGCCCTCCCCTTTAACTGAGGAGGAATATATCAAACCCATAAAAGCCTTTAAAGGCTCCAACTCCCAATCTTGGACTGATCTCAAGAACACGACGTCCCAACAAAGTCTCCCCATTTGGGAATTTCATTGGGATGTCCAAATCTCAAGATCATATTTGATATGGAACATGACAAGAAGACAGATAGGATGGCAACAAGAAAATTATCTCTCTTACCAAACACCCACAAAAACCATTTTCACTCCCCCCTTTTCCATCCCCGCTAAAATCACCCCAACCAAACAGACCGTAAAACTTTAATTCCTGAGGTCCTTGTATGAGTGGATGTCCGCCACCAAAGAGTTTACTTCGGAAATTTGATTGAATTTATAGACCTGTAGAATTTTTATTTACAGTTGTTGGCGTATCTCTAGTATACTTCTCATGTACATGGGTTGCACCCTAAACTCTTTTAATAAATTACTATCAAATCAGAAAGAATTGTCAATGACATTGACCATCCACTGGCAAATCAGGATATACATAAACTAAAATTTTTCAAAGGAATGAATTGATCCACCTAAATAAATTGCCAAAGAATTGCCTGCTGAAATTAGACCACACCACTTTCTTTTTTTAACTGTAGTTACACACATAACTAGTGGATCTAGAGCCCACAATCACACCCTCCATCTTGTTCATGGGTGGGTCTTATAAGACCACACTGCATTACCATATTTGAAACACCAAACTTATCTTAAAGAATAAATTGTATCTAGGTGGAAATTGTGAAGTCTACCAGTGTGGCTGGCTCCTCTGTATATTATTACTTGTAACTCAATTTGCACATCTTGGTGTTTCCAACAAAGATGTCCAAGGTTCAAATCCACCCTCCTCCAACTATTAAATTATCAAAAACTCTCTACACACATATAGAGCAACTATAAGCTAAAAATTTATTAACATCAAGAAGTACCTTGCTTCACTACATCAGTCACTATTGATACAGATTCACCTTCCTGCCCTGAAAGATTACCATTTATTATTTTAAATAATGATCTCTAAGAAATCTATGCAGTAAGAATATATAGAAAAGATCCACAACACAGAAGGGCAATGGACAAACCCTCAAAATTGGTAGGAATATATACAAAAGCCAAGCGTCGCCCAACATCTTCTTTGGTCAAGGTAAACTCGGAAGTACCAGTTGACACTGGTAAAAAGTCTCTGCCAGCAAAAGCCATAAAAACTCAGGTGGAGATAGCTGAATTGTAAAACAGAACAACCTAAGGGAAAACCAATCTCTCTCGTGGAAATAAAAGGTCTATCTCAGTGTTTTAAAAATGCTCTTGACAATGGTTTTAAATTTTAGAACTTAAAGCATACAAAGTAGTCTATCCCTACAACAATAAGAAAAAATAAAACAGATTTAATGAGGATATTACGAAACAAAAAAAAGCCCAATATTAAAAATGATCAAGGCCAAAAAAAAAAATTAAGAAACTAAATAAATAAAAAAAAAAAAAAATGAAACTTCACTCCTCAATCATGAAGCAAGAAAACCACAGCATGAGGAAAATTTTGGCAAGAAAAAATATGTGTATACTAACCCTGTATCCTTCTCACGTAACCATTCAAACTTGCTGGGACCCTCTCTTCCTCCAAGGTAATCACCAACTCCTTTGATTGTACATCCTTCAACAGCATCTCCAATAATTCGGACATTACTGACTGATGGATGAGCTGCCATCATGAGACAAGAACCAACAGTATTTGTTACCATGCACTTTGGGGCTTAAAAAAGGAATAAAAGAAGAAAGGACAACAGCTATCGAAGGTAAACAAACAAAGAATAAGTTTAGACTTTAGACAGCACGTGCTCTATGAAATCTAATTGAAGTTTATGACTATGCTAACGTGGAAGTACAAAGTTCTCTAAGACAATTCCAAAGCATGCTGGCAAGAATTTTCTGGATAAAACCACAGCCACAGACAATGAGTTCTAGCTCAAATGGAACCTCCCCCTCCCTAACAATGGAATGGAGGATGTGGTCATAGGTTCAAGAAAAACCAGGATGCTTAACTCACCCAAGAAAAGGCCAGACTACCAGTTCCATCACCATTTCTAAATATAGGACAAAAAAACACAAACCCTTAATTCAATTCCATGACAATATTTTTAGTATTAGATAGAAGAAATCATTCCTTTTTCATGCTGGTCGCCCTTTTTTTTTAAGGTTGAGCAGTGAAGAGCGGAAAATGTGATGCTGTGGGGAGGTAGCTCAAGAATGGGCCCTCAATTAGCTCATCTTTTGCAGATCGTAGAGCATAAATGTGAGGCCTCCTCGACAAAGGCAACCTAAAATTCTTCAGAACTCTAAAGTTGCACACTTGCACCCTTTTTGCATAAATAGAGCTCAAACTAAATCTTCGGCAGATCACTTAATCAGACAGTACATTTCAGTTTCACCATAGTGCAGTCAGCCAGTATCTACACTCTACAGAATTAATGAGAATTTACATTCCCATTTTATAACATCTTTCAGGCACTTCCGAAGTTTAAAACAAAGTAATTTTCTGAACTACAGATAAGAATAAACCAATAACAACGGTAAACTTCAGATCATCATTTCTCAAGATTCCTCCCTCTGCTCATTTTAATTCTGTAATTTCCATTGTTTGTTTAGGTTCTGTCAATTAGCATTCTTATTGTGATATCCCATACCTATAAGTCTAATAACTAGTTATATTATTTGTCATTTATTTATGGCGATACTAATGTCATCCTTGTCACAATTTTTAATCTATGTACTTGGTTAGCTGTAATTGTATCTTTCTTTTATCCTTAGAGAGACATTAACACAACCTGACTCTTAAAAAGGCCATACAAACTTGTAGGAACTTTTGGAATATCTGAAAGGTAAATAGGCATAGTTGAAAATTGTTGGTTGGTCCTATGGAAATCAAGAAGTAACGACTACTTGGGTAATTTTACTCAGAAATATGAGTCAGTAGTCACCCTTTTTTCCTTTTTGGCTGAAACCTTTCTCCCCTTACACACACCTCCACTTCTTATGGCCAGCCATTCTCCCATCTTTTTGCATATCTCCTATTCATTCTTTTTCTCTCTCTCTTTGACAAGTTTATATTACATAATCCATAGAATTTGAAAAGGTAATGCAAAAATCTGAAAAGTTTGCATGGTTTCTTTGTGGTTCAGCTTAATGTTTTGGGTTGGATGTTTGTGTGTGGAATTTTTTAGGCAAAGCAAATTATGAAATTTTGTTTCTCTTGTTTAAGGGATTGTAGCGGTTGAAGGTATTTTCTCCAACCCATTAAAAAAGACTGCTTGGACAAATTTTGTTACGGCTTGACTGTAATGTTTAGTACCTAAAAGGAAGACCTAAGCCTTGCTATTATTGTTTTTTATATTTCCTGATTCCATAAATGATTTACATTTTTTTTTATTAAATGCAAGCTCTTTGAAGCGGTGCATTGACATGTTTGATGTATGTAAGTTATATTTTGGGAACCTCTTTAAGGTAGGATTAGGCTTTCCTTGATTATATGAGAGTTAGGTTGCTAGAAAGCACAGACACCTCATTTGGATGGGCTGCCATGGCCATGTTTGTGTCCGTGTCCGACAACTCTGAATCCCTGGACACCTCTGGGACATGGTTGCAGACAGGGTCCCAGCCCTTTGTTTAAAAATATGACAGGAAACAGCCAAGGTGTATTTTGATTTTTGGATTTTGTTATAGTATCATCTGTTATTGCTCTTAAATTGATATATGTATAACATTATATCAAATAAATAAATGTTTAACAATATATAAAAAATATATATAAATAAAGGTATATTTAATAATTAATTAACATATATATCCCTGCCATGTCGTGTCCTAATTTTTCAAAAATTATCATATCGCCATGTCGTACCATGTCCGTGCTTCCTAGTACAGGTTGTGAGATTTATGTGCAACCTTCTGCTAAAATAGAATTTTTAGTAATAAGACTTGAGTTCCTCCAAGCCTTAGCTCTCAATTCTACTATCAAGTAACGGACTTGTGATATAAAATTTTGGTAAGTCATGATATTTATTAGAAAAGCTTATTATGCATCCAAATGTTTTGATAAGAAATGTTGCATAAAATCATGTTTCAAACAAATGTATATGATATTTATTAGAAAAGCTTATTATGCATTCAAATGTTTTGATAAGAAACGTAGCATAAAATCATGTTTCAAACAAATGTATATTCTTGATTTTTTGAAATCCAAAGTTTCTTATGCTATGTTATATATTAAATGGGATGGAGAAGTATGGATTGAGAAATATGATGTGATTTATGGTTAAGTCCTATAGTATCTTCTAAACTTGGCCAGTACGAAATAAATTAATGGTTTTCCATGAATAATGACATTTTTGGCCGCCAAATTAGTGAGATGAATCTTGTACCCAAACTTTGTTGGGAAAGGTCAACTTGTGGTAGATGCCAACCACCCCAATAGTTGATGATGCTCACGTTATAAGATTGTGTTATGCTAACACACGCGACACCCAAGAATAACTGGCGATGGTGAATGCTAAATGCCTGGCCATAGAGCTAGGCTAAACAAAAATATTATACGATGTGTAATTTTTTTTTAAGTAATGAAAATTTTATTGAAAATGAAAAATAACTTATGTTCACAATGATGAACACAAAGTATCTTAAAATTACAAGAACAACAAACGGAAGATCTAAAAGAATTCTGGAACTCTAAAAAGGATGAGTGTATTGTTATTATAAGCATGAGATAATTATTCTGAAAATAAATAAGCAAGGATGTAATGATAATACTGCTAATGTGTAACATTCTCATCAAATTACTATGTTGTTCTCAAGAACTAGATCACACGCTTCCACTGTTAAACATTCTTACCAAACTCCCATGTCACTTAACCCTTATTGGCCCTTGTAGCACTATCATCATTTATTATTGTACGCAAGTTCTTTTCCTGGAAGCAACAAATGTGTTAAAGGTGACAAGAGGAGCTGTAGTTTCTTTTTGGTCTGTTTATTAGACTGGTGAGTTTTTTTGTGTAACAAGGAAGAAGATGTATTTGATCCCTTTTTGAGCATAGATGCATTTTGGATAACTCTAGTTTGTTAGAGCTTGTCAAATCCCTGGCTTTGTTTTGCTGTCATTTATGGGTCAGTGTGTATAAAGAGGTTGGAAAGTTGATGTTGTTTTCATGTGATGATTTTGGGTATCCTTCAGTTAGAATCCTGTTGCTAAATGTTTAGGTTTTGAAGAAAAATTTTCTGGTTACATGAGATAATTATAGGCTAGATGCATATGGCATCATGGCACATGATGCTTTTCTATCAAGTAAAAAATGTAAAATTTTAGATGCTCTTTTCATTTCTTTTTTTACCAAGAAAGTTTGGATTCCTTGTCTTCAAGTTTGTTTTGGTTTGTGTTAGTATCAAGTTGGACTTGTTATTAACACGCAGGTCATACTCACAAATCCAGAGTACTGGTTTCGGTCTCTTCCTGCTGTCTTTCCTAGGCTTCTAGCAAAACTTTCTTTCAGTGGCTTTATTAATAAGAAAAATATACGGGACACGGCCCAACCCAACCCTGGAATAAGCATCCACTGATGTACAGGCAGCACTTGAACTAATAAGTTGATATGGTATATCTCATGTTTCAAACCATAGCATAAGCATTATGTGATCTTCAACTCTGACAAGCATATACAACTAGTAATAGAAGGACTAAATGCAGATTAGAAACAGTTGCAATCACAATTTAGCATATTTGCAAAGGAAAGTTAAAACATCCACATAAAGAAAGATGCTGAATAAGGTAAACTTTAATGAAAAGGAAATGAGAAGATTTACGTTCCCCCAAAACACACCTGCTTTTACAAAATCTGTATATTTATATTGAGGTTCTCCTTTGGCACCTCCTTCTGTTACTGGTGTGTACATAAAAACCAGACTTGAATCAATGTCATCTATAGCCAACCGGTACTCCTCATCTTCTGCACCAGCAATAACCACAGGGCTGCTGTTCCATTTTCTCCTCAACCAACTGAAAAATGTGAATTGCAAAGTTAGATTGTATCATTCTATTGCAACAATTTATACATACGTATACATACAGGATTCATGCATGAATATAAATAAGAAACATAAACATATGTAGTTGTGTATTAAAAATGCAACTCACCTAGCAACACCTTTCCCTGGAGTCCCACCACACCATGCAACCTCAGCATAACCCCTGATGACATTTCCCTCTACCAGTTCCCCTCGGATTTCAAGGTTCACAACCTTTGGGATTCCACTTCCTTTGCAATGAAAAAAAAAAGGGTTAAAAGAAAAAATCCAATAATGGCATGATAGAAGCTGTGCATATGGAAATTATTTCAATAACAACGGCATGAATCTACAAGATAAAACTTGGACTGATAGTTCCTTCCAAAAAAGGAGAAACTCAAAGACAACTGTCTCAAATAATACAGGCTTTGCATGCGCAGCACAAATGAACTAATAAATAGAGATTACATAGAATTGAACGAAGGACATCAGAGACAACTAAGCTTTGATTCTATGCTAGAGACCATCAGCCCGAAGGAATTTTAGAACTTTTAAAACATATAAAGGAATTTTAGTTTAGAGATAACAGTTCCTCCTATTATTAAATATTAAGTATATTACAGATGAAAGGCATGAAATATGAAATAAATTAAGTGCATAAGGGAGACTTTGCAAATATTTCATATTATGAACATTCTATTCTAGCAAGAAATGCATTGATGTAGAGCTACAACTGCAAGTTTCACATTAACCCCAGCTAACATACATGAGAAATTTTCAAGTTCATGCTGAATTTACTAAAAGGAACATCTAAAATCAACTTTTCAATCCCAAAGAAAATAAGAAAAATGTATACCTGGTGAAACTGGTGAGGATATGACAAAAATGGAAGGATAATTGGTTTCTCCTAGTAGAGGAGTACATTCCACTTTCAAGATTTTACCAATGTCTTCATGCTTTGGCCAGTAAACCTGACCATTACATAATCGAGCAGCATGACATAAAAAAAGAAGCATTAATAGCGACTCAAAACTTCAAATACATAGATAAGAATGCAAAATTCCAGTACCTCTCCAGTAGCATCAGGAATAGCGGCAAAATTTGAAAGCATTCTCTCTCCCATAAACCATTGATAGTTTAATACTAATGGTGGATCAGTGCTCAATGTGCCGTCTTGGACGAAAGTAAAGTGGCATCGACAAGCATCTTCTTCAGAAGGCTGATCCACTGAGGCTTCCTTGAGCAGGTACCCAGAAGGCAATTTATCTTTCCATTGCTCAACAAGAAAATGAAAAGTTGACTCTGTACATGACACCACACATAAAATAGCGTCTCAGATTGAATTTAAAAACATAATTATAACTACCATCATGCACAGTTATCCTTGCTTGCATAAGTTCCAGTTGCATAGAGCATTACCAAACTCAAACCATATGCTAGATTTAAAGCTAAAAATTTACTCCAAAATAGACAGTGGAACAAATGAAACTTTCAAAATAGACCCACAGGAATAATACCACATATACATCAGTTGATTAAGTATCGAGTAATCAAATTTCATCTCCAGCCTCTTGTTGTCAGAAAAACTCCAGTTAATGTCAACAAAATATATACGTAAATTTTGCAGGTACCACTCATCATGAATGTAAAACCAAATAACTTATCAAATAATAGAAAATAGCAAGATAAAAACTGCCTCACATCCTCACCAGATTAATATTTGGAGAAAGCATTGCTGCTGTTATATAGAAGCAATGCTAAATTTTTCAAATGAATTAATGATGACAGGAGTTGTTTGTTAAAAACTATAACAATAAAACTGTGGATATACACACATACGTAGACTCACTAACATCCAACCAACTATGAATATTTAATATTTTTTTAAAAAACTCACAAAAACATATCACCTTCGTCTTACTATTTATGGCAATCTATGAGTTCATCAATGGCATGACCATACCATCCATCATTCATCATACATATACATATTCACTAAGATGCAAAGAACAATACAGACCTATATGATAAAGAAATCAGCTACCACCTAAAAAAAAAGGATATTCAGATTATGCACCTGCTGCATGATCTGGACGGCAAAATTCCCAACCATCTCTAATGCACAAAGCCGTTTGTGCAGGATAACGCTTTGCTATCGCCAACTCCTCCCGAGAAAGATCTTTCGAGATATAGTATAAACGGAAAAAAAAAAAAAAAAAAAACAAAAAAAAAACAAAACAAAACAAAACAAAAGGAAATTAAACAATAAGACCAATCATAAGTTGTAAAAATATTTTGAAGTAAGAAACACAATAAAGTGAGGGGGAAAAAGCACAATATACTGAGCAGCAACTCATTAAAAATACTTTTAACATGTTAGAACAATGGTCAAATGATTAAATTCACCATTTCCCAATAACTTAGGTTTTTAGGAGAATGTTCAAACCCTTTCTTTACTATACCTCCCATTAAAAGTTTAACAACCCACCTGTTGTGCTCCACTTATTAAGGGAGAGTGGGCCCATACATGAGGGGGAACGTTAAAACAATAGTTAAATAATTAAATTCACCGCTTCCTAATAATTTAAAATTTTGGAAGAATTGGTAATTTATCAAAAATAAAAATAAATGGGAAGTGAAATATATTACAAGATACCTCTATCATTGAACTTTTTCAAAGTAGGACCAACAAGCAAAATGGAAGCTGCTTCTAAATGAGGCATCTTAAGAATAGGATTCTCCTCCACTCTTAAATGCTGCAGCAAAACATAATAATCACAAAATTATAAGCAAATATAAGTATGTACTTTTATATTAAGTAGTTAGATGATTTAGTAACATATCTGCAAATCATTAATTCCTCGCATTTTATCCATATTTTTTACACCAAGTAAGGTCCATATAAAGTGAAATATGTTACAAATTGAGTGCATAAATTAATCTGAAAAGTTTTTGTAGCACTAGAGTTTGTAGAAGGGCTCATGGTTGTGGTTTATGGCAAAGTATTAGTGAAGGGTGGGAAAGTTTTTCTAAGCATTTGTCCTTTGTGGCGGGGGATGATTCTCGTATTCTTTTTTGGCATGATAAGTGGACTAGGAAAAATTCTCTTAAAACTCTTTATCCACAGTTATTTGTGTGTTCAGCCAATAAGGAAGCTTGTATTTCTAAAGTGTTAAGTCCTCCAGTTGGTGATAATGATAGAGTTTGGTGTATGATTGGGAATTAGTGGCTTCATACTCCCTTCTTCACTTCATTCAAACTCAGATTCCTAGGGGTGGAGACAGTGACAGACTTTGTTGGCGACACAATGGAGGTGGGAAGTTTGACATTCGGTCTTTCTATCATAAGATTCGAAATGTAACTCTTTCTACTTTCCCTTGGAGGGCATTTGGAAAGTAATGGTTCCAAAAAAGGTGGCATTCTTTATGTAGACAACAGCTCATGGCCAGATTCTAACTTGGATAATCTTATGCTCCGTGGTCAAACTTTGGCAAATCGTTGTTGTATGTTTTGTTGTAATTAGTAATCTGTGGATCACCTGCTGATTTCCTGTCCGATAACTCAGTCTTTGTGGATGTATATGCTTAAGTTGTTTGCGATTGATTGGGTCATGCCAAGTTTAGTTGCAGACTTATTTTTTTATTGGTATCATTGGCTTGGGAAACATAATTCTAACATTTGGAATTTGGTTCCGAGTTGCTTAATGTGGACTATTTAGACTGAACTAAATCGGCATTCTTTTGAGGATACTGGAAAATCTTTGGCTCAGTTGTTAAAATTATGTCACCGGACCCTTTTTGATTGGTCTTGGTGTTGGGGTCTCTCAAATTGTTCTACACTTATGAATTTTCTTGTCTCTTAGAATAGTTTAGTGTCAGTTCGTTTGTTTCTACTTCTTTTTCCTCTTTGTTCACTATCGTGAACCTTATGTATTTTTCATGCTTTTCCAGCTTCAATAATATTTTTTCTTACCTATCAAAACATAAATTAATTAATCTGAAAAGTCAAGCTTGAAAGAAAGTAAACTGAATCCGATAGTAACTGGCTTTCTTGTTACAAGTCAAAGCATCAGAGTTTTATTACAATTTGTATTCATAACACTATAAAGATCCCCTTGCACATAGTAATTATTAAAAAAAAATTGATTTAATTTCAAAAGATTTGATGGCTTTATGTCAAACTCTACATGGTTGAAAGTTGGGCAATCAAGATACTTCAGATCATCTAACTTTCATTCACCAACCCAACTAAGCTCTATCCCAAAATCATGATCAGTTAAATCTGTAATTGTATTTCTGAAAATTGCAAATTGAACAATTCAAATTTCTTGACTATATTATTCGTCATGTTGTAAATAAGGCAAACTAAATGACAATGATTTTAACCTACAAAATTAGTACAGTAAGTTCATACCAAATTAAATCCACTATGTGATGAACAACAGTCATAATGAATCACATGAGACTACTTGACAAACTATTTGGCATGCAGTGAGTCTAACAAACAGAATTAAATTACTAACCTCAAGAACTGGTAAATATGGGAAGCCCTTTAGAGTGGAAATTTTGTTTTTGCTGGCGGCTAATACCTACATGAAGTTTAGGGGGGAAATAAGAAATTTATGCATTTGTGATGAAGAAATAAGCTGCATAAAAGCAACAACATACCTGCAGTCGAGGTTGACTTGCCATCGAAAGAGACTTCAGCTTATTCTGAGCAACAGAAAGAAACTGCAAAAGAGGAGGGGGGTATGGAGGAGAATACATTTAAGCACCTGAAACGTGAATCTTCATTGATGATCAGCTAAGCTGACACTGCTTTTCAAAGCTTTACCTCTAAATTAGGAAGCTGTGGAAGGCTTGCAAGCGATGTGATTTGATTTCCAGCAAGATATAGTTGCTACACAAGTAATAAAAATTTCAGGGCCCTATTGCATTGATAACTCCAACATGTGCCAAGTCATTGCAATTCAGCAATCAATACACATGAGACACATACCTGTAGAGCTTTGCAATTCTCAAGAGGTTCAAATCCAGGCCCTTTAAAGTCATTGAAGCTCAAATCAAGAACCTAGCAAGAAACAGGACAACCAGTATATCAGCATGCTATTCTTTTGCAGATCTACAAATAACCTTACACGTCTATTAATCTAGCTTCCAGAAGAATTGCCATTGAAGTGAACGAAGAATAAAATTGGTATGCATAACATGAAACAACAAACCTTCACCCGCTTCAGTATCTCAACTCCTTCCAATGTAGACAAGAGGTTGTCTCTGAGATAAACAAACTGACAAAGAGGATCATCAGTTCCTTAATTTTCAAATATTGCTTTTAAAACTTACAATTGCAAGCTACAGAACCATGATCCAGAAGTTATCGACAATCAGTTTAGTTCAGAGAGTTCTGAGTTTTAGATTTTGAAATAGTTTCAGGTTTTTTCATATAACACTGAAAACAAAATATGAAAGCACTTAATGCAGATTAAGCAAGGGTTCCAGGAAACAATTATCAAATGCTCAATTTCTGAAATTAACAAAGGAGCCATCATCTGATATACTTCTACAGATTAGTGAAGAATTTCCATTATAAAAAATGAAGATTCTAGACATGTTTTAGAAAGTTATGTACGACGCTTTCTCCACTCTACATGCATCCCATTTCCCTATCTATATCTTAAAATCAGTCTTTCCTGTCAACAAAGAAATAATTACAGTCAGCTTCAAAGGAACCTTATCTTGATAGTAAAGCTCCTACATCATCACAAGAAACCAGCTACCACTAACGCTAATGGTTGATTGAAACCAAAACATACCACTGGACGTCATGAATACCCTATCACATTTAAACTTCTATTTTGAATAAGTTTATTATCAATTGGAAAGCTACTTCATTCATCAAACCTTCAGGATATAGAAGTTCGCCCGCAAGAACTTAACAAGGAATTTAAAGATAATGGTATTAACTATTAACATGGAATCTAATTAAAAACAGAAGGATAAAATGTTTCTCCAATAAAAAGTCGACCATATATAACTAATGATGCATCAGACATAACATCAGTTTACCTCTAAATTTGCTGACAAGTTCAAGCCACTAGCATTGAGACTGCGAACTCTGTGACCCCGAAGATCCAACCTCTAATAACAAAAAATTTATAAATAAATATATAAATGAAGCACTAATAAGTAATAAATTAAAAGCTCATTGCCTCCAACATAATAATTTTTAAGGAGTGATTCATTTCAACAGTATGAGAAAGAACCACATATACTGAAGTAGGAGCAATATAACATGAATATTCTATTGTTTTTCTTATTAATTGAAAAGAATTTATATAAATATTCTTATTTGCTCCATAAAGCACATGCAAGAAAAATTGCATTGGCACATCCCCATAGGAGACTGGTGATTGAAGGAAATCTGTCAGTTGCCCTGATTGATGATAAACCAAACCATTATTTCCCTTCAACGTCAGCACCTCTTTTATATTCACTAATATCAGAACCCAAATTCTTATTTCCTGCAGCTTAACTGAAGCTATCCGTCTTTTATGGTTAGTGAACCAAACTTAAAAGAAACAACTAATAATAATAATAATAATATATAACAACAACAATAACAACAATAATAAAGGAAGACTTGTTTATAAGAAAGCATCTGGGTGCTGGATGTGATTGAGGCCTGAGGAGAATAATCCCTTTTCAAACGCTGAAAAGGAGCAACAAGAATAGGCAACAGCTGAAATTGAGAAGATAATTCTCACAGAGAAAATTAATTGGAGGCAAAAATCTTGAGCACTTTGGCCTAAGGGAGGGGAAAAGAACACAAAGTTCTTTCATCACCTTGCAAACCCACATCATAGAAGTAACACCATAGGTCATTTATCTATGGAAGGGGAGGGGTTCACTGGTAACTGACCAGGTGGACATTCGTGCAAAATAGTTTTGTACTTTATTGTTCAATTGGAATTTATATGCCAAAGGACTGAGATGCCCTTTGTTGGATGGACTACACTTCTCAGCCATTGATGATGCGAAGACAAGCTTGGGGGAAGATACTTACCTGTGATATCCTTATCAAATGAGGTTTCACTCTAGTTATTGGTGTTGCATGTGCGGGTGCAATGGGAAAATGGTTAATCATTTGTTGATGCATTGTGAGGTCGCGTATGATTTATGAAATTGAGTATTTCAATTGTTTGGGATTCAATGGGTGTTACCAAGGAATTGCGAATATTTTGTTTGGGTGGAGGAATTGGTTTGGGGATCGTTCAATGAAAAATGTTTGATGTGGCTATTGTAGATTGAGAAAAATCATTGGATTTTTGAAGATGCGAAAAGATCAAGGGCCCAATTGAAATTATTGCTAAGTAGAACCTTGTTTGAATGGGCTAGTGTGAGGGGTCTTACCAATTGTCACTCTTTAAAATTTGTTTAGATTATGAGTATTCTCATAAAGTTCCCAATACTGATAGCCTTCAAAAGAAGAGAACTTTGGGCCATAAATTTCTCATGGTTTGTGGTGTATTGGGTTATGCCAAAAGGTGTTGTGGAGCTTTTAGCTAGCTAAAGAGGCAAGTTGAGCACATGTTGCAATGCAAAGATTTGGAGCATGATTCCCCATTGCCTTAGGTGGGGTCTTTGGCAGGAGAGGAATGCTTGGACTTTTGAGGGTTGTGAGAAATCTATTCATGACCTAAAGCTATTATTTCTTAACACTCTGTTTGAGTGAATAAATGGTTTTGGACTGTTTCCGTTTACTGTTTTGCCTGATTTGATTGATCAACATACTTTTAGCATTTAATTTTGGCTTACCATGGTACACTTTCTGTGTACATGGGTGGCACCCTTCTAGCCTTTTATTTAATGAAATTTTACTTATAAAAAAATAAATGAATAAATATTTATCGAAATTCATCTGCTAGGCACGTCTTCGAAAATAAATTTTTTACGAAATGTTGCACCCAACAACTTCCTCGTGTTTTCCTTGGAAGAGTATATGGAAGTCTAAAATCCCATCTAAGGTGGCTTTCTTTATTTGCACAGTAGTTTCAGGTAAAATCCTAACTGTTGATCAGGAAGCGGAAGTTAATCATGATAATTTGGTGTTGTATGTGTAAAATGGCTGGGCAAACTATTGATCACCTATTTCTCTACTACATTGCTGCTCGAGAGCCTAGGTGTATCATATTTTCTCTTTTAAGGGTTTACTGGGTCATGCCAAAGGTGTCCTGGAGCTGTAAGAGAGTTGGCAAGACATATATGGAAGGAGTTGTAACAGTGAAAACTGGATAAGTGCTTTGAAGAGAGAAGAATGGTAGAACTTTTGACGGGGGTGAGAAGTATTACTGACTTATTCAAAAAAGAAAGTGATGACCTAAAACTTTCTTTCTTCAAATTTCTATTTGAGTTGATACATGCTTCTAGTCTATGATGACTTGCCAATTCTCTTGATATGCGTGATAGTTGTACTTTTACTCGGTGTCCTTGTACCAGTGGTACACATCTAGTGTTTTTTTTTTTTTTTTTTGATAGGTAAGTTGTATACATCTAGCGTACACTCCTTTGCATTTACTTGTAAAAATAATGATGGGCAATAACTAAACACTTTGGCAACAGACACACACCCTCTTTAGGTACCTAACTCGAACTCATTTCCATAGAAATTCAGAAGCTTTGTGATTAACATCAAGAGTAAAACGTCTAAAGGCACATCTTCCATAGTGTTCATTGATAGGCACAATTATAAGGAGAAGATAGCCAGTCACTAAACCCCAGAAAACTAATGGCAACCACCTTTACTTGCTTCAACGAATAAATTTTCAAGCCCTTCAAAGGCAACAACATTTCCATATAACAAAAACAAAATGTAAGTATCCTTGTACCATCATGAACAATTAAAAGGTTTGCCGAGACAGTGCTTACCACATCATCACCAGCTTTAATCTCCACCTGTGGAAGAACAACGAACCTAGAGTCCCGGCTTTCAGGAGTCCGAGTCCCCACTTTTCTCCGTCCAGACAAACTAGCACTCCTGTCCAGAGACATCGACAAAGACCCACCTCTCAATCCACTCGAAACTGAAGGTGACCGAGATGATGATGGCGAGGATAGCTTCGAAACCGACCTCCTAATCCCGCTGCTGCCACTACTGTCCAATGAAGTAGAAGTAATCCTCCTAGAAGCAGAAGAAGTGGAGGAAGCTGACAATGCCGGCTTAACCAAAGACCTCCTCACACTCTCCCGCTTACTCACATTGGACCCAGCTGGTGTTGTTTTCGAAACCCGGCTCACTGGCGACACTGGAATCGACTTTCTAGTCTCCGGAACACTACTTCGAGTCGAAGAAGCCCTGTTAACAACCGAAGGCAACGAACTCCTTCTAGGTTCCGGTACAGGCTGCCGCACTGGTTCCGAACCCGCCACACTGCTAGTCTTTCTGCCAGCAACCGAATCGGCATTGCTCTGCCGCTTCTCCGGCAACCCTCCCGTGCTGTTTCGCCTTGCCGCGGACGGCACAGAATTCACAGTTTTCAACGACGCACTCAAAGTTGGCTTCATCACACTCGAAGTAGAGCCTAAGCCCGAACCAGGACCCGGACCCGGACCCGTTTTTGAGTCCAATCTCTTCCTAACAGAACCAGTTGCTGCAGCAGGTTTCACAGTTTTCGCAACCTTTTTCACAGCTTCTGATGAAGTAGCAGTAGTAGTAGTAGTAGTAGTAGTATTTTTCTCTGGAATTTGGGGCTTTTGTACTGGATCTTCGTCAGGTTGTGCTAATGGCTCCTCCATTGTGAAATGGAAATCAAACAATCTGATAACAACGACAGCCAAACAAAAAGAGTTGGGAAAATGAAGTGAATTTGTCACCGACGCTCTGTTTGGCTTGCTGGAAAATACAGGAAAGCGAAAAAGAAAAAGACTAACAAAGCCTGTAAAGTAAAATAATTTAGTTAGCCGAGCTGTCGCTTTCATTTGTTGGGTACCAAAAAGCATAAAATTCCAATTTTTAATTTCTCCACTGAAAGAAACCGCATTTCAGCTTAAACTACATTTTCAAAAAAATAATATTAATTTTTTTTTTTTTAGAAAATAAAGTTAGAGATACTTACAAAGCAGAAAATTTGGAAGATGTAGAAAAGCTTTGAGAACCGACACGTCCGTACTTGGAAGTGAAAATTACAGTAGGATCTGCCAAAAAAAATGCAGGTTGTTAAGCTTAAATTCCAAGCTTCTTCTTAGTCGATCTAATTGAGAGAAAGAAGCACAAAAATGTGAAAGCAAATTTGAAGAACTGTGCGAGAGAGAGAGAAAAGAGAGTACCTGTATAGAGAGAGAGTTTCAGATCTAGTGAGAGAAGAAGAAGTTAGGGCTTTGACGGAGAAATCATTGGAAATTTCGCGGCGTGAAACCAAGAAAAGCAAAAGTGAGAAAAAGAGTGAAAGTAAAAAAAGAGAGAGTGAAGCGTGAGTGAGAATGAGAGTGAGAGTGAGAGTGTGTTGGGAAGCAAATATTGTTGATGAGCTAAGGAAAAAGATGGGAAAGGAAGCAAAAGGCCAATGGGGAATGGGGATTATTATTATTAAAATTTTAAAATACATTGGCTTTGATTTTTTTTTTTTTTTTTTTTTTTAAGGTGTTGTGGAATCTGGATAAAGAAATAAATAAAATTATTAAAATAGTGTTGAATAATTTGACGACAAGAGAAATTGGCGGAAACAGAGGCTGGTCCGCAGGGAGTTTAAAAGTGGTGTAGAGTGGAGAGAGAGAGTGTGTGTGTGTGTAGGATAAGTTTGAAATTTGAACCCGCAAAGGAAAGGTACTCCAATGCAAGCATCACATCAGTTGTAAACAAAGCCTTGGTTTGTGTCGGAGTTAGGACTTTAGGACTTGACATAACCCTTATATTTAGGAAAGGTTTGAAAAATGAGTAAATAAAATAAATAAGTACTAATTGCAAATGATTATTGAAGGGTGGGAAAAAAGAGTAGAAATACTGAAAAAGTTGGATAAATGAGAATGCCGATTTTATAATTTTTTTAATCATGTTTGTTTTTAGAATAAGCCTATAAGGTTAAAAAGTTAATCATAAAAATTTTAAAAATATATATATAAATGTAACTTTCTTTATGGGTCACTAAACCTGCACTATTATGAAAGTTTTAATACTGTTTTTATAAAAAAAATTATTTGAAAAGTTAATTACTTTATTTTTTTGTTGAAGAAAATTAAAAAAATATAATTTAAACTAATATTCTTAAGATATCCATTAATTATTTTTTTACTTTATTTATTATTGTTAAAATAAAAAAAATAAAGGGTTCAATATTTTTCTCATATAAAATATTTAGACTTTATTTTTATTGGAATGATAGAAAAGCAGGATAATAAAAAGAATATATATATATATATATATATATATGGTTTTCCTTAGTGTGTGTTTGATATAGATTTTTTTTTTAATAATCTTCAATATTATTCAAATTGGAAAGCAAGAACTACAGTAAACCTCACAAGCAATTCTTAAGATTTCTATCATACTTAGTTCATTAAAAAGAGAAGTGTTATATTCATAATATTTTCACAATACGTTCACAACAAACCATAAGTAGTAAATTGTTATTAGTTCTAATTTGAACCTACCACTGAAATTATTTTTTTGTCCACTCAATAACAACCAATAACAAACTATCGCCTATAATTTGTTGTAAAAATATTATGAACGTAGTATTTCTCTTTGTTAAAATAAAAAACCTCAAACAAATTAAAGGAGAATTTAGAGGCAGCACGAGCAACTGAAGTACATTCTCTATTAACCCAATAGGAAAAACAGTTTCAAGAAAATATCTTCAAGACATAGAGTGTTGCAAGTTAAATTGACAATAGTCCAGGGATAGTATTTAGAGCATTTGATATGGATGATCGAGAAGTGAAATGGTGAAGATAAATTTTGTAATCTTATTCTCAATGTCATTTTCTTCCCAATTTAAAAGGGGAAAAAAAAAAAACTAGTGACCGCGGATGTAAACCTCCAACCATCTTATCTCATGGCGATGATTGAACTTTTTTTCTAACCATGACACATGCATGGTGGTGATTGGGGGGTTGGTTAATGTACTTCTTTATTATTTTTTGGGTAAAAAAAATGCTAAATGTTAAAGACTCAAAAGTAGACTTTCTTTTGTTTAGAAATTAATGTGAACTAATAGTCTTTTAGGATTAAGGGAAAGGGAAAGGGAAATGAAGTAGAGTAAAGTGAAATAAATTTGGCTCAAAATTAGCCTATTTTTAGCCAACTCTACTCTACTCTCTCTCAAAACTTGGCCTTAAGATTTGTGATTTGGAGTTTTTGCCATCAACCACTTCGAATTTGCCACTTATACTAATATTTTTATTCACTAGATGGAGAATTTATGTAAGCAAAACACAAAATGCTTAATAAATCAATAGGTTAAATGTTATATTTTATTTGATTTGCAATTTTGCATATTTATAGTTTAGATACGTTTTATCCTATAATATCTACCACCATGAGCAACATGTATTTTAAGTTTTAACATGTTCCATGCATCTTATCACATGTAAGATTAGGTAGAATATATTTGATGAATAGATTAGGTAGAATATATTTGATGAATAGATTAGGTAATATATAGTGCATCGGTTAGTTATTACTTTTTTACTGTCAAAAATACCCCTACCTAAAACTTAAAAATGGGGTTAAATTAGTAAATTGACAAAAATAATAAATTCCTACTTCTACGTTAAAATGTCTTCCTGCTTCTAATAAACTCCTACTTTTACATTGATTTAAATTCCAACTTCTACTCACTAACTTCCTATAAAATAGGATCATTTTTTTGTTAGTTTTAAAACTTCTCCAATCTACAAAACTCACCCCACTTATTTTTTTTTTTTTTTAAACTTCATCACGATGTATTTGCTTCTTCTGTCCCCCTTTTTTTTAAATTTCATTACTCTAATCTCATGTTTTTATTTTCCCAAATCTCTTCTTTTTTATTTTAAAAAAAAAAGACTCCTACTATAAAACCAATTCTATAACTTCTATCCATCTTTATCATCCCAACATCCCCGCTAAAAAGCAGTTACTACTATATAATTTCTCAAGCTTTTTTTTTTTTTTTCACTTTCTCACTCACAATCTCCTTATTATCACTAACCTCCATGTTTGTTAGTCAGTTTTATATTTATCTTATATCTGTGAAAGCCATGTTTCATTCTCATCAATCTCATGTAAGCCAAGTTTCATTCTCATCCATCTCGTGTTTCTTTATCTCTGTAAATTTTTTTTGACAATTTGTTCAATTTGTGCTTTTCAATGGTTGTTTTTTAAAATTAAGCCAAACTTTAGCAATTAATTGATGACTTTAATGGATTTGATGTGTAGGGAATTAAACAGAAATTCCCAACCTGTAAGAAACAAAAAATAGAGAAAACACACGCCAAAGAAAAAAACAATCACACACACAAGACAATATTTAAGTGGTTCGGCAATTTGCCTACGTCCACGGAGTTGCAGGGATTTCACTATTATCAGGGGAAAAAAATACAGAGTGCGGCTACAGTGTTTTTGCTCTCTAAAAAAAAACTACAACAAGACGAAACCCTAATTACCAAAAAAACGGTTTTTATATCCTGCGCACAGGAGCTACAAAAACGGGCCCAAAAACATTCAGAATTTTTCAAGAAAAATTTTTAGATACGTTTTATCCTATAATTTTGCATATTCTGAATTTTTAGATACGTTTTATCCTATAATTTTTCAACTTTGCGTCACCTTCCTTCCGAGTGCGATATCTTGATGACCGTAACTCCAAATCGAGCAAGGACAAAACCATTGAAGGCTAGCATTGGTATATCAGGCTAGTCGCTAGTATATACAAATATGCTAGTTGCTAGTATATACATAAGATATATACATAAGTAACATGTGTATAGTATATTTGTATGCTTATTCACGTGTTACTTATGTATATATCTTACATGTTCTAATTGTATTATGTTGTTGAAGTTAATATTCACATGCTAGCTATATGTAAATATTTACTCACACACACACGCACACACGCACACACACACATATATGTATGTATATATATTGTTTGCAAAAACCTTTTTAAAACACATAACCAAACTTCCGAGTTCAAGATCTCTGATTCAAAAACTTTTGGTTTTCCTTAATTAATAAACCTTTGAAATTTGGTTTAGTTAATTAGGTAACTTAAAATAAATTAGACATCTTAGTGATTAGTCACACCTAATACAAAACCAATGATTGATAATGAGTCCTAAAATAAAAAAAGGGACTGACACACATACACCCCACTCTAAATACATAAGCACACAAGAGTCACGTTGTCAAGAACCTAATGTACTACAAATCCCCAAAAAGAAAAGTTCCAAATTTTTTTTGGGGACGTCCACAGGGAGGGGTGGGCCAAGGCCCCCTGGCTTTTCCAAAAATGTCCCTCTCCCTCTATTTTATTGTTAAAAATTTAAAAATATTAATAAATTATAAGTAATAGCCCCTTTTCATTAAATATATATATATAAATATATATCCTTTAATTTTTTGTTGTCTCCTTTATTTTCCTTTTAATATTGACATTTTCTTTAATTTTAGGAGCATTTAAAGCATAAGTTTATAAAAATATTAGTATTATTCCCATTTCATGCATGACTTGATGAAGATTCATATGTAAGCTAATTTTTTAAAAAATAAGTAAAAAAAAATTATTAAATAAATAGTAATAATAAATTATAAAATAAGTAAATAATTTTAATTAAAAAACTGTTTTAAGTTTTGATTGTTTAGAGTTTGGACTTTAACTTAAATGGGTGTCCATTTTTTTACTTCTTTATAATAAACTTCATTTGGTATAATATCCTACAAACAAATTCAGGGGCAAAGAATAGTAAGTAAAATGAATTTATTAGATTAAAATATAAGCGTTAATTGCATCTTGGGAAAAAAATTTAAAAAAAAAAAAAATACAACAACGTGGGGTGGTGCATCATGTGAGATTTAATTATAAGAATAAATTCAATAAGGACATGGTGTAAACCAATAAGGACATGTCACATTAGCCTTTTACTTAAAAATCATTGTAAAATCAATACATCCGATAACATATCAAAAAATACCATATTTGACGTTTTCAAACCAGATTTGAAAAAAGTCCCTAAAATCTCATCTCCTTTCTCAACTCCTTCATTTCCCACTGCAAACCTCACCGGACCTCTGTCCTCCACCACATCAACTTGCCAGAGTCACTGCTGAAACCTTGATACGATGTTGTTTTGTGACATCAAGTTTTGTTTACTAGGTGATTTGTTCTTTTCCTCAATTTGGATTTCGAAATATTAATGGGTTTTGCTATATTTTAATTGATTTGGTATGGGCTTTGCTATATTTTGACATCTTGATGGGTATGGGTTTTACTTTTTTGAAATATTGATAGACATGGGTTATCTTGAACATTGAATTTTGTTTTTTGGTTACTATAACATAGAAACGAATCTGAATTTGAGTTGTTGTTATCTTAGAATCTTGTTTATACATATACATACATACATATATATATATATATATTTTATTTAATGGGTATTTTTGTTATTGGCCTCTATAACATAAAAAGTATCTGATGTAGTAACAAATGCATCAGCAACAATTAAGTGTCCAGCAACTTCAATATGAAGTTCCAATGTGTAATTGAATAGGCTTAATGATGTAATTCAATTAGAATCAATTTGTGCCAAGAAATAAGAATCAGTTACAGCTATGTAAAATAACAAATGCATTAGCAACAATAATTGTCCAACAACATTAATCAGTTTGTAAGGGTAAGTTAGTTTTGATATGTGCATTGAGTTTAGAGCTTTATGGTTTATTCCAAGAGTAAGGGTGAGTTTGTTTCAGCTTTTTGGAAAATGGCTTTTTCAAAAAGTGGCTTTTTTAAAAAGTGCAATATGAAAAAGTGCTTTTTCAAAAAGCTGAGTATTTGATAAAAGCTGTTAAAAAGTGTTTTTTGAAAAAGTTGAGTGTTTGACTAGTACTTATAAAAGTGGCAGTTTGAAGGGCAGATAACCAAAAAGAATTATTTATATATATAAGGGAGTTTATTTCATACTTAAATTAACTACTTCATACAAGAGTAAGGGTGAGTTTGTTTCAGCTTTTTGGGAAAGGGCTTTTTTAAAAAGTGGCTTTTTTAAAAAGTGCAGTATGAAAAAATGCTTTTTCAAAAAGCTGTGTGTTTGGTAAAAACTGTTAAAAAGTGCTTTTTGAAAAAGTTAAGTGTTTGACTAGTACTTATAAAAGTGGCAGTTTGAAGGGCAAATTATCAAAAAGGACAATATATATATATATATAAGGGAGTTTATTTCATACTTAAATTAACTACTTCATACACTTAGTATTGGGTTTGCTGGCATGGGTAATGGGTTTGCTAATTGGTGTGGTGGCATGGTGAGGTGGAGATCAATGTGGAAGGTTTCTAGAATTGGTGAGATCAGCAGTGTTAGGTTTCTGGGTTTCGGCATTGTGGTTGTTGTCGGCAAGAATGACTATTTCTTTGTGTTTTTTTTTTTCTCTTGGTGATTCTTGTGGTAGCTATTTCTTGTGGTTGTGGCTGTTGTTGGTGGTTTTTGGCAGTTTCTTTGTGTTTTGTTTTTCTTTGTGGCAGTTGTTTCTTGTGGTTCTGGTTGTTGGTGGTGGTTTTTGGTGGCTTGTGTTTTTTTTTTTTTTTTTTGGTGGTTCTTGCAATTTCTTGTGTTTGTTGTTGCTGGTGGTGGGTTTGGTGGTCTATGAATGGTGGGTTTGCTCGGATGTGAGTGGCAGTGATGGTGACTGGGTTTTTAAAAATATTTATTTATGGTGGTGGTGATATTTTAGACACATAAATGAAGAGGAAAAGAGACTAAGAGAGAAAAGAGAGAATGATTACGAAAAGAGAGAAAGAGGATAGGAAGAGAGAGAAAGAGGTGGTGAAATTAATATTTTAATGAATATATGGTATAAATAAAAAATAGGATGTTGGGTGTATTGTAAAATTGTATGGTGTAATAGATAAAGTAGCTATTGAGATGGTAAAATGGGATAATTTGTAGAAACCGAATGATAATGTTCTTAGAACTCTTTGCCATCCATTTGGTATCCTCCTATGACGTCATCTTCTATGCCTCAAGGTCCCCACTTTTCATCTTATACAATGTCAATTTTTATGCCTCAAGGTCCCCCACTTTTCATATTTTACATTATAGACTGTCTTCTTCTTCTTCTTCTTCTTCTTCTTCTTCCTTTTCTTTTTAATTGTGTTCATTCTAATATGTTTTTACAATTTAGTTATACATTCTTTTACACAAAATTGTTAGATGTCACTCACCAACAATTTCAAGAAAAGTGCACTACCAACAAAATTTGTTTAGAGAAAATGGATTACCTACCAACATTTTTTTGGTTATATAATATTTTAATTGTGGTGAAAAGAATCATCTACCTGTATTTTGAATTGTGATTGGTTTTTTTTACATGAATGCAATTTAGACTAGAAACTTTAATGAAAAAACGTGATAGGTTTTATATTACATGGAAGACATGTATTAAAAGCTTTTTGAGATGTGTAGAAAATTCCAAAGTTACAATGTATTGAATTGTGACAGGTTTTATATTACATCTTCTTGTAAACTAATTTGTTACAAGTTAAAATGGTCTTTTAGTTTAGAGTTGTAACATGTGTAAACAAGAAGAAAAATAACCTCGAATTTATTAGGGTTTCTTGAATTTACAAGGAAAATGGTTTTAGAATTCACCAGAAAAACAATAGATAAAAGTCTATATTTTTATTAAAATCAATATTACTAAAAAACGTTTATAGACTTAGAGGCTTATTTAAGGGCTCCATATAGCTTGACAGATAAGAAAATTTATTTTAAAATAAATACTAATTAATACATAACCATAATAGGAATCAAATTTGACCTAAAAAGCATTAAAAACACCTAAAAACAAGGAAATAATAACCTTGAACCTAAAATTCCGAGAATTAGAAATTAAATACCAAAATTAATAAATAACAAAAGTCTAATTGTAGATTTTGTCCTACATTAGGTCTTGTCACCTTTGAATCGTGTTCATTAGATTGGCTGGTGAGTTGTAGCAAAGGGTGTAATGTTCTAACATGAATTTTTAGACTCTGTGTGTTTTTCATAAAAATACTTGAATTACCAAAAAATGAAAAAAAAAAAAAAAGAATGAACCACACAATGTAAATCTTGTGATGGCCAAATCACATTTTACCTGCACATGTATCAAAAGTAGCAAAGAATATTGCATGTTGTGTGTGAAAAACATCGCAAGATTACATAAGTGTATACATGTTATGACGATTTAAGATATGAGAAAATCATTTTAACTCACACGCACAATCATAACTGTTTGATGGGGACTATCACTTTCGAGGTATATCCTATAACTCTCACATCTCCTAAAAAACATGCTTGCAATCATATTTAAAAGTATTTTTTATCTTTTTGCTTTTTAATTTTTTTGCATATTTTTCTTTTAAGCAAACCATGCATGGGCATATATAAGAGATAAAAGAAATATCCAATGATGTTTAGCTTTTGACATTGCATTTTTGCTATGCCGAAGCATACAGATGTCATTGACATTGCACTTTTGCTATGCCGAAGCATACAAATGTCATTTTATGATTGGTGGGTAACAGTGGTGAAATGGTTATTTATACCTTTCTCTTAGGATTTTCTAGTCCTATCCATCAAAAAGAATGATATGAGTGTTAAGTACAAGATTCACTTAACCTAACTCATTACAAACACAAACCACAAAACTCACTTGCTTAGTTATGCATAGAGATGTTAATTTAAGTTACAAAAGATACAAAGTTTGGAAAACTTTGTTTCAGTGTCCATCCAAGGTACACAAGTACCAATGTAAACAAACACACATTGTTTTTGTATTTTTCTAATTTTTCTCTTTTTATTTTTATTTTGAAAACAAAACAAAACAAAAACTAAACAACTAAATAAAAACAGACAAACAACATGAAAGCATGAAAGAAAGATGCATATGCATGAAGGCATAATAGAAAAATGCAGATGCATGAAAGCATGATTCCAAAAGCAGATAAGAAATCAAGCAAAAAGAGTCCTTTAGATAGAAAGAATTAAAGCAGAGGACAAACAGAAAAGACAATTAAGTCTTAGGCTCCTTTCTCACCCACACAGCACGAGTCTTTGGCAGTGAAGATGAAAAGGAATGTGTCCTATTATGTCTACTAAAAGATATAGAAGAATTAAAATTCTCTTAAAATTGAGTTAAAAAACTCAAAACTTTTAATAACTCTCCAAACAAAGATATAGGTCCTTGAGAGAAAACTTGTGACCATTTGGACAATTGCTTATGAGGATACAACTTAAAGTAATTAGGACGAGTGTGTCCAGAAACACCACAATAATGACAAACATGAGCAGTTTTAGAGCTACTCGGCTTCCTAGAAGGAGGTCTAACCTTAGAGGTTGACAGAGACCTCAACTTAGGATAATTTGGCCTAATATGATCAACAATATGACAATGATGACAAATGAGGACAAATTCAGTTTTCATTCAACCTAGGAGGAGTTTTAGACATAGGTTTAGAAACTTCAGCATTAACATCAGATTGTTTACCTTTGTCTATTCTAGCAATATTAGCCTTCAACTCTTGATTATTCCTTTTAAATTGAGGAATATAAAAATCCTTTTCTTTTGAGTTAGGCTCAACAACAAGTTTGGCATTAGTTAATTTTTCAACTTCAATTTTAGATTCAACTAGTTGCTCTTCCAAACTTTTTATTTTGTCTACCTGAGATGAAATTTGATTTTTAAAATTCTCATTCAAATTATTGGCTTCATCCAATTTTGCAATCAAATCATCTTTTTCAAGCTTTACCTTTTTAAATTTATCTTTTAATTTTGTAGAATATTCAAGAGATTTCATAAAAAAATTATAAAGCTTGCAATAGACATCTTGAATATCATCATCATCATTTAACACAAGATCATGCATATCAAAACAATCAAGAGATTCTATGACAACGGGGGTCAAGGATCACACTCAGGAAATTAATCCAATCAGAGTGTACCCGCTTTGATACCACTTGTTGAAAAATTTATACCCCAGTTGATAGAATTAACAAGTTTTAAATCCAAGTTGTTAATTAGATTTATTATAAATAAAATTTGTTAAAACAAACAGAGATCAATATCATGTCAAAAATAAATGCAGTAGAAAAGTAAATAAGACAAGATATGATGACCAAAGAAAACCAATTAAACAAACTAGTTTCACAATAAAAAACCTAGGGGGAAACCTTCCCGAAAAGCAATCAACTATAGAAAAGAAAAGTTTCAGATCTAGTACAAAACCTTTGTCCCTAGACTCTACAATCCTCGTAGATGAATTTACAGTAGAAACCTTCCACCGCTTCAAAACCTCTAAACTCTTCAATATATGAACGCCACCCTTTGATACATGAATCTCAGTACGTGACTAACCAATTGCGCGGATCCTAGTACGTGACTTAATCACCAACTTGAAGAAGAAGAATGTTGGCTGTAAAGTTCTTCACTTCATCAATAATGAAGATCAAGAAACACTTGGTTACAATACTCTAAGGCGCAAAGACGCAGTAGCTTTTTTCAGAGAGAATAAGGCATCGGTCACCTTTTGCATATGTTCTCCTTGTATTCTTTTATGTGACCGCTTCTAAAATAAGTTTTATATATGTCTAGGGTTGTGAAACCCTACACAAATACATAAGTTTGGGCCGAAATCAGATCTGAAAATCTAAATTCTTGTAACCTCGATAGATACCTCAATCGATCAAGAATCTGTCGAGCTCCATTCATTAAATCTCTATAGATAGCTATCTGTCGAGCAGCTATCGAGTTATATGTCTACAGGTGTCGAGCTATTTGTCCAGCTTTAATGAATAGCCCTTCTTCACTTGTTTCTTGGTCCAATCTTCATGGCCTTAATACTAGACTTAAACAATATGTTTCTTGAAGTATTAAACACATCCTAGATCTACCCAATTACAAGTAAAGTGCATTTTGTCAAAGGAATAGCCAATTACATAACATAATGACATATGTTCCTAACAAGTAAAACACATATGTCCTAACATTCATCGTCTGGATGAACTGAAAAACTTTGCAGCCAACATCCTTCTTAAGTTGGTGATCAAGTCGCGTACTGTGATCCGCGCAATTGGTTAGTCACGTACTAGGAGCCGTGCAATAAAAGAAGAGATTATCACTACAGAACAAGTCTAATTGGATATTGGGGTAAGGGTTCAACTATATGTTGGTATAAGGTACTTGGATTCCTTTACTTGTAACCGCTTGTTTTGATAATAATGGATTCTCCGGAGTGGTGACCTTAAAATTATCCGATGAGGTTTTTGCTATGTTGATTTTCCCTATTCGTAAACAAATCAACGTGTCAATTTAATTGCCGCTGCATTTAGTTTAATTGGTGATTTGTTTGTACTGCCATGCACTTTGTATGTTTATTTGATTAACTAATAAACTTGACTAATTAATAAATTAATTCATCACAAAGGGTCAATACATTTTTGGCCTATCAAGTGGTATCAAAGTAGGCACACTCTGATTAGGTTTTAATATTTGCTGTGTGATCCATTGACCCCTGTTTGTCATGGATAGAGGACAATCTCTTATTATACCCCCTTTATTTGATGGCACTAACTATGCATACTAAAAAGTACGCATGAGAGCTTTTTTGCAGTTTTTAGAAGAGAAAGTGTGGCAAGCTGTGAAGATAGGCTGGACCAAGCATACAGAAGTGTCGGCCGACTAGGATGATGCTAAGATCAAGGCAGTAAACTTTAACAGCAGGGCATGGAATGTTCTATTCAGTGTAGTCATGAATAAGGAATTCAAGAAGATACCCTTTACTGAAACTGCTAAGGAAGCATGGACCATCCTTCAAACAACCTATGGGGGAACCAAGGCTGTCAAAGATTCGAAACTTCAACTGCTCACTACAAGCCTCGAAGTGATTAAGATGGAGGAGGATGAGTCATTATTTGAGTTCTATGCCAAACTCAAGAACATAGTGAACTCAACCTTTAATCTTGGGGAAACCATTCCTGAACCCAAGATTGTGAGAAAGATACTCAGATCTTTACCCGAGAGATTCCATGCCAAGATTACTGCAATTGAGGAATCAAAGGATATATACAAAATTCCTTTGACAGAATTGGTTAGCAACTTGCAGACCTATGAGTTAGGTTTGTTTAGGATCGAGAAATCGAGTAAGAACAAAAGTATAGCACTGAAGGCCAAGAGCAGTGACACGAATGAGTCTTTTGATGATGAAGATTGTAAAATGAAGTCCTACATCATCTGTCAATTCAAGAAGTTCATGAAGAATACCAATGCAAAAGGCTCCGACAAGGACCTTAAACAATCAAGTTCTTCTCAGTTTAACAGCCAAGACAAAGGGAAGAAGGATTCTAGAGATGGCGGTCAGTACACTGTTCCCTCAGGACCCAAGTGTTTCGAGTATCAAGGCTTTGGACACATGAAACAAGAGTGCCCCACATATCTTAAGACCATTAGGAAAAGTAAGGCACTTGTTGCAACTTTGAGCGACACTGAACCTGAGGATGATTCTGACAATGAGGATGACGGAATCCCGAATGCCTTTAATGTCACTGTCAATCCTATTGAGGGGATTGTAGAAGATGTGGATGAAGAAGAAGACTTGGTGGAGTCAAAGTTTGAAAAGATGGATGAACAAGATGATATCCACGCTGCTTATGCAAAGTTATACAAGGTCTCGAAAAAGCATGAGAAGTTGTATAGGCTGGCCACCAAGAAGCTCAGTGATGTGGAACTTGAACGTGAAGAACTCTCCACAAAGATTGATGAAGTTAATCATACTCTTGGAGTACTTAGGTTTGAGAACAATTTCTTAGCTGAAAAGACCAAGAAGCTTAAAGTGGAGCTATTTCAAGTCAGAGCTTAGTTGGAGAGGGCTTCAAGTACAAAGCTTGATGAGATGCTCAACCTATAAAAATTTGCTTTCGACATAACTGGCTTAGGGTATGATTTCTCTTCCTCTAATATTGCTTCTTCGAGTACTACTGTTTTTGTTACTCCCGCTAATAATGTTGAAACTGAGAACAATGATGTTAAAAATGACTTAGCTAGTGAGAACATAGACAAGGGTAAGTCTATCTTAGGAGCACCCCCTAAAGTTGCTAAGAATGAGATTAAAACCCTAGAGCTAAGAAGAGAAATAAACAAAAGTCTAAACAGAAGAAGCAGCATCTCTGTCATCACTGTGGAGTAGCTGGACATACTCGACCCAATTGCCATAAGTGGTTAGCCACTCAATAGAGCAACAACATGATTGTGTCGGGAAACCAGAATCAGTTTCCATCCTTTTTTACTCCTCTTGGAGACCTTCTAAAAGTCCTTATGTTCCTTTTGAACTTGAAAGGTTTCAATTCTTCCCTCTCACCGCCGGTTTAAGGGTTTGCACAAAGGAAATGTTCTTCCGAAGTATGGAAGGAAAAAGGCTTGTAGTGATTATGTCACTTTTCTCTATTCCTCTCTATTTTTTATTGCATTACTTGTGTGCTTTGCTTTAAGTTTAAGTCAGTCTAGTTTTATGCATTGCTTTGTTTTGTTTAACATGTTTTTGTTATTTGTTTTTCAGTTTTGTATTATTTTGTTTTTCATAAAAATAAAAATAAAATTGAAAAATACAAAAAAAGTGTGTGTATGTGTATATTGGTACTTTTATACCTTGGGTGGCCATTGAAACAAAGTTTTCTAAATTTTGTATTTTTTGTAGCTTAGATGAACATTTCAATACACAACTAAGCAAGTGAGTTTTGTGGCTCGTAATTGTGATGAGTAAGATTAAGTTATCTCTTGTATTTAACACTCGTATCACTCTTTTTGATGAGAAGGACTAGAAAATCCTAAGAGAAAGGCATAAATAGTCATCTTACCACTGTTGTCTGCCAATCATGGTATGATATCTGTATGCTTCAACATAGTAAAAGTGCAATGTCATAAGTTTAACATAATTGAGTATTTCTTTTCTCTCTTTTATATGCCCATGCATGATATGCTTAATAAAAGAAAAATATGCAAAGAAATAAAAGTAAAAAGATCAAAATGCTTTAAATATGATTGCAAGCGTGTATTCTAGGAGATGTGGGAGTTATAGGATGTACCTCGAAGGTGATAGTCCCCATCAAACAGTTATGATTGTGTGTGAGTTAAAGTGATTTTCTCATATCTCAAATCGTCATAACATGTTGACACATATATAATCTTGCGATGTTTTCACACACAACACGCAATATTCTTTGCTATTTTTGATATATGTGCAGGTACAATGTGATTTGACCATCACAAGAAATATATGTGTTAATGTATGATCATTAAACTGTCTTAACTTGTTTTTGAGATATAAAATTGGTTAGACTTGTTTAGTGTGTGTGTGTGTGTGTTTTGGATCTAAATGCTTGTCATTTTTCTTATTGAGAGATGATTTTGAGAGCTTAAAACGTTGTTTAGATCTTTGGTTGAGCAGCATGTTTGATTGCATTCATGTCTATGTTTTTTCTCTTCTTGAAAAACTGTTTTTAAACAATCTCGACAGCTTCTCGATACCTTTCGACAGCTAGGCTATCTATTGAGCTCTTCAGCTTCTTTTTTATCGCATTCTCGATAGCTTCTCGATAGATACTTATCCATCGAGAAACTTTCTGTCTACTGGATAGATGCACGATAGCTATTTGATCCATTGAGGTTGGCTTCTGCTCGATAGTTGCTCGATACCTCTCGATCCATCAAGATCCTCTTGCATGCATTGTTTTTCACATATTTTGCATCTTTCTTTTATTTTGTCATCCATAGAATCTTGTTTCATTACATTCATGCATATATATGGATTTCTTATGCTCTTTTTATCATCCTTGATCATCTTTATGTTTCTCGTGTGAAGCTTTTTAGCTTCTTGTAGCATTTGTCAATAATGAAAAAAAGTGGGAGAAATTGTGGAGAATATGTGGTTTCTTTTTAAGATTCTACATGTTAGGAGGAGAAATACATGCTCTTGTAAGGGGGAGTTGTGTTTCATCTTGTTAGGGGAACTGCTTACTTCCTTCTTCTTGTACATCGGTCTTATGACCATGTTTACATATATTGTGCTTATCTTTGATATATATATATATATATATATATATAATGTATGTTCTTCTTCACCTACCTTTACATGTGTTGTTTATTTTCTATCTTTATACACATGCTTCTTATTACTCGTATACAATCTTTTATTTCTGTTTCACACTAAGATGCCGTATTGAGTTTTGCTTAAAGTGTTTCAAAAATACAGGTTGTCAAAATTTTCTTGCCATAAACTCTTTTCTTACAAAACTTTTCAAAAGTTTGTGTTATGATAGATTTTATTGTATTCAATAATTGAATATGAGTTGAGTAATTTATGAGTTTTCTCATATGTTTATTTGTTTGTTGTGGTTTTGTTAGAGATTGCCAAAAAGGGAGATTGTTAGGACATATGTGATTCAATGTTAGGAATATATGTCAAAATTTTATGTAATTGGCTAATTTTTTGACAAAACGTATTTTACTTGTAATTGGGTAGATGTGTTTAATGCTTTAAGGAACAAGGTTTCAAGTTTAAGTGTTAAAACCATGCAAATCTGTCCAAGAAACAAGTGAGAAAGTGCTGCATTTTAAAGCTCGACAGCTAGCATCTATCGAGGTTTAAAAGCTGTTGAAACCCATTTTAAAGCTCGACAACTGGCATCTATCGATGTTTAAAAGCTGCTAAAGCTTGTGGCTTGACAGCTAGCTTGATCGATGGCTATCTATCGAGGTATATGAAACTCAGTTTTTCAGAGCTGATTTCAATTCAATCCGTGGGTATATGTTTGAGCTTTCTTTTCTCACAACCCTAGACATATATAAGGATTGTTTTAAAGGCCGTCATAGGTTACACAGTCGCCCAAGTTCATTGTGACCAGAGACAGAGTTTGCCTTAGTTCATCTTTCTTTTGAAGAAACTGCTGTGTTTGTACATCGTTAGGTTTTGTGACCAAGCAACTTCGTGATCTTTATCGTTTGGATGAATTGAAGAACTTTGCAGCTAACATCCTTTTTAAGTTGGTAATCAAGTCACGTACTAGGATCCGCGCAATTGATTAGTCATGTACTGAGAACCGTGGAATAAAAGGAGAGATTGTCACTATAAAACAAGTCCAACTGGGTATTGGGGCAAGGGTTTAACTGTAGGTGGGTATAAGGTACTGGGATTCCTTTACATGTAACCGCTTGTTTTGATAATAATGGATTCTCGGGAGTGGTGACCTTAAAATCACCCGGTAGGGTTTTTGCCATGTTGGTTTTCCCCATTCGTAAACCAGTCACCGTGTCAATTTAATTTCTGCTGCATTTAGTTTAATTGGTGATTTGTTTGTGCTGCCACACATTTTGTATGTTAATTTGATTAATTAGTAAACTTGGCTAATTAAAAGTTCAAACAGCGTATAAAACACTATGAACGTTTAGACCCCCAAATTACAAATTACCAATTCAAGCTTTATATCAAACGATGATCATGCGGAAAATGAACAAAAGCATAAAACAGAATTGATAAGCAATCTAAGTCAAATAAAAACTCATCCACAGCAGAAATTAAATGACAAAGATTAAGGGAAGAGAGATTGCAAACACAAGGACAACATGCGATGTGTTATCGAAAAGGAAATCGAAAATCATGGCGAAAAACCTCTCCGCCACCCTCCAAGCGGTCAAATGATCCACTAAAGAATAAAGTTGGGATACAAAGACAGCAATAGACCCTCCAAGCCTACTCTACCCAAGTACCTAAGCCCTCCAAGCTTCCCGCTCCAACGAGGTTACGCCGAACCTATTTCTTCTTTAGCTTCTTGGATCCCGCTACTAGTCCATAGCATCCACCAAGCCTCATCGGCTTCCTTTGGCAAATCCCTAAAGCTTCCCAAGCTCCAAAAAACTCTCTACACATTGAATATGTGTGGGTTGTGTTTGGATACAAATCTTCTCTCAATGTATGACAATAGGAGAGGGATGGAGAAGAGGCTACAAAGATTTCTCACTAAGGATGATAAGCACTCTCTCAACAAGATGGGTGTGTGTTGTTAAAAACCAAAACTAGGGTTTTTCTTTCTGAATGGCCTCACTGGTATTTGTAGGTAATGAGGGTACATATAGTATGGGTGAAGGGTATACACGTCACACAGAAAAGTTTTCCAGGCAGAATATTTCGCGACTGTCTCTCGGGAAGGCCTTACCCGCAAGATACTCACGAAAACGACAGCTGGCATGACTCTTCAGCTTCCAGCATGTGCTTTTCACATGGCTCTTTCGCAGGTTAGCTTCTCGCGAGCTTCTCTCGAAATCCACAGATTCTTCATTTTTATCTTGAGTCTTCACTAACGAATACTAAACCCAATACAATGACATCCCACAAAATACAAGGAACAAAATAGAAACAATTACAACACTTTTTGTCATGGAATAAAGCCAACACAAAACATAGTTGTAAATCACAACTTTACACTAATTAATCAATTAATTCATTATAAGGGATCAATACATTTTTGGCCTATCAAATTGGTATAATTTGGTGTTATACAAATTTGGTGAAAAATTAAGTTGTTTGAAGAAGTTGAGGAAAGAGAAGAAACTAAGAGAGGAAATAGATTCTTGAAAAGTGTTGTATAAAGATTGCAAATGTAAGCAAAATTGTATATTTATTTTGTTTTCTAATTTTTTTGTAATAATAGTAAACCAAATATAAGAGCATGTTATAGTAACTATAATATACTAGTGTGTAATCCTGTGCATATGCATGGATACATTTAAAAACAATCATAATTTCATATAATATATATATATATATATATATGATTTGAAATTTAATTGGATCTAGACTCTTCGGTTTTTGCCCCCAATAATTCACTTGCCACAAAAATTAACAAATTAGATGAGATACATAACGCAAAATTGAACTCCAATTAAAATTCAATATAAAATCTAATTGAATTTAGACCTTTTGATTTTCGCACCTAATAATTCACTTGACACAAAAATTTAAAAATTAAATGACATGTGACACAAAATTAGACTGTAATTTAGAATTTAATTAAATTTTCTCTCCGCTTTAGCTATTAATATATATATATATATATGACTTATAAATTTGAATTATTTTAGTTGTATGATATGCTTTTTTTTTTTGGTTTATTATATTGAACTTCTCATTTTCTACATTAAATTAACTAATTTGGCACAAAAATTTAAAAATTTAGATTAAATGGGAAACGTGGCGCAAAATTAAACTCTAATTGAAATTTAATTTTTACCTAAATTAACTCACTTAACAGAAAATTCTAAAATTTAGATTAGATAAGATACGTGGTGTAAAATTAGACACTAATTGAATTTCAATTTGAAATTTAATTAGATTTTCTCTTTTCTTTACCTATAATCATATATATAGATTACTTTATAATATTTGTATCTTTCTCAATTTTAAGGATCTTATGTGTAAAATTTTGAAAATTTCTTTATAAGAAAATTTTAAACTATAGTTTTCATCTTATTTTGGAGCCAGTTCAACTTTCAAATACTAAAAAATTAAAAAAAAAAATTTAGACATGTACATATTAATAACTAACCTAAATTTTTTCAGTGTATCGCACGGGTTAGCAACTAGTATACATAATATATAAATTCTTAATACAATAATCTCTTCCTCAAATATATTTAATAAGAAGAGAAGAATGGGATTGTCTACTTCTAACCTCCTTTACCTACATCCCATCATTGCAATTCAATCCATACCCACATTGAGGAGAGTCCTCTTAAAGTTATCAATAAGAAAATTAGCACCTACAATCCCAACTGACCTACCCTAATACAAATATGAAATTATATATATATATATATATATATATAACTATAGTTAACTAAAACTATGCTCTACAATTTATTTTTAAGTGATGATGCACAAAAATCGTCAGTGAGTTAACCGTCCACACACGAGCCAATGGGTGTACTTAAAGAACAAAAGAGAAGAACCAATCAGAGAGCACCGGTGGGGTATTGGCCAAAAACTTTCTGAAGGTTAAGTCAGTGATTGAAGAATCTCCAAGAACTCAAGAGTGCTAGAGCCAGGGAGAATTCATGTACCTCAAGAAGGTTAGGGTTTGTGGTTTATATAGTGGTAGAGAGCTGACCCGAATCCCTTGATACTGGGGAATTTCCTTAAAAAGAGAAGGATCCCAAGATAATTGGGATCACCTTCCCACATATAAGAGATTTGATTGTGAGGTAGGATCTTTGGTCGTGATGTGCAAGTAATTTCCATGTAAAGACATATGAGTGGACCCCACGCAAGTTCCACGAGAAACCCTAAGGTGTTGGGTCGTTGGGATTGGGGGTTGGATCGTTAACCCAATCCGACGGCCCATAGGGTCGGTCATCCCTTTAGGATCAGTTTAGGTGTAAGGCCGATGATCAGGCAAGGAAGGTTCGGCACACGAGGAAGGTTTGGCATAAGAGGAACGTTCGGCACCCTGTGTCAATCAATCAAAGATTATCCTCATCATAAAGAAATTATATTAATGACTACATAGGAACAAAAAAAAAAAAAAAAAAAAAAATTCTAGAAGGACTATGCAAGTGCACATTGGGCCACTTCAATTAAATGCTACATCTTCATTTGAGCAATATATCATTATCGACTATAGCTGGGCTATGAAAGTTTCCCCGTATTCATATACTTATTTATCACAGATGGTTAAAAGGTATTGGAGCCAAGAATAATAGTAATATGCATTAAAAATGTATATTATTTTTAAATTTTTTACCATGGTTAGATATATGTTAAATCTACCCTTACCCCTGCTCCCTGGGGGCCTCGAACCTAAGACCGCGTACTCCTAGGAAGGTTCCATTAGACCATTAAGTTCGTTGGCAAAAAATGCATATTCTTTGCCTTCCAATAATTGGACAAACACCCACAATATACCTTTAAAATTGGTGAGTATCAATAGTTGGAATATTTTTAAGTAGCATCAAGGCTCACTCCCACAAATAAATAAAACAGAGCCCAATGAATTATTCACTAAATCTATAATGGTGAAGGAAAAAATAAAGATGAAAATCATATAAACAAAGCAATCTCATGGAAGCTTTCTCTAAGATATAATAGAAATACCTTAATATCCAGTTATCAAAGCAGCTTAGTTTATATCCTTGGGATAACTTATTGAAACAATTATTCATAATAGAAATCTATATCTATATATTACTAAAAGCTGAAGCGTAGCATTTAATGTTGCTACGCTCACATTGAGCCACATCAGCAGCCACATCATCATTTTTTGTTTTCAATTTTTGTTATATATATTTTATAACATTTTCTCATTAATTTAAGGTGACTTAAAAATTCCATTATTTAAAAATTAAAATATCTTTTAACAATTATTATTATTATTATTATTATTATTATTATTATTATTAATTTTCCAAAACTCTCCATCCCTTTTACCTCTTCATCTCCCCACTACTTTCTACCTTAATATCATTCTTTCTCTACCTTTTTGTCTTCCTTTATTTTGACCCTTCTTATTCTCAACATCTTCCTATAAATTTGACATTTTCCTTTTCATTTTATGCATAGTTTTCTCACACAAAAAATGTTACTTCTCTCTCTCTCTCTCTCTTTCTCTCTCTCTCTCTCAATTTTTTTCATTTTTTGTTTGATTTTTTTTTTTATATTTCCATTGCATCAATTCTTTTGGTTGATGAATTTTTATGTTAATTAGAATTCTACTTTGGGTTGATGCAATTTATTTTTATGTTATAAGTTGTAATCTTTTATCTTTTCATTCTATGCATAGTTTTCTCACACAAAAAAAGTTACTTCTCTCTCTCTCTCTCTCTCTCTCTCTCTCTCTCTCTCTCTCTCTCTCTCAATTTTTTTCATTTTTTGTTTGATTTTTTTTTTCATTGCATCAATTCTTTAGGTTGATGAATATTTATGTTAATTAGAATTCTACTTTGGGATGATGCAATTTATTTTTATGTTTTAAGTTATTATCTTTTATATTTTCTTTAATTAAATATTATCCTACTGCATTATGCATATAGTATATAATAATATAATGTTATTATATTACATAGAATGACTTGGATAATTTGATGTTTATTGCTATATAGTTTATTTTTACCTTTTTTCCTCTCATATTATTATTCAACATTTAAATCAAGTCACATCCTCTATGCTGTTAAATTATGCAGCACAAATTAAGAAAATGGCTGGACACAAACTTGCCTTCCTTTACCATACATTGAGGAAATCAATATATTTATGTGATAAAGGGTCATATAATTTATAATTTAGATAGCATCCTTTGAATGTGACTAGGCCCATGGATTGAACAATTTGTAGACTTAAAAAGGTTATTGAGAATGAACTTTTTGAATTAAGACTAACAAAATATGAATTACTATATATCATTTAGATAAAAGCTTTTATCATAGATACATTAATATTTTTTTTTTTGCCACATATTTAAATCACGCAAACTTAATAATTTTATATTATGTGTTAGCATAGTCTCTGTTTATTATTCTTCTTCTTCTCAAAAATATTATGTATCATCTTTAAAGGATGCCAACAATATTGATCTTATGGGAAAAGTTACATAAAATATTGAGAAAAAAAAATTTATATTACAATATACTAAAAATGTTTTACACATTCATCTATTTTAATTTATATTTTTTTCCAAAATAAAATTTTAATTTAGATATTTATAAGTAAACAATGAAATAATGATTTATGAATAATAAAAAAATATATATCTATACATATTTATCTTGTGCAGTTGTAGCTTTACATATACTTTTGCATTTATATATTCATCTACTTTAATTAGATATTTATAACTTAATATTGAAATCTATAAACAAGGTGATTAAAACAATCATATTTGCACAATTCAAAAAGTCACAATTTCTTTTTTCAAAAAAAGGCCGTTTACATTTCCTTGGAATTATTTTTAAATTTTTTTTATAAAACCTTTGACATACCACTAACCTAACCACTTCATACATTAAAAAAATTTATGGCTCATTATTACTTTTGTTAATATATTATGGATATCTTAACTGATTGAGACCAAACTAGAGAAATGTCTTTCATATTTCCTTGAAGATTTAGAAGGAAAAAAAAAAAAAAAACCCCTTTGACATACCACTAACGTAATTACATCTATAACTATACTATTTAAGCCATCCATGATATCTATTTCTTATTGATAACCACAAAATTTACAACTAACAAGGGAACATACAAAGTAATAAAGAATAAATGAAGGAAGAAAAAAAGAAATGAAATCAAACGTCAATTAATAACTATTATTTGGAAAATAAAAATGTGGTAAAGAGGAGTAAGAAATAAAATAGAGATGACTATACAGATGACATTAAAAACTTTATAGTGTAATAAAATCAACAATTAAATACAATAATACAAAATAGTAACTTAAAAATAATCAAATTTTAACTAGGGAAATTATATATATATATATATATATGTATATATATACATATATAAATCATAATCTTCATACACCATGACTTAAAAAAATTATTGAATAGTTCTACTTTTTATTTAATGTCTATTTTATACAAATCATCTACCATAATATATGATGATAGTAAAAAATGTTATAGACAAAATTATGAAAAATATGAAGAGTTTTCTATTATTATAAAGAGTTTTCTTTTTTAAAAACTCTTTATAAAGTCTAGAGAGTAAAATAGTATTTTATCTAAAAAATTATCACGCACAACGCGCGGGTCTGCGACTAGTAAGGTTAAAATGCAAAACTCATCCTCTATATTTCATCATAATTCATTTCAATTTTCTAACTATATTTTGTTTTGTTCAATACTCTAAGTTTTAAATTATTCAATTAAGGCTTCTCTATCAACTTTTGCTATATGTTGCAGTTAATTGTTCAATTTTTTAATTTTTTTTCTTCATATTTTTCAAATTAAAAAAATCCAATTAATGATTGAAAAATATTTTTCACAATTTTTTTTAATAAAAACTTTTAACGTAAGTTGACAGAGATGCCATAATTGAGTAAATTTGAAACTCCTGGAAGTCTGAGACTGAGGTGGATGCGCAGACTTTCTCTAATCGCCACATTGACGCTATTATAAACCAAGGAATGGATGACGCCTAGCATTTCACGGGTTTCTATAGAGATCCTGATACAACCAGTCGGGAAAACTCCTGGGCTACCCTTCGTGCTTTAAGTCATCGTTCTTCTTTGCCTTGGGTGTGTATAGGTGACTTCAATGAAATTTTGTTTACCGAGGAGAAAATGGGGTGGTTGGATAGACCGGAGAGCCAAAAGCAGGGTTTCAGGGGTGCTTTGGATTATTGCAGCCTAAAAGACCTTGGGTTTAATGGGTTTCCTTTTACGTGGTGTAGTCGTAGACTTGGTGATCAGAATACTTGGATTCGGCTGGATAGGGGTGTGGCTACTATAGAGTGGATTTTACAGTTTCCAACTTCTTGAATATACCACCTTGAAGCCTTCCAGTTGGACTATAAACCTCTCTTGCTTTGCTCAGAGTCGAAATTCAAAAGGTTCTATAGGAGGGGTAAGCCCTTTCGGTTTGAATCTATGTGGTTAAAGGACACTTCTTGTGAAGGGGTGATAAAAGATTCTTGGGGAGAGCAGCCAGTGTTAGATTCGGTTTGGGGCTTTAATAGAAAGATCATGGCATGTCAAGGTAATCTGAAGGAGTGGAATAAAAAGTGTTTCGGGCATGTCTGAAATACTTCGGCCAAAAAACTTAAAGAGCTGAAATTTGCGGAGGAAGATGGCAGCTATGTAACAAACCCGTTCTAGGAGATTCAAAAGCTCAAAGGTAGGGAAGAAAGCATGTGGAAGAAGCGATCTCGAAACACATGGCTTAAGGAAGGTGATAGTAATTCACGTTATTTTCATTGTTGAGCTACTCAATGGAATCGCCGAAATTTCATAGTGGAGAGGGTGTTTGGATAGAGGATGAAGCTCGGATGGGTGGCATTATAGAGGAGTATTTTCGGTCAATTTATACAACCTTTAATCCTTCAGGCATAAATGAGATTCTCAATGAAATCCAACCTGCCATGACCGAGGAGGCAGCTGTGCTATTGGGCCAAGATTTCAAGGCTGAAGAGGTTCAGATTGCTCTTAGCCAAATGGCACCCTTACTGCACTGGGGCCTGACGGTATGTCCCATATTTTTTATAAGTCTTTTTGGCACATTGTAGGCTAGGATGTGATGTCAGTTGTACTTAATGCTTTGAATACTGGGGTAGTGACTGAATTACTCAACTCTACTTTTATTTCTCTTATTCAAAAAATAAAACATCCCAAAAAAGTCTTTGATTATCGGCCCATTAGTCTTTGTAATGTCATTTATAAGTTGATTTATAAGGTGTTGGTGAATAGACTAAAAAAATTTCTGGCAAGTGCCATTCTTGAGTCTCAAAGTGCATTTATCTGGACATCTTATTTCAGACAATGTTCTAGTGGCATTTGAAACTCTCCATTACCTTAAGCAAAAAACAAAGGGAAAGGCGGGCCATATGGCACTCAAGCTTGACATGAGCAAAGCCTATGATTGGATAGAATGAGAATTTTTGGGGAAAATAATGATGCATCTTAGGCTTGGGGAGAGGATTGTTAGTCTCATTATGTCATGCATAAGATCTGTGTCCTACTCTGTGATTTTGAATGGGCAACTTGTTGGATATATTAAGCCTAGCCGTGGTCTCCGTCAAGGTGACCCACTGTCGCCTTACATTTTCCTTTTGTGTGCAATGGGGTTGCAAAGTTTATTACATAAGGCTGAATTGGAAGGGCAAATTCATGGGGTGGCTATATGTAGAAACAGTCCCAAGGTGTCTCATTTATTTTTCGCAGATGACAATGTTTTATTTTGCCGTGCAAATGAAAATGAATGCCGGAAAATACTTGACATCTTAGATATCTATGAGAGAGGCTCTGGGCAGAAGGTAAACCGTGACAAAACTAATGTTTTCTTTAGCTCCAATACCTCCCATGAAGTGTAGGTGTGAATTCAATAGATTTTGGGTGTCCCTTCCATTCGTCAATTTGAAAAATATTTGGGTTTGCCGGCTTTAGTGGGTAGAGCGAAGAAACAAAGTTTCATCTATATCAAAGAAAGAATTTGGAAGAAAGGGTTTGGAAGAAACTCCAAGGGTAGAAAGAGAAGCTTTTGTCTCAGGCTGGTAGGGAAGTATTAATCAAATCCGTCATCTAGGCAATTCCAACATACTCTATGAGTTGCTTCAAACTCCCTATGGGGTTAATCAAGGATTTGGAAGTTTTGATCTGGAAATTTTGGTGGGGTTATTCCGGTGAAAGTAGAAAGACCCATTGGGTGAATTGGGAGCGTTTATGTGAAGCTAAGGAGGTAGAGGGGTTGGGGTTTAAAGAATTTGAGAAGTTCAACGAGGCTTTGTTAGCTAAACAAGTATGGCGTATGATTAACAACCCCGATTCTCTTTGCCATCGTGTTTTCAAGGTGCATTTTTTCCTTGAGTGTTCTATTTTAGAGGCCAAAGATTCACCTACGGTGTCCTATGCGTGGAAAAGTATCATTGGTGCAAGGGATGTAATTCGAAAAGGGATGGTATGGCGAATAGGAACAGGGGATTCTATGTGACTCAAGGCGGATAAGTGGCTGCCTGGGCCCACAAACAGATCGGTCATCTCTCCCCTATCCCAGATTCCTGAGGATTCAAAAGTCAATATGTTGATTGATCAGGACAAAGCTGAGTGGAAATCGGAGCTGGTGCAACAGCTCTTTTTACCCCATGAAGCTGAAATTATTTTGGGTATTCCTCTGAGCATCCGGCGTCCTGTGGATCGTATTATATGGGCTCATACGCCGTCTGGTATGTTTACTACTAGTAGTTCGTATAAGTTGCTTGTTTCTTGTGAATCTGTCTCTAATGCAGGTACCTCAAGTCAGGATATTCAAAAAAAAATCTGGAAGAGTGTATGGCAGTTACGGGTGCCTCATAAAATTAAACATTTTGCTTGGTGCGCCAGCAATAATGCTTTGCCAACCATGGTAAATCTGCACAGGTGCCAAATTGTTCAAAATGTTAGCTACAATCTGTGCAAAGATCAATTAGAAGATGTTTTACATGCGGTCTGGTTTTGCAAGGAGATTCGTGGCGTTTGGGACTCTCTTGACTGGTTCCACCAATCGGTTCCGTCTCCTCCTGTGTGTTTTAGCAATCTGCTTGCTAGGTTTCTGCATTCCCGTGACGAATTTTGAGCTGAGATCTTTATCATTGTAGCGTGGATGATTTGGAATAGACGCAATGTGCTTCATTTTGGCCGACTTGCCTTTCCAGTGCCTAGCATTTGTAGTAAAGCTGGCAGCTATTTGCAGGAATTTCTTCAAGCCCAGACTGAGGAATCTGCCCCACCCCGAGCTCCTGCTGTGCAGCAGTGGCGCCCTCCCGATTCCCATTGCTTCAAGGTGAATTTTGATGCTGCGGTGTTTTGTGATTTAAACAGGGCAGATTTAGGTGTTATTGTTCATGACTGTGAAGGTGCGGTTTTGGGAGCTCTGTCTTCATCGATTCCCCTGGCCCAATTAGTAGCTATTGTAGAAGCCTTAGCATGTTTGAAGGCGGTAAAGTTTGCTCTTAAGATTGGTCTTACCTGTGTGGTCTTTGAGGGTGATTCTGCTGTCATCATTAGCAGTCTCACTCAAATAAATGGCGAGGTGGCTAGCTATGGTAACATTTTAGAGGATATTAGGCAGCTCGTAGGGGCTTTTCAGTCTATTATTTTCTCTCATACAAGTTGTATTTGTAATTCTGTTGCTGATGCTCTTGCTAAGAAAGCTAAGCTAGTGGTTGGGGATCAGTTTTGGTTAGGTGATTTGCCAGCTGATATTGCCACGCTTGTGTATCGTGACATTCATTAAGCCCAAGCTTATGGTCTGGTTTCTCAAAAAAAAAAAAAAAAAAGAAAGAATAAATTTGAAACTCAAAATACTGAAATAAATGAAAACAAAGTTAGAGAACTGAAATAAATTTTGAAGAATTTAGAGGATGAGTTTTGCATTTTAGCCTAGAAATAATCAATAATTTTTTAATTCATCACATTGATTCTGGTAATTCCATAAAAAAATTCTAGTAATGTTATCAAGGATGTTTCAATTATTGAAGAATTACAATTTGTGGTATATATAATTTGTTACAAGGACCAAGGTACCAATGCAAGATTTGATGAAGTTACAGATTTTGAACCCAACAAATATATATATATTAAGTAGTGGAAAAACCAATAACAAAAATTTAATCCCAAATGACAGAGATTGAAAGATGGGTATTTGATTTAATAAAACAAAAACTAAAATACAAAACTGATCCTTTATGTTTTATCTTCTGTCATTTCAGTCCTCTAACTTTAATTTCGGTCAATTCAGTCCTTTAAGTTTCAAAAGTGTTTCAATTCAAGCCTTCCATTAACTTCTGTTAATGCTCTATCGTTAAGTGTTTTTTTTTTTTTTTTTTCCCTTCTTTAGTTTTTTATATTAAAAAAATGCAGAAAACTAATTTAAATTACAAAAAAAAAAAAAATTTAAAAATCCCATAACACACTACAAACCCAACACACAAACAACAAAAAATTTCTTTACATTGATCTCCAAAAAGAGAAAAAGAAAAGAAAGCAAACTCACGTCGTGTAAATCGGAGAGAGAGATCAAGCAGAGAGTGGCTGTCATGACCCAAATCCATGGAACATGAATTTAGATGCATGACTAACTTGCTGAACTTACATAACTCAATAAACATAATTAATTTAAACATAATTCAATAAAACTCCAAATAAACAATGATCTTAATAAATCTTTTACAATACTAAAATCCTCAATTTAGAATAATCTCCAAAATACTATAAAATCTAAAACGGAAAAAAGGAAAAAAAATAACTAATAATCCTTTAAGGCTTCAAGTATTATTGACTTTGCCTAAAAACTCCCACGCTCTACCTTGCACCTTACGAAGCAATCCAATAGTTCAATTCCCCAACTACACTTTAATCTGAAAATTGTAATTGATGGGGTGAGCCACACATCCAGTAAGTAATTATACAGAATACACAACGGAATAGAGTCAAGCAAAGCACGAGCATTTTGATTTTCCCAAAACTCATTCAATGATATCAAAAATAGTTATTCCAAAACATATAATGAATCACTCAATACATATATAATCATATCTTAAAATCATTAGTAAACACATACATAAAATTGATCAGAACACAGTGTCACATATACATATCACATATTCTCACATACAATCCTGTGAGCGGATACCAACATCTAACCTCTGCTGGTGAGGGATCAACACATATTTTCACATACAATCTTGTGAGCGGATTTACACATATATCTGATATATCTGATCAATTCTAAAAACACTTATTTTGAGTCACATATCACAAAACAAAATATAATAATTTACTTGATATTAACAATTATTCCAAATACAGAGGCATATCAACGATCACAATATCGAATAAAACATAAATCAAAGGATGCTTGACTCCCTTTGGGAACAAATAGGAATTGAGGAATTTATACAAATATATTACAATTCTTGAGTAAATCTGAAATTTCAATTTGCTAAAAGAAACATTTTAAATACCATTTGGAGAATAGAAATATGACTTTTGAATTACTTGGTTTTAACAATTTAAGAACAAGAATCTTTTTAGAAAACTTACTTTGAAACTCAATTATTTTCGGAAAATAGTTTAGTTAAAAAAATCATTTTTTAAATGAGATTTGGACACTTAAAACGTCATTTAAAATTCAAAGTTTCTCTTTAAAACATCATTTAAAAGTTGAAATTTCTCTTTCAATGGTATAAAATATGCTTTTGATAAACTTTAGAAACGTAAGCTTTAAAAACACAACTTTTGAAAACCTTTAACTTCTAAGAACCTAAAGAATAAAACTTGTGCATATTATGCATAATTACTTACTGCACTTGAATTAATCTGAAAGTTCAGCTGAAACACCCTCCAAATAGCCTCAAATACTCTTAAATAGGACCTATAATCAATCACAAAAATATATTTAATATCTTCTACAAAATATAGAGTGTATAAAGCTATACAAATTGACTCACTAAAATTATACTTTGCTGAACTAATTACCCGTTTAACACTAAATTAAACTTTCTCTAATTAATGATATTCTAACCAATGATATTCCCTTGCATTAATCGAAACTCATATTGCCATGAGAAAGGCAGTAGCCAAAATATTATTGACCTAGGATTTAATATATACCTAATGAAGACATAAAGCCATATACATGAATAAGCTTTGTAACAAGGATTTTGTTCTAAAAAAAATACCAACTGTAGGCAGCCTAATAAAAACGTGCACTCACTACTAGCTAGCAACTTAATCTAATATATATATATATATATATATATATAACCAAAAGAAAACGGTGGGCAAAACTATATGACTTTATATATATATATATATATGTCCAAATGAAAAACGTGAAATCCATAATCATGATTTAATAACTTTGACTTTAGTTTTAGAACACGTACAGTGGTACGTAGGATTTAAGCATGAACGTAGTACTGTAAAATCATATTCTAAGAAAATACCCCTTTTAACAATCTACACACCACTAACGTTTCCATGATAAAATTCTAACCCTTTAATTCTTTGTTTCTAACAGTGAGAAAATCGTACCTGGAACAATTGGTTGCCTCTTCAATTCTATGTGCTCTACACTCCAAGGAAAAGCATCTCTTGGCCTCCTTAGTGATGAAACCGTAATTTATCTTTTCCTCCACCTTATATTTTAACGCATCAGATATGTGGGCTTGGTGGGGTAATGGGCTGGAGTTTAAAACCCACTTGAGCTTATCTCTTTAGTCTCTAAGAAGCCCATAAAACATCTTCATCTTTTATTTATTTATTTATTTATTATTTTAATTGTCGCGCTAAATTGTATACACTAAAACTTTAATTTTCTCACCTATTAGTAGCGCCACAAAATTGTCTATTTCCATCTTACTGTGCACACACACATATAGTACATCAACTCTATATTAAAATGACAAAATATGATGAAAATCATAAAAACAAAATTGGGGTATTACAGTGGCGGAGACGAAGTGAGTGAGTACCTAAACTTCTTGGTGTACAAGTTGTGTAAATCTCTTTTATTTCTACATTTCTCATTCAATTTCTCTCTCAATTTGGTTCTCGAGAATCGAGAGAAAACATTGGAAAAAAATAGTGAGAAAACGGAAATTCTCTGTTTGGTTACTTTTTAGAATAAGTCAAACTTTGATTTAGCTTTTGTTGGAGTGAGATTTCGTCAAATTCAAATCTAAGACTCCATTTTTTTTTATTTGTTTCGTTAGTCATTGAATTAGTTTCTATTAATTCTTTCTGTGTTATTTTTTTTTGTACATGTTGTGAATTTAGATTTGCAGATCTGAGATTGGCGGTGCATAGATCTCTTAAATATGTGTTTTTTTTTAAGCCTTTTGTGTTATAGTTTAGTCTGTTAGGCTTTTTTTGTTTCCTAGGAAAATTTCTTTTCATTGAGGCTTTGTATTTGGAAATTGTATCGTGAGTCTAAGATCCCATTACCTGAAAATTGCAATGTTGCAATTCTCTAAAGATTGTGAATAGTTGCATAATACTCTTGGTTTGATTTAGAATTCCCAATTTGGTGTGTTGTGAAATCTGTTTCATTTATGGGTTTATGGAATTGTATTATTTGTAATAAACTTACTCACTCACTCACATTTTGATCTCCGATTTACATGACGTGAGTGAGTTTGCTTTCTTTTCTTTTTCTCTTTTTGGTGATCAATGTAAAGAAATTTTTTGTTGTTTGTGTGCTGGGTTTATGGTGTGTTATGGGATTTCTTAATTTTTTTTAAATTTAATTTAGTTTTTTGCATTTTTTAATATAAAAAATTGAAGAAGAAAAAAAAAATGCACTTAACGGTAGAGCATTAACAAAAGTTAGTGGAAGGCTTGAATTGAAACACTTTTGAAACTTAAAGGACTGAATTGACCAAAACTAAAGTTAGAGGACTGAAATGACAAAAGGTGAAACTTAGAGGATCAGTTTTGCATTTTAGCCTAAAACAAAAGTGCTAGAGAAAACAAATTAATACTTTCATACTCCTTATGAAAAAAATGATGACTCTAGCCAAACCGATTATGTCCCATTTCGATTTGAATATATTCATCTCTCTCTCTCTCTCTCTCTCTTTGACTTTAGCCACATCTAAATCCTCTATTCGCTTCATCCAATTGATAATTGACACCCTACTTCTTCAGTTCTTTTGGTTCATCAAATATCCATTGTCCGAGTTCTTGAATTGAAAAACAAACCATAATCTAAAAAATATAAAAGATAGTAAAAAAAATGACCAAAAACCTAACCCAATGTTTTACACTCATAAAAATTTAAGAAATTGAGTAGAAAATCAACACTTAATATTTTTCTTCAACACATCAAATGGGTTCCTTCTCAAAAAGTATAGAACTTTATATTAAAAAGCAAATAAAAACAAAGAAAATAACCAAGTGTACTCTTTTAATCATCGTCATTTTAGAGAATGCCGAGAAAGGAACTTTCTAGAGAGATATTTCTTGGATTTGATTAGTAAATCGAAGATAGATATTCATTATTTTAGTCATATATTATGAGAATTTATGACGTTGGTTTTAAAAGATCTATCTTACATTACATAGCCCAACCTTTTTTTTTTCTAAACATAAACTTATACTTAAATGTAAACATAATTTTTTTTTAAATATTTGTTACTAACATAAGGTGGGAGGATTTGAACCTTGGTCTTTTCTGTGTGAAATGCCAGAAGGTGTCGGTTGAGTTACATGATTCTTGACAAATCTAAATATAAATTTTAAACATATAAAAAGATAATTAATTTTATGTTCAGTTCAAATTTATAATAACTATGGTACGTTTTTCAAATTTGTATTGACAAATGATAGATTATTCTATATTAAATATTTTATAGGAATACAATAGAGGAATTGGGGCACAAGCAAATGAAGGCTTGTATAAAAGCTCTATATACTTGTTGAATTCAAAAGTGTTTTATATCTTTTTTCTTATTCTATTCCTTATTTGTGCATAATGTTTCTAAAAAATGTTAGATACAAAATAAGGTACTAAATAATACATAAAGTTTTAATGAATATTTTCACTTGAAAATGAGAGACATGCAAAACCTATTGTACAGTTGCCTCAATAATATAACTTAATCCCATTTAAATTTCTTATGATTCAATTTATTTCAAGTGGGCCCAAAAGAGAAATAACTAAACATTTCTAGAGCTGTTATGTAAAATAGTAGGGTAACAAGGTCAGTGTTAATGACCGCTGGAATGCTCAAGGGGCAGTCTTTAGCATAAACTAAAGATTCTCAAAGAATATATGTACGACTAGATATGTCCACGATTCTTGTATTTTCAAATGGTGTTACAATGTTATTAAAACAAATGAATAAAACTTGATGTATACATGTAGTGAAGCTTAAATTTTTTTAAATTGAGGTAGTTGATATGCAACATTACTACCGTACAAGAAATTTTTGTACTATAGTAATGTAGCATGCTTGTTGGATATTTTAAAATAAGGATTTTTTTTTTAAAGAATAGGGAAATTGAACTTGTCATTAGTTGGATAGAGTTCTCCATAGTTAAGAAAAACCAAAATTTGAGTAGAATTTTTTATAAAAAAAAAAAGAATATTCCATTAAAGAAGTCACCTTTAGTAAATTAAACTTTTTTAGCAATATATATTACACACGTTGTTTTATATAGTTTTTTTGCATGATTTTTTAGTGTTTAACCTAAACTTATTTGTCTATGGTACACTATGGTGAAAATGAAAACTATATGTAGCATATTAAAAAAATGCACATGTAGAATTATTCTAAAAAATTATTAATTTCTTTCACTTGTTTAAAATAAATTTTATGTTTATGTATATGTTTATGTTTAAGAAGATTTATTAAATTCAGAGGAGCTATATTGGTGTTAGTTTGTGTGTTTTTTGTATGAGATGCATTGAAAGTATAAATCACTTACTCTTTGAGTGTTCTTTTATCAAAAGAATTGTGGATACTATTATAGGGCCATATTGAAAGGCCAAGAGTAACTAGTAATATACTAATGAAAAAGGGAAATGCCTGAGAACCTCCATTTGCTTGAGCTTGCTTTGTGGTCTATTGTAAACTATATCTAATTACAAGAAATGCTATAGTTCATGAATTGAGATAGTTTGGTTAGAGGAGCAAATCCTAAGAAGTATTAAGAACGATGTTAGAGGTCGTTTGGGATTCAAAACCAAATCTCACAACTAAGTTCTTAATTGGAATTTTTGCCATGATTAATTGGGGGATGAATTCTTCTATCATGACTTTCTCAAGAAAAGATGGTCGATCTTTTTCTTGTTTCTTTAAGACGTTCTTGGTACGTTTATTGTGTTTTTCTTCTCTTTTGGAGTCACAATACTTTTTTTTCTTTCTTTTTAGTGTTATCTTGTGTGGTCAAAAGGCACTCTACATCTCCGATGTTTGTTGTTTGGATCTTTATTAGTGGCCTCTTGTTTGTAATGTTGTTATTTTATCAATAAAAGAATGTTTTACCAAAATAAATTTGGATATTAGTTGTTGAAATATTCTAATTTTAGATATTAGATGAAATGTTTTTTAATTCCTCTTACCCAGTGGGAAGTAATGAGGCTTGTCACGTCCGAAACCCAATACCTAGATTTGTGACTATAATCGGCATGTTAATATCAAGCTTAAACCTAATATTAACAAGAACCAACTAAACTTTTTACAAAAGCTTTCCTCTTTCTTTTCATTCTTGTTTCTTTACTTCTTAATATAACTTTTAACTTGATATTCAGAGCATTTACACTGTACTCAAAGAATAACATAATCCACTAGTCGTTCGATATCCACACTTTTCACATAATACATCTCTTAATACTTTAAGGTGCACAACTTTCATTAGATCCTAAAATACACAATACCACAAAGCTAAACATCAAAATGCTAATTTGGGATCTATACATATAAAACTAAGACCAACTCCTTCCAAAACTTGACTAAGGCTTACTTTGCTCCAAAATAAAAACTGTTGACTAAAAGAGTGGAAGGGGTGAACTACACAACTCAGTAAGGGTAAGATACACAAGAATTTAATAAAAATGCATGTAAATCAAATCAATTCATTTTATGATTATTCAGATAGGAGAACATCTTTTTATGCACAGTATTTTACACTATTCATAATAATAACTTATACGTTGTTCATAGGAAAATAATTGTTCTTCTTTTTCTTATAAGAATAATATTACCAAAACCTTTCAAGCTGAATTTCTTTTATTTCTTACGAAGTCACCAAATATAATATTGATGGTTTAAAATCATATATATATATATATATATATTCTTATTACAAAATAATCATTTTGACTTAAATAAGATAATTGGTAACTTTGTCTTAAATTAGAAACATCTTAAAGAATAAGAAAACTTTTCTTCATAAACTTCTTCTCATAAAATATTCTAACTTTCATAGTCACAAAACTTAACACTTTAATATTAACATAAACTTATACTTTCATTAGAAACTTTATCTTTAAAGAATAGCAGAAACTTCAAAAACATTTATCTTTAATGAACAGCTTTTCTTTTCGTCAGAAACTTCTTCTTTTCATGAGAGCTTTTAACTTTTCATAATGCATTTAAAACAAAATCATTCTCTCATGATCAATAAAGTAATATAGTTGTTCATAACATATTGGTTAGCCCATATCTGATAAGTCTGTACTTAGTTGGAGGCTTCTAGCACCACTGTGGTAGTCATCCAGCATTCCCCCCAATGCTAAGTATTCCTAGGATCACATCATAATACATATCTTCAACCATGGGGGTAGGTTGGCATTCTCCACAAGTTGTTCGTTACCAACAAGGGTGGGTACAGCAGAGCTCTCCACTTTTAATGGCCAATCAGATAACATTTTCCATGGAATGCCAGTAATTTAACCCCTACTAACTGAGTTCAAATCACCAGAAGACATAACCCGAAAACATTTCATACTTATACATCATACTGAAAATTCTTATTTTACATAACATTTCATAATAATAGCATTTCCATTCCTTTCTTTAAACATCATGTTCGTGGAATTTGTAATAGTATCAATATGCTTAAATCATATACATAAGGTTTCGAAAGCTCACAAACATATCTTTGTCTGAAACATGATTATATGTCATACCTCTAATCAAAAACATTTTTTAATGCATAATACACTTTAAAATAACCTCATGACTGACTAAATGCTCATATAACTTATCCCTTACCTAAAAGCAGAGGAATCGAGAGCCTAAAGTCGAAGGAACTCAGACCTGAGGCTGGTAACACCTAAACCAAATATCAAAGCTTATTACTATCAATTATTCTTTATCATAAACTTACACATTCATCTCAAAGCCTATCTCTTAAAACCAAGGAAATCATAATCCCACCTCAATGGGTTCCCCAAACACAAGATACATTCATCAAACAACATGATGTACCAAATCATAGAGAAACCATTATTTTAATGTTCACATTCAAATCATGTCAAACAGCTTTAAAATCAATTTAGAATGTGTTTGAGTTTGGAAGCAATGGTGCATGCATAAACTTACACAAGGCAACATACAGCATGAACAAAACACCTTCATAAAAACAACAGTTGAATGGTTTAGAACCCCTCCTTTAGAGTACTAAACCTTGAACCAAGTTATACAAAATTTATCTATGATTCAGAGATACCAAGTGATGAGCATATTAATTTATAGCTCAAAACATTCACCTTAACTTTAGAATTAAATCCTCAAAGTTAGGTATGTCATTTACTGTTCATTGTTTATTCCAGCAACATATATTCCACTTATAAAATACAAATGAGTTATCAATTCACATCCAATCTTCATTCCAATTTACAGAGCCACTCCTATGGATGTCTAGTAGATTCCATATCATTTTCAGAACTAAATCATAAATCCATGATTTACTAAAAATCATACAAGACAATATGCTCAAATCTGTCCTGACAGAATTTCATGCAATTTAGAAATTAAACCATTATTTTTATATTGATCCAAATGCTGTGAGACCAAATCAATAACAACCACAAGTGTCTTATATTTCATAGGAAATATCCCTAGCATCCAAATTCACTGTATACAATTTAATACATAACTTATCATGCGTAAACACAGAATCTGTCACAGTAATAGCTTTGCAACATTTTCTTGTAAATTCACAAAAAATTATCAAAAGATGGTATTTTCATATGAAATTTAATACACACATACTAGACATATCATATAATAATTTCTAATAAACCTTTTAGCCATAGCTGTCCTAGAAAAATTACAGGATTTATAAGGACCAAACAGGTTAACTGATAAGTGCAACTCTTAACAAGTTCATGAAGTGCCTATTAACTAACTGTCATCAAGCTTCAATTACTGAATCAACAACACATTCAGCACCTCAATTAGCAATTCCGTAAAGTTTATCTAGCTATTTTACTCATTTTAACACTTACCCATAACAACAGATTTTATCTTTGTTTATCGTCTAGGAGCACATGCAAGCATAAACAATGACTCAATTCATATTCAGGCAAACAACAATCTCTAAAATCCAACACACCCATATAAAAATTCATATAACCATCACATAAGTTTAAAATGGACAATAGACTAAAAGAATTAGATTTTCCCCTTACCCTAAGCATGAGTTCTTGAAGTGATAGAGCTAGAATCACTCTAGCTAAGTTGGGAACAAGAGCTTGGGAAGAATGGAAAGAAACTTCTTGTTGCTGTTGGACCCGTAGGTGTGAGAGGGAGAGGAGAGTTGAGATTTTTTCTTTCTTTTGGTGTAGGACCTGTGGGTATGAGAGGGAGAGAGTTCTTGATTGTTCTAGTTGCTTTGAGAAAGTCAAAGAAGAGATGAGGTGCTGCTGTGTAAGAACAAGGGAAGAAGAAAGAAATAAGAACAAAGAAAATGGAATAGGAAAAGAAGAATAAGAGATGAACCTTCTAGTGCAGTTAAGAAAAGATAAGGGCGATTGACTTGGGTGGGGCACGTGTTTGCTAAGGGAACAGTGAGCTGATGTTTCACCTTTGCAACTTTTAAAATTTACTTTCCATTCCCCTCACAAGCTTATATTCTGTAAAGGCCCAAACTATAAAATAACTTCGCATATAAACCCTTACCTTAAACACTTAATTAAACACCAACAACTATATATCTAATAACTTAATCACTTAATATAGTTTTGTACATACTTAGTATATATTCATAATACAATCAGCTATTCAATTATATAAAACTTCACAATTCTTATTCAATGGCATTATATAATAATATGCTTATTAAATACTCTTATATTAATTTTAGAAAGTAAGTGACAGAAAATAATAATTAACCACTTGAACACATAGGTTAATGTTAGGTTCTAAGAATTAGGAACTAATGTATTAGAACTTCAATTTGTAATGTTGGCAAACCATGATCAAAACAATGTTTAGTCTTGTGTTAGACTTGCTCAAAGTATGGCTCTTAATGTAATGTTGGAATCGAGTTTTATGCAGAATTCACTGTGCACTTTCTGCCTGACTCGATCGATCGAAAATCGTGCAGATTGTTTTTCTGCAGAATTTTCCAACTCAGCCCTAGTCCATTTAATGTATAGGGTTTTATGTTTTGCCCTAAGTATATAAGGGAAAACCCTAGCCACGTTTTTAGTGTTCTGTTTTGCTGTGTTTGTGAATCTCTTTGTGAGATCTAGAGGTGTTTGCCTTCACATACACTTAGGGTTTACAAACTCAAGACTTATGTCAAGAGCTTGGTAAATCATTCAGTTGCAGAATCAAAGATCTTAAAGAAATACAAGCAGGTGCGCTTGTGGATTGCTGAAGAATTCAAGGAAAGAAGGAGTCCGTGGATCTCGGAGCTATCATGGGGTCGTGGTAGTAAGTTTCCTACACTTGGGTAGCAATAGGATGTTAGTGGTCTAAGTCTTATTGTGTAAACTTCAATTCTTTCATAGTGGATTCAGTTTTACCTTGAGGATAGCTAGGTTAAATCCTCCCCAGGTTTTTTACCGGTTTGGTTTTCCTGGGTCATCAGATCTTTGTGTTCTTTAATTTCCGCTGCTTTACTGTTTTTGATTATTTGTGTTAACCTAGTTCTGCTTAAATTACCTAAGTTAATCACTTGGCTAATTTTCTAGGTTAATCTGTTTGGGTTTAAGGGGTCTAAACGAACTTACAGTTAACTATAAAGTTGGGTCAGGGTGTTACAAGGCTAGTCCCTCCCTTGAATGAAGATGTAGTGGGGCCCCCTTCCCATGTATGCGCCTTTATTTAGATTCTTTCTATTTTTATTAATTCAATGATATTTTCTATTGATAGTAAAGAAAAAAAATGTTGGTCATTAATTATTCAATGTATTATTGTAAAATATAAGAATGTAACCTTTTATAAAGTATAAAATGAGACTGTTCACTTACATTCATTATTGCGTGGTCAACCCATCATCAAGGATAATGAACTCTCTCCCAAATTAGAAGCATATCAAGAAGTATTAACACTTCTCACCTATTTGATTCAAATGGGAAATTTGATAAGAATGGTTCATATATATTTGCTATGGTTTGAATCTTTAATATTATCTAGTGAATTCTCTATGCCAGTGTGCCACAATAAGAGGCCCATGTAAAGTTACAAAGAAAAGGGATTTGAAAGTTGCATTAGTCTCTTGAATTAGATATTCTTGTAGATAGAATTAAAAATAAAATAAAATATTGAAGTATTGAACATATTGTGCCATAATTTCTCTTAGGATGTGAGAGTGAAATGGGGGGGGGGGGGGGTGAGTTTGCATGAGAGGGAATATTTCCTTTTTTTTTTTTTTGAAAAGTTTGAGGTTGAAGTAATAAAAAAAAAAAAAAAAAAACTGTGAAGTGTGAGGCAGAATTTTTGGACAATTCAGTCTATAACCGCGTTTTTTTAGCCACGTTTTCAGCCGTGGCCTACAACTCGTAACTATAGGCCAGGACTAATGGCCATGTTTTTACAAATGCGGCTATAGGCCAAGACCAATGGATTCTCGAGAGTGGTGATCTTAAAATTACTCGATGGGATTTTGCCTCGGTGGTTTTCCCCATTCTAAACAAATCACCTATGTCATTTAATTTCTGCTGCATATTTAGTTATTTGGTGATTTGTTTATACTGCCATGCAAATTGTATGTTAATCTAATTAATTAATCAACTTGGCTAATTAATTGGTTAATTTATCACAAGGGGTCAATACATTCTTGGCCTATTATTGAACATTTTTTTTTTTTTTGGTTTGTTTGGGCTTGGCTCGTTTATTAAACAAGCCTAAATTTAAGGTCAAGCTTGACATGTTTATAAACAAACAAATATTAACAAGTTTTTTATCGAGTCAAGCTTGAGCTGTTTATGAATGACTTAGTTCATTTACAACCCTAATTCTTAGGTAGTTATCTCAAGAGATATGAATAGTTACCTAGATTGGTTATAAAAATCAACAGAGGAATCGTGCCATGCAGCCATAAAACAACGTGATGACATGTGGAAGCAACATGTCAAGGTCAGTTATGAGAGGTTACTATGCTCAGTTAGGAGAGGTTACTAAGCTCAGTTAGCAAAGAGACAATTGGCCAACGGAATTGACCAAGAAGCAACATGTGGAAAGTGAAATTAAGCATAATCGTCAAGGTCTCAAGTATAAATAGTGGCTTATTCTACAAGAAATGAACCACTTACAACTTATAACATACCAAAAGTCATTTACGAGATCATTTGTATTTTGATTCTTAGGAGATCTAGAAGTTCTTCAGAGATCAAGTAGTTCTTAGGCATTGTAGAAGACTCTATGCTTGGAAATTTCTTCCTTTGTAGTTGTAATCTTGTTTAATTAAGTAATAGTATACACACTCACACATATATATATATATATATATATGAATTTTTTTTTATTTATAATAGACTGTTAGTTGGAGCAAAATTTTAATTTCTAAAACTTAGATAATGAAATTTTATCTAAATTAAATCTTATTCCTTAGTTAAAAGTCATGTAGCATAATATCCTAATAAAATATTAATTTAATAAGATGCAATTTGAGGTTAAAAACAAAAACAAAAACGTGAGTTGTGTGAAATTTAAGTTTAGAATATTGTGATGTAGACTTTTAGTTTTTTTTTTTTTTTAAATTAAATAGTTATTAAATTTTATCTCTTAATTTGAGGAAATATATCATAACAAATAATATAAAATTAATTTACCAATTAATTGTTCTTAAAATGTTGATAATAGATTTTTTGTTGGAGTGGAAGTACAAAATGTGGGTTTTTTTTTTTAGAAAGAAAACGTAAATTGTTAACTGGGATTTAAGTTTAGAATTTTTTTTTTATAATAGACTTTAAATTTGTTGAAATATTTAAGTTTAGAAATTTTTTTAATAATAGACTTTTAGTTTGAATAGAATTTATTTTTTTGGAAGTTTAAATAATAAATTTTATATCTAAATTAAACAATTATTAAATATTATCCCTTAATTTAAAAAAATATTTCATAACAGATGATATAAAATTAATTTACTAATTAGTTATTCTTAAAATATTGATAATATACTTTTAGTTGGAGTAGAAGTCGATATGTGGTTTTTTTTTAAAAAAAAAAGAAAAAAAGAATACATGGGCTGTTGTTTGGAATTTAAATTTAGAATTTTTTATATCAGACTTTTGATTTGAATAGAATTTAAATTTGTTGAAATTTAAATGGTAAAGTTTACCTAAATTAAACAGTTGTTAAATATTATCTTTTAATTTGAGGAAATATATCATAAAAAATAATATAAAATTAATGCATTAATTAGTGAGAGTAACCATTTGGCGTAACCACAGTTTCTAAGTCCAACTTTTATTATATAGTATATGATATGATTAGTTGTTCTTACAATGTTGATAATAGACTTTTAGTTGAATTTTTTTTTTTTTTGGGGGAGAAAGAAAACATGGGTTGTTGACTTGTTGTTTAGGATTCAAGTTTAGAAAATTTTGATGACAGAGGTGGGGGAGTGGACCTAAATCCACCCCGAAGACTTTGGCCCAAAGAGGAAATCCATAGAGTGGGCCCGGCCTGCGGTTTGATGAAAGGTGAAAGCGCCTCCCATTGGGAGGACACCCTTTGAGCCCATTGTTGAGGTAATCCGTGAAACCTATCTTTCCTTGGGAAATGCGAATCAGCCGAGAAGAAATTTTTCTCTTAGCTAAGGACACCCTGTATTCACCTATTTTCTCAAGGAACACGTTGAAGAAAATGCAGAGCCAACCTAATAGTCAACTTTACACTAAAGGCTCTCCTTACCTAAATGTCAGCCACATTGAATGCTTAATGACTTGCCTGAATAGTGGAAACACCCCTTAAGGTCTATCTTCATGATCAACAAATGGTAGGAGAAGGTGCTTGATGATGTGAAAATTATCAGTAGTCATCTAAATGGAGTGGAATTCTCGTCACTACACTTGCAAATGTGGTGTAAGGCTTTCCTCAGGTGGTCATTGGTGTGGTGCCTGCTACAATGCCTCCGATGCCAAAGTTAGTGTACAGAAGCTTTTGAGGAAAATAAGAAAGCTCAGAATATCAGAATTACCTATTTTGGGTGTCTTGTCTGGTTCTGTTGAGTGTGTATATATAGCTTCATAATTTCTAGTTGTTGGGGCCTTAATTGTGGCTTTAGTGCTCCTTCTTTAAAGCCTCAGGGCTTATTAATGTGGATTTTGATGAGCTTCCAACAGTTGGACAACTAATTGGTAATTGTCTGAGGCATTGAAACTTCTTATTAATGACTTGCCTGCCTTCGTCCATGTCATGGCAAGGTGGACGAATGTACTTGATGAGGTTGTCTGGGCAAGAGAGTTCGTCAATCCCATTAGTGCTGATAAGACAAGTATCCTTCTAAATTCAGCTAAGAGTAGGACAATTGAAAGGGAGGGGGGGGGGGGGGGGGAGAATGGCTATAAAAGAAGGAGGAAAGTAGTGGGAGGGGGGATCCCAAAAAAACAATAGGAAGAAAAAAGAGCGAGAAAGTTAAGAAGAGTTTTCACTTGTGTTAAACCTCGGGAACACAATTTCGTATATAGAAGCATTGATTCAGTTGTTTTTATCTTCATCCATCTTATTAATCTTTATCCAAAAATTAATTCATATTCATTTATATTGAATGGTCATGTTAATGGATGCTCTTAGAACAATTGTTAATAAACTATATTAAGAAATTTTTGACGTTACTTTTATAGGAAATCTAAAAAGTTGTCAACACAATTAATTGCTTTACCACTTTTCCATAAAATAATTCTAAAAATAAATCCTAAACCAATGCCCTTATAGCATCCTTTAACATTTCCCTATATTAAAATACTTAATGATATTAGAATATAATGATACATTTAGCTGGACCCTCTTTGAGAAAAATTTATAACTCCGCAACTGAGCGCAATACTCTCTTGGATTTTCATATAGCTTCCTAATGCCAATGCATCCTAGAATAACTTCTAATTTTAAGTTTATTTTATACATCATCTTCCTTCAAATATGTCATTCTAACATATCTTTTCTTTGCTTTCAATTTTATTCCGCTTTAGTTTTTTTTTTTTTTTTGGTTTAGATGTTTTAAATCGCGACTTTCTATTTAAAATTTGATGAGCTTCATTTAAATTGTGTGAATGAATACGAGAATTTGTTTATTGTAGCCTCTATACTATAGAAACCAATGTTTGAATGGGAGGGTGGGTGTCTTAGCACATTCCTATTATGTAACATATATAGCATTCGAAATTAGTCTAAATGACGTAGATTGTATTTTATGATATTTTTATCTCTACAACTTGTTGTTTTCTTTTATTAGATTGTATCTAAGAAATTAAATATTGAATTTTTAATTTTATTAGATTCTAATTTTATTTTATTTTTTGAGAAGGAAAAATTGGAACTTTTATTAGCGTAAGCTGTCTAAATCAGCTTGAACTATAAAATGAAACTGTGGTAGAATATCCTCCATCCACACTTAAAAATCTGGAATGTTAATCGCATATCTAGCTAGACTATGAGCAACAAAAATACCTTCTCTCCTAGCATGAGAGTAAAGTAATTGATCAAAATTTCTAGACAGAACCTTCACGTCTTCAACCAGCAATCCAAAAGAAGCAAAAGCAGAAACATCATCCATCAAAGCTTTGATTACTACCCACGAGTTTCCCTCAAGAACAACTCTTGAAATACATATATCCATAGCAAGTGGGATGGCCATTGCTACTGCCATAGCTTCAACATCAACTCCATTGTATGCTTGAGGTAGTTTTTTCGTGCAGGAAGCAATCACCAACCCTCGGTAATCCTTGATGACTACTCCGATCCCTGCCAAATTTTCATAAGGAAAAATCGTGTCGTCGAAATTAATTTCAACAAGCTTTAGTGATGATGGAGGTTTCTAGTGTCATCTAGGCCGAGCAGATGGACGTGCCTGGGTAGGTGAGGTAATCTGCCTAGCTAAAAAATCAGCATGATGATCTTTAGAGAGTTGAGGTACCTGGCGAAGTGCACAAGCTGGCTTAAGGAGACAGACCTAGTTCCATTGTGTCCAGACCAACCAAGCTGTGATAGCAAAGAGCTAATAATCCAGGACAGTAGCTCTATGAAATCCAAAAATGTTACTGATCTTTGAAAACCCCATAGTTCTGAATCAGCACAAACAATGTCGAGCTCAGAACACAGCCAAACCGCATGTAAAGGAGTTTCTGAGGCATGGTGGCGGTGATCACACAGTGATGTTGCAAAAGCCTGAAGAAAGTACACACGATGCTCTCTTGATGGAACAAAAACTAAACTATTAGCTTTTGGTAGTAAACCTCAAATCCATAAGGGGTTTTGAGAAAGAATTTGACAAAAGTATGTGTTTATTGATAATAGTTTAATTTGCCTCTGATGACTACAAAACATATAAATATTGAGAAAAACGTTTGAAACCCTAATTTGCACTAATTATGCGATTAGGTAACAAGATACTGAAATTTACCAAAAATGGAAAAATTGATTTAAATGTAGAATCATAAAATACTGACCTTAAGGGTTGTTCCAAAAGAAGTAGGATCTTATTCTGACTTTTGAGGAAAAAAAAAGTTATTAAGGAAACAAAAATTACTATAAACAGTAAAATTGCAATTTTTGGGGCTTAAATAAAGGAGTTTGCCATTTTTAGGGTGTACCAAATGGTAAAGCAATGACTATTGCTTAGAAGGCCGTTTTGCTTCAATCTGCCAAATTTCATGCGATTTTGACTTTGAGGCCCATGATTTCTACTAGGCATTCCTTCGTTGGCATGGCATTTCAACATGCTCGCCATAGCAAATTCTTCGCCTTTTGTGGTACACGTAGGGACCAAATGGCTTTCCATGATTGCCTGATATTCCATATACTTTCATTTATTAATTAATGAAGTTTATTTGGACTTTCTAAATTTTCATTATAATTAAGTAAGTGATGATATCATCTAAGCCATTTAGGTTAGGAATAATGCTTGCATTTGAATTTCCACATTAAGATTCAACGCTATTATCTCATAAAAAAAAAAAAATTCAAAGTTTACTAATCAATACCCTCAAATCGTGGATTATTCCAATAGGGAAATGTTAACCAATGTCCTAAGGTTTAAAAGCTATTTTTAGAAACTTTCTATTGGGAGAATGATAAGATAATAAATGTTTGTGGACACAAGGGGGGGGGGGGGGGGAGTTGCCACCTAGTTTTTGCAATGGTGTACGAATCATATATATAGCATCCTCTCAAGGAATGACCTTTTGATCTTACAACAAAAGATATGGGTTCGGAGTTAAGGTACGATCTTGGGAAGGTGGTAAGCACCTAAAACCGCCTAATCCTAAGATTGGCTTCCTATCATTGTGTCTTATGTCTTAATCCTATTAAAGGCACACTCAATACTTATATCTAACTCACACACACACACACACACACACACACACACACACACACACTAGAATACATCTAACAGTCAACATGGCATTAAACATCCCTAAACATACATCTATCAAGGCAATCAACCAAAGCCTAACATACATCTAATCATTGCATCTCTAACATTCATCTAACATACATATCATCACATCAAAGCATTCATCACAACACAAACCCTAATCATACATTTAATCATGCTTCATTGCAAATCATATCACATACATTTTAAACATATTTTATCACAAACTCCATCATCATATCCAAGGCAGAAACATATAAGCATTTAAGATCAAAAATAGAAACAAAGCCAATCAAAACATGTCATCATCCAAGGCATTAAGATCACAATCATAACCTCAAACCTAAACAAGATCATATCCAAATGCATGTGCATTACAAATGCATGACTCACTTTCACTTACCTTGCAGCAACTCAGCACTTATGGCATTTATATATGAGCATGTGAATGCATGTTCATAGCATTAAAGCAATAAAACCCTAATTCTAACATGTGAAAGCAAACAAGCAATTAAACATGTGAAATAGAAGCTTTAAAAGCATAAAAATACGAAAAAGAAACTAAACAGAACATACATGTGAAGGTAGAAACAAAATTAGATAAATAAAATTTAGGGTTTTTGGGCAAGTTCATGTGCAAACATGAACAACCTTGCGTGTGCATAATCCAGCCTATGTGCAGAAGCAAGATTATGCGCATGCGGGTTTCTGCCCAGAAAACCCTAAAAACACAACAGATGCAATAAGACTTCAAAACGAGAAATCTAACATCCTAACATGCTTTTAAAACATACAATTACATAAACCTAAGCTAGATAAACATGTTAAAGCATATTATAACAAGAAAGCAAAGCAAACAGAAAGATTAAAGCATAAAAAGAGAAAAGAAAAGGAAAAGAAAAGTTTAGACTAATACCTCAAAAAAAAGTTCTTCAAGATTGATTTTTGATTGCTCCCATTAGTCAAATTATTCACAATTAACTAAAAGAGTGATTAGTAATCTTAAACTCAAAGATCAAGGTTAGAAAAGACCATAATTAAAAGAAAATTGACTCGAGGATGTTTTGTGAAAAATTCCCTTCTTAATTCACTATTTTTAGTGAATCTTAGTATTTTTTTCGAGAGATTTCTGTGTGTTTTTGAAAATATACCATGTGAGGCTACTTATAATGTGAAAAAATGGGTTTGGAATGACTCCCAAACGATGTGGGATTCATTCCAAACCTTAACATTAATACAAAAAACTTGCCTTGTTTAGTTTCTGAAATTCGCTATGCGTGCGTATGTAGTAAGCTACGTCTGCAGGCCGATTCTTGCATGCACATAGTGAGGGTTTCCTTGACCTTATTTTTCTAAAAATAGATTTATTTACTTATTAAAAGTTGTTATTTTCATTTTAACATTTCTTAAGTCAATTTAACATTTGATTGTGCCTTAAGCCAACTTTGGGTCTTTAAATTCAGTATCATTGGGGAACGGGGGCTTAAGTCGTAAGGGGTACAAAATGCGGTATCTACAATGTTGTTGACAACTTTTTATAATTCCCATGAAAGTGGTGTTAAAACTTTCATATTGTAGTTTATTAACAATTGCTCTAATGACATCCGTTAACATAGCCCAATTGTAATTATGCTTTCTCTCTCTATTTCTTTTTTCTTTTTTTCAATCTCTTTTTTGGAAATTAAATTTTATGGATCCAAAAAATAAAATTAAAATATTACTCACATTTTGAGGATCCATATTAAAAGATTAGAGTACATTTTTGACCTTAGAGTTTAGGGTTTTTTTTTTTTTTTTTTACTATTTATGTTTCTTAATTTTCATTTTGCCTCCTTTATGTTTGATTTCATTTTCATGTTGATCATGCTGTCTATTTTTTTTAGTAATTTGGTTCATTAAGTGCCAAATAAATATTGTCCATTAAGAGAAATCATTGACATAACCATTGCACATTGTTAGCCTGATTGTGACACCACAAGTATAAAGTTCTTGTGGGGTGTAGAGGCAAATGTCGAGGTTTAAGTCTCCAAGAGGGAGCTTTATATACATATACACTTAGATTAAGTTAGAGTAGAATTTTTATCTTGTATACAAAAAGAAATCACCGACATAAAATCATTTCTATTAGTAATTTATTTTGTTGTCCATTAAGACATGTTACCTATCTAAGTCTATTTGAGTTAGTAAATTAAGTGTTAGTGCCAAATAAGAGCATGCATGCTGGAGGTGCTAAAATAGGTAAAAAAAAAAAAAAAACTATTTTAGCCTTCCAAACACTAAAAACCACCCAACTTTGGTGATGCTATATCTACAAAGGTTTAATAGCATGCTATAGTAAGTTGCTACTAGTAGCAACTACGGTTGCATGTTGCTAACAATTTTTTATTATACTTTTCTCTCTCTCTCTCTCTCTCTCTCTCTCTCTCTCTCTCTCTCTCTAAAGTCAATTTCTACCTCACTCTCAACTCTCTCACTCACTCTTCTTTCCCTCGCTGTCAATCTCACAACTTGGTTCCTGGTTCTCTATCGTGGGTCAATTTTGTGGTACATGAGTCATTAATTTCATCAACCTTTGTTGTTTGTGGATCGCTACGATCTTGGATCTCTGTGATATTGGGTTCGTCAATCTCATAGTCAGTGGCTTTATGATCTAATTTTCAATTTTAGTTGTTTTTGGTTTCAATTGATTTTGTGGTGGGTTTCGGTTGTGGTGGTAAGGATGGTGGTTTGTGTGAGTTGTGACAATTTTGTAGTTGTTTGTGGTGGTTGGTTAGGTGGGTTTGTGAAGGTTGGTTTTTATTTATTATAAATCAATGTTGAGGTGGTTTTGGGTGGGTTTGACATGGATTTTTTTAGGATGGTGAGTTTATGGCTATGGGTTGTGGCGGCTAGTTGTGATGGCGGTGAGTTGTGGGTGGTGGTTGGTTGCTAGCACACGTATTATCTTTTTTTTTTTTAATGTTTTTTTTTTTCTTTTGACCAGTGAGTGTGGGTTTTCCAGGTTGAGAATATGTGGTTTGCTAGTTGTTTTTACTTTAAAGAAGAGAAAGATATGGAGAGGAAGATATAGAAAGAGATAGAGAGGAAATTAGGGAAAGAGGGTGAAATTAATATAAAAAAACAGATAAATAAAGAGCAAAATTAATTAAAAATGAATAGATGGGGAAAAAAAAGAGATGGGATGTGTAGGGTGTTTTGTTAAATAAAGTGTTAAAATAAATAAAATTGATTTTTAAAGTGCTAAAAGTTAAAGTTTGTAGCATTATTGATGTGAATGCTCTAAGTATTTTCTATTAAGACATGCCACATGTATAATGACATGCTTCACAAGATTACTGAAGAAAACGAAACAATATAACCAATTTAAAAACAAAATCAAATCAGAAGTGTAAAAATGAAATTTTGGAGAGGAAAAAAAATGTGAAATTACACTATTGGTCCATAAAATTTACTCTGAAAGCATTCTAAAAAAAAAAATTTACTCTAAAAGCGCAATTAGTCCTTAAGGGCATGTTTAATAGACTGTAATAAATACTGTAATGTAATAGTTATTCTTATAATTTAACTATTATTTAATTAAAATTATATTTTTATTATAGGGAATAGTCATTTCTTATGAATAACTATTCTTCAAGATGAATAATAACTATTCATCTCTAAAAGGGTTGCAATAGCCATTTCTTAGTAAGTGCAACAATTTCTAAAATTAATATATTTCCAAATAAACAAACTTTACATATACACGTAACAATCATAAAATAAAAAAATCATAAAAAATTACTCATCTCTTTCTCAAATTTAAAAAATATTATTTTTAAGGAAATATAATTGTATTAGTAAGATATTTCTTAAAATAAATCTTAAGTTTTATTTTAATATTACAACTCACAACCAAACTTATTAATATGTTTAGTTATTCCATTGCAACACATTTTATTCTCAATAATGAATATTACAATTCCTATTATAATCCCCATTCAGTGTACCAAATGTACCCAAAGTTTTTAAAATGAGCAGTATTAGTCATTTGGTTAACGTTGTTAGTGGTGTTGCTTACATAGTTAACAAAATATTGACTTGACTTTTTTTTAATGATGTGACATTTTTAATAAAAAAATTACAAAAAATAATTTACACATCAAAAACCCATTAACCTAGTTCCAAAATTAAATCTTAATCCTAACCAATTCCAAATCAAATTCCCATTTGGCTATTCCTTATCTATGAATTTATGATGATATACAAAATCGTTAATAAGTCAATTGTCTGAACTCGTGACATCAAAAAACTTGAAGAGTGAAATACCTACATAGTGCACCAATATGGTGCCAGCTGAGGACCTTCTGAAAGTTAATTTAGAAACTCACAATGATCACCAAGAACTCTAATACTATAAGAGTTAGAAAATTGTGTTTTCATCTACCTTTAAATTGTGATGTCTTGATGTTTATATAGAGGTCTAGAGTGACCACGTTCTCTGGAATATAGGCACAACATAATGGAGATCGTAGCTTAGTGGAGCCAAGATTAATGAGTTTAGTATCCCTATACTTAGTGGAGTGGATACAAGTGTGTAGAAAGTCCTTTTGGTGTAGCGTGTCTATACATATGAGTAGGATTAGCGCTTTTGTTCAAGGGGCTAAGTGTCTTTATTCATCCACTGGTGTGTGGGACCCACCTTCTATGAGAAAGATGCTTCAATGAGATTGCATATGCAAGTTGCAGAACAACATCATAGCAAGTTGTTCTCGATCGAAATAGCCAAATACCACGTTTTGGAAAAATTTGTGGCAAATTAGCACTGTTTTGGAAATATTTAGTAATATACCACTTTTTTAGTACTCGAGTTTCACAAAATTGAGTTCTAAATAGTACTCGAATTCAGTGAACTCCAGTTCCTAGGTGAGTCGCCAGCATGACACTGTTGACATGGAATTTGTGTAATTAAAAAAGTAATGTGGTACTCGATATTATGAAAATCGAGTACTTCTTTATAGTACTCGATCTTATTGAAGTCGAGTACCTTTTTCTTTTTCTTTTTTCTACTTTTTGTTTCATAGTAGAAGACTGGTTCCTACCAACTCTGCTGAAACTTCCAAGCAAGTGATTGACAACCCACCAACTTTGCTGAAGATGTGGTTTTGAAAAACCTGTTTGAAGAGAAAGCTGAATAGTAGTAGTGGGTAGCAGGGAGCTTCAAACAAAAAGACAGCAAGTTCTCTAACTCTCTATCAGACAGAGTAAAATTGGATTTTGGTTCTAAAAATGGAGACGCTGAGATAGAAAATATATATTAAAAAAAATAGAGCAACAGCCATTTTTAAGCTCAAGGTGACTTAAAAATGAAGCTGCTGACTGCAAAGTAAAGAAAGAGAAAAGATAAAAGAGTTTTTAATAATTCTAATAATGACTTTGAAAAGTCAATTGTCGTGTGAGAGTGGGACTGGGACTGGGAGTGGGATGGATGGACAAAAAAGTGAAAAGAAAGGGTTTGTTGTTTGTTTACCTTTACATTTACATTTACATTTCATCACTTGCTTGGAAGTTTCAACAGAGTTGGTGGGAACTAGTCTTCTACTATGAAACAAAAAGTAGAAAAAAAAAAAAAGGGTACTCGACTTCAGTAAGATCGAGTACTATAAAGAAGTACTTGATTTTCATAATATTGAGTACCACATTACTTTTTTCATTACACAAGTTCCATGTCAGCAGTGCCATGCTGGCGACTCACTTAGGAACTCGAGTTTAGTGAACTTGAGTACTATTTAAAATTCGATTTTGTGAAACTTGAGTGCTTAAAAAGTGGTATATTGCTAAATATTTCCGAAACAGTGCTAATTTGCACAAATTTTGTCAAAATGTGGTATTTGGCTATTTTTGCTAGTTGTTCTCTATGCAAGTTGCAGGACAATGTCACAACAAAACTCCAATGGTAGCTAAGACACACTAGGTAGAGGCTTCTTAAACTGGGTGTACCCAAATCATACGTAGCAAGATATATTGGAAATAGAAAGTAGACGTATTGGCAGAGCTTCAATTGCACCATCTGCAAGCTCAATCACCACAATTAGAGAATGCCATTGCTGCAAGCTCTTTCTTTCTTTCTCTCCCGTTAGTTTTTCACTACATTATTTGTGATTTGGGTTTCAACTTTTCAAATCTATTTTGTTTTTGTGGTTTGGAATAGATGGTAGAGTTTGATTTGGGAAAGTTATATTATTATTGAGATTGGTGAAAAGCTACAGTGGTGGGGTGATTGTAATTTGACTAAAATTATTTTATGAGTGTTCTTTGGTGTTAGAGTTGTGTCCTATTTTGGTAATTTACACTCAAACAATAATTTTAGACAAATATAGATCAAATGCTCAGTTGACCAAAAAAAAAAAAACTTCTTCTCAATGTTCTTATAAATTTTACCAAACGTTTATATGTGGTTTTAAAAATTGTGTTTTCAAAACGCTAATTTTTAAAAACGCACTTTTTAAAACAGTTTATCCATACAGATTAGTACTTTCTCTGAATTGAGAGCTAAAACTATTCCTCATGCAATAAAAAAAAAATCAATGATTAAAATTAAAAGTTTTAAAAATCACTCTTTGAGTAATTTCAATCCATAAATAAATTTTTTTTTTTGAATTTTTAACTTTTTACCATTTTACTTTTACATTTTTTTTTTTTAACTTCTCTCACAACAACTCGATGCTTTCTCCATGTCGGACGAGTTAATGGCGTCGGACGAGAAATGTTGAAAAGATCCCTATCGTATTTAAAACGTCAACCGTCTTATTTTCCACCCTCCAATCAAAAAAAAAAAAAAAAAAAAAAAAAAAAAAAAGTGGCATAGTCCAGATTCCAGAAAAAATAAAAACGACTTCTTCTTTTTATAAGCATCTTTCTTTATAAATAAATGCAGTGTGAATGTACTTCTTTTCCAATTCAAACAAGTGAACAACGAACAATAACAAGAAATCAAATCAAGCAAAGAACATTGTTCTCATCTTTCTCAGAAACACAACCAAATGGCGGATAACCACAAGCCTCTGAGGAAAATCTCCGAGGCCTTCAGGGAGCTCGAAGCCACCGTGAATTCCCAGACCCCAGATGACGTCGAGGTCGCGTCTTTCTCTCGAGCCTGCTCGCTCATCTCGCCTCTCTTCGGTTGCTTGGGCATCGCCTTCAAGTTCGCCGAGATGGACTACGTCGCCAAGGTAAGCTCTTGGGTTCTGAATAATATGATATTACTGCATGAATGATTCGAAGGTCTTGGTATTAATTGATTGATTTTGGTTGTGATAACAGGTGAATGATCTGGTGGAGGCATCGAAGTCAATTGGGACATTGCAGGCTATGGTTGAGCGAGATGTACAAGCCAACACTGTGAAGAAAGGGGGTAGTCATACCAGAAATCTCTTGCGAGTCAAACGTGGGATCGACATGGTTAAGGTTCTCTTTGAACAAATTCTAGTTACTGAGTATGTATACCTCTACCAACAACTCCTTCACATAGTTTTTTTTTTTGGGTGTATACATGTATATTATTTATAAACATAATTTATGTTCATTAGAAGTTTTTCAAAGTAAATTGCATACATCAAAATATAATTTTGATAACCAGCTTGTCCGGCTTGGTGGGGGATTTTGGAGTGTCCGTGCTTCTTAGCTCGAAAGTTTTAGATTATGTGGTTACAAGACAGTATGATCAAATAGGGGAAATTGTTTCTCCCAAGATATAGCAACTTGTTTAAATTAAAACTTAGGTGAAAACTCTAAGGGGGTAGCACAATTGGCGGAGGACCATGCCTCGTGAAGCGGATATCACCAGTTAGAATCCCCCATTCTACTTCCCCTTGGGGCCAAAACTTGCATATCAAAAAGAAAAACGAATTGAAACTTTGATGAGGAACTTTAGAACTGATTAATTTTAGAGTTAGCCAGACTAAGAATTGGTGGAATATAGTTTTATTAGAGGCTGTAGTAGATACGAAAGAATGGTGAAGAGGACAAGCCAAGAAATACACCAGTGTCCTTGTCAAATGGACTTGATAGATATTAACATATGATTTGGAAGAAAATAAAGTAAGGAAAACTTGAGTATATCTGGGTAGACTGTGTCTGATTAGCATAAGTATCTACCTGATCATGTGATGAAACTGTTGAATGTATCAGAATTTTAAATTCTCTTTTGGGTATTTATGGTACGATGTTAATGTGAAACGTGATTTTGAAGCTTGCAATGGTAAATATTTGACTGGTTATATAATTGCCATTACTATGATCAAATATTCAATTTTATTTTCCAAATTTGTTGTGAAAGGAGTATGAGTGTGTTTGGATGGGTTTTTTTTTTTCTTTTCTTACAGTGGCTTATTTTGTTGAAAAAGTACGTCAAGTAAAAGTATAAGTTTACATAGAACAAGTGAGGCTTTAAAAATAAGCTGGCATTTTCTACTAATACAAACTTATAGAGTTGAAAATTTCACTGTAGAAGTATAATATTTTAAGGCTTGCAATGCTAAATATCTGATCTGGTTTTACTTGTGGTAACCATTGATTCTGATCAAACTTGCAGTACCTAATTTTTTTTTTTTTAACTTAAAAAGTGTGTATGTGTTTCTAGTAATATTCTCTTGTCAAGGACTGAATATTCTAGGAGGGTGCACTTGTGTCTCAAGGGGTACTTAAATGTATGCAAATAGATTGGTGGTGTGTTCTTTGGGTAGATTTATGGAGGCAAGGTAAATAGTTCAGGTGAAAATCAGATATTTTGTTGGATGTCAAGGATTAAAAAGATCAAGGTAATTGCCTTGTTTAAAAATATTGAGGGACAATGGAGATTAAGTATTTCCTTGGAAGGTGGTTTGGCAATCTTGCGCACCTTATATCAAATTGTTTGAGTTGGCAAGGGAATTTTAGGGAATTAAAATTAAGGGATTCATTTGCAGTCCTGTTATGCTTAACGTTGTGTCCATAGGAGGGAAGTTGCTCGTTTGGAATAGTGAATCTCCCTTTGCAAAAGTCTCTCTCTCTCTCTCTCTCTCTCTCTCTCTCTTTTATGGTGCTCCTCCACATGAATTCTTACTTATTGATAAGAAAAGAATTAAAGAAAAGAGTGAAGTTTGAAAGGCTAACATGCTTAGCTATGGTATTGGGTCAAAGCTGGATTTGGATAAACGATGGTTTAAGGGCCAATTTAAGTGCTTAGCTATGGTATTGGGTTGATTCAAGTGCTAAATACTTTGGCCTTAGGTAGTTTTAAGTTTCAGGTCTTACCTAGCAATAAAATTGAGAATGACAATTTGGCTTCCAACTGAACCAATTGGTTACTAGTATTTTACAGTTAATAGAATAATTTGTTTTTTGTCAAAGTCCTATTAAGCTACTATGAGCACATGAGCTAAGCTAGGATGTGCATGAGAGGAGCTGCTATGGTGTGGTGAGGGTGCGTGGTTGTGCTGGGCAGGCTGTACTTGCTGCATGAGCAGGCTATAGCTGCTGTGTGAGTGTAATAGTTAGATTTTGCCAGGTGCTTGTTATAATTTATCACATGTAATTCTAATTGATCACGTGTGCATTAGAGTGCTGTTAGGATTACTGTTAGCAGTTAGTAGCACAACTGTCAAGTAGTTACAAGTTAGTTACAGTCAGTTACAGTAGGATATCTTAGTTGTAGTCTCAAGTTGATGTATAAAAGGACTGTATGGTATACTGAAGAGATCATCAATAAGAATAATCAAAGTTTAGTTTTAGTTCTTCCTATACACTTCCCCTCTTCTCAATCTCATCCCATCTTAGGAGGCCAGCTTCCCTTGAAGAACCACCAAATTAATTAAACATTGAGAACTTTACCAGGTTCTTAACAGTTTTACCAGAAATATAGGTAAATCATAAGTGAAGTGTTAGAGTACTGCTTTTGAGGTGAGCTTGGGACAAACTTACCAAAAAAAAGAGCAACAAGTTACTATATTTTTCCCTGACCTCTTTTACAGTGGAGTGGTTTTTGGGTGCTTGTGCCTTGAAAGGTTTTAAAATTATTCTTTTGTCCTATTTGTGTACTCAGACTCGTCCATGCAATTATATTACCTACTCTCTGTGGTAGTATCATTGGACTACATGCATGCTTATTAGTTTTACTACTCTGGCATCACCAACCTACCAGGATAGTGGAAGCTGTGAGGTTAATGGGTAGCCCCTACTAATTTATTAATTCAAAGTGCCTTTTCTTATAAAAGTAAGGAGGGGGAGAGAGATTATAGGTTCTAGACCCCGGGAATGTGTGTGTATTTTACCAAGAAAAAAGTGAAAGGTATTATCAAACCTTCCATGAAGTTTAGTTTCAGTATGATTGGTAACACTTGGTTTTTGTCCCACCACTTCAAGCAAAATTCAAAGTATCCGTTCCTTTTGTTGAAGGTATTAATTAATTTTTAGGGAAATGGAGTGAAGGGGGGGGGGGGGGGGGGGGGGGTGAAAGATCTTTTTTGTGATTCAACTAATTAAGGAGGTCTAATGATGTAACGTATTAATAACTTCCGTTGATTTTTTAGTCATTGGTACAACTTTTTAGCCAGTGCACAAGACTTTAGCAACTTGCTTCTGTGGGGTCTGGGAGAGACGGTAGGTAGGTAGTCTCTCTCAGTGAAATCTTAGTAAATAGATTTCTTACTTGACTTTTGTGGGTCTGCAGGGTATCAGTTGTTGGTACAAAAAATATGGAAATAGATATGCCTTCCTCTTGAAGATTTCAGTTTGTTTGAATAGAAAATTATTGAACAATAAAATCTTTTCGTATTCCCTCAAAGCAAGTAGAGATAGTAATGCTTTGAACTTGGTTGGCAAATGCTTTAATTTTGAAAACATATCTTTCCCAAAAAGGCTATAAATCCGGGAAGGGATTAGACATAAAAAGTTAATGTACCATGCAAGATAATCAATTTTCCTTTTTGCCTAGAAATTCAGAAATCTGTTACAAATATTAACTTGATAGACAAAGTTAACAGTTCCTGATTATCGTTTGGCAGGGGAAATTCCCTGAAGGATCCAGCTTCTAAGGCTTATGCACAGGTATTTGCTCCCCATCATGGGTGGGCTATCAGGAAAGCTGTAGCAGCAGGGATGTATGCCCTTCCTACAAAGGCACAGCTATTGCAGAAGCTCAATGAAGATGGTGAGTTCATGAACTAATTGGTACAACCATACAATTGCTCAGTTGAAAATCACAGTAAAGTAAATAAAAAAAAATGCACGTCTATTCAAATGCTTTTAGTATTTGAATCAAATTTATGAATTGTTTTGAACAATTCATACCCATCTTACTTATTTGACCTTTTTGATTGCTCCAAAACCTTTGGGGCTGGAGGGTGTTGTCTCACATTGTTAAGGAGAGAGTAAGGATGTGGGTTTTTTAAATCAAATTAAATTGTACTTATATCCTTGATACTGCTTTTGATAATTGAGGTTTGTCTAAGCAACAAAAGAAAAAGTAAGGGGATGGGGGCAGCTGGCATGGACAAAGCTTGTGTGGTTTAAATTATTGTTTTTTGTCTTTTATATTTATGGTATCTGTAATGGTGTATTGATTTGCACTATGTTACTTTCAGAGCCGTCAGCAAGGATTCAAATGCAAAGTTACATTACTGCATCAGCTCCTGTAATCCTGTACATTGACAAACTCTTCCTTTCAAGAGAATTGGGTGTAGATTGGTAAACACAAGTTGTTAGATGACAGATTTATTTGACATAATCAATTTCTATCTATTCGAATAAGGTCAAAATTATGAATTTCTATCAAATTCCACAAAGTTATTGTATATCATGATAAGCGTTTATGGGAGTTGGTGGTGCATGTTGCTTGCAAACGACCGAGTTTGTACAATGCTATTTATTACCTAAAATGAATATTTGGAATAGTGGCAGCTTAATCCATCCCACAAACTGACTCATAAATTGGAGATGCTCTAAATATATTTAACTTGAATATTTTTGAGAATAAGCTATTGGTTCGTTTATTGTGATCAAGTTAGGGTGATTTGAAGTTGATTATTAACTCGTTGAAGAGTGAGGAAGAATCTCTAGTTGCTTATGGTCATTTAATTCTTGATGCAAAAGTGTTTGCAGGGTCTTTTTAATGAATATTAATGATATATTAAGAAGAAATGAGAGAAGGCCCCAGCCCATCTCTAATTCGGGAGCCATTGGCTACTAGTTGCATAGCATCTTTTGTTTTAAAGTAAAATATTTTACAGGTAAAAATTTTTACATGTAAAACGTTTTTTGTAAAATATTTTCAAGTGCTGGGTATAATAAGTAAAATTGTACAAACAAACCACCAAAATCAGTAGCTCAACCACTAGAGTCAATGAGTCATTGGTGTCTAAGATAGTGATTGAACTAGCAGTAGTAACAATGACTCCGGTGATCGCCGCTAGAGCAGTGTCTTTGGTGACCACCAGAACTAGTGGCTGAAATGGTGTCTCTAGCCACCAGATCTCCAACACCACTGGATAGAATGGTGTCTCTGGTGACCAGACCTTGACACTGGTCGTTAGAAAGGGAGGTTCGACTATCAAGCTGCTAGCACCAATTGTTTGAATGATGGCTCCGACCTCCTGCACCAGTTACCAAACACAGTTGTTTCGGTTACTAGGCCTCCAACACCAATCGTCGAAATAGTTTTTTTGGCCATTGTACTGCCAACACTAGTTACCGAACCTACCAGTTTGGTGACCTAGCCACCAAATAGGGTGAGGGAAGCCATTGTGTGTTTTTGTAAAATGTTCTACTTTTAAAATTTGGTAAAACATTTTTCAAAATTTTATAAAGGATTTTACGATCAATGGAAAATATTTTAGAAGTCTGACCAGATTTTAATTGCAAACAAAAACTTGAAAATTAGAAAATATTTTATTTCAAAACAAACGGAGTGTTAATAAGAAATGTTTTACATTTTTGTTGTCTCTTTTGCTACTTATTCTATCAGTTAATTTTCACCAAATAGGTTTGTGCAAATGTAAAAATAGTTGGATTTTTTTGTGTTATCACCTATATCATGTGCAAAATTGGATGTCAAATTACGAAAATAAGAATTGAAATTACATAAATTGATTGAGTATTTAGGATTCTTAGCACCAAAAGAGGATAGATATTAATAGAATTATCCAAAAACTAAAGAACCCTGTACTTCATTATTTGCATCAAAAGAGGGACTAGCCTCAAAGGCTCGAAGCCCAGGTCCTGTAAATCTAAAGAGCCCTGTACTTCATTATTTGCCACCCCCAATGTCCAAACTCATGAGTCATGAGCCACCCACCCTATTGCCTACTCGTGAGCAATGTTAAAGCTGGTTTTTCAGTTGTTGGACTTGTATTCTGTTAACCACATAGTTGCATGTAGCTTTTCATCTATTATGCACTATTTCGCGTCTCCCCCCACCCACTACTAAAAACTCTTGACACACTAGCTACTTGCCCATTGAACTACCCATCTAATGGCTTCCATTTCTACTACTTCTGGTATGGTGGTCATCGTGCTGAGGCCTGAGAACTGAATTACTGATTAGCTTCCCCTCTTTATCTCTCACCATCACTGAAATTTGGGTTACTTGAGAGTTTTGCGGGTATCTAAGGGTCTGTTCGGTTGGAGGAGTGGAAAAGTGTGAGGATGGAAAATTGTGAGAGGATGGAAAAGTGGGAGGATGGAAAATATTTAGTTTTTCCTCTTGTGTGTTCGGTTGGGAGAGTGGAAAAGTGAGAGGATGAAAAACTCTTGTGTTCGGTTGGAGAGAAAAAGGAAAGGATGGAAAATGTAATTTATATAAATTGACTATTATACCCTTATTACATAATATGTAAGAAACATATTTATTTTTAATCATTAAATAATATAAAATTTATCACATCATATATATAAAGTTGAAAAGAAAAAAAAAACATCATTGTTCAGTAACATTGAAAAAAAAAAAAGAAAAAGAACAACGTTGTTCACTGAACAACGTTGTTCAGTGAGAAAAAAAAAAAAAAAAAAAAAAAAGAAAGAAAGAAAGAACAACGTTGTTCACTGAACAACGTTGCTCAGTGAAAAAAAAAAAAAAAAAAAAAAAAAAAGAAAGAAAGAAAGTGAACAACGTTGTTCACTGAACAACGTGTTTCAGTGAACAACGTTGATCACGTTGTTCAGTAAAAAAAAAAAAAAAAAAAAATTTCAGGTCAACGTTGAAAGAAAAAGAAAAAAAAGAAAAGAAAAAAAAAATGTTGAAAAAAATAAGTAGAAAAAAGGGTATTTTTGTAAAAGTGCTGTTATAGAACTTTTCTCTCCAGATTTTCCTTCCGATTTGGAAGGAAAAAAAAAGTGGGCCCGGAGAGAAAACTTTCTCTTGAGTTTTCCATCCTCCCTATTTTCCTTCCCCAAACGAACAGTGGAAAACAGCATTTTCCACCCTGTTTTCCATCCTCTATTTTCCATCCTCCCTGTTTTCCTTCCAAACGAACGCACCCTAAATCATAGGATTTGTCATGTGTTGTATTAGCTTTTTCTACGGCTTGACATGTGTTTTATTCAAAATGATTTCGACAAGGAAAATGTTTGGCTCCAAACATATTTAGAGCCTTGGACTCCAACCACAAAAGGAAAATGACATGTATCATGTCATGTGCAATGCACATGACTCATTTGGTTGGTTGGTTGGGTCAAGTGAGTCATGTTTATTACATATGACAATGTCTAATGTCATTTTCCTATTGATGGTTGGACCTTAAGGCTCCAAACATTTTGGAGCCAAACCTATTTACATGTGTTGAAATCATCTTAAATTTAAATGCATATTAGTTTGTAGAAGAAGTGAATATGAACCATTAGCTATATTATGTTGAGCATATGTTTAAAATTAGTGTTGAACAAGATTGCGAACATAAAAATGATAAAAATTTCCACGACAATGTCTAATGTCATTTTCCTATTGACAGCTAGAGCTCAAGGCTCTAAACATGTTTAAACATGTTTGGAACCAAACCTTTTATATGTTGAAATTATCTTAAATTTATACACAAATCAGTCTGTAGAAGAAGTGAATAAGAAGCATTATAGATATTATATTGAACATATGTTTAAAATTAGTGTAGAACAAGATTGCGAACATAAAAATAATAAAAATATTTCCATGATAGAAAAGAAGAAGCCAAATATAACCTTCTCTTTTGATATGGACTTTCGGTCATTTAATTGTAAATAAACTGTCAAACAGATATCTAATCTATACACTCAGCCTACAACTTTACGAAGTTTCCATTACTATTGCTAATGTATGTATAGAGTCACATGAATCGAGATTGTTATATTAATTGTATTTAATACATAGCCTTCCCTTGAGAGAGAATTTCTCGAATTTTTGTTTTAAATTGTATTTAATACATAGCTAAAGTATAATGGTTTATAAAGAGAGAGAAACCTTGATTCTGGACTCTTGCAAGTCATTCTCTATAACATTGAGAATTGTTATATACTCCTGCAAAGTCATTCCTTTCAGCATTCAGAGTTGTCCGTGTAAAAGAAGATATTTGACACAAAGTAAATACAATCTTTAGCTAAATTTTTAATGTCTGGTGGGGCTAAGGTGGAGAAGTGGATTTTTTTTTTTTTTAGGGGGGGTGGGGGGTGGCCAATTTCACAAACTTTCTCTAAAAAAATATAATCATAGTTTTATTTATTCTAATGTAAAATAAGAGTACACTACAATTTAAAACGTCTTTGCTCCAAATCCACCAAAAATGGAAACAGAAAAGAAACTTACGTTCTAGTTTTTTATTGATTTTTATTGATTTTTATTTTTTATTTTTTATTTTTTATTTTTTATTTTTTATTTTTTATTTTTGCTTTGTGTTTTTGGTTTTCAAGTAGAAATAGGTCTCTACCATAATTAAACTTCTTTCCAAATAAAAATACGATTAATTCAAATATTATATTGAACATATTTTTAAACTTTCATAACATAACAAAATTACGAACATAAAAACGATAGAATTCATTTCCATGATTAAAAAAGAAGTAGAATTTAACCTTCTCTTTTGATTTGGACTTTTGGTCCTTTAATTATAAATAAACTCTCAAACAGATCTTATCTATACACTCCGGTCCACTAATTGCATATTAATCTTCCTCACAATAGGTAGTTGGAGTAGGTTCCAAACCATGACCACTTAGGTGTTTTCAACAAGAAATTTTATAAGATTAAATACAAAGGCTATATAATTTGTAAAATGGAGAGAAAAAAGCAAGGATCTATAGAAAGTAGACCTCATTAAATTTCCAAGTAATAGTATTTTGTATAATTTGTCAAGCTGATTAGTTGAATTTTGAATATTTTAAGAAGACTAAATTGTAAACTACACCCCTAAAATTTGGGAGTTTTTGGATTTTACACCCTAAAGTTTCAAAAATTTGAATTTTATTCCCTGAAGTTTGCAGGTGTTTGGATTTTACACTCTTAAATTTCAGAATTTGAATTTTATTTCCTAAAGTTTGGAGGTTGTTGATACCGTATTCTTTTAACTTCGATTGACGTGCCAAAATAATGATTTAAATATAAAAAAAAGGGTGAAAACCTTGATTTTGAAAACCAAAGTCGGAAACAGTGTGAAAAAAATCCCAATTACCTTAATTGGACAATGGAACAAAAATCCAAAATCAAACTTACTACCATTTTTGGAAAAAAATTGACCAATTGTCCGAACAAAGTAAATTGTAAACCATCTTAAAGTTCATGAAATTTCCTTCAAAACAACAATTCACAGGCCAAAATCGCAGTTAAAATGGAAGAGATATTTAGAAAATACCAAAATCCTGATTTATTGTATTATTATTTTCAGGTAAAAAGAGCTGTTTTTGGACTGTTTCATGCAACAAACTGTACCGATTTAGTAACAACTGGTGCAATACACTTGAAACAGATTGAAGTAAGATGAGTTATATGCTTTCCACAAAAAGGGCTCCTTAATATCTGCTCCGGATTGAGAGAAATGAATTTTTCAAGAATAGTAGTATTAAATTTCCTACATTGTGTCACCTCCCCTTCCAGATGCGATATCTCGACGACAATAGCTCCAAATCATGGAAGGTCAAGACCTATAGAAACTAGAAATCTAGATCTTTCCAAGGACACCAAATGTGAAGAAATTCAAGCTCATGGAGGCCTCCAAAAAGTAGCTCAAAAATAGGGTCGAAAAGAGGAAAGAGATGAAAAGTGAAATTGTGTGTGCATAAAGGCATTTTGGGTGAGATGTTGACCTCCAAATCAAGCACATAAATCCCCAAAAGTATCCTCTCTCTCTTTCTCTCTCTCTCTCTCTTAGAAATTTCTTTAGATATAAATTCTCTCTCCTTTTCGTTAATAAAGCCCCTCTCAAAACAGAACTCCAACCCCCCTCTTCCACCATTTTTACACCTCCAAAGTTCTTAGGTAAGCTTGGTAAGCCTTGTAGTGGAGATGGGTAACTTTGTTCATAGCTACATTATTCTCTTTCATTCTGTCTTTGTAAATACATCATTACATTTATTGAGATACAATTTTTTTATGTTGTTCATCTATTCTTTTTGCTTTTCACATATTGTTCTATATCTCTCTACTTGTGTATGCTTATTGTTTATGCTCTTTATTCCTTAAAGCTTTCTCTACACTTGTAAAAAAATTGCTTTCTACATTTTTCTCTTTGTTGTCTTCTCTCTTTAAATCCCTCGGATTTAAAAAGAGAAAACAACCCAATATCTTTTATAAATCCTTATCTTCTTAACTATAAGGTTTGTGGAGAATTTTTTCTCAAGCATGACCAACCTTAGTGGGAAGATGGTAATTTACCATTGATGGGTTTCTCTTAAATGGAATCTAAACCTTGTTCCTAGGCACAATATGGGTATATGCTTCTGAGAAAATGGTAGAGGTCTCCAAGACTCCCTTTTCCCAACATGGAAAAGAACTCACAAGCTTGTCTTTAATTCCTTTAAATTTAAGCTTTTACATTCTTATTTTGTCTTTAAATTCCTTTAAATACAAGCTTTTACATTCTTGTCTTGTCTATAAATTCAAGATTTTACATTATTGTCTTGTATTTAAATCACTTCAAATACAAGCTTGCTCTTAAATTCTTTAAATTCTTGCTTTTACATTCAAGTATTTAAATATTGTTCTCCTTTAAATTATGCACTTTATCTTTAAGCTTGGTTTATCTTCCATTTCCTTTCTCATGTGTAATAGGGTTTAAGGGTACTAGGTCTCTAGCTAGCACCATAAATCCTAGATTACCAAATAGAACAAAGTTTGGGCAAACAAACCTCTAAAAGTGTGTTTTCCAAAAGATAAAAATATGGTTCTAATGGCCATCCATTTTCTTAAAATTATACCTTCTTAAAAAAGAAAGTTCCCTTTTTAAATCCATAAAAGCCTTCCAAATGGGCATTTTTCAAATGCTTTTCTCAAAACATTTCTTTTCTTCAAAATGATTTCAACCTAAAGTTTTGTGCATCTTCTTCCCCCCCCCCCCCCCCCCCCCCCCCAAAAAAAAGGAAATCCCTTTTTGAGTTTCTTTTAAATGGGTCCTAAACTTGTCCCTAATTACAGTATGGATATGTTTTCGAGAAAATGGTAGAGGTCTTCAAGACTCCCATTTCCGAACATTGAAAAGAGTCTATAAGCTTGGATGTGATAAGGCTTAAGACTTATTTAAGAGAAATTTCCTTTAAAAAAAGATTTTTCTTTAAATAACCTTCTTGCATTGCTCTTCAAGATAAATAAAAACCATGAATTTTTAACCTTAAAACCCCTTTTATGAGAGAACCCATCAAGAACATTTTCTTTAAAAATCAAACCCTTTTCTCATGTTTTAACTTAGGTTTTAAAAATCTTTTTCTAAAAAAATAAGTTTGTATTTCTTTTTTCCTTTTTTTTTTTTTTGAAATTTCTTTCACAGATGATTTTCAAGCTTAAACCCTATTCTTATAAAAACTCTTTTCTTTATCATGGCAAAACGTAAATCTTGGGTTCTTAAAAGATGAATAAAAACCATGGTTTTCATTAAAACCATGTAATCCCCTTTCTTAAATAACAAACTCTTTTTTATAAAAAAATTCTCTTATTTTCCGAGCTTCTTTTCTTAAAACTAACACATTCTTTATGCTTTTTACATTTAAAAAAAAAAAAAAACTTTTTCATAAAAACTAAGAGAAGTTCTTTTTCCAAAAAATGTGAGAAACTTAGTTTCAAAATAAAATTTTCCCAAAAAGTTAAGAATTTTCCTAAAAGGAAATTGCTCATCTTTCCAAAGGTAAAAATTTAAGGTTTCCATTAATGTGCATTGTTTTGAATATTTGGAATTACATTTTTGAGGTCTGTGTCTATGGTTAATTTTCATTGAACCAATAGACACCAATCAAGCTAACATATTCCCCCCTTCCCCTCTACACTAATGTTTTGGTTTATGTTGTGCATGAGAATGAGAAAATAGGACGATATTTGCTAAAATGTGACATCGTCCCTTCCCTCTCTTTTATTTTTCATGTATATATTCACATGCTAAATTTTTAATAAATAAATACTCACATATTAAATTATATGTATTATTTTTTGTAATGTAGTAAACTCTAACATGCCATGTACATTATTTCACATGCTTTGTTTGTAAATACTCTTTGAAATAAATATTCACATGATATGTTATATGTAAATAAATACTCACTTGTGTGTGTGTGTGTGTGTGTGTGTCTATATATATATATATATATATATGAGTCACTTGCTACAAAAATTAAAAAATTAAATAGGACGTGTAGTGCAAAATTGAACTCCAATTGAAATCTAATTTTGAATCTAATTGGATTCAAACTCTTCGATTTTTGCATCTAATTAATAATTCAACTGACACAAAATTTAAAAAATTAGATAAGACACATGACGTAAAATTTGACTTTAATTTATTATATATATATATATATATATATAAAACAAGTAATAGTTAAAGTTTTAAAATTATGGATTTTTAAATCATTTACAGTGAATATTTATCCCCATACAGTTTGGAGGTGTTAGTATTTTAGTTCCTAAAATTTAAGAGTGTTTGGATTTTATACTTTGAAGTTTTAGAATTTGGGGGTGTAAAAATCTAAACACTGCTGTGGATGCCCCAAAAAGAAAGAGGAAAAGCTTTTTAGGGTTCTTTCTTCCTTCTCTTTGGCTTGTTGCACATTGGGTTCTCAACGACGTAACTCTTTGTGTGCATGTGTAGGGTGAGGTGTGTGTGTGTCTCTTTTTCTTATTTTATTTTTAGGAGTCACCATCGACTATTGATTTTGTATTAGATGTGATTGGTCACCTATTTGTCTAATTATTTTTAAGTTACCTTTGACTAAAAACCAATTTAAGGATAATTAATTAATTAAGGTAAACCAAAAGTCTTAAACCAGATATCTTGGACTTGGAAGTTCAGTTACAGGTAAGGAAGGTGTTAGGCACCCCACACCGCCTATCCTAAGGCTAATACCTCATTTTAATTTTAATTCCAATGTTAACATTTTAAAGGGGAAAAAAAAAAAAACTTAGCACTTGGTTTTTGAAAAGGGTTACACACACACACACACACACACAAAACCATTACATCTTTTAGAAATTCATGACTTAAAAAAGGTGTAAGTTGTAACTCTAATACCAAGTAGAATTTGAACTCATATATGTATATAATTAGGACTGTATAAAAGCCGAGTTTTGTCGAGTAGTACATGTTCAAGCTTAGCTCGTCAGCAAAAGTCAAAAGCTCAGGCTTGGCTTGAGCTTGTGACAAGCCTAAAATAATATTTGAGCTTAAACAAGATCATATCCAAATGCATGCGCATTACAAATGCATGACTTACCTTCACTTACCTTGCAGCAACTCAGCACCTATGGCATTTATGCAGGAGCATGTGAATGCATGTTCATAGCATTAAAGCAATAAAACCCTAATTCTAACATGTGAAAGCAAACAAGCAATTAAACATGTGAAACAAAAGCTTTAAAAGCATAAAAATACGAAAAAGAAACTAAACATAACATACATGTGAAGGCAGAAACAAAATTAGATAAATAAAATTTAGGGTTTCTGGGAAAGTTCATGTACAAACATGAACAACCTTGCGTGTGCATAATCAAGCCTATGTACTGAAGCAAGATTATGCGCATGCGGGTTTCTGCCCAAAAAACCCAAAAAACACAACAGATGCAATAAGACTTCAAAACGAGAAATCTAACATCCTAACATGCTTTTAAAACATACAATTACATAAACCTAAGCTAGATAAACATGTTAAAGCATATTATAACAAGAAAACAAAGCAAACAGAAAGATTAAAGCATAAAAAGAGAAAAGAAAAGGAAAAGAAAAGTTTAGACTAATACCTCAAAAAAGAGTTCTTTAAGATTGATTTTTGATTGCTCCCCTTAGTCAAATTATTCACAATTAACGAAAAGAGTGATTAGCAATCTCAAAACTCAAAGATTAAGGTTAGAAAAGACCCTAATCAAAAGAAAATTAACTCAAGGATGTTTTGTGAAAAATTCCCTTCTTAATTCACTATTTTTAGTGAATCTTAGTATTTTTTTTGTGAGATTTCTGTGTGTTTTTGAAAATATACCATGTAAGGCTACTTATAATGTGAAAAAATGGGTTTGGAACAACTCCCAAACGATGTGGGATTTATTCCAAACCTTAACATTAATACAGAAAACTTGCCTTGTTTAGTTTCTGAAATTCGCTATGCGTGCGTATGCAAAAGCTACGTCTGCAGGCCGATTCTTACATGCACATAGCAAGGGTTTCCTTGACTTTATTTTTCCAAAAATAGATTTATTTGCTCATTAAAAGTTGTTATTTTTATTTTAATATATCTTAAGTCAATTTAACATCTGATTGTGCCCTAAACCAACTTTGGGTCATAGAATTTAGTATCATTGGGGAACGGGGGCCTAAGTCGTAAAGGGTACAAAATGCGGTATCTACAATGTTGTTGACAACTTTTTATATTTCCCATGAAAGTGGTGTTAAAACTTTCATATTGTAGTTGATTAACAATTGCTCTAAGGACATCCGTTAACATAACCCAATTGTAATTATGCTTTCTCTCTCTATTTCTTTTTTCTTTTTTTCAATCTCTTTTTTGAAAATTAAATTTTGTGGATCCAAAAAAAAAAATTACTCACATTTTGAGGATCCATATTAAAAAGATTAGAGTACATTTTTTACCTTAGAGTTTAGGGGTTTTTTTTTTTTTTACTATTTATGTTTCTAAATTTTCATTTTGCCTCCTCTATGTTTGATTTTCATGTTGATCATGTTGTCTATTTTTGTTAGTAATTTGGTTCATTAAGTGCCAAATAAATATTGTCCATTAAGAGAAATCATTGACATAATCGTTGCACACTGTTAGCCTGATAGTGATGCCACAAGTATAAAGTTCTTGTGGGGTGTAGAGGCAAATGTTAGAGTTTAAGTCTCCAAGAATGAGCTTTATATACATAGACATTTAGATTAAGTTGGAGTAGAATTTCTATCTTGAATACAAAAAGAAATCACCGACATAAAATCATTTCTGTTAGTAAATTATTTTGTTGTCCATTAAGACATGTTACCTATCTAAGTCTATTTGAGTTAGTAAGCTGAGTGTTAGTGCCAAATAAGAGCATGCATGCTGGAGGTGCTAAAATAGGTTAAAAAAAAAACTATTTTAGCCTTCCAAACACTAAAAACCACCCAAAATTGGTGATGCTATATCTACAAAGGTTTAATAGCATGCTATAGTAAGTTGCTACTAGTAGCAACTACGGTTGCGTGTTGCTAACAATTTTTTATTATACTTCTCTCTCTCTCTCTCTCTCTCTCTCTCTCTCTCTCTCTCTCTAAAGTCAATCTCTACCTCACTCTCAACTCTCTCACTCACTCTCCTTTCTCTCGCTGTCAATCTCGCAACTTGGTTCCTGGGTCTCTATCGAGGGTCAATTTTGTGGTTCATGGGTCATCAATTTCATCAATCTTTGTTGTTTGTGGATCGCTATGTTCTTGGATCTCTGTGATATTGGGTTCGTCAATCTTGTAGTCAGTGGCTTTGTGATCTAATTTTCAATTTTAGTTGTTTTTGGTTTCAATTGATTTTGTGGTGGGTTTCGGTTGTGGTGGTAAGGATGGTGGTTTCTGTGAGTTGCGATAATTTTGTAGTTGTTTGCGGTGGTTGGTTAGGTGGGTTTGTGAAGGTTGGTTTCTATTTTTTATAAATCAATGTTGTGGTGGTTTTGGGTGGGTTTGATATGGATTTTTTTAGGATGGTGAGTTTATGGCTATGGGTTGTGGCGGCTAGTTGTGATGGCGGTGAGTTGTGGGTGGTGGTTGGTTGCTAGTACACATATTATCTTTCTTTTTTTTAATGTTTTTTTATTGTTTTTTTTTTCTTTTGACCAATGACTGTGGGTTTTCCGGGTTGAGAAGATGTGGTTTGCTGGTTGTTCTTACTTTAAAGAAGAGAAAGAGATGGAGAGGAAGATATAGAAAGAGATAGAGAGGAAATTAAAGAAAGAGGGTGAAATTAATATAAAAAACAGATAAATAATGAGCGAAATTAATTAAAAATGAATAGATGGGGAAAAATAAAAAGAGATCGGATGTGTAGGGTGTTTTGTTAAATAAAGTGTTAAAATAAATAAAATTGATTTTTAAAGTGCTAAAAGTTAAAGTTTGTATCATTATTGATGTGAATGCTCTAAGTATTTTCTATTAAGACACACCACATGTATAATGACATGCTTCACAAGATTACTAAAGAAAACGAAACAATATATCCAATTTAAAAACAAAATCAAATCTGAAGTGTAAAAATGAAATTTTGGAGAGGAAAAAAAATGCAAAATTACACTATTGGTCCATAAAATTTACTCTGAAAGCATTCTAAAAAAAAAATTACTCTATAAGCGCAATTAGTCCTTAAGGGCATGTTTATTGTTTAATAGACTGTAATAAATACTGTAATGTAATAGTTATTTTTATGATTTAGCTATTATTTAATTTGATTATGTTTTTATTATAGGGAATAGTCATTCATTATGAATAACTATTCTTCAAGATGAATAATAACTATTCATCTCTAAAAGGGTTGTAATAGCCATTTCTTAGTAGGTGTAACAATTTCTAAAATTAATATATTTCCAAATAAACAAACTTTACATATACACGTAACAATTATAAAAATAAAAAAATCATAAAAAATTACTCATCTCTTTCTCAAATTTAAAAAATATTATTTTTAAAGAAATATATTTATATTAGTAAGTGTAGGGGCCAGAGCCTAAATCTGGTGCTGGGCCTTGGGCTTGTCCGAGGAGCAAGGCCTCCTCGGACAGCCCAGGAACGGGCCATATTTAGATCGCATGAGCCTGAATGAGTCCCACAAAGGCTTCAGCAGCAAACACGCACACCTGAAGCACGGCAACAAGCGAAAACTAGGAGGTACCTAAGGGAAAGCTGCTACCTCCACATTTAATACACTGCAACTACTTTTCTGGCCGCATTTATGTGAAAAAGACCCCTGAACAGTGTTACCTTAGCTATTACAACTCACAGGGAGCTAGATAGGGTGGCTGATGGGACAAGAACTCAAGTGGTGACTTGGATAACCAACAAGTGGAGATTCAAGATCATCAAAAGAGGGTGTATATAATGTAAGGGACCCCTAAATGAATGGGTGGGGGGGGGGGGGGGGAGGGAGTAAGACTTGTAATAATTCTTTAAAGGAAATAGAGAAAGAATCAATCTCCTCGGACTTGGCCGAGGACACTTTTCTTCAGGGAACGAAAATAGCTTTACTTTTTTGGTTGCCATAATAGCACTGGTCCATTACTCAACTCGCTTGAGCCCAGCTTTTCAACCCACTTCTCTACAAATTTATTGTTCGGGTTTCTTGGATTTGAGTCCATACACCTTATTAGGCCTAGAACTCAAACCCAGTCCCCACAATTGGCGCCGTCTGTGGGGAAGGCTTTGCAAAATAATGAGTATAACGGACAACCATGGTAAAGTCAAACCCACATCAAGCGGAGTCAGTAGAGTCTCAACAACAAGATGGCTTTTTGAACCTTGAACGTGAAAGAGATCGTGAGGCGAGTGTACATACGATGCATGCGAACAAAAGTCGTCCTCGAGCGAAAAGCCATGCCTCCCAGAGATCCAATGACAACAGGGCCTTGCAGTTGCAAATCAACGAGCTAAAAAGAAAGTTATGCAACGCTAGGCGAAGGCGAGACTCATCCAGCTCCAACAGCTCCTCCGAAGACTAAGGGGACGATGACTACAGGCAGAGGTCAAGAACTCCCCCAAGCGAGTCTTTTTCTCATGAAGAGAAGTACCATCGTAGGCATAAGCACGAGGGCTCGTCTCATGAAGGCCTGGGAAATGACGCCATGAGTAAAGCATTACACCAGATTTCCAAGTCGCTTTTCACGCGTAAGATTGAGGCAGCGAGGCTTCCACGACATTTCCATTAGCCCACGTTCACCATTTATAATGGTTAAATGGACCCTGTGGAGCACGTTAGCCGCTTCAACCAAAGGATGGCAGCTCATTCCAAGAACGAGGCTCTAATGTGCAAAGTTTTCCCGTTTAGCCTAAGACCTGTGGCAATGAGGTGGTTCGATGGCCTAAAGGCCAAGTCCATAGACTCCTTCCAAGAGCTGACTAGGGCATTCGGCTCTCGTTTCGTCACTTGCAGTAGAGTCCCACGACCCTTAGGCTTGCTACTGTCCCTGTCCATGCGAGAAGGCGAGAAGGAGAAACACTAAAAGCCTATTCAGACAGATACTGGGAAAAGTTTAATGAAATAGACGGGGAGCTCGATGATGTCGCTGTTGGTACTTTCAAGCTCGGCCTACCAGCCGAGCACGGGTTGAGGAAATCCCTCATAGACAAGCTAGTTACCAGCGTATGCCAGCTTATGGACCGAATCGATAAGTACAAGAGGGTCGAGGAGGACCAACTGCTGGGGAAGAGAAAGGCTAAGGTTATCCCTCAAAAGCGGAGGGATTTCAGGTCGGACGGGTACAATGACAGTCGGCCAAGAAGAGAATTTGCCGGGCAGCTCGGAATTGTGAATGTGTAGGCAATTAACACCATGCTCCGAGAGCCGGTGCACCAAGTCCTGAAAAAAATCAAGCATAAACCATTCTTTAAGTGGCCACCCAAGATGGCGGGGGACCCTATGAAGTGCAACAGGAACCTGTATTGTCGATATCATCAAGAGCCGGGGCACACCATAAAGGATTGCAGGAACTCGTGGAACCACCTGGACCAGCTTGTCCGAGAAGGACGACTAGGACACCTCCTGCATCATACCAGTGGTGTGCAGAACCAGCCTCGAGCCGACACAAACATGAGGCCTCCAGTAGGCAAGATAAACGTCATCTTCGCAGCTCCGGGAAGGACCGGCTGATGCCCATCCAGGGTGATGTCTGTGGCTTGGCTGTCGGTCGAGGATAGCATTTCGAGTCAGAAGAGGGCCAAGGTGGACGGCTTGCCAGTCCTGAGCTTTTTGGAGGAAGATAAAATCGGAACCATACAGCCTCATGATGACGTTTTGGTAGTGACACTTAGGATCAGAGGGTATGACGTGAAAAGGGTGATGGTGGACGACGGTAGTGGCGCCGAGATTATGTACCCCGACCTCTATAAGGGGCTGGGCCTCAAGCCTAAGGATCTGACCCTATGCCTCTCCTCTAGTGAGCTTTGACGGGAAAATGGTCGTCCCAAAGGGCCAAATTAGATAACCCGTGCAGGCGGGCCCGGAGGTAGTGGAAGTAGATTTTATCATGGTGGACACTTACTCACCCTACATGGCTATCGTCGTTAGACAATGGCTCCATACATTAGGGGTTGTCGCCTCCACTCTGCACTAAAAGGTGAAATTTTCCTTTGGGGGGCAAGTCATGGAAATCGTTGGGTGTCAGACCACGGCAAGACAGTGCTTAGTGGTAGCCATTTTGCATACACCCGAAGCAGAGCCTCCAGCCTCCGCCTAAAAAGGCTTATTGTAGTACCCGGGATCACCTACTGAAGCGCCTGCTGAGGGTGCAAGGTGCTAGGATTTAGAGAAGGTGGTAATTGGGGATGACCCTGAAAGATTCTTCCAAATCAGCCCTCAGCTACCTCCTCAGGAGAGAGAGGAATTGGCCAAGTTTCTCAAAGAAAATATGGACGTATTTGCGTGGGATGCTAATGAGGCCCCAAGGGTCGATCCGAGTTTCATCTGTCACTACCTGAACTTTAACCCATCCATCACCCCCAAGAGATAACCCCCTCGGCACCCGTCTAAGGAGCACGCCGACGCTGTGAGGGCCGAGGTGATAAAGCTCAAGAAGGCAGGGCCTATCAAGGAGGTTTTTTTATTCCGAGTGGTTGGCCAACACGGTTGTTATCAGGAAGAAAAGTGGAAAGTGGCGAGTCTGCGTGGACTTCACAGACTTGAATAAAGCATGTCCAAAAGATCCTTTTTCCTATACTCCGAATAGACCAGTTGGTGGATGTGACTGCGGGCCACCCTCAGATGAGCTTCTTAGACGCCTTTCAAGGGTATCACTAGATCCCTTTAGCCCTAGAAGATCAAGAGAAGACCGCTTTCGTCACGCCCATCGAAAACTACCACTACAAAGTGATGCCTTTCGGGTTGAAGAACGCAGGATCCACTTACCAAAGAATGATGATCAGGATGTTCGAGCCACAATTGGGAAAGAACGTAGAAGTGTATATAGACGACATGGTGGCAAAGAGCAAGAATGCGTCCAACCACATCGAAGACCTCAAAGACGTCTTTGAAATTCTAAGGAAACATAAACTGCGCCTCAATGCCTCCAAGTGTTCATTTGGAGTAGGATCAGGGAAATTCTTGGGCTACATGGTAACCCACAGGGGAATCGAAGTCAACCCCGACCAGATTAGAGCGGTTAACAGCCTACAGCCACCTCGGAATCCTAAAGAGGTTCAGAAACTCACTGGCATGATTGCCGCCTTGAACCGGTTTATTTCTCAGTCGGTGGATAGATGCAGACCATTCTTTCTCCTAATGAACAAGTGGAAAGGGTTTGAGTGGACCGAGGAGTGCGACTTGGCCCTCCAACAGCTCAAGGAGTACCTATCTCGACCACCCATCATGTCAAGCCTTGAGGCCGATGAAGTTTTGTTCGCTTATGTCGCTGTTGCACCACATGCGGTAAGCCTGGTGCTAATACGTGTGGATGATGGCATACAACGACCGGTTTATTATGTAAGCAAGTCTTTACACGAAGCCGAGGTTCGTTACTTACTACTGGAGAAGGCCATCTTGGCAGTGGTACACACTACATGAAAGCTCCCCTATTATTTCCAAGCTCAAATGATTATCGTTCTGATGCAACTCCCACTCAGGTCCATACTTTGGAGTGCTGACTATACGGGGAGAATTGCTAAGTGGGGGACAATTCTAGGGGCTTTTGACATCAAGTACATGCCTCGCACCTCCATCAAAGTCCTCGCGGATTTAGTGGTCGAGTTCGCCGAACCCTCGTTAGAAGGAATAGCTGAGACATTAGACATGGATGAAAAGTCAGTCGGCATGGTCTCTCTCCGGAGACCTGCTTGCTAGAAGGTGTGCATTGATGGGGTATTGAACCAAAGAGGCTCCGGAGTCGGGCTGGTCCTGATTTCTCCTGAAAGACTCGTTATTGAAAAAGCACTGAGATTGGGCTTCTCGGCCACGAATAATGAGGCTGAGTATAACGCCTTACTGAAAGGGATGTCCATGGTCAAAAAACTTGGTGGGAAGAGGGTGAACATTTACTCAGACTCAAGGCTGGTCGTCGGCCAAGTAAACGGAGAGCTGGAAGCAACAGATGGAAGAATGCAAGAATACCTAGGCCGAGCCAAACTCCTACAGTCCCATTTCGATTCCTTTGTCCTGCAGCACATCCCTAGAAGTGGGAACATGCATGCTGACTCTTTGGCTACACTAGCCACCTCCTCGGCTCAAAGCCTACCTCGGATCATACTCGTGGAGGACTTGCACGCGCCAATGGAGATAAAGAAGGATGTAACCTGCATCCACCAAGTTAAGGTAGGGCCCAGTTGGATGGACCCCGTAACACTATTCCTGAAGGATGACATCCTGCCTGAGGACAAGGCGGAGGCCGACAAGGTTCGAAGGAAGGCCTCGCGGTTTTGGTTGTCGGAAGACCAGAAACTATATAGATGCTTTTACTAAGGGCCATATCTGCTGTGCATACATCTTGAGGCAACAGAGTTGCTCCTGGAAAAGATGCACGAAGGAATCTGCGGGAGTCATACCAGAGGAAGATCCTTATCGCACAGAGCCATTACCTAAGGCTATTGGTGGCCCAACATGCAAAGGGAAGCACAAGAATATGTAAGGAAATGCGACCAATGCCAAAGGTTCGCACCAAACATACATCAGCCGGGCGGAGTCCTTAATCCCCTATCCAGTCCGTGGCCATTCACTCAGTGGGGCTTAGACATCGTAGGCCATTTCCCCAAAGCCACTGGGAATAAGAAATACCTTCTTGTCGGCACGGACTACTTCACCAAGTGGGTAGAGGCCGAACCTCTGGCAAACATCAAAGATATGGACATCAAGAAGTTCGTTTGGAGGAACATCGTCACCCGATTTGGGGTCCCTCATACCCTCGTCTCGGATAACGGCCTTCAATTTGATAACAAAGCTTTCAGACGATACTGCTGCAGCCTTGGGATCAAAAATCGGTACTTCACTCCTGCTTACCCCTAGGGGAATGGGCAAGCCGAGGCTGTAAACAAGACCATAGTGAACGGACTCAAGAAGAGGCTGGATGACTCAAAGGGAAAGTGGGTGAAAGAACTGCCTCACGTCCTCTGGACATATCGGACGACACCACGAAGGTCAACGGGGGAAACTCCCTTCTCGTTGACTTATGGGGTCGAGGCCGTGATTCCGTTAGAAATTGGCTTCCCAACATTAAGAACCACCTGTTTCAATCCGAGCACTAACGACGAGTTGCTGGAGAAGGGTCTGGATCTAATCGATGAGCGAATGGAAAGTGCAAGGGTCCAACTGGTGTACTACCAGAACAAACTCAAACAAGGTTACGATGCCCACGTGAAGTTAAGGCCTCTAGCAACGGGAGACCTAGTGCTGAGGAAGGTCGTGGGCAACACCAGAAACCCCGCTTGGGGGAAGCTAGGACCGAATTGGGAGGGTCCTTATCGCATCACTTCGGTGGTGGGCATAGGTGCGTACTACCTTGAGGACTTAGATGAAAAAATTGTACCACACCCATGGAATGTAAATAACCTGAAAAGGTACTATTATTAATGAAAGTTTCCCTTGTTCCTTACCTGTCTGTCATTCGGCTGATTCATAACACTACGTTACATTTTATAAGTGTTCAAACAGAACCTAAGTCAATGCTGAGTCCTCGGACCACGTTCTCAGGGGAAATTAACACTAAGTTACCTTTTATAGTGTTTAAACAGAACCTAAGTCAATGATGAGTCCTCGGACCACGTTCTTAGGGGAAATTAACACTAAGTTACCTTTTATAAGTGTTCAAAACAGAACTTAAGTCAATACTGAGTCTTCGGACCACGTTCTTAGGGGAAATTAACACTAAGTTACCTTTTATAAGTGTTCAAACAAAACCTAAGTCAATGCTGAGTCCTCGGACCACGTTCTTAGGGGAAATTAACACTAAGTTACCTTTTATAAGTGTTCAAACAGAATCTAAGTCAATGCTGAGTCCTCGGGCCAGAACCTAAGTCAATGCTGAGTCCTCGGACCATGTTCTTAGGGGAAATTAATACTAAGTTGCCTTTTATAGTGTTCAAACAGAACCTAAGTCAATGCTGAGTCCTCGGACTACGTTCTCAGGGGAAATTAACACTAAGTCACCTTTTATAAGTGTTCAAACAGAACCTAAGTCAATGTTGAGTCCTCGAACCACGTTCTTAGGGGAAATTAACACTAAGTTATCTTTTATAAGTGTTCAAACAGAACCTAAGTCAATGATGAGTCCTCGGACGACGTTCTTAGGGGAAATTAACACTGCGTTACATTTTATAAGTGTTCAAACAGAACCTAAGTCAATGCTAAGTCCTCGGACCACGTTCTTAGGGGAAATTAACACTAAGTTACCTTTTATAAGTGTTCAAACAGAACCTAAATCAATTTTATAAGTGGTCAAACAGAACTTAAGTCAATGCTGAGTCCTCGGACCACGTTCTTAGGGGAAATTAACACTACGTTACCTTTTATAAGTGTTGAAATAGAACTTAAGTCAATGCTGAGCCCTCAGACCACATTCTTAGGGGAAATTAACACTACGTTACATTTTATAGGTGTTCAAACAGAACCAAGGGCCAGCCTATGTCCTCGGACTAGATGCCTTGGGAAAGCTAGCACTAAAACTACGTTTTATAAGTGCTCAAACAAAACCAAGTTACTTTTTGCAAGCCCTTGGTCAGTATATGCTAGTATTTGGTTAGATTATTTAGATTGTTAACATCATAATGTCAGCAATAATAGCAATAAGCTTCAAGGTAAAAAGAAATATGCAGTAAATGAAAGCGAAGAACATTTCCATTAAATGTAAAAGTAAGTTCACTGTTTTCTAGTGGCAAACCACCCTTACAAAAATATAAATCAAAGCTCCTACATCTAGGTCTTCGCCTGAGGAAGGTCCTTCTTAGGATCAACAGCCTTAGGAGGGGCGTCATCTGCTTTTGATTTGTCCTAAGCAACCTTGGCTTGGGTGACAATGTCCTTGATAGTGAATTCATCTTCAGAGGGCTTGGCTATCAGAGGAGGAGGGGTCTCCTTGCCCGCTTTGACCCCCTCGGGAATCTTTGCATCAGCAGGAGGAGCTTCGGTGGTAAGGAGTTGCTCGGGATCATGAACTTCCCAGATCTCCTCTAGGAAGAAAATGCTCTCCACCCTCCTGAGCTCTGAGTTTGCAGGAACTCCAGCTCGGTCCATCGCTACCCCCCAAGACTCGGTGCAGTAATCCCTGCACACTATAGCCACCTCCTCAGTGAGTCGGGCCTCCGTGTTCTTCACCCCGTGCTCGTAAGATGCCTCTACCGCGACCTCAGCAGCCTCTCTGGCCACACAGGTTGCTTCTTTGACCTTTTGCAGCTCGGATAGAAGGTCCAGGACCTTTTGTTTCTCCGTGGCCAAGTTTATCTCGGTCACATGCAGGTGCTGGCGCTGGTCCTCGGCCTGCTTTCGGCGGTTTTTAGACCTGCCAAGGCACTAAGGCGAGCTTTATCCACCTCCTTAAGCTTCTCAGAGAGCTCAGCCTGCTCTCGCCTTAGAGCATCGGATCTCTTCTTGGCCTCAAGTTGGGAGTGGGCCCCAGCCTTGGCCTTGTCGTTGGCCCTCTTGACATACTCCTCGGCCACAAAGACTTGCTGGGTAACCTGCACAAAAATGGCAGAATTTATCAGAACTCGCACGTGCGTAAATGGATATGCAAAGAGGCTTGACAACCTACCATGGCCAAGTCCCTCTTCAAAGACATGAAGAGGTCAGGCTGCTTGATCCGCCTAAGGCCCTCTGTGTCCCTTGGGAGAAGGAGAGGTTGCTCTAAGGCCTCGGCAAGGACGCCAGCTTGCTCCCTCTGGGATTCCCAGATGGTGGCATCCTAGGGGATGACAGCATCGCCGACCTCAAGATGAGGTGCCCAGGTGCGCTGTCCTCGGCGATTGTCGACCTCCTCTCGGGTCTCCACCAGCTGATCCCTCTTGTCCTGGAAGTCCCTGGTTTTCCTCTGTTGTTTTACCCCCTTTGTGGGCTGCCAGCTCGCCCTCCTCCAAATCCTCTATAGGCCTTTTCTTCTTCAGGTTCGGGTTGGCCTTCGACTCGGTATCAGTAGGAAGCTAGGGTGGAGCGGGAGGTAGGGTAGGGGTAACTTGGGTCTTAACCACTTCTTTTGAGGACGACCCCGTCCCCTTGCTCCTGTTGGCCATTAAGCCCCTCAAACCAGGCCTCTACTTCAAGTATATCCCTTCCTCTTCCCCAGAGCTGGGGTCTGGCCAAGCAAGCAATAACCTTGGATGATGAGTAGTCGAGGACTCTTGAACCTCGGTCTCTGAGTACCTTGATGGGCCTGACTGCGGGGTCTGCCTCCTCTTCGAAACGGAACCAATCGATCTCGTCGTCCAGAAATTGGGGGGACGATGTCGGTTCCTCACTCGAAGCAGCTGGCTGCCTGTGAACGGGTGGAAGTGGCAGAGTGATTGGGGGAAGGTCCTCGCTGGCCAAAAATTTAGGCTTAGAAATGTCTATTCGGGCAAGCTGGGAACTGCCCGCTCTGATGGCTTGGCCCACGGCCTAAAAGTCACGAGATATTGGTCTATAGTCCAAAATCAGGTGGGTAGCATGCAATTGTCCGTCTTCACTTACGAACACTTCTAATCTCAACAGATAGTTAAGCGCTGGGACGTTGACAAGGCTAAGCTTCTGAGAGACATGGCCTTTGTCTGCAAAAACACCCAGAAGGAAAACCCAAGTTAGACCAATAACAACTACCGTTCGATGAGTCAAAAGAAAAAATAATAAATAGTAACACTTTATCTCGGAAGGCGAAGGCCCGGCCGAGGGGCCTAATCCTGAGGTACCCCACCTGGCTTTCCCGCCCTAACCGAGCAGTGAAGACCGTCGTGCCAATCTCCGGAAACGATCAGGTAGTCATCCTTCAAGCCTTTGCTGGACTTGGGGAGGCAGGATATCAACCTCACCTCCTCGGACCGGGACTTGAGATAATACCCTCCGAAGAAGGCTTGGCACTCATACATGTGAGCAACATCGTGCCATGTAAGCCCAAGGTTCATTTGTTCATTTAGGGCCTCTATACTCCCTAAAATCCTAAACATGTAGGGGGCATACTGATGGGGACATAGCCTATGATTAAGCAGATAATCTCTAGTTATCTTACCCATGGGGAGTGTCATTCCTCCCTCCAGGAAGGCAATCATCGAAATGACAACCTCACTCGTCCTTCTTTTGGTCAGAACCCCGTCTGAGGAGCAATACTCTAAGCCCACTCCCTGCGGAATGTGGTATTTGGCCTAAAACCCTCCACCCCGGACGAGTAATCCACTAAGTACTTAAATCTACCCATGGAAGTAAACGTGGGTGACAAAGGGACGACCCTCTATAGGAGAAGAGATTCGAGGAGCACGATCAAGAAAAGAAAAAAAAAGCTTGAAGAAATTGATACTTACTAAATCAAGTTAACAGGTCAAGTCTGAAGTCGCTAGGAAAGTCGTTTTGGTGGTCTCTTGGGGAAAAAAAGTAAAAGAGGCTTAAGTTTGTGAGGGGTCAAGAAGGTTGGAGTGCTTGAGATCACTAGAAAACTGGAGAACGCATAAAGTGAAAGGCAACCGGCCTCGCTCAAAGGCTTTATATAAAGGGGGGGAAAAAACTCGCGTGGAAGTTATCCCGCCCAAATCTCGAGGAAATACCAGCCGTTAGATTAGCACTCCACCAATAAATGTGAGGGACAATACGCCGCCTGGAGTAACTAAAGGCGATTCACGAATTACGAAGCGTCAGCTGTAATAAAAAGTGCGCAATGTGGAAATTTTGCACGTGTGAGCCAAAGAAATGAGCGGCGCACTCCTTTGAACATCAAAACCCCAATCCCCTCCTCGAGCGAAGGAGTAGAGTTGGGCTTTTGAGGGGCTATTGTAGGGGCCAGAGCCCAAATTTGGTGCTGGGCCTTGGGCTGTCTGAGGAGCAAGGCCTCCTTGGACAGCCCAGGCACGGGCCATATTCAGATTGCATGAGCCTGAATGAGTCCAAAAAAGGCTTCAGCAGCAAACACACACACCTGAAGCACGGTAACAAGCGAAAACTAGGAGGTACCTAAGGGAAAGCTGCTACTTCCGCATTTAATACACTGCAGCTACTTTTCTGGCCGCATTCATGTGGAGAAGACCCCTGAACAGTGTTACCTTGTCTACTACAACTCACAAGGAGCTAGGTAAGGTAGCTGATGGGACAAGTACTCAAGTAGTGACTTAGATAACCAACAAGTAAAGGCTTAAGATCATAAAAAAAGGGGGTATATAATGTAAGGGACCCCTGAATGAATTGGGGGGGGGGGAGTAAGACTTGTAATAATTCTTTAAAGAAAATAGAGAAAGAATCAATCTCCTCGGGCTTGGCCGAGGACACTTTTCTTCAGGGAACGAAAATAGCTTTACTTTTTTGGTTGCCATAATAGCACTGGTCCATTACTTAACTCGCTTAAGCCCAACTTTTCAACCCACTTCTCTACAAATTTATTGTTCGAGCTTCTTGGGTTTGAGTCCATACACCTTATTGGGCCTAGAACTCAAACCCAGTCCCCACAGTAAGATATTTCTTAAAATAAATCTTAAGTTTTATTCTAATGCTACAACTCACAACCAAACTTATTAATATGTTTAGTTATTCCATTGCAACACATTTTATTTTCAGTAATAAAGATTACAATTTCTATTGTAATCCCCATTTAGTGTACCAAATGTGCCCTAAGTTTTTAAAATGAGCAGTATTAGTCCTTTGGTTAACATTGTTAATGGTGTTGCTTACGTAGTTAACAAAATATTGACTTGACATTTTTTTTAATGATGTGACATTTTTAAATAAAAAAATTACAAAAAATATTTTACACATCAAAAACCCATTAACCTAGTTCCAAAATTAAATCTTAATCCTAACCAATTCCAAATCAAATTCCCATTTGGCTATTCCTTATCTCTGAATTTATGTGATACACAAAATTGTTAATAAGTCAATTGTCTAAACTCGTGACATCAAAAAACTTGAAGAGTGCACCAATATGGTGTCAGCTGAGGACCTTCTGAAAGTTAATTTAGAAACTCACAATGATCACCAAAAACTCCAATACTGTAACAGTTAGAAAATTGTGTTTTCATCTACCTTTTGATGTTTATATAGAGGTCTAGAGTGACCACGTTCTCTGGAATATAGACACAACATAATGGAGATCATAGCTTAGTGGAGCCAAGATTAATGAGTTTAGTATCCCTATACTTAGTGGAGTGGATACAAGTTTGTAGAAAGTCCTTTTGGTGTGTGGGACCCACCTTCTATGAGAAAGATGCTTCAATGAGATTGCATATGCAAGTTGCAGAGCAACATCACAGCAAGTTGTTCTCGGTGAAAATAGCCAAATACCACGTTTTGGCTAAATTTGTGGCAAACTAGCATTGTTTTGGAAATATTTAGTAATATACCACTTTTTTAGTACTCGAGTTTCATAAAATTGAGTTTTAAATAGTATTCGAGTTCAGTGAACTCGAGTTCCTAGGTGAGTTGCCAGCATGACACTGCTAATGTGGAATTTGTGTAATTAAAAAAGTAATGTGGTACTTGATATTATAGAAATTGAGTACTTCTTTATAGTACTCAATCTTATTGAAGTCGAGTACCTCTTTTTTTCTTTTCTTTTTTTTCTTTTTCTACTTTTTGTTTCATAGTAGAAGACTGGTTCCCACCAACTCTGCTGAAACTTCCAAGCAAGTGATTGACAACCCATCAACTTTGCTGGAAGTGGGTTTTGAAAAATGGACAAAAAGGCAAAAAGAAAGGGTTTGTTGTTTGTTTACATTTACATTTACATTTCATCACTTGCTTGGAAGTTTCAACAGGGTTAGTGGGAACTAGTCTTCTACTACGAAACAAAAAGTAGAAAAAAAAAAAAAAAAAAAAAAAGGTACTCGACTTCAGTAAGATCGAGTACTATAAAGAAGTACTCGATTTCTGTAATATCGAGTATCACATTACTTTTTTCATTACACAAGTTTCACGTCAGCAGTGCCATGCTGGCGACTCATCTAGGAACTCGAGTTCATTGAACTTGAGTACTATTTAAAACTCGATTTTGTGAAATTCGAGTACTAAAAAAGTAGTATATTGCTAAATATTTCTGAAACAATGCTAATTTGTCACAAATTTTGTCAAAATGTGGTATTTGGCTATTTTTGCTAGTTGTTCTCTATGCAAGTTGCAGAACAACGTCACAGCAAAACTCCAATGGTAGCTAAGACACACTAGGTAGAGGCTTCTTAAACTGGGTGTACCCAAATCATATGTAGCAAGGTATATTGGAAATAGAAAGGAGACGCACTGGCAGAGCTTCAATTGCACCATCTGCAAGCTCAATCACCACAATTAGAGAATGCCATTGCTGCAAGCTCTTTCTTTCTTTCTCTCCTGTTAGTTTTTCACTACGTTATTTGTGATTTGGGTTTCAACTTTTCAAATCTATTTTGTTTTTGTGGTTTAGAAATGGTAGAGTTTGATTTGGGAGAGTTATATTATTATTGAGATTGGTGAAAAGCTACAGTGGTGGGGTGATTGTAATTTGACTAAAATTATTTGATGAGTGTACCTTGGTGTTAGAGTTGTGTCCTATTTTGGTAATTTACACTCAAACAATAATTTTAGACAAATATAGATCAAATGCTCAGTTGACCAAAAAAAAAAAAAAAAAAAAAACTTCTTCTCAACTTTCTTATAGGTTTTACCAAACACTTGTTTGTGGGTTTAAAAATTGTGTTTTTAAAACACTAATTTTTAAAAATGTACTTTTTAAAACAGTTTATTTAAACAGATTTATGTATATACTTTCTCCGAACTGAGAGCTAGAACTATTCCTCATGCAAAAAAAAAAAAAAAAAAAAAAAAAATCAATGATTAAAATTAAAAGTTTTAAAAATCACTCTTTGAGTAATTTCAATCCATAAATAATTTTTTTTTTTTGAACTTTCAACTTTTCACTATTTTACTTTTACATTTTTTTTTAACTTCTCTCTCAACAGCTCGATACTTTCTCCATGTCGGACGAGTTAATGGTGTCGGACGAGAAATGTTGAAAAGATCCCTCTCATATTTAAAACGTCAACCGACTTATTTTTCATCCTCCAATAAAAAAAAAAAAAAAGAAAAAAGAAAAAAAAAGTGGCATAGTCCAGATTCCAGAAAAAATAAAAAAGACTTCTTCTTTTTATAAGCATCTTTCTTTGTAAATAAATGCAGTGTGAATGTACTTCTTTTCCAATTCAAACAAGTGAACAACGAACAATAGCAAGAAATCAAATCAAGCAAAGAACATTGTTCTCATCTTTCTCAGAACACAACCAAAGTTAACCAAATGGCGGATAACCACAAGCCGCTGAGGAAAATCTCCGAGGCCTTCAAGGAGCTTGAAGACACCGTGAATTCCCAGACCCCAGATGACGTCGAGGTCGCGTCTTTCTCTCGAGCCTGCTCTCTCATCTCGCCTCTCTTCGGTTGCTTGGGCATCGCCTTCATGTTCGCCGAGATGGACTACGTCGCCAAGGTAAGCTCGGGTTCTGAATCAGGGGCGGAGCTAGGGGGGGTCGAGGGGGGGCAAGTGCCCCCTGAACTCCCCCAAAACTCCTTTAATATAGGATTCCAACGTCTAGCTTGCCCCCCTCAACATATTTTTGGATAAGTTTGCCCTCCCTTTGTAAGAGACGAGTTGAGAAGAACTAGCAGATAACTTAATAACAGACTCGCAAGAGTGTTTTCTTTTTGGATAAAATATTATGACTCACGGAACTTTGATCTTTAACAATAATTAATAACTAGAATGGACTCTTGTTGACTAATCTATTGGTACTTTGCTATTGCTGCATAGTTTTAGAAGTTGACAAACACTCTGTTTCAAAGCCGTTTAACAGGGGTGCTTTCAAGTTGGCATCCCTAGTTATTCAAAGCATTGAATGTAATGTGAAGTTAGAGGATACCCCTGTTAACTTGCAAGATATGCTCTAACCCTTTAAATCTTATGTATTAGCTTCATATTCAAAGGTAATATCCTTGGTTTTACCCAAAGTCATCTATGGCCAAGATTCCATCAGTTGGGAGCTTAGTCGGTTGAAGATGTTATGAGCGTTATATCCAAGTTTTATTAAACTAGCAATGTTTTTATTTTATTTTTATTACATAGTCTTAATATTTTTATGAACAAGAAAAAAAAAATGCTCAGTGGGTCCTATTTATAAACTATTGTTTGGTATAATTCATAGTTTACAATGAGAAGAGTGGTATTTGAACTTGAGATATCTTTGATAAATTTTGCTTCTATTCTTATGTTTTTAATCTTGCCCCCCTAAACTCAAATTCTGACTCCGCCACTGTTCTGAATAATATGATATTACTGCATGAATGATTCGAAGGTCTTGGTAATAATTGATTGATTTTGGTTGTGATAACAGGTGAATGATCTGGTGGAGGCATCGAAGTCAATTGGGACATTGCAGGCTATGGTTGAGCGAGATGTACAAGCCAACACTGTGAAGAAAGGTGGTAGTCATACCAGAAATCTCTTGCGAGTCAAACGTGGGATCGACATGGTTAAGGTTCTCTTTGAACAAATTCTAGTTACTGAGTATGTATACCTTTACCAACAACTCCTTCACATAGTTTTTATTTTTATTTTTTGGTGTATACATATATATTATTTATAAACATAATTTATGTTCATTAGAAGTTTTTCAAAGTAAATTGCATACATCAAAATATAATTTTGATAACCAGCTTGTCCAGCTTGGTGGGGGATTTTGGAGTGTCCGTGCTTCTTAGCTCGAAAGGTTTAGATTATGTAGTTACAAGACAGTATAATCAAATAGGGGATATTGTTTCTCCCAAGATATAGCAACTTGTTTAAATTAAAACTTAGGTGAAAACTCTAAGGGGGCAGCACAATTGGCCGAGTACCATGCCTCGTGAAGCGGATGTCACTAGTTAGAATCCTCCCTTCTACTTCCCCTTGGGGCCAAAACTTACATATCAAAAAGAAAAACGAATTGAAACTTTGATGAGGAACTTTAGAACTGATTAATTTTAGAGTTAGCCAAACTAAGAATTGGTGGAATCTAATTTTATTAGAGGCTGTAGTAGATACGAAAGAATGGTGAAGAGGACAAGCCAGGAAATACACCAGTGTCCTTGTCAAATGGACTGGATAGATATTAACATATGATTTGGAAGAAAATAAAGTATAGCAAACTTGAGTAAATCTGGGTAGACTGTGTCTGATTTGCATAAGTATCTACCTGATCATGTGATGAAACTATTGAATGTATCAGAATTTTAAATTCTCTTTTGGGTATTTATGGTTGGATGTTAATGTGAAATGTGATTTTGAAGCTTGCAATGTTAAATATTTGACTGGTTATATAATTGTCATTACTATGATCAAATATTCAATTTTATTTTCCAAATTTGTTGTCAAAGGAGTGTGTTTGGATGGGTTTTTTTTTTTTCTTTTCTTCCTTTGGCTTATTTTGTTGAAAAAGTACGTCAAGTAAAAGTATAAGTTCACATAGATCAAGGGAGGCTTTAAAAATAAGCTGGCATTTTCTGCTAATTCAAACTTATAGAGTTGAAAATTTCAGTGTAGAAGTATAATATTTTAAGGCTTGCAATGCTAAGGGGCTGTTTTGATTTTATGTTTCTATAACTCATAACTCTGTTTCCATAACTCATAGCTCGAAAATAGTGGGACCCAGAACTTCGTTTGGATTTTCGTAACTCTGTTTTCAAAATTCTGTTTCCATCACTCAATTCTCTGATTTTTGAGTGATGAGTTATGGAAACTGAAAACACATTTTAGTTGTTTTCAGTTTCCATAACTTATAACTCAATGACATTTTTGTAATTAAACTTACACAATGAGACCCACAGCTGCAACTTTTGACTCATTCTTCTGTTTTTTTTTTTTTTTTTTTTTTTTTTTTTTTTTTTTTCTGATGGTCAACCTTCTTCAACGTCTTCTTCATTCTTTTTTTTTTTTCTTCCTTTCTTCCTTTCAGCGTCTTCTTCCTTCTTTTTTTTTTTTCTTCCTTTCTTCTGATGAGCGTCTTCTCCCTTTTTTTTTTCTTCCTTTCTTCTGGGTTTCAACGTCTCCTTTCTTTTTTTTTTTTTCTTTTCTCGGGTGATCTAGGCACTGAAAAAAAAAAAAAACATTGTACCGAATGACAGGTATGGAACCCATAAATAGTTGTATAATATTGAGTGATGATAACTGGGTGATGGTGCCAAACGGGTGGGGTGTAGGGAGTTAGGGAATTTTGAGTGATGAGTGATGAAAATTGAGTAATGAGTGATGAGTTATCAAAAAAAAAAAAAAATCCAAACAGGCCTTAAATATCTGATCTGGTTTTACTTGTGGTAACCATTGATTCTGATCAAACTTGCAGTACCTAATTTTTTTTTTTTACTTAAAAAGTGTGTATGTGTTTCTAGTAATTTATCTTGTCAAGGACTGAGGATTCTAGGAAGGTGCACTTGTGTCTCAAGGGGTACTTAAATGTATGCAAATGGATTGGTAGTGTGTTCTTTGGGTAGATTTATGGAGGCAAGGTAAATAGTTCAGGTGAAAATCAGATATTTTGTTGGATGTCAAGGATTAAAAAGATCAAGGTAATTGCCTTGTTTAAAAATATTGAGGGACAATGGAGATGAAGTATTTCCTTGGAAGGTGGTTTGGCAATCTTGCGCACCTTATATCAAATTGTTTGAGTTGGCAAGGGAATTTTAGGGGAATTAAAATTAAGGGATTCATTTGCAGTCCTGTTATGCTTAGCGTTGTGTCCATAGGAGGGAAGTTGCTCGTTTGGAATAGTGAATCTCCCTTTGCAAAAGTCTCTCTCTCTCTCTCTTTTATGGTGCTCCTCCACATGAATTCTTACTTATTGATAAGAAAAGAATTAAAGAAACGAGTGAAGTTTGAAAGGCTATCATGCTTAGCTATGGTATTGGGTCAAAGCTGGATTTGGATAAACGAGGGCTTAAGGGCCAATTTAAGTGCTTAGCTATGGTATTGGGTTGATTCAAGTGCTAAATACTTTGGCCTTAGGTAGTTTTAAGTTTCAGGTCTTACCTAGCAATAAAATTGAGAATGACAATTTGGCTTCCAACTGAACCAATGTTACTAGTATTTTACAGTTAATAGAATAATTTGTTGTTTGTCAAAGTCCTATTAAGCTACTATGAGCACATGAGCTAAGCTAGGATGTGCATGAGAGGAGCTGCTATGGTGTGGTGAGGGTGCGTGGTTGTGCTGTGCAGGCTGTACTTGCTGCATGAGCAGGCTATAGCTGCTGTGTGAGTGTAATAGTTAGATTTTACCAGGTGCTTGTTATAATTTATCACATGTAATTCTAATTGATCTCGTGTGCATTAGAGTGCCGTTAGGATTACTGTTAGCAGTTAGTAGCACAACTGTCAAGTAGTTACAAGTTAGTTACAGTCAGTTACAGTAGGACATCTTAGTTGTAGTCTCAAGTTGATGTATAAAAGGACTGTATGGTATACTGAAGAGATCATCAATGAGAATAATCAAAGTTTAGTTTTAGTTCTTCCTATACACTTCCCCTCTTCTCAATCTCATCCCATCTTAGGAGGCTTGCTTCCCTCGAAGAACCACCAAATTAATTAAACATTGAGATTTTTATCAGGTTCTTAACAGTTTTACCAGAAATATAGGTAAATCATAAGTGAAGTGTTAGAGTACTGCCTTTGAGGTGAGCTTGGGACAAACTTACCAAAAAAAAGAGCAACAAGTTACTAGATTTTTCCCTGACCTCTTTTACGGTGGAGTGGTTTTTGGGTGCTTGTGCCTTGAAAGGTTTTAAGATTATTCTTTTGTCCTATTTATGTACTCAGACTCGTCCATGCAATTATATTACCCACTCTCTGTGGTAGTATCAGTGGACTACATGCATGCTTATTAGTTTTACTAGTCTGGCATCACCAACCTACCAGGATAGTGGAAGCTGTGAGGTTAATGGTTAGCCCCTACTAATTTATTAATTCAAAGTGCCTTTTCTTATAAAAGTAAGGAGGGGGAGAGGGATTATAGGTTCTAGACCCCTGGGATGTGTGTGTATTTTACCAAGAAAAAAGTGAAAGGTATTATCAAACCTTCCATGAAGTTTAGTTTCAGTATGATTGGTAACACTTGGTTTTTGTCCCACCACTTCAAGCAAAATTCAAAGTATCCGTTCCTTTTGTTGAAGGTATTAATTAATTTTTAGGGAAATGGAGTGAAGGGGGGGGGGGGGGGGGTTGTTGAAAGATCTTTTTTGTGATTCAACTAATTAAGGAGGTCTAATGATGTAACGTATTAATAACTTCCGTTGATTTTTTAGTCGTTGGTGCAACTTTGTAGCCAGTGCACAAGACTTTAGCAACTTGCTTCTGTGGGGTAGGTAGGTAGTCTTTCTCAGTGAAATCTTAGGAAATAGATTTCTTACTTGACTTTTGTGGGTCTGCAGGGTATCAGTTGTTGGTACAAAAAATATGGAAATAGATATGCCTTCCTCTTGAAGATTTCAGTTTGTCTGAATAGAAAATTATTGAACAATAAAATCTTTTCGTATTCCCTCAAAGCAAGTAGAGATAGTAATGCTTTGAACTTGGTTGGCTAATGCTTTAATTTTGAAAACATATCTTTCCCAAAAGGGCTATAAATCCAGGAAGGGATTAGACATAAAAAGTTAATGTACCATGCAACTGATAATCAGTTTTCCTTTTTGCCTAGAAATTTAGAAATCTGTTACGAATGTTAACTTGAGTGATCTTGATGCTTAAATCAATGTAATTTGGTTAATTTGATAGACAAAGGTAACAGTTCCTGATTATCGTATGGCAGGGGAAATTCCCTGAGGGATCCAGCTTCTAAGGCTTATGCACAGGTATTTGCTCCCCATCATGGGTGGGCTATCAGGACAGCTGTAGCAGCAGGGATGTATGCCCTTCCTACAAAGGCACAGCTATTGCAGAAGCTCAATGAAGATGGTGAGTTCATGAACTAATTGGTACAACCATACAATTGCTCAGTTGAAAATCTCAGTAAAGTACATAAAAAAAAATGCATGTCTATTCAAATGCTTTTAGTATTTGAATCAAATTTATGAATTGTTTTGAACAATTCATACCCATCTTACTTATTTGACCTTTTGATTGTTCCAAAACCTTTGGGGCTGGAGGGTGTTGTCTCACATTGTTAAGGAGAGAGTAAGGACGTGGGCTTATTAAATCAAACCAAATTGTACTTAAATCCTTGATACTGCTTTTGATAATTGAGGTTTGTCTAAGCAACAAAAGAAAAAGCAAGGGGATGGGGGCAGCTGCCATGGACAAAGCTTGTGTGGTTTAAATTATTGTTTTTTGTCTTTATGGTATCTGTAATGATGTATTGATTTGCACTATGTTACTTTCAGAGTCGTCAGCAAGGATTCAAATGCAAAGTTACATTACTGCATCAGCTCCTGTAATCCTGTACATTAACAAACTCTTCCTTTCAAGAGAATTGGGTGTAGATTGGTAAACACAAGTTGTTAGATGACAGATTTATTTGACATAATCAATTTCTATCTATTCAAAGATGGTCGAAATTATGAATTTCTATCAAATTACACAAAGTTATTGTATATCATGATAAGCGTTTATGGGAGTTGGTGTTACACGTTGCTTGCAAATGGCCGAGTTTGTACAATGCTATTTACTACCTAAAATGAATATTTGGAATTGTGTCAGCTTAATCCATCCCACAAACTAGCTCATAAATTGGAGATGCTCGAAATATATTTAACATGAATATTTTTGAGAATGGGCTATTGGTTCATTTATCGTTTATTGTGATCAAGTTAGGGTGATTCAAAGTTGATTATTAACTCGTTGAAGAGCGAGGAAGAATCTCTAGTTGCTTATGGTCATTTAATTCTTGATGCATAAGTGTTTGCGGGGTCTCTCCATTCTATTGGTTTTTCACATACTTGTAGACAAGGTAAATGGTAACTTTGTAGCTCATATCTTGCTAGACATGTTAATCATGTCATGGATTTTATGGTGTGGATGGAGGATGTTCCTCCACACCTCCTTGATTTTTTTTAGGCTGATTTGGTTATTGTTTAATGAAAGTTCAAAGTTATTGTTAGGTTCTAAAGATTAGGAACTAATGTATTTAGAACTTCAATTTGTATGTTGGCAAACCATGATCAAAACAATGTTGAGTCGTGTGTTAGACTTGCTCAAAGTATGGGTTTAATTGTAAAGTTGGAATCGAGTTTTTATGCAGAAGTACTGTTCACTTTCTGTATGACTCGATCGATCGAAAATTAGACTCGATTGATCGAAAATCGTGCAGAACGTTTTTCTGCAGAAAATTCCAACTCAGCCCAAGCCCGTTTTAATGTATAGGGTTTTATGTTTTGCCCTAAGTATAAAAGGGAAAACCCTAGCCACGTTTTTAGAGTTCTGTTTTGCTGTGTTTGTGAATCTTTCTTTGAGATCTAGAGGTGTTTACCTTCACATACACTTAGGGTTTACAAACTTGAGATTTATGTCAAGAGTTGTGTAGATCGTTACAGTTGCAGAATCAAGAGAACACAAAGATATACAAGCAGGTGCGCTTGTGGATTTGTTAAAGAATTCCGGAAAGAAGGAGTCCGTGGATCTCGGAGCTATCATGGGGTCATGGTAGTAAGTTTCCTACACTCGGGTAGCAATATGACGTTAGTGGTCTAAGTCTATTGTGTAAACTTCGATTCTTTCATAGTGGATTCAGTTTACCTTGAGGATAGCTAGGTCAAATCCTCCCCAGGTTTTTACCGGTGTGGTTTCCTGGGTCATCAGATCTTTGTGTTGTTTATTTTTCCGCTGCTTTGTTATTTTTGCTTAACTGTGTTAACCTAGTTTTAATTAAATTACCTAAGTTATTAACTTGGCTAATTCTCTAGGTTAATCTGTTGGGTTTAAGGGGTCTAAACGAACTGACAGTTATTTCTTAAAAAAAAAAAAGAAAAGAAAAAGAAGAAGAAGGAGAAGAAGAAGAATAAAAAGAAAGAGGTCATGGAGCCTAATCTCTATAGATTTCGACCTTATTTTGCAGTTCAAAAATCTTGAGGATATGTCACTTAAACATATCCCTTTCTATGGCCTTTTTGGCTACTTTTTTTTAAAAAAAATTTTAATGAATAGTAATGATATATTAAGAAGAAACGAGAGAAGGCCCCAACTTATCTCTAATTTGGGGAGCCATTGGCAAATAGTTGCATAGCATCTTTTGTTTTAAAGTAAAATCTTTTACAAGTAAAAATTTTTACATGTAAAACATTTTTTGTAAAATATTTTCAAGTTTTTGGTATAATAAGTAAAATTTTTCAAGTAAACCATCAAAATTTGCAGCTCAACCACCAGAGTTATTGGTGTTGGGGGTCTAGTGATTGAACTGGCAGTAGTAATAGTGACTCCGACGACCATTGCCAGAGCAGTGTCTTTGGTGACCAGACCACCAGAACTAGTGGTTGAAATGGTGTCTCTAGCCACCAGACCTCCAACATCAGTGGCTAGAATGGTGTCTCCAGTGACCAGACCTTAACATTGGTTGCCAGAAAAGAAGGTTTGATTATCAGACTGCTAGCACTGGTCATCTGAATGGTGGCTCCGACCTCTTGCACCAATTGCCATAACAATTGTTTCAGCTATCGGACCTCCAACACCGGTCACCAAAATAGTTTCTTTGGCCACCGGAGCATCAACACAGGTCGCCGGAGAGGTGACTCTAGCTATCGGACTGCCAACACTAGTTACCTAACTCACCAGATTGGTGACCTAGCCACCTAATAGGGTGAGGGAAGCCACTGTGTGTTTTTGTAAAATGTTTTACCTTTAAAATTTGGTAAAACATTTTTCAAAATTTTATAAAGAATTTTACAATCAATGAAAAATATTTTAGAAGTTTGACCACATTTTAATTGCAGACAAACACTTGAAAATTAGAAAATATTTTACTTCAAAACAAATGGAGCATTAATGAGAAATGTTTTACATTTTTGTTGTCCCTTTTGCTACTTATTCTATCAATTAATTTTACTTATTCTACCGTTAATTTCACCAAGTAGGCCTATGCAAATGTAAAAATAGTTGGATTTTTTGTGTTATCACCTATATCCTGTGCAAAATTGGATGTCAAATTACGAAAGTAAGAATTGGAATTACATAAATTGATTGAGTATTTAGGATTCTTAGCCCCAAAAGAGGATAGATATTAATAGAATTATCCAAAAACTAGTACTTCATTATTTGCATCAAAAGAGAGACTGGCCTCGAAGCCCCTGTAAATCTAAAGAGCCCTGTACTTCATTATTTGCCACCCCCAATGTCCAAACTCATGAGTCATAAGCCACCCACCTTGTTGCCTACTCATGAGCAATGTTAAAGCTGGTTTTTCAGTTGTTCGACTCAGATTCTGTTAACCACATAGTTGCATGTAGCTTTTCATCTATTAGAGCATTAGCATTGGGGAATGCAAATGCCAAATGTAAGGAGTATTTGGCATTTGCAGCCCCAAAATGCTCTGCATCAGAGAGTTGTAAATTGAGATATTGCAATTTTTTTTGCAATACTGCTGCAATGCAATTCTATCTTTAGAATTGCACTGTAGCAAGTATTCTAAAAAAATATATATTTTATGATCTTTTTCCCACGAAATTTCTCTCTCATCTCTCATTACCTCTGTTTCTCCATCTGCTCTCTCATCTTTGAAGCTTCATCACCGAAATACACACACATCTCCGAAGCTTCATCTCCATCTCCATCTCCATCTCTGAAATCTCCATCTCCATCTTCTCCATCTCAGATTCTCCATCTGCTCTCTCATCTCTGAAGCTTCATCGCCGAAACACACACACATCTTCGAAGCTTCATCGCCGAAACACACACACTTGCTCTACTATCTTCCTTTTCTCTTTCTTGGTGCAGATCGGTCGGCTGATGGTGGTGATCGAGTGTGGTGGTGTGGTTTGGGTTCGGCGTGTGCGTGCGGGTTTGGGTTCGGCGTGTGCGTGCGTGTTTGGGTTTGGTGTGGTGGTGTGGGTTTGGGTTTAGCGTGGTGGTGCGGGTTTGGGTTCAGCGTGTGTGAACAGGTTTGGGTTCAGCGTGGTGGTTGGTCGAGTGTGGTGGTGGTGTAGTTGTTGATCAGTGCGGTGGTGTGGTGGTTGATCTGTGCGGATTGGTTGATCGGTGTGGCGGGGCGTGGTGGTTGATCGGTGCTGATTGGTTAGTTTGGGTTGGTTTGGTGATTGATGATGGTGGAGTCGTGGAGGTGGGGGTTGCCGTGGGTTTGGTTTTGTTTTGGTTTTTTTTTTTTTTTTTTTTTGGGTGTTGATGGTGGTGTAGTGCAGCAGTGATGGGCGGTGGTGGGCATGTGGTGATAGTGTTTTCTGTAAAATTTGTGGTTGTTGAACAAAAAGGATGAGAAAGAAATAATAAAGAAAGATTAAAAAAATAATATTTTAATAAAAATAGAGTTTTGGGATGTTGGAGGTATGGTAAAATGGTATGGTATAATAATAAAGTAGCTTTTTAAAATGGTAAAATAGAGTAAAATTGGAATTCCCCAATGCTAATGCTCTTATGCCCTATTTCGCATCTCCCCCCACCCACTACTAAAAACTCTTTGACACGCTAGCTACTTGCCCATTGAACTACCCATCTAATGGCTTCCATTTCTACTACTTTTGGTATGGTAGTCTTCGTGCTGAGAACTAAAGTACTGATTAGCTTCCCCTCTTTATCTCTCACCACCACTGAAATTTGGTTTACTTGAGAGTTTTGTGGCTATCTAAATCATAGGATTTGTCATGTGTTGTAATAGTTTTTTTTACAGATTGAGATGTGTTTTATTCTTAGATGATTTCAATAAGAAAAATATTTGGCTCCAAACATATTTGGAGCCTTAGAGTTCAACCACAAATAGGAAACTGATAGGTATCATGTCATATGCAATGCACATCACTCATTTGGTTGATTGGGCTAAGTGAGTCATGTTCGTTTTATATGACAATGTCTAATGTCATTTTCCTATTGATGGTTGGAGCTTAAGGCTCCAAACATTTTGGAGCCAAACCTTTTTTTGTGTTGAAATCATCTTAAATTTAAACACATATCAATTTGTAGAAGAAGCTAATATGAACCATTAGCGATATTATATTCAACATATGTTTTAAAATTAGTGTTGAACATGATTGCGAACATAAAAATGACAAACATATTTTCCATGACAATGTCTAATGCCATTTTCCTATTTACAGTTGAAGCTCAAAGCTCTAAACATGTTTGGAACCAAACCTTTTATATGTTGAAATCATCTTAAATTTATACACATATTAGTCTATAGAAGAAGTGAATAAGAAACATTAGCGATATTAAATTGAACATAAGTTTAAAATTAGTGTTGAACAAGATTGCGAACATAAAAATGAAAAAAATATTTCCATGATAGAAAAGAAAAAGCAGACTTTAACCTTCTCTTTTTGATATGGACTTTTGGTCATTCAATTGTAAATAAACTGTTAAACAGATATCTAATCTATACACTCAGCCTACTACTTTACCAAGTTTCCATAACTATTGCTAATGCATGTACAAATTCACATGAATTTAGGGGCAAAATCAAGAATTCATCTTTAGATGGCTAAAGTATGATGATTTGACTAATAAAAAGTGAATATGAAGCTTTAATTTTATAACACAAAAAAAAAAAAAAAAACATCGAAATAGTTATATTAATTGTAAACATTAGCGATATTAAATTGAACATAAGTTTAAAATTAGTGTTGAACAAGATTGCGAACATAAAAATGAAAAAAAATATTTCCATGATAGAAAAGAAAAAGCAGACTTTAACCTTCTCTTTTTGATATGGACTTTTGGTCATTCAATTGTAAATAAACTGTTAAACAGATATCTAATCTATACACTCAGCCTACTACTTTACCAAGTTTCCATAACTATTGCTAATGCATGTACAAATTCACATGAATTTAGGGGCAAAATCAAGAATTCATCTTTAGATGGCTAAAGTATGATGATTTGACTAATAAAAAGTGAATATGAAGCTTTAATTTTATAACACAAAAAAAAAAAAAAAAAAACATCGAAATAGTTATATTAATTGTAAACATTAGCGATATTAAATTGAACATAAGTTTAAAATTAGTGTTGAACAAGATTGCGAACATAAAAATGAAAAAAAATATTTCCATGATAGAAAAGAAGAAGCAGAATATAACCTTCTCTTTTGATATGGACTTTTGGTCATTCAATTGTAAATAAACTGTCAAACAGATATTAATCTATGCACTCAGCCTACTACTTTACCAAGTTTCCATAACAATTGCTAATGCATGTACAGATTCACATGAATCTAGGGGCAAAATCAAGAATTCATCTTTAGATGGCTAAAGTATGATGATTTGACTAATAAAAAGTGAATATGAAGCTTTAATTTTATAACACAAAAAAAAAAAACATTGAAATAGTTATATTAATTGTATTTAATACATAGCCTTCCCCTGAGAGAGAATTTCTCAAGTTTTTGTTTTCAATTGCATTTAATACTTAGCTAAAGTATGATGGTTTATAAAGAGAGAAAAACTCTGATTCCATACTCTTCCATACTCTTGCAGTTCTAGCTCACGTATCTATATTAGTAAACAAAATCTAATAAATAGTTTGAAGTTACTCCTATGATACAAAAAATTATAAATATGATAATCTCTTTTAAGAGAATGAAAATTTTGAATAATATATTTGAAATTTAAACAGTTTAGTTATATAGGAAAAAAATTAAGAAAATATAATGCACAATAACATAATTTCGCAAAATATGGACCGCCTAAAAATGAATAATATCGATCAAAAAAATCCAAATAAAAAAATGATGATATATTTTTTGGTATAGATAAATGAAAAATAATTTTAGAAATTATTTAATTTTTTGAGACAAAAAATTATTTTCCACAAAATTTAAAGAAAAAATTATATATTATACCATAACTCTAAAATAATTATCAATTCTCACGCATTGCGTGGGTTTGCGACTAGTTATAAATAAATACTCAAACAGATCTTATCTATACACTCGGGTCTGCTAATTGCATACTAATCTTCCATGCAATAGGTAGTTGGAGTAGGTTCCATAACCACATCTATTGATCTTCTAATTCTTGCCGCATAAGGGCACATTTGGCAGATTGTAATAGATACTGTAATGTAATAGATATTCCTATGGCATAACTATTCGGTTGTTTGGTTATGTTTTTATTACAATGAATAATTATTCCTTATGAATAGCTATTCTTCAAAATAAAGAATAACTATTTCTTATCAAAAGTACTGAATATCTATTCTTTCGCCTTATGTAATAACTTTTTAAAAAAATTTCCCAAAAAATCATTAGTTGCCACATCTTCAAAAGGAAAGAAAATAAATTTTCCTTGTTGTTAATTATTATCTCTATTTTGAACACCCTAAAATAAGTGTATTTTAGGAAATTTAACTTAAAAATGATTTAATTACACATTCTTTTTATACTCTACTAAATTGTGGATGCATATTTAGAATTCTATTCCTAAATGGTCACCAAACTAATGAATAGTAATACTTATTACATTCCAATTTAATGTATTCATTGTAATGCTTATTCCTATTATCATGTAATAATCATTACAGTGTACCAAACGTACCCTAAGTAAATTAGGTGTTTTCAACAAGAAATTTTATATGATTAAATACAAAGGCTATATAATTTGTAAAATGGAGAGAAAAAAGCAAGGATCCATAGAAAGTAGACCTCATTAAATTTCCAAGTTATAGTATTTTATTTAATTTGTCAAGTTGATTAGCTGAATTTTGAATATTTTAAGAAGACTAAATTGCAAACTACACTCGTAAAGTTTGGGAGTGTTTAGATTTTACACCATAAAGTTTCAAAAATTTGGATTTTATCTCCTGAAGTTTGCAGGTGTTTGGATTTTACATTCTTAAATTTCAGAATTTGGATTTTACCCCCTTAAAGTTTGGGGATTGTCGATACCGTATTTTGTTTGGCCCGAATTAACGTGCCAAAATAATGATTTAAATATAAAAAAGAGATTGAAAACCTTGATTTTGAAAACCAAAAGTTGGGAATAGTGTGAAGAAATCCCATTTACCCTAATTGGACAATTGAACAAAAATCCAAAATCAAACTTACCATTTTTGGAAAAAATTTGACCCATTGTCCGAATGAAGTAAATTTTAAACCATCTTAAAGATCATGAAATTTCATTCGAAAAAACAATTCACAAGCCAAAATCAGAGTTAAAATGGATGAGATTTTTAGAAAATACCAAAACCCAGATTTAATGTATTATTATTTTCAAGTAAGAAAGAGATGGTTTTGGACCGTTTTTGGATCGTTTTCGTGCAATAAACTGTACCGATTTAGTAACAACTGGTGCAATACACTTGAACCAGATTGACGTATGATGAGTCATATACTTTCCACAAAAAGGGCTCCTTAATATCTGGTCTAGATTGGGAGAAATGAATTTTCCAAGAATAGTACTATTAAATTTCCTACACTGTGTCACCTTCCTTCCAGACGCGATATCTCGACGAAAATAGGTCCAAATCATGCAAAGTTAGGACCTATGGAAACTAGAAATCTAGATCTTTCCAAGGAAACCAAATGTGAAGAAATTCAAGCTCGTGAAGGCCTCCAAAAAGTAGCTTGAAAATAGGGTTGAAAAGAAGAAAAAGACGAAAAATGAAATTGTGTATGCATAAAGGCATTTTGGGTGAGATGTTGACCTCCAAATATGCACAGAAATCCCAAAAAGTATCCTCTCTCTCTCTCTCTCTCCTAGAAATTTCTTTTGATATAGTTTTTCTCTCCTTTTCTTTAGTAAAGCCCCTCTTAAAACACAAACTCCAACCCCCTCTTCGACCATTTTTACACCTCCAAAGCTCTTAGGTAAGCTTGGCAAGCCTTGTAATGGAGATGGGTAACTTAGTTCATAGTTACGCCATTCTCTTTCATTCTCTCTTTGTAAATATATCATTACATATACTGAGATTCCATTTTTTATGTTGTTCATCTATCTTTTTGCTCTTTACATATTGTTCTTGTAGGGACACGAATTTTAGACCAGTTCCTGGAATGTATGGAATCTTGGCCCAGTGACCCCAATACAATAAATTTGTAGAGAGTGGGTTGAAGAGCTAGGCTTTAGTGGGTCCAACAGAGAAGAACTGAGTGAAAGAGCGTCCTCGGCACAGTCCGAGGAGCTTTGTTCTAGTAAGTGTGTTGAATCAGAATTGTTACAGGAGTTCTGGAGATTGTTCCCCCCCCCCCTTCCCATGGTGGATTTCTCCTATTATATAGTCCCTTTCAGACAATCTGGACCTTCCATTTGTTGATCATCCAGGCTAATACTTGAGTGCCTGTCCCATCAGCCACCCTCTTTAGTATTCTGTGAGTTGCAGAAACCGAGGTAGCACTGTTCAGGGGTCCTGTCCACATAAATGCGGTGTCATCAGCCTTTTGTAAAATATCTCCTGGTTGCCACCTATCCCCTTTGGCCCATATAAGTCAGGCCAGGTACTTTCCTCAGGCCGGGGAGTCCTCGGGATAATGGCCTCCTCGGACGGGCCTATGGCCTCCTCGGACGGGCCCACGGCCATTATCTAACATTGGGCCTTTTACCCCCACAATAGCCCCTCAAAATTCCGGCTTTCCCTCTTATCCGAGGAGAAAGGTGGGATTTTGATTTCTCTAGGGGTAAGGCCCACTAAACTTCCCAACTTATCCACTAGAAACAGAATTGAATGAGTACGCTAACTCGGTGTGCGCAATGTGTAATGACGAGTTTGTGATGGTGTTACAGTTTTAAGTGGACGATCCGAGGGGTTTGGGTATGTTTGAGGCCCCAGATGACGTTTCAAATTGATGTAGAGGGGTGCTAACTTACCCAAGGTACGTGGTCCGAGGGACCAGGCATGACCAAGGTTTTGCTTAGCAGTTGGTCCGAGGACCCGGCGTAGCTAAGGCTTTGGTTAACAGAGGGCCTGATGGCACCGGCGTAGCTAACGAGTTGCTTAGCAGAGAGTCCGAGGATTCGGCATAGCTAAGGCTTCGGTTAGCAGAGAGTCCGAGGACCCGGCGTAGCTAAGGCTTCGGTTAGCAGAGAGTCCGAGGACCCAGCGTAGTTAACGAGTTGCTTAGCAGTTAGCTAAGGCTTTGTTTAGCAGAGGGCCTGAGGGACCCGGCATAGCTAAAGAGTTGCTTAGCAGTTAGTTCGAAGACCCGGCGTAGCTAAGGCTTTGGTTAGCAGAGAGTCTGAGGACCCGGCGTAGTTAACGAGTTGCTTAGCAGTTAGCTAAGGCTTTGTTTAGCAAAGGGCCTGAGGGACCCGGCGTAGCTAAAGAGTTGCTTAGCAGTTGGTCCGAGGACCCGGCGTAGCTAAGGCATTGGTTAGCAGAGAGTCCGAGGACCCGGCGTAGGTAATGAGTTGCTTAGCAGTTAGCTAAGGCTTTGTTTATACTGTGCTTAGCATGAGGCCGAGGGGCCCGCGTAGCTTAGGCAGTGCTTAGCATGAGGCCGAGGGGCCCGCGTAGCTAAGGCTTTGTTTATACTGTGCTTAGCATGAGGCCCGATGGACCCGCGTAGCTTAGGCAGTGCTTAGCATGAGGCCCGAGGGACCCGCGTAGCTAAGGCTTTGCAGTGCTTAGCATGAGGCCTGAGGGACCCGCGTAGCTAAAGCTTTGTTTATACTGCCCAAGCAGAAGGTCCGAGGACCCGGCATAGCTTAGGCAGTGCTTAGCATGAGGCCTGAGGGACCCGCGTAGCTAAGGCTTTGTTTATACTGCCCAAGCAGAAGGTTCGAGGACCCGGCATAGCTTAGGCAGTGCTTAGCATGAGGCCCGAGGGACCCGCGTAGTTAAAGCAGTGCTTAGCATGAGGCCGAGGGGCCCGCGTAGCTAAGGCTTTGTTTATACTGTGCTTAGCATGGGGCCCGAGGGACCCGCGTAGCTAAGGCTTTGCAGTGCTTAGCATGAGGCCTGAGGGACCCGCGTAGCTAAGGCTTTGTTTATACTGCCCAAGCAGAAGGTCTGAGGACCCGGCATAGCTTAGGCAGTGCTTAGCATGAGGCCCGAGGGACCCGCGTAGCTAAGGCTTTGCAGTGCTTAGCATGAGGCCTGATGGACCCGCGTAGCTAAGGCTTTGTTTATAAAACTAACCCCGTCGTGGAGCCCCTTTGATTTGCTGCACCATCGACATATACCGTCTAGAACAAAGGTTCTGGAGGCATGTACTCGATGTGAAAAGCCCCTAGAACTTTCTCCCATTTAGTAATCCTCTCCATGTAATCAGCCCCTCGAGGTATAGACTTCGGCCTCATGTAGTGACTTGTTTACATAGTAATTGGCCACCACAATGGCTTTACCCAAGGATTCTTGCTGATGGGGGCCTAACCGTTGTACTCACTATCACACAAGCTCTTCTCACAGACGGCGCCAATTGTAGGGACACGAATTTTAGACCAGTTCCTAGAATGTATGGAATCTTGGCCCAGTGACCCCAATACAATAAATTTGTAGAGAGTGGGTTGAAGAGCTAGGCTTTAGTGGGTCCAACAGAGAAGAACTGAGTGAAAGAGCGTCCTCGGCACAGTCCGAGGAGCTTTGTTCTAGTAAGTGTGTTGAATCAGAATTGTTACAGGAGTTCTAGAGATTGTTCCCCCCCCCCCTTCCCATGGTGGATTTCTCCTATTATATAGTCCCTTTCAGACAATCTGGACCTTCCATTTGTTGATCATCCAGGCCTATACTTGAGTGCCTGTCCCATCAGCCACCCTCTTTAGTATTCTGTGAGTTGCAGAAACCGAGGTAGCACTGTTCAGGGGTCCTGTCCACATAAATGCGGTGTCAGCAGCCTTTTGTAAAATATCTCCTGGTTGCCACCTGTCCCCTTTAGCCCATATAAGTCAGGCTAGGTACTTTCCTCAGGCCGGGGAGTCCTCGGGATAATGGTCTCCTCGGACGGGCCCACGACCATTATCTGACATTGGGCTTTTTACCCCCACAGTTCTATATCTCTCTACTTGTGTATGCTTATTGTTTATGCTCTTTATTCCTTAAAGCTTTCTCTACACTAGTAGAAAAAAATTGTTTTCTACCTTTTTCTCTTTGTTGTCTTCTCTCTTTAAATCCCTTGGATTTAAAGAGAAAACAACCCAAAGAGAAAACAACCCAATATCTTTTATAAATCCTCATTTTCTTAACTACAAGGTTTGTGGAGGATTTTTTCTCATGCATGACCAACCTTAGTGGGAAGATGGTAATTTACCATTGATGGATTTCTCTTAAATGGGTTCTATACCTTGTTCCTAGGCACAATATGGGTATGCTTTTGAGAAAATGGTAGAGGTCTCCAAGACTTCCTTTTCCCAACATGGAAAAGAACTCACAAGCTTAGATATGACAAGATTAGGGCTTATTTAATTAGGAGAAACTTCTTTAAAAAGAATTTTAAATCAACCCGTTTACATTACTGTTTTCTCTTAAAATTCCTTAAAATTCAAGCTTTTACATTCTTATCTTGTCTTTAAATTCCTTTAAATACAAGCTTTTACATTCTTGTCTTGTCTTTAAATCCAAAATTTTACATTATTGTCTTGTCTTTAAATTTCTTTAAATACAAGCTTGCTCTTAAATTCTTTAAATTCTTGCTTTTACGTTCAAGTTTTTAAATATTGTTCTCCTTTAAATTATGCACCTTATCTTTAAGCTTGGTTTATCTTCCATTTCCTTTCTCATGTGTAATAGGGTTAAAGGGTGCTAGCTCTCTAGCTAGCACCATAAATCCTAGATTACCAAATAGTAAAAAGCTTGGGCAAACAAACCTCTAAAAGTGTGTTTTCCAAAAGATAAAAAAAAAAAAAAAAAGGTTCCAATGGCCATCCATTTTCTTAAAATTAAACATTCTTAAAAAAGAAAGTTCCCTTTTTAAATATTTGGAATTACATTTTTGAGGTTTGTGTCTATGGTTCATTTACATTGAACCAATAGACACCAATCAAGCTAACATATTCCCCCATCCCCTCTACACCAATGTTTTGGTTCATTATGTTGTGCATGAAAATGAGAACATAGGACGATAAATTTGCTAAAATGTGACATCTTTCCTTCCCTCTCTATTATTTTTCACGTATATATTCACATGCTAAATTTTTAACATATAAATACTCACATGTTAAATTTTATGTATTATTTTTTGTAATGTAGTAAATTCTAACATGCTATGTACATTATTTCACATGCTTTGTTTGTAAATACTCTTTGAAATAAATATTCACATGATATGTTATATGTAAATAAATACTCACATATGTGTGTGTGTAATACACACACACACACACACACACATGACTCTCTACAAAAATTAAAAAATTAGATAGGACATGTGGTGCAAAATTGAACTTCAATTGAAATCTAATTTAGAATCTAATTGGATTCAAATTCTTTGATTTTTGCACCTAATTTATAATTCAATTGACATAAAATTTAAAAAATTAGATAAGACATTTGACACAAAATTAGACTCTAATTTTGAATCTAATTGGAATTTCTCTGAGTTCTTTGTATAGTTGATTTATTCCTAATAGGGTGAATTGCAAACTATACTCCTAAAATTTGGGAGTGTTTGGATTTTATACCTTGAAATTTTAAAATATGGATTTTACCCTCCTGAAGTTTGGATTTTATACTTTGTGTTTCAAAATTTGAATTTACCCCCATAAAGTTTGGAGGTGTTTGTATTTTATTTCCTAAAAAAGGGGTGTTTGGATTTTATACCCTAAAGTTTTAGAATTTTGGGGTGTAAAATCCAAACACTCCTGTGGATGTGCCAAAAGGGGAGAGGAAATGCTTTTTAGGGCTATTTTTTCCTTCTCTTAGGCTTGTTGCACATTGGGTTCTCAGCGACGTAACTCTTTGTGTGCATGTGTAGGGTGAGGTGTGTATGTCTCTTTTTCTTATTTTATTTTTAGGAGTTGCCATCAGCCATTGATTTTGTATTAGATGTGATTGATCACCTATTTGTCTAATTCATTTTTAATTACCTTTAACTAAAAACCAATTCAAGGATAATTAATTGATTAAGGTAAATCAAAAGTCGCAAATCAAATATCTTGGACTTGAGAGTTTGGTTATGGGTGGAGAAGGTGTTACGTACCCCACACCACCTATCCAAAGAATAATACCCCATTTTAATTTTAATTCCAATGTTAACATTTGAAAGGAAAAAAAAAAATTTTTAAATACTTAGCACTTGGTTTTTGAAAAGGGTTTTGTGTGTGTGTGTATGTATGTGTGTGTGTGTGTGTGTGTATAAAATAAGAAACTATTACATATTTTAGAAATTCATGGCTTAAAAAATGTGTAAGTTGTAACTCTAATATTAGGTATAATGAACTTATATATGTATATAATTGTGATTGTTTTTAAAAGTATTTGGGCATATGTACAAGATTATACACCAGTTTAACAAACACTCGTAGCACTAAAAGACTTTTTCACTTAATATATAGCAGTTTTAAATGTATACTAATTTTTTCTTAAGAATTATATATATATATATATATAATTTTCAAATTTGATATTTTAGGTAAAAAAAATAAAAAAGAGAAAAATCAAATACCCAAATTGTGCATTGAACAGAGTACTGACTAATTCCACCAAAATCCCAAACACCCATTGCCAAATCCCTTCTTGAACTAACTTAAGCACCACCATGAACTCCTTTTACGCTTTACCAGCGCGACAAAACTCACAAGCCCAAGGATCCTGACCAAACCACCGTGACTTCAATACCCAAATTGTCACCACGATCTAGTAAATACCAAACCAATAATAATTAAAAAGAAAAAGAAGTATCTCAAAAAAAAAGAAAAAAAAAAGAAAAAGAAGATTCCGAATGGACACCCAATTAAGGAAATATGATAGATTTCCAGCAATTGAGGTAGATGATCATATAAATAAATATATATATATATATATATTTTTTTTTGAGAAAGATGATCGTATGGTTCATTATGTAAGGGGATCGGTTTGATTATGAGCATTCATGCAAGAGATGGAAGAAGAGAGAGATAAAATTGATTTTTTTTTTTTGGGAAATAATTCGATAGTTTAATAATGGGAAAATGTTGATTCGAATCTTAAACTTAAAAAGGCTGTCGTGTTTTACTTATTTTTTGAGAAAATGTTGATTTGAATCTTGAACTTAGAAGTTATCGTGTTTTATTTATTTTTTGGGTAAAAATTAATAATGATTTTAAAATTTTTTTAATGTTAAATTTATTATCAAATGTTAATTTGTTTTTGGCTAAAAAATGCTAATTTTGTTTATGATTGATATGATGTGGCATGTTCTATTTATTTTTTCTTCTTCTATGGATTATGTTTTAATTCTTAGTTTTGAGAATCCATTATGTTTTAAATTTAGATCAATTGTAAAGATGACTTATTATATGCCTTTTAATGACTAAGTTACCTTATATTAGAGGTCCAATCTAAATCTAAAATTCTTAAAAAATTTAATGTATAAAATTAAAATTATCCTAAACTTTGTAATTTAGTATTTTCCTTTCTATAAAATAAAAATGGTAAAATATTATTTTGGTTTCTAAAACTTTACCAAATGTTTGTTTTTCATCCTTAAATTATAAAAAGTTTATTTTTCATTCCTAAATTATTGAAAAGTTCATCTTTCATCCCTAAACTATAAAAAATGTTTTATTTATATTTTTAAACTTTATTAAAAAATTGTTTTTTGTAACTAAACTATTGAAAAATATTCTTTTTTCATTCATATTTTTCTTTAAACTATTGAAAAAACTATTTACAAAGTTTAGAGATAAAAATGAACCTTTTAAAGTTTAGGAAAGAAAAACAAACATTTGTTAAAATTTGAGAACCAGAATAGTATTTTATCCTAAAAAAGAAAAAGTAAATTTAGTTTTTTTTTTTTTTTTTTGAGAAGTGCTACATTTACAACATTTTCAGCAAATTTTACATGATAAGTTGTTAGTGGTACTAAACTTCTAATTTGAACTCATCACTTAGGGCATGTTTGGTACACTGTAATAGACGCTGTAATGTAATAATTATTCCTAGGGTTTAGTTATTTTTTAGTTTGGTTATATTTTTATTACAAGGAATAGTCATTCCTTATGAATAGCTATTTTTCAAAATGAGAAATAACTATTCATTTTTAAAATGTTGTATTAGCTATTTCTTAGTAAGTGCAATAATTTCAAAACTTAATATATTTTCAAATAAACAAACTTTTCATATACATCTAATAATTATAAAAAAAAAATCATAAAAAATAAAACATATTTTTCTTAAATTTAAAAATAACAATTTTTAAGAAAATATAATTATATGACTATGATATTTTCTAAAATAAATGTTAAATTTCATTCTAATATTATAACTCACAACTTAAAGTAAATTTTTACTTATCATCAATTACAGTCCCTGACAACTTATTACCACTTATAATTTGCTGGGAAAGTGTTGTTAAAATTTGCTAGTTGACTTTTATTAAAAGGTTGTCTTGCTAGAAGCTTATTATTATTATTTTTTTTTTGGCTAAACTTAACATTCGTGATTCATCAAACCCACACCTTCTTTCTCTGCCGTTACAAATTGCACCAATTCACCGTTGCAAAACCCATCCGCCCTATAACCGTGACTCCCCCCTACACACTCTCTCTCAAACTCAAAATTAAATGCTACCCAAAACCCTAATTCATTAGCCAATCCAAAAAAAAAAAAAAAAAAAAAAAACACAGATACCAAAGCCAAAAAAAAAAAAACCTCTCTCTCTCTCTAATGGAGGACCCGGAGGGAGTCCTCAGCTTCGACTTCGAAGGCGGCCTCGATGCCGGCCCCACCGCGGCCACCGCCGCCAATCCTGCGGCCACCTCCGGGCCCCACATAATCCAGTCCGAATCAGCCGCAATCAACGCCGCCAACAACAACAACAACGCTAACAACGCCAACGTTATCGCCGTGGGCCACACCGCAGTATCGGGAGGAGGAGGAGGAGGAGGGGAGGCTGGGGCGGGCAATTATAGGCCGGGTGGGCGGAGCTTCCGGCAAACGGTGTGTCGTCACTGGTTGCGGAGCCTGTGTATGAAAGGCGACGCCTGCGGCTTCCTCCACCAATACGACAAGTCGCGGATGCCCGTCTGCCGCTTCTTCCGCCTCTACGGCGAGTGCCGCGAGCAGGACTGCGTTTACAAACACACCAACGAAGATATCAAGGAGTGTAACATGTATGTATTTATCTATGTATTTGTACTTTTTTTTTTTTTTTACTATTTATAAAGTTTGTGATTTTAATTGAGATGGGTTGGTTTTGATTGTGATTTTTTTTTTTTTTTTGTGTGGTTATATATATAGCTAATGTTTGAATGAATTGTGGGATTTGCAATTGATCTTAGGTAGATGGTGGAGCACAAGATTCAATGAATGAGTGTATATATATAGAGGCTTAAATACTTTGTTGGTCCCTAGTACACTAGCGATTTTAGTCTCTAAAGTTTAGATTGATCACTTTTAGTCTCTTAGATGATGCAGCCAATCAAAAAACTGATACGTCGTTGCTCGATTGGGACTTAAAGTGATCATTTTAAGTTTGCTAGGGACTAAGAGCAATCACTTTTAAGTTTTTTTGGGGTCTAAAGGCAATCATTTTAAGTTTGTTAGGGATTAAGAGCAATTATTTTAAACTTTAGGGACTAAAATCGCTCATAAGCTATAATTTAGGTACCGACGGTGTATTTTGGCTATGTATATATTGTAGGTGTGAAATATGTATTCTGTGGTATAAAAAGTGTGTGGAAGGGGGAGTTACAAGAATGTGTATGCTGTAATATTGGTTTATGGTTTCCAGTATATATACTGTGGTCTGATTGTGAAATTCATATAGGAACTTAATCAATGGTACTGGATTATGAAAAGTTGGAAATCTTTGTTTTGTAAAAAATGGATATGCCACATGTTAATTTGGGTTAATTTTGTATATTATGTTGAGACAAAGAGCCAGTTTGATAATAAGAGCATGGAAGTTGTTTACTTAATTGGGGTATTCTGTAACTGCAGGTACAAGTTGGGTTTTTGTCCAAATGGTCCTGATTGTCGGTATAGGCATGCAAAAATGCCCGGACCTCCACCTACTGTTGAAGAGGTCCTTCAGAAGATTCAGCATTTAAATTCGTACAATTACAACCCTTCGAACAAATTTTTTCAACAACGGAATGCTGCTTTCTCTCAACAAGCTGAAAAAACTCAGTTTCCACAAGGTCCCAACACTGTCAATCAAGGTGTGGTTGGAAAATCTTCAACGATTGAGTCTGCTAATGTCCAGCAGCAGCAGCAGCAGCAGTCCCAACAGCAGGTCAGCCAGAACCAGATACAAATTGTTCCAAATGGATTGCCTAATCAGACAAACAGAACTGCTGCACCTTTGCCTCAAGGAATATCTAGGTTTGTTCAGAGATCTGAGGTCTTTCATTAGGTTTTGTAAAGAAGTTTTTGTATATTTATATGGGCGTCGTCATGAAGGGCTCATCTTTCAACCAATAAAATGCCCAAAAGAATTCTGTCCATGTTTAACAGCTGTAATCAGCCTCCCTTAAGCTTATGTTAGTTAATTTAGATTTTTATACACACTTTATGTTGTACTGTTCTCATTTTCTCCATTATATGTATGGATTTGCTTCTCATTTTTATGGAGTGTACTTAATTATAATAATTTTTGTTTCTTCGGGCATCTAAAAGTAAAGTAAACACCATATGATTTGTGGATTTGCTTCTTGTCTTATGCAGTGTACTTCATCATTGTAATTTTTGTTTGCTGGGGATTTGTTTTTGGATAAGTTGCTTGGGGCATCTTAGAGGAAAGCAAACAACTGTGATAACGTCCCGGTCTAAAGTTTTGTCTAGGGACTTGGAATGATCTTTTTTTGTGAATTTTTTCATTTATTTTTTTATTTTATTAAAAAAGTGATTAGCAACACTAATATGAAGGTAAGCAGAAGTTTTGGGAAAATGTATTTTTTGATTAATTTGCTATCATCTGATAGGCAGAAAAGCATACATGTGGCAACCCAAACTAATTTGTTGAGTATCCATAGCTGGCCTGGGCTTGGTTGCTGTTGTCGTTGCCATCATTTAATAAATTTTATTTTATTTTGTGAGGCAGAATTTGTTGTTTTAAAGGTCCATAAAGCTATATTTCAAGTAGCATTTATGGCATGTGCCTTGAGTAATCCATCTTAGTGATGCTCATGGAAAATGCCTTAACTGCATATCAGCTGCTTTTGTGTCTTGATTCCGGTGGCTGATACCTTTTGAGGGCCTTAATGTTTTTCCTTGTGGTTAAATGTGTTGCTGTTAGTAATATATCAAACTTTAATTGGAATGTGGAGCTTCTTGTTGATGCTATATTCTCTTTGACAAGACTTAGGCATAGTTCCTTAGGTGCTATATTTTAGTTTTCCCAATTAAATTCAACTGTGGCTGCATAGACCAAAGAGCCACATAGTTGAATTTAATTGCCTTTGGGGAAGATAAAACATCTTGTGCTGTATTGGCCAATTAAGCCATATAGTTGAATTCAAATAAGGAGCCTAAGGTACAACACCTAAGAAATTGTTCCTAAATTTTTCCCTATTCTCTTTTCCTTTTATGTTTTTGTTAGTGCATCTATTATGAGTTTTATGCCTGTCATGCCAATGGTCTTTAGACCAAATAGCATCTCGTCTTGCCATAAAGGTGCTATTAGTGGGGTTCAAGGGATACCCCAGTGGTTCCAGCATCTTTTGTGGTGCTTGGGCACTGGGGGTTCAAACCCCACTAGCCCCCTCCCCCTATTTACCTAGCCAAAAAAAAGAAAAAGAAAATAGTGGTGGAGTGTGAGGTCTTGTGTTCAATTCCATATGAGCGCGAGTTGTATTGATCTATATCAAATGGTGTCTTGTGTGCTTGGGGTTCATTCTTTACTCTTTAGCCTTTTAAAATATATTTCAGAAAACTAAGTTATATATATATATATATATATATATATGACATGTACATATGTGCATATATACGTTGTGTGTGAATGTATAGTTTGTAGAAGAAGTAACATTTACATCTTAGATAAGGGTTAAAGCCACCAAGGACCATGTTATGCATGCTAAAAAAGTTATATTGATTCATCTCATTTCTGGTACCTATTATCACAAGGTCTAGGATTAGATCAATGACACATGTCCGGTATTGATTTGGATAAATTCTATTGAGTTTTGCTAATAATGCTTGACAAGATTTGTGTTTTTCTCTACTCTAGAATATTTTGTTTTGCTTATGTTACATCATAATAGATTTCTACTATTGATTTGTTAGTGTGTGGTAAATCAACTGTGGGACTTATGTTCACTTAGGTTACTAATTTAAGTAGTTGAAGGGAATATAATAGACCTTTTGTTGGAAGGAACGTGCTTACTATAAGCTATGAGGGTTTGCCAAACATGTGATTTTGTAAAATTTAGTAATTAAAGGTGTCTCAAATAAATGTCTGATTAAAATTTTTTTGGATGGCTATATGAGATGATTAATCACAGGCTTGATGGAGATATAGTAGGTGCTAACACCCTTTCTCATTCTTTGTTCCCCTCTGCCCTCTTTTAGGGAAAATCCTACATCAATGGGTTTGACACTTGACTGTTCACTTTTTTTTTTGGGTCTGCTCTGTTTTGGTTGAGAGATTAGGGGTTTGAATTCTTTGGTAAGTAATAACTAAGGAAGTATTTTCATCTAATTCTATTGCTTGAATTGGATCCTTTCTTTGTGAGTTTATTTCAAGTGATTTTGTTATGGAGAATGCTGTTTTCTGATAACATTCTTTTTATAAAATTAATAAAACTACAAAACCTTAATTGCTTATTGTGCTCAAGAGATGCTTTAGCAAGATAGGAAAGGCAAGAACGTTGAGATTGTAATTTTATTGATGTACTGAGTAAGAATGTGGGAATAGCTATAGAGAAAAGGGAGAAAAAAGAAAAAAACCCAATGATTTCCTATTTTGTTGAACTGACTGTCTAGTTTATTTGGACATGGATGATTTTTTGATAGTTATAAGGGGGAGTGGAATTTGAACCTTGGACGTCTCTGTTAGAAACACCGGGACGTGTCAATTGAACTACTAGGCTCTTTTTATTTGGACATGGATGATTATGCGCCTTGGACACCTTGTCTGAGTACATGTTTCTTTTTGCTTAAATTTGGCATCCTGTGGAGGATCTTGGCACTTTGAAAATTTTTTAGAATTGTTTTCAAAGGAGGTCATGTAGATGGTTAGTCATTGGTTTTGTTCCTATTATTTAGCAGGGCAGGAAAGTAAAATTCATTTTCTGCAAAGTCTTGCCGATGAGCCTTGGCTCAAATGACATTTTTTTCTCTCATAAGTGTGTGGGAGGATGAGGTTGGGGGGTGGGGGGGGGGGGGGGTGCTCAAACCCACTAGGTGCGTGTAACTCAACAAAAAAATGCTTAAACTTAGAGAAGGATTTGGGTGAGCATATTTTGAAATGACATTACTGTAGGTGTTATAAGAGATGAAAAAAAAAAATGATGACTTACTTCTATAGAATAGAAAGTGAAACAGAGATGACATTTGAGTTGATCAAATAGATGTCAAGAGGTATGTGGATGTGCGGAGTGATAAGAGAACTAATTCTTACATTTATGCCTTTTGTAAGGGTTTTTATTTTTGGTGGTAATGTAGGAAGGGGATAAGTGGAGTGGTCTGAAGATTTGGAATTGCTACTGTGAAGTACCATAAAAAAAGCCATGCCATGCTTTTCAACAGCTAAGACATGGTGTTTTTGCATTAACCCACCCAGCTTGGGTGGTGAGGCCTTGGCATGCCAAGTCCTAGGTCCTGTGTTCAAGTCCTTGCTTACCTGATATGGTGGGGGAAAAAAAAAGATTTTCTGTTTGCCTTGTCGGGTATTAGTTGGATTATATTTGTGAGGTTAGGTGTGGTGTAGACTGCAGGTCGGTGCTGTTTTGCCTGATGTGAAGTAGTTGAAACAGGCATTTTGAGGGCATTTGCTTCACAAATTGAAGACAACATATTACTCTCCTGGTTTTAAGTTGATCCAAGATTTGGTTATTCAATATCCCTTATCAATTTCATAAAGCTCATAACTTAATCAGCTGCTGATTGTTGTTATGGTATAGTTTATTTCTGTATTGTGTGAGTACTTGGGCATTACCTTTTATTTCTTGCTGACAATACTTAAGAAAAGTAGAAAGTAAAATTAATTCTGTATTTCTTAAAGAATGCAACTGGTCTAAAGGGCCATTTGGAGGGGTTTTTTCCCTGATTAGGGAGTTTGGATGATAATAGAATCGGGGTTCTATATGGCTTTGTCATGTATTTTACAGAACCTAGTAGAATTTTGTTATCACTCTCGATTGCAAGGATATGATGTCGGTGTTATGTGGTTCTCTCTTGAGAAGATTATCCAAATTTTGTGGCAATATTAGGTACCATTATCACAATGCAGCCAATGAGCTCTAGCTCAAATGACACCTTGTCTGTATGTAAAGACATGGTGTAGAGTAAAGTCATGTGTTCAACCCAACTAGGTCTGTATGTAACTTACTGATAAAAAAATATAGTTGTCCCAATAGAATAAATGTGAAGCAATAGAATTTCTAGCCAGTTTTGTTTCTAAGTATCACCAGTATCTTACTCCTTACTTTTGTATGAGTATGTACTTTTGTTATATTAATAATTTCTTTTGACCATGTTATGAGGTTCTAGTTTACACTACATTCCTGTGTCTAATGTTTTTAAATTCACCTGTAATTTGATGGACCATCTAGCTCTAAATGAGAAGAGGTTGGACCTTGGTGTGATGGCAAGTGCCCTCCACCCAGGCGATGTATTGGAGGTTCAAGTCTAGGAATCAGACTCTCCAAAGTAGGTCCTTCATTACTGGTGGCAGGGCTGATTCTTCTTCTTCCTCTCTCTCTCTCTCTCTTTTGGGTGAGTCATGGTGCTTCGACCTTTCAAGTGGTCCGGTACAATTTTTGGAATTTGGCATCCTCTATATTTTGTAGCTTATTTGCTAAAGGTGTGAAAAATAAAATAAAAGTTGGTTATTTTAAAATAGGATAAAATTTAGGTATAGTTCCTTAGGTGCAGTAAATTAGGTTCCTTAATTAAATTCAAAGACATAACTCAATTGCGTTTAATTCTCCTTGGGAAAGATAATGCTATTTGGATTGTATTTGTAAGGCTGCCTACTAATCACCTCTACTAGACAAGTAGAAGTGAAGTCTTGTATGCTGGGAATTACTTTTTGTCTTGCTATAATTGGAAAAGATATGCCTTTTGTGGTTTGCATGCTTGTTTATGCTACTTGACCATATTCAACTAGCTATTTTTTTATTTTAATTTTTTCAATTATATGCCATCTAGCTGTTGTTATGAGCCATATACCTCTAGACATGTTTTATTGGTTTTGAGGGCTTGCTGTACCATGATGTAGGCTTAGAGGTTTAATGCTGGAAAGGTTTTTCCTTGATTCAATTAATAGTCAATTTCAAAACTGTTAATATGTGATTGGATTTTAAGTTTAATGGCCATATATTATTTTCTTTCTGGTTAAAGCACCTGCTTGATTATTTGGATGGGATATTATGAATTTGGATCTAATTCCTTTTCTAACATGCATACCCAGGTATTTTATTGTTAAAAGTTGCAACCGTGAAAATTTGGAATTATCTGTACAACAAGGTGTATGGGCAACTCAAAGGAGCAATGAAGCTAAACTGAATGAAGCTTTTGACTCCACTGAAAATGTCATTCTGATTTTCTCAGTCAACCGAACTCGACATTTCCAGGTAGATTTCAGATTTAGCATCCTACAAAACTAATTAATCTGTGCTCTAGACCTCTGTGGTTCTCGATCATTACATACTAGGTTGTCAATTCTATCTGGTCAGTCCAGATCTCAGTTGTCTGTTTGAGGTAACTGCAAAGTCGTCTATATTTTGTCAGGGTTGTGCAAAGATGACATCCAGAATTGGTGGGTCTGTTGGTGGGGGCAATTGGAAATATGCACATGGAACTGCCCATTATGGCCGGAATTTCTGTGTCAAATGGTTAAAGGTACCATTTCTTTTCATCTTAATGGTACTGATAGATGTCAGGCATTTTTTTCCCCAAAAGGTTTTCTTGGTTCCAAAAATTCTTATGCTGTAAATGATGGCAAAAACCGTGGTCCTGACAAGGCTTCTGTACACCCCATCAAATGACCCAAGTGTATTTTAATTTATTTTGTTCTATTTCTCTTTTCAAGTCAATTTGAGTTCCAAAAATTTGGTAGGAGTTAGAGGAGCTTGGTTTTGTTGTTTTCCTGGAGATTCTTGTTACTGATCAATGCACTTATTTTAAGAGATTTATTCATGTATTATACGAGCAAGGAGCTTCCAAGATATTGTGCATTACATATAATACCGGAGCTGGTTTTTTTGATGCTTCTAATCTAAAGGAAAATCTATGTGGGATGTCTGAACTTTTGGCATTTGGTTGAAATTATGTTTGAAGTCAGTATTCTAATTTGTATACCAGGCAAAGATTATGGGGCATAAAACTGTATAAGCTACATGTATTAATAGCTTTATGTACATTTCTATGCGGAACAAATAAAAATTTGTCATTCCATTTGCAATTTCTTATATGCAGTTATGTGAACTATCCTTCCACAAAACTCGCCATCTAAGGAATCCATACAATGAGAACTTACCAGTGAAGGTATTATTTTGAGCCTCTTCTCTCTCTCTCTCTCTCTCTCTCTCTGTTTTTAATTTTTTATTTATAAAGCTGACTGATGGCTATGATGAGAATTGGTTTCTGTTCTTTTTGCTGCTGCAGCGTTTTTTTTTTTTTTTTGTTTTTGTTTTTGTTTTTGTTTTTGTTTTTATTCTTCATCTTCTTCTTCCTTTTCCATCTACTTGTTTTCTTTTAATGCTTGAACCACGACCAAGTTGGAGCTAGGCCAAACTATAGAGATAAGTGCATCATCATGGCTTGACCCTGGTTGTACCCAACCTCACATGGAGTTTTGATTTAGTAATTTGATTCTCACCTGACCTAAAGCACACTCACAATGGCTCACACATGCACGGACAGACACAAACATATGCTAGGATGCAGATACACATACACAGGATATGGACATTGTTACACGGCAATTCTTGAAAATTAGGATACAATACCAGGGAGGTGATTATTTAAGTAATAAAAATATAATTTTGGGTAGATTTTATGTTAATGTTAGGTTTAAATAATAAACAAGAAGCATCAAAGTGTTTGAAAACACATCTAAAAGTAATTTAGATGGGAAAAAGTTTGGGTACAAACTAGTTTGTAGCCAATGGCTACAATCTCTACTAAAAAAATTAACATGACTACGTCTTTTGAAAATCTAATTGTTGGATTGCATATTTATGTTCTTAACATGCATGTGAACTTTGTGTCAATTGGATGTTTTTTATTATTCGATTTATAAACTTATTTTTTTATGCATAATTATATACTACAAAAATTTGAAATTTAAACATTTGATTGATGATATAGCTATTTATCTTTTGAAAATTTTGCAAACATGGAGAAAATAAGAAAAAAATGTAACCCAATGGTAGATTTGTAAAAATTGACATCCGATAAAAAGAAATTGAGTGGAGTTGTAGCCATTGGCTAGGAATTAGTTTGTAACCGAAATTTGTCCATTTAGATAATAACTTTATAATCTAAATATTCTCTCAATTTGTTTTCTTGTTTCTTTTGGTATTCTTTCAAATGTTTTTCTTGTTTCTTTTGCACACTGCCTGTGTCGTTGGATTTTTTTTTTTTTTTTTCCCCAATGAAGTTAATTACTTATAAAAAAAAAATCTAAATATTCTTTCAAGAGGTCCTACTAATGAATTTTCTTTTTCTAAAGAGTGATATACCTTTCAATCCTTATAGTAAAAAAGTTTTTTAAAAAAAGGGTGTGGGGGGCAAGATGGGTATTAACAATTTTCTGAGTATTGTCTTAGCCTTCTTATAAGTTGATTTAATACTAAATCAATTTTAAGAAAGATATGAAATGGACAATTCCTAAAGCAGTCATCCGATCATACAATGATCTAAAAAAATCAAGACTTGATTACATTATTTCTGTTGCGGTCTCACACATTGTATTTTCTTGTCTGATTTCATTATTTCTGTTAGATTTTCCTTTTGATTTGAATGTATTTTTTTTCATTGCTGTGAGTTTACAATCGTAAACACATTGCACTTTTGCTATCAATAAAACTTTTGTTACTGATCAAAAAAAAAAAAAAAAAAAAAAAAAAGAAGCTCAACACCATCAAAAGTCCTACTCCTCTCTCCAAATTGTCATGAAAAGTTGGAGGGAGATTTTATTTTGCTAAGCAATTAAGGAGAATGACAGGAGCAAATAGAGACCTTATAGGTGTAAGCCCCAAATCAACCCCAAAAGGAGTACACTAAAGTACCAAGGTAGCTTAGGCACTTATAAAGCTATGGTTCATGTATAAAAAAAAAATAAAGCCAAGATTCAACGCCTACCTTAGCAATGTGGGACAAAGCCCACAAGGGACACTTTTTATTTTTTTTATAGGTAATAAAAAACTTTATTTAGAAAAAAATCAATAAGCAAAGCTTCTGCCCTAAGAATTTGGAATTTGTACCTATTTTTACTGTTACTGATTTAACAATTTAGAATTTATACATACTGACATGGTACCTTTGCCATTATGATAGAACACTGTTGAAATTACTGCTTGATCTTTTGACACATTAAGTGCTAACTGAATTGGTTGGAACTAATTCAGGTTCATTCATGTTAAAGGTAGGTCATTATTCCACTAAGACAATGGGGGAACCCATAAACTTTTAACCATTTTATTAATATTTAAATAAGTATTAAATTAAATAGCAAAAGAGGGCCATGGCTTTTTATGATTACAGTAAACACATGACAGTTTATACCAAGGGGGCGGAAACTAAAATGCATAAAGGCCTTAAAAGTTTCCAATTCTATTGACAATTAAACCATAGAGTTTCAAAATCTAGTGCATATAGCAATGGTGCACTCACTGGAAGTTGGATTGAGGATGACTCCTGCAAAGAGATATCGTAAATTAACTATGTAACTCTCCATGTTTGTACCAATCTTGTATGCAGTTTCACCCCTTGCTTTTACTTGCTATAATTTCTAGTCCCAATGTATATTTGGCTTGTGAGATTCCATAACTTCTAGCCATGTATTAAAATGAGCTTCAACTTATGTCATTGTTATGCTTTTGTCATTGCAGATAAGTAGAGACTGTCAGGAGCTAGAGCCTTCTGTTGGTGAGCAGTTGGCTTCCTTGCTTTATCTTGAGCCAGATAGTGAACTTATGGTATGTTTTCTTTTTGACTCCTTTTGGGATGCAACATGGTAATTAGTAGGTTTCAGAAAAAGAAGAAAATTAAACTAGAAAAGGAAATGGAGTGAAATGAGGGTGTATTCTTAATTGGGATATGAATTTTTAATCTCCAAATAATTTGTTTGTTGTTTTGACAATGAACATCTCAATTCCCATGATTTGTGAGTTTTAATTTCTGCTTTCTAGTTATGGAATGTCAATTCTCGCGTGTTGTTTTGTTGTGTGAATTATTAGTGCAACACTTATATCAACCCCCCTTTTCAAAACTAACTATATTGAGTTAATTTTAGAAAATGAAACATATATATATATATATATATATAGTTTGTCTAAAATATGATATAAATTTGAATTTTAAGTATATCCAAGCAGTATATGTGTCAATTCTAATGCATTCTAATTTTTGTGAGTTTAAAACTCTCAAGGTTTGAAATTCTCAGCAACTGAACAGGTCCTAACTGTGTGTAGATGAAAGTGTTTAGTTATTTTTGCACATAAGCTACTGGATTTTGGTATGTTGAAATACATATATTTTGTGTTCAAACTTCAAACCCTCTCATTTTCACAACCATTTATTTTTTTTTTAAGTTATTAATAAAGGACGGATAGAAGTGAAAACACCAAGTCAAAAGTCAAAGAAAAATTTCTTCAACAAGAGTAATGTCCATGACACAGCAATTATCTACAGTGAAAGGATATGCAATCTCTTAGTTTGCAGTCTTGTATGAAATATAAGAGAACATATAAAAGATGGTGATATAATGCCAATCCCAATGTTACTAGTTTGTTTCCCTTGCAATAGGCATTGAGCTAGTGAGTGAGCAGAAATAAGAGCAATGCATTGGCTCCTGTAGAATGAAAATACAGAAGCATTGCAGTATGGATGGAGAAAGGTGCAGTTGAACTCTACCCATGCCACTTTGTGGCCGGGGGGGGGGGGGGGGGTGGTTTGGGATGGGTGGTGGAGGAGGGAATGATCTAGATGGGATTACATGGTGGAAGATGGATTACAATTAGTCAAAATTTAGTGTTAGAAATATTTCATTTGGATTGATATACTTGCCCTGTAATATTAGGAAATGGTATAGCATGCATGACAGGACAACAATAGCAACTTCTAACATAATCTAAGAGGGAAAAAAAATCTTATGACATTGAAAACATTTAAAATATGATCTATCAAAAAAAAAAAAACATTTAAAATATGGACACATTGGGACTATCAGTATCTGCATAGGGAACTTCTATTAGCAATACTTTGAAAATCAATAAGTGGATATTAGGATATACTTAAAAATATAATATCAAATTTTGTGTTCATAAACAGCTGTTATTTGTTGCCAATAAGCTATGGCTCTAGTGGTACTTCCTCCTCCCATAATAATGAGATTGTGTGTGTGTAACTTACCGATTAAAAAACTACTGTTATTTTGTTCCTATATAATTTTTGTTTGAAATTCTAAAATATTGTCATTATTTCTCTTTATATCTTTAAACAAGTACAATATCTCTCAATAGATCTTGGTTTTTCCTTAATGTTGTCCATTTAGATGCATTTGGGAGATTTATTGGTTATGTAGCAAAGGGAATCAGTTTGTTGACCACGTAAATATGAACATTTAGTGGAGCTAGTTATTGGCAGCAAGATATCATTAGGGAAATCATTCTTTTTTCTCCCGTCTGGCACACCCTTTTTGAGGAAGTGGATGCAGACAGCAAAAGAAACTGCATTGCACTTGAAGATGTCCTCTCTTGTATGTCGTTTTAAATGGTAAGAAATGGTCAAATCTAATTGTCAGTGTATTTTTTCCTTGGTTACAGGCGATCTCAATTGCAGCAGAATCAAAACGGGAGGAGGAGAAAGCTAAGGGAGTCAATCCAGACAATGGGGGAGAGAACCCAGATATTGTCCCATTCGAGGACAATGAAGAAGAGGAAGAAGAAGAAAGTGAAGAAGAGGAGGAGAGCTTTGGTCAGGTTCCTGGGGCAGCAACTCAGGGCAGAGGAAGGGGCAGGGGAATCATGTGGCCCCCTCACATGCCACTGGCACGTGGAGCCAGACCTATGTCTGGGATGCAGGGTTTCCCCCCTGTTATGATAGGTGCTGATGGGCTATCATATGGACCTGTTACACCTGATGGGTTTCCTATGCCAGATCTTTTTGGTGTGGGCCCCCGTGCTTTTGCACCATATGGTCCTAGATTCTCTGGTGATTTTGCAGGTCCCACATCGGGCATGATGTTTCGTGGGCGACCTTCACAACCTGGGGTATTTCCAGGTGGTGGGTTTGGGATGATGATGGGTCCAGGCCGTGCTCCCTTTATGGGAGGGATGGGGGTTGCAGGTGCAAATATGGCACGACCTGGCCGCCCGGTTGGAATGCCCCAAATGTTTCCACCACCCCCACCACCATCCAATCAAAACAACAACCGGGTTGTGAAGAGAGATCAGAGGGCTAATGATCGAAATGACAGGTATAGTGCAGGATCCGACCAAGGCAAGGGTCAAGAGATGCCAAGTCCAGGTTGTGGACCAGATGATGACTCACAATATCCGCATGGAAAGGTTCACCATGATGATCAATATGGTGCTGGTAACAACTTCCGGAATGATGAAAGTGAAAGTGAGGATGAGGCACCCAGGCGTTCAAGGCATGGTGAAGGGAAGAAGAAGCGGCGAGGCTCGGAAGGAGATGGTATCACTGTCTCTGATCACTGACAGATGCTACCAGCTGAGCAGCAAATGAGTGAACACTGCTGACTGGGGAAGCTGCTTCCTCAGGCTTTCCTGCTTTCTTTTCAACAAGATCAAACTACAATTCCTCACCGGTTCTTTTTATAGTATTTGATAAATTCTGGGTGGTAATTTTTATTTTTTTAAATTTAGTTGAAAATGTTGCTAGGATGTGTTATATTTTATGTAACAAATCGGGGGAAGAACTATTGAACAGATAGGGGGGTGGGGTGGGACTTTACTATTGATCTAGACTAATGTACTTGTAAAGAAATTTATACAAAATTGTATTAAGTAGGCTGCTAAGGTGATTTACAAATTCAACATTATTATTGATGGATAACATATAAATGCCATCTATATTTCATTCCATTTATTTCACAAGTAAAAGGTTTTTAAGGGAGTTTGTATAAAACAAGACTCCAAAGAGGACTATAAAAATTAAAGAACTGAGAAATCAAACCGAAAATTTGGTGGAAAGTCATAATGCAGTCCTTTCCTAGATGTACGGGCGAATGGAATCCTATACATAAATCAGTAGCTTTTACTTTGTCGCTTAAGTTATATAAGAATTCTATATGTATCTTAAAAAAAAAAAAATAAAAAAAAATAAAACTCCTTCTAGGTTCTATACCTCATGACTCTGCATCATTAACAAATTCGTTCATGGTACCTAAGATCTATAACCATATCATGTTAACTGTTTGTATTTCCTTCAATACATCTGTATGCTGTTGAAACTCAAGATCTTTTGATTTTATTCTTAGGATCTGTTAGAGATCTTCTTATTTTGCTAAAACTGAAATTTTTTTGCTGAAAATACTGTAAATAAAGGTAAAAGTTAGCTGAAATAGTACATTGAAATCTATAAATAGCATCAAAAAATACAATAAGGCTCATAAATAGTAACAAAATAAGTTGAATAGTAAAATAAGCTGGTTTTTTAATTTGGAGCCAAACGCACACTTTGACCAACTCATGAGTTGGACCTTGTGTCTGCGTGTTCTCTAGATTGGGTCTCCATGTTCTTCAGCTTGGGGTCACTTAGCCACTGATCTTGATTTGATTTGACGCTTGATGAGGATATTGGCCACTGATCTTGATTTGAAGCTTGGTGAGGATGTTGGCTTGTTGACATTACCAAACACTGTTTTTACTTTCTTATACTTCAATGTAGCGTTCTCTATATTTTGACAAGAGTTTGACTTCCATTCTTATTTCCAAACTTTATCAGTGTTAGGTTCTAAGAAATTAGAACTAATGTATTAGAACTTCAATTTGTAATATTAGCAAACCATGATCAAAACGGTTAGTCTTGTTTTAAACTTGCTCAAAGTATGTTTTTATGTAAAGTTGAAATTGAGTGTACTGCAGGATTTACTGTGTAAATCTGCCTAGCTTGATTGATCAAAGCTCGGGCAGACTGTTTTTCTGCAGAATTTTCCAACTCAGCCCTTGCCCGTTTGATGTGTAGGGTTTTATGTTTTGTCTTAAGTATAAAAGGGAAAACTCTAACCACGTTTAGAGATGACTCTTTATCCTGTGTGTGTGAATCTTTTGTGAGATTTAGAGGTGTTTGCCTTTACATACACTTAGGGTTATCAAGATCTAGATTGATGTCAAGAGCTTGGTGATCAATTCAGTTGTAGATTCAAGAACTTAAGGATATACAAGCGGGAGTGCTTGTGCTTGCTGTGAATTCAAGAAAGAAGTAGTCCGTGGACTCGGAGCTGTCACGTGGTCGTGGTAGTAAGTTTCCTACTCGAGATAGCAATAGAATGTTAGTGGTCTAAGTCGCTATTATGTAAACTTCAATTCTTTCATAGTGGATTTGTTTTACTTTGAGAATAGCTAGGTTAAATCCTCCCTAGGTTTTTTACCGGTTTGGTTTTCCTGGGTTATCATATCGTTGTGTTTTTTATTTTCCGCACTTTACAATGATATGATTTATATGTGTTAACCTAGATCTGCATAATTTACCTAAGTTAATCACTTAGCTATATAACTAGGTTAATTTGGTTGTGTTTTAAGGGGTCTAAAAACAAATAAGTGGTATCAAAACGGGTAGCTCTTTTGTTTAGATCCTTTGATCTAAGAGTTGATCCTTAACCCCTGTTGTCATGGATTCTTGGAAGTTCTTATTGCTAATATTTCAGCTTGTCTACTTGTTTTTTGTGTCTCTTGTTGCTTTTATTAAGTCTTTCCTTGAGCATCTTGGTATAATTACATGTGATGATAATTATGTGTGCTATACTGCTTTAACTGCCTTAAAGGCATGTGATTCTTGTCTTTGGTATTTGGATAGTGGTTGTTCCAAGCATATGACAGGAAATAAAGTTTTATTCAAGACAATCTTTGAAGGAAAGATTGGGACAGTCATGTTTGGCGATGGAAGCAAATTTGTGATCAGAAACATTGGAACTATGGACATTTCGAGGTTGCCAGTTTTTGAAGATGTTTGGTATGTTGATGGGTTGAAGGCTAACTTACTCAGCATTAGTCAGATTTGTGACAATGGACTGAATGTTCTTTTCACCAAGTATGAATGTGAAATATTTGATGGATGAGGTGATTGTATGTGTATTGGTGTAAGAATTGCTGACAACTGTTATGGTATAACACCTAGTATAAGCAACAAGTGTTTCAGTGCAAAGATCAATCAAGTAGATTTATGGCATCAACGGTTGGGACATGCAAGTCATAAGCAATTAGAGAAGATTTCCAAGTGTGATGCTGTTATTGGTTTGCCCAAGTTTGGAAAGATAGAAAAGTGCATATGTGGACCATGTCAGATAGGTAAACAAGTGAAGTCCGAACATCCATCTGTGACTGAAGTACAAATTTCAAGACCTCTAGAATTGTTGCACATTGATCTCATGGGTCCTTTCAGAGTTCAGAGTTTTGGTGGAAAAAAATATATTCTAGTTGTTGTGGATGATTTTACTAAATATACTTAGGTTGTGCTTTTGAGAGATAAAGCTGAGGCTCCTGAAAAGATGATACACCTGTGCAAGAAATTTCAAGTTGAGAAAGAAACTATGATAGCCAGAATTAGAAATGATCATGGAAGGGAATTTGAAAACACAAAGCTGGCTACCTTTTGCAATGATCAAGGCACACATCAAGAGTTCTCTTCACCCAAGACACCACAACAGAATGGAATAGTGGAACGGAAGAATAGGGTTGTTCAAGAGATGGCTCATGTCATGTTACATAACAAAAAGATGCCTAAGTCCTTTTGGGGAAAAGCAGTTAACACTGCTTGTCATACACTTAACCGAGTGTATTTCAGACCTAATTCCAAGAAAACTCCTTATGAACTCTGGAGAGGAAAGAAGCCTGTTGTCAAATAATTCTGGATATTTGGCAGTGACTGTTATATTCTGCGTGATAGGGAGAGCCTAGAAAAGTTTGATGCAAAGAGTGACAAGGTATACTTTCTGGGATACTCCTCTACTAGTAGAGCTTACAGAGTATACAACCTGAGAACTAAAACAATCATGGAGTCTTCAAATGTGGTGATTAATGATGAACTCTGTTCAAAACCAAATTCAGAAAATACTCTTCCAGTGCAAGAAAAGACTATGGAGGTTGAGGATTCTATTCTTGATGATTATGTTGGGAAGCATAGTGATGAAGAGCTACTTTTGTTGAATGACACTGTTTCAATACCTTCAAGTTCAGAACCATCCACACCGGTTCATGAAATTCAACAAGAACAAAGAGAGCCTAATCCTTCATCAGAACAAAAAGGTAACTCCACATCTCTGGTCAAAGGTCCATCTTCTATAGTAAAGCTAAATCACCCTGCCACAAATATATTGGGTAGTCTGAATGATAACATGAGATTGAGATCCAAAGCCTTGAATGTAATTACTCACTCATGGCATCTATCCCAATTTGAACTGAAAAAGGCAGATGAAACACTTCAAGATACTGATTGGGTTAATTCTATGTGTGAAGAACTTCATTAATTTGCTCGGAATGATGTGTGGGAATTAGTTCCTAGACTAAAGGGAGTAAATGTGATTGGAACTAAGTGGATTTTTAAGAACCAGTCAGATGAACATGGTATAGTTATTAAAAATAAATCAAGACTTATTGCTCAAGGGTACACACAAGTGGAAGGAATTGACTTTGATGAGACTTTTGCACCGGTAGCAAGACTAGAATCCATTAGGATACTTTTGGCCATAGCAAGTCATTTGAATTTCAAGTTGTATCAAATGGATGTCAACAATACCTTCTTGAATGGAATGTTGCAAGAAAAGGTATACGTTGAACAACCAAAGGGTTTTGTTGATCCTCACAGACCGGATGATGTCTACAAGTTGAAGAGAGCTCTCTATGGTTTTAAGCAAGCTCCCAGGGCATGGTATGATAGGTTAACTGCATATCTCATTGAGCCTAGCTTCAAAAGAGGATTTGCAGATACTACTCTCTTTATACGAAAAGATAAGAATTATTTTGTAGTAGCTCAAATTTATGTTGATGACATTGTTTTTGGTGCTACTAATGATTCTCTTGCTCAATCTTTTGCAGATGAAATGAAGGTGATGTTTGAAATGAGTATGGTTGGTGAACTGACTTATTTCTTGGGATTACAGGTGAAGCAAATGGATTCTGGAATCTACATCAACCAAGCAAAGTATGCTAGAAATCTAGGCAAGAGATTTGGACTTGACAAGGCTGCACATGCTAGAACACCAATGGTTGCTAATGCAAAGTTAACAAACGATCATTCAGGCAAGTCTGTTGATGTTACATCATATAAAAGCATGATTGACTGCCTTTTGTATTTAACTGCAAGTCATCCTAATATTGCTTTCAGTGTTGGTGTTTGCTCTAGATTTCAATCTAATCCTAAAGTTTCACATTTGAAAGCTGTTAAAAGAATCATAAAATATGTTAGTAGAATTTGTGATTATGAATTGTTCTATAACAAATAGTCGAATTTGTCTCTTGCTGGATTTTCTGATTCAGATTGGGCCGGCAATGCCAATGATAGAATAAGCAAGACTGGTGGGTGTTTTTATGTAGGAGCCAATCTTGTTGCTTGGATGAGTAAAAAGCAAAATTTTGTTTCTCTGTCTACTGCAGAAGCAGAATATATTATTGCTGGAAGTTGTTGTTCACAACTTTTTTGGATGAAAAAGCTTTTAAGTGATTATGGGATAACACAAGACACCATGGTTGTTTATTGTGATAATTCTAGTGCCATCGATATCTCTAAGAACCCTGTTCAACACTCTAAGACCAAACATATAGAGATTAGATATCATTTTACTAGGGATCTTGTTGAACGAAAGATTGTAGCTATTGAGTATATCCCTACTGATCGTCAGAATGCTGACATTTTCACCAAACCTCTTAATAAAAGTAAGTTTGAGATGCTTTGTCAAGTAATTAGTGTGATTCTGTGTCCCTAATCTTTTTTGTCTTCCTTGGTCCTTGTGCTTCATCGCTCTACTCTTTGTGACCATTGTTCTTTGGTGTTTTTGTTTTCTTTGCTTTTTTAGGATTTGCATTGCATAACATTAATGCATTTCATTCTAGGATTGTTTTTGTTATTTCTTTTCAAAATTAAAAAAAACAAAAACAAAGAAAAGGAGGAAAGTAAAATGTGTTTTGCATAATGTTTCTTGGATTTGAAATCAAGGTTGGCCAATTTATTTTTACATAACATGTTTATGTACCTTGTTTAGCTTAGATGAGCTTATTTATTGCACTTTACTAGTTTGAGCTTTGTAGTGCATGTTGTGTGGGAAGATGTTTGTAGTTTTTAATCACTTTTTCTTGATCTTGAAGTCACATTCCTTTGATTGTCAGACTTAATCTTTTTGAGAAAGACATAAATAACCATCTCACCACTGTTTACTAGCCAATCATGAACACCTTAGTACATATCATAAGATTTTGTGCTCAAGAAAATGTAGCACATGCACAAAAAGAACATAAGGTGTAGCTTCAGATTAAATGCTAAAATTGGTGTGTACATTATCTTGGCTATTTTAATAAGTTTCAAATCAAATAAAATTGGTGTGTACGTTATGAGGCAAATCAATAAACTTACATGATTGCAAGCTTTTATTTTAGGAGATGTGGGAGTTACATGATGTAACTCTTTAGGTTATAGTTTCTTTCGAATTTATGTGATGAATTTTGTAGAAATTGTGCTTGTTTACTATTCACATATCACCTCAGATGTATCTCCATCTTTTGCTAGTTGCACACACTACACAAGTTACCCTTTGCTAAACTTTGTACATGTTATTGTGTGTGATCTTGATTTGGCCATCCAAGATTGAAACTTTCTTGAGTTTAATGCAAAATGTGTTTGAAGTTTGAGAAGTTAAGGAAATTTTATTGAAAATCCTATTTTTAGGAGATCTAGGTTCATTGCAAGTGTTTTTGAAAAACATTTCATCTCATACTCATGCATTTTATTCATAAAATACTATTCTTTGAGTAGGTTCTACATTAAATTGCTTAGTTTTTCAAAAAATTGATTTTTCTAGATTTTCGATTGATTGAACCTGTTTCTCGACTGATCGAAATTGCGATTAAAATTTTGGTTTAAATTTGTCCTGCTCGATCGATGCTCGATTGATGCTGGATCGATCGAATATTATTTTCGATCGATCGAATCTAATTTTTGGTCAATCTAAAATCGCATAGAGAGTTTTTAAAACTTTGATTTTTCACGTGTTCTATCACTTTCTAACTTTTTCAAAACGCTCTCTCTCTCTATTCGATCGGTCTAAGATTCAAAGCAAGATTTTTGTCGTTTTCCCTCAAATTTTTTCAAGGGTTTTTGTCTTCTGAGGCCGGTAAGACCTTTATACCCCTCCTTTTTCATTTATTTTCATGTTTCATGCATTTTTGTCATGCATTATTAGGAATATTTCGGACCAAAAAATTTAGGGATTTTGGTGATTTCAACCTTTTCTTTGGAAATTGGTCAATGGGTTTTTGATGTAGGATGATATACAATTGATCTTTGTGAATTAGTTTTATCAATTTGTTGATTTGAGAAAAATTGAATTTTCTAGGGCTTGAAACTACCCAAATTGGGGTTTTTGTTCAATTTAGCTTAATTTGATGAAATTGCCTTTTTAGATTGATTGATTTGATCATTATTTTATGTTATCTAACTTGTGTAATGATCAATTGATCAATTTGTTGAGATTTGTGAAAGTGTGTTTTCAAAATTTGGGGTTTTAGATATAAATTCTATGCTCAAGCCAATTTTGTGATTTTAAAGTACAATTGAACATATTCTCACTGCATTAGAGCATGCATCATGTGTTGATATTGTTTATGCATCATATAGATTGTTATTTTCTATATTTCTATGCTAACTTGTAGTTTGCCCTTGGTTTTTGTGCTTTTCTTTCACTCTTTGTCTCTTATGAGTATGTCCTTTTGATCCTTAGCATTATGGTTAGGAAGACTAGAGCTCATAGGACCCTCTCTTCTTCTTCCCCCACCTTTGATAGTGAGAGGTTCCTCAGTGAGAAAAATCAGAAAACGTATGAGAAGTTGAACATTCGTAGGAATGTATGGGCTAAGCGGAAAATGGTGTTAGATGAGTTAGATGGTGAGATTAGGAGAAACTTTGAGCGTAGGGGTTGGCTTCGAGAGTTCTACTCGAACTTCTCTGTCCACTCCTATGATTTAAACGCTCTGGTGAGAAGTTGGATATGGGGAGACGAGTACACCATTACTCCTTCGGTAGTGGCTGATGCACTTGGGGTGCCACTGGTCTAGCATCCTGTTTATCCATACGATGAGTCTCCTCCCCTAGATGACATTATGTCATTTATTTCTGGTACTTCTATCCAGTGGGGTTCTGATCCTCGAGTCACGTTCGCTGAGTTGACCAAGATTCATTATCTTTTCTTTCGGATTTCTTGCCATTTTATCTGACCCATCTCTCATTTGCACACCATTCCTATAGAGAGGTGTGCATTTTTGTATGCCCTTGTCACTAATGCTCCCATGAGCTTTCCCCATCTTTTCATTCGTTCTTTGATTGAGGTTCATCGGAGTAGTTCTATTGCTCACGCTCTTTTCTTTCTGGTTTTTATTCATCGGATTCTTTTGCATTTGGGTTTAGAGACTTTTCCTGCGTCTGAGCCTGTTCATATATTTGTTCATATAGTTGTTCCTATAGGTGCCACATTTCTTAGGCAGATGGCTGCTCATATGAGAGCAAGCTCTAATTGTCTTAGGGTTGAGTCTTTTGGTTTTGCACCTCTTCCTCCTCCTCCTCCTCCTCCTCCCTTTACTACAAGTGATACTTTTGCTGAGGCGTCCATCGATCTGACTGCTGCTGCTGATGTTCCTCCACATTCTACTTCGGATGCTTCGAGTATTCGACGTATGTTGGAGACTGTCATGATCGTTCAGGAGGCTTATGGTTAGCTTATGGTGGACATGCTTGATGAGCTTTGGTCCTTGCGAGTAGATTTGGATAGTCTTCGACGGTCACCTCCGTCACCTCCTTTTGATGATGAGTCATGAGTGCCCTTTGGCAATTCGTCACAAAAAGGGGGAGTACGTATGTAGGGGAGATTTTGTTTTTAGGGGGAGATTGTGTCGAAATTTTCTAGTTTTGGAGCTGTGGAGCTTTAGATTGTATCTAGGTGCTTCAATTTGTATCTACATTTTTGGCTATTGATGTATTTTGGTTTTTGATGTATTTTGGTTTATTTAAGTTGTCTATGATAGGGGGAGATACTATGTTTTGTTTATTTTTGTTTCTTGTTTCACATTGAGCTACATTGTTTATTGTTTTATATTTATGAGGTTATTCATGATATATGTCTTTATTTTTATGCTATGTGAAATCAAGAATTTATTTTGTTTTACTTGTATTTTCCACACATGCATTTATATGTTTGCTAAGTGTTTTAGGAATATACAAGTTGATTCAGTTGTGCTGCTATCTACACTTGCAACTAATGGATAGTAGTTAGGTTGAATTTGTTTTGTTGGGAAATGTTTATGTATTGGGCTGTTTTTTGTGAACTTTGAGCACTTTGTTTAAGTTTGTGTTTTGTTACGGATTGCTAAAGGGGGAGTTTGTTAGGTTCTAAGAAATTAGGAACTAATATATTAGAACTTCAATTTGTAATGTTGGCAAATCATGATCAAAACGGTTAGTCTTGTTTTAGACTTGCTCAAAGTATGTTTTTATGTGAAGTTGGAATCGAGTGTACTGCAGGATTTACTGTGTAAATCTGCCTGGCTCGATCGATCGAAACTTGTAAAGATTGTTTTTTTGCAGAATTTTCCAACTCAGCCCTAGCCCGTTTGACGAGTAGGGTTTTATGTTTTTCCTTAAGTATAAAAGGGAAAACCCTAACCACGTTTAGAGATGGCTCTTTATCCTGTGTGTGTAAATCTTTTGTGAGATCTAGAGGTGTTTGCCTTCACATACACTTAGGGTTATCAAGATCTAGATTGATGTCAAGAGCTGGTGATCAATTCAGTTGCAGATTCAAGAGTTTAAGGATATACAAGCAGGAGTGCTTGTGCTAACTGTGAATCCAAGAAACAAGTAGTCCGTGGACTTGGAGCTATCACGTGGTCGTGGTAGTAAGTTTCCTATTCGAGGTAGCAATAGGATGTTAGCGGTCTAAGTCGCTATTGTGTAAACTTCAATTATTTCATAGTAAATTTGTTTTACCTTGAGAATAACTAGGTTAAATCCTTCCCTGGTTTTTTGCCGGTTTGGTTTTCCTGAGTTATCATATCGTTGTGTTTTTTATTTTCCGCACTTTACAATGATGTGATTTATATGTGTTAACCTGGATCTGCATAATTTACCTAAGCTAATCACTTGGCTAAATAACTAAGTTAATCTAGTTGTGTTTTAAGGGGTCTAAAAAACAAAATATTAGGTAAAGAAGAATCAAAGTTATAGATAGCAAAATCAATAAACCAAAAAATTTAGGAGCCTAAGAGGAGCCATTACTCATTTGAAACAATCCAAAATACTCAAGGACTAAAAAAAAAAAAAAAAAAAAAAAAACCATCCACTCCACACTTCCATCGCAACTGCTTTAGCTTAAGGAAAACAATATATATATATATATATATATATCTCTATATTTTTTTATTTAGAAATAATTACAATATGCTGCTAACCCTGCAACTTGAACCTTTTTTCCCTGACTCTCGCAATTTGAACATTTTCTCCTTTAAACCCCAGACACTTTGCCTATTGGGAGGTGCCAATTGAGCTACATGGCCCTCGACACACACACACACACACACACACACACACATATCTCATTTGATAAATATAAAACTTCTTTTAAAAAAAGTAATATGTTTATCATAATTAAGAGAAACCCTAATGGGTACTTCAGTTGAGCATATGTGAAATAGACATATGCATACCACGTATGGTAAAGGAGAAAGAAAATGTTGCTAATCCCTTTTAATATGGTTAATTGCTTTGCCTCAATCAGTCGTCCAAATAACATACCGCTTATTCATATCACAACCACAAATGACAATGCAACATTATCCATCTGTAATTGCTAATCTGAAAGTCCAGATTTCTTTAATGCTCTACCTTCGTTTCTTTTGGCTAATATATCTTTACTGAATCAAAATCAAACCACAAAATTCATATAAAAATCACCAAATTAGAGTTTAAAATTATAATTAAATTTTTAAAAGAAATCTAGGCACATTTGCACAAAAAATCCATGTAACTAAGTCACACTTGGGAATATTGGACCCTTTTTCCTTTGTATAAAATAAATAGGGTGGTCCCAATGGGATGAGGGGGCTAACAATTTTCTCTACAAAACATTTATTGTAGGAACACAAAAGTTTTCCATTGTAGACTTTTCACGATTAAAGAACATGACTTGCCAACTAATCAAACTAGAGTTTTTAGTACCTACAGCAATTTCACAACATCAAGAACAAACCCTAATGTATACAATGTCAAATTCAATAGTTTCCTATTACATCAAATGAGTGTTTAATTTTTCTCGCAAGTATTGGATAATAAAGCTTCTGGGCCATAGTCTCAATTACAACTCTCAATCATGTTGGACTTGGATAACACCTATCAACAACGTATCATTATGAGATGTAGAAAAAATTTGGAGTGTACACAACGTTTAGTGTGGATGGGAAAAAATTTTATACTATTCCAATTGGTTAGGTTAGTAAGGGACCTATTCTAATTTAATGATCTTGGAATTTTGTATACAAGTAATAATCAAGGAAACTTCGACCTAAAATAATTGGACTTTTGGCAAGAGAGAAAATTGATGTCTAGACAAATCAAGTTAAGGCCGACCAAAATGGACCAAATAATGAATATAATTAGTGTCATGTCAACAAGGTAAGAAATCAATTTCCTAATTATTTTTCTATTTTGTGTTTAAAAATTGATACATTCATTTAATAAAAGTAGTGTGTAACCTTGTGCATATGCACATGTACAAATAAAAACAATCACAATTATATATATATATATATATATGATTTAGAATCTAATTGGATCTAGACTATTCGGATTTTGTACGAAATAATTCACTTGCTTCAAAAATTAAAATATTAGATAGGATACATGGGGTAAAATTGAACTCCAATTAAAATTTAATTTAGAATCTAATTGAATTTAGATTTTTTAATTTTTGCACTTAATAATTCACTTGACACACAAATTTAAAAATTAGATAAGACATATGACGCAAAATTAGACTTAATTTATAATTAAATTAAATTTTCTCTCAGTTTTGGCTATATATATGTATGTATGTATGCATGTATAGCAACTTACCATCAGTCTATTTTAAATTACATGTTGTTCATGAAATCACAGTCCCATATATGACCTTTTTTAAGAGCCACTATCTCTACAAAAAAACTATCTCATAAAAAAAAAAAGTTAGTATATTGTAATGTATTTGGAATGGTGAGTCCATCGGTATTTGGAATCAACGTTTTAAAAAAAAAAAAAAAAATCTTAAATTGGATACGTGACACAAAATTAGACAATAATTGGAATCTAATTGGATTTTCTCTTAGTTTTGGCTTTAATTATATATATATAGAGACCAGTTATTGGCCTGTGCGTTGCACGATTTTTTATGGTATGATCTTTTTTGGTAAATATTATAACTAGAGAACATTTTTTTGGGAAAAAACTTCTTTCATTTTTTTTGTAGTGATTTTAAAAAATACAATGAAGGGTTTTATGATAAATTTTGTTAATTTTATGAAATACATTTATATAAAATAAAACTCATAAAATGTATAAGATATACATAAAGGTATAATTCATGACTAAGCATGAAAGTTATTGTATTTTTTAAATTTCTATTAGCTAGATCATATTTCTTAAATAAATTGAACAACCATTTCATCACCCCGTTATACACGTAATGATTGGAATGTTGTTAGTTAGTACATGATTGCTTGATAAACAATATTGAGTAAAGATTATTTTAATTCTATTTAAGGAATTTTTTGTGAAATTTTCATTTTCATGTCCATTTTTTTAATCTAATAGATTTAATTTTTCACGTTAGTTTAATTGAATAGTATTGTGTTTATACCATTTTTTTTCTTAACTACAATTGATAATTCACAAAATGAGCAAACAACTTATTGAGTATTGCAAAAGATACAAATATGAACATTAACATGAGCATGAACATGAAGGGAGATTTCTATTCATTTTCTTTAAAAAAAAAAATTTACTTACAAAAAATTCCAAACTTTATTAGGTAAAGAAGAATCAAAGTTATAGATAGCAAAATCGATAAACCAACAAATTTAGGAGCCTAAGAGGAGCCATTACTCATTTGAAACAATCCAAAATACTCAAGGACTAAAAAAAAAAAACCATCCACTCCACACTTCCATCGCAACTACTTTAGCTCAAGGAAAACAATATATATCTCTATATATTTTTTTTAGAAATAATTACAATATGCTGCTAACCCCGCAACTTGAACCTTTTTTCCCTGACTCCCGCAATTTGAACATTTTCTTCCTTAAACCCCAGACACTTTGTGTATGGGGAGGTGCCAATTCAGCTACATGACCCTCGACACACACACACACACACACACACATATATATATATATATATATCTCATTTAATAAATATAAAACTTCTTTTTAAAAAAAATTAATATGTTTATCATAATTAAGAGAAATCGTAATGAGTACTTCAGTTGAGCATATGTGAAAAAGGCATATACATTCCACAAATGGTAAAGAAGAAAGAAAAAGTTGCTAATCTATTTTAATATGTTTAATTGCTTTGCCTCAATCAGTTACCCAAACAACATACTGCTTATTCATACCACAACCACAAATGACAATGCAGCATTAGCCATCTGTAATTGCTAATCTGAAAGTACAGATTTCTTTCATAGCTCTACCTTTATTTCTTTTGGCTAATATGTCTTTACTGAATCAAAATCAAACCACAAAAATCACCAAATTAGAGTTTAAAATTATAATTAAATTTTTAAAAGAAATCTAGGCACATTTGCACAAAAATACCATTTCACAAAGTCACACTTAGGAATAGTGGACCTTTTTCCGTTGTATAAATAGGGGGGTCCCAATGGGATGAGGGGGGCTAACAATTCTCTCCAAAACATTTATTGTAGGAACACAAAAGTTTTCCATTGTAGACTTTTCATGATTAAAGAACATGACTTGCCAACTAATCAAACTAGAGTTTTTAGTACCTACAACAATTTCACAACATCAAGAACAAACCCTAATGTATACAATGTCAAATTCCATAGTCTCCTATTACATCAAATGAGTGTTTAATTTTTCTCTCAAAGTATTAAATAGTAAAGCTTCTGGGCCATAGTCTCAATTACAACTCTCAATCATGTTGGACTTGGATGACACCTATCAACAACGTATCATTATGAGATGCAGAAAAAATTTGGAGTGTACACAACGTTTAGTGTGGATGGGAAAAAATTTTATCCTATTCCAATTGGTTAGGTTAGTAAGGGACCTATTCCAATTTAATGATCTTGGAATTTTGTATACAAGTAATAATCAAGGAAACTTCCACCTAAAATAAGTCGGACTTCTGGCAAGAGAGAAAATTGATGTCTAGACAAATCAAGCTAAGGCCGACCAAATTGGACCATATTCTTAATTTCTTATCTCTATTTGTTCCCTGTACAAGACTTATAGTCAATGCTTGGCGTATAAAAGTTGAATATCTTATATGAAGTCCATCCTCAGAAAGCTTAAGAAAAAATTTATTTAAACCAACACAATTTATAAATTATAAAGGAATCGAAGAAAAATTGTCAAAAATAATGAAAATTTAATCTATGCTTAAATTCTTATAAGGATGAACACAATAGCAATATCCTTTAAAAAAAAAAAAATAAAGATAAAAAAATCTATACTTATTTTTACGCATGATAAAATCCTATCACAACTTTTTTGAGACTCATGTTGATTAGTAATTAGGAGTTATAAAGGAATAATCATTAACATATATATATATATATATATATAAATATATAAAAGTAGAGATCTCACACGGGAATGCATGAGGACTAGTCAAGTGACGCTCTAATTTTGCATTTAGCATTTTTTTATACCCAAAAGTTTACATTAACTTATTTTACTGTTATCTTATTAGTCTCTCATTAATTGCCTAAGCTTACATCACATATTTCTCTCTTTTTCATGTCTTTTAGCATACCCACCATAGTATTAAATATGTGAATACAACACAAATATTTGAGAGAGTTGACATGCTTTTATTTCAAAGTATTAAAAATGTAAACACAACGCGAATTATTTGATTTTCACAGTTATGTTACTCTTTTGCATTTATTTTTGGTTTCATGATTTAAAAAAAAAATTATCTTACCTTTTTTTTAAGGGTGAAAAATTAATCTTACTTTGAGAAGACTATAAATATGCAGTGAAACAATAGTTATAAATTGCACGCACATAACCCTTATAATTATTCAGTTCAAGGAATGAGTAAAAAAAAAAAATTGGAATATTGTAGAATAAAAGTTGTTACAAAATGTCGCTCTCTTAGAGACCTCATGCGAGAGTACATGAGGTCTTGCCAAGTGGCACTCTATTTTTGCATTTAGCTTTTTTTTTTACCTCTTTCATTAAGTTTTTTATTTTTTATTTTGCTACGCAAAAAGTTCACATTATCTTATTTTACTGTTATTTCATTAATATCTCATTAATTGCCTAAGCTTACACCACACCTTTCACTATTTTTCATGTCTTTTAACATACCCACTGTTTTAGTATTTAAAACAAAAAAACAAAAAAAAAAAGTAAGGGCTAATAGTAATAACGAACAAGATAAGATTCTAGAGAGAGATAGAGAGACACAAAAATGTTGTGGGTTGTTAAATAAAAGACACTATTTCACTATATATTACCAAAATAAAAGACCTGAGACTAACAAAACATTTGAAAGAGAGAGAAAGAGGAATCTGAGGGTACCACCTCCGTTATACTGTCCTCCCACCACCATCAAGACACCGAAACCCCTACGAGTAATTTTTTTTCTTTTTAAATTAGGGGCTTAAATATGAGAAGGTTAGGTAATTTGGTTAGTTAGTTTTTGTTTTGGGTATATAAGTAGAGAGAATATTTGGTGCGCAATGTAAAGTTATATTCTACCATGGTTTTAAATTATCTATAAGACATATGCATACACACTTGCCCACACTATGCTTTAATTTCTCACTATCGATGAGTGGAAGATAGTTAGAGAGTTGATTATACTTTTATTTCATAGTATGAAATATGTGAACACAACACAAATTAGTTTATTTCATGGTCCCGTTACTCTTTTGCATTTATTTTTGGTTTCATGATTTAAAAAAAATAATAATCTTACCTTAAGAAGGCTACAAATACGCAGTGAAGCTACTAAACCAATTTTTAATATCTCAAAATGTATATGTTTCTTTACTCTAATTTAGTTTACTTTTTCTTTATAATTTATTCACAACATTATTCAAAATTGTTTTACATAAAATATCACAAAATTATCAGTGCATCTTATATTTTAATTTTTTGAGCTTTTGTTTCGAATCTAGCTATATTTTATACATACTATAAATTAAGAAAATTACTATATATATGTTAACTTGACTTATTAATCAAATGGGTTGTGTCGACCTTAACATGACTTGTTTATTAATCATGTTATACAAGTCATATTGTGAAACTTGCTTGATGAACATGTTGTATTATGGTTGAGAGATCCCAACATAATTAATAAATGCATAATGTTTGTATTGACCTATATAGTTGACTAATTATGAGTCGACGAAATACAAATATGACACATGAACACAAATTTCCTCCCTTAAAGAGAGAGAGCCATGAATACCTTGGAAGAGAGTACGCTTGAGTTGCTAAAGAGGTACATAATTTGTTCTATTCATAATCCATGACTTTGTGGTATAATGATTGTTTAATCAAAAGAATATTTTTAATTGATATTGTTTTTGCAAACTCAAATGAGTAAATAATAGAGAATATGGTTTTAGATAGAATATAATGGAGGAAAATAATACATATGGTTGACCCTAAATAATCTGTTGAGGATCTATAGTTGACCCCTAAAAAAGTACTTTGATGTTCTCGAACAAAGTTTATATTAAGATATTACTAAGGAATATAAGGTATTGGTGAGAAGTGCAATAACCTATAGATAGCCTAGTTTGAAGAATTATAAGAGGAGAGGGAAGGCTGGTTCTAGTGCTAAAGCATTAATTTTGGATGTTTCGAATGGGGGAGAGCTCTTGGGACCTTTCTTTGTAAGTCTAAGTCAAATTAAGTCCTTTTATTTTTAATTTTTATTGGATCGGTTTTAGTTAAGTAAGGACAATTTGCTAAATTTCAAATTTCTTGAATGGATTATTATTGGTTGTACAAGTGATGAACTATTACTTCTATAAACATAGTTTTATACATGAATATGTTAAACATAAACTTGTAATACATAAACGAAATTAAATATATATATATATATATATATATGTTATTTTCATTCCATGTACGTAATGTTTTTTTACTAAGGTATGCACATAAAATGACAAAATGTAGAGACCTCCAAAATTTGAGCTACAAAATATTTGTTGAAATCTAAAATGTAAAAAATGAAAATTTCAAATAAAAGGAAAAAACCAAATGAAGGCAGAGTATAGATATTTTACTAATTCCTACATATAAATTCAAAAAGAAAATGAAAAGAATCAAGGTTATGGTGTTAGTGTTTCAAAATTCGAAAACTATCTAAGCTAATAAAATACCAATTGTTATATGCGTAGGTTGATACATTGTTGTTATTTATTTATTTATTTCCCTTAAGTATTCTTAATATGTGTTTTTAAATAAGTTGGTGAAAAACTTTTCACTTACAATTTACTAAACATATAAGTAACAATATTTGTTTAAGGTAAATATTATTTTCTTACTAATTTTGATTCTTAAACTTTTACCTTTCTCGTATTATAGATAAAAATTACATTCAGTAGAGTTGAGGATTATGATCACATAATTGAGATTTAAGATAATTGAATATTAGTTAACAGTTGCATTGCATATATGTGTTGGGATCTAAATCAGTTTTAATAATGTGTATTAACATTTTCTTGGAGGATTTTGTCACATTGTCCTATTTTTCTTGAGAAGTGAGGTCAATGATTAAATCTTACATCGGCTTTCTTTCTTTTTTTTTCTTTTTTTTTTTTTGCTATTGATTTTCCTCAAAACAAATATTTTTATCATTTTGGTTAATAATGTTGGATTTTGTTTTTGGAACAAGCAATATACTTGTTCAAATGCTGTCCACATAGAAAATTTTTTCCTTAAAGTTGTTTGCTTACATTTCTTGCCTAACACTATTGTCTCGAAACGAGATGCTAAATTTCTGAGATATATATTTTTTGAAGAATTTATGGAGGATACTGAATACAAAGCTTAAGTTCTCTTCATCTAGACAACTAATTGAGTGTGGAGTTAAAAAAAAAAAAAAGTATATCATGGCGTAAATGTGATTAAAAAGTAGTTTATAATGAATAATTGATTTTGAAAATTTCTAGTCATATCTGCATATGTAAACCATACCTTCCAAATCAAGCCTTTTCAGAACATCTGATTGTGTCGCAAGAAAAATAATCCTTCACAGAAGTAGGGAAACTAGCCACCCGTACCATCCAACGCTATCCCATTCCCTGATACATATATATATATATATATATATATTTATATATATGACGTGGAAAACACTTGATCTTGTTAAACATAGAATAAAATGTGACATTGATGAAAATCTATCAACCATCATATATATATAGTGACCCCTAAAAGTAATTGGAAATCTTAGGAGATAGTTTATACTAAGATCTGCCCAAGGAATATAAGGTACTGGTTAGAAGTGTAATGACCTGTAAATAGCCCGGTTTGAAGACTTAAAAGAGGAGAGGGAAGGCTGGTTCTAATGCTCTAGCATTAATTTAGGATGTTTTAGATGAGGGAGAGCTCTTGGGACATTTCTTAATTAGTCTAGGTTAAATTAAGTCTTATTTATTTTTTTAATTGTTGTTAGATCGGTTTTAGTTAAGTAAGGACATTTTTGTTAAGTTTCAGATTTCTTGAATGGATTGTTCTTGGTTGTACATGTGATGAACTCTCCATTTACAAACATATGTTAGACATAAACATGTTAAAACATAAATTTGTAACAAATGACAGAAATTAAATATATATATATATATATATTATTTTCATTCTATGTGCACATTTTTTTGTACTTAGCTATACACATAAAAGACAAAATGTGGATTAAAACAACTAGTGAGATGTGTAATGTGCATAAAAGAAAATTCAAAGGCTACATTAGTTGTACATAAGGTTAGACATAAAACAAACAAGTTATTCTTGGGAAAATAGAATAATTTATATTTATACATGTATCTTTCTTTCATCCAACATGGTGTCCGTTTGCTGAAAAGTTTTTTTCGTTTTTTATTGCAGATTTATTTATTTATTTATAAAATGAGTAAAAAAACTAACATTTTTTGAAAATAAGCTGGCTTTTATCTTTTTTACACGTATTGTGCATAAGTTACCAAAAACTATATCTTTGTTTCATATTTTACAAATAAGCAACTAAAAACTACATGATATCAAGTGGACACATAGTTATGAAAATAATATTTTCTTTTTTGATTAAATAATAATAATAATAATACATCTACCCCACTTTTACCTCAAGAATTATTCTTCGACTAGACTTAAAAAAGAAAAAAAAAAAAAACCTAGAAAAGTTGATTGGTCACACTGACTAAGGTTAATAGTCATGGTGAAAATTGTCAAAACTAATTGAAAACCTTTTCATTGAAAGATATGAAAATTTTTGTCCAAGTTAGATTGGTTGCACTACGTGTAATACTTGTACTAGTGGGATTGTGACCATGTGTGTGTAGGAGGAGGGGTAATATGTGGAGTTGCAACCAATCATTGGGATTTTTTAAAATGTGATTGGTCACCTAAATTTATGTGATTTAATGTAAATTCCAGTTTTAAACGTCCTAGAATCATCTAACTTAGACTATGTCAACTCATGTCATGAACTGGAAACATAGATTTAGTGGTCTAGTTATGCATGGGAAGGTGTTAGGCACTCCCTGACACCTGACCAATATAGTTGATACCTAATTTTGATTATCGCTTTTTAATGTTGTGCAATGCAATAATAATAATAATAATAATATAAAAAGATAATTGGCTAGTATTGGGGGCATATCACATGTGGTCAATGATGTGCATACTCTAAGATTGATACATGAGGAGTGATATTAATGGTTCCGGTCCAGGGAAAAGCAAAATAGATTTTGATTTTGAAAATTCTAACATCAAGATGCACTCAAAACATTGATGAAGTTCGAATGGGTTGTGTCGGCCTTAACATGACCTGTTTATTAAACATGTTATGCAAGTCATATTGTTATACCTGCTTGATGAACATGCTGAGTTAGGGTTGAGGGATCCTGACATAATTAATAAATGTGTCATGTTTGTATTGATCTATATAGTTGAATACTTATGAGTTAACAAGATACGAATATGACATGTGAACACAAATTTTCTCTCCTAAAAAGAGAGACATGAATACCTTGGAAGGGAAGACGCCTAGGTTGCTAAGGAGGTACAAAATTTGTTCTAATTAGAATTCATGATTGTGTGGTATATTAATAATTGTTTAATCAAGAGAATATTTTAATTGAGCTGACCCCAAGGTTTTGTGAACCAATTAGAATTCATGAGCAAACTAACAACAATCACCAACAAATGGTGGGGCATTATTAAGTTTTGATCCCTTCTTTTTCTACTTGTAATTCGGAAGAGGTGGAATACTTTGTTCATTTTTGAAGAAATTAGTTGGGTCTACCATAGTTTTCACACGAACCAATCTCTCGAAATTACCCTTGAAATACTTAGCTCCATAAACTTTAGCTTTATCAAAGCTTGTATAATTATCTGAATTGGCACCAATGTCAAGGTCCCTGTAGCAGAAGAAAGCCTCCCTTGGAGACTTGGAGACATATGGAGTCATCGCATCATGTAAGGCTTTAGATAAATTTAAATTTTTGTTGGTGACGTCAATTCCGTCCTCCAGCCAGGTGAAACCGTACTGAATCAAAAATAAGTTTCCAGCTCGATGTGGGAATGGAGTCTCTGATTCAGAAATCTCATTCATTCTTCCCCCATAAGGATTCCATTGCATAAATCCAAGCCCTCCTTTGATCATTAGCTTCCATATGGATTCCAACGCTATTTTTGGAATGACTTCTTTTACATAGTCAGACCTACTCTTGTAATATCCCACAGACTGCTTTGGCCTTTGTAGTAAAACATTTATGGATGTTCCAAAAGGATGGTCAGCCCAGAATACTGTAGATTCAACCCAACTCATCTCTTTGCACTCATTTTTTTGTAGGCCTAGTTGTGGAAAGCTCTCATTCAACAACGAAAGTAGGCCCTGTGTTTTCCCTAGGAAGAGGCCAATAAATGCAATTACTACTGTCTTCTTGCCCTCTTGGGAGTCGTGGCTTGCATTGAACACTTGGGGCATCACTCTTATGAATAAGTCTTCAGGTAATTTGTGACCAATATGTTGCCACTGATAAGCAATATCCGTTGCACCTTGTTCCAGGGTTCTATTAACATGGAACACTGTCACGATAGCCGGAACACGAACCAACTTGATCTTCCATGAAAGAATAACCCCAAAGCTTGCTCCGCCACCTCCTCTAATGGCCCAAAACAGATCTTCACCCATAGACTTTCTATCAAGGATTATACCGTTGACATTGACAATTTGTGCATCAATGATATTATCCACTGAAAGGCCATATTTTCTCATCATGTTTCCATACCCACCTCCGGAAAAGTGTCCACCCGTGCCAACGCTAAGACCAACCGCAGCAGGGAATCCATGTTCCTTGCTTTTCTCTGCTATTCTGTAATAAACTTCACCAACCGTTGCACCAGCCTGAACCCAGGCGGTCTCATCTGCCAAACTTATATTGATGGATCTTAGATTGAACATGTCAAGAATAACAAAGGGCACATATGAGACGTATGACAGGCCCTCAAAGTCGTGGCCACCACTTCGTATTCTAATCTGCAAGCCTTGATTCTTCGCACATAGAACAGTTCCTTGGACTTGGGATTCATGCATGGCTGTTACAATTGCCAAAGGTTTTGGGGTTGTAGGTGTTGTAAATCTTTTGGTTCTTATATATGACAGCAAAACAGATTGAAAAGAGGAATTTTTGGGAGTGTAAATTGCTTCAAAGATTGGGTTGGAAGGCTGTGAATAGTTTGAAAGACACTGGATGAAATTGTCAATAGCTGGACTTGAGGTTGCGCATGAAACTACAAGCACAAGGACAGAGAAAATTAAGAGTAGTGTAGAGCTTGAAAGCTTCATCTTTTGTGGACTGTTTTCTTCTCTAGACTGCTCACTTGTAAATGATTCTGTGTATTTACAGGGAAATCAAGCCCTTGAAATTAACTTTTGGCGCACACTCTGTTCCGGCACAAATTTTATCAATTCAATCAAATATATAGCAAAGTTGAATAAAATATCATTTTCTCTTAAAAAAAATTATCTTTTAATGATAGTTATCGTGTGTGTGTGTGTGTGTGTGTGTGTGTGTGTGTGTGTGTGTATATATATATGAAATTTGAAATTAATGATAGTTATGAATAGATATTTGTTTAGATTATGTTTGTATATAAAATATTAAAGGAATATGTTAACAAATGTCCTTAGGGCATTAGTTAACAATTCATATTAAGAAAGTTTTGACACAACTTTTGTGGGAAATGAAAAAAAGCTATCACAACATTAATTGTTTTTTTTTTTTCCTTTTTCCATAAAAACTTTATTTAAATGGATTGTTAACCAATGCTTTAAGGATATCCATTAGCATTTCTCAATATTAAATATGAAATTAATAATGGGTTTGACTTACCTCCACTGGACATGTCATTTTGTTTTACATATACAATGACAAGTGATAGTGGATGTTAATTTCCGCATTTTATTTAGCTAATGAGTGATGTGATAGTCTTTTATTAAAACAAAAGGAAATTCCTTTTAAAAAAATATTGGAGGTTAGTCAAACTCATTAATAATTATGATACTTATTAATAGGTTTCTATTATGATTGCGCTTTTGTATGGAAGTAATATTTAATATTTATGATACTTATTAACAGGTATCTGTGATTGTATTTTTATATAGTACTACTAAATATGTAATTTTGATAGTTATTAATAGGTATTTATGAACTTATTAAAAAAATGATAGGGATTTTTTTTTTTTTTGGCTGTAATAATAGGGATTTATTATGATTTTACTTTACATAGAACAATTTTTTTTAAGAGTCTAAATTTGGTAAGGATGGGGTACATCTAATAAGAGTTTGTCACGTCATTTTTTATTTAAAACTCAATATATCCTACCATACATAATAATGTCTTAATAAACTCACAGAATCACAGTTGAGTTGAATTTTCAAATAGGTATTAAAATTGATTAGATGTGGTTGTTCGTACCTATTTTTGAGTTCGAATTTGGTAAAGATGGGGTGTAAAACTCATACTTTATACCATCCAATAAAAGATTATCGTATAAGCTATTTACTTAAAACTCAATATATTCTACCATACTTAATAACATCTTAATAAACTCCCAATTTGGTTGGATTTTCATGCGGATATTAGAATTAATTGGATCTGTGGCTGTTCTTATTCTTTAATATATAATAAGATAATGTGACATATTAGGATTGAATGGTGGAAAACTTGAGCTTTACATCACATTCTTATAGAATTTAATCTTTTTTTAATATGTAACACGATCAGGGGCATAACCAGAAATTTTAAATTGGAGGGGAGGGGGTGAATTACATATTCACACACACACACACACACACACACACACATATCATCTTTATAAACTTTAATGAGTATGCACAAATTGTCTACTTTGCCATCAATATGTACATAAATGTATTACCGTTATTTAATTGTAATTTTTTTAAATCTTTCATTTTTGGAGTAATATCACCCCTTAACATTAAAAATCCATTTTTTTTTCATTCAACATTTTTAGTCTAAATCAAGCATTGGAAAACAAATTGGAAACTAAACAACAACAATAACAATAAAAGACTTAGTCCCAAATTGAAAATAAAAAAATAAACATTTATATATATATATATATGCTTATGTGTGTGTGTCCAAGACAAAATTGCTTTTTAAGTATTGTCACTGCCTAAATTACATATCCTTAGTATAGTTTTTTCATTTAATATTTTGTGACTAAATCAAGCATTGACAAACAAGAGAAAATATTTAGTCCCAAAAAAAAAAGAAAAAAAAAAGAGAGGAAAAACCAAAACTTACCAATCAAGAGAGGAAAAAACTAAAAAGTAGTACTTTTTTTTTTTTTTTTTTTGGTTACAAGGTGGATTGTTTGTTGTTATTAACAACTTTTTTTTGGAACCCAACAATTAGCTGTTCAATTCTTTTTTGCAGGGCCAGCTTTAATTTTTTTGGAGGGGGCCAACTATTGATTTTAAGGTCTATATTTAAAAAAAAAAATTTGCAAAATATACATACATTATGAAGTTTTTAAAAACTTTTTTTTTTTGGGGGGAGGGGGCATGACCCCTTATTGCTAAGCGTAGCGCTCTACCCCTGAATATGATAATATGACATGTTTGAATTAGAGGGTATAAAACTTGAATTTTACACCATATCTTTATGGAATTTAGTATGTTAATAAAAAAAAAAACCTATATTGAACTATTTATGTAATTATGATTATTAATGATAGATATATATGTGTTTTAAAAAAAATGATATATATTTATTATGAATATTTATATAAGTAAAAGTAAAATTATCTTTTATATCATTTAAATAAAATAATACTGACAAGATTTTAATTGAAGCAAATAGCAATATACAGTACGTGTACGATACAGTTAGTATATGAACAGTTATAATTTAGCATCTTTTAAGAGAAGTAGGTTTCAAAAATTCGGCAAAGTGAAATACGTTTATATTTTAATATTTACCAATAAATATATGGAAACATTGGCCAGACAATGTTTTGGAGATAAATGCCATAATTCAACGTATTACAGTATTATAGAAAATTCCAATAATTTAATTTGAAATAGACTACTTAGGATACGTTTGGTACACTGAATCAGGATTACAATAGGAATTGTAATAAAATGTGCTGTAATGTAATAACTAAACATATTCATTAGTTTGGTTGTAAGTTATAACATTAAAATGTAACTTAACATTTATTTTAGGAAATTTCTTACTCACACAATTATATTTCCTTAAAAATTGTTATTTTTAAATTTAAGAGAGATATGTGTTATTTTTTATAATTTTTTATTTTTATAATTGTTAGATGTATATGGAAAGTTTGTTTACTTGAAAATATATTAAGTTTTGAAATTATTGCACTTACTAAGGAATAGCTAATACAACTTTTTAAAGAGGAATAGTTATTCCTCATTTTAAAGAATGGCTATTCATAAGGAATGATTATTCATTGTAATAAAAACATAACCAAACTAAAGAATAGCTATACCATAGAAATAACTATTACATTACAATGCCTATTACAGTCTACCAAACATACCCTTAGTATGCGTTTGGATACCGCTTATTTCGCTGAAAACTAAAAACTGAAAAAAAAAATATATATATATATATATTTTTTTTTACTGTTTGTTACAGTGTTTGTTACTGTTCATTGGCCTAAAATCACTGTTCATGACCAATGAACAGTGACAAATAGGGCTGTCCAACCCACCCGGCCACCCGCCCAACTCGACCAACCCGCCCGTACCCAACCGATGTTCACCCGATCCGACTGCTCCGGCGGTTGGCCGCGGGTCCCAAGCTCCAAAACCCGACGCCGGCGGGTCGGTTTCGAGTCCCCTCGTTCAAAACCCGTGAAACCCGACCCGCCCGTAGACATCAAATTCTGGCGAATTCTCCAGCGATTCTAACAAGTTTTTAGCTTGATTTGGCAAATTTCGGCGACCAAAACAATTAAATCCGACATAGATACACCAGATCTGGTGATTCTCAGCACGATTTGACTGAAAAATCATCGGATTGGACGAAATCCTCACCAGATCTTGGTCGGATCTGGCGAGATCTCTCCGATTTTGGCCGTTTTCAGCGTTTTCCGTCAGGTTTCGACCTCACCTGAAACCGATGCCACCCGCCGGCGAACCGACCCGAGAAACCCGACCCTCTTAATGGGTCGGTTGCGGGTTCAGAATCTGCCAACCCGATCCCTTACGGGTCGGTTGCGGGTTGGGCACAAACCCGACCTGCCCGACCCGTGGACACCCCTAGTGACAAACATGCTGCTTGAAAAAAAAACGTCGGAAACGCAAAAAAATTTTCAGCTGAAAACGCAATTCAAACACAGCTTTAAATAAAGAAAATTATTTCAACAATCATAAATAAATCAACTATAAAACTTATTTTTGTCGAAAAACTAATAATTGAATTACATATCAAATAATTTTCTAATTATTCATAAATCCAAAATAAATTATCTTTCCTAAATAAAAATAATATAGTAAACTTGTTCACCTGTGTTGTTCGTCTACCTTAGTTAAGCCAGCTTACAATTTACTCTGGAATATATTAATTCTGATGTTTAGAAAATTTGCAAAAATTACCGTTTTGGTAATGAGATTAAGGAAAAGCTTAAAAAATATTGGAATTTATTTTGATTTGGTGTTTAATTACCCTGCTATGTTATTTTTAAGGTTAAAATGACCAAAATGCCCTTGTTGACCATTTTTAATCAAGTTGACCAACAACTAAACTAAGTCGGGAATTCGCTTGAATGCTAAATTTCACATTTTTGTAATATATATATATATATATATATATATTTTAAGCACTGTTTAAAAGTTTGATCAAGTTTGACCGCAACCAACCCAGATTTGACCCCATGTCATAGGTAGTTTAATTTGGATAATTTTTGGCCCATATCGTAGATAATTTAATTCTTTTCAGTTTGACCATTTGAATGCCTAGATCAAACTTAAAACGAGTAAGATGCTGCAAAGAAAATGTAAAAATGTACTTGTCGATCAATTTTTGCGGCGTGTCATTAAAGTTAAATTCCTCTTGACTTTATCAAATTATAATCAAACGATCTTAGATTGGTCCGATTTTGAGCAGTTCGGTAAGGTCTTGTAACGAATTTTAATTTGGTGAGCTCGATTTGCTAAATTTCCTTTTAAAAAATGAATTTATTAAAAAACCAAAAAAAGTACTTTATTTGTGTGTTAATAACAAACTAGTATGTAATTTCGTGCCTATGCACTAGTGCAATTAAAAACAATTACAGTTACACAGTTCAAGTTATATATTTTTTGGAGAAGATGTTCAAATTATACATGGCATTATTTAGGGATAGACCTATGATTTCAAGCTAAAGGGGGCCGGAGTATAAGCAAAAAAAAAAAAAAAAACTCCAAATAACCATTCATATAGTATTAATAGTTATAAATAAATAAAATTATTATTTCTTAATACATTAAGATGCACTCATCTACCAACAAAGATATAATAATAATAATAATAATAATAATAATAATAATAATAATAATAATGTTTTTTAATACGAGGCTAACTAGGATTTTTATTTTTTATTTTTTATTTTTGAAGTTAGAGTATTCACAATAGTGATACTAAAATATATAGCTTTTAACATATCAAAATTTATTTTACTACCTTGCTTTACAATATACTCAATATCAAATATTTCATTTTTTTACCACTTCATTTAAAATAATAAAGGAAGAGAGAGAATTTGAGTTTTTTAATTGAAGGAAGAGATAATCGTAATAAACTATTGTATTTTATTTTTAATAACTTCAACAATCAATTGATATTTATATTAGTTTAGTGTAATTGTAAAAGCTTTAGCTTTAGTTTCTCTAATAGCACACGATTTTAATTTGGTGGTAAAATAGTTTTTTTTTTTTTTTTTTTTTGCTAAAATACAAACACTGTTGTGAATACTTTTATTGTTTTTGTTAAATTTTTGGATTGGATAGTTAGTGTTGGAATTTTATTTAGGGAGTAATCCGGGAGAAACAAATTTAATACATCTAGAAATTAACAATTACTATATAAGCATATAACATAAATCAATTATATGATATGATAAGTTTCTTACTAGATTGCGTTGTTCAAGTACCTCATAATAAGGATGCTCTCCCCAGCTGGTCAGGATTAACAAGAGCTTTATTTTCTTTTTTACACCCTCTTGCAAGTGTGGCCTTGACAATATTTATAATATTCAGAAAGAATATGACCAGCCATAAAATCCTTCCTATCATAATAACTCTTCATGTAACAGATTTGTTACATTTGTTAATAAACAACTTTATTAATTGGACTCACTAATAAAGAAGTTCATTAATGTGTCATTACTTTTGTAACTCCATACTAACACATGGATTCATCTATTATTCATATCCAAAATCACTATAATGACAACACCTTTAATAAGAGTTCAAGTTATCGATAATGACAAGATAGGTTTACTAAAGCCAACACTTAATGTGCATGAATTTCATTATGAAAGGACTGACGAGATTATTTGCACTAACCATCGAAAGACTGGCCCTTATTGTCTTCCATGGTCTGAGCAATTTTAACTTGCACCTCATTTTTATCATGGTCCAACAATGTATCTATTAAAATAGGCTACATCATGATGGATATGGTCAAGTCAAGAACTACAATGAAGGCATTCAAAATCTTAGTCTACTAAATCAAGTAGTCAATATATCAATATTTTACATCGTAAAAATATTGCATAATTTCACAAGAGGCTTTGAATATTTATTTGTTGATAATAGAGGTATCATAAAATATTATGTTGGGCCACAATATTTTGACAGTCTCCCACTTGGCCTAACACAACCCCATTTCCAATACATGTGTTTCAAATAACCAAGAGGACAAGCCTTTGGTAAAAGGGTCAGCCCAATTTTGCTTTGATGAAACTTTCTGAACAACCACTTTCTTAATCTTAATCATATCTCATATGTAGTGGTAACGACCCTCTATATGTTTTGTGCGAGAGTTGCATTTTGGATCTTTGGTGATAGCAATGGCAGAATTGCTATCACACAAAATGGGAACAGGTCTTTGAACGCATTCCAGAATTAGCAACTCTGTTAAAAATTGTTTTAAATATACAGCTTCTTTTGTTGCAGCATTCAAAGCTATATATTCAACTTCCATCGTAGATTGAGCAACACATTCTTATTTCTTACTTCTCCATGCAATAGCTCCACCACATAACATAAGTACAAAACTAGAGGTAGACTTTTGACAATCTGGACACCCTTGATAATTAGAATCTGAAAATCCAGATAATTTTAAATCATCAGAGCCATGATATGTCAATTTCCTACCTTTAGTTCGCTTCAAATATCTGAAAAGCCATTGAATAGCCATCCAATGAAGCTTTCCTAGATTATTTTGAAAACGACGAAGCATACGAACTGCAAAAGCAATATCTGGTTGAGTACGAATCATGAGATACATAAGACTTCCTACAGCAGATGCATACGGGTGTAACTTTGGGTCTAGTTTGTCTTGCTCATTTTTAGGAGAAACTTTCTAGGAAAGTGGCCTAAGAAAATTATAGGGAATCCTCTCATTCAAATGGTCAACCATATGAAACTCTTCTAGTGGCAAATTTAGGTTTTGGAAGATGTTGAGGTCAAAGCTAGAAAGATAAATATAATAAGTAAAATAAATAAATTTTTGGGCCGGGGGCCGGGCCCTTTGTCATAAAAATTAAAAATTAGATAGGATGTGTGTTACAAAATTAAGAATTTAATTAAATTTTAATTAAATTTTCTCTCAATTTTAGCTATTAATATATATAGATATAGATTCATTGAAGAATGCTGATGGAAATACCTAAAATTCATTGGAACTCATCACTTTTTTCTCTTTTCTTTCTTTCGTATAAATGTAGTAACATAAAGAATGCCACAAATTTTTGAATGCAACACGTAACAGTTTGTGCATTTGTATAGTCACTTTGGAATTTAGGGAAAGGTATCAGCTGGGAGTTCATTTTGCATGTTTATAGTGACAAATTTAGGTTTCCGTGGCAGTTGTATGTGCAGTTGTGCACTCGGTGCTTGAAGCCGGCATTTTACTGAGCAAATAAACACTTTCTCCTTGCAGCAAATAAACATTTTATAGTTTACGTTGAGATTTTTTTTTTTCTTTTTAATAATTCTTTTTTTAGAAGATTATTTAATAATTCTTTATAGTATAATAATTCTTTATAATAATTCGATAGTTAGGTGGAAGATTTTAATTATAAATATATTCATTAGAAATATTAGAACATGTACAAAAGACTCCTAGTCATTGAGATTTTGATTACAATTGTTTGTATTGGTTTCCTTCGCGTGATACCAATTTTAGGAATTTTGAAATCACAAATATCATGTTTACACGAAGTGGTTTATATATATACCAGGGCCGGCTCAATAATTTTGGGGGCCTTAGGCAAAAATTTTAAGTAGATTTTTTTTTTTTAAACTTTAAAGTCCCTTCTCAAAAAAAAAAAAAAAAAAAACTTTAAAGTCTAAATTTGTATAAATAAAAATTAATTTATTATATGGTTCAATAAATTAGTATCACTATAATACAAATGAGTTGATATAATATACATCAAATAATTAATTGGTGTGATAATTTATAATAATTGATAAAGTAAGAGTTTGCATTAAAAAAAATGGGATAAATTATTAATTAGTATAGGGTCATGTGGGGGCCAGCTTAGCTTAGGCCTTGTGATGTGTTGGGGCTTGTGGACAAGACTACAAAGTGCTATGTGCTGTGCAGTCTTATTCTATCAAGTTGTGTGCATTGTTATTGTGCAGTATTTTACATTTTAGGATACAATGTGACTTTTTTAATACATTTTATTGACCAATAAAAGTACTAAAATATTTTTTTTTGTAATTAAAATGTGTAGATAAATATATTATATATATAATTTTTTTTTTACAAGTGGGGGCCTTTTTTTATTTGGGAGCCTTAGGCGATTGCATCAATTGCTTATATGGTTGAGCCGGCCCTGATATATACTAGTCTCATTCCATGTCCTTTGCACGTGTTAAGAGGTTTTTTCTTCAATTTTGTGTCATATCATAAACGTAAGAGATAAAAGGGGTTAAGGTGAGAGGTGGTTTTGTTTGCTTTTTTTAAAATGTAGGTGTTTTACTCGATGAAAAAGGTTAAAAATAAAAAAGGATTAACATGTGTTTTTTTTTTTCTTCAAACAAATATAAAGGTAAAGGTTGGTGATAGGGATGGAGCCTACCAAACATGCCCTTAGTCATTGAGTTGTGATTACTAAGTTCTATTGTTTTCTTTAGTTATTTTTGTTCTCTCAATCTAATCACTATGTTGTAGGTGTTGAGGAATCGGTTAAAAACCTCAAACTCATGATTCTAAGCAAGGTGAGTGTTCTTTCCACGAACTCCTCATTTGCTTAATATGATTCACATGAGTTCTTGATATAGTTTCTCTAGTTGTTATATTTAATTTGTTGTTGATTTTAACTCATTTTATGTTTATTAATTTGACTATGAGTTGATTATAATCTGGTTTTGATGGTTATTGTGTCTTTATTTCATCCTCATATCATATTAACATGTTTATCTATTTGATGTTAACATTCACACGTGCTTTGTTTAATTATTATTGTATTTATTTGATATATATATTAATCTAACCATGATGTAGTTGATCATATTTATTGTTCGGGTTATTAAACATGGCCTACCAAACATGTCCTTAGTTATTTTTCACATGTTATTTGTTTATGCTAATTATTTATATTTATTTGTTTTTCATGTTTATTTTATTATTTTTGCCATGTTTGGTTTATTTGATAATCTTTTCTTATGTTTGTGATCTAATTGTTTTCTTTTCTATTTTAATAATATCTATTTAATTCTGTTCTAACATGTTTCCTTCTCTTTTGTTATTTGTTTCCTTTAATGTTGTGATGTAATCTTTAACATGTTATGTATGTTATTTTCTTAAGTGCATGTGTAGACACCCTATTTTGTTTCTCAATTATAATGCATACCTTTTGCGCATGCATCCCCCCAATGATGAACTATTTGAATTATGTGCATAACTCTTTGATCTCTCTCTCTCATTTGATGCGATTTTATTTTATTTTTAAACTCCTTTATTTATTTATTCATAGTTTTTATTGTCAATCTTTATTTTAAGTGCATTTGAAACAACAATTTTTAATCCATGCACACTTGTCTTTTTTCCCCTTTTCCTCAAAATTCTCAATTTTTGAAAGTTATATCCAAAAAGATTAAGTTTTTTCCCTCAAGCTCCTTCTGTTAATTTAACTTAAAAATAATTGCATTTTATTTCAAATATATTGGCAAACCCAGCTTTAGGCTCCGTTTGTTTGGAGTGAAAACAGAGAAAATGGAAAACAAAGGGAGGAAAATAGGATAGAAAATACTGTTTTCCACTGTTCGTTTGGGGAAGGAAAATAAGAAGGATGGAAAACTCGAGGGAAAGTTTTCTCTCCGGTCTTACTTTTTTTTTTTTTTCCTTCCAAATTGGAAGGAAAATCTAGAAAGAAAAGTTCTATAGTAGCACTTTTACAAAAATGTCCTCTTCCCACTTATTTTTTTCAACTCTCTCTTTTTTTTTTTCTCAACGTTGACTGAACATTTTTTTTTTTCTGTTCAACGTTTTCAATAACGTTGTTTTTTTGTTTTTATTCTTTTCAATGTTACTGAAGAGTAACGTTGCTGTGTTTTTTTTTTTTTTTTTTTTATTCTTTTCAACGTTACTAAACAGTAACGTTGTTTTATTTATTTTTTTTTCTTTTCAACGTTACTGAGATTTTTTTTTCTTTTCAATGTTACTGAATGTTGTTTTCAACGTGACCTAATCTAATTTTACATTATAATAATATAAATTTATATATATGATGTGATAAATTTTATATTATTTAATGATTAGAAATAAATCTATTTCTTACCTATTATATAATAAGGGTATAATAGTCCATTTATATAAATTACATTTTCCATCCTTCCCTTTTTCTCTCCAACTGAACACAAGAGTTTTCCATCCTCCCACTTTTCCACTCCTCCAACCGAACACATAAGAGGGAAAACTAAATATTTTCCATCCTCCCACTTTTCTATCTTTCCATAATTTTCCATCCTTTCACTTTTTCACTCCTCCAGCTGAACGGATCCTTAGTGGTAAAAAAGAAAAGGACAAGAACAAAACAGAATGGTGAGACACACATTGTGGGTACAGTGGACAGACACCTCCAACACCAAGCAGGTCCGGGTGCCCTCACATGCACGATTTTTGTCTTGGTTGTCATTCCACTGTTCCAGCGAGGTAGTAGGGTGTGCGCACACAAAAACGGATAAGGGTGGATTTTGAATTTAAAAACGAGCTTGTCTAGTGCCACAAACAATGCCACAAAAAAAGCCACAACTCGCCACATAGTGAGTTGTTGTTGGTGGAAGAGTGGAGGTGGGACCACCATTCCACCAACCATAACTCGCCATGTGGTAAGTTGTGGCTTTTTTTGTGGCATTGTTTGTGGTACCAGACTTTTCCTTTAAAAACAGAGAGGGGAGACCATAAAAGAGGGAGAAAAGAAGAAAGGAAGGGGGAGAGAGGAAGAAGATAAGAAAGAAAAACAGGGAGACGATTTCTTGTTTTTTAGTGGATTCCAAAACTAGGATGGACCCATCTTTTTCTCATCTCCAAAAATCATTTTCATGACACCTCTTTGCATTCTAATTTTCAAAAAGCTTTCAAAAAACACAAAAAAACATTGAGAGATTGAAATTTCTTGGGAGAAAACCCGGTCCTGAGGGGGGACAAATCCCACTGTACACGGCTAGCTCAGCACCTTTCTGTCAACCATCGCCGATGGAGCATCGCGAGGTGGGAGGACCATCCATCAGAGAACGCCGTTATCATTGCCGTTTGTCTCAATGGAGTCATCATCAAACCCATCCAAGGAATTGCTCGGTATGTTTTCAACCTTTCCACTCTTTATTCTTGTGTGTTTCAGTCGTTTGAAGCTTGGTTGCTTTGCTAGGAATTTTCTTTTCAGCCTGAATGTTAAAGCTTGAGGCTTGGCTGTCTTGTGAACAAAGAACAAGGCTTGGTTGTAATAAAAGGAGGGATTGGCTTACCTACAGTACTTTTTTAATTGGAATTTCCTTTTGTTTTAATGAGAAATTATTACATCATCTACTAATTAAATAAAAAGTTGAGATTAAAACCCACAACCACTTGTCAATGCATATTTAAAATAACAGGAGATATCCAATTAAAAATTTACTGAAAATAAGCCAAATTTATAAAAAAAAAAAAAAAAAAAAAAAAAAAAAAAAGCTAAAAGCGAGAAGTGGGGTTAAATTATGTCCGCATGTGACTTCTTAAAAGGTGGACCATGCATTGAAAGCTTGTGATGAAGACATTTTTTTTTTTACACCGTAGCTAATCTCTACAAGTTGCCTAGACCCATGTTGTTTTCAACAACCTCCATGGTTTCGGTTTCCACAAACAAAATTAAAAAAAAAAAAACTTTATTTTTAACTTCAAATCAGAAGCAAGTCCTTGATTTCAGTTTCCACAAACAAAAATAAAAATATACTTTTTTTTTTTGTTTTACTCCAAATAAAAAGCAAGTCTATGTTTTCGGTTGCCACAAACAGAAATAAAACATGCTTTATTTTTTACTTCAAATCAAAACCAAGTCACAAGCTAATCTAATTATGCCCTACTCTTTTCTTTAAAAAAAGTATAATTCCACTAGTTCCCTTAAAATGAAATCTTCTCATGTTGCTTAGATCATGACTTGGAAGAGTTTAAGCTTACACATGTTTTTATAGTAGTTGTTATATCAATTCCTTGACATGCTTGTTAATTTCTTTGTCATCATTTTGTTTTGTTATTAACTTGTTGCTCCTTTTTCATTATCGTTATCTTGTCTTATGATCTAGCTTTAGGCCACCATGCTGTAAAATCAACTACTTGCTTGATTTGGTGTAACGAATTCGAATAATAATATTGTTCCCATTGAACGATTAATTGAATATCAAATAGTCCTTACTTATTTAGTAGAGACCGGTAGACATATCGGGCATGCGTGGATGCCTCATACCTTTCTACGGTATAATCTGACCCTCAAACTTGTCATTGGTAGACGTAGACCGTTTTTCTTATCCATTGAGTCAATCAAATAAAAAAGAAAGGGTTTTTATTTCTTGTTTTGTTTTCCCTTTAAAAAATAAAAAATAAAATAAGTGGCGACTCAACTTTTTTTTTAGACTCATGACTTTTCCAATAAAAAATATTCCCAAAATCAAACCTTTCTTTTTCTTAAAAATCCATCCCGAGAGGCGTCACGTGGTTGTGTCCATAGCATGATGCATGTTTAGGTTTTTAATTAACTCTTTAATTATATATGGCCTACCAACACATGATGGAGGCTTTTGCCCACAAGTCAAGTGGTTTTGGGTGCCTAACACCTTTCCAAGCCATACTTAAACTCCAAACCCATAATCTGGTATGCAGACCTATGCATGCACGTAAGTGGCCCAAAAGGCCCAATTTGGTTCTTGGACCTAAATAAGGTGGCAATTCCCAAATCCTCTGCCTATGGTCCATTCGGCTAAGGAGTACCACGCACATGAGTTAGGCGCGAGACAGTGTGCTCATAGTAAATGATAGACTCGGATATGAACCAATAAGAATTTTCTATCTCAACTGTTTGTGGCTATAGTATTACTCTTAAAAGAATCAATGTTATTATTAAGAGGGGGCAAATTCTAATTTTATAGAATAAAATAGATAAAATTAGTAACTATGTATATAATAATGTTTTTTTCAAAACAATTTAGGGGGCTTGGGGGGGGGGGGGGGGGGCATTGGCCCCTAAGTCAAACTATGCCTCTATCCCTGGTTAGAGATAGGAGGGTAACAGCCTTCGTCCCTAGTTAGAGATACGAGGGTAAGAGTAGATTTTTCTTCTTCTATAGAATTGAAGGTATTTTATTCGGAGGAAAAAGGTTTTTTTTTTTTTTTTTTTTTTTTTTAAAGCCTAAATTTCAGAGGATTTTTTTTTTTTTTTTTTTTTACTGGAGGTGTTTTATTCGAATGAAAAGTGTAAAGAAAAAAAGTTAAACGTGTTTTTTTTTTCTTTTTTCAAAAAATAAAAAGGATAAAGGTTAAAGCTATGGAGGGTAAGCAATGGTTTTTATTAGGTGCTTTATTCGGATGAAAAAGGAAAAAAAAAATCTAAATATTAGGAGTTCTCCTTTTTAATTCAAATTATTGTAGTGTGCAACTAGAAATGTGTGTTTTGAAATTTGGTTTTTGATATTGTTGACCCTATTTTTGAGAGAAGTCACTGTTTATTGATAAGAGTATTTTGAACCACATAAAAGTCTTGTCCAAGAAAGGAAATTTTATGAGAATCCTGTGACATTATTGACCCTATTTTTAAAATATTTGTACAAGGAATCATTGGTTATTAGATGGGGTATTTTTAACCTTCAGAAAGTCCTAATCAAAGTGGGGAATTTGTTTATAGATAGTATAAATAAATACACAGTTTACCAAAAAAAAAAAAAAAAACACTAGTCGATAACATGTACAACGTACAACAAAGTTTAATATCATTTTCTCAAAAAAAAAAAAAAAAATTTCTTTCTTTCTTTTTATTTTGTATAAAAATAAAGAAATTTGAAATTTATGATAGTTATGAATAGAAATTTATTTAGATATTTTTTATATAGAATATTAAATATTAAATTAATAATTATGATACTTATTAATAGGTATCTATTATGATTGTTTTTTTTATTATATGGAAGTCATATTTAATAATTATGATACTTATTTTTTTTTTATACAAAATAGAATTTACAGTTTAGCCTAATCCAAGTGTATATGTGTGTGAAACTTCCCCTTATTTTAGAGACTTGAATCTCGGCCCTTGCCTCCCACACCCCAAAAGTACTTATACATGTGGAGTAATTGCGCCAAGAGTGCTTGGTGGTATAATTATGATACTTATTAATAGGTATGTAGGTTGTACTTTTAAATAAAAATATTAAATATATAATTATGATAGTCATTAATATGTATTTATTAACTTATTAAAAAATTAATAGGAATTTATTATGATTTTACTTTATATAGATTTTTTTTTTAAAACCTATATTATTGAACTATTTATATAATTATGGTTATAATTGATAGATATTTATTATGAATATGGTTGTATATAAAAGTAAAACTATTATGAATATGGTTGTATATAAAAGTAAAACTATCTATTATACTCCTTTCATTTCAAATTGTGGTTTATGTATAAAAAAACTTTTTTTTTTTAAAGGAACATCATTTATTATCTGTTAGGTAAAAATGTACAAATTTCTAAAACTGCCCTCATTAATTTAAACTAGCATGTAGTCCGTACTTACGCATGAAAATATTAACAATTGTGATGATAAGATATTCATCTTGGTAGATTCAGTTTTCACATTGAGCTTGGAATTTTCTTGGAGGCGCCAATGAAGCGGTAATGTATAAGAGTGTGAAGCAAGGAAAAGTAGGATTGAACATTGTGTTTGAACCCGGCCTTACTCTTAGAAATCCGAAAATAGGAGGAGAGGGTAGTATGTGAATCTAGTTAGTAGTGGTTGAGAGAGAAGGAGGAGACATGTGATGACAATATGACATTAGGAGGAGATGATGTTTTACTTTTATAGTCTTTCTTGTTGGACTCATTAGTTCTGGTAGTGGGCAAGTGAGACGTTTACCCATAAAAGTGTGTAGGTGAGAAGTTCTTGCTTAGGCCAATGAGCATAATCATTATGGTTTTTTTGGCTTCCATGTTAAATGTTAATGCATAATTTATTTGGGCACAAAAATTAGAAAATTTAGATAAGATACATGACACAAAATTGGAGTCCAATTTATAATCTAATTAGATTTTTTTTTTTTTTTTTTTTTTTGAGTTTTGGTTAAGACAAGTAGCGTAAAATTGAGAATCTAAATCTAGACACATGGCACAAATTTGAAACTCTAATTTGGAATTCTATTTGAGTTTCTATCTGCTTCACCTATTATTATATATATATATATATATATATATATAGAATATAGAGAAAGAATGTCATTGACCTTTTAAATAAAGTAAAGCATAAAATAAGAATTATATTTATTAATTTTGGAAAAATGACTACATTTTGAGACATCCTTAAATAAAAACAAAAGACCAACAATTTGAGACAAAATGAGTATCATTTAAAGAAAATAATATTTGCAAGATTTTAATAAAGACAAATAGTAATATGCGGTTTGCATATAATATGGTAAGTATATGAAAATTTATAATTTGCACATTTTAAGAAAAGTACATTTTAAGAATTTGGCAAAGTGTAATACACATATATTTAAAAATTTAGCAATAAAACTATGGAAGCATTAGCCATTTAATGTTTTGGAGATAAATACCATAATTCAACATTTTCCAAAAATTGCAAAATTCACCATTTTGATCATGGGATTAAGGGAAAGTTTAAATATTGGAATTTATCTTGGTTGGGCGTTGGATTACCCAATTTTCCATTTTTAAGGTTAAAATACCAAAATGCCCTTGTTGACAATTTTTTGACCGAGTTGACTAGCCGTCAAACTAAGTCAAAAATTCACCCAAATGCTAAATTTCACATTTTTATTTCAAAATTAATATTTTCAAGCTTTGCTTACAAATTTGAAGAAGTTTGACTATGGTAAACCGATATTTGACCCCAATTTCACTGTCTAATTAGGATAATTTCTAGCCTATGACCAAGATATCATGAAAAAACGAAGAAAGAGTTTGCCAATCAATTTTGTGACGTGTCTTTAAATTTTAATTATAGATTGATTTTATCAAATTATAATTAAGCGACCTTAGATTGGCCTAAATGAGAGGTCTTGTGATGAATTTTAATTTGGAAAGCATGATTTGCTAAAATTCCTTCAAATAAAATGAATCCATTAAAAAGAGAAATGATATGTCCGTAACATTTTTCACAACATTTTCACAACAAATTCTAAGTGGCAGGTTGTTACTAGTGGTTATTGTTGGGGTAAAAAGGTAATCTTAATGTTAGGTTCAAATTTGAACCTATAACAACTAACCACCTATGATTTGTTGTGAAAATTTTGTGAAAAATGTTGTGGACGTAGCACCTCTCTATTAAAAAACCAAAAAATTTACTTTATTTTTTCTAGAAACTATTATTATTATTATTTATTAAAACTTGTTTTTCAGCCCTTTATAATGCAATAGGATGACATCTATAAAATCAAAAAATGAATGAAAAAGGTAACTTAAAAATACAAAACAAAATCATATTAACTCAAAATAGAGTTATAGAGAACACAAAATTAAACAACTTAAAGTAGAGATGAAAGAAAAATAAATAAATAAAAAATCCACAAATATATAACCTTCTATTTGTGGGAAAACTATGCATAAAATGGAGGAGAGACTGACAAATTGATAATAAGCGAATTGATATATGAAGAACCAAAAATAAAGGAAGGTAAATGGATAGAAGAAAAATAATATTGAGATAGTTAATAGTGGGAGATGAAAAGATAAAAGAGAGGGGGGAAATAGAACATGGCATCACATACTACATGCTACATGCAATAGAAGATTCTTTACGGAGGTAGAAACCTCTCAATCGATAAAGGGATGATATTTGGTATAGAAAAGGGAGTTTATAGAAACATCAAGAACTGAATGTTAAATAGGATGTTGTGTGGAAGACTAACGATCCCTCTATCTATTTTGCATGGAGGCTTGGATACTGAAAGCTGATTGAGGTACCGCAATTGATTTAGAAGATTTTGTTCTGGTTTGAGTTGGTTGTGCATCAATGACTCAGCTGCTTGTAATATCGTTATTTCGACAAGTAGTATTGTCAATGGTTCATGCATTTCAGCTTGTATATGTTCATTGTTGTCCAACTTCACTTAGTTGCTAGTAAATAATGGATCCATCAATCAGTAATAAGCAAGGGTAAAATCTTTGTTTCATGTGTGATCAAGGGGTAAATCTTTGTTTTATGCGTGAGTTGGTCTTGTTCACGTGTGGATATAATGCAAGTGGGTGACATCAGTCTTCCACTGCGGGACTTCATAAGATTGGATGTTAGTTGCTAAACCTTTAATTACTTCCCCTAACAGAAGAAGAAACAAAGACAATCCGTTTTTCGGACTAAAAACAAGAAAAAATAGAATTCCAATTTTAGTGGATTACTGATCTGTCGGGAAGTCACAAAGGACAAAATGTCACTGTATGAATAACGTCATTACTAGGTGCCAGATTTCGTGAACCATGCTCGCAGGCCGCAAAGATGGGCTGGAGGGTCTTAAATAATTTGCTCTCATCACGCAAAAGTCATTTTATTACAACTCTGGGGATACCAAAACTATAGCCGGCCTTTTACTGGACTGAAATCCAGAATTTTGTTAGGAAGCGCGATTGTTTCATAAGGTACGATAGTCAAATTCTCAGAGGGATCAGAACTCGGGTCTTCATCTGTTGATTCAGTCAAATGTCCAGCAACTGTTTCATCATTTTTTTCTAATCCACCAGTGGACAAGGAAGCTTCAGCTGCATCTGCCTCGCTAAGTTCTAATCCAACTTGAATCTCACCATTGGGTAGAATATCAGACGGGTCACCAGAATCTGTAGTTTCCCTCCATTCAAACCATTCAGGTTGTTTATCAGTTTCAGCGTGTCCCGTCTCTCGAGTTATCAAGATGTGTAGTGTCTTCTGACTTTGTCCCTGCTTCTGGAGAAGCTGTTGCAGTGTCAACCAAGTCGTCATCTTCACCGACAATAGCATTATCATCACTGCCACCATTAATTACACCGTTCACCTCAGTGTTGGGTAATGGGAAAGCGAGTGAGCTAGTTGAGCGTTCATTGGCAACTCTGTCATCCTCGAAAGCAAACCAGTTGGAATTTGAATAGAGTGAGCTACTGAACACACCAAGAGAAATGCAAAAAAATCATTTAGCAGTTTCTAGAATTAGAATATGGACAAAAAGTTTGAACTCCGACATCATTGTTTCTATTTCTATTTCTATTTCTATTACCTATATAAAAAGCGCGAATTAGCCTGTGGACCGTGCTTTGTTGAGCTCCTTGCTTGGTTATTGTGAATAGTGCTTTTGTCGAGCACCTTGGGTTATTTCGTGTTTAACAAATTTACAGCCATGCAAAGGACAAAGGAGAGTTGGGTTTGTTTGTTTTTGGTGTGCAGATAAGTTTACACTTCTAACCTTAAAAAAATTTCAATTTGAACAGTTAGAGCATCTCCATCCGAAAATGTCATTCCATTCTATTTTACTATCATCATTTTATCAATTTTACAATACAATTTTATAATTCTCCAACATCCCAAACTTTTATTTCCCAATTCTACTCATTAAAATAATATTTTTACACAATAAAATAATACCTCTCACAATTAACATTATCCAATACAACACATTATTTATACATTATTTATTCTTTCTCTCTTTCTTTACCACAATCACCACCGCCGGTGCACACCAGCACCACCACCGACAACCCATAATCTAACGTCAACACCAAAAATAAATAAAAAAAACCCAGAGAACACAGCAACACCACCACCACCACCACCACCACCACCACCTACTGCCCTCCGACCATCAATACCACCACCACCACCACCCTCTCCGCCCACCAACACCACAAAAAAAAAAAAAAAAAAAAAAAAACACAGCAAACCACGATGACCCTAGAAGAACACGGTAAACCACGATGAACACAACACACACAAAAAACCCAGCGTCACAATAAAAAACCCATCGATGAACCCAGAAGAACCAGTCCAACCATGCGGTGACCCACGCCGATCTTCACCAAACCCATCACCGTGACCCACGCAGATCTTCGCCAAACCCATAACCGTGACCCACGCCGATCTCGCCATGACCTCGTCGGACCCAAACATTGGCGATCTCCGACGACAACAACCCACTTCAGCCCACACCCAAAATCGATCTCTGCACCAAACCCACACCAATCTAGAGTTGCCGGAGAAGGAAAAACACGGAGAAGGAAGAGAAGGAAGAAAGAAAGAGAGAGTAGGGAGAAGTGAGAGCAGCGAAGATCTCAAAGAGCAAGAAGAAGAGATAGCAGAAAGAAAGAGAGAGAAGGAAGAGAGAGAAAAGAAAGAGAAAAATGAGTGAGGAGAGAGAAATGCGCAGGTTAAAAGGAGGGAGAGAAGAGAAATATCGGTATTAAAATATATATATATATATATATATTTTTTTTGTAAGATGGAGCTACAGTACAATCTTACATTTGAGATGGTACTGTAGCAAAATCTCAATTTTTTTTTTGACATTTTGCATATAGCCTACCGGCTGTTGAGCACTCTTTAGGCTTGTATGCCAAATGTGCTTTGCATTTGGCATATGACAAGCCCATTGGTGATGCTCTTAGAGAGCGTGGGTCATTTGTCCCTATTTTATTTAATCTTATCTCTTTGTTAGCTTTTTTGGTCAACCATACTCTGTTGATGGACACGCGTTTACGGGACAAGAAAATGCTGGAGAGGAGTAGTTTGGTTTACCAACTACAGCAGGTATGAGTAAATCATAAAAGAAACGCAAGAGAGAAAGAATTTTTAATTTGAATAGTTAGAGCATCCTAGCATATTTTTCAAATTTTTGTAATGTTTGAAGAATGAACAGTGACTTTTACCTTTTAACTACCTATTTTTTTAAATACACTATCCAACAGATTTTCTATCTCATTCTTTATCTCATTTAAATATTATTTCTTTATTAATTATTTATTCTTTTTTTATCATCATTTATTTTTCCTATATTCATTCCTAAGAGCATCAGCAATGGAAAGGCCATATGTCAAATGTAAAGTATATTTGGCATACTGGCTCACAAACGGCTCAACAATCGAAAGGCCAATGGGATATGCTAAATTTTTTTTTGAGATTTAGCTATAGTACCATCTCAAATGTAAGATGGTACTGTAGCTGAATCCTATAAAAAAATATTTTTTTAATATACCAGCCACGATTTAACTCGGAAATTTCTCTCTCCACTCTCATTTTTCCTCTTTCTTTTCTCTCTCTTCCTTCTCTCTTTTTCATCCCTTGTCTCTCTCGCCATTGTCAAGCTTCTCCATTTCTCACCGAATCACTCAGCCGCCGTCACCAAGCCCGGATTTCTCTTCGAATCACTAAGCTGCCGTCAGTCCTCACTCATTATTTCTCTTTCTTTTCTCTCTCTTCCTTCTCTCTTTCTCATCCCCTCTCTCTCTCTCTCTCTCTCTCTCTCTCTCGCCATTGTCAAGCTTGCCTCCTTCTCATCGAATCACCAAGCAACAACCACCAAGCCTTGCTTTTCTCTCCGAATCACCAAGCGCCATCACCAAGCCTCTGCCTGAATGCCGATTCACCCTCACCCATCTCCAAATCCCTTTACCGATTCACTCATCTCATAAACCCAACACTCTAGATACCCATTTAACTTTTCACTCTATCACTCTCTCTTCAAACTGAGATTCTGAAGGGTTCTCAAGGGTTAGTGGGTTTGGATTGAGATTTTGTTTGAAAAATCTCAAAACGAAGCTCCGTCGGTCTCTCAAATCAAAATCAAAGCAATTTACTAGGTGGGTTTTGATCAATGTATTTGAGTTGTTGTGTTTGTGTTTCTTTTCTCTTTCTGCAAGAAAAAGGGGGATTCAGCTTATGTTTATGTTTGTTTTTGTATGGGTTTTGATCAATTGTTGTTGATGTTTGTAGAGGTGGGATTCAGCTTCATCACAAGGGGTTTTCGCTCTCTGTTGGATTAGCATCTTCAGAAAGTTTGCTTAGGTTCAACTTCAATTACCAAAATCCCAATTTTATTAGATAATTGGTGTTCTTGTTTATTGATTTTTTCCTCAACAAATTAATATGCTGTATGCAAAGGTTCTATCAGTGGTTTTTGTTGTGTTCAACTCTATGGTTTTATTTGATTTCTATTTGTACATGTTGGCTATGTATAGGCTATGTTTGCAGATATATTATGCAGAGTATATTTGTTGTGTAAATGGCTAGTATTTCTGTAACAAAAAATTATTGAAGTATAGTCAAAATAGATTGATTAGGAGCTGTCAACATATATTGTTTTGATTAGGAGTTGTCAACATATATTGTAGGATGTCGCTATACATGAGAAGCTGCCACCAAAATATTATGATTAGCTTATACTGATTGTAAAGATACAAATAAGAATTGATTTGAGTTTTCAACATAATCATAATATGTGAAGGCTCTGAACTCTTGTAGATTTGGTTAAGTTTGTATTTCTAATTGTAGTAATCACTTATCACAAATACTTGAACTCTTAGACTTTGTGAGTTGGCTCTAATTAACTTCATACACTAACTATTTTAAGTTCCCTATTTAAAAGGGATGGATACAAAAGAAGACATAACACGATATGATACACAAGAAGACTTAACACGATATGCTAATCTCTTACAAATGGATTCTGATTTTATGGCACCATTTTTAAGTGGGTCTCAAGATACTTCAATGCCCATCCAAGAGTCTTTTCCGGAAGTTGAAATTGTCACCTCTAATTCAACAAAACCTGGTGGCAACTTCAGTGTAGATGAGGACACCCTCCTCGTCTCTGCATGGCTTAACATTAGCATAGATGTCGTGCAAGGTACTGAGCAACAGGCTGAAAAATTTTGGGAGAAAATTTGGCAATACTTTTGCGAGAATAATACTTACGGAACCACACGTTCTGCTGGATCTCTCCAAAGTCGATGGGGAAATTTTAGTAGGGAGATAAGTAGGTTTGCTAGGTTCATGGCTCAAGTTGAAGCCCGAAATAAAAGTGGTAGGACTGATGAGGACAAGGTATAAATTATATTGCAATGGTGTCACAATATTAATTTCCGAATAGTTTCAAGACACTAATTATTATATATATATATATATTTTTTTTTTTAAAATTTAGTTGAAAGATGCAAAGTAACTATATAAAGTTTCACTAGCTCCAACAACAGGCAAAAAATCAGCTTTTGCATTTGAACATTGTTGGGTTCTATTGAAGAACCAACCAAAGTGGAGTATGCTTAAGGAAAGATCAATAGGGCTCCCTCAAATTCTAAGTTCAATTGATCAAGTTGGTAGTAATGATGATGACACAGTGGTGCTAGACAGACCAATTGGCAGAAAAGCCGAAAAGGCTAAGCGAAAGAGAACAGATGGTGATAAGGGTTTTGAGGATTATTTGGCGAAAAAATTGCAATATATTTAGGAATCACAAGAATAAGACAAAGAGGCTCTTCGCATCAAAGCGGATAGGGTTTGAGTGGATGCGCGAAGAGCTGATATTGAAAAGGAAAGGCTTCATCTTGAAACTATTGGCTTGGCGCAAAAAGCTGATATTGAAAAGGAAAGGCTTCATCTTGAAACTATTAGGGAGGAGGGAAGAATTATGACCATGGATACAAGTGTCATGAATAACAGAGAAAGACTTTATTTTGAAACAAGGATAAAATCATTGCAAGACAACAATTAGAGTAAATAGTTGGGTTTGACACAAGGAGATGATATCTTGTCGTAACCTTATTTTGGTAGTAAATTATTTTAGGGTTGGGGTTTGGCGTATGTAGATCATATTTTGTTTCAACCTTATTTTGGTACTAGCTTATCTTAAGCGTAGGTTTGGAACATGTAGATGATGTATTGTTCCAACTTGATGAATTGGCAGTAGGTTGTGCCACTTATGTAATCACGTCATTTTTGCTTATATGAAAAACTTATTTCCTTTCTATGTTTGATGATGTATTTTTTCTTTCTAAAGGTGTCCTTTCTATGTTTGGCAGTAGGCTTCTATGTATGTTTGATGATGTATATAATCTCATTACCCTCCAGAAGGATATATTCAAAATTTTCATAAAATATTTACTCTCTAAATGCTTATGTTAAGATTCCTACTTCAAAATGAGAGAGAGGGCTATGGATCTTCAACTATTTACTTTCATAAACTATTTAATGCCATCCTGCTTTAATTTTTGTTCAGGATTAGATTAGTCATGTCCTGCATCTGTTTGCTGTTTGTAAATCTTCCTGTAGATACTCTGTTTATTTCAACGATTCTTGGCCTTTTTTGGTTTTAAAAAATCAGTTGAAAGAGATGATTTACTAAAACTTATTTTGGAGCCATGCTAAAATTTCCCTAGTTTCACTTTAAAAAGAAATAGACAAGAAAGAAAAAAAGGGAGTAAATATTTATTCCAAAAAAATTTTGTAAACTGTTTTCTGTAGTAATCAAAGTAGCAAAGTTCCTAAGTTTTGATTAAGTGAAATACTTCATCGATTCTTTCATTACTTATTCATAATATTGTTTATAGTACAAACCCACACCCCAACACACTGTCAGTATGAGAAAAGGTCTAACTAGTTGTAAATCCATCAATTTATCAGAATGATGATGGGATGGTGCCACTATTCTCTATCCCATGCAGCTTGATAGGAGAAAATCCATTTACAAGCCTGCACTTGTGTTCTTGTATGCCCTCTACTGTTGTTGCAGGTGGCACATCTGTCATATCCTGGTGCCAGCAACTTACGATTGAGGTAATAGCCTTTTTTAGCATTCCTCTTATCTTTGCTGACCAGTTGAAGTCCTTCCATATCAGGATTTTGTTTGATTGGTCTCGGGCTTGGGGGTTTTTGGCATTGTACTTTGATTTTTGATTTTCATTCTTCTGTTACACTTTCTAATTGATTTGCTTTGTAATTTATATATAACTTTTGAGAACCATGTTGAGGTTAAGCAATAATAAGCATATAATATATTCTGGATTCTTTGCAATATTTTGTTGTAGTCCAGGTTAAGTGTTTGATATGGGTTGATCATTGAGTTTAATATACTTTTCATGTCTTAACTTTGACCTTCCTGAAATTCTCACTTATGATTATTTTTTGCATTAACTGAACCTTATCAGTATGTAAAAAAATTTTTGTGCTAAGACCAAGTCTTGTAAAGGGAAATTCTCAATTAATGGGATTCTATGCTGTGGCCAAGTCTTACATAGGAACCCCATTACCTACACTATCATGCTACTCCATGAATTGTTGGCTTTTTTATGGTAACAACGGTAAAAACCATGTCTGAAATCAATATTCAATCTAGATATTGTAGAGTTATGACCATCATGTAAATATGTAATGTTCCAGAAAGTCAAACCTGATTCTTATTTGGTACTCTCATATAGCCTTTATACTATTTTCATAGGAAGTTTGTTGTTAATCTTTCATGGTTTGGATAGAAGTGAAGTAGGTCATTCAGATCTAAGATTGAATGGTAGAGAGAGGTTAATGTGGTGTGAAACAGTAAAACTAGGCTTGGCCTCCATGTGGAAATTGGTTCTGTGAAAGTTTTTGTAAAGAGGGGTTTGTTACATGTCTTTCCTCCTAACAAGCTTGTGAGAGTTGATTTATAGATTGAAGTACAATGAATTAATTGACTAGAAAGTGTTATACTCGTTGGCACAGGACCCAAACAATGACCAATCCCAACTATCAATATATATAGTATACTATGTGCAACTTGGAGTTTGTCCATTTCAAAGCTGTATACTATAAATACTATAGAATCAATTTGTTTTATGGGCTGGCTTCACATTTTCTATGTATTTAACTGCCCATTTGCATCTTAATATCTTACCCATTAGGAAGTTTCTGTTTAATAACAATAGAGAAATTAACTATTCTACATTGAATTTTTTGACAACTAGAAATAAATATTACATCAATATAAAGAATGAAAACTTGTCTCCAAATTATTAATAAAGAGTGTCAAATACTAGAAGAGCTTGGAATTTAAAATAGCTCATGTACGAATGAGGACATTCTTTTGTTTAATTGTTCTTGTACCAATTGAACTATTATTGCATGTCTCTAATTCTTAGTTTTTAAATAGGCGAAAATGCACTTTTGGTCCCTACATTTTTGGTCTATTCTCGATTTGGTCCCTAAACTGATTTTGCTCCTAAGTCAGTCCTTGATTTTTTAAAATCGTTTTTAAAATGGTCCCTGCCGTCAACCCAGTAACAGAAAAATCTGAGGTGGCAAACGGAGTGCATAAGTGGCATGTTAATCGCTGACGTGGCTAATAAAATAATAATAAAATATTTTATTTGATATTTTTTAAATGCCAGGTCAGCATTTTTTAATTAAAAAAAGCTATGTTAGTTTAATTAAAAAAATTAAAAAATTTTATATTTTTCAATTTCAATTTAATTCAAACTAATTTAAAAAAAAAAACTTTTAAATCTAATTTTATTATTACTATTATTATTGCCAGAACATGAAGAACACAGGAACTTGTTCTTCATGTTCTTCCCGAACCCAGAACATTCTCCATTCTTCCTCTCTCTTCCAGAACTCAAAGCTTCCTCTCTCTCTTCCAAAAAATGGAGATCTCTCAAAGCTTCCTCTCTCTCTTCGGTGCTTTGCTCTCTCTCGTAGAGCAGATGAGATCGAAGGTGAGCCGAGTGGAGCGGACGAGATCGAAGGTGAGCTGAGTGGAGCGGACGAGATCGAAGGCGAGCTCCAAACTCAAAATTTCTGGGTTTGTGATCTGGGTTTAGAGAGAGGCTGAGATCGGTGTGGTGGTAGTTGTGAAAAAAAATCGGAGGTGGTGGTTGATGGTGGATTTGTTGTTGGAGTGGGTCGTGGGGTGGTTTGTTGCTTTGTGTTGATTTGGTTGAGGTGGGTTTGTGTTGGTTGAGGTGGGTCGATCTGGGTTTGTGTTTCAAGAACACAAACCGACGCTGACCGGAGATCTGGGTTTGTGTTCTTGAAACACAAACTGACGCCGGCCGGAATCTGGGTTTGGGCTTGTGTTTCAAGAACACAAACCCAGATCTCTGGCCGGCGTCGATCTGGGTTTGTGTTCTTGAAACACAAGCCCAAACCCAGATTCCGGCCAGTGTCGGTTTGTGTTTCAAGAACACAAACCCAGATCTCCGGCCGGCATCGATCTGGGTTTGTGTTCTTGAAACACAAACCCAAACCCAGATTCCGACCGGCGTCGGTTTGTGTTTCAAGAACACAAACCCAGTTCGACGCCGGCGTGTTCGTGCTCGGTTTGTGTTCGTGCTCGGTTTGTTTTTGAACCAAATAATGAAAACATGAAGAACATGTTGTTTGTTCTTACGGAAAAAAGTAATAATAATAATAATAATAATAATAATAATAATAATAGATTTAAGGTCAAAAATAATAATAATAATAATATGAAATAAAATGCTGACGTGGCATTAAAAATTGCCAAATAATTTTTTTAATAATTTTTTAATGTCACGTCAGTGCCACGTCAACACCACATCAGCAACCAGCGCACTCCGTCTGCCACGTAATAGGGTTTCGTTACTTAGATGACGGCAGAGACCATTTTAAAAACGATTTTAAAAAATCAAGGACTGACCTAGGAGCAAAATCAGTTTAGGGACCAAATCGAAAATAGACCCAAAATGTAGGGACCAAAAGTGCATTTTCGCCTTTTAAATACAATCTTTATTCACCTAAAAAAAAAAAAAAAAGCTCAGATTCCATAATAATCCATTAATATAAAAATATTTACTTGTCTTTCAAAGTTGAATGGTCCAAGACTAAAAGTACATTATGGACCAGGGAGTCCATTAAAAGTACACTCTTTATTCTTCCAAAGACTGAAAATTAAAGGTTAAGTACAGGCATTCACAAAAGGTAGGTAGCAATGAAGCATATCCACTGCCTGTGCACTTGGGGTAAGCCCGTTTTTAATTGTGACCGTAATTTGGGACTGTGTTTCTCAGAGAAAGCCCATTCTTTATATGACTAAGTTCTGGTGTAGAGCCCAATATTAAAGACTAGCACCCCAAGGTGCAACCTATTAATTATTTAGTTGATATTGATAATTAACCAATATATCTACTTGTTCCCTTTCCATAATGTAATCTCTGCTTGCTTTGCAATAATCGTGATAATTTTCTAACACTGTTGTCTTGAAGGTTGTCTTTATGGGTCTCTCTCTTTTTTGCAAATTGCTTTTTGATGAATCGGAAGATGATGAGATAATTAGGCAAGTTCGTAAGGGTTCAACATCACAACGTAAACATTGTCAGTATATCGAACGTGATCGTTTGGCAAGCCATAAAAGACTTTATCTCGACTAATTTGCCGACACATCAGTATATTCTCCTAATTTATTTCGAAGGAGATGTCGGATGAGTCGGTTTCTTTTTCTTCATATTCAATCCAAGATAGAAACTTATGAACCTTATTTTATCCAAAAAGAGATAATGCTCAAAGACTTGGTTTATCTTCTCTTTAAAAGATAACAGCTGTACTTAGGATGCTTGCGTATAGAGTGGCAGCTGATTTTATGGATGAGTATGTGTGGATTGGAGAATCCACTGCAATAGAAAGTCTGAAAAAATTTGTTAAAGCAGTGGTTGATATTTTCTCCAAGAAATACTTGAGATCCCCAAACAACGAAGACATTGCTAAACTTTTAGCCAATGGGGAAAAACGTGGATTTCCAGGGATACTAGGGAGCATTGATTGCATGCATTGGAAATGGAAAAATTGTCCGATTGCATGGAAAGGTCAGTACTCTGGTCATATTCGTGAGCCAACCATTGTTTTGGAAGCAATGGCATCATTTGATCTTTAGATATGACATGCATTTTTTGGGTTACCTGGGCCAAATAATGACATTAATGTATTAGAACGGTCTCTTATATTTTTTGAGCTCGAACAAGAACGTGCTCCTGCAGTTAATTACTCAATCAATGGTCATGAGTATACAATGAGATACTACCTTGCCGATGACATATATCTGAAGTGGTCAACATTTGTTAAAACAATTCCATCTTCATGAGAACAAAAAAAAAAAAAAAATTATTTGCAAAAGCCCAAGAGGCGAATAGAAATGATGTAGAGCATGCATTTAGAGTGCTTCAAGCAAGATTCGCAATTGTGCGTGGACCTGCAAGATTTTTCTATAGTGAAATGCTCTAAGACATCATGAAAGCATGTGTAATTCTTCATGACATGATCATTGAGGATGAGTGAGATGTAAATGAAGTGATAGAATTAGATTATGAGCAAATTGATGACAATTCTACTATACAATTGTCACGGGATCACACAAATGAATTTACGGAGTTCATTGACACCCATCAACGTATTTGAGACCGTGAAATTCATTCTCAACTCCAATTAGACCTCATTGATCATTTATGGCAATTACAAGGGGAGTTGTAGGAACTTTAGTGTGTGAGTTATGCATGTGGGGTTTTATGTAATTTGATATATGTACGAGTCTTCTAAAGACAACATTGATAGTTATGTATGTGGATTGTATCTATATATATATATATATATATGTATTTAGATTATAAAAGTTGGTAAGTTGAGTACATTGATATTTGGCAGATTGCGTGTATATATATGTATGTGGATTTTAAAAATTGGCAGGTTGAATACATTGATATTTGACAAGTTGCATATATATATATATATATATATATATGAATGTGGATTTTTTAAGTTGGCAGGTTAAGTACATTGATATTTGGCAAGTTGCATATATGTATGTGGATTTTTAAAGTTAGTAAGTTTGAATAAATTGATATTTGACAGGTTCTTTCTCAAAAAAAAAAAAAAAGAAAAATTGGCAAGTTCTATATGTGTGTGTGTATACAGATCATTAAAATTAGTAGGTTGAATATATTAATATTTGACAGGATGCATCTATAAATATATATGTGGATTTTACTTGATATTTGGCAAGTTTGATGAAATATATATGTATGTGGATTTTTACAGTTGGCCAATTTGAGTACATTGATATTTGGTAAGTTATTTCTAAAGAAAAAAAAAATTGGCAGATTGTTGAAATAGTTGGAAAGAAATTGAAAAAAAAAAAAAGGCAGGTAGTTGAAATAGTTGGAAAGAAATTGGAAAAAAAAAAAAAAAAAAGGCAGGATGTTGAAATGACCATTGGAATAGTTGAATTAGAAACGGTTGGAATAGTTGAATTTGAAAAAAACTGTTAGTTGGAAAGAAATAATAAAGAATGACTACAAAAGAATATTTAAATAAAATGAAAAAAATATAGAGTTTTGAGATGTTGGGTATATTGTAAAATGCTATAGTATAATTGAAAAAGTATGTTTTTGGGATGGTAAAATGGGATAGGATGACATTTGCCAATGTGGTTACTCTAGCAATGATATTTTTCCAATGAAAAATGTTATATCCACAATATTTTTCGTAATACTTTTATAAGAATCACATCAAAATCTTATGTGGAAAGTTGTTACTAGTTTTAATTTGAACCCACAACTGAAATTATTTTTTTACTCACCAATATTAGCTAATAATAATTTATTACTTAAAATTTATTGTGAAAATATTGTGGTAGCATTTCTTAATTGTCATTTTTTGTTTTTATATTATTTTTCCCTTCACACCATCTGTCATCCACGTTGTTCTCTCTCTCTCTCTCTCTCTCTCTCTCTCTCTCTTGGTTTTTCCTCCACCACACACGTATCCCACCCCTTTCCTCTATCAACTTTCTTTTTCTTTTTCTAGTTCATTCCGGATCATTTCTTCTGCTATCTCTCTCTCTCTTTCTCTAGCTCTTTCTTTCTTTTTTTCTTTTCTTTTTTTTTTTTACTTTTTCTATTTCTACTTGATTCTAGAACACTCTCTCCCTCTATCTTACACAAAAAAATTCTCTCTCATACACACATAGATCACCGGCAGAGAAGTGAAGATCGGTGCTACACAAATCGGTGTTCTACTTTCTTTCTTTTTTTTTGGGTTCTGGTTTGATTAGTTTTATTTTATTGTTTAAATTTCATTAAGCTTATGAGAAAGATTGTTTTTATGTTTCAAATCTTTCGATTGGGTTTTGTGTTTTTGTTTTGATTGTGGTATATTACCGTTGAGATAGAGAAGCACGAGAGAGTGAAGAATGAAATAGAAAAAGAATGAGAGAAAGAATTATTTTTTTATTCAACTGAGTATTATTTTAAGGGAGAATATTGTTTAGAGGTGCTACAGTAATTGCTACAGTGTTCTCTATTTGTAGAGAATTACTGTAGTAACTCTAATCTAAAATATAGAGATAGAGAAGCTGCTTGAGTGAGTTTTTGAGGTGAACAGTGGACTTTTCTCTGCAAAAAATAGATATACAGCCTCTGCTGGAGATGCTCTTAGAGAGCTTGGGGCTCTTATCTCTGTTGATAAACACAAACACAGGATCTGAGGGATTGAGATAAGGCTAGAGATAAGAAACAAGAAAGGAATAAAAAAAAAAAAAATCAGCCATGAGGCAACTGATAGAGAAAGAGAAGAATGAAGGAAAGGAAGAAGGCTGGAGAAAAAGGTGTGTGATGCTTACCCATGTAAATGCATGTCATAAACACTTTCATCCTTTTTTTTTTTTTTTTCTTTGATTCCAAAACAAAATTCTTGTTTCTTTCTTAACAATTCGTTGGATGCGTTAATCTTCGGATTGTATCTGATTTGCGTTAAAGCTTCAAAGTAAAAGGTAAGTACAGTTTTATTGTATCTTGTTTGTCTGGTCATATTTTTTATCATAAATTAACTCTTATGTTGTTTTATATATTTTGTCATTTATTTCTAAATTTTTGCACTCAAATTATTATCATTTATGTGTATTCCGGTTTTCCTCATTGCTGCATAATTTTTGGTTACTTAAAAAAAAAAAAATATTTTTGCCCTTTTCTAATTTTGCTATTCATTTTTAGCTTACTAGCATAAGATTATATGGTGCCTAAGTATATAGATGATAGTTCAACTAGGAGAAATTCCTATAAATCTATCCCAAAAAGAAAAGCCGTAATAAGAGTTGATTGAAGTGCAAAGCATTATTGATGATAATGCTATTGTAGCAGATTCATTGGTCATGTTAGTCGGTAGCTCATAGCAAAGAAATAAGTTTACGCATGTATAAAATAGTATAGTTTAAAATTAAACTAGATATATAATGATAACTAATATATGTGTAATATATAATATGAATAAAGGTGACCAAAGAAAAAGAGATCATGAAGGCTATTAGGAATAAGCATATGGTTATGACACCAATCGGTTTTTAGTGCAAGTGAAGATTGAACCTTAGACTCTTAATATTTGAGTATTCATTTTTAGGGGATAACATTCTCTATTTTATAATGTTGAGCTTTTCTTTCTTGGGTCCACTCTCTCCAAATCTTTGTGATTTATGTATCTTTGAGTTGATTTGTTGAATTTTGTTGTTGCTTTTGTTATTTAAATTTTGTGTACATGATTCAAGAATAAAAATATGCCTTCCATGTTACTTATAAAATAACGCCTCGATGTTTTACTGAATCGTGAGAATAAATTATTATTCTTATTTTTTATAGTTTTTTCTTGAGAAGTTGAGTTGATTTAAAATATTGAATATGAGCATTACCAAAGAGCTCAACACCAAGCACAACAAGTTTCAATTCTTTTTACCCAAGACCCTAAACTTCAGTACAATATTATGCTAAAAAATTAACTTGGATAAGTAATCTTTAAGCTTTTTGGTGGATTTTGATCCATGAGTAGTTCTGTGTTGATAGAAACTTAATTAGAGTGTGATAAAGAGCTTTGGAAAGGAAGTGATGGGGACGGGGCTCAAGAATTGGTGACTATGTTGATGGTAACCATAGATTTGGTAATAAATCAAAATATTTTGAAACATTTAACAGTGTGATTTCTAAGCAATTCAATAATTAAATAATTATAAATAAATTTTAATTCTAACCTTAATTGCAATTTTTTTACTGGCTAGCACGTGACTTACATGTGTACCTTATACCAATAGATGAATAAAATATGAAGAATGAAAGCAAAGTAAAAACACTATTTAATTCCCAACATATCTTTTAGCATGTTATACTCTGAATTACAGGTCCACCAAAGAGAATTAACTCAAATAAGTGTTTGTTTGGAAAAAATAATTTTTTCTAACTTATTTTATTATTTAATTTATTTTTACTATTATTTATAGGTCTTACTTCACTTTTTGATACTATTTATAAATTTTACTATATTATTTTAATTAATTTTTATCTTTATTTATAATATTTTTAACAAAATTTTTTTTTTGAATTTAGCAAAATAGACAATTAAATATCTCGAGAAAATTCAGACCCAAGTCAGCGTGCAACTGGAGACGCCGCTTTTGCCGCCCGCAGAGGACCTAGAGCTAGAAATCACCAACTGTAACGTCCCAGCTTTTTGAAGAAAAAAAAAGGGTACTGGTCAGATAATTTTTGACCACACGCTGCCCACCTACCCCATTTAACCCCCACCACTCATCTCACAAACATATCTTTTCCCCCTTTTGGCTGACCATCTCTTTTCTTCCTTTCATTTTCTTTCTTTTCTCTTCACTTAAAAGCTCCACGCTCATTTCCCACACTCTCCCACCGGGTTCTGCTCTAATTCACCGTCTCACCATCATTTTTCCTGCATGATTACTAGAAAATCTTTAAGAATTTCTAAGCATCTTTCATCTTTTTTATTTGAGATAAAAAATTTTAATCTTTTTTGTGGGTTTTATATTTTGCTTGAGGTTATATTTTTATCTAAGTTTTGATAATGATACCCATGTAATTTATGAGTTTTGGAAATAATATTCATGTGTTTATATGTATGTGTTTTGTACTTAAAAAATTATTTGATGACTGTGTTTATAATTTTTTCAACGATAGTTATCTATATGGTGAATATATTGGGGGTTTTTGCTTTTTAATGTGAAATAAATGGTGAATATAATTTTTATTGATTATTTGGAGCTTATTAAAGATTTAAGTTGTTTTTCTTGGAGAATATTATATTTTATGATATCATGGGCCTCTTGTTGATGTGGTGTAAATCTCATGGGAACTACTTATCAAGTGTTGGCGTTTTGATGTTAGAGATAATACATTGAATAATTTATGAGAATAAGTTGGAGTTTATGCCTTGTAAATTAATTGGTTGAGAAACTTTGGAAGTAAAAAATATTATTTGTGAGGTTAAATACTAAGCTTGCCTAATTAAGTGCTTATTTGGCAATCCTTAAATTGTAACTAAATACAATTTTAAGCTCTATGCTTATTGTAATAGGTTTACTTGATATTGTTTAGATTTTAGCTAATCTCTTAGAAGCTTGGAGAATTAGGCTTTTGTGGTTGCGAGGAAAGTAGCTTTTTAATAGGATTTTTGAAAAATAAACATGTTGCATAAATGTTGTTTTTGGGTTAGACACGCTTTTGAAAACTACTTATGGAAATTATATTTTCATAAAAACTATTGTGTCGTAACCTTAATATATGTATAATTAATTGATTATATATGAAAATGCATCATATTTGGTATTGCATTTGGGGAAATGAATGAATTTGTTGATATGGAAAAATGAGCATATTTTATTTAATCTTTGATAAGGAACTCTTGGATTTTATGGTTAATTAGAAAATTTAAAGATACTTATGTTGTCTTATTATGTGGGAAATTAATTGAAAATTTCTTGACAAGAATGAAGTTGAAAACTTTACAAACTATGTGTTTCAAAGTAATGTAAGGTTTTTTTAAAACTACCTGGATATAAACTATGTGTTTCAAAGTAATGTAACTTGTGAGCTTTATGTGGTTTTAACACCATACCATGTGTGATTTTTCGGTGATCACCCGATTTGGTTTCCGTAGTCTTTTTGACAATGGAATCAAATCTAGGTCAGTGATCTTTCATTTTGGATGACGCGTTCTTCCCTACTACCCATGGGGGGAAGAGGTTCTTTGATTGTGTATGGGTGAGGCTGCTACCCATGGAGCCAAGGGACTATATGCAAGAGAGGTCCTATTTGACGCGCTCTCTCTGCTACCCATGGGGGGAGAGAAAAACCTTGAGGGTATGAGGGAGGTTGCTGTCCATGAGGCCAAGAGTTTGCATACCAGAAAGGACGATATCATGCCAGTTGTGAATGAGTAGATCCCCTGACCGATCTATGTGGTAGTGTGGTATATTTGTGATAAATTACAGTATGTTAGATTTTATAGCTTTGAAAATTATATTGTTAGTGCTCACAGATTATAGTATATAGTTTAATAGTATTATTTTGAGAAATTTTGTGTTCATTATTTATCATTCTTGTCATATTATTATTGAAAATAATCTTGCAGTATTCAGTTAGAAATTTCCCAAATTAAAACATGCTTTGTAATTATTCATCGTCATGAAACTTGCATTTCATCCCACCCTCTAATAGTTTTTCAGATTAATTAGTTATTCCTTGGATATGGAGCTTACTTCTTTGGTGATGATTAGAGTGCTATGTTAAATTTAGAGACTTTTACTGTAAATAGTTGGTGACTCGATCTTGCTATGTTCAATGAGACCTTAATTAATTCTATTAGAGGTTGGTCGCTTGAGGTTTGTTAGCCTTTGGCGTGATAGGATTAGACTCGATGTTAAGGTTCTTATTCTTGATGAGATTGTGACTTTGTATAATTCAATTGGAGTTTTGTAATATATTCATGTATTATGTGGAGGCATATAATTTTTAGTTATTGTTCATAAATGTGTTATATAACTCTGACTTGTAATATGAATATTTTAATATGATGATGTATTTTTTACCTATGAAAAAGAAAAGGGAAGAAAGATCTTCTACCGTTTGAATTATCAAAAAGAAAAAATCAACAACCACCTTTGAGATTTATTTCTTTTTCTTTGGACCTTTTTGAGTTTGAGATGTGACAGCTTGATTGGTTTGCTTAGCCTCTGAATCTTTTATATATTGCTAGATCTTCCTTTAAAAACTCTTTTTATTTATTTATTTATTATTAAAGGATTGCAATCATTTAATAATAAAAAAATATATAAATGACTTTTTGCATGATATTATTTTTGACTGATGGGTCAGCAATCACACTCATACATATATTAAAATCTAAATCTAATGGTTTATTTTATTAATCATTTATAATATAAATGGATAATGATAAGACTACTACTCAATGCAGTGACTTCAACAGCTTTGCCAGCTTTTTCTCAATTGAGGAAAGTGTCAATGAAAGGTGTTTCAAAGTTATTTAGAACTTCCGAGAAGAGAGCAAAACGATCAACATCTTCATCTCTTCCTGAGGGATTATGCCGTCAATTTTCACTGGCTGAGATCAAGTTTGCTACCAATAACTTCGATGCTAATTTAGTAGTTGGTGAGGGGGATATTGGCACAGCATATAAGGGCATTTTTAAGGATTGTAACGGTACCAGAATCGTTGCAAAAAAGTACTTGAAATTGGAGGACTTAAGGACCGAGTTGGTGTTGGTTTGCCAGCTACACCACCCTAACCTCGTCTCTCCCATTGGATATTGCATTGATGAAAGCATGAATATCGTAGTCTACGAGTTCATGGTCAATGGAGACCTCTCCAGAAAACTCCTCCGCAATGACCATGATCGCCTCTCGTGGAAACAAAGACTAAAGATTTGCGTTGGAGTAGCGCGTGCACTGCACTACCTTCACACTGGGGTCAAGCAAACTATTATCCACGGTGACGTGAAGCCGGACAACATTCTGTTGGACAAGAATTGGGAGGCCAAGTTGTCAGATTTCAGGTTGTCCAACATGCTTCCCCCGGGTTTCAAATTCGTGGAAATCAAACGGGATTCGAAAACTACTCTGAGATACCTGGATCCCGAATGTTTCATTACATATAGGCTGACCGAAAAAACCGACGTTTACTCTTTTGGTGTGGTACTGTTGGAAGTACTCTGTGGGAGAGAAGCAATGGACTTCAAATTGATGGAAAAACGACAGGGTCTGGTTAAGTGGGCCCAAAAATGCAGACGAGAAGGGACCTTGAATGAGATAATTGATCCGTATCTGATGGGGAAGATAGATCCAGAGTGTTTCAAAATTTACGTCGACATTGCCATTTCTTGTGTGCGAAATAAGGGAGAGGCTCGTCCCACCATGGGTGAAGTGGAGTTAATCCTTGAACATGCACTTGAACTACAACAGAGTGCAGAAGCTGCAATGAAGGATGTAGATCCTACTGGTGATGTCTGTACATATCCCATTGATGAATATACCTGTAATGATTCTTCAGGAGACGCTTCTCCCCCATCTTATTTTCATAATTAATAGATTTATACGGTAAATTAAAGATCATATTTATATTGTTTTTGATTTGGTAGTGTTTCTATTTCGTTGAAGCCTCTAGTTCTTCGCTGCCTGAGCTTGAGGAATTTATTTCGGATTCAGATAGCTTGAGGTAATATTTTTTGAACACCGCCACACCAAACGACCAATGATTAATCACAAACAATTAAATATTCTTGAAGAATGTTTATCGGAATTGCATTCCCATAGGTTAAGTAGGTTCGGCATTTAGTATATACTAGTAAGTTGGATAATTTTGTAATATTTTATATAAAACAGTTTTAAATAGTGTTGTACATATATTATAAAGAAAAAGTAAACTAAAATAGAGTAAAAAAACATATATATTTTAAGATATTAAAAATTAGTTTAGTAATTTCACTACATATTTATAGTCTTCTTAAGGTAAGATTAAGAAGACTATATTGTTTTTGATTTGGTAATGTTTCTATTTCATTGAAGCCTCTAGTTCTTTGCTTGAGGAATTTATTTCGGATTCAGACAACTTGATGGGGAAGAATTATGACCATGGATACAAGTGTCATGAATAACAGAGAAAGACTTTATTTTGAAAATCTCAAGGATCAAATCTTTGCAAGACAACAATTAGAGTAAATAGTTGGGTTTGACACAAGGAGATGATATCTTGTCGTAACCTTATTTTGGTAGTAAATTATTTTAGGGTTGGGGTTTGGCGTATGTAGATCATGTTTTGTTTCAACCTTATTTTGGTACTAGCTTATCTTAAGCGTAGGTTTGGAACATGTAGATGATGTATTGTTCCAACCTGATGAATTGGCAGTAGGTTGTACCACTTATGTAATCACATCTTTTTTGCTTATATGAAAAACTTATTTCCTTTCTATGTTTGATGATGTATTTTGTCTTTCTAAAGGTGTCCTTTCTATGTTTGGCAGTAGGCTTCTATGTATGTTTGATGATGTATATAATCTCATTACCCTCTAGAAGGATATATTCAAAATTTTCATAAAATATTTACTCTCTAAATGCTTATGTTAAGATTCCTACTTCAAATTGAGAGAGAGGGCTATGGATCTTCAACTATTTACTTTCATAAACTATTTAATGCCATCCTGCTTTAATTTTTGTTCAGGATTAGATTAGTCATGTCCTGCATCTGTTTGCTGTTTATAAATCTTCCTGTAGATACTCTGTTTATTTCAACAATTCTTGGCCTTTTTTGGTTTTAAAAAATCAGTTGAAAGAGATGATTTACTAAAACTTATTTTGGAGCCATGCTAAAATTTCCCTAGTTTCACTTTGAAAAGAAATAGACAAGAAAGAAAAAAAGGGAGAAAATATTTATTCCAAGAAAATTTTGTAAACTGTTTTCTGTAGTAATCAAAGTAGCAAAGTTCCTAAGTTTTGATTAAGTGAAATACTTCATCGATTCTTTCATTACTTATTCATAATATTGTTTATAGTACAAACCCACACCCCAACACACTGTCAGTATGAGAAAAGGTCTAACTAGTTGTAAATCCATCAATTTATCAGAATGATGATGGGATGGTGCCACTATTCTCTATCCCACGCGGCTTGATAGCAGAAAATCCATTTACAAGCCTGCACTTGTGTTCTTGTATGCCCTCTACTGTTGTTGCAGGTGGCACATCTGTCGTATCCCGGTGCCAGCAACTTACGATTGAGGTAATAGCCTTTTTTAGCATTCCTATTATCTTTGCTGACCAGTTGAAGTCTTTCCATATCAGGATTTTGTTTGATTGGTCTCGGGCTTGGAGGGTTTTCGCATTGTATTTTGATTTTTGATTTTCATTCTTCCGTTAGACTTTTTAATTGATTTGCTTTATAATTTATATATAACTTTTGAGAACCATGTCAAGGTTAAGCAATAATAAGCATATAATATATTCTGGATTCTTTGCAATATTTTGTTGTAGTCCAGGTTAAGTGTTTGATATGGGTTGATCATTGAGTTTAATATACTTTTCATGTCTTAACTTTGACCTTCCTGAAATTCTCACTTATGATTATTTTTTGCATTAACTGAACCTTATCAATCTGTATGTAAAAAATTTTTTGTGCTAAAACCAAGTCTTATAAAGGGAAATTCTCACTTAATGGGATTCTATGCTGAGGCCAAGTCTTACATAGGAACCCCATTACCTGCACTATCATGCTGCTCCATGAATTGTTGGCTTTTTTATGGTAACAACAGTAAAAACCATGTCTGAAATCAATATTCAATCTAGATATTGTAGAGTTATGACCTATGAAGCACGGGTGCGTTTCGGGACTCGGGTGCGAATGCGGGACTCGGCAATTTTTTAAAGGTGGGTGCGGGTGCGGCGAGACTCGGCAATTAAAAAATTATTGAAAATATTTTTATTTATATTTTCTATATATTTTTACTACTAAAATATTCTAAAAAAAATTGAGGAAGAACAGATTTAGGATATTTGGGCCTCATTAAAAGTAGATTTCGGCTGTTCCGGCGATTTTAGGTGAAAATTTCGGCTTGTTTCGGCCGTATTGGTCCGTTTCAGCCGTTTCGGTCGCCGGCCGATACGATCCTTTTTTGGCCAAAATTGGCCCGGTTCAGCATGAATCGACGCGAATCTAAGCCGATTCGGCGCGAGTCCGTGAAAAAAAAAAAAAAAAAAAAAAAAAAAAAAAAAAAAAAAAAAACTCAGATGCGGCACCGACGCGCGGGCAGCCGCGTCGGACGCCGCACCCCGCGTCGGGCCGCGTCGGACTCCGGTGTGGCACCCTCCCAGCCGCGTCCGTGCTTTCTAGGTTATGACCATCATGTAAATATGTAATGTTCTAGAAAGTCAAACCTGATTCTTATTTGGTACTCTCATATAGCCTTTATACTATTTTCATAGGAAGTTTGTTGTTAATCTTTCATGGTTTGGATAGAAGTGAAGTAGGTCATTCAGATCTAGGATTGAATGGTAGAGAGAGGTTAATGTGGTGTGAAACAGTAAAACTAGGCTTGGCCTCCATGTGGAAATTGGTTCTATGAAAGTTTTTGTAAAGAGGGGTTTGTTCCATGGCTTTCCTCCTAACAAGCTTGTGAGAGTTGATTTATAGATTGAAGTACAATGAATTAATTGACTAGAAAGTGTTATACTCGCTGGCGCAGGACCCAAACAATGACCAATCCCAACTATCAATATATATAGTGTACTATGTGCAACTTGGAGTTTGTCCATTTCAAAGCTGTATACTATAAATACTATAGAATCAATTTGTTTTACGGGCTGGCTTCACATTTTCTATGTATTTAACTGCCCATTTGCATCTTAATATCTTACCCATTGGGAAGTTTCTGTTTAATAACAATAGAGAAATTAACTATTCTACATTGAATTTTTTGACAACTAGAAATAAATATTACATCAATATAAAGAATGCAAACTTGTCTCCAAATCAATATCAATATATATATATAAAAGCAGAGACCTCATGCGGGAAAGCATGAGGTTCTGCCATGTGGCGCCTTCTTTGATAGCCATCCATTTTTTTTTTTTTTTTTTTTATTCAAGTTACACTTCATCTATTACTTATTACTCCTCATCACTCCTCTCTCTCAAGTCTCAATTGACTAAAATAACTTTTAAACTTTCAAGTATACCATTAATTGTTTAATAAAGAAAGAAAAAAAAATACCATTAATTCAGTTCTTCTACGTCTAACCCTTCAGTTGCCCGCCTCTTGCAACTATCTAAGTTACAAATGAGAATGCGTGACCATAGATTTCAAATATTACCTACCTATCACATAGTCTAGAATGAAGAGGTTCAACCAATTTGTAGTAAACACAAGTTAAAGGATTATTGACCAACCACGAATCACGGGTCTCAAATTTCCTTACTTTGATGAAGAAGATCCAATCTGATCTATTTTTCATATTCAATTTGACTAATGATAAAGTATTGGATGAGTTTATGAAGGCACTTTGTACACATTTGGCCCTACCATGTATGAAGCTTTTGACAATAGTCACAATACGAAGTGCAAGACTGTACTATTGACCAAATAATTTTCGATTAGTTACTTTGTGAATGGACTAAAGGTCTATTCATTGTATTCGAGCATGAATTTTTTAGAGCTCATGTTTCCACCACCTATATGATGGCCGCCATTGATTTGGGCGAGGCTTATAAATGAAGATCAATTCTCATCTCTTTGGCAAAGCAAGGTTGGTATCCAGCACCCATCAAATTATTAACAGCTAAGGAAAGAGTCATGGATTGTACTATAATCTATAATTGTCATGGGAAATTTGGTCTTGCTTATCTATGTAAAACGTAACAATTATTTTTTGATAAATCCAATAAATAAGATAATATTTTAAACCTATGACGTCTACATTATAATGATTGTTTTTTTATCATCAAGTTAAAATATCAATTAATTTTTAGAGTAAATGGGATTGAATTCCGAATCTCTTATTTTTATTTTTTTATTGAGGCTGTTAGTAGGTTAAGTGATAAGCAAAATGAAGGAGTTGAGGTTTTTTTTGACAAGAAATGGATTGAGATGTTTGTCAAAAATATTGGACAGTCTACCAGCAATTTCCACGTAGCAGTCATAGGATCCTAATCTTAGCAATCACACTCCACTGCCAAATGGTGCATAACAGCCCTTAAAGGCAAGAAGCCCATTAAGATGACAAATTAGAGCAAATTACAGCCAAGTGTAACTCTATTGATTGTTCCCACGTATAGATGATATTATAGTAATTGATTGTTCACACGTATAGCTCATTTCAAAACTAGGATTTGTAGTCTCAAAGTAGTGATCGGTTTAGTCAATCAATTCTGAAGATTAAAAGATTTCAACGTTTTTAGTCTTTTGGACTTCAGTATTGGACTCTTCCACTACTAATTTATTTATTTTTTCTGAAATCAAAGAGTTTCTCCCATTATTTGCATGTTATAAAAACCTGTTATAGTCCTATAGCTTGCTGGACAAAGAAAAGTGAACCGGTGTATTGTTTTTTTTAAGAATAACCCAAATGCCATTATAGTTATATACCTCTGATTTTATTCTCTCACTTTGCCTTTTCTTCCTCCATCGATACCAATCTGCTTTGAAGCTTACATCTTTCTCTGATAGCTGTGTATCAGATTCAAACTTCATTCCTTCTTTGCTAAACTCAAGGTATTTTTTGCCTTCTATTTTCTTCTCTCCTTTTTATTATTTAAATAGTTTTGTTGTCTACTTGAAAATCAAATGGGTATTTGCACGTAGAGTGTTTGTTAAAATGCCTAAGTGTTTTGCTTTTTTTTTTCTTTTTTTTTTTAGAATTTGTTTTTGATAACATACCTCATATTTCATTTGGCCAGCCCCAAATAGAAATGAATAATAGGATGAAATTACCCTCTAACTTTAACTTTTGTGATTTTACTTTACTGTTATATAAATCTCCACATGGAGCAAAGTCTCACCGAGGAAGAAACTGAGTTGGTTCTAAGTAGTAATGGAAGCCATGAAAGTAGAATGCATGGATTTTTTAAAAGCTATCTGATTTTTTTTTTTTTTGTGCTTACTATGTCGATGTTAAGGACTTAATGTCAAACTTATTTTGTATAGGTACTATTGTGAGGTACATGTCTTTGATATCAAGGTTTCTGATTTCCTTTTATATCAAGTTATGATAGTTAGTTTCTTTGAAAGCACTCAACTTTAGTTTTGTTTGTAGAAAAAAATTAAGCAAGAGGAGTGCCATATGCAATTAGTATTTTCCTAAGTCTAACAATTTTTTTTTTTCTATTTTGTTTAGTGACACGTAGTGCTGCCCCTAATTAACTAAAAGTGAGTTGTTACTTCCTTTTTTTGTTTGATTGAAGTTATTTGTAATTTGTAGAGCTGAAGATAAATGTCACCTTACAAATACTGCCTTAACCCAATTTTTTTGTAGTGGCTAATGGGAAATTGTTTTGATGTAGCATGTAACTTCAATTTTTTATTATTGTTTATACTATATATAGATTGTAAAGTAAAAGCTTTGCCTTAAGTTGTGGCTGTTACTTCTTCCCTTGCTTTCTTTTGGTGGTAGTTTCATCCAGAATTTCTTGGAAATTTTGTTGGATTACGGTGTTCAACATTTAGCATAGAGTTTGTGTTTCATCATATTTTCTCTTGATTCTATAGTGACTCATCCTATATGAACTTATGTTCATTGTAATTCATCCCAAATGGTCTTGGTTTGATCCCTAGAGGATATAACTTCATCTTAATTAGGATGAAGTTATATTTAAGTTAATGGCATTTGAGAGGCGGACATTTTTGTTTAGTTGATGAATTACAATCAACTTCATCCTATACTTTAATATGTGTTTGCTATAAAACTAGAGGGTAATTTCATCCTATAATATATTTTTTTTGGTTCATATATTGTATGCTTTCCCGCATCACTCCCATTATTTGCATGTTATAAAAACCTGTTATAGTCCTATAGCTTGCTGGACAAAGAAAAGTGAACCGGTGTATTGTTTTTTTTTTTAAGAATAACCCAAATGCCATTATATTTATATACCTCTGATTTTATTCTCTCACTTTGCCTTTTCTTCCTCCATCGATACCAATCTGCTTTGAAGCTTACATCTTCCTCTGATAGCTGTGTATCAGATTCAAACTTCATTCCTTCTTTGCTAAACTCAAGGTATTTTTTGCCTTCTATTTTCTTCTCTCCTTTTTATTATTTAAATAGTTTTGTTGTCTACTTGAAAATCAAATGGGTATTTGCACTTAGAGTGTTTGTTAAAATGCCTAAGTGTTTTGCTTTTTTTTTTTTCTTTTTTTTTTTTAGAATTTGTTTTTGATAACATACCTCATATTTCATTTGGCCAGCCCCTAATAGAAATGAATAATAGGATGAAATTACCCTCTAACTTTAACTTTTGTGATTTTACTTTACTGTTATATAAATCTCCACATGGAGCAAAGTCTCACCGAGGAAGAAACTGAGTTGGTTCTAAGTAGTAATGGAAGCCATGAAAGTAGAATGCATGGATTTTTTAAAAGCTCTCTGATATTTTTTTTTTTTGTGCTTACTATGTCGATGTTAAGGACTTAATGTCAAACTTATTTTGTATAGGTACTATTGTGAGGTACATGTCTTTGATATCAAGGTTTCTGATTTCCTTTTATATCAAGTTATGACAGTTAGTTTCTTTGAAAGCACTCAACCTTAGTTTTGTTTGTAGAAAAAAATTAAGCAAGAGGAGTGCCATATGCAATTAGTATTTTCCTAAGTCTAACAATTTTTTTTTTCTATTTTGTTTAGTGACACGTAGTGCTGCCCCTAATTAACTAAAAGTGAGTTGTTACTTCCTTTTTTTGTTTGATTGAAGTTATTTGTAATTTGTAGAGATGAAGATAAATGTCACCTTACAAATACTGCCTTAACCCAATTTTTTTGTAGTGGCTAATGGGAAATTGTTTTGATGTAGCATGTAACTTCAATTTTTTATTATTGTTTATACTATATATAGATTGTAAAGTAAAAGCTTTGCCTTAAGTTGTGGCTGTTACTTCTTCCCTTGCTTTCTTTTGGTGGTAGTTTCGTCCAGAATTTCTTGGAAATTTTGTTGGATTACGGTGTTCAACATTTAGCATAGAGTTTGTGTTTCATCATATTTTCTCTTGATTCTATAGTGACTCATCCTATATGAACTTATGTTGATTGTAATTCATCCCAAATGGTCTTGGTTTGATCCCTATGTGAAAATTTCCTGATTTTGGTAGAAATATTGAAACACCAACCATGATAGTTTTAATTACTTTGAGACTGCCCCTGCTTTTCTTTTAAATGTATGACATTTGGATATGTTTTGTTGAGGAACTCTCTCCTTATGCCTACATTTATGGGTGAGATTTCATATTTAATTGTTGATTTTATACTGTTTCTTTTAAATGTATGTTGATTTATTATATAAAATGTCAATGTTTTTGCATATTTTCTTTTGTGTGTCTCTTTATATTGGCCCTCCTTTAACTCTTATCTTTTTGGGCTCTTCCTCTCCTTATCAAAACCTTCAATGCCTACCCCTTTGGAATTAAGGCCCATTCATTTTTTTTTTTTAATTTATATATAGATTTCCAATTCTCTCTCCACCCCTGCAAAAGTCGCCAAAGTACAAGCAGAGTTGGAAAGTCCCTTTGAGGTGAGTTTTGCCTTTTCTGTTTTCCCCTCCATCTTCATTGGTTTGTTTGGTACAAATTGCATTTCCTTCCATTATGCAGAAGATTAAATGTTTGAATTTAACGTTATAAAAAAACTCTATTTGCTCGCTGCTGGACATAGGAAAGTGTTGTGGTAATACAAAGGATGCAAGTGTAAAGTGTTTATAGGTTTCTTTTTGTGTAATGGGTATTTCAAAAATATATTATTATTGTTTTACAAGGTTCACGGCATGATATATTATTGTTCAATTCCTGATTCATTTGGAATATTAAAAAATGTGATAAAAATAACATAGATAGATAAAATAGGAAAGCAACTAGACCATGTTGATTTATTATATAAAATGTCAATGTTTTTGCATATTTTCTTTTGTGTGTCTCTTTATATTCAATTATATAAACATTTTAAATGTTCTAAAAAACACTACCAAGCTGCCCTTGATGGTTCTTCCTACCAATATCGATCTTGAGCACAAAAACTTCAAAACTACAAATTAAAAGTATTAGTTACAATGTAAAAAGATTAGACTACATGCATTTTTATATTTTTAAGAAATGCTTTTTAAAATTGTTTTTGGCCATTTAGTAACTTTAGCTCAATGAAGTAAATGTCAGCATACTTAATTTATTTATAGTAGATATATGTTTGTGTGGTTTCTCCTCAAACATGTATCTTTTTGCAATCATCAAAGTATTCATGATGGCTAAAACTTTTTAAACCTAAAATGAAAATGAAGCACATAACAACCTCAATTTTAATATATCTTTATGAAAGTTACTCTTTTGAATGTACAAGATCAACCAACAAACACAATAGAATCAAATTGTGTGTAATGAAATTGAAGCATCGGCTTAGCACCTATACTAACTTGAAAAACCAAAAGGAAAAAGGATCAAGAAAACAACAGTTAAGCTCATTCCATTGAAGTTCAAATGATAGATCCTTCTACACATTGAGCAATACATTGATGAGTTTAGAAAGTTTTATATCTATCAAAAACAAAATGTAGAAACACAAGTATTTTTTTTTTAAAAACCCATAAGTTTGTTATGCTTAAAATTAACCCCCCCAAAAAAAAAAAAAAAAAAACTAAATTTGGACAATCTTAATCTATTAAAGGAACTTGATAAAAATCATAATTAGCAAATAAAAAATGGCATAAAGAGCATCCTATTATATGACTATATCACTTTTAGTCTTTTTACCCTTTTTTACATTAAATTTTATTAAATATAACCCAATAATTTATAGTAACTTATTTTTACTATCACATATATGGCCTAAGGTTGACAATGACCAAACAATTGTAATCTTCTAAAAAAAAATAACTATGTTGTCAAAGTAGATGAAAAGCCCAATTAAAGCCCATAAATATTGACCCATATATGAATTCCCCACTAACATGTAGCTGAAAGGCTGCAACCTTTGACCCACCCCAACTTTGAACCCCCACCAACGTGTAGCTCAAAGAATAATAACCCATGTTGAACAGCCCACCAGCGTGTACCTCAATGGCTAACCCACCCCACAGTTCAGTCGATGAAAGCCTAATATTTGCATGCAAACCTTCTTCTTCCTTCCCACCTGTAGATGAAACCCAGCCAAGAATTTCAATCACAGCGAACCTCTGTTTCTCTAATCCAAAAACTTTTCAACTTCTAAGAAAACAATGGTTTCCATTCCAACTCAGTGATTATCTGTACAGACACTCTTCAACTTCTAAAAAAATTAACGGTTTTCACTCCGACTCGGTGATTATCTAAAGACATAAATGCAGGAGCTTAAAAGATTTTAGCGTTTAGTATTTTGGGCTTCAATGCAGTTAACACTAGGTTAATGCCACCTGATTTATGAAATTGAAGAGTTAGTTTCATTTAATGTTTGTTTTGCATGTTGAAAAATCTGTTCTTTTATATATCTCCGTCTCCTTATGCCTCAAAACTTATGCCCCTATAATTTCTCACAATTCATTTCAGAGAGGTATGTTTACTTTCTTAATTTTATGTTCCTCTTAAATTGGTCGTACATTAATTTATTTTTGAATCCCAAAATACTATGTTCATTGTTATGCCACTATAATCTTACATCTCATTTCACATTTGTTGTTAATTTCATGTTTCTCTTCAATAGTTTGTTTATTGATTTGTTGTTTATTTAGTTTAGCCATCTTTGAAAACTATTTATAATTCAATAGTTGTTAACCCACAGAAACAACATTGATTTGTTTGTTGAACCAAAAAAAAAAAAAAAAACACAAATAAAACAAAACAAATAAAGTATTTACAATTAATTTCAAATTCCTTTTCAAAAACCACGAGGTCCCTTAACAGTTTTGAGTAGAGGAATTTATTGGGGGAAATGGAGGCTGCAAGACTTGCACGCCAAAGAAGGCGTATGATCATGTACAAGAAAAGGATGGCCAAGATGCATTCCACAAACATAGTGTCATCAAAGAAATTTGGAGGTGGAAGCCATAGGAGTAAAAAGCATAAAGACATAGCAATGATCCATGATACAGATAGTTGTAAGCGAGCAAGACTTAACAGGCGAATGGTACTCAACCTTAACCGTACTCGGGAAAGTAGTTCAAATGCTCGATGTTTGCGGCGATCAACCCCTTTAGCTATAAATGTTTTTTCTCACTCGGTTGTTGGGCTTAATGGTGATGTTGCTACTACAACTACTGTGCAAGAATTCGGGATACATCTGCCTACAAATGCCAGTGCCTTGGATAAGCATCTACCTACAACTGAGCTTACAGGTACTAATTTCATAATTTGGAATAATTGTATTGATATAGTAATTAGCTTGGTTGGAGTATTTCTTTAGTTGTCACTTGCCTAAAAGTCTATTGAATCTTCGCTTAGGCTTTTAATTGCATGATTAATTCGCTTAGGCTTTTTATTGCATGATTAATTGTCTTCTGGGTAGTGTAAATGGCCTAAATTATTTTGTGATTTAGCAAGGATCTATAAAAATGAAAGCTACCATGTTATAGGTTTCACTGTAAAGGACTGCTACCTTTTTGTGATCTATTATTCATGCCATGGATCGATTTCCCTTGATAATGTTCATTGTTATTGCTTGCTATTTTTATTTAAATGATAAAGGACTAAAATACATTTTATATTTTTACTTACTTCGAATAGTTTCATGTGTTAAAATTTAAAATCAATGATAATTAAATAGGAAGAGTGATTAATAGTTGTACTATAACTGCTGAAATTTGCATTTGAATACACTACTTAACCTCACCTACAGCAGCCATACATAATAGAAGCTTCACACTTAACTTGCTTATTTTATATACTGTCAATCCTCATGTTTTCTTAACTCTCTTTTAGTGTAAGGATTAGTATTGTATATTAGTAAGTTGAATATATCATTTTTATATTTCATTGTCCGTAATACTGTTAATAGTAAGTGATGGAGAATTTGAAGTTTTGGATATTGAGAAAATTCAAAATCAAACTTTGCTTTACTTTGTCTCATCCATATCTTTACTTACTTTGAATAGTTTCATGTCTTAAAGTTTATATTTATAATCAATGATAATTAGATAATTAAATAGGATTATTTATTAATAGTTGTGCAATGACTACTGAAATTCGCATTTGAATACACTACTTAACCTCACCTACAACAGGCATACATAATAGAAGCATTATACTTAACTTGGTTTATTATTATTATTATTATTATTTTGGGGCAGTTATGGTGTGAAGTTTTATATGGCTGTGTAGTATTAACTCTAGGAATTGTTGTTCTTGCTTTGCATATTACTAACTATGAATATTAGGCCCATAAAGGTTATAGGTTTCACCGCAAAGGCCTACTACCTTTTATAGAACCAGCTCATGTTGTGGTCTATTATTCATGCCATGATTTCCCTTGACAATGTTGATTGTTGTTGCTTGCTATTTTTTTTTAAATGATAAACAACTAAAACACATATATATGTATATTTTTTTTTAGCCTCGAAACTCATTTTATATTAAATGGTGATGGAGTTATCCCTATCGTAGAAAAGTGTAATTTTTAAACAGCTTCTACAGCCAGCAATTTTTTTTGGTCTGTTGTTCATGCCTTGCATTGTCCTTAACACTATTAGCTATTGTTGAAGAATTTGAAATTTTGGATATTCAGAAAACTCAAAAAGCTCATGTTGTGGTCTATTATTCATGCCATGATTTCCCTTGACAATGTTGATTGTTGTTGCTTGCTATTTTTTTTTAAATGATAAACAACTAAAACACATATATATGTATATTTTTTTTTAGCCTCGAAACTCATTTTATATTAAATGGTGATGGAGTTATCCCTATCGTAGAAAAGTGTAATTTTTAAACAGCTTCTACAGCCAGCAATTTTTTTTGGTCTGTTGTTCATGCCTTGCATTGTCCTTAACACTATTAGCTATTGTTGAAGAATTTGAAATTTTGGATATTCAGAAAACTCAAAATCAAACCTTGCTTTACTCTATGAATATTAGATCCATAAAGGTTTTGTAATATGGAAAACCACCTTCAGAAGCTTTGAAGTATAACCTGTTCATTTAATTTGTGTAATTTTTCTGAGCCACCAATTATAGATTGAGTTTACTTAACTTCCATCTGCAGTTAGACAGAAGTTTTTATAGCTGTCAATCCTCATGCTTCCTTAATTCTCTTGAAGTGTTAGGATTAGTATTGTATATTAATAAGTTGAATATATCATCTTTTATATTTCAGGTTTAGGAATGCAAAATAGAAAACCCATTGACATAGACCTGAGTAAAAGGTCAAATAGCACACAAAGTAAGTGCAAAAACTACTATTTTGGAGTTTTATATTCATCGTTATTTTCCATTTTTCTCATTTTCATGCATGCAAAATCACATTAAAGTACTGTTATTTGTAATTTCAAATATTAAAAACAACAATTAATTACTTTAAAAAAATTAAGATGCTATTTCAAGATAGCATCAATGACTATATACCAAAAATAGGTTCAAAATTGTGTCTCCATTTATATTAAATACTTTATTAATTGTGTATACATTTTCTAAAAGTTACTTTGATAAAAGTCCTTCATAAATTTTCAACTACCTTATTTCTATTTCTCTTCAAAATTTGCTTTAAAATCCATTTTTTACGACATTATTTGGGACTATTTTTCCCTTTGGTTGGCTTTAGCACCTATGTTTCAAATAAAACTATTGCTAGATTGGGTTGTCAATGAATTGAAAATAATATTAATTTTTTACATATACTTTTCTATTTTCTATATTTCCATTACATAATTTCATCTAATTATGCTTCATTTTCTCCTATCATCTTCCATCTGCAGTTAGACAGAAGTTTTTATAGCTGTCAATCCTCATGCTTCCTTAATTCTCTTGAAGTGTTAGGATTAGTATTGTATATTAGTAAGTTGAATATATCATCTTTTATATTTCAAGTTTAGGAATGCAAAATAGAAAACTCATTGACATAGACCTGAGTAAAAGGTCAAATAGCACACAAAGTAAATGCAAAAACTACTATTTTGGAGTTTTATATTCATCGTTATTTTCCATTTTTCTCATTTTCATGCATGCAAAATCACATTAAAGTACTGTTATTTGTAATTTCAAATATTAAAAACAACAATTAAATACTTTTAAAAAATTAAGATGCTATTTCAAGATAGCATCAATGACAATATACCAACAATAGGTTCAAAATTGTGTCTCCATTTATATTAAATACTTTATTAATTGTGTATATATTTTCTAAAAGTTACTTTGATAAAAGTCCTTCATATATTTTCAACTACCTTATTTCTATTTCTCTTCAAAATTTGCTTTAAAATCCATTTTTTACGACATTACTTGGGACTATTTTTCCCTTTGGTTGGCTTTAGCACCGATGTTTCAAATAAACGTATTGCTAGATTGGGTTGTCAATGAATTGAAAATAATATTAATTTTTTACATATGCTTTTCTATTTTCTATATTTCCATTACATATTTTCATCTAATTATGCTTCATTTTCCCCTATCACCTAGGAAAATTTACAGAGCTGTGGAACTTTGGCCCACCAAGCTGTGTGTGTGAGTATTGTAATGCAATATTATGGTACGAAGAGAGGAATCATAAATCCAAAAACACAAAGAATCCTAAATTCTCAATATGTTGTCGAGAGGGTAGGGTGAAGCTACCTTTGTTGAAATCACCACCTCCTGAGCTTCAAGAACTCCTACAACATTCAGAACATTACAAGGCTAATATAAGGAGGTTCAACTCCATGTTTGCAATGACTTCTATGGGAGGAAATGTTGATGTCCATGCTAATGAAGGACGAGGCCCGTACATCTTTCGATTGAATGGGCAAAACCACCACAGAATTGGGTCGTTACTTCCAGTTGTTGGAAAAGCCCCATCTTTTGCACAGCTATATATACATGACACAAAAAAAGAGATTCATTATAGACTAAATGCTTTGCCTGGACAGGAATCAGAATATGACCTTGACATTGCTATAGTTCAAATATTATTGAAGATGCTTGATGAGAACAACGTCTTGGTTAAGACATTTCGTATGGCAAGGGATAGGTTCAAGGACTCCGATATGCACAATGTACGCTTGCGATTAATTGGATCGCGATCAGGTGATGGTAGGGAACAAAACATGCCTACTTGCTCTGAAGTTGCTGCTATAATTGTAGGTGATTTGAGCGAAGAAAATATCCATCGTGATATTATTGTTGAGAAAAGAAGTGGATTGTTACAACGAATAAATGAACTACACCCAAAATTCATGGCCATGCAATATCCATTGTTATTTCCGTATGGTGAGGATGGATTTCGAAATGAAATACTTAAAAAAGGTCTTAGTGGTGCTGCGCCTTTGACAGAAGAATATGTCACTATGCAAGAATATTATGCATATCAATTACAACAGCGTGAGAATGAAGGTGAAACATTGATTCTTGGTCGTAGGTTGCGAAAACAATTTTTAGTAGATGCTTACACATGTGTTGAGGAGTACCGACTGATTTGGGTCAGGAATCATCAACTTCAACTAAGATCAGAGGTGTACTTTGGAATAAAGGATGCTATATTTAGAGGAGACACTACTCCTTCATCTATTGGGAAAAGAGTTGTTCTTCCATCAACCTTTACTGGAAGCCCTAGATATATGATTCAAAATTACCAAGATGCTATGTCAATTTGTAGATGGGCTGGGTACCCGGATTTGTTTATAACTTTCACATGCAGCCCTAAATGGCCAGAAATTGAAAGTTTCCTTTCCTTAATTCCAGCTCAACGACCTGAAGATAGACCAGATATCATTGCAAGAGTTTTTAGGATCAAATTGGATCAACTACTACGTGATTTAAAACATGGCAAGCATTTTGGAAAAGTAATTGCAGGTTTAAAATACAACCCATTACTGTTTGATTGTTGTTCTTAATGGTTTAATCTATTTAATTATTGTAACATTTTTTCTTTGTGTGAATACAGTTAACTACACAGTTGAATGGCAAAAAAGAGGCCTCCCCCATGCTCACATTCTTTTGTACCTATACCCAGATGACAAACACCCCACGCCTGCGGATATAGACAAGATAATTTCTGCTGAAATACCAGATAAAATTACAAATCCAGGGGATTATGAAGTCATTTCACAGTACATGATTCATGGACCTTGTGGTTTTGCCAACCCAAAATCTCCATACATGGTTGACAATAAATGTAGGAAGCATTTTCCAAAAAAGTTTTATAGTGACACTGTGATAGATGAAGATGGTTATGCAATTTAAGGAGAAGAGATAATGGGATGATAGTTGAGAAGAATGGAGTTATGCTTGATAACAGATTTGTGGTGCCATATAACATTGACCTGTTAGTTAAATACCAGGCTCACATTAATGTTGAGTGGTGCAACCGTTCCAAGTCCATCAAATACTTATTCAAGTATGTTAACAAAGGTTCTGATCGAGCAACATTTGTTTTGTATGAAAACTTACACACAGGTGCTACAAGTGAAGCACAACATATAACAAACATTGATGAGATCAAAACATATCTAGATTGTAGATATATCTCAGCTTCTGAAGCGTGCTGGAGACTTTTTGAGTTTGATATCCAATATAGAGAGCCTGCTGTACAGAGATTAAGCTTCCATATTGAGAATGAGCAGAATGTTACATTCAAAGATTCAGACTACTTAGATAATGTTTTGGAAAGACCAGATATAACAAAAAAAATGTTCACTGAATGGATGAAGGCAAATGAAATGTATGATACAGCAAGAAATTTGACATATTGTGATTTCCCTACAAAATGGGTTTGGCATAGAAAACAAAGAGAATGGCGCCCAAGGAAATCTGGCCGATGTATAGGGAGGATATTTCATGCTCATCCTGCAAGTGGTGACCGCTTCTATCTTCGAATGCTTCTTAATGTGGTGAAAGGTGCAAGGTCTTTTGAGGAAATTAGGACTATTGATCATGTTGTGTATCCAACATACAGAGCAGCATGCTATGCTTATGGCCTTTTAGATGATGACAAGGAATGGGATGATGCTATCAAAGAAGCCTCTAATTGGGCTTCAAGAAGGCAACTACGAGAATTGTTGCAACGCTATTGTTATTTTGTGAAGTGACAGACCCACATGCACTATGGATGGCTAATTGGGAGTTGTTGTCTGATGATATACTATATAGGCAAAAGCGTCTCCTAATGTATGACAACTTACATTTGACAGAAGAACAAATACAGAACCATGCTCTTTTTGAAATTGAACAAATATTAGTAAAAAGTGGAAGATCTCTGAAAGAATTTGATGGCATCAAATATCCAAATGTGTCGACAATTAGAGAAAACAACAACCGATTGTTACAAGAAGAGTTGGATTTTGATAGGCTTGAATTGGCTGCAGAACATAAAAAACTTTTAAATGAGTTAAATGTTGAGCAAAGAAAAATATATGATGCTGTAATTCAAGATGTGGCATGCAATAGCGGTGGTTTATACTTTGTCTATGGTCACGGAGGAACTGGTAAAACATATCTTTGGAAAACATTAATTGCTTGCCTCCGTTCACAAGGGAAAATTGTGCTTGCTGTAGCTTCTTCTGGCATAGCAGCTTTGCTACTCCCTGGTGGTAGGACTGCTCACTCCAGATTTCAAATCCCTATCATTGTGACAGAGGAATCAACTTGTGGTATAAAACAAGGAACACATGCTGCTGAGTTAATGACAAAGGTGAGTCTTATTATATGGGATGAAGCACCTATGGCACATCGTAATTGTTTTGAGGCTGTAGACCGTTCATTGAGAGATCTACTTCGATTTGCCGACATAAACAGTGCCAATAAAACTTTTGGAGGAAAGACAGTTGTATTAGGTGGTGATTTTCGACAAATACTGCCAGTTATTGCTAAAGGCCATAGAGAAGATATTGTTGATGCATCAGTGAATAGATCTTATTTATGGAACTTTTGCAAGGTATGTGTACTAACACAGAATATGCGTCTCCAACAACCTAATACTGATTCCAACAACTTTGCAGAATGGATACTCAAATTAGGTAACGGAGAGCTTGGTGATGTTGACAGCCAATCAAATATAGTCATACCCTCTGACCTATTAATTGATGTTGGAGATGATCCAATACAAAGCATTGTGACTGCAACATATCCAGATCTTCACAGTAACTATGCAGATGGAAAATACTTGGAAGAACAATCTATTCTAGCTCCAACAAATGATGTAGTTAATGAAATAAATGACTATATCATAGACTTGCTTGCTTCAAATGAGGAGACATATCTCAGTGCAGATTCAATTTGCAAGGCTTCGAGATACATTCCGAATGAAGATGTACTTTACCCAGTTGAATTCTTAAACTCCTTGAAATTCCCTGGCATACCAAATCACAGACTACGTCTTAAAGTTGGTCTTCCAGTAGTGTTGCTTCGAAATATCAATCAATCAGCTGGCCTATGCAATGGGACTCGATTAGTAGTTACTCAATTATCCAAATGGGTGATCGAAGCTAAAGTTATAACTGGATCACATGTGGGAAACAAAGTCTTCATCCCAAGAATAGTACTATCTCCATCAGACACAAAATGGCCGTTTGTTTTAAAGAGAAGACAATTCCCAAATTCTGTTTGCTTTGCCATGACTATAAACAAGAGCCAAGGGCAATCACTAAAACATGTTGGACTTTTCCTGCCTAAACCAGTTTTCAGTCATGGGCAATTATACGTTGCTGTTTCTAGAGTTACTACTAGGAATGGTCTTAAACTTTTGATAATTGGTGATGATGGCAAAACCTCTTCAACGACTAAAAATATAGTCTATAAAGAGGTCTTTAGAAATATACATATAAATATGTGAAACTTCATTGAAGAAATTCATCATTCATTGCTAAGTTTCTAACCGCATTTAATTATTACTTTATACTTTTTGTAAAACAAAAATATCATGTTCCAAGCTTCTTTAAGAAAAAAAAAAACATTTAAATTTGATAATGTAAAACGTAGTCAATTCTGCATTTTACGAAAAAAAATTATTTCATTGATGATTATTATAATTTTACTTACTCTTATATATATTTTTTATGACGACTTCTCTATTCAACTGTGGAAATAGCTGCAGAACTACTAATACTAAGTCAAAATGGCAATGTGCTGGACTCCTTTAAGCAAGCTTTCAACGGATAGAGACAATTGGACAATCAAGGTCAGAGTACTTCGTATGTGGGATGCAATCAACACAAAGAACAATGAGTTCATAAGCCTTGATATGATATTTATTGATGAAGAGGTAAGTATAGAACTCAATTTATATTGTGCTGATTCAATTTATTATGCAGATTCAATTCTTTTAAAAATAATTATTTTACCAACTCATCATATAATTCAACATCTATGGCTATTATATATATATATATATATATATTCACAAGAAGAATAATGGAAGATACTGACATTTCTCATTATTCTAGGGCTCAACAATACATGCAATTGTTCGGAAAAATCAAGCACGAACTTTTAGACCACAATTGCTTGAAGGCCGTGTTTATACCATCAAGAATTCTAGGGTGGAAAGTACTAAAGGCGAGTTTCGACCCGTGCACAATGATATCAAAATTTGGTTCATGACCATTACTACAATCATGGAGTCCAATGAAGATATGAACTCAATCCAAAAATATTGCTTTGAGTTTGCTGACTATGACCAAATACAAAACCAATGTTACAACTACACATATTTAATAGGTACATACAAATCCACAACTATTTCACAATTCCTCTAATATAGTTGTATCCTAAATTAATGATTCAAAATAACCTAACTAGATAATTGCATATAAATAGATGTTGTTGGAAAGTTGGTAGCAGTTGGAAATGTTGAAGAGCCTCAAGTTAATGGCGCACCAAGAAAATTGCGCAATCTGCAATTGCTTTTGAAAGAGTAAGACAAAATATTTGATGTGATATTGATGTCATTATATGTTTATATAGAAAAATCAATTATAAGTAAAAAACTTACTAATAACAAAAAAATTCTCAATAATTTTAACTGTACCAGGGGAAAAGAAATTAGGCTTTCACTATGGGGAACAAGTGTCTGGCAAATCGATGAAGATGTATATAAGAACAATCCAGGACCTTTTGTCTTAATTGCTACTTCGACTATTGTCAAATCATTTGGAGGTAAGTATAACTAAATAACGTTGCCAACTATCAATTTTAATGTATTTAGTACTGCTATCAAGTTAATAAGTATATTGGTTACTAATCTTAGGCCATAAATTTTACAATGAGAAATGTAATCTCTAATTATAAATTTTTTATACTCAAACTTATTCATTTTCGAATCAATCTAATGATACTTTTAGAGAATTTCATTCTCATTAAAACATGTCTTCCTTTTTCTCAATTTCATCAATTCAATACCATTTTGTTTATCATAATGTATTCTGCAATTTTTGCAGGAAAATTCTCTTTGTCAACAACCAGTGCAACAAAAATATATCTAAATCTTGAGATTCCCGAGGTTGCCGAAATAATTGACAGTTGCATATTTTAAAAATTATTAAGAACAAAAAAAATATGATAAATAGCATTTTTTATCTCACAAAATACCATTTACATTCTTTTTTCCTTTTTAAAAATTCAATGATAGGAATGGTAAAAAACATGATCCTATATAAGAAATACCAAAAAAACATGCAAAACAGTTTTCAGAAGAGGATTTTTCTTCAAACAATATGAAGACAATACCAGAGCTCAAATGCATTGAATGGGATCCTGCAAAACAGGTTTGTTAATCATTTCAAAGTAGACTCATCATTTACATGAAAATATAATAATACATCATTTACTTTAAAAAAAATATTAACTTCAAAATTCATTGCAGGATGTTAATTGCTATTGTGTTGCAACAATAAGCAACATTGATACAACAATGGGTTGGTATTATATTTCATGTGTGTTATGTGGAAAGAAGGTCAAACCACAATCAGGATCGTTTTGGTGCGCAAAATGTGAAACAAAAACAAATCTGCCTATCCCAAGGTTAGAGGCACACACATTAATTACAAAGTTTGAAATTTTTTTTATAAAAACATTCATCTTACTATAATTACTATACAATTGCAAAATACTTCAGATACAGAATTCAACTTGAAGTTTTTGATTCAACTGACAAGACAACTTTTGTCATATTTGATCGAGATGCTGAGAAAATCCTAAATAAATCTGCAAAAGATCTTGCTGAAAAACAAACCGAGGTACAACTTATTTAAATTATTAAATTTATTGTCAAATTATAGATTATAATATAAATTAAAATTACTAATATGCAGATTGATATTGAAGAAGGAATCCCACGTGATCTTAAGAAAATTTTAGGAAGACAATACATTTTTCTACTTCGCTTGAATGAATTCAATTTGAAGGATGGTTTTGAAAATTACACAGTTGCTAAGATTTTTGATGCACCTTCAAATGAGAAAAAGGTATGGAACAAAAAAAAAAAAAAAAAAAAACACAAGCCAGTATGCTATATTATTTCTTTCTCTACGCTATACTGATGTAAATAATGTGCTCAAATTTAATATGAATGCAGATACCTATGCAAAATCTTAGCGACAACAAATCTGCCAGCACAAACTTTGTAAGATCCAGCCAAGAATCTTCCAGTGTCATTTCTTCAATGATCAACACAAATGATGCAACAAAAGGAACAAATGATGCAACAAAAGGAGAAAATGATAAAAGCTCACAAATTGAACAAATAAGGATAGACCAAACTTCAAACGTTGAAGATGAAGAAACAAATGATGATAACATACCCCTCAACATGCTTTACAAGCGTCGACATACTTCAAAGAACAAAGCATTCAAGAAACAAAAAAACAAAATTTCACAATAAAGCTCTTTATTACATCACAAAATAAATATCAATAATATGGAATGAATTACCATGCTTTTATCAACTTTTATAAAGCTCTTTATTACATCACAAAATAAATATCAATAATATGGAATGTTACCATGCTTTTATCAACTTTTATTATACAATATTACTCTAAGGTTGATTCTTTTTGCAGATTACTTCAACAAAATAATTATAATGAATATGTGTTTGCAATTTATAATTGTTACTTCTTATGATAAACTTAGTACTAACAAAGTTTTATAGCAAATATGTTATAATATATGTACAATATTCTTCATAAAAAATTGCATAAAATATTACAACATTATCCGTGCATCGCACGGGCAACTTACTAGTTATAAATAAAGAGTGTCAAATACTAGAATAGCTTGGAATTTAAAATAGCTCATGTACGAATGAGGACATTCTTTTGTTTAATTGTTCTTGTACCAATTGAACCATTATTACATGTCTCTAATTCTTAGTTTTTAAATACAATCTTTATTCACCTAAAAAAAAAAAGCTCAGATTCCATAATAATCCATTAATATAAAAATATTTACTTGTCTTCCAAAGTTGAATGGTCCAAGACTGAAAGTACATTATGGACCAGGGAATCCATTAAAAATACACTCTTTATTCTTCCAAAGACTGAAAATTAAAAGTTAAGTACAGGCATTCACAAAAGGTAGGTAGCAATGAAGCATATCCACTGCCTGTGCACTTGGGGTAAGCCCGTTTTTAATTGTGGCCGTAATTTGGGACTGCGTTTCTCAGAGAAAGCCCATTCTTTATATGACTGAAGTTATGGTGTAGAGCCCAATATTAAAGACTAGCACCCCAAGGTGCAACCTATTAATTATTTAGTTGACATTGATAATTAACCAATATATCTACTTGTTCCCTTTCCATAATGTAATCTCTGCTTACTTTGCAATAATCGGGATAATTTTCTAACATTGTTGTCTTGAATGTTGTCTCTATGGGTCTCTCTCATTTTTGCAAATTGCTTTTTGATGACTCAGACGATGATGAGATAATTAGGCGAGTTTTTAAGGGTTTAACATCACAACGTAAACGTCATCAGTATATCGAACGTGATCGTTTGGCAGGCCATAAAAGACTTTATCTCAACTACTTTGCCGACACACCAGTATATCTTCCTAATTTATTTCGAAGGCGATTTTGGATGAGTCGGTTTCTTTTTCTCCATATTCAATCCAAGGTAGAAACTTATGAACCTTACTTTATCCAAAAAGAGAAAATGCTCAAAGACTAGGTTTATCTTCTCTTCAAAAGATGACAACTACACTTAGGACACTTGCGTATAGAGTGGCAGCTGATTTTATGCAAGAGTATGTATGGATTGGAGAATCCACTGCAATAGAAAGTCTGAAAAAATTTGTTAAAGCGGTGGTTGCTAATTTCTCTAAGGAATACTTGAGGTCCCCAAACAACGAAGACATTGCTAAACTTTTAGCCAATGGGGAAAAACGTGGATTTCCAGGGATACTAGGGAGCATTGATTGCATGCATTGGAAATGGAAAAATTGTCCGACTGCATGGAAAGGTCAGTACTCTGGTCATATTCGTGAGCCAACCATTGTTTTGGAAGCAATGGCATCATTTGATCTTTGAATATAACATGCATTTTTTAGGTTACCTAGGTCAAATAATGACATTAATGTATTAGAACGGTCTCTTATATTTTTTGAGCTCGAACAAGAACGTGCTCCTGCAGTTAATTACTCAATCAATGGTCATGAGTATACAATGGGATACTACCTTACCGATGGCATATATCCGAAATGGTCAACATTTGTTAAAACAATTCCATCTCCACGAGGACAAAAAAACAAGTTGTTAGAAATTTAGATCTCTGTAAACTAAATTGTTTAACCTAATTAATTAACCAAGTGATTAACTTAGGTTTATTATTCAGATCTAGGTTAAAACAATAACAATCATATCATGCAAAGCAGCGGAAATATAAAAAACACAATCATATGATGACCCAGGAAAACCAAACCGGTAAAAAGCCTAGGGAGGATTTAACCTAGCTATCCTCAAAGTAAAACAGCAAATCCATTAAGAAAGAATTGAATTTTGTACAATAGCGACTTAGACCACTAATATCCTATTGCTACCTCGAGTAGAAAACTTACTACCACGACCACATGATAGCTCCGAGTCCACGGACTACTTCTTTCCTTAGCCTTTGCAAAATACAAACACCCACGCTTGTGACTTTGAGATCCCACTCAAAGGTTTAGCAACACAAACTCTCCTGTTTGTGACTCCAAGACCACCCTTGAAGGTTTAGATCATCAGCACCTTTGATGACAAAAGAAGGTGGCAACTTCATCAATATCGGATCTTGAGATTCTTCAAGGAACAACACCGGTAGAAGTTATAAGAGAGATTTTAGGAATAAAACCCTAAATACAAAAGAGGCACACTCTTCTCTCTCTGAAAAGCCTTGTAAAAAACGTGTTTAGAGTTTCTTTTATATAGTGGGAGAAGTAGACTTGAAACCCTAATCCTTAATGGGCTAGAATTGCTGTTTGGGCCAACTTAAAATTCTGCAGATACGATTCTCGATCGGTCGAACCAGGCAATTTCTGAATTCTTCTTTCTGCAGCTTACTTGTTCTTGAATCTTGACTTGAATCACCTTGAGCATTGTCTAATAAAACCTATAGACTCTAAGATCTATATCTAGACAAGTTTTGTGTTCACGATTTGTCAATCGTTCTAAACTTTTAGAACCTAACAATCTCCCCCTTTGGCAATTCGTGACAAAACTTACATACAATATGAAATGCTCAAATACAAGAACAACCCAATACAATAAAATGCCTGATTACATCACAAATCCCAATCTAAGACTCCTAACCTAGAAGTTGCAAGAAGAGGTAGAAGGTCTTGATCAGAATGCACCTGTCTTTCCTGAAACACTCAACAAACACATCACCGCATGTGTGGAAAGAAAGACATATAAACAATAATATGAAATAGAAATATAAAAACAAAAATAAATTCTAACTCTCTACCTAAGTTAGATACATCAAAATGTTTTTATATTCTCCCCCTAAACAAGACAAACAGGATTCTCACATTTCATCTATTTCTCCTCCTTTTTGTCACGTATTGACAAAGACAACTCAAACAAAGAGTAGAGTAACAGTAAACATGAGAAAAAAAACAAGAGAACATAAAACAGTTTAGTTTTATAGAAAAAAGAAAGAACTCCCCCTATGAAGAGCAACAACTCCCCCTATGAACAACAAAGGTTAAAAAACAAGCTTCTCCCCCTATAAAAATAGGAAAAACAAAACAAGTTTTGGGAAAAACAGTTTTGGGGAAAAATTTAGGAGGTGGGGAAAATACAAACAAAAAAAAAAATGAGTTGAAGATACACATGAAGAAAAATATTCTCTCTTTCAATAAATGTAAACTTGACACTATGTGACCTATAAATAGTTGCATGAGTAGAGAAAATATTTGCACATTGATTATCCATCATATCTTAAGAAAAATATTTTCTGCAATTCACATATAAAAAATAGCATATACTAAAAGGTACAAAGGACTCAAAAATTAATTAATCAATTCTTAAATCAAGTTGAGTACTCAATTTAGCAAAGTGTATGCATGTTATGTGTGAAAACAATGAGAGATATGACTGCAAAACTGCAAGATGGATATAAAAAAAATAATGCAACTCATGTGAATCCTAAACATAAATGATGCATGAAAAAAAAATTGGTCAAAAACTTAGAAACTGAAAATTTTTCAGTTTCGATCAGTCGAGCATCGATCGAATACCAATCGAGCCAGGCAGAATCAAACCAAAAATTTTAATTGCAATTTCGATCGGTCGAGAAACAGCTTCGATCGGTCGAAATTCTGGAAAACTCAAATTTTTGAAAAATAGAACAATTTAATGCAGTAACTCCTCAAAGCATAGTATTTCATGAATGAAATGCATGAGTATGGGATTAAAAGTTTTTCAAAAACACATGAATTCAACCCAGATATTTCAAAAACAAGTTTATCAACCAATTTGTCCTCAAAACTCAAATTTTTCATCAAAATCAAGGAACATATAATCTTGGATGGCCACAACAAAATCACACATAATAACATGTACAAAGTTTAACAAAGAGTAACTTGTGTAGTGTGTACAACTAGCAAAAACTTGAGAGACATGTGAGGTGATATGTGAATAGTAATCAATTACAAAGTCTACAAAATTCATCACATAGAATTTGAAAGAGATTATCACCTAAAGAGTTTCATCATATAACTCTCACATCTCCTAGATTAAAAGCTTGCAATCATGTAAGTTTCTTAATTTGTCTCATAATGTACACACCAATTTTAATTAATTTGAATTCATTATAGTCCAATAATGTACACACCAAATTTAGCATTTAAACCGAGACTACACCTTATGTTCTTTTTGTGCATGTGCTACACTATTTCGAGCACAAAATCTTACGATATGCACTAAGGTGTTCATGATTGGCTAGTAAACAGTGGTGAGATGGTTATTTATGTCTTTCTCAAAAAGTTCAAGTCCGACAATCAAAGACATATGACTTCAAGATCAAGATCATGTGATCAACAACTATAACATTTTCCCACACAACATGCACTACAAAACTCAAACTAGTAACGTGGAATAAAGAAGCTCATCCAAGCTAAACAAGGTACATAAACATATTATGTAAAGATAATATGGCCAACCTTGATTATAAATCCAAGATATATAATACAAAACACAAAAAAATCTTTTTGGTTTTAAAAAAATTTATGACCAAAACTAAAAGCACACATTATGCTAAAAGATTAAAAATTCAAATGCAATGCATGACAGTGTTTAACTAAGCTATAGAGGGTACACAAACAAGAAATATCAATTTCTTAATTAACCCTTGAGTACAGGTACAAACTACTACATACTCACATAAAATTAAAAAAATAGTTTAGCACTTATAGAACACACACATATATATATATATATATATATATATTTTTTTTTTTTTATGTTTTTCCACAATATCAAGCATGTTCTAAATCAAGAGAGATATCATAACTCATGTAATCCTCAAGAAAAATTAAAACAAGACACAAAATAAAATATTTTTGTCTTTTGAAATTTTTCAATGTTTTTGGATTTTTTTTTAAATAAAAATAACCTAAAAAACAAAACAATCAAAAACACAAACAAAACATGTCCACAAATAATTGAAAGAATTAAATTAAGGACAAGTCAGCAACACTCACTTTAGAGAAACTTTTCTCACCTATATAGCACGAGTTTTCGGCTTTATAGGTGAAAATCCATGAGACGCAGAGTGTATTTGAGGGATTGCACCAATTTTCTGAGAAAGACTGAAATCCTGCAATTTCCTTTCACAAGCCAACAAGCTTAAATTTTTCAAAAGCATATGAAACAATTTATTTGGACTTATGGCAGGAAAAATATCATCACATATCCTAGATTGAAATACAGAATGTTTAAATTTTAATTTATGACAATTAGGACGAATGTGACCGGGAACATCACAAAAGTGACAAACAAGAACAAATTTAAGAACATCAGTATTCCTACCAGCAAATCTAGTCTCAGATTTTGGTTTTTGCCTCAACAAAGAACAATTTGGTCTAATATGACCAACAATACCACAAAGGTGACAAGTAGGCACAAAAACAGATTTCTTATACTCTCTAACAGTAAGTTTAGACTTAAGTGTAGAAACTTCAGCGTCTACATCATAACTTTTACCTTTGTCTAACCTAGTAAAATAAGCATTTTCTTTATTATTCCTCTTGAAAGGAGGGATATAAACTTTTTCAGTTTTAGGCTTAAGAGAAACAGAAACACTTTTGTTATCAACAACAGTCTTGGTACTAGTCAAATTTTCAATTTTAGCTTTAGATTCAACTAACTCTTGTTCCAAGCTTTTCATCTTTTCATCTTGAAAGGAAATTTGATTTCTCAAAAATTCATTCTTTTTATTAGATTCATCTAATCTAACAATTAATTCCTCTTTTTCACGATTAGCTAATTTTAACTCTTCCTTGAATTTCTTAGCAATTGTCATAGTTTTCAACAATTCCTTACGAAGAGTTTCACAGGCATCAAAAAGATCAACAGAAACAACAGTGTTCTTTTTATTCAAATCATCACAATCAAAAACAATAAGACACTTAAAATTATCCATGATAACAGGGATCAAGGATCAGCTCTTAGATCAAAAGATCTAATACAAAAGAGTTACTCACTTTAATACCACTTGTTAGAAATTTAGATCCCTGTAAACTAAATTGTTTAACCTAAGTAATTAACCAAGTGATTAACTTAGGTTTATTATTCAGATCTAGGTTAAAACAATAACAATCATATCATGCAAAGTAGCGGAAATATAAAGAACACAATGATATGATGACCCAGGAAAACCAAACCGGTAAAAAACCTAGGGAGGATTTAACCTAGCTATTCTCAAAGTAAAACAGCAAATCCACTAAGAAAGAATTGAAGTTTGTACAATAGTACCACTAACATCCTATTACTATCTCGAGTAGAAAACTTACTACCACGACCACATGATAGCTTCGAGTCCACGGACTACTTCTTTCCTTAGCCTTTGCAAAACACAAACACCCACGCTTGTAACTTTGAGATCCTACTCAAAGGTTTAGCAACACAAACTCTCCTGTTTGTGACTCTAAGATCACCTTTGAAGATTTAGATCATCAGCACCTTTGATGACAAAAGAAGGCGTTAACTTCAACAATACCGGATCTTGAGATTCTTCAAGGAACAACACCGGTAGAAGTTATAAGAGAGATTTTAGGAACAAAACCCTAAATATAAAAGAGGAACACTCTTCTCTCTCTGAAAAGCCTTGTAAAAAACGTGCTTAGAGTTTCCTTTATATAGTGGGAGAAGTATACTTGAAACCCTAATCTTTAATGGGCTAGAACTGCTGTTTGGGCCAACTTAAAATTCTGCAAATACGATTCTCGATCGGTCGAACCAGGCAATTTCTGAATTCTTCTTTCTGCAGCTTACTTGTTCTCGAATCTTGACTTAAATCACCTTGAGCATTGTCTAATAAAACCTATAGACTCTAAGATCTATATCTAGACAAGTTTGTATTCACGATTTGCCAATCGTTCTAAACTTTTATAACCTAACAAAAATTATTTGCAAAAGCCCAAGAGGCAAATAGAAAGGATGTAGAGCGTGCATTTGGAGTGCTTCAAGCAAGATTCGCAATTATGCGTGGACCTGCAAGATTTTTCTATAGTGAAATGCTCCAAGACATCATGAAAGCGTGTGTAATTCTTCATAACATGATCATTGACGATGAGCGAGATGTAAATGAAGCGATAAAATTAGATTATGAGCAAATTGATGACAATTCTACTATACAATTGTCACGTGATCACACAAATGAATTTACAGAGTTCATTGACACCCATCAACGTATTTGAGACTGTGAAATTCATTCTCAACTCCAATTAGACCTCATTGAGCATTTATGACAATTACAATGGGAGTTGTAGGAACTTTAGTGTGTGAGTTATGCATGTGGGGTTTTATGTAATTTGATATATGTACGAGTCTTCTAAAGACAACATTGATAGTTATGTATGTGGATTGTATCTATATATATATATATATATATATGTATGTATTTGGATTATAAAAGTTGGTAAGTTGAGTACATTGATATTTGGTAGGTTGCGTGTATATATATGTATGTGGATTTTTATAGTTGGCAAATTTGAGTACATTGATATTTGGTAAGTTATTTCTAAAGAAAAAAAAAAAATTGGTAGGTTGTTGAAATAGTTGGAAAGAAATTGAAAAAAAAAAATGGCAGGTAGTTGAAATAGTTGGAAAGAAATTGAAAAAAAAAAAAAAGGCAGGATGTTGAAATGATCGTTGGAATAGGTGAATTAGAAACGGTTGGAATAGTTGAATTTGGAAAAAAAACTGTTAGTTGGAAAGAAATAATAAAGAATGATTAAAAAAGAATATTTAAATAAAATGGGAAAAATATAGAGTTTTGGGATGCTGGGTATATTGTAAAATATTATGGTATAATTGAAAAAGTAGGTTTTTGGGATGGTAAAATGGGATAGGATGACATTTGCCAATGTGGTTGCTCTAAGAATTATATTTTTCCAATGAAAAATGTTATATCCACAATATTTTTCGCAATACCTTCACAAGAATCACATCAAAATCTTATGTGGAAAGTTGTTACTAGTTCTAATTTGAACCCACCACTAAAATTAATTTTTTACTCACCAATATTAGCTAATAACAATTTATTACTTAAAATTTATTGTGAAAATATTGTGGTAGCATTTCTTAATTGTCATTTTTTATTTTTATATTATTTTTCCCTTCACACCATTTGTCATCCATGTTTTTTTTTTCTCTCTCTCTCTTGGTTTTTCCTCCACCACACACGTATGCCACCCCTTTCCTCTATCTACTTTCTTTTTCTTTTTCTAGTTCATTTGGGATCATTTCTTCAGCTCTCTCTCTCTCTCTCTCTAGCTTTTTTTTTTTTTTTTTTTTTTTCACTTTTTCAATTTCTACTTGATTCTAGAACACTCTCTCCCTATCTCACACAAACAAATTCTCTCTCATACACACATAGATCACCGACAGAGAAGTGAAGATCGGTGCTACACAGATCGGTGTTCTACATTTTTTTTTTTTTTTTGGTTCTGGTTCGATTAGTTTTATTTTATTGTTTAGATTTCATTAAGCTTATGAGAAAGATTGTTTTTATGTTTCAAATCTTTCGATTGGGTTTTGTTTTTTTGTTTTGATTGTGGTATATTACCGTTGAGATAGAGAAGCACGAGAGAGCTAGTGAAGAATGAAAGAGAAAAGGAATGAGAGAGAGAATTATTTTTTTATTCAACCGGGTATTATTTCAAGGGAGACTATTGTTTAGAGGTGCTACAGTAATTGCTATAGTGTTCTCTATTTGTAGAGAATTACTGTAGTAACTCTAATCTAAAATATAGAGATAGAGAAGCTGCTTGAGTGAGTTTTTGGGGTAAACAGTAGACTTTTCTCTGCAAAAAATAGATATACAGTCTCTGCTGGAGATGCTCTTAGAGAGCTTGGGGCTCTTATCTCTGTTGATAAACACAAACACAGGATCTGAGGGATTGAGATAAGGCTAGAGATAAGAAACAAGAAAGAAAAAAAAAAAAAAAAAAAAAAGAACTTCAGCCATGAGGCAACTGATAGAGAAAGAGAAGAATGAAGGAAAGGAAGAAGGCTGGAGAAAAAGGTGTGTGATGCTTACCCATGTAAATGCATGTCATAAACACTTTCATCTTTTCTCTATTTTTTTTTTCTTTGATTCCAAAACAAAATTCTTGTTTCTTTCTTAACAGTTCGTTGGATGCGTTAATCTTCGGATTGTATCTGATTTGCGTTAAAGCTTCAAAGTAAATGGTAAGTACAGTTTTATTGTATCTTGTTTGTCTGGTCATATTTTTTATCATAAATTAACTCTTATGTTGTTTTATATATTTTGTCATTTATTTCTAAATTTTTGCACTCAAATTATTATCATTTATGTGTATTCCGTTTTTCCTCATTGCTGCATAATTTTTGGTTACTTTAAAAAAAATATTTTTGCCCTTTTTTAATTTTGCTATTCATTTTTAGCTTACTAGCATAAGATTATATGGTGCCTAAGTATATAGATGATAGTTCAACTAGGAGAAATTCCTATAAATCTATCCCAAAAAGGAAAGCCGTATTACGAGTTTATTGAAGTGCAAAGCATTATTGATGATAATGCTATTGTAGCAGATTCATTGGTCATGTTAGTCGGTAGCTCACAGCAAAGAAGTAAGTTTACGCATGTATAAAATAGTATAGTTTAAAATTAAACTAGATATATAATGATAACTAATATATGTGTAATATATAATATGAATAAAGGCGTTAAAGAACAACCAAAGAAAAAGAGATCATGAAGGCTATTCGGAATAAGCATATGGTTATGACATCAATTGGTTTTTAGTGCAAGTGGAGATTGAACCTTAGACTCTTAATATTTGAGTATTCATTTTTAGGGGATAACATTCTCTATTTTATAATGTTGAGCTTTTCTTTCTTGGGTTCGCTCTCTCCAAATCTTTGTGATTTATGTTTCTTTGAGTTGATTTGTCGAATTTTGTTGTTGCTTTTGTTATTTAAATTTTGTGTACATGATTCAAGAATAAAAATATGCCTTCCATGTTACTTATAAAATAATGCCTTGATGTCTTACTGAATCGTGAGAATAAATTATTATTCTTATTTTTTATAGTTTGTTCTTGAGAAGTTGAGTTGATTTAAAATATTGAATATGAGCATTACCAAAGAGCTCAACACCAAGCACAACAAGTTTCAATTCTTTTTACCCAAGACCATAAACTTCAGTACAATATTATGCTAAAAAATTAACTTGGATAAGTAATCTTTAAGCTTTTTGGTGGATTTTGATCCATGAGTAGTTCTGTGTTGATAGAAACTTAATTAGAGTGTTATAAAGAGCTTTGGAAAGGAAGTGATGGGGACGGGGCTCAAGAATTGGTGACTATGTTGAAGGTAACCATAGATTTGGTAATAAATCAAAATATTTTGAAACATTTAATAGTGTGATTTCTAAGCAATTCAATAATTAAATAATTATAAATAAATTTTAATTCTAACCTTTATTGCAATCTTTTTACTAGCTAGCACGTGCCTTACATGTGCACCTTATACTAGTAGATGAATTAAATATGAAGAATGAAAGCAAAGTAAAAACACTATTTAATTCCCAAAATATCTTTTAGCATGTTATACTCTGAATTACAAGCCCACCAAAGAGAATTAACTCAATAAGTGTTTGTATGACAAAAGTAATTTTTGCTAATTTATTTTACTATTTAGTTTATTTTTATTACTATTTATATGTTTTACTGCACTTCTTAATACTATTCATAAATTCTACTATACTATTTCAATTAACTTTTATTTTTATCTATAATACTTTCAACGAAAAAAAAAAAAGAATTTAGTATCTTGAGAAAATTCAGACCCAAGTCAGCGTGCAACTGGAGACGCCGCTTTTGCTGCCCGCAGAGGACCTAGAGCTAGAAATCACCAACTGTAACGTCCCAGCGTTTTGAAGAGAAAAAAAAGGGTACTGGTCAGATATTTTTGAACCACACGTGCCCAGCTATCCCATTTAACCCCCACCACTCATCTCATAAATATATCTTTTTTCCCTTTTAACTGACCATCTCTTTTCTTCCTTTCATTTTCTTTCTTTTCTCTTCACTTAAAAGCTCCACGTTCATTTCCCATACTCTCCCACCGGGTTCTACTCTAATTCACCATCTCACCATCATTTTTCCTGCATGATTACTAGAAAATCTTTAAGAATTTCTAAGCATCTTTCATCTCTTTTATTTGAGGTAAAAGTTTTTAATCTTTTTTGTGGGTTTTATATTTTGCTTGAGGTTATATTTTTATCTAAGTTTTGATAATGATATTCATGTGATTTATGAGTTTTAAAAATGATATTCATGTGCTTATATGTATGGGTTTTGTACTTAAAAAATTATTTGATGACTGGGTTTATAATTTTTTTAACGATAGTTATCTAAATTGTGAATATTTGGAGGTTTTTGCTTTTTAATGTGAAATAAATGATGAATATAATTTTTATTGATTATTTGGAGCTTATTAAAGATTTAAGTTGTTTGTCTTGGAGAATATTATATTTTCTGATATCATGGGTCCCTTGTTGATGTGATGTAAATCTTATGGAAACTACTTATCAAGTGTTGGCGTTTTGATGTTAGAGATAATAGCTTGAATAATTTATAAGAATAATTTGGAGTCTATGCCTTGTAAATTAATTGGTTGAGAAACTTTGGAAGTAAAAAATATTATTTGTGAGGTTAAATATTAGGCTTGCCTAATTAAGTACTTATTTGGCAATCCTTAAATTGTAGCTAAATACAATTTTAAGCTCTATGCTTATTGTAATAGGTTTACTTGATATTGTTTAGATTTTAGCTAATCTCTTAGAAGCTTGGAGAATTAGGCTTTTGTGGTTGCGAGGAAAGTAGCTTTTTAATAGGATTTTTGAAAAATAAACATGTTACATAAATGTTGTTTTTGGGTTAGACACACTTTTGGAAACTACTTATGGAAATTATATTTTCCTAAAAACTATTGTGTAGTAACCTTAATATATGTATAATTAATTGATTATATATGAAAATACATCATATTTGGTATTGTATTTGGGGAAATGAATGAATTTGTTGATATGGAAAAATGAGCATATTTTATTTAATCTTTGATAAGGAAATCTTGGATTTTATGGTTTATTAGAAAATTTAAAGATACTTATCTTGTCTTGTTATGTGGGAAATTGATTGAAAATCTCTTAACAAGAATGAAGTTGAAAACCTTACAAACTATGTGTTTCAAAGTAATGTAAGGTTTTTCTAAAACTACCTGGATATAAACTATGTGTTTCAAAGTAATGTAACATGTGAGCTTTATGTGGTTTTAACACCATGCCATGTGTGATTTTTCAGTGATCACCCGATTTGGTTTCTATAGTCTTTTTGACAATGGAATCAAATCTAGGTCAGTGATCTTTCACTTTAGATGACGCGTTCTTCCCTACTATCCATGGGAGGAAGAGGTTCTTTGATTGTGTGTGGATGAAGCTACTACCCACGGAGCCAAGGGATTATATGCAAGAGAGGTCTTATTTGACGCGCTCTCTCTGCTACCCATGGGGGGAGAGAAAAACCTTGAAGTTATGGGGGAGGTTGCTGTCCATGGAGCCAAGAGTTTGCATATCAGAGAGGACGATATCATGCCAGTTGTGAATGAGTAAATCCCCTGACCGATCTGTATGGTAGTGAGGTATGTTTGTGATAAATTACTGTATGTTAGATTTTATGGCTTTGAATATTATATTGTTAGTGTTCACAGATTATAATATATAGTTTCATAGTATTATTTTGAGAAATTTTGTGTTCATTATTTATCATTCTTGTCATATTATTATTGAAAATAATCTTGCAATATTTAGTTAGAAATTTCCCAAATTAAAACATGCTTTGTACTTATTCATCATCATGAAACTTGCATTTCATCCCACCCTCTAATAGTTTTTCAGATTAATTAGTTATACCTTGGATATGGAGCTTACTTTTTTGGTGATGATTAAAGTGCTATGTTAAATTTGGAGACTTTTATTGTAAATAGTTAATGACTCGATCTTGCTATGTTCAATGAGACCTTAATTAATTCTATTGGAGGTTGGTCGCTTGAGGTTTGTTAGCCTTTGGCGTGGTAGGCCTGGACTCGATGTTAAGGTTCTTATTCTTGATGAGATTATGACTTTGTATAATCCAATTGGAATTTTGTATTATATTCATGTATTATGTGGAGGCACATAATTTTTAGTTATTGTTCATAAATGTGTTATATAACTCTGACTTGTAATATGAATATTTTAATATGATGATATATTTTTTACCTGTGAAAAAAAAAAGGAGAAGAAAAATCTTCTATGGTTTGAATTATCAAAAAGAAAAAATCAACAACTACCTTTGAGATTTATTTCTTATTCTTTGGACTTTTTTGAGTTTGAGATGTGACAGCAACGATTTTTTATCTGACTGGTTTGATTAGCCTCTGAATCTTTTATATATTGCTAGATCTTTCTTTAAAAAGTCTTTTTATTTATTATTAAAGGATTGCAATCATTTAATAATAAAAAAATATATAAAAGACTTTTTGCATGATATCATTTTTGACTGATGGGTCAGCAATCATACTCGTACATGTATTAAAAACTAAATCTAATGGTTTATTTTATCGGTTTTGTTAACAGGTGCCGGCAGGCACCTGTTAATGAAACTAGCCCCGGGTCCCACTGCATAGGAAAGGTGTAAAAATTAACTTTTCAGCTTTGGTTTGTGTAGTACGTGCTCCTTGGTTTCTTTAGCAATTATAAAAAAAAAATGCCCCTTAACACACCTTTAACATATTTCCCTCCATTTCACTTTTTATTTTCCACCCAATTTTACTTTATTAATATTTTACTCTTCAACTTTTTTCACTCTACCGATATCAAGCTCATGTTCATTCACTATACCATTATCAAACCCACTTCAACCAAAAAAAAAGAAAAAAAGATGAGGAAAAGTTCAAATGTTCAATTAAAGATTAAACAATTATTTAGCCAGGTACAATAATTTTATTTTATTAAATTCATATTTTTCTAAAATATATTTGAATATGAGGTTAATCTTTTTTTTATTTGTATCATGTTTTTTTTTTTTTCATTTATCCTAAAATATGATGTGGTTTGTTTTAATCTTGTTTTAATATAGCATCATTGAATGAGAATTTAGTTATAAGTGAGACTTATCAAGTTGTTAAAAGGAATTGTTTTAACTTAAATGAATTACTTCAAGAATGAACTATTATTTTATTTTTTTTATATCATTTTTTTTTCATTTATCCTAAAATATGATGTTGAATATTGATTGTTTTAATCTTGTTTTAATGTAACAATAATGGATGCCAATTTTAGAGACACATAAAAAATATGATGTTTTAGTAGACACACGGCAGGTAAAATAGTTCATCAAACGGTTTGTTAGTTCTCACATAAACTTGATCCAACTCATTAAACAAGTAAGTCAATACTTATCATAGATTTCTTTTGTTAATATTTGTAGTCTTTATATGTCATATAAAAGTTTTTAATTTATTTTATCATTTATAATTTTAGGTTGATCTTGCCATTGAAGATATTGAGCAAACACAATCACATGATATAATGTTAGAGACATTTAGAGGTTCTTTTTTAAGAATATTGTCACCATTAGAAGACCAAGCACACAATGTTTTGACACCTTATGCTTTCAAAATTTTTCAAAAGGAGTTTGAGAGAGCAACACAATATTCAATTCATCAAGAAAACCGTATTGAATTTGTGCTACAATATTATAAAGATGAAACTAGTCAAAAGCACAAGGTCTTATGGGATGGTGAGGTTACTAATTGTAGTTGCAAACATTTTGAATTTTGGGGTATACTTTGTCGTCACATTCTTAGTGTATTCATTCACAAAGATTGTTACCATATTCCATCATTGTATCTACCGTCACGTTGGTGTTGTGAAGCCTCATTAAGTGACAAAGAATTGCTAGTGTTGGATGATGAAAATGTGGTTGATGCCAATGTTAATGGTGTGATTGAAGGAGATTGTTTTATTAATTGTCCTCCGCTATCAAAGACAAAAGGTCGTCCAAAGCAAAAACGAATGAAAGGCGGAAGAGAATTAGGAAAGCAAAAGAAGACTTGTGGGCTTTGCAAGCATGTAGGTCATAACATCTCTACGTGTCCGGAGAAAGAGACTTGTACTTCCTCAAATGGTGCAAAAAAAAGGAAAACATGTACTTCAAGTGAAATGGGATTGAATCCAATATTTTGTTTGAAATATTAGGTAGAAGCTCTTGAACTTGTATTTTTGAATTGGGATTGAATCCAATATTTTGTTTGAAATATTAGGTAGAAGCTCTTGAACTTGAATTTTTGAATTGGGATTGAATCCAATATTTTGTTATTTTTGACAATCTTATGCCATTGTTAATTGATGCTTCTCTTGTGTTTTTTATTTTTATTTTTATTTTTATTTTTTGGATGTTATATTTTCATATTGAGAATATTATGGCACTATACTTAAATTTTTGGGTTAGCTAAGTACTTTTATTGATTTTGACTAGTTGTGATCACGATATTAAATTATATTATGGTTAAATATTTTTGAAAAATGAGCAGCAAAACAAAAAATCTTTTCTTTATATTTGCTAACATAGAGAGTAGTAGAAGTGTTAACCATATATAAATTTTTTGCGTATACAACTAAAACAAATTCTATAAATTACAAATATATAAGTATCTAAACTGTAATGTAGATGTAAAAGTTTACCTATAAATTACCAGCCATAGCCAATTTAATGCTACCTATTAAATTAAGAAATAATATGTGTTATGGAACTTAAGAATTTGGATTGTAATCAAATATGAATTATATGATATACATGTGTGTGTATATATATATATATATATATATGTCTAATATTAATATAATATTAGTCTAATGGAATTTTATAACATATTGTTTTTTATAATACACAGACGTCAAGTATATTTGATTGTTACGGAACTTGTTACATCTGAGCATATAAGCACTAAGCAGTACTAGTGGTGTCATTAATGGTTTGCTTTTATATGTTTATTACTATATTTGTAGTTATAATTGTATTTTAATTTTAGATATATAAGAATTGATAAAAATTCTATATATTAGGTATGACCTATTAATCAAATAAATTATTAAATGGGTTATTTGTATTGACATTTACATAACATGTTAATTAAACGAATTAAACATGTCAGATAGGGTTAACCTGTTTAATAAATGGGTTGTATTTGGGTTGAGAATTTCTGACACATTTACTAAACAGGTCGGATTCGGGTGTTCGGGTGGATTGTGCCATTGATCGATTTGTGATGTTTTTTTGGTAGTGGAATGTTTTTTTTTTTATTGTAGTAGATATATTATTTTTTTGTGTTAAAAACTAAAATAAATCCACTGTGCTGCTGGATGTTTTGTAAAATGAATATGTAAAATAGATAAAATAACTTTTTGTAGTGCCTAATAATTAAAAAAATAGCTAAGAGCATCCACAACAGTGGAGATAAAAATTTAGCTATTTGGCAACACAAAAAGTTACTTTATCTATTTTACCTACACACATTCTGCAGTAGTGGATATATTTTAGCTTTTAACACAATAAAATAATATAAACATCACAATAAAATAAGATATCTACTACAATAAAATGCACACACAATTACAAATAATATATATATATATATATATATATTTTACTTGTAGCAATGAAGCTAAAAAAAACCTTTAGCTCTACTAATTGTATAATTAATTTTTGTGTTTTGGTGGAATTAAAATAACTATATAGCTATTTAGTTCCTCTAATACTATAACACCATGAAATATATATCTGTCATGGTCCATCAATCATTGTTTTCAATTATATTTTTTTATTAAATAAATTTTTTTTTATACCCTTACCTAACAGTACCCACCCACGTATGTCCTTTTGTTTTCTTTTCTTTTTTCTTTTTTTTTTTCTCTCTTTTTTTCTCATCCACCCATTTCTTCACAAATATCCACTTTCTTCATCTCCTTTTATCTGCTTTCCTCCACGCCTTTCTCTTCTTTCTTCTTCTACACTTTTCTCCATTTTCCTTCACGCACACACGTCTTCAAAGAACCCACTCTCTCTTTTTTCTCATCCGCTCTCTCAAATTTCCTTCACATCTTCAAAGAACCCACTATCTCAAATTTCTCATCCAACCTCTTACCTGCCAATTGAAAAGCAGTTGGAGTTATTTTTTCTAAATTTCACCCAAGACCAACTTCTCTCTCACTCTATAGCCCCAAAACCAAATTGGAACTGAAGTTACATGGATGCATCGGATGGAGTTTCTTGTTCATACCCAGATATTGCTATGAATTTCTCTATATGCTTTTCTGCGTATTTTGTGGTTATTTAGTGGGGGATAAATTTGAGAGTTCATGATAAGGCTGAGGGTAATTTAGATTTTTAGAGATAAAATACACGCTTTCTCAGTTTTGGATTCAAGGGCATTTTGGTCAGGATGCAAAATAATTTGTCTTTTACCAATTACATTGACACACGCCTAATACAGCTTCAGTTTTTCCATGTTCCTAAAAAAAATATAAATATTTTATTTAAATTTTAATCATGTTAACGGGTGCTTTACAGCACCCGTTAACAGGACCCTTCTCAATAAGACTGCTACTCAATGCAGTGACTTCAACAGCTTTGCCGGCTTTTTCTCAATTGAGTGAAGTGTCAATGAAACGTGTTTCAGAGTTATTCAGAACTTCTGAGAAGAGAGCAAAACCATCAACATCTTCACCTCTTCCTGAGGGATTATGCCATCAATTTTCACTGGCTGAGATGAAGTTTGCTACCAATAACTTCGATGCTAATTTAGTAGTTGGTGAGGGGGATTTTGGCACACTATATAAAGGCATTTTTAACGACTGTAACGGTACCAGAATCGTTGCAATAAAGTGCTTGAAATTGGAGGACTTAAGGACCGAGGTGGTGTTGCTTTGCCAGCTACACCACCCTAACCTCGTCCCTCCCATTGGATATTGTATTGATGAAAGCATGAATATCGTAGTCTACGAGTTCATGGTCAATGGAGACCTCTCCAGAAAACTCCTCCGCGATGACCATGATCGCCTCTCGTGGAAACAAAGACTAAAGATTTGCGTTGGAGTAGCGCGTGCACTGCACTACCTTCACACTGGGGTCAAGCAAACTATTATCCACGGTGACGTGAAGCCGGACAACATTCTGTTGGACAAGAATTGGGAGGCCAAGTTGTCAGATTTCAGGTTGTCCAACATGCTTCCCCCGGGTTTCAAATTCGTGGAAATCAAACGGGATTCAAAAACTACTCTGAGATACCTGGATCCCGAATGTTTCATTACATATAGGCTGACCGAAAAAACCGACGTTTACTCTTTTGGTGTGGTACTGTTGGAAGTACTCTGTGGGAGAGAAGCAATGGACTTCAAATTGATGGAAAAACGACAGGGTCTGGTTAAGTGGGCCCAAAAATGCAGGCGAGAAGGGACCTTGAATGAGATAATTGATCCGTATCTGATGGGGAAGATAGATCCAGAGTGTTTCAAAATTTACGTCGACATTGCCATTTCTTGTGTGCGAAATAAGGGAGAGGCTCGTCCCACCATGGGTGAAGTGGAGTTAATCCTTGAACATGCACTTGAACTACAACAGAGTGCAGATGCTGCAATGAAGGATGCAGATCCTACTGGTGATGTCTGTATCTATCCCGTTGATGAATATACCTGTAATGGTTCTTCAGGAGACGCTTCTCCCCCATCTTATTTTCGTAATTAATAGATTTATACGATAAATAATAGATCATATTTATATTGTTTTTGATTTGGTAATGTTTCTATTTCGTTGAAGCCTCTAGTTCTTCGCTGCCTGAGCTTGAGGAATTTATTTCGGATTCAGATAGCTTGAGGTAATATTTTTTGAACACCGCCACACCAAACGACCAATGATTAATCACAAACAATTAAATATTCTTGAAGAATGTTTATCGAAATTGCATTCCCATAAGCTAAGCAGGTTCTGCATTTAATATATATTTTTTCATTTGCCCATGTGTTGGGTAGTAGATTAGTTTGAGAATATTGTGAGGTGAGTTGTTGTTGTCCCTAAATTGTTGTTAATTAGTAAATCATGTTAGATTCATCTTTAGGTAAATTTATAGTAAAAGTGTTTCAGAATCCCAAGAGATTGGTGACAACTCCTTGTGATTTGGTTGAGGTCAGTGTCATCTATATCTAAATTTATAGTAAAAGTGTTTCAGAACCTGCATTGCACTTCAAGATGTATTCTCTTTTATGTCAATTTAAATGGTAAGAAATGGCAAAATCTAGTTGTTGCCATCTTTTTTCCTTCAGTACAGGCGATCTCAATTGCAGCAGAATCAAAACAGGAGGAGGAGAAAGCTATGAGAGTCAATCCAGATAATGTCCCATTCGATGACAATGAAGAAGAGGAAGAAGAGGCAGGGGAAACATGCAGCTCCCTCACATGCCATTGGCAAGTGGAGCCAGAACTATCTCAAGGATGCAGGGTTTTCCCCATGTTATGATAGGTGCTGATGGGTTATCTTATGGACCTGCTACACCTAATGGGTTTCCTATGCTAGATCTTGGCAGGGTCAAGAGATGCTGAGTCCAGGTGGTGGACCAGATGATGACTCACAATATCAAAATGGTGCTGGTAATAACTTCAGAAATTATGAAAGCAAAAGTCAGGAAGATTGCCAAGGTACCACTGTCTTGGATCAGTGACAGATGCCACCAGCTGAGCGGCAAATGAGCGACAGTGCTAACTGGGGAAACTGCTTCCTCATGCTTACCTGCTTTCTTTTCAACATTATCAAACTACAATCCTTTCACTGGTTCTGTTTGTAGTTTTTGATAAATTCTGGGTGATGTTTTTTAATTTTTTGAAAATTAGTTGAAAATGTTTAAATATGTTGCTAGGATGTGTTATATTTATGTAACAAATCAGGGGAAGGGCAATTGAACAGATACTCTTGATCTTGACTAACGTACTTGTAAAGGAATCTATACAACATTGTCTTATGTAGGCTGCTGTGTTGATTTACAAATTCTTTACTCTTATTGATGGTTAACATATAAATGGCCTCTGTATTTTATTTATTTCACAAGCAAAAGGTTTATAAGGGAGTTTGTGTAAAACAAGACTGTCCATTGAGGACCATAAGAAACAAGACAATCAGTATCAAGGATTACTATCGTTTCATTGAAAAGGAACAATACTGCTGATGGACATGCATGATACATTCCATTTCTTTAGAAAGTACGGTATGTGGTTCATTAAGAAGGTTTTTTTTTTTTTGGATAATCTACAATGGAATTAAACAAAGGAAACGAAACAAGGGGGATAATCTTCCTTACAGACTGACTCGATAGCACTTGGAAGATTACCCTTATTAAAATCAACAGACAAACATGAATTTAAAGCAAACTTAGCGGCTGCGTGAGCAGCAGAATTACAACCCAAACAAAAGAAGAACTCGAAAAGGACCTAGCGAGACTCTTAACATCACTGATGATAGAACATATAGCCCAGTCAGGGGTGATATTAGAAGATAGAGCATGCTTTAGCATCCCCTTCAAAGATAACACAGTCCCAATGCTCTTTGTCTGCAAGCTCTACTGCCCAGAGAATGGCAGATGCTTCGGCCTGAATGTGTTGTTCCCCTTGCAATAGGCATTGAGTTATTGAGTGAGGAGAACTTAGAGTAATGCATAGGCTTGTGTAGAATTAAAATATAGAATGATGCATTGCATTATGGATAGGGGAAGGTGCAGTTGAGTTCTACCCACGCCTCCACCCTTTGCTTGGCAGGGGGAGGAATTCAGCGGAGAGAATTATCTAGATCAGACTACTTAGTGGAAGCTGAATTACGCATAGTTGAATTTTAGTGTTAGAATGGTTCATTGGGATTGATATAATTGCCTTGTAATATTAGGAAATGGTATAGCATGTATGGCATGATAACAGTAGCAACTTCTTCGATAATCTAAGGGGATAAAAAAGAAAATCAAATGACATTAATGATCATGTGGAATATGGACCCAATGGGACTATTAGTATCTGCATAGGGAACTTCTATTGGCAATGCTTGGGAAATCTATGAGAGGTTATTAGGATACTTAGGAATATAATATCAAATTTCGTATCCTTAAACTTCTGTTATTTGTTGCCAATGAGCTATAGCTCAACTGATACTTTCCTCCTCCCGTAACAATGAAATGGATGGTGAGGTTGTGAGTTCAAAATCCATTGGATGTGTGTGTGTAACTTCACAATAAAAAAAAAAATGCTGCTATTTTTTTTATTATTTAATTTTACATGAAATTCTAACATATTATTGTCTTTAGATCTTCATGAGTATAGTATCTATCAGTAGATTTTGTTTTTTCTTTGATGTCTTAGATGCATTTCGGGAGATTTATTGGTTCTGTAGCAAGGTAATCAGTTTGTTGACTTTGTAAAATAAAACATTTGGTAGAGTTAGTTATTGGCAGTAAGATCTCAATAGAGCAATCAATCTGTTTTCCAAGCCAGCAAGTGACTAAAACCTTTTTGTGAGGAAGTGGATGCAGACGGCACAAGAATCTGCATTGCACTTCAAGATGTACTCTCTTGTATGTCATTTTAAATGGTAAGAAATGGCAGAATCTAATTGTTGCCGTCTTTGTTCCTTTGGTATAGGCGATCTCAATTGCAGCAAGATCAAAGCAGGAGGAGCAGAGCTATGGGAGTCAATCCAGATAATGTTCCATTCGATGACAATGAAGAAGAGGAAGAACAGGCAAGGGAATCATGCAGCCCCCTCACATGCCAGCACATGGAGCCAGACCTATCTCAGGGATGCAGGGTTTTCCCATTGTTATGATAGGTGTTGCTGGGTTATCTTATGGACCTGCTACACCTGATGGGTTTCCTTTGCTAGATCTTGGTAGGGTCAAGAGATGCTGAGTCCAGGTGGTGGGCCAGATGATGACTCACAATATCAGCATGGATTTGAGGTTCACCATGATGATCAAAATGGTGCTTGTAATAACTTCAGAAATGATGAAAGAAAAAGTCAGAAAGATTGCCAAGGTACCACTATCTCGGATCAGTGACAGATGCCACCAGCTGAGCGGCAAATGAGTGACAGTGCTAACTGGAGAAATTGCTTCCTCATGCTTACCTGCTTTCTCTTCAACATGATCAAACTACAATTCTTTCACCAGTTTTGTTTTTTTGTTTTTGATAAATTCTGGCTAATATTTTTTTAATTTTTTGAAAATTAGTTGAAAATGTTTAAATATGTTGCTAGGATGTGACATATTTATGTAACAAATCGGGGAAGGGCGATTGAACAGATATGTAAGAGTAAACTCTAGATCTAGACTAACGTGCTTGTAAAGGAATCTATACAACATTGTCTTGAGTAAGCTGCTGTGTTGGTTTACAAATTCTTGACTATTATTGATGGATAACATATAAATGGCCTTGGTATTTCATTTTATTTATTTCACAAGCAAAAGGTTTATAAGGGAGTTTGTGTAAAACGAGACTGTCCACCGAGGACCATAAGAAATTAAGAACCTTGAAATTAGACATCTTTGGAGTTCAGTCAAACTCACAATGCAGCCCTTTCTTAGAAGGAAGTATACCCTATTACGGGTGTATACTGGATTTTTTTTTTTTTTTCCAAAATAATACCAATTTTCAAATTATTTCGTTAGTTAACAACATTTCCAAATTATTTAGAAAACTAACATCTCGAGTCTGAAAGAGTCGAGTTCACTGAAACAAATCGAGTATGATAGAGTCGAGTTCCATAGAACTCAAGTCTTGGAGACGCGATTTGTATGGAAATCGAGTCCTTAAAACTTGAGTTCCTTAAAGCAAATCCACAACAAGAACACAGAAACCCATCAACTCCAAGCAACAAAAAACGCAGCAGCAATGCAACCTAGAAAATGCAGCAATGCCCACAACAAGAACGCAGCAACGCAACCCACAAAAACGCAACAACACACCAGCAACGGTTTGGTTTTGAGTATTTTTTGAATTTTGATTTGAGTAGAAAGAAAATCATTCTCTCTCTCTCTCTCTCTCTCTCTCTCTCTCTCTAAACCAGATTTGCAAAAACAGAGCCTTTCAGTTTTGAGTATTTTTTGAATTTTTTATTTGGGTCTTTAAGTTTTTGGGTATTTTTTGAATTTTTGATTTGGGTCTTAAGAAAGAAAAAAGAAGGAAGAACAGAAAGAACTGGAAGGGAAAAGAGCCGCAAGAACTGGAACTCAAGTCCTTAAAACTCGAGTTCCACATAGAAATCGAGTTTAATAGACTCGATTTGCTACAGTGAACTCGAGTTTTTCAGACTTGAGATGTTAGTTTTTTAAATAGTTTGGAAACGTTGCTAACTAATAAAATTGTTTGAGAAATTATATTATTTTGAAAAAAAATCTGTATACTTTCTCCCACTCGCAGCTATGTGGGCCCCACAACTGGTAGGTCCCACTAGCTGTGAGTGTGAGGAAATAAGGGCAAATGGAATCCTATGCCTAAAAGAATGGGAAATGCTTTTATTTTGTTTCTTAAGTTATGTAGAAATTTTTAGGCTATGTTTTTGTTCTTTACTCCTACGAGGTAGTTTCCAATGTTTGACACGATATATATTCTATTTGGAAACAGTTTATTTAACTTCTTATTAAAAATTTACTAAAAATGAAAAATTAGCTTATAAGCTAATCTCAAACACACCTTCATGAGTACATATTAATATGTTTATGAAACTCAGGATCTTCTGATTTTATCATCAAAAAAATCTTAAAGGCTCGATATGCTACTTAACAAACTAGCCAAAATGATGTGAAAGAGCAAAAAAATCCAAAATCTTATTATGCAACAAACACACTCAAGTCCTTCCATTGACCGACTCTTATGGCCTGTTTGGAAGTTTAGAGAGGGAGGAGAGTAGAGTAGAGTAGAGTAGAGATTAGAAGAGAGGAGAGTAGTGGGGAGGAGAGTAGAGGGGAGTGGTTATCCTCCACTTTGTTTGGATGTTTTTAAAATTAGTAAGAAGGAATGGAGTAATTAGCCATTCTTCTTATTTGGATGTTTTAAAAATTAGGATGGAAAGGAGAGAAAATGATTTAAATAGACAAATTTACCCTTCTTTGAAAATGGACTTACAACATTGATCTATGATTAATTTGTTAGATTAAATAATTATAACTATAGCATGCAATATTTTTTTTTTTGATAATTTTTTTTATGCGAATTAAATAATCAACATTGGTCTATGATTAATTTTTTTTATTGCTTTTTTATTATACTAAAAAAACCATCCTTAATTAATAATAATTAAAAAAATGTTTAGTTTATTTGTCTACTGAAAAAACCAACAAAATATTGAATTTTGAGTATTTCTTTGATTTATTATTATTATTATCATTGTCAAGAAAAACACGTCGGTAATTAGTTCGGTATTTTGTTTTTGAGAAAATTTCTTATTTTAACAACATTTCACGAAAATATCAGTGGTGAATTAAAATTAAAATTTAGTAATAATTTATTTACTACTTAAAATGTGACGCAATACTTGTCTTCTTTTATTTTTATATATATTTTCTTTTTGAGGAATCAAATTAGTTTGCTCTTTGGTGCTTTATGAAAAACAAAAACGAAAAGAAATAAGAAAAAAGAAAAATAAAAACAAGCACGACGTAAAAGGAATATTCCTTTTACGTCACCCCATTTGATCTGGCTATACGGATAGATCCGTATAGCTAGATCATTGACAAAATCTTCTAAATCAATTGCAGTACCTCAATCAGCTTTCAGGATCCAAGCCTCCATGCAAAATAGATACAGGGATCGCTAGTCTTCCACACAACATCCTATTTAAGATTCAAATCTTGATATTTCTACAAACTCCCTTTTCTATACCAAATATCCTCCCTTATTGATTGAGATATATCTTCCTCTGTCAAGAGTCTTCCATTGTGAAAATGATCCTATCAACCATGCATGTAGCACGTAATGCCATGTTCTTCGAATAAATGTTCTTGATTCTTGATGGGGATAAAACCTCTGACTGGACGCCGGCAACCTGGGAGGGTGACGGTTCGACCTGCGATGATGGACTCTGGACCCCGACGACACGACCTTCATGAATGGTGACGGGGTAAACTGGACGGACGTGGGGGGCACCCCAGCCTATCTTGCCGCGTACGCTTCCCCCAAAAAATGAGTCTTGTTGAGTACGCTACTATCTGGACAGGTGTCTCGTGCAGCATGGCCGCTCCCAAAAAGGATAGCTTGTCCAGCACACTTGGTGGCCCAAAAAGTATCTTACGTTCCAAGCTACTCAGGGGCAATTCCGGCAAAAGTGGTATCTTCTCCAGCACGCCTTGGCCAAGTGCTCTTGCTACTACTATAAATACTTCCACACCCTCCAAAATCGAGGTACGCATATTACTACCCCGACTCTGGCACTCTAGAGTTGTGAGCAAATACTAACTTAACCGTCGGAGGGTAGTCGGCCGGTACTACACCGGTACCACCCTTTGAGGTTCATTCTTTCTGTGCAGGATTGCCCGAAGTACGTCAAGACCTCACAGCTCACTGAGCCATTTCCTGGCATCATCAGTTGGCGCCGTCTGTGGGAAACGCACACGTAGACTGTGTTTCGTGCTTTCCGGACAAAGAGTTGCATGGTTCTCACACGTTCAAGGGCAACAACCATGAACGATCAAGGAAATGAACAACGCACCACGGCACTCGAAAGGCAAGTCCAGACTCTGGCTGCCGCGGTGGAACGCCTAACTAAGCGCAACAATGACTTGGAAGAACAGTTACAACGGAGGAACGCAACGCTGGACAACCAAGGGGAGAACCAAGAGGAGAGTAGTGCCGAGGACAGGAACTGTGGAGGCCCTGAGGGAAGCAATGCCTTAAGCCGACCCGAAGGACAGGAGACGAACCGTCGGTCGGTCGAGGGCAATATCCCGTCCCATATTGCCGCAGAGATGCAAGTGATGAAGGAGCGCATGGACTTCATGATGAACGCCCTCAAAGGGCGAGTATCCAGCGACCTCGACGACCTCGTCCACCGCACGGATTCCCCGTTCACAACACCCGTCATCTTGTTCCCTACGCCTCCGAAATTCCGCATGCCCAGGTGGAAAGCTACGATGGGTCCAAGGATCCGCTGGACCACTTGGAGTCCTTTGAGACATTGATGCACCTGCACGGCGCACCGGACAAAATCATGTGCCGGGCCTTCCCAACAACGCTAAAAGGTCCCGCCAGGACCTGGTTCGGCAGATTGACGCCCGGCTCTATCGGCACCTTTAGAGAGCTGAGCGCTCAGTTTGCCTCGCAATTCATCGGAGGACACAGGCACAAAAGGTCCACCGCGTGCCTGATGAACATTAAACAGCGGGAGGATGAGACGCTGAGATCCTATATAGCCCGTTTCAACAGAGAGGCGCTGTCGATTGATGGAGCAGACGATAGAATACAAGTCGCCGCATTCACAAATGGTCTGCGGAAGGGTAAATTCTTGTTCTCTTTGTACAAAAATGATCCGAAGACAATGTCGGATGTGTTTTACAGGGCAACAAAGTACATGAATGCCGAAGATGCATTACTGGCCAGGGATGAGAAGCCTCCCAGGAAGAGGGAGAGACAGGAAGACACACGACAAGATAAGGGGTGAAAGGCGCCTCGGACTGGAGAAGGCCGGGACACTAGACGACTGAAGCCCCCCACCAGGAAGTTCACAAACTACACCCCATTGACGGCTCCGGTTGACCAAGTCCTGATGCAGATCAAAGATGACGGGTCCTTGACGTTTCCGGGAAAGATGAAAGGGAACCCGGACAAACGTTCCAAGGACAAATACTGCCGCTTCCATCGAGACCACGGGCACGATACTGCCGACTGCTACGATTTGAAGCAGCAGATTGAAGCCCTGATTAGACAAGGGAAGCTGTAGAGGTTTGTCAGCAGAGAAAAGGCAGAAGCACCTCGACAGGAACAGGTCCCCCACTGGGACAACGAACGCCCCAGACCGCCTATAGGGGACATAAGGATGATTGTGGGTGGTACATCGGCCGCCGGTTCAACAAAGAAGGCTCTGAAGTCCCACCTCAGGACAGGTCAGAATGTTCAGGCTGCGAGCTCCGTCCAGAAGAAGCCCAAATCAACAGCCCCACTATGGAATTCACAGAAGAGGATGCCCAACACCTCCATCATCCGCACGACAATGCCCTTGTCGTCAACATCCGAATAGGAGATTATAACACATACCGGGTCCTAATCGACAACGGAAGCTCCGCGGATATCCTCTACTATCCCGCGTTCCAGCAGATGCGGATCGACAAAGAACGCCTGGTCCTTACCAAGGCACCGCTCACAGGTTTCGGGGGGACAAGAGTATACCCCCTTGGCTCGATCACACTGCCCGTCACAGTCGGGGAGTATCCTCGGCAAGTCACTAAGGACGTCACCTTCTTAGTCGTTGATTGCTCCTCAGCATACAACGCAATCATAGGACGGCCTACCCTCAACACCTGGAAGGCTGCAACCTCAAACTATGCCTTAAAGGTCAAGTTCCCTACAGAGCACGGGGTAGGGGAGCTATGGGGAGACCAAGTGACCGCACGAGAATGCTACTTCGCGATGGTGGAAATGAATAGCCAGCTACAGACAATGAACATAGAGCAGAGGACGGGGGCAGAACCTGTGGAGGAGCTCGAAGAAGTAATTCTTGACGAATCCAAGCCTGACAGAACCACCAGGATCGGTGCCCTCAACAGCCCGGCGACTCGCCAGGCGCTCGTGACTTTTCTCAGGGAAAACCAAGATGTATTCGCCTGGAGCCATGAAGACATGCCGGGAATCGACCCTTCAGTCATGGTACATAGGCTGAACGTAGCAACTTCCTTCCGGCCCGTCAGACAGAAGAAGCGAGTGTTCGCCCCAGAGAGAGACCGCGCAGTGGTAGAGGAGGTCGGCAAGTTACGGGAAGTCGGATTCATCCGGGAAGTATACTACCCCGACTGGTTGGCCAATGTGGTAATGGTCAAGAAGGCCAGCGGGAAGTGGCGGATGTGTGTAGATTTCATGGACCTGAATAAGGCATGCCCGAAAGACAGCTACCCCCTTCCTCGAGTCGACACCCTGGTAGACTCCACGGCCCGACACCAGCTTCTGAGCTTCATGGATGCCTTCTTAGGGTACAACCAGATCCGGATGGACGAGGCAGATCAAGAGAAGACCTCGTTCGTCACCAGCCAGGGACTGTTCTGCTACAAGGTGATGCCGTTCGGACTGAAGAATGCAGGTGCCACATACCAGAGGCTAATGAACAAAATGTTCGCCAACCAGATAGGGAGGAATGTTCAAGTGTACGTCGACGATATGCTGGTGAAAAGCCAGAAGGAGGAGGATCATCTGAGCGATCTCGAGGAAACGTTTGGAACCCTCCGTTCCTACAATATGAAGCTCAACCCCTCGAAGTGCGCCTTCGGGGTGATCGCAGGAAAATTCCTTGGCTTCATGGTGTCTCAGAGAGGCATCGAGGCCAACCCGGATAAGATCAGGGCAATAATGGAGATGGCCCCCCCGAAGAATGTAAAAGAGGTTCAAAGTTTAAATGGCAAAGTGGCCGCCCTGAACAGGTTCGTGTCCAGGGCTACGGACAAGTGCCTCTCGTTCTTCCGCACGCTGAAGAAAGCTTTCGAGTGGACGAATGAATGCCAGAAGGCGTTCCAAGAACTGAAGTCCTATCTCTCCTCACCTCCATTGCTGAGTCCATCGCAGCCAGGGGAGGAGCTCTTCCTCTACTTAGCTGTCTCTTCCGCGGCCGTCAGCGCGGCCTTAATCAGAGAAGAGGACGGGGTCCAGAAGCCTATGTACTACGCCAGTCGGGCGTTTCAAGGAGCGGAAGGAAGGTATCCGCCCATGGAGAAACTCGCCTTCGCCTTGGTCACTGCAGCAAGGAAGCTTAAGCCGTACTTTCAAGCCCACACGATAGTCGTCTTGACCGACAAACCATTACGACAGGCGATGCACAATCCCGAGGCTGCTGGCCGCCTTGCCTTATGGGCAATAGAGTTGACTGAATTCGACATTAGATACCGCCCACGCACCGCCATTAAGGGACAATCAGTGGCAGACTTCATTGCCGAATTCACAGGTGGAGTCTACCAGGGGACAAGCGACAACTCCCCATGGAGTATACACACTGACGGGTCGTCAACCAGACAGGCCGGCGGTGTAGGTGTCGTCCTTCAGTCCCCCAAGGGAGACCAAATAAAATGCATGATCCGCCTGGACTTCCCCACCACCAACAATGAGGCGGAGTATGAAGCCCTGATAACTGGTTTGGACCTCGCCAAAGCAGTAGGAGCAGCCCGCGTGATAGTCTCTTGCGACTCCCAGGTCGTCGTCAATCAAGTAAACGGAGACTACGAGTGCAGAGGCGAGAAAATGAAAAAATACAACTATCAGGCAAGGAGAAGAGTAGATGAGATGAAGGCGGAGATAGTCCAAGTCCCTAGAGAAGAAAACGAGCAGGCCGACCGCCTCGCCAAAGCCGCCTCTTCGGAGAATGAGGCCCCCACTAACGGTGTGCTCTCTTTTATACAGGTTGCTCCGATAATTGACATTGTCGGTGTGCAAGAAATAGGCTCTAAAAGTGATTGGACTGCACCCTTAATTTCCTATCTGAAGAATCGCACCCTCCCCGACGGAAGAGAAGCCGCCCGAAAGCTGAAGGTCCGAGCGACAAGGTTCGTATTGATGGAGGACGTCTTGTACAAAAGGGGCTTCTCTCACCCATACCTAAGGTGTTTGGGTTCCGAAGAAGCAAACTATATCATGAGGGAAGTGCACGAAGGGATATGCGGAAACCATTTAGGGTCGCGGTCATTGACGCATAAGCTGATCCGGGCAGGATACTACTGGCCGACCATGAGAAAAGACACGCAGGCTTATGTCAAGGCTTGCGACAAGTGCCAGAGGTTCAGCAACATCGCCAGGCAGCCCCCCGAAGAGCTGACCCCCATGACGGCCCCATGGCCATTTGCTCAATGGGGACTAGATATCATAGGCCCATTCCCAACAGCGGTGCGACAGCTAAAGTTCCTTGTGGTAGGCATAGACTACTTCACGAAATGGGTGGAAGCTGAAGCATTGGCCACCATCACCGAGAAGAACATACGAAACTTCGTCTGGAAGTCTATTATATGCAGGTTCGGAATACCCAGGGTATTAGTCTCCGACAACGGCAAACAGTTTGACAACGGTCCCTTCCGAGAGTTCTGTGCGCAGCTGGGAATAAAAAATCATTACTCTTCCCCCGCCCACCCCCAAGCCAACAGCCAGGTCGAAGTAACGACCCGATCCTTGCTCAAGATTATCAAGACTTGGCTCGAGGGGGCAAAGGGGATATGGCCCGAAGAGCTGCCAAGCGTATTATGGGCATACAGAACGACAGCAAGGACCCCCACAGGAGAAACACCGTTCAGGCTAACCTACGGAAGCGAGGCAGTGATTCCGGCCGAAGTGAGACTCACAACCTACAGGGTGAACACCCATGATGAAGGCAGGAACAACGAGGCCTTGCGCCTACAGCTTGACTTGATCGACGAAGACAGAGCAGCAGCAGCAGAGCAAAGGTTAGCCCGGTATCAGGATCGCATGGCTAAGCACTACAACTCCCGAGTCCGACACAGGGAATTTCAGGTCAGTGACCTCGTCCTAAGAAAGATCATGGGCGCTGCCAGAGACCCAACCCAAGGAAAGCTCGGCCCCAATTGGGAAGGGCCCTACTGAATCACAGTATGGCAAAGGAAGGGTACCTACCATCTGGAAACACTGGAGGGGCAGAAGCTGCACCACCCGTGGAATGCCGAGCACCTACGTAAGTACTACCAGTAAGAAAGAACGGCAGCCCCCTACTTGTAACTAGTCTGTAATTGATCTACTTTAATGTATTCCTGGGGCTTAAAGGGCATGTTTTCCCCCTTCTAAAAAATTGTGCAAGGCATACAGAGGTTTATTCAAAGTCTCTTCTACATACTATTAAGTGTTGAACATCAGAAACTTGCAAAGTATTAAAGCCTTAGCATAAAATCCGTTCAAGCATAAAATGCTGACGGTGTCAAAGCTGATGGCTCCATTCTACAGGCATAAAAGCGTCACGCACCCATGCTGACGGCTTAAAAGCCACCGCATTTTCCTTAATGGAAAGCAAAAAAGCCCAAGTCTAAAAGACGACGGCCTACGTTGGACGACGGCATAAAAGCGTCACGCACCCATGCTGACGGCTTAAAAGCCACCGCATTTTCCTTAATGGAAAGCAAAAAAGCCTAAGTCTAAAAGACGACGGCCTACGATGAACGACGGCATAAAAGCGTCAAGCACCCATGCTGACGGCTTAAAAGCCACCATGTTTTCCTAAATGGAAAGCCCAAAAGCCTAAGTCTAAAAGACGACGGCCTACGATGAACGACGGCATAAAAGCGTCAAGCACCCATGCTGACGGCTTAAAAGCCACCACGTTTTCCTAAATGAAAAGCCCAAAAGCCCAAGTCTAAAAGACGACGGCCTACGATGGACGACGGCATAAAAGCATCAAGCACCCATGTTGACGGCTTAAAAGCCACCACGTTTTCCTAAATGAAAAGCCCAAAAGCCTAAGTCTAAAAGACGACGGCCTACGATGAACGACGGCATAAAAGCATCAAGCACCCATGCTGACGGCTTAAAAGCTAAAATGTTTTCCTAAATGAAAAACCCAAAAGCCAAAGTCTAAAAGACGATGGCCTACTCTAGATGGCGGCACAACAAAGTCGAGCACAAAATGCTGACGGTTTAAAAGCCGACGGCCTAAAGGTTATCTAAATGGTAATTGCCCCTAAGACGGCCCCAATGCGACGGTGTCCTATGGACGATGGGCCTAAAAATCCACAACGTTATCCAAATGATGCGTTAGGTAGACAATGCCAAGTTGACGACCGCAACATAGTGCTGACGGTTCCACAAAAGCCCAAACGGCACACAAAGGAAACCATTCAAGAAAGCTTAAAGTAAAGAGCAGGAATAAGCATGAAATAGGAAATGCGTTAATGAAAAGCCTTAAATGGCAACATTGTTCACAACGGTAAAAATATATACATTAAAAAACCATAAAGGCAACCATCCACGACAGACAAATAATTGAAATCTCTACAAACACAAGATCACTGGACAGGAGAATCGACGATCTTCGCGACAGCTTCGTCGTCCTGAACTTGAGCAGGATTGCCAGCATCTGCCCCGTCATCATCCTTCCCGTCGCCCTTGTTAATTGCGTCATCATCAAACAGTTGCTCCGTACTCTCAGAGGCGGCGGGGAGGACGGAAGTTTGTGCCTAGGCCTCACTGATGCCGACATTGGAGAGGTCAAGCTCTAGGTACAAGGCCTTCACCTGACGGAGGGCATCATCGAAACCATCCGCGAAGGTACTGCCCAACTCCGTCAGGTAGGCTTCGGAATCACGGTACTCTTTGATAGATTCCTCGCCAGCATGACGGAGTTGGTCCATGACGGATGAAACCTCAGCCTCCTTGTCAGCCAGGACCTTCTGCAGCGTACCCAGTTGCTTTTCCAGCTCCGTCCTTTCTCGCTTAGACAAGGAAAGCTTCTTGTCCATCTTCACCTTCCAGGCCTTGTACTGCTAGAGCTCGTCCTCCGTCTCCGTTGCCTTCTCCCGTAGACAGTTCATGGCCGTCTCCTTATGGACACAACGGTCCATTAAGCCCTTCATCATGACCACGGCCTAGAAATCGAAAACACCAAGTCAGCATGACGGGAAAATATAAATATGCATTCAAAAAGATTGATGATGACGGAAAATTGCTTACCTGGGCCAAGTTGAAAAGGCCCGTCTCACCCATGGCCTCCGTGGAATGGTTCCCGATGTCCTCATAGTCCTCTACTGTCAGTATTGAGGACAGCTTCTCGATCGCGTACTTTGAATCCTCGCGGAGGAGGATGGGTGGCTTCTCGACGGTAGGTATTGGGCCACCCGTCATGAGACCCTTGCCCCTTCCGTGCTTCACGGGGGCTTTCTTTACCTCCACCTCAAGGCCGACCACCGTCTCTGTGGTAGCCTTCGGCTTCTTGGGATGACGATCCCCCTCCTGGTCGGTCTTCCTCTTCGCGGCGGGTGGTTTGGGCCCGTCCGTTCCAGCCCCTTTAGCTTCTTTCTTTTTCGCAGCTGCCTGCTGCCTGATGAAGGCTCTCCTCTTTGCCTCGTCCATTTCTGCAAAGGCAGATGGTACGTTAGTTAATGGCAAAAAAGAAAAACTTGAAATTTAGGTGAACGGACTCACGTGCTCGGACTTGTGTTTCTTACTTCAATGCCTCCTTGGACGGCTCAGGCCCGTCACAATGCCAACAAATTGTCTTTAATGTCACGAGTGTGGCCCAAGACCTGTCCGTCAGCTCACTTTTTTGGAAAATCTTCTCCAAAAAGCTCCAATCCTCGATAGAAACTTGTGGACGGTTCTGGGCTGCAAAAGAGGACGGTCAGAAACCAATGATGTTTACAACAGAGATAAGAAGGAATGTGAATGAAAATATACCAGACGGGGGTAAAACACCCCATGTGGTGTCGACGGGCATAAACTCGGTCTCATCAGGACTACCCATCCACTCGTCCCCGTCCATAAAGAAATACCTAGACTTCCAGTCCCTATTGGAATCTGGAGTATCACTCACCAACCTTAGCAACGGGCTCCTTGCCACGAAGCTGTACATCCCCCTTGACTTTACTATCTCTACCGGACGGTAGCAGTGAAAAAACTCCTCCACTGTTAACCTCTTTTTTCCCTTTGAATATGATCCGTACAGAACCTCCACCCCGAGGAAGATCCTCTAGGCATTCGGAGAAACCTGGTTGACGGATAATCCTAGGTAATGAAGGAGGTGACGGTGCAGCCGGGTCAAGGGGAATCTCAGCCCCGCCTTGAGCATCTGCTCATAGATCCCGACACCCTTGACCCCATGATAATAACATCTCTCGCCTAGGCGGGGTAGACGGATGGGCACGTTGGCGGGTATCTGGTACTTACTCCTAAGTGTTTTAAAATGTGACTCTCTTATGGTGGACGTAAAGTCGTTCACCGTCCACAGCGAGAGCATGATGAATTTCCTCATCCTATCACTTCCTATGACGGACTGAATTTGTTCATCCTCCCCTACCCCATCACTAAGGTTACTCTCCGTCCTACCACTACTAGACGAAGAGGAGGATGTAGATGAGCTATCTTCTGTGGAAGTTGAAGGATCCTTTGGACCCGACGGATTAACTTCATCGTCGCCCGCTCCCTCGCGGACAAACGATTGATTACTGAACGCGCTAGACATCTACACCTACATACGACGGAAAACCCTAAGTCCAAACTGCCCTAAAAAAAGGTGACTGACGGTGGTAAAAATGAGTGAGGCAATGATGAACACTTACCAGTTGTTCTCGGTGATGAAGGGTGACCAGGACGGTTGCGATGACGCGACGGAGGACTATGTTGACGGATTAAACTCTCTTCTTGACTGGGTGAACGGCTACGCTCTGATCTCTTGATTTCGATAAAAAGTGAAAATGAGAGAAAAGAAGAGAGGCTTATATATGAGGGAGAGCACGGAAGGCAAGGGGACGCCTCGTTTTCAGCACACTGACATTGAGCAGACGACACATGCCCTGCATTAATTGCCCTGCATTAATTACTGAATGACAACCTGAGCTGGAACCGTCATCCCATTAGTCCGCCCCTATCGTGTTCACGGACTGATGGGCTGAGGGGGCACCTGATGGGGATAAAACCTCTGACTGGACGCTGGCAACCTGGGAGGGTGACGGTTCGACCTGCGATGACGGACTCTGGACCCCGACGACACGACCTTTATGAATGGTGACTGGGTAAACCAGACGGACGTGGGGGGCACCCCAGCCTATCTTGCCGCGTACGCTTCCCCCGGAAAATGAGTCTTGTTGAGTACGCTACTATCTGGACAGGTGTCTCGCGCAGCATGGCCGCTCCCAAAAAGGATAGCTTGTCCAGCACACTTGGTGGCCCAAAAAGTATCTTACGCTCCAGGCTACTCAGGGGCAATTCCGGCAAAAGTGGTATCTTCTCCAGCACGCCTTGGCCAAGTGCTCTTGCTACTACTATAAATACTTCCACACCCTCCAAAATCGAGGTACGCATATTACTACCCCGACTCTGGCACTCTAGAGTTGTGAGCAAATACTAACTTAACCGTCGGAGGGTAGTCGGCCGGTACCACACCGGTACCACCCTTTGAGGTTCATTCTTTCTGTGCAGGATTGCCCAAAGTACGTCAAGACCTCGCAGCTCACTGAGCCATTTCCTGGCATCATCAATTCTCAACTAGATTTCTGTATTAAACTAATAGAACCTCTCCACTATAACCCCATTTTACTAGTCCTTGAAGAGTTGAGAGCCTATACTTCAGGGCCAACCAATAAATAAATGAGTTCTTAGTAATAGCTGTTAAAAACCATTTGAGCTTCCACCGTTCAATTGTCATAGCCTTACTCCTTATTTCATTCAATGAAAAGTGGAAAAGAAACCTATCAAAAGGATAAACCTAAGGTTAAGCATAGCATTGTGGCAGACAGCAGTGGAGAAGACTGAAGGTGCAAGACTCAAGGGATTGGAAACACTGTTCACAGCTTCTGCATAAACACTGTTCACAGCTTCTGCATAAACGACAGTAGTTTAAGAAGCTTGTATCTGTGATACTTGTAGTTTAGGGAAATTCTATACTTACTTGGTTAATCATTGACACGTGTAGCTAGATCCGTATAGCTAGATCATTGATACTTGTAGAATATTCCTTTTACGTCGTGCTTGTTTTTATTTTTCTTTTTTCTTATTTCGTTTTTGTTCTACGTCGTTTTTGTTTTTATTTTTCTTTTTTCTTGTAGAATATTGACACGATGTTTGTCAATACTTGTCAATGATCTAGCTATACGGATCTAGCTACACGAGTAAGGCAGTGTCTGCTTGGGTGTGTCTTTCATTCACACCATTACAGCAAAAGACATCAAAAAGGAAAAAGAAAACATGCACAGACCCATTCATTCAAAACCTGATCCACTACGATCTCGACTGGCTGAGCACAATAAAAAAGTTGAACTCAGAAAATCCATACGATCCATACTCTTTTCTTCAGTACGTACGTTTTCTCAATCTCCACTAAGCTCTGTTTGGTTTTGAAAAATTCATAGTATTCTCAAAAAATAGTCTTTTAGGTTAATCATGTTGTGTTGTTATGATTGGCTTGAATTTTTTGACTGTTAATACTTGAAGAATGAGTGTAATTTGAGGTTTATAATCTGTTTGGTTGCTGAGAAAATTGGGAGGAAAATATTAGGATTATATTTTGGATGATCATGTTTGATGCTGTTTGATGCCTGAAGAAGTTGTGTGAGAGAGTTTGTAATTTTGTTAATTTAAAAAGGCTTAATTGGAGAATTCATTTGGTTAATAATTTATCTACTCTACTCTTCTTCCAAATCTCTCTAATTTGAGAGAATTAAATATAAGAGGTTAGAGGTATTTGAAATCCCTCCAAACTCCACCTCCTCATTCTTTAAAAAACTTCCAAACAAACCATTAAGTTACTGAGTCTTAAGTCAACTGAGAAAATTCAAACCCAAAAAAGTATGCAACGACTTCACAGCTTTTTTTCTCAGTTGACTGAAGCATCAATGGAAGGTGTTTCAAAGTTATTCAGAAATTTCGGGAAGAGATCAAAATCAAAACCATCTTCAGCTCTTCCTGATGAATTATGCCGTCAATTTTCACTGGCTGAGATGAAGATTGCTACCAATAACTTCGATGATAAATTACTAGTTGGTGAGGGGGGTTTTGGTAGAGTATATAAGGGGTTTATTGATGACTGTAACAGAACCGTTGCAATAAAGCGGTTGAAACTCAAGCTGGGACACGGTCTTGTTTTCGAGGACTTAAGGATCGAGGTGGTGTTGCTTTGCCAGCTACGCCACCCCAACCTCGTCCCTCTCATCGGATATTGTATTGATGAAGGCGAGAATATCCTAGTCTACGAGTTCATAGTCAATGGAAACCTCTTCAGAAAACTCTACTGCACGGACCATGATGATCATGATCGCCTCTCGTGGAAACAAAGACTCCGGATTTGCATTGGGGTAGCGCGTGCACTGCACTACCTCCACACTGGGGTAAAGCATACTATTATCCACGGTGACGTGAAGCCGGCCAACATTCTGTTGAACGAGAACTAGGAGGCCAAGTTGTCAGATTTCAAGTCGTCCAAGATGGTTCCTCCGGGTTTGTCAGTGGTTCCTTTCGAAATCACGGAGGAAATTTTGGAAAATTTGGAAAATTTGAAATATCTGGATACTACGACGTTCGGTACTTTGGGATACGTGGATCCCGAATGTCACATTACCAGTGAACTGACCGATAAATCCGACGTCTACTCTTTTGGTGTGGTACTGTTTTAAGTACTCTTTGCTAGAAAAGCAATAATACACCTCAGAATGTGGGAGCATCAGTTGCATCTGGCTAGCTGTTCCTGGAAACGAGAGCTACGAGAGACCATAAATCATATGATTGACCCGTACCTGAGGGGGAAGATAGCTCCAGAGTGTTTCAACATATACATGGACACTGCAACTTCTTGTGTGCAAAATGAGGGAAAGGATCGTCCCACGATGAATGAAGTTGAGGTAGACCTTGAGCATGCACTAGAACTGCAGGAGAGTGCAGATGGTGCGAGCAAGGATGGTGAATATTACTGTCCCATTGATGAATATACCTGTAATGATTTTTCAGGATTCGCTTCTACAGCCATTGTTGAACATACCTCTAGTTCTTCTCTGCCTGAACTTGAGGAATTCCTTTCGGATTCAGATAGCTTGAGGGAATACATTTGAACACTTTCACGCCAAATGACCAGTGATTCACCACAAATATCAAAATTGCACTCCCATAAGCTAAGCAGGTTCTGCATTTATTTTATTTTCATTAGACCATGTGTTAAGTAGTATATTAATTCGGGAATATAGTGAGGTGGGTTGTTGTTGTATCCCTAAATTGTTCTTAGTATATAATCATGTTACAGTTACTAATTGAATTGAATTGAATTAGTAATGCCGTCTTTTTTTTTTCTTTATATCTTACTTGTTTGTTGAATTCATGAAATTATTTACAAGAACATTGAAGCAAGTTGCTATTAAAGCAAAGAGCTTTAAGTTTCATAGCAGGTGTGAAAGATTAAATCTAACTCACTTGAACTTTGTTGATGACTTAATGATCTTCATTGCTACTTACTCGCAACCCATTTGAATAGTTTAAAGAATGTCAAAGGAGTTTCATGAGATTTCTAGCCTCTTAATAAATTCCAGCAAGAATGAAGTGTTCTTTGCTAGGATGTCACAAGAAACCAAACATTTAGATCCACTCTATCTTGCATTTCAAGGAGGGTCGGTTGTTAGTAAAGTACCTTGGATTGCCTCTAATCCCTGGTAAACTCAAAGTTTAGGATTGCAGGCTAGTTGAAAAGATTAGAGTTAGGATAACACCCTAAATAGGAAAAGAAAAGTCTCTCCTTTGCATGGAAGCTTCAATTGCTGCAATTTATGCTTTATGAAATCTAAGTGTATTGGACCAACATTTTTATCTTCCCAATGAAGATCATATTGGCTATTGAACAAAGGTTTAATTGCTTTCTATGAAGTGGTAAGGAAGGTTCGCAAGTGTGGCTTGGAAGAAATTTGTCTATCCAATATGAAGGAAGGTTTAGGCATCAAAAAAATCAAAGAATGGAATAAATCTGCCATCCTCAAGCCCATACGAAACCTATTTTCTCAGATGGCTCTGTGTGGCTTGCCTGGACATACAGGTATTTATTAAGAGGAAAAAGCTTTTGGGAGGTCAAAATCCCATAAGCCAGTTCATGGGGATGAAGGAAATATGACAACTAAGAGAAACAGCAAGACCTCTACTCAACTTTTCTGTGGGGAGTCATAGAATCCTTCCTTGGCATGATAATTGGCACCCAATGGTGCTGTACTTCCTAAAAATGGATTCAGAATCCTAATAAAATTCTATGGTTCAACAAGTTCTACCTCTGTTAAAATTTCAATTTTCATTTGGGGTGGGAAAAGATATTGGATGCCTGCTACATTTGATGATCCAGTGGACTTCCAATATAATATTACCAAGTTAAATTTGGGCAGGAAGATTAAAGTGTATGGGATTCATCCAAATCACAGAGGTTTCTTTTCCACTTTTCATTGAATGAAATAAGGAGTAAGGCTGTGACAATTGAATGGTCGAAGCTCATATGGTTTTTAACAGCTATTACTAAGAACTCATTTATTTATTAGTTGGCCCTGAAGTATAGGCTCTCAACTCTTGAAGGACTAGTAAAATGGGGTTATAGTGGAGAGGTTCTATTAGTTTAATACAGAAATCTAGTTGAGAATCAAGAACATTTATTCGAAGAACATGGCATTACGTGCTACATGCGTGGTTGATAGGATCATTTTCACAATGGAAGACTCTTGACAGAGGAAGATATATCTCAATCAATAAGGGAGGATATTTGGTATAGAAAAGGGAGTTTGTAGAAATATCAAGATTTGAATCTTAAATAGGATGTTGTGTGGAAGACTAGCGATCCCTGTATCTATTTTGCATGGAGGCTTGGATCCTGAAAGCTGATTGAGGTACTGCAATTGATTTAGAAGATTTTGTTCTGGATTGAGTTGGTTGTGCAACAATGACTCAGCTGCTTGTAATATTGTTATTTCGACAAGTAGTATTGTCATTTGGTTCGTGTATATTTCAGCTTGTATTTGTTGATTGTTGTCCAACTTCACTTAGTTGCTAGTAAATAATGGGTCCATCAACCAGTAAAGGGCAAGGGTATAATCTTTGTTTCATGTGTGATCAAGTCTTGTTCATGTCCGAATGTAATGCAAGATAACGATCAATCCAGTAAAGGGCAAGGGTAAATCTTTGTTTTCTGAGTTAGCCTTGTTCACGTGTGGATAGAACGCAAGTTGGTGACATCAGTCTTCCACAACGGGACTCCATAAGATTGGACGTTAGTTGCTCAGCCTGTAATTACTCCCCCTGACAGCAGAAGAAACAAAGACAACCCGTTTTTCAGGCTAAAAACAAGAAGAAAAAAAAAAAGGGAATTCCAATTTTAGTGGATTTCTGATCTGTTGGGAAGTCATCAAAAATTAAGGAAAAAATGTCACTATATGAATAACGTCATTTCTAGGTGTCACATTTCGTGAACCATGCTTGCAGGCTGCAAAGATGGGCTGGAGGGTCTTAAATAATTTGCTCTTATCACGCAAGAGTCAATTTTTTTACAACTTTGGGTATACCAAAAACTATAGCCGGCCATTTACTGGACTGAAATCCAGAATTTTGTTAGGAAGCGCCATTGTTTCGTAAGGTACGATAATCAATTCTCAGAAGGATCAGGACTCGGGTCTTCATCTGTTGATTCAGGCAAATGTCCAGCAACAGTTTCATCTTTCTTTTCTAATCCACCAGTGGATAATGAAGCTTCAGCTGCATCTACCTCGCTAAGTTCTAATTCAACTTGAATCTCATTATCGGGTAGAACATCAGACGGGTCACCAGAATCTGTAGTCTTCCCTCCATTCAACCCATTCAGGCGGTTTATCAGTTTCAGCGTGTCCCATTGCTCTTGAGTTATCAAAATGTGTAGTGTCTTCTGACTTTATACCTGCTTCTGGAGAAGATGTTGCAGTGTCAACCAAGTCGTCATCTTCACCATCAATAACATTGTCATCACTGCCACCATTAATTACACACGTCTCCTCAGTGTTGGGTGATGGGGATGCATGTGAGCCAGTTGAGCGTTCATTGGCAACTCTGTCATCCTCGAAAGCAAACCAGTTGGAATTTGTATAGAGTGAGCCACTGAACACACCAAGAGAAATGCAACAAATCATTTATCAATTTCTAGAAATAGAATATGGACAAAAAGTTTGAAATACAAAAGCATTATTTTCTGAATTACAAGCCCAACCAAAGAGAATTAACCCACTAAATCTTCAATGTGCATGTAAACCAAAATCACAAGTTAGCCAGCACTAAGGTTGCAATATTCCAAAAAATTCTAAAATAGCTCCCCTGGCCAATTGATGTATAATTATAAGCTGAAATTCACACTGCATCCTGCCATCTTGATCAGCAGTGAACACAATAGTTTTCAAAAGGCCAACCATCCTTCTGTGTACGAACTTGGAGTTGTGAAGACCATCATCAAATTCAACGAAAGGCTACAAATGTATGGTTGTAGCCTCACTACAAAAAACGCGCTTTAAGCTGCGTTTTTGAAAAACGCAGCTCCAGTGGGTACTTTGAGCTGCGTTTTTGGAAAACGCAGCTCTACCCCTGCACTTGAGGCCGCGTGTACTAAACCCGGCTATAGATGGGCTCTGAAGCCGCGTTTTTTAGTGTTGAGGCCGCGTTTAGCTGGTAGGACTTTAAGCTGCGTTTTAGAAAACGCAGCTCTAGACCCATCTGGAGAATTTTTTTTTTAATTTTTCAGTATTCCTGGAGCTGCGTTTAGGAAACGCAGCTCAAAACACCTTGCTGGAGCCGCATTCCCTAACGCAGCTCCAGACTTATTTTTGTAGCCACGTTGTCAATGTAAAAACGCAACTTTAGGCCCATTTCAAACATTTAAATATTTTTTTAAAAAAAGTCCTGAAGCCGCGCTTTCCAAACGCGGCATACGGATCCTAGAGCTGCGCTTACATCAATAAAACGCAGCTCCAGGACGCCTAAAGCCGCGTTCGGAAAACATGGCTAGAGGGGTTCAGAGAGGTGCCTAAAGCCGTGTTTGCCAAACGCGGCTTTAGGGCCTTGGTATATATTTAAAAAAAAAAAAATCCCTAATGTTCCAACACCAGTGCCTATAGCTCTCACTAAAATCCCTAAAATCACTCTCACTCTCAAACGCAGAACCCTCGAGCTCGCTCTCTATCACTCTCAACACCACGCCGCTATCGCCGCCTCTGATCAACGCCAGCGCCGCCGCCGCCTCTGATTGACGCCAGCTACGCCGCCGACAAAAGATGAGTCTCAGCCTTCATAGGTCAGCACCTCTGTTTTGCTCTTTCGATCTCTCTCTCCGTTGTGTCGCGTGTGTGCGTGTGTTTATGGTTGTTTGGGTATTGCTATTCTTGTCTTTTTTTATCTTTTTCTTTTATTGTGAGGTTTGAGGTCTTGGTTGAATAATGAGTTTGAAATTGAAAATGGGTTTTTGGGTTGGTTTGGTTTGCGTGAGAAATATGATGTTTTTGCTATAATTTTCTTTTTCTTGTATTGATATATTTTATTAGTACTGTTAGTGTACTGACTATGTCACATTATTACTTTTGTATACACACCAGCGCGCGGCAATTCCCTTGTAGACCTTGACAATTCCCAATTAATGGACACTCACAGAGTAATCCCTCCCACATCCAACCAAACTGAGACAAAGGTATATACTTCACGTAACTTTGAAATTTCTTTGTATACTTAGGATTTTAGCATCTGGGCATTTGGGCTTTGTCAATTTTATGCCCACCTATGTTTGCATTTCATGGTATTTTGAATTGGGTGATTGGTTCTAAGTAAAAAAAATTGGTGCTTTATGATTAGTGTTCAGTCTGATATGTAACCTCAAAATATGGGTTCGAATCTAATAAGTTTTTGTTGGTACCTGTTTCTGGATTTCATGCTTTTTTGGAGATTGGGTGCTTTATTACTAGTATTTTTTTTTTATAATTTTTTTGCTGTTGTTGTCCATTGTTGTTTTGTGCATTTTACAACTTTTGAGATGCTTGGTTTGAGTACACATTGCATGTGATTTTATGAGGCGTTCAACACTTCCTTTGGTTGCTGAGAGAGACTCAGCAAGAGACAGGAAAAGAAAGTTCAAATTTTGAATATCTAAAGAGTTAAAAGTTGATTTCTTTTCTTTGTGTCCCATGAGTTAGGTTCTACTCTGGGGCTGTTGCTGGAGCTAGAGAGGCACTAATTTGTGGTGTCCCATCTCTTTGCATATCATTCAACTGGTGACTGCTTTTTTTGTGTTTTATCTCCTTCCAACGCTTTTGAAATTTTTTCACCCTGCACTTTGAGGGGCCTCTATCGAGTATATGATATGTCGATGTTATTTTTTTTTTTCCAGGAAGAAGGACGTGAGCTGTGAGAGTGATTTGAAGGATGCGGTCGATGTTTCTTTGCCATTAATACATGCAGCCCTAAGAGATATTGAGAAAGGAACTTTTCCTAAAAATTTCTTTCTAAATATTGAGATTCCCAACAGTCCTTAGGGAGTTCTTGTTAGTGAGAATCATATATCTAAACTAGTGTGATTATCAATCTTAATATTGAAAATAACTTATCTGCATCCATGTGTCAATGGTACTCCAAGGATATCATTTTAATTTTAATTGAAGGATCTTTCAGGTGCTTATTCCATGTGTCAACATGTATTCCTTCTAGCCCTTTGTTGCACGCATGAGAATTTCATCTTATTTGTAGGATACTCGTGATATGTTGATTTATGAATATGAGTTAACATTGCTTCTGTATGTGTTCATGGCTTCATGCATGCTTATGTACATAGAGACCAAATTTTATGTTTCTTGATATCAAGTGTATTTCTTTTGGACTTTACAATTTGACTTAGTATATTTTTTTCCCTTTGTAGAACTTGAAACAAAGAGAATCGTGCTTGATATATTTAAAGAGAAGCAACAAAAAAGTGCTGAAGCTGGCACAATCCCGAGTTTCTATAAAAAGGCATGTGCTAGATTTGTAGCTTGTCCTTTTCCTTTTCCATTTCCTTTTTTAATTTTCATTGATTTGGTTATATCATTGATTTATTTATTTATATTGTATTTGGGAGCTTTTTTGGTATGTGGGTATGTTTGGTTGGTGGGAAAATGTGAGTGTGGAATTGGGTTTGAATTGGATTATACTTACTTTCCCCTTTGATGCAATGGAATGGTTAATCGAATTTTCTCCTCTTTCCTTTTTTTTTTTTTTTTCCTATTTTGGTTGCAAAGCTTGATTTAGTAATATGAATATATTTTGTTTAGTAATGATTATTCTCTACCATTAGATCAAAATACTAATAAGTTATTTCTTTGATAAATATGTGGGATGTGGACATGTGCTTGCTGTGCTCTATTAATGTGCTCTATTAGTGCAGTTTCTTGTGTAATTTTCTGGTATTACTTGTGATGTTTGTGGTGGGATTTTCTGTTTTAAGCATGACTTTTCACTGAGGTGTACATAGGAATTTTCTTGGTTTGGGTTCATTTCAATAATGCCTTAGGTTTATTTGCGTTTGAAGGGGACAGGCAGACAGCTAAAATGGAGGATTTTGTCGAAGAAATTTAAAGTTTCGAGATGTTAAAAAAGAATTCAAAGAGAAAAAGAAAAGTTATAAATAAACTATAAAAAAAAGAATATAGATATAAAGAGGCTTTAATTGTGTTAAAAGAAACGAGAGGGAAATATTTTGGTAAGTTACTTTGATACCCTTTTTTACCATATACCTTCTAATGTTTAGCATGTCATTGATATGTTAGACACGATAATTTTTTAAATATATTTTTATAACAGTAGAGTAGACAAATTTTTATTTAAATCAATTAGATCATATTATTATTTACCATGCTATGTATCATGTTAATAGTTATAAAATATCTATTTGAGAATTTTTTTGATTTTGGAATTAATGTTTGGCTTACTATAGTTTTGCTCTTTTAAGGGTTTGGGAAGTGACAAATGGTTGAACTTTTATGATTGAAGGCCAATAGGATAGATTATGGGTAAGTGTGAGAATGTTGAATGTGGTGTTATGGTCCACGTTATCTTTAGGCCTATAGCAATTTATTGAGCTTCTGTTCCACTTACTTCTCACCCTATTAATGAAACCCAAGAGCTAACTTAATTTCTATGAAGTGGCGTTATGTAGTAATTTGCTAAAAACGCTATTTAGGGGCATAATGGTTGTTGTATTAACGTAAATAAACATCAGCTACTGTATGGAGAGTGGTATATATATATATGGTATATCTTTTATATATGTTGTAACTTAACCAATGATCATATTCAATTGTGGTTTATGTTGATAGGTGCATTTTAGAGTGAGCTATGTTAGTTGATCTTGTAGCTGGTCCCAAGGATAACTTATTATTGTGGTCTCTGTCCTCTTTGGTTAGAATTTGAAGGAGTTGTATAACTATTTGTTTATGTAAATTAATTTTTTCTGGTAGTGAACTTGTATTGATTGTTAAAAGGTTGGGTAATGAACTTTTTTTGGTAATGTTGGTGAATTGGTTGTATTGATTGTTAAAAGGTTGGGTAATGAACATTTTTTGGTATTGTTGGTGAATTGGTAGGAATGTATTGTTTTGAGCAGGAATGTTTAGGAAGAAAAAAAAAGAAAAAAAAATCCTATAGCTGCGTTTATGACAACGCAGCCATAGATCATCCTCTAGCCGCGTTTATTACCCCTATAGCCGCATTTTTATTTACCCACAAATGAGGGACCTATAGCTGTGTTTTGTACCAAAAACGCAGCTATAGGTTCGGTTTAGGCTGCAGTCCCACAACGCAACTATAGGTCCTTTGAGGTGCGATTATACAACGCAGCTATAGGATGATCTGGAGCTGCGTTTGAAAAAGCGGCTACAGGTTTTGGCCTATACCTGCGTTTTAGCCGCAGCCCAGACCAACCTTATAGCCGCGCTTCAATAAGAAACGCAGCTATAGGCCCGGCATTTTTTTGCCTGAAAAAACGCAGCCATAGGGTCCTTAAACACAGCCATAGGGTGCTCCTGTGGCTGCGCTTTCTAAAACGCAGCTATAGGTTCCGCAGGCGGCTATAGCTGCACTGTATATGCTGCGTATGTAAACGCGGCTATAGAAACGCGGCTATATCCTATAGCTGCGGTTCTTTTGGTCTATAGCTGCGTTTTGCAAACGCGGCTATAGACCGCTTTTTTTGTAGTGCCTGTTAGGTGTTATTAAAAGCAAGTCAAAGCAGAAGAGTGGAGGGAAAAAGCACCTTTTAAAGCGAGCCGCGTTTCAATTAAGCAAAGCAGAGTTGTGTTTAATACACACAAACTGTTAACACAATTTTACACACAATCCAATTTTGAGCTGAAACTGTGACTTGAAGTCATGATTTTGAACTTGGAAATCACAGATTCAGCTAAAAAATGGGGTGTGAAACTGTGTTTAAGGCTCTAATACATGAAGTTTATTAAAATAATCATTCACTCTGCAACCGGGTAAGATAGACCATTGATTTGTAATACTCACTTCGTTGTTACGGTTTATTTCACTACAATCAAGTCAATTCTCCCCCTCCCCCCTCCCCCTTTTACCTTCTCTCACTTTTCAAGACTCATGTACAAACAGATGAAGAGGGAAAAAAATCCAAGAAAACAGAAAGCAAAGATGGAAAACAACTTGAACAGATATTTATGGGCGATTGAACAGATACGGGGACTATACTATTGATGTAGACTAATGTACTCATAAAGGAATTTAACAGCATTGTATTACGAAGGTTGCTAAGTTGATGTTTATAAATTCTCCACTACTATTGGTCGATAAACATATAAATCTTGTCTTTTTTTAATTCTATTTATTTGACAAGCTAAATGTTTTTAAGGGAGTATGTATAAATCAAGACGGTTATGAAGGACCTTAAGAACTGTGAAATCAGATGAGAATTTTGGTAGTTAGTCACAATGCAGTCCTTAAATCGAATGGAATCTTATACATAAATCAGTTAATTAAAGAATGGAAAAATCTTTTATTTTGTCGCTTAGGTTATATAGAAATTCTTGGGTGATGTTCATGTTCTTAACTCCTAGGTAGTTCCTAATATATGGCACTTTCTATATTTCATGGGTGCCACAACAAGAAATTCGTTCATGATAACTAAGATCTATGACCATATTTTGTTAACTATTCATATATTGTTCAATCCATCAAGATGCACTCAAAATGAAATTCAAGATCTTCTGATGGCCAACTCACGAGTTGGAACTTGATTTGAAACTCCAATTGCAATAGCCAATAGATCAGATCACCAGCAATAATTAAAAATTAAAAAAAAATTATTAAAAAAATGTTATATCATTAAATGAAAGTGTCGTAGATTCCAAATACCAAAAAATATTATTATTATTATTATTATTATTATTATTATTATTATTATAAATTTATTTATTTAAATTTAAATTGTGTACTCTTTGATAATAGTTCATAGCTAGGTGAAAAAAAATTTACTAATTGAAGTAGCCAAGAGCCCACCCAAATTCGTCTTTTAGAGTTCTCTATATTTCGTTGTTAACTTGTTATGGCACAGTGGCATACAGCAGAGCTGCCTACCTACCCTTACCTACTCAACCGGAAAAAAGGGAAAAAAAAATCTTGACTTGCTAGAGCATTATTAAAAAAAAAAAAAAAAAAAAAAAAAGATTACAGTAGCTAAATTTATATTGATATAATTTATTTTGCATTTACTTTTTTTTTATTTTTTTATGAATTTTGAAAATAAAAGAAGATAGTAAATAATTATTATTATACGTAAAAAAAATAATTTTAAAAATTAAAATTTAAAAAAAAAAGTAGTATAAAATAAATAATTTAATTTTAAATATCGTATATATATATATATATATATCGTATATATATATATATAAATATCGTATAAATTTATTTATTTAAATTTAAATTGTGTACTCTTTGATAATAGTTCATAGGTAGGTGAAAAAAAATTTACTAATTGAAGTAGCCAAGAGCCCACCCAAATTCGTCTTTTAGAGTTCTCTATATTTCGTTGTTAACTTGTTATGGCACAGTGGCATACAGCAGAGCTGCCTACCTACCCTTACCTACTCAACCGGAAAAAAGGGAAAAAAAAATCTTGACTTGCTAGAGCATTATTAAAAAAAAAAAAAAAAAAAAAAAAAAGATTACAGTAGCTAAATTTATATTGATATAATTTATTTTGCATTTACTTTTTTTTTTTATTTTTTTTATGAATTTTGAAAATAAAAGAAGATAGTAAATAATTATTATTATTATACGTAAAAAAAATAATTTTAAAAATTAAAATTTTTTAAAAAAAGTAGTATAAAATAAATAATTCAATTTTAAATATCGTATGTATATATATATATATATATATATATATATAAAGTAAGATAATACCCTAAACTTTTCAACTGCAATAAACTTTCTTTGTTTTTGTTTGTCTATTTTCTTTTCAACTGTAAAAGACAGCTTTTTATTCTTATTTATTAATTGAGAGTTATCCATATTTCGTTGTTCTCCTCCACTTACAGATAATACCCTAACTTTTCAACTGCAATAAACTTTCTTTGTTTTAGTTTGTCTATTTTCTTTTCAACTGTAAAAGACAGCTTTTTATTCTCATTTATTAATTGAGAGCTATCCATATTTCGTTGTTGTTCTCCTCCACTTGTAAGTTTGTCTATTTTTGGAAGGGGATCTTATCCGTGATCGCCGGGGCAAGCAGCCACAATCTACTCCCCTACTGTATCATTTCAAGCTCGTTGGTATATATGAAAGGTATTTCAGAGTTTATATCAAAGTTATTAGGGACGTCCGGTAAGAGAAGGTCAGACGAAACAAACCTTCCATGCCGTCGATTTTCACTGGCTGAGATCAAGACAGCTACCAATAACTTGGATGATAATTTATTCATTGGTCAGGCTCGTTATGGGAAAGTACTCCAGGGGTGGTTTATTGATGACCGTACCATAATCGTTGCAGTAAAGCCTACGGATTTAAGGTCAGGTAAGAAAGAGGTGTTGTTGCTTTGCCAGTTACACCACCCTAACCTCGTCCGTCTCATCGGATATTGTTTCGATAAATGCATGGTGATCATAGTCTACGAATTCATGGTGAATAGAACCCTCCACGACCACATTTACGCCGCTACACGCCATGAGCCCCTCCCGTGGAAACAAAGACTCCAGATTTGCATTGGAGTGGCGCGTGGACTGCACTACCTTCACACTGGGTTGAAGCATTGTATTTTCCACCGTGACGTGAAGCCGAGTAGCATTCTTCTGGACGAGAAATGGGAGGCCAAGTTGGGAGCTTTCGATTTTTCCGAGATGGGTCCCCCTAGTTTGTCAAAGGCTTCATTTAAAATGGAATTTGAGGCAGTAGCGGGTACTAGGGGATACATTGCTCCGGAGAATATCATTGCCAACATGGGGGGGATTAGCGATAAATCTGACGTTTACTCTTTTGGTATGGTACTGTTGGAAGTGCTCTGTGCCAGAAAGGTATTTGATGTCTCAATGGAGAGAGAAGAGATGGACCTGGCTGGCTGGGCCCAAAAATGCAAAGAAGAAGGGACCATAAATCAGATAATTGATCCGCATCTGATGGGGAAGATAGCCCCAGAGTGTTTAAACATATATGTGGACATTGCGACCTCTTGTGTGCAATTTGAGGGAAAGGATCGTCCCACAATTGTTGAAGTGGAAGTAGGCCTCGAACATGCATTGGAGCTGCAAGAGAGCGCAGATGCTGCTAGCAAGGATGTGGATCCTGTTTGTGATCAAAAGTGCACCACATCTACCGACTTGTCCTTGGACACCACCACGCCAAACGGCAAATGATTACCCACAAACAATGATCAAAATTCGCATTCCAAGAAGCAATTTGTATGGTTAGTATTTCTTTGACAATTCCTTAAGTTGCAGTACCTAAATTTGGATATGAAAAATAACTTAATATAAATTCTTTTTTCTTATATATTTATTTTTAATGTCCGCTGGCATTATAATTATGATTCAAGTTTTTCTTTGTAGTACTACTTTCTTATCTACTATGAGTCTATGACTGAATATATAAAGAAGGGTAAAACTTATTATAGTGTACCTTTCATCAAGCGTAGTACATTAAATTCTCTAATCTATATCTATATATTATTAAAAACTGAAGCGTATCGTTTAATGCTGCTACTCTTACGTTACACCACATCAATTGTCATGTCATTTTTTTTTATAAATATAATTTTTCTTACAACTTTAAAATGGTTTTTACAATTTTTAGCTCTATAAGATTATCTTTTATTTTTAGCTAAAGGTAGACCATGCTCTCACAAAAAGATCAATGTAAATGAAATATATTTTATTTTAGATTGTTATATAAGTACAATATTATACTATAAGACTAAAATTATAAGGCCTTGTACCATTTGGAGCTTAGGAAATTTTCTAATTTGAGGAACCAGCACTGTTCAGATTGTATAAGAACCTAAATAGATTTAAGCTAGCTCCTGAAGAGTTTAACAGAGGGAAGTTTGGTAATTTATCTTGAGGGGTTACATAGGCGAGGGAGGGATTGGAAGCAACAAAAAAGAAAGTCTTTTAGTTTCAAGGATAGATTTAGTGTGAGTTTGGATAGCAAACGCAGCAGGCGATTGCACAAGTACAGAAAAACGCAAATGTAACTTTAAAACTAGGTCCCACAGGCACTATTTATAGTTTAAAAATTATTTTGTTACAGTGTTTTCAACAAAAAGTTTTCAATTTTTAGCAATAAACGGTATCAAAACAGACCCTATATGCATAATGGAGAAAAATGAAAAATGATGCTAAGTCACCTATAAGAAAAGTTGTGGAAGCTTTTTACGTAATAAAAGCCCAAGACCAGAATATTATTATTTTATATTTTATAACTAGCTAAGATCAGAATTTTCAAAAGTGCTTTTAGATGCTTCTATAATGATCAAGGAGTAAAAACTGTTGATAAATAGCTGGTAAAAGATATGGTTATTGAGTTCTACCAAAGATTGTTGGGGAGTTACATTTAGGATCAAAGCATTACTCAAGCTGGCCTAGATCAAAAATATAAATTACTATCCTTGCTGAAAAAATGAATTAACTATAAAAAATGTGCCTGGTGTAGAGATCAAGGAGACTCTCTTTTCATTAAAAAGGGACAAGACTCCCTGGCCTGATGGTATACATCTCATTTCATTAGAAAACCATGGTATGTGGTTCATTAAGAAGTTTTTGCAGTAGTTAAACCCTTTATGATCACATTGGTTTTATTAAGTTTATAATCCCTTAAAAAATGAGGACTTCAGACCAATTTCTTGTTTCAACACAATCTAAAATTGAATTACAAAGATCTTAGCCAAATGGTTGAATAAATGCTTGATTGATCTCATAATGGAGGAATGCATCACTTCTCCCCGGTTCTCTTGTAGTACATGGAAGTTTAGTGGGGTATTTCAAGGGGGGGGGGGGGGGGGGGGGGAAAGGAATAACATGAGGGGAGCCTTTATCTCCTTATTTGTTTGTTACAGTCATGAAAGTTTTTTCAAGAATGTTTAAGAAAGTTATTGTGAAACCAAAGATCTTTAAGTTTCATACCAGGTATTAAAGATTAAATCTAAGTCACTTGAACTTTGTTGATGACTTAACGAACTTCATTGCTACTTACTTGCAATCCATTAGAATAGTTTAAAGAACTTCAAAGGATTTTCATGAGATTTCTGACCTCTTTATAAATCCCAGCAGCAAGAATGAAGTGTTCTTTGCTAGGATGTCACAAGAAACCAAAAATTTAGATCCTCTCTATTTTGCATCAGAAAAAGTTTGGCTCTAAATATGTTTGGAGCCATCTTTTTCAACCAATTACGTGGCAGATTATAAGACTATCTATGTGTATTATTTAAACAAGTCACATGACTCATTTAAAAAGTTGCGTGGCTAAAACTATACGTGGATGATTTCTTTAATTTTCACATAGTAGGTTGGAGTAAGATAACTTCAAACATATTTGAAGCAAAACTTTTTCCTTTTGCATTTCAAGGAGGGTAGCTTGTTAGTAAAGTACCTTGGATTGCCTCTAATCCCTCGTAAATTCAAAGCTTAGGATTGTAGGCTAGTTGAAAAGATTACAGTTACGATAACACCCTAAATAGGAAAAGAAAAGTCTCTCCTTTGCAGGGAAGCTTCAATTGCTGCAATTTGTGCTTTATGAAATATAAGTGTATTGGACCAATATTTTTAATTATCTTACCAATGAAGATCATAATGGCTACTGAATAAAGGTTAAACTTCTTTCTATAGAGTGGTAAGGATCTCCTATTGGAGCAAACGTGGCTTGGAAGAAATTTGTCTATCTGATATGAAGGAAGATTTAGGCATGAAAAGAATCAAAGAATGGAAAAAAGCTGCTATCCTCAAGCCCGCACTAAACCTATTTTCTCAGTCTGGCTCTGTGTGGGTTGCTTGGACATATAGGTATTTATTAGGAGGAAAAAGCTTTTGGAAGGTCAAAATTCCTTAATCTCACTACAAGAAAATGTACTTTTAGTGACGAAAAAATTCGTCACTAAAAGTCCAGTTTTTCGTCACTAATAACCTTTAGCGACGAAATCTACTAATTAGCGACGAAACTCATTTCGTCGTTGTAGCCCCATCGCTAAAAGTCTTAGCGACGAAAAATTTCGTCACTAAAAGTCCGATTTGTATAAAAAAGAAAAAACTTTTAGCGACGAAAACATTTCGTCGCTAAAAGTTTTCCTCGCTAAAAACACTATTCAGCGACGAAAATATTTTGTCACTAAAACCATTTCAGTTTATTAAATCATATTTAGTGACGAAAAATTTCGTCACTAAAACTATTTTCGGATACATTTAGTGACGAAAAAGTTCGTCACTAAAAGTATTTTTAAGAAAATCCAAGCACATATAGTGACGAAAATTTTCGTCACTAAAACCATTTCTTACAAAATTCTACTACATTTAGTGACGAAATATTTCGTCACTAAAACAATTTTTTATTGCTATATTTGTGACGAAAAAATTCGTCGCTAAAACTTATTTTCTGTTTTTATTTTTTTAATAGCTTTAATATTAACATATACCCTGTCATTACATTATTAAAACCTCACATTTGAATAACACATTTATTCCAACAACACATTTATAAAAAATCGATCCATACATTCCATAAATAACAAATAAAACAAGTATCCAATTCAAACTTCTTCCATACAATAATTGTTCACAACACATACAATAACTCAAAATGTCTTATAATAATATAAAAAGTGTAACATAATATAATTAGAACCAACAGAAAATGTCCTCATATGTCTTCAAGTAATTGCCAAAAGTATATCCCCTAAAGTCACCAATAAAAATCTGCACAAATATAAAAATAATACTACATTAAAATCGTAAAGTAAAAACATTAATACTTAAACAAATATACATTGCACACGCAAATATACACTCCCAATTTGAATTTAAACCACCTTATAACACAATTCTTACAAGTATTGAAATCGAATAAAAGAACACAATTGCTACTAATCAACAAGGTTCATTCACATTTGCAAGAAATTAAAAACACTCCCAATATGGATTTAAACCACCTTATAACACCATGCAAGCCACCCGCTTGCTCCAACACAACAACCCACCATAAGCCAATCTCAAACATCACAAGTACAATTCTTACAAGTATTGAAATCGAATAAAGGAACACAATAGCTACTAATCAACAAGGTTCATTCACATTTGCAAGAAATTAAATCACTCCCAATATGGATTTAAACCACCTTATAACACCATGCAAGCCACCCGCTTGCTCCAACACAACAACCCACCACAAGCCAATCTCAAACATCACAAGTACAATTCTTACAAGTATTGAAATCAAATAAAGGAACACAATTGCTACTAATCAACAAGGTTCATTCACATTTGCAAGAAATTAAATCACTCCCAATATGGATTTAAACCACCTTATAACACCATGCAAGCCACCCGCTTGCTCCAACACAACAACCAACCACAAGCCAATCTCAAACATCACAAGTACAATTCTTACAAGTATTGAAATCGAATAAAGGAACACAATTGCTACTAATCAACAAGTTTCATTTACATTTGCAAGAAATTAAAAACACTTCCAATATGAATTTAAACCACCTTATAACACCATGCAAGCCACCCGCTTGCTCCAACACAACAACCCACCACAAAACCAATTTCCAACATCACAAGTATATATAGCGTTTTATAAGTTTTTAACTAGAATATACTTACTTTGCTCAAGCTAAGTTTACAACTTTCAGAAAAAATCCAAAGTTAACTTGTGTTCTTCACCTTGTTCCTCACAATTTCTTCAGCCACAAAAGAGAGAGAGCTGGAGATAAAAGAAAGATAACTTTTAAGGAATAGTTAAGTAAACCCAAATTTAAAATACATAAGCAACTACTCTATGTAAATAGCTTTAGGAAGGTGCTTCAAATATTGAGGCCAAATACCAAAATATCTTTGACCTACTTACATGATCTTGCCCATGCAGCCCCACAAGGTGCAGTGCAGAGACGAAAAAGTTTTTCCAACCTACTTGAATTTGTGATCACTAGAATAATAGAGCATCTACATAAACTCTCTTAACAAATTTTGAAAGCTAACATAGTGCATTTGAAGAGCAACTTATAAACGACATTTTGAAGAGTCCAGGTGAAATGCCTTTTTTCCTTTTTCCTTTTTTTTAATTTTTTTTTTCCCAGCAAATTGTACCAAGTTGCCAAGTTTTTATATTCCCATATCTACTTTGTAACTAAGGACAAGCACCGCCAAAAGAGTTCAAACTCATAATAATTGGAAGGATAAGAAAGTTCCCAAAAAAGAAGAATTAAAAGGAAGAGATGGGGAACTAAAAATTTGCCCCATTCATTAAGCTCCAGACAGATATATATCATCTATTAAGCTCTTCTATTCACAATGAACCCAATATAGAGTTTATAAATTAGATAACCCTAGACTAATCCTAGGATAACTATAGACTAATCCAATGTTAATAAGTTTGTGCTACAAGTATATAGGTTTACAATTAGTCACTTGAGTCATAATATGTCCAAAATTAACAATCCAAATATGGGCATAATCACTTGCTTATTAGGGACATATTCCAAAACAGGAGCTAGAGCTTGAAGAGAGGTCACTGATTCTAAATAGCTACAGTGCAGATTAAATAAAAAAATCTAAAAAATTGTTGAAAAAAAATTCCATATGATTAGACAAATTTTTTTATCACTCCATATTATCTATAAAAGAATAAAAAATTTGGAGATGGAACTGGGTTACCAACCAGCAAAGAAAATATAATTATAGGCACACGTACCTGATAAAGGAAATAAGAAACCAATAGAAGAAGAGAGACAATAAGCCCAATCAAGACTGCGAGAAATACGAAGGCATGCACAATCAATGCACACAAGATATAGCAAAATATGGAAAGAATCATAAAAGCTACTTATTGAATATTAATGAATCATAAGAATGAATATTAAAGAATAATGAATATTAATGAATGAATAATTAATGAATGGATAATTAATATTAATGAATGAATATTAATAAATATTAATATTAATGAATGAATCTAATTAATATTAATATTAATGAATGAATGAATCTAATTAATGAATGAATATTAAAAAATAATTAATGAATTAATATTAATATTAATATTAATAATAATCAGATCACATGTAAAAAAATGGAAATCCGAAATTGTAATATTAATAATAATATTAAAAAATGAATTATTATTAATATTAATATTAATAATTATTATTAGATATTTTTTAATATTAATATTTAAAAAATGGACTGATACCTTTCTTGGAGTGCAGCGCCGGCGCGAAGAGAAGATGAAGCATCGCCGGCACGAGGAGAAGACGAAGAGTCGCCGGCGGTAGTGAAGGCGAAGCGTCGCCGGCAGAAGTGAAGGCGAAGCGTCGTCGGAGGAAGGCGAATCGTCGCCGATGTGCAGGGAATGCGAAGCGGGCCGGAGGAAGGCGAAGCGATTCTTGGGTCGGCGAGCTCTGGTGGTGACGCTTCCTTGATCGGCGAGCTCTGGCGGCGACGGTCCCTTGGAGGCGACGATGTACTGAAATCGGTTGAGTGGTCTGAAGTTTTTTTGTTTTGGTGTTTTTTTGTTTTGACCGAAAACTCTAGGGCTGATAGGAAGTGAAATGGGATTAGTTTAGGAGTATATATAGTGGTCTTTAGTGACGAAAATTTTTCGTCACTATTGGCCACTTTTAGCGACGAATTTAAGTTTCGTCACAAAAGGATCCAGAATGGTTAAGCTTTTAGTGACGAAATTCAAATTTCGTCACTAAAGAAATTATATTTTGTTAAGATTTTTAGCAACGAAATTCACATTTCGTCGCTATAGCATACTTTTAGTGACGAATTATAGTTTCGTCGCTAAAACTATGAAATTACAAAACCATAATTATTTTTAGTGACGAATATTTTTCGTCGCTAATACTTCCTTATAGCGACGAAAAGATTTTCGTCACTAAAACTATCTACAGTAATATCTACAGTGACGAAATATTTCGTCACTAAAAATATAAACTTTTAGCGACGAAATATTTCGTCACTATAGATTAATTAGACTCCCGCCATATTTTCCCTCAACTAGCGCCTTTATTTTAGATTACAATAGCGACGAAATTTATTTTTCGTCGCTAAAAGTTATAATTTTTTTCATTTTTAGTGAGGAAATTCATATTTCGTCACTAAAGCCGTATTTTTTGCGACGAAAAATATTTCCTCACTAATTTTCGTCGCTAAAAATACATATTGTTGTAGTGTCTAGTTCATGGGGAGGGAGGAAAATGCGACAAGAGAAATAGCCTCTAATCAAATTTTCAGTTGGGAGGGGAGATAGAATCCTTCTTTGGCATGATAACAAGGACCCAATGGTGCCGTACTTCCTAAATATGGATTCAGAGTGATATGTGCATGGTTCAACAAGTTTTACTGTTAAAATTTCAATTTTCATTTGATATGAGCAAAGATATTGGATGCTTGCTACATTTGATGATCTGGTAGACTTCCAATATAATATTACCAAGTTAAATTTGAGCAGGAAGATAAGGTGTATGGCCTTCCATCCAAATTAGGGAGGTTTTTTTGCCACTAATAAATTTATCATGGGAATGAAAAAGGAGTAGGACTGTGACAATTGAAAGGTGGAAACTCATGTGGTTTTCAACAGCTATAACTAAGCACTTATTTATTTATTGGTTGGCACTGAAGGACAGGCTCTCAACTCGTGGAGGACTAGTAAAATGGAGTTATAGTGGAGATTTTCTATTCGATTAATGCAGAAGTCTAATTGAGAGTCAAAAACATTTATTCTTTGAGTATTTTCTCACTCAAAGAAAATGGCATCATGTGCTACATGCATGTCTGGTTTATAGGATATTTTTTCACAATGGAAGACTCTTGACAGAGGAAGAAATCTTTCAATTATTAAGGGATGACATTTGGTATAGAAAGGGATTTTGTAGAAATATCATCCTAAATAGGATTGTGTGAAAGACTAATGATCCCATTTTCTATTTTGCCTGGAGGCCAGGATTCTGAAAGCCAATTTAGCTGCTGCAATTGATTTTTGAGATTATATTTGAGTTGATTGTGCACCAATGATTCAACTGCTTGTAATATTGTTATTTTGGCAAGTTGTATTGTCCTGTATTTCAGCTTGTATTTGATGATTTTTTGTTGTGCAACTTTCATTTTGCTGGTAATTAACGGATCAATCAATTAGTGAAGGGCGAGGGTAAAATCTTTGTCTCATGTGTGAATAAGTCTTGTTCATGTGTGAATATAATGCGAGATAAGTGATCAATCTAGAAAAGGGCAAAGGTAAAATCTTTGTTTCATGTGTTAATAAGTTTTGTTCACACTTGAATATAATGCAAGTTGGTGACATAAGTCTTCTTTTCACAATAGAACCCCATAAGATGGGATGGCATTGTATTAACAAGGCTGCTGAGTTGATTTTTACAAAGTCTCCACTGCTATTGGTTGATAAACATATAAATGTTGTATGTTTTTTATTCTATTTATTTTGGTGGTTAGTCACAATGCAGTCCTTTCTAAGATGAAAGGTGAACGGAATCTTATACATAAATCAGTTAATAAAAGAATGAAAAAAATCTTTTCTTTTGTCCCTTAGGTTAAATAAAAATTCTTGGGTGACGTTCATGTTCTTAACTCCTAAATAGTTCCTAATATTTGGCACTTTCTATATTTCGTGGGTGCAACATCAAGAAATTCACTCACGATATCTAAGATCTATGACCATGTGTTGTTAACTTTTCGTATGTTGTTCAATCCATCAAGATGCACTCAAAATGAAATTCAAGTTCTTCTGATGGCCAACTCACGAGTTGGACCTTGTGTTCTACGGATTGGGGTCATGTGGAATGCTTTTCGAAGTAGCCGGTTAATCTGGATTCGTTGTCCTTTAAGCATCTCATTGTTAGTAACAATTCCAAGCATATCCCAACATTCATTAGCCTACACCAACTTAGTTGTTCCAACAATTGCCTCACCATCAATTAGAATCCCCAAAAGAACCTTCACATCTTGTAATGTGATCGTCATCTCCCCATGTGGCAGGTGGAAGGTGTGGGTTTTAGGCCGCCATCGCTCAACGAAGGCCGTTATCAAGTTATTATCAATCTCTTTAGATGGGGTCCTATGCAGCCCCTCTAATCCAACTCTCTTGACAATCTCGAAGACACGATCATCCACCATCGGGCGTCGTTTTCGGAACTCATCATTACGACGATGGCATTTCAGTACCCCCGGATCCTACACATGATAGAACCATGGTGATGAGATGCAATATGCCATAGCCTTTGTATATATGATTGTAGCTATTAATCCCAAAAAACAAAAATAAAGTGGTTTTCAAGGGAAATTAAAATATCATCCCAAAAAAAAAAGCAACAACGGGAGAAAAATTAAAGGAATCTGTAGCACTTGATACATTTGTTTTTAGCTGTTTATCCTGCTACTTATGCCATGGATGCTAGTGTAATGCGCTCTGGCTCAAAATTTGATTCTCTTTGGCTCTCACAATTCAATTTGGTTATCTTAGTCCAATGCTAAAAGACTGAAACAGTCAAACCTCTCTAAATCTTATCAAGGGTAATGTCTTTAATTATCTAAGTGTAACCTTTATGCGTTCAAAGCTAGTAATACCATTGACAAACTTAGAATTTTAGAAATGGAAAAAAATATCAACATAATGTAAAAGGATAAGAAGAGAATATTCAGCAGGTGGTCAGTTTTAATTTTACCTCGCCTTCTCAAACAGCGCACGATCGATGTTCTTTTACAAACCTTAACATCGAACCCTCCATGGGACCAGGACCGAACTCATCAAGGATCTCAGCAGTAGCCATACTGCGCGAAGTTTAGGGGGTCAAGAGTAATATAAGCACATGTTGAAGATAAATTGGCAAGGATCTCAATGTGTAGCCTAATTTTTTGCACAAACAATAAGTATGACAATCAACCACAGGGAATAAAGATACATATAAAAAACTCAATATGCTGCCAACAATTGTAAAAGCAAAGCTTTATGTTAAGATTACAGAAAGAAATCTTAATTTGCAACACAATGTTGACACCTAACTTTTTTATGTTTATTATGAAAAACGCACACAATACTTTGAATGGTCAACATTCTAATTAAGAAAGAAGTCAAAATTATCTTTAAAAATGATGCAAACTAAGGGGACTAGCTCAACCTAAACCTATGTTCCATATCAAACAATAACAAGATGTCTTCTTTGATTACTGTTACAGATTTTGCATTTTGAAATAAAATACTCAAAAAAGCTACAATGATAGCTAGCTGCAATCATACGACACACTTTGAATGAGATGATTCCATCCATCTGAGAATGAGTTTTCCATAGGCTTATAGTGATAGTAATCATAACAAATCACAAGAATTATGTGAAGCCTGTGATGCAATAACAAAGCTTGATTGTTATCAATGCATTAATCATGTGGCAATAGGTTAATGATTTGGTAATGATGCAATTTAATATATTAAAATTAAAGAAAACAGCAGGTGCTGGAAGTTAAAAATGCTAGATCAAGATGCATGTACCCCACATCTACATGACTTCTATATCCTATATACCATCTGTTTCTAGCCATATTCAACACAAAAATTCAGCAGTTACTCTAAGTTAGTACTGCATTACCAAGCAAAGAATTAGGGAAGTTCAAAACCACATAAATACATAATGCAATTGAAAAATGTAATAGGTAAGAACCAAAAATAGTACTTCAAAATAGTGGGATGGGGATTCATAATAAAGATACATTTTTTTTTTTTTTGGAAAAATAAAGATACAATTTTGATAGCATGGATTTTATGTTATCAGTTGCAAGGAATAGAGAGAGAATCCTTACTTTTGTGATAGACTACCAGAGGAGCCAACCAAAACCAGGGTTTGAGGGAGAAAGGCTGAGCGAGGCAAAGACGGAGAACGGAGCGCCAGAGACGGAGCAACGGAGCGCTGGAGCTAGAGGAAGCGACTGCAACGGAGCTAGAGGAAGCGACGGCGACGGAGCAAGAGGGAGCGACGACACGGAGCAATGGAGCGGCGAAGCGAGATGGAGCGACGGCACCGGAGCAACGGAGCGGCGGATACAGAACGACGGAGAGAGAGGGAGCAACGGCGACGAAGCGAGAGGGAATGAGAGTGAGAGGGAATGAGAGTGAGGGTGAGAGGAATGAGACTAAGAGTGGGAAAGTGAGAGGAATGAGACTGAAAGTGAGAGGAATGAGACTGAAAGTGAGAGACTGAGAATCAGAGAGTGAGACAGAATGAGACTGAGAGTGATGTGTAAGGTTCTTGAGTGCGACTGGTGGTATTATTGATGGACAGGTGGAGGGCCGAAACGAAATCGAGTTTAGTGGACTCGTTTTGATTTAAAGGAAATCGAGTCCATTGGACTCGATTTCCTTTAAATCAAAACGAGTCCACTGAACTCGATTTCTGGGCCTACGTAGACACATTGTCCACATCAGTTGTTGGCAAAATGAGAAAATCGAGTACAATATACTCAATTTATAAGCTGAAAACCGACTGCTTTGATCTCGATTTGTTATATAACAAAATTGTTTTAAATCTTAGCTAACTAATAAAATAGTATAAATTTTATATTTATTTAAAAAAAAATTCGTAACTAGTCTTAAGTCAACTGAGAAAATTCAAACCCAAAAAAGTATGCAGCGACTTCAACAGCTTTTTTTCTCAGTTGACTGAAGCATCAATGGAAGGTGTTTCAAAGTTATTCAGAACTTCTGGGAAGAGATCAAAATCAAAACAATCTTCAGCTCTTCCTGAGGAATTATGCCGTCAATTTTCATCGGCTGAGATGAAGATTGCTACCAATAACTTCGATGATAAATTACTAGTTGGTGAGGGGGGTTTTGGCAGAGTATATAAGGGGTCTACTGATGGCTGTAACAGAACCGTTGCAATAAAGCGGTTGAAACTCAAGCCGGGACAGGGGCTTGTTTTCGAGGACTTAAGGACCGAGGTGGTGTTGCTTTGCCAGCTACGCCACCCCAACCTCGTCCCTCTCGTTGGATATTGTATTGATGAAGGCGAGAATATCCTAGTCTACGAGTTCATAGTCAACGGAAACCTCTTCAGAAAACTCCACTACACGGAACACGATGATCATGATCGCCTCTCGTGGAAACAAAGACTCCAGATTTGCATTGGGGTGGCGCGTGCACTGCACTACCTTCACACTGGAGTCAAGCAAACAATTATCCATGGTGACGTGAAGCCGGCCAACATTCTGTTGAACGAGAAATGGGAGGCCAAGTTGTCAAATTTCAAGTGGTCCAAGGTGGTTCCCCCGGGTTTGTCAGTGGTTTTTTTTTTTTTGAAATCACCGAGGAAAATTGGGAATATCTGAATAGTACGATTCTCGGTACTCTGAGATACCTGGATCCTGAATATCGCATTACCCGTGGGCTGACCGATAAATCCGACGTCTACTCTTTTGGTGTGCTATTGTTTGATGTACTCTGTGCCAGAAAAAGGCATCCGTGGCATCTGGATATGGTTAGCTGGGCCAAAAAAGTGACCATCAATCAGATAATTGATCCGTACCTGATCGGGAAAATAGCTCCAGAGTGTTTCAACAAATACATGGACATTGCAACTTCTTGTGTGACAAATGAGGGAAAGGATCGTCCCACAATGAATGAAGTGGAGGTAGGCCTTGAGCATGCACTGGAACTGCAGGAGAGTGCAGATGCTGCGAGCAAGGATGGTGAATATTACTATCCCATTGATGAATATATCTGTGATTTTTCGGGATTCGCTTCTCCAGCCATTGTTGAATATACCTCTAGTTCTTCTCTGCCTGAACTTGAGGAATTCCTTTCGGATTCAGATACCTAGAGGGAATACATTTGAACACTTTCACGCCAAATGACCAGTGATTCACCACAAATATCAAAATTACACTCCCATAAGCTATAAGCAGGTTCTGCATTTATTTTATTTCATTAGACCATGTGTTGGGTAGTATATTAATTTGGGAATATAGTGAGGTGGGTTGTTGTTGTATCCCTAAATTGTTCTTAGTATATAATCATGTTACAGTTACTAATTGAATTGAATTAGGTAATGCCGTCTTTTTTTTTTTTCCCTTTATATCTTACTTGTTTGTTGAATTCATGAAAGTATTTACAAGAATGTTGAAGCAAGTTGCTGTTAAAGCAAAGAGCTTTAAGATTCATACCAGGGGTGAAAGATTAAATCTAACTCACTTGAACTTTGTTGATGACTTAATGATCTTCATTGCTACTTACTCGCAATCCATTTGAATAGTTTGAAGAATCTCAAAGGAGTTTCATGAGATTTCTGGCCTCTTAATAAATTCCAGCAAGAATGAAGTGTTCTTTGCTAGGATGTCACAAGAAACCAAACATTTAGATCCACTCTATCTTGCATTTCAAGGAGGGTAGGTTGTTAGTAAAGTACCTTGGATTGCCTCTAATCCCTAGTAAACTCAAAGCTTAGGATTGCAGGCTAGTTGAAAAGATTACAGTTAGGATAACACCCTAAAAAGGAAAAGAAAAGTCTCTCCTTTGTAGGGAAGCTTCAATTGCTGCAATTTATGCTTTATGAAATCTAAGTGTATTGGACCAACATTTTTATCTTACCAATGAAGTTCATATTGGCTATTGAACAAAGGTTTAACTGCTTTCTAAAGTGGTAAGGAAGGTTCTCCTATTGGAGCACGTGGCTTGGAAGAAATTTGTCTATCCAATATGAAGGAAGGTATAGGCATCAAAAGAATCAAAGAATGGAATAAATCTGCCATCCTCAAGCCCATACGAAACCTATTTTCTCAGATGGCTCTGTATGGATTGCCTGGACATACCGGTATTTATTAAGAGGAAAAAGCTTTTGGGAGGTCAAAATTCCATAAGCCAGTTCATGGGGGTGAAGGAAATATGACAACTAAGAGAAATAGCAAGACCTATAATCAACTTTTCTGTGGGGAGTCATAGAATCCTTCCTTGGCATGATAACTGGCACCCAATGGTGCTATACTTTCTAAAAATGTATTCAGAATCCTAATAAAATTCTATGGTTCAACAAGTTCTACCTCAGTTAAAATTTCAATTTTCATTCGGGATGGGAAAAGATATTGGATCCCTGCTACATTTGATGATCCGGTGGACTTCCACTATAATATTACCAAGTTAAATTTGGGCAGGAAGACAAAAGTGTATGGGATTCCTTCCAAATCACAGAGGTTTCTTTTCCACTTTTCATTGAATGAAATAAGGAGTAAGGCTGTGACAATTGAATGGTGGAAGCTCATATGGTTTTTAACTGCTATTACTAAGAACTCATTTATTGGTTGGCCCTGAAGTATATAGGCTCTCAACTCTTGAAGGACTAGTAAAATGGGGTTATAGTGGAGAGGTTCTATTAGTTTAATGCAGAAATCTAGTTGAGAATCAAGAACATTTATTCGAAGAACATGGCATTACGTGCTACATACATGCGTGGTTGATAGGATTATTTTCACAATGGAAGACTCTTGACAGAGGAAGATATATCTCAATCAATAAGGGAGGATGTTTGGTATAGAAAGGGGGGTTTGTAGAAATATCAGGAACTGAATCTTAAATAGGATCTTGTGTGGAAGACTAGCGATCCCTGTATCTATTTTGCATGGAGGCTTGGATCCTGAAAGCTGATTGAGGTACTGCAATTGATTCAGAAGGTTTTCTTCAGGTTTGAGTTGGTTGTGCAACAATGACTCAGCTGCTTGTAATATTGTTATTTCGACAAGTAGTATTGTCCTTTGGTTCGTGTATATTTCAGCTTGTATTTGTTGATTGTTGTCCAACTTCACTTAGTTGCTAGTAAATAATGGGTCCATCAACCAGTAAAGGGCAAGGGTATAATCTTTGTTTCATGTGTGATCAAGTCTTGTTCACATCCGAATGTAATGCAAGATAACGATCAATCCAGTAAAGGGCAAGGGTAAATCTATGTTTTATGAGTTAGGCTTGTTCACGTATGGATATAACGCAAGTTGGTGACATCAGTCTTCCACAACGGGACTCCATAAGATTGGACGTTAGTTGCTCAGCCTGTAATTACTTCCCCTAACAGCAGAAGAAACAAAGAATCCGTTTTTCAGGCTAAAAACAAGAAGAAGAAAAAAAAAAAAAAAAAAAAGGAATTCCAATTTTATTGGATTTCTGATCTGTTGGGAAGTCATCAAAAATTAAGTAAAAAATATGTCACTATATGAATAACGTCATTTCTAGGTGTCACATTTCGTGAACCATGCTTGCAGGCTGCAAAGATGGGCTGGAGGGTCTTAAATAATTTGCTTTTATCACGCAAGAGTCATTTTTTTACAACTTTGAGTATACCAAAAACTATAGCCGGCCTTTTACTGGACTGAAATCCAGAATTTTGTTAGGAAGCACCATTGTTTCGTAAGGTACGATAATCAAATTCTCAGAAGAATCAGAACTCAGGTCTTCATCTGTTGATTCAGGCAAATGTCCAGCAACAGTTTCATCATTCTTTTCTAATCCACCAGTGGATAGTGAAGCTTCGGCTGCATCTACCTCGCTAAGTTCTAATTCAACTTGAATCTCATTATCGGGTAGAACATCAGATGGGTCACCAGAATTTGTAGTCTTCCCTCCATTCAACCCATTCAGGTGGTTTATCAGTTTCAGCGTGTCCCATTTCTCTTGAGTTATCAAGATGTGTAGTGTCTTCTGACATTGTCCCTTTTTCTGGAGAAGATGTTGCAGTGTCAACCAAGTCATCATCTTCACCATCAATAACATTGTCATCACTGCCACCATTAATTACACCAGTCACCTCAGTGTTGGGTGATGGGGAAACAAGTGAGCCAGTTGAGCGTTCATTGGCAACTCTGTCGTCCTCGAAAGCAAACCAGTTGGAATTTCCAGTTGGAATTTGTATAGAGTGAGCCACTGAACACACCAAGAGAAATGCAACAAACCATTTATCAGTTTCTAGAAATAGAATATGGACAGATAGTTTGAAATACAAAAGCATTATTTTCTAAATTACAAGCCCAAGCAAAGAGAATTAACCCACTAAATCTTCAATGTGCATGTAAACCAAAATCAAAAGTTAGCCAGCACTAAGGATGCAATATTCCAGAAAATTCTAAAATAGCTCCTCTGGCCAATTGATGTATAATTATAAGCTGAAATTCACACTGCACCCTGCCATCTTGATCAGCAGTGAACACATTAGTTTTCAAAAGGCCAACCATCCTTCTCTGTACGAACTTGGAGTTGTGAAGACCATCATCGAATTCAACAAAAGGCTACAAATGTATGGTTGTAGCTTGTAAGTGTTATTAAAAGCATGTCAAAGCAGAAGAGTGGAGGGAAAAAGCACCTTTTAAGGCGAGCCGCATTTCAATTAAGCAAAGCAGAGTTGTGTTTAATACACACAAACTGTTAACGCAATTTTACACAATCCGATTTTGAGCTGAAACTGTGACTTGAAGTCATGATTTAAAACTTGGAAATCACAGTTTCAGCTAAAAAATGGGGAGTGTAAAACTGTGTTTAAGGCTCTAATACAAGAAGTTTATTAAAATAATCATTCACTCTGCAACCGGTTAAGATAGACCACTGATTTGTAATACTCACTTCGTTGTTACGGTTTATTTCACTACAATCAAGTCAATTCTCCCCCTCCCCCCCTCCCCCCTCCCCCTTACCTTCTCTCACTTTTCAAGACTCATGTACACAAAGATGAAGAGAAAAAAAAAATCCAAGAAAACAAAAAGCAAAGATGGAAAACAACTTGAACAGATATTTATGGACGATTTAATAGATACGGGGACTATACTATTGATGTAGACTAATGTACTCGTAAAGGAATTTAACAGCGTTGTATTACGAAGGTTGCTGAGTTGATGTTTACAAGTTCTCCACTACTATTGGTCGATAAACATATAAATGTTGTCTGTTTTTAATTCTATTTATTTGACGAGCTAAATGTTTTTGAGGGAGTACGTATAAATCAAAGACCGTTATGAAGGACCTTAAGAATTGTGAAATCAGATGAGAATTTTGGTAGTTAGTCACAATGCAGTCCTTTCTAAAATATAAGGCAAATGGAATCTTATACATAAATCAGTTAATTAAAGAATGGAAAAATCTTTTATTTTGTTGCTTAGGTTATATAGAAATTCTTGGGTGATGTTCATGTTCTTAACTCCTAGGTAGTTCCTAATATTTGGCACTCTCTATATTTCATGGGTTCCACATCAAGAAACTCATTCATGATAACTAAGATCTATGACCATGTTTTGTTAAATTTTCATATATTTTTCAAAATCATCAAGATGCACTCAAAATGAAATTCAAGATCTTCTGATGGAGAAATTATAAGGTCTACATGATGGACAAATGACATGGTCCACCATTCTATTAAAAGACTCACACCTGTTTAAAATTGCTGAGTTGGAAATTTTTTTAAAACACTGACTCAGCAATTTTAAATAAATGGAAGTTTTTTAGTGGAATGGTGGACAAATGACGTGGTCTTAATCCATCAGAGGACTGTATAATTTCTACTTCTGATGGCTAACTCACGAGTTGGACCTTGTGTTCTACGGATTGGGGTCATGTAGAATGCTTTTCCACTGATCTTGATTTGGAGCTCCAATTACAATAGCCAATAGATCAAATCACCAGAAAAAAAAATGTTATATCATTAAATGAAAGTGTCATATATTCCAAATACCAATATATATATATACACACATATATTGTTATTATTATTATTACTATCATTTGTTATAAATTTATATATATAAATTTAGGGTCATTCTGCCGTACCCCTCAAAAAAAAGGGAGGTATGGTACCACCTATATCTATGCCGTTTATTTACTCTGGTTTTGATCTTGACCATTGATGTAATTTTAAAGGTTTTTGGTTACTGGCTAAACCGGTTTTATGTATAAACAAAAAATTAAAACATTCATCACGCTTTTCAGCCTTTTCTCCTGTCTCACGTTTGCTTCTCTGCCTCTCTACTTCGTTTGCTCATTGCTCTATTTGCCTCTCTAAACAAAACCCTCAAATCAGACAGTTGATACCACATCTGTGGCGCACCCACAAAACCCTTAGAGGCCGGCGCACCCACAACCTCAAATCGGAGGCGCTTTTTCTCATCCAATCCAAATTGGAGGTGTCGCTCTCTAGCTTATTCTCTTCTAATCCATATTCAAATCAGTGGCGCACTCATATCCAATCCAACTCGGCGGCGCTTCATCTCTTCCCGTACGACTTGACAGCCCTTTTTCTCTTCCATTCTAAATCGGCAACGCCACCCACAATCTTCAGGTTCTCTCTTTACATATGATTAACGCTGATATGGGTTTATATTATTTCTCTAATCTTTGTGGGTTTATGATATTATTGTTTTGTTTGAGTTTCGGATTTGACAAATTAATCTTTACACCGAAGGACTTTGGCAAAGAAATCTCGAGTTGGGCTAGAAATAGAATGTCAGGTTTAGGTTGAAGACTTACCTAGGGACATTATCCCCCTTGCTCTGTTTGATTAGTTCTCTTATGTTTTAATAAAAGCATCAGTCTATCTCACAGACTGGTTTCTCAAAAAAAAAGAAAAAAAAATCTTTACACTTTTGAGTTTGGGATGTGAGACGTGGGAACCCTTGTCCATAAGTTGGGACAAAATTAACACTTTCAGAAAAATAGTCTGAGGCTGAAGCTGAACCTAGCTACCAGCATATACTCAAGGTATGGCCTCTCTTATATAAATTAATGCATTACAGGTGTCTTTTAAAGGCTTTAGAAAGTTAGGAATATTAAATGCAGACCATAAATGATTTGAGTCATCAGGGTGTTTGAATGCGGTACATGCTACATAGTGATGTTAACATGCACCACCTAGTGGGAGAATTCTCTCGCACAATCAGAATGTCTGAAAAATAGTTTTAGAAATCATTCAGTTCACATTTGAACATACTTTAAAGTGGTTATTTGCTTCCCCATTTAATTAAAATCTAAGTTAAGCCTTCTATGCAAAGTATTTGATTACCAAGATAAAAATGAGCACTAGGATTTTTCTAAACTAGGAGTTGTAGAAGATGTCCTTATTAGTTGAAAAAAGAGTCTAACCATCACATATTAAATTTTATAACTAAGTTTGTTATAGGGTAATGCACCATTTGCTGGTTCTGCCAACTTCTTTTGCATTTTCAAGTTTTGAGTGGCAGAGATTGAATTCTCAACTGATTTGGTTGGGAGTGTAGGGAGGACATGATACTATGAACCTATGGACTTAGAAGATTTTTTTTTTTTCAACTACCTTGGCAGTAAGGACACCAATTTTAGAGTTGGTTTGTGCTATATTAAAATATTGAAGTGTCCTAAATACATACCGAAATTAAGAAGAAGAAGCATCAGCAGTAGTTTTGAGGCTTTGAGGGCATTTGTTGAAATGAGTTTGTTCATATTGAGCTGCGTATGCATATAACAAGTGTTTGTCTATCTTTTGTGTCAGAAAAAATCTGGTCTTCGCTTTTTAATTTTTGGTTTGCTCCAATATTGGTCAGTGAATAAGTTAATGTACAGAGAGATTGAGGCTTAATAAAATTTCTCGTGTTGGAACTTTTTTTCATCAATTTCTGGTTTATTTTTTCCCCTAGTTTCTTCTTCTTCTTCCTTTTTTTTTATATTTTTTATAAAATAATCTTGAGTTTGAATGTGAAAAATTCTACAAGAAGTATTTAACTTAGGAGTATAGTTGTGTGTAAGTTCAAAATAGCTTAAATATGTTTTTACCTGCTTGCTCATCTTGATAACAGGATAAAGATCACTGCATCTAACATCCCTGACTGCAAGGTTTACCCCTCTATGGACATGAATCCTAAGCAGACCCAAATGGCTCTCCATCTCAGGGAAAAAAAAATTCAAATTTTTGACAAAAAAACAGTATAACACAAAGGAAATGAAAGGACTTGTTGCCTTATGTTATGGCTTTGAACATTGAATACCCTTTTACTTAGGCACTGTAACACCCCATAATTTTATTACTTATTTAATTCTTAAATGTAAATTAAAAAGGAGGCTCACAATTAAATGGATTTAATTGATTTGGGCCTAAGATATTAAAAATAATTTGAAGCCCAAGTGAGGTGGCATAAGTAAAAATATGGGTCTTGATAACCCTAGCCTTTTACCTTTTAAGTTACATATGTATCCTTTTTTGCTTTCAGCCACAACACACTAGAGAGCTATTTCTTTTCTTCTCTACGGCTATTGCACAAGTTGTTCAGGAAGTTGTTCAAGTATGGTTGTCTTGCTCCAAATTTAAGAAGGTTGAATAGTCAATAGCTAGCATTTGTCATGAATCTAGACTAACTATACTAATAGAAAAGTGCTCCTATAATTGTATTATATTAGATAAAGAATGGTCAATATGTCAGGAAAGACTTTGAAATTGAACCAAATAGAGTAATAGGCTTGGACTCAATATGCATTCACACATAACCTCCATTGTTGACCGATTTAACCATCACCTTTAATTCTTGTCTAAGCCTAATCCAACGGCTTTAAGGGGCAATAGGCAACTAGATTGATGGTAAGGCTTGTACGTGGCTTCCCATGTTAATGTTAGATTGAATATATATATATATATATATATAAAATATTAGAGTCAATAGATGTCCAGCAGCATCAAGTGGGAATGCTAAGCAACTAGATGGATAAATTAAGGCTATACGTGGCTTCCAATATTAAATTGGATAGATGTCATGTTAGAGTGAATTGGATAGTTAAGTGAATAAATGGAGGATTTTGAATATATCAATATTGACTAGGATAAAACCATTTGAGCGTGAAAATAGATTTTTAAGTGGGAAATCGTGTATTGATGAACCTATTTTTGGTGTTACTAGGTTCTAATTCTACTGAATTGTTGTGATTCAAGGGAGGTTGATTTCTTTTATTTTCGCAAATAAGAGGTAAGTGGTGTTTACTAATTTTAGAGGTTTTCCCAAAACAGTGTTGATTATTAAACTATTCTATATTAAAGAAATATGTTGATATTCTTTAAATAAATTGATATTTTATAAATGTTTGATGTGCACATTGACTATTTGTTTTATGAAAAACTTGTGGGACAACCTAAATTTATTTAAACATGTATGTGAGAATATATCCTTATATTTTTTAGAATTATGAATGGATTATTTTTGTGATCGTCCTGAATATGTTTTGAAAACCTATGGCAAGTCGTGATTAAAATCTCAGTATTGTATTTAGTCTTTAGCAAGGGACAATCATATTGCAACTAGTCCTTAGCAAGGGACGGTCCCAGAAAATGGGACAGTGCACATTTGATAGCTCCTTAGTAAGGGAGTATACTATTAAGGATCCAAAAAGGAAGCTCCTTAGCAAAGGAGTGCACCTTTAGATTCCAAAGGAGCCATTCTTAAGAAAGGGGATAAAAAGGAGGTTCCAATCCCAAAAAGGGGGACAGCACAACCCTGTCAACGGGGCGTAATCGTTGACCACGAGAAAAGCCTAGGAAATTGTGTATAAAATGATATTGATTTATACATATGATGGCTCACAACATAAAAATATTTTCTTTTATATGAAATATTTGATGATAAAATATTGATGAGTTGCAAGTTATGAAATTGCTCTTAAGAATTATTTATTTAAAAGGGTTGTTTCCACACCCCAATGTTAGTGAATTCCACTTATTGAGTTATCTCACCCTCCTTTATTTCCCCTTACAGATACATTAAAATGATTATTGGAATAGAGATTCTTGGGAGACAGCAGTTACGAACTATTTTGTGAAACTGAGGATTTTATTATTATTTTTATGGCATTAAACATTATATTGGAGAATTATTTTGAGGATGTTTTGTCTTTGGTAGATTAGAGCTCTTACATTTGTGATGAGAATTAAGGTTGTTGGTTTCTTTTATTTAATATTTTTATGGATTATTCAGATTGATTAGAGTTTTATTGCTTATGATTTTGGGGCGTTACAGACAGAGTGGAGAACTAGTTGACAAAATAGTTAGATACTATCAAAGCCTAACCCAATTGTGCATATTTATAACCAAAAAAAGAAGACCAAGAACCAAGTCCAAGGTTTGGCAAGTTGCAATATTTTATACTGTTCATAAATAGTGTAACAACTAGTGGGTTCTTGAAGTAATTTTAATTTGATGCTTAAAAACCAGAAATACGTGCATAAAGGACTCTGTCAGTTCCGTGGGATTGAGTTGTTTTTTTCAAACTTATTACTTGTTTGTCCAAGCTTGATTTGAATTGATCGAGAAGATTATGGGGTTGTGATAATATTTCATATTTCACATGGCTGATTTTTAGGGATGGAACATCACTCAAAGTACATAAGGTATTGTATCTAAGTTTTGCCCTTTAGGCTATTATATCTAGAAACAAGGCCATCATGTCTAGAGTTGGGTAAAATTATAATTAGGTTATTTAGGTTTATAATTAATTTTTCTTTGATTTGGTTATTCTAGAGTGGGGTAAAATTCTGCAATTTCTTTAAGTACAAATTTTATTCACTCAATGAAGGAAATCAAGATTCATGAATTCAACAATGAGTCCTAAAACAGAACATTATGTGTCATGCCCTGTGTAAGCCTTAACACATCATGACTATCTTTTACTTTTTATATCTTATTTGACCCAATTGTGTGTGTCAAAGTGGTCCACATTAATTTAGACCTACATAACAAGACCATATCTTCTAGGTAAGACAACAACCTACATATCCAATTCAACCTAACACACAACATCATTACACAATCCATATTTCTTGTTTCTTATTCTGTAGTAGGAGATTTCAAAAGACAAAAAGAACCAACCAACAAGCTGTTAGTTAGTGTACAAGCTAATTTGGTTCACAGGTCATATTCCCAAGCATGTATTTATAAACTAGCTAGTCATAAAGGATAGAATTATAACAAGAGAAAGACTAGTAAAATGGGGTTGCAAGGGAGACCATTTAGGTTTTTACATGATAACTATGGTGCGACTCTTTAGGTTTTTTAAATTTTAACTATTTTCATATTTCAGGTATGATTGCGGCATGTATGTTATTAAGCACATGCATACAAAAATTATCAAATAGAATCTAACCTTTGTGGTAATATATTTATTGGAAGTATATTTTATAGTTTTTGCATAATTTGCTTAAGCTTCTTATTCATCAATAATGTCTACTTTTTTCAGGAGAGCTGGTCAGAACATATTCGATACAAGTTGGCATCAAATCTAGTGCTTTCAAAGGAAAATGAACAACATTCAAAAATAATAGAAAATGCTAGAAATACTCCACTATAAGATATTTTTCGATCACTGGAATGACAGTGATTTGTATAATTTGATAACTAAATTTTTTGGAAAATGCTGCAATTTAGTGAATTTTATTTTTAATTGAAAGGGAGATTGAATTTCATGAGTTGCACTACCCTTGTTTATGTGAGTTGCACTGCATGTTTTTAGATATCAATTTATATTGTTTGAAGATGATGCACTGCAAGAAGAAGAACAGAATGATGTCAGCTTACCGACTAAAAATTTAGTTTTAGTTTTAGAAAACTTTGATGATTTCAAGGTTGATAAGAAGCCAAACTGGAGGAATGGTTGGGAGGGACGGGGGGACTGACAACTCGCATAATCATAGAGACGCAAGTGATGCCGAAAAGGCTTTTACATGACAATACTCGGCTTCTAAAAAAGCTTTACCTGTAAATACTGTTGTTTATTATATAATTTTCTCTGGATAATGATTATGTACAAGATATTTGTGGTGCTATGAGATTCATTTTTTGGGTAAGAATAAAAATTTGCTCTCACATTTTTGTACTGGTTCTATTACACCTCACCATGGAATGGTGATCTGCACTAGTGTACCATTGAAAGACAATGTGTATTGTGCATTTTAACGTGTATTTGATGCTTCTGCCCCTACCAACTAGTTTCCAGTACTCGTGCTGCATTAGTAAAAAAAAAAGTTTCCAGCACTGTATTTGTTATGTGAAGTAATGCTGAATGATGAGATAATAGCTAGTACATGCATTCGGCACTATCAATTGTTTGGAGATGTTGAGTTTGGACAATCTGCTTGGCAAACTATATGACATTTGGCCATGGCTTTTTTATTTTAAGTAAATAGATGTTTGGTTGGCTTCACCAACCCAAAGAAGAAAAAGAAAAGACGCAGATAGATGTTTGGCTTAGGCGTCCGTTTGATTCCTAGTGTCCAAAATTTTGAAACTTCTTAGCAGTTAGTCAATAAGATTTTGCAACCTTCTAACTTATTATTCCATCTACTCCCTAAGTACTTTTTATCACACCAAAAATGTTCATCTTTTAATATCCCTAAAAGATAATCTGCATCAACCCACGTTTTCGGTGCCCATTCATTCCAATATTGAGCTCTTTTTATAACATTTGGCTTATAGATTTCCTGTGGATCTTAAATTAATGAGAGACACGGCCAAAATTGAAAGCAAGTGAAGCATTAAAAGCATCTGTAGTGCACAGTAATTCGCTTAATTAGACCTCAAATCAAGTAAATCAGGATATTGCAAAAGACAAATCCATCCAAAATATGCCAAGAATTGTAGATGGCAGGAGCAGTTAAATTGGAGACCCACACCTTTACCCTAACTCTCAATTGACAAAGCTAACCAAATTTAGTCAAATGACTTGAATCATTATTCACCGTGAAAAAGAAATTGGAAAAAAACTATATTATATATTCAAATGCGATCTCGAAATTTTATATATATATATATATATATTTCTTTTTTTGTTAATTGTAAGGTAAGAATATTGACAATATTTTGAAGATTTAATTTGCTATTCACAAAACATTGAATCTCATAGTAGAGGCTCAGTGATCGACAGGACTCTTCTATCCACCCAACAAATCAGTTAGGCAGCAAACGAGCTTAACCAGTTGAGAGATCTAGGGCAGCCTCGTTCTCATGAGTTCACCAATGGCCTAGCCAAACGGTGGTGTTGATCAACAAGCACTCCATCAATTCAGGCATCTTGATAATGCGCAGACTCTAGGCAAATTCAAGCTCCAGCTCAATGTTCACTTTGAAATTGCATTTGTCACCTACCAGCAGAGAACCCAACCAATAGTAGAGTTGTCCTTCTGCTGCAAGTGGCATAGACATCTTCAAACAGCTGACAATAGCACTCGTAGTGATCCAGCTAAAGATCATGAGTAAATACAGCTACTACAAGGCTGGGAACAGAAACTTGGTTATCGCTGATAGCTTGCAAAGCGGCCCTTTTGATAGATTCAGAGGTGAAGAGGAGCAAATCCTTCCATCAATGACAAAACATTCACAAGAAAAAAGGTTAGTTCTCAATCATACAAGCACAGAGAGCTCAAATATACATATAAGCAAGTACATAATGCACCTCCATGCTAAGGTGATGTATTGGTGTGTCGTAAGCAAAAGAAAAAAAATAACGTGGAACACCCAACCTCACAGCCCACACCATTAAATTCATCTTGAAAAGATTAATTTCACATAATGCACATGTCCCTTGCTTGATTTTCAACCACAGAAAAACCTGCTAAAATAGCTGCCATAGCCACCATTCAGATCCTGGTCCCTAGTATTTGATAATGCAACTTCTTTACTAATAAAATATCTTCAACTGAAATAAGAGACATATTACATGATTACATTGACTGTAACGCCCCAAAATCATATGTAATAAAAGTCTATTCAATCAGAATAATCCATAAAAATATTAAATAAAGGAACTAGCAACCTTAATTCTTATTACAAATGTCAGAGCTCTAATCCACCAAAAACAAAATATCCTCAAAATAATTCTCCAATACAAAGTTTAATATCATAAAAAAAATAGTAACAATAAAATCCTCAGTTCCACAAAATAGTTCGTAACTACTGTCTCCCAAGAATCTCTACTCCAATAATTCCTCTAATGTATCTGTAAGGGGAAAATAAAGGGGGGTGAGATAACTCAATAAGTGAAATTTACTAACATTGGAGTGTGGGAACAAACCTCTCAAATAAATAATTCTTACAACATTTTCATAACTTGCAACTCATCAATATTTCACATAAAAAGAAAATATCTTTATATTATGAGCCATCTTAATATATATATATATATCAATACCATCATATACATAATTTCCTAGGCTTTTCTTGTGGTCAACGTTTACGCCCCGTTGACAGGGTTGTGCTGTCCCCTTTTTGGGACTAGAACCTCCTTTTCATCCCCTTTCTTAAGGATGACTCCTTTGAAACTTAAAGGTGCACTCCCTTGCTAAAGAGCTTCCTTTTTGGATCCTAAAAGTATACTCCCTTGCTAAGGAGCTATCAAATGTGCACTGTCCCCTTTTCTAGGACCGTCCCTTGCTAAGGACTAGCTGCAATATGATTGTCCCTTGCTAAGGACTAAATACAATACTGAGCTTCAAGTCACGACTTGCCATAGGTTTTCAACACATATTCAATATGCTCACAAAAATAATTCATTCATGAATCTCAAAAATATACGGATATAATCACACATACATTTTTAAATAAATTTAGACTGTCCCACAAGTTTTTTATAAAACAAATAGTCAATGTGCACATCAAACATTTATAAAATATCAATTTATTTAAAGAATATTAATATATTTCTTTAATATAGAATAGTTTAAATAATCAACACTGTTTTGGGAAAACCCCCAAAATTAGTAAACATCCACTTACCTCTTAATTGCGAAAATAAAAGAAATCAACCTCCCTTGAATCACAACAATTCAGCAGAATTAGAACCTAGCAACACCAAAAATAGGTTCATCAAAACACGATTTCCCACTTAAAAATCTATTTTTACACTTAGACGGTATAATCCTAGACAATATTGATATATCTAAAATCCTCCATTTATTCACTTAACTATCCAATGCACTTTCAGCTTTGATCAAATTTTTGGACTTAAAAATACTGCTACCTAATCTGATTTTTTTTTTTCCATTGTTATAATCATGGATATTCAAGACTTCAAAATGGCCGAGTAAGGGAAATCTCATCAATCTACAATTTACATCCTGTCTTGTCGTGTAGTTATGTCCATCACTCCTAGTCTAATAAAGCAATCACCGTAGGACACCGTTTCCCATGATATAAGGATATGTGAGGCTTGTTGAGATCATAATGTATGTCTTGAAGTCCTTCTACTTTAATATATTGATAGGTTAAATTTTATGAAATCATGCCTATTGTCTTGTTAACTACTAAAGCAATTTCAAGCACTATTTCTATTCCTTCCTAAAAACGTGGGACACTTTTCTAGCCATATATTATATTATATATATATATATATATATATGTATATTTATATTAGTACATCCACCCAATGACCCATAACTCTCTTGATGCAGCAAGACGTAAGGACATTGTTGGACACTTATTTGGACAAAGCTAAGGGCATAGGTGCAAGGCAGATGGTGGAGAAGTTAGTAAGGCTATGTACAATTATAAAATAGCCGTAGAGTACCCCTTTCCCCATTAAAATAATCATAGAATTTAGATCCAAGATAGCCATACCTGTAGACTCCAACTCACAGCCACAGTGAAGAGCAAGTTTCAGTAGTCGGCTGAAGCAAAAGGATGTTCCATCAGTAAATACACGTGTAACTTAAGAGGAAAAAGGCTAGGGTTTTCAAGGCCCATAAATTTTTTCTTACATATGCCACCTCACTTAAGCTCAAATTTTTTTTAATATTTTAGGCCCAAATCAATTAAATCCATTTAATTGTGGGCCTCCTTTTTAATTTTACATTTAAAAATTAATTAAGTAATAAAATTATGGGGTGTTACATTGACCCTCATAAAAACAGTATGGAATGGCATACTTTGGTCAGATCCTCAAACAGAAGACAATGCTGCATCAGGTTAGATTATAATTGATGCAAATTTGACTACCTAGGCCCACCAAAGATAACATCTAGAAAAGAAAAGCAGGTTAGGGATGCAACAAATAATTTTCCACCAATACAAAGGTCAAACTCTGGGCTTTGTTTAGCACAAAGACAAAAACAAAAAACTCAAAATAAAACTAACAAATAGAAAAAAAAAATCATAAAACAATTGATATATATCTGTATGTATGTTTTTAGTTGCATACATTGTTCATTAGTCATTACTTATTTAACTTCTATCCTTCACTTATTAAAAAAAATGCAGATGCAAAGAGAGGGGTAGAAGCTAATACGATTAGATCTTAGAAACAAGAAAAGATAATTCTTTTTTCCAATTGATTCCACATTTAACCAACTATGATCTTTACCTGGCAGCGTCGACTAAAGCCGTTCTAACCACTTTGAGAGGATCTATGATTCTCTCCTCCACCATGTCAACATATACACCTGTTTTGCACAAGGACTATTATTAAATAAATGTCAAGGAAAGTATTAAAAAAACAGCTTTGAACAATCATCACTTGATATTAGTCTAGGTGTTGAGACAAATATAGAAAATCTAGAAAAGAAAAGAAAGAGAAACAAGATCCACATGCAATAAATTGGATACTTCAACTTTCATAAGAATTCTCAATATAAACATGTTGGAAAGTTTTCCATTCTCAATAATTCAACTTTCATACAATGCACAAGGCTTTGTGGACACTCCCCATTCCTACAGGGTCTGGACACAGACATTTCCATGTTCTTTTTATTGGACAGAAAAGGCTCCAACTCAGACAACATGAAATTTCCTGCACTATTTTGCTTTACCATAGACCAAAAATCCCCCGAGACAGGAGCCTGAGCGCCAATAAGAGAAAAATTGAATCCCAGAAATAAGAAAAGGGATGCGAAATTGTAAAGTTGGCTACAATGGTAATTCTTGTAGCAAATAAAAGAACAAACCTTTAGCAGCATCAAAACCCAAATTATGATTATCTTGTTCCAACAATTTGCCAATAACCAGTGCCCCATCAAAACCAGAGGCTATTGTGAATGCAGGTGCCTAAAGCAAATCAAAATGCTCACTGTCAGTATTTAACTGCAAATAAACACCAAGGTAGATGCTGGCTGAGGAAATTCAACAAATAACACCTTTGAAAATGAAGTTTTGTGAGTAAAGTTGAGTTGAATTTGAGTATTAAAAATAAAAACTAAAAAGCCAATGGGACAACCGAAAAAAAAAAAAAAAAAAAAAAAGGTAAGAGCTTTATACCACTATAGGGAGGTCATCAGAATTGTGATTTCACCTAGACATGGCAAAACGGGCAGGTCGAGTTGGGTTCGGGTCGGGTCAATCGGGTTTGCGGGTCAAACAGGTCACGGGTCAAACGGGTCATTTTTTTAAACGGGTCAATCAGGTTACGGGTCAATCGGGTTGCGGGTCGAGTCGGGTCACGAGTCGGGTCGAGTTGACCCGTATTTGTCAAACAAGTTTTTTTTTTTTTTTTTGAAATAGATGCAATCTGTCAATTGTTTAAGAGTTTCTTAACTGTGATTAGATTCTCACAGGTGATACTGTTACCATTTATCAATTACCACTAAACACTTGATATCCAAATTTGGTGCAACTCTTGTTCCAGCTTTCTAAAAGCTAATTTTGGTATAATCTTCAATCTATTTAAAGTAAGAAGAGAAAATGAAAGTGACAAGTAAAGAATGACAAACTATAATGGAGTACATAACATATTAAGTAAAGAAGAATAGGTAAATATTTTATAAGAATTACATCTCAATCTCAATTTACTCAACATTGATATGCATGGCAAAACGTTCGGGTCGGGTCGGGTTCGGGTTCGGGTCAATCGGGTCACTGGTCAAAATGTGTCACGGGTCGGGTCGGGTTCGGGTTCAGGTCAATCGGGTCACGGGTCAAAACGGGTCACGGGTCAAAACGGGTCATTTTTAAATGGGTCAATCGGGTTGCGAGTCAAACGGGTCGGGTCAGAAAATTCTGACCCGTTTTGCCATGTCTAATTTCACCCATGCATGTAGCACTAAGTGCATTTCTAATGTGTCAAAATTATTGATCAAAAAAATTGGCAAACAATTCATCCAAGTGAATAGCACACTGGATAAAAATTTTGAAAATAAATAAGGAATTAAAGAGAAAAGCCAAACGCATACCACTGCACATCTTTCTTCAATCAGCTTCTTATCCCCACCCCCATGTAGAATTATTGTGTCATCAAGAGAGACAGACACCTGTTATTTTATTTTACTTTTCTGAAGTTAGTTGTGTCCCAAAGAAATTCAACTATAGCACCATAGCACACTCTGCACAAAAACACAAACCTTTTTTGCAGTTCCAAGCATTTCAAATTGAACTTTGTCAAGGATTAAACCACGGTTTTCAGCGATAACCTGTACAATAAAGGTCGTAGCATAAATAAAAAACTCTGCATATTATAAGTGTGTGTGTGTGTGTATTAGAAATTAATTTTGGGGTAAAAGATTGCATAGCCTCTCCCCCAGTAAGAATGGCAAGATCATCTAAGTTTGCTCTTCTATTTTCCCCAAAACCAGGAGCTTTGATTGCACAAACCTAAACACATGAAATTGCACTTTTAAATTATGAAAGTTGACACTACAACAAGCAGAATTAATGTCAAAAAATCTTGATAATGAAGAAATTAAATTACAATTGAAGTAATACCAGACCTTACATATGTATAGGCGCTCATCAGACTGAGTTGCAAGTTAATACCTGTTCATAAATATTTCAAAAGGTATCATTTGATAGAAGTCTGGCATTGCTTTTAAGATCAAAGCCAGCAGCGGCGTCACGGCGAGATGGGTGTCGCATGGGTCTGCGAGATGGGTCTCACCGCTCTCGCGTGGTGGCGGCGTCATGGCGTGGGTAACAGCATTTTTTCTTAGGTTTTCTTTTCTTTTTTTTCTTTTGTTTTTCTGTTTGGACTTTGGAGAGGAGACTGGAGTCTTCGGTCGGATTGCTGGGTTTACATTTTTGGACTAAACTTCTTTCTTTCTTTTTTTCCTTTTTTTTTTTAGATGAGGACTGGCCGGGTGGGTTTACATTGCTGGATTTACAATTTCAGAGGGCGCCTAAGCTTTTTGTAAGGGGGCTCAAGTCCTTTTTTATTTTCTTGGGAAAATTAACGTACTTTAAAAAAAGAATTTGTGCCAGAGGGGCTAGGCCCTCACCTGTGTCTGCCCTAACCCTGCGAAACCAATAGGAAAAAAAAAACAAAACAAGATTAATAACAATTCAATAATACAAAAGCCAAATGGCAAAAAACCCAGATAGAAAACTAAAGAATAAGGATGAGATATACTGAGATTTTAGTGACGACAAACAATGGAGACTTCGAACAAAAGGGCAGAGAAAGAGAGGAAAATCGATGGCTGTTATCACTGATATTGAAGGAAAAGAAGATTTGGGATGAACTAGAGTTTTTCTTAAGCATAGGATCTTGTGGGCTTTTCAGCTTATGGACAGAAAATTGAAAATTCAAAAAAATAAAATTGCAGGCATGAAGGATTCGATTCAGAGTTGCTCGGCAAAAAATATACTGACTTGCCACTGTGCTAATTCGAACAAAGTATAGAGATGAAAATTGACCTTTTAACAGCCAATTATGTTCAAATTACATGACGTTCCAATATTTTATAGAAATAAATACCAAATGGCTTTAGAATGATGAGTTTGTATAAATTTTGCGAAACCCTAAGAGAGAGAGAGAGAGAGAGAGAGAGAGAGAGAGAGAGAGAGATAAGTGCTTTGTGGCACTGATAAGTCTTCAACAACAAAAATATTTCATTGCTATTAGGGCTCTCTCAGACTTAGCTAGTGGAGGCTCTATTGACTCAAATGAGGCTCACACTTATCATTGTGGTCGATATGCTAAACTCCCAATGACCAAATTATTTTGATAGTTTTTTTAAAAAAGGACTGGGTTGTTCGTTTTTTGTAAAATCGATCAATTGTGCATAATTGTTTTTAATTTTCTATTGGTAATTTTTGTTATTGTGAAATTTTTTGGGATGTTTATTTTGCTTTAGATGGGTCTAAATATAATAATAATTTTATGAAACAAAACTATATAGACACTTTAGTTGAGGTGTTATACTCATGTCAGACATAATCATTTAACACTTCCGCACACGTGGATCTAATGAAAATGCCTAAAAAATATATAACCTGGTGTAATAGCCTTGATTGATGACTATTTCATACTGGATCTGTAGTTTCAATTCAAGTGTTTACTGAAAATTTTAAAATTGTCAACAATCTTTGTATTGGATTTTTTGCATAACTTGCTAATTGTATAGTCACCCTATTTCCAACCTTAGACACCATAATAAACACACAACTGTGATTAAGTTGCAGATGTTGCATAAGAACAATTAGAGAGCACATAAGGTTATACATCTTTGATTTTATAGTATATATTGATGATGCATAGAAAATTAGTAGGCTAAATGTTTCGGGCTTCAATGGGCTTGAAATTGCTTGGAAGGCCTGAAAAGAAAGAAGCACAAGATTAAAGGTGACCAAGGTGAACTGACCAAGAACCCTCCGATGCTTAAGTTAGTTTTCTCTCTTGAATTCAGGAATTCCAACTCTATAAGTGGTGAAAAACTTACTTTGATTTCATATGGTTAAGTCCTTTTACAATGAGCTTTGGAGTGGTTACTTGTTTAGTAACTTCCTCAACGTGGATGGAAGTTAGAAGGTTTAAACTTAACTTCTACAACTGTCATTAGAAGTTAAAAACTTAGTGAAAAGTTAGAGCGATGAATAAGAATTTTGCTCCTACTTCAGAATAGTAGAACGTGGTCCGAATGATAAAAAGTAAGGGAACCACCCAATGTGACAAAAGAACTGTCATATGTGATATTGGAGCCACACAATGTGAGGATGAAACCATTAAATGTGAGAAAAAGGTAAGGGAACCACCAAATGTGAGAAAAGAACTGTCACGTGTGATGTTGGAATTGCACAATGTGAGAATGAAATCGTCAAGTGTGAGAAAAAAGTAAGAGAACCACCCAATGTGGCAAAAGAACTGTTATAAGTGATGTTAGAACCACACAATGTGCGGATGGAACCATCAAATGTTAGAAAAAAAAAAGTGTAAGGGAACCACTAAATGTGAGAAAAGAACTGTCACAAATGATGTTGGAACTGTATAATGTGAGAATGAAATAGTCAAGTGTGAGAAAAAGGTAAGGGAACTACCCAATGTGACAAAAGAACTGTCATATGTGATATTGGAACCGCATAATGTGAGGATGAAACCCTCAAATATGAGAAAAAAAAAAAAGTAAGGGAACTACCAAATGTGAAAAAAAAAAAAAAAGCTATCACATGTGATGTTAGAACTGCACAATGTGAGGATGAAACCGTCAAATGTGAGAAAAAAGTAAGGGAACCACTAAATGTGAGAAAAAAACTGTCACATGTGATGTTGGAACTGTACAATGTAAGGATGGAACTGTCAAGTGTGAGAAAAAAATAAGGGAACCACCCAATGTGACAAAGAAACTGTCATATGTGACGTTGGAGTTACACAATGTGAGGATGGAACCATCAAATATTAGAAAAAAGAAGAAGTAAGGGAACCATCAAATGTAAGAAAAAAATTGTCACATGTGATGTTGGAACTGCACAATGTGAGGATGAAATCATTAAATGTAAGAAAAAAAAAGTAAAGGAATCACAAAATGTGAAAAAAAAAAACGGTCACATGTGATGTTAGAACTGCACAATGTGAGGATTAAACCGTCAAATGTGAGGGAAAAAAAAGTAAGGGAACCACCAAATGTAAAAAAAAAAAAAAATGTCACATGTGATATTGGAACTGCATAATGTGAGGATGGAACCATCAAATATAAGAAAAAAGTAAAGAAACCACTAAATATGGAAAAAAAAAATTGGCACATGTGATATTAAAACTGTACAATATGAGGATAGAACCATCAAATGTGAGAAAAAAGTAAGGGAACCACCAAATGTGAGAAAAAAGTAAGGGAACCACCAAATGTGAGAAAAAAAACTGTCACATGTGATGTTGGAACTGCACAATGTGAGGATGAAACCATCAAATGTAAGAAAAAGGTAAGAGAACCACCCAATGTGATAAAAGAACTGTCATATGTGATGTTGGAACCGCATAATGTGAGGATGAAACCGTTAAATGTTAAAAAAAAAAGTAAAGGAATCACCAAATGTGAGAAAAAAAACTGTCACATGTGATATTGGAATTATACAATGTGAGGATAGAACCGTCAAATGTGAGAAAAAAGTAAGGGAGCCACCAAATGTGAGAAAAGAACTATCACATATGATATTGAAATTGCACAATATGAGAATAAAATCGTCAAATATAAGAAAAATGTAATTTGGTGTAACAAGTTACCTACTAGTGGGTACTATACTCCCTTTTTTTGAGTACCGTAGAATTACCCTTAAATTTAAATCGCATACTCTTTGATAATAGTTCTTAGATGGGTGAAAAAAAATTTACTAATTGAAGTAGCCAACAGCCCACCCCCACTCGTCTGTTCTGGAGAGTTTTCTATATTTCGTTGTGAACTTGTTATGGCATAGTGGCATACAGCAGAGCTGCCTACCTACCCTTACCTACTCAACCGGAAAAAAGAGAAAAAAAATCTTGACTTGCTAGAGCATTATTAAAAAATAAAAAAAGATTACAGAAGCTAAATTTATATTGATATACGTAATTTAATTTTGAATACATTTTATATATATATATATATATATATATATATATAAAGATAACACCCTAAACTTTTCAACTGCAATAAAAAATGGTTTGTCTATTTTCTTTTCAACTGTAAAAGACAGCTTTTTATGCTCAATTATTAATTGAGAGTTATCTATATTTCGTTGTTCTCCCCCACTTGTAAGTTTGTCTATTTTTGGAAGGGGATCTTATCCGTGATCGCCGGGGCAAGCAGCCACAATCTACTCCCCTACTGCATCATTTCAAGCTCGTTGGTATATATGAAAGGTATTTCAGAGTTTATATCAAAGTTATTAAGGACGTCCGGTGAGAGAAGGTCAGACGATTCAGCAAAAAAAAAAAAAGAGAGAAGGTCAGACGAAACAAACCTTCCATGCCGTCGATTTTCACTGGCTGAGATCAAGACAGCTACCAATAACTTCGATTATAATTTAGTAATTGATAAGACGGCTTTCGGGAAAGTATACAAGGGGTTTATTGAAAACCGTACCATAAGCGTTGCCGTAAAGCGTGCGGATTTAAGGTCGGATGAGAACTTGTTTAGGAACGAGGTGCTGTTGCTTTGCCAGTTACACCACCCTAACCTCGTCCGTCTCATCGGATATTGTTTCGATAAATGCGAGATGATCATAGTCTACGAATTCATGGTGAATAGAAAACTCGGTGACCACATTTACGCCACAACACGCCATGAGCCCCTCCCGTGGAAACAAAGACTCCAGATTTGCATTGGAGTGGCGCGTGGACTGCACTACCTTCACACTGGGCTGAAGCATTGTATTTTCCACCGTGACGTGCACTCGAGAAACATTCTTCTGGACGGGAAATGGGAGGCCAAGTTGGGAGCTTTCGAGCTTTACAAGATGGGTCCCCCCAGTTTGTCAAAGGCTTCATTTAGAATGACGTCTGAGGTGGTGGGTACTACTGGATTCGTTGCTCCGGAGTATTTCCGTGGCGGGAGGGTGCTTAGCGATAAATCTGACGTTTACTCTGTAGGTAAGGTACTGTTGGAAGTGCTCTGTGCCAGAAAGTTAGTCGAAATTTCAGTGGAGAGAGAAGAAGAGACGATCCTGGTTGACTGGGCCCAAAAATGCAAAGAAGAAGGGACCATATATCAGATAATTGATCCGCATCTGATGGGGAAGATAGCCCCAGAGTGTTTAAACATATATGTGGACATTGCGACCTCTTGTGTGCAGGAAGAGGGAAAGGATCGTCCCACAATTGTTGAAGTGGAAGTAGGCCTCGAACATGCATTGGAGCTGCAAGAGAGCGCAGATGCTGCTAGCAAGGATGTGCACGATCCTGTTTGTGATCTAAAGTGCACCACATCTACCGACTTGTCCTTGGACACCACCACGCCAAACGGCAAATGATTACACACAAACAATGATCAAAATTCGCATTCCAAGAAGCAATTTGTATGGTTATTAGTTCTTTGACAATTCCTTAAGTTGCAGTACCTAAGTTTGGGTATGAAAAATTACTTAATATAAACGTACTACTTTCTTATCTACTATGAGTCTATGACTGAATATATAAAGAAGGGTAAAACTTATTATAGTGTACCTTTCATCAAGTGTAGAACATTAAATTCTCTAATTAAATTAAAAACATATTCAATTTTGATTGTTCTTGGAAAATATATAACATCTAAGGAATTGTAAAAGTGGGGGTGGAGGGAAAGGATTGCTCCAAAAAGAAAGAGAGAGGGGAAGGGTGGGAGTTTGTGCTGAACAATTGCAAGAGCTACTTTTTGAAAAAGAGAGACTGAAAAACGGAAAGACTTTTTTTGGTTAGTAAATGACGAAAAGGTTTTTTTAGGTTAGAGAGAGAGACAAAGCAAAAAAAAATGTATATGATTATCTTTTATTTTTAGCTAAAGTTAGACCACGCTTTCACAAAAAGATCAATGTAAATGAAATATATTTTATTTTAGATTGTTATATAAGTACAATATTATACTATAAGACTAAAATTATAAGGCCTTGTACCATTTGGAGCTTAGGAAATTTTCTAATTTGAGGAATCAGCACTGTTCAGATTGTATAAGAACCTAAATAGATTTAAGCTAGCTTCTGAAGGGTTTAACAGAGGGAAGTTTGGTAATTTATCTTGAGGGGTTACATAGGCGAGGGAGGGATTGGAAGCAACAAAAAAGAAAGTCTTTTAGTTTCAAGGATAGGTTTAGTGTGAGTTTGGATAGCAAACGCCTGCCGCGTTTGCACAAGTATAGAAAAACGCAAATGTAACTTTAAAACTAAGTTCCACGGGCACTATTCATAGTTTAAAAATTATTTTATTACAATGTTTTCAACAATAAATTTTCAGTTTTTAGAAATAAGCGGTATCAAAACAGATTCTATATACATAATGGAGGAAAATGAAAAATGATGCTAAGTCATCTATAAGAAAAGCTGTGGAAGCTTTTTACGTAATAAAGGTCCAAGACCAGAATAATATTATCTTATATTTTATAACTAGTTAAGATCAGAATTTCCAAAAGTGCTTTCAGATGCTTCTATAATGATCAAGGAGTAAAAACTGTTGATAAATAGCTGGTAAAAGATATGGTTATTGAGTTCTACCAAAGATTGTTGTGGAGTTACATTTAAGATCAAAACATTACTCAAGCTGGCCTAGATCAAAATTATAATTTACTATCCTTGCTGAAAAAATGAATTAACTATAAAAAATGTGCCTGGTATAGAGATCAAGGAGACTCTCTTTTCATTAAAAAGGGACAAGACTCCCTGGCCTGATGGTATGCATCTCATTTCATTAGAAAACCATGGTATGTGGTTCATTAAGAAGTTTTTGCAGTAGTTAAACCCTTTATCACATTGGTTTTATTAAGTTTATAATCCCTTAAAAAATGAGGACTTCAGACCAATTTCTTGTTTCAACACAATCTAAAATTGAATTACAAAGATCTTAGCCAAATGGTTGAATAAATGCTTGATTGATCTCATAATGGAGGAATGCATCACTTCTCCCCGGTTCTCTTGTAGTACATGGAAGTTTAGTGGGGTATTTCAAGGGGGGGAAAAGGAATAATATGAGGGGAACCTTTATCTCCTTATTTGTTTGTTACAGTCATGAAAGTTTTTTCAAGAATGTTTAAGAAAGTTACTGTGAAACCAAAGATCTTTAAGTTTCATAACAGGTATTAAAGATTAAATCTAAGTCACTTGAACTTTGTTGATGACTTAACGATCTTCATTGCTACTTACTTGCAATCCATTAGAATAGTTTAAAGAACTTCAAAGGAGTTTCATGAGATTTCTGACCTCTTTATAAATCCCAGCAAGAATGAAGTGTTCTTTGCTAGGATGTCACAAGAAACCAAAAATTTAGATCCTCTCTATTTTGCATCAGAAAAAGTTTGGCTCTAAATATGTTTGGAGCCATTTTTTTCAACCAATTACGTGGCGGATTATAAGACTATCTATGTGTATTATTTAAACAAGTCACATGACTCATTTAAAAAGTTGCGTGGCTAAAACTACACGTGGATGATTTCTTTAATTTTCACATAGTAGGTTGGAGCAAGATAACTTCAAACATATTTGAAGCAAAACTTTTTCCTTTTGCATTTCAAGGAGGGTAGCTTGTTAGTAAAGTACCTTGGATTGCCTCTAATCCCTCGTAAATTCAAAGCTTAGGATTGTAGGCTAGTTGAAAAGATTACAGTTAGGATAACACCCTAAATAGGAAAAGAAAAGTCTCTCCTTTGCAGGGAAGCTTCAATTGCTGCAATTTGTGCTTTATGAAATATAAGTGTATTGGACCAATATTTTTAATTATCTTACCAATGAAGATCATAATGGCTACTGAATAAAGGTTAAACTTCTTTCTATAGAGTGGTAAGGATCTCCTATTGGAGCAAACGTGGCTTGGAAGAAATTTGTCTATCTGATATGAAGGAAGGTTTAGGCATGAAAAGAATCAAAGAATGGAAAAAAGCTGCTATCCTCAAGCCCGCACTAAACCTATTTTCTCAGTCTGGCTCTGTGTGGGTTGCTTGGACATATAGGTATTTATTAGGAGGAAAAAGCTTTTGGAAGGTCAAAATTCCTTAATCCAGTTCATGGGGAGGGAGGAAAATGCGACAAGAGAAGTAGCCTCTAATCAAACTTTCAGTTGGGAGGGGAGATAGAATCCTTCTTTGGCATGATAACTAGGACCCAATGGTGCCGTACTTCCTAAAAATGGATTCAGAGTGATATGTGCATGGTTCAACAAGTTTTACTGTTAAAATTTCAATTTTCATTTGATATGGGCAAAGATATTGGATGTCTGCTACATTTGATGATCTGGTAGACTTCCAATATAATATTACCAAGTTAAATTTGAGCAGGAAGATAAGGTGTATGGCCTTCCATCCAAATCAGGGAGGTTTTTTTGCCATTTATCAATTTATCATGGGAATGAAATAAGGAGTAGGACTGTGACAATTGAAGGGTGGAAGCTCATGTGGTTTTCAACAGCTATTACTAAGCATTTATTTATTTATTGGTTGGCACTGAAGGACAGGCTCTCAACTCGTGGAGGACTAGTAAAATGGAGTTATAGTGGAGATTTTCTATTCGATTAATGCAGAAGTCTAATTGAGAGTCAAAAACATTTATTCTTTGAGTATTTTCTCACTCAAAGAATATGGCATCATGTGCTACATGCATGTCTGGTTTATAGGATATTTTTTCACAATGGAAGACTCTTGGCAGAGGAAGAAATCTTTCAATTATTAAGGGATGACATTTGGTATAGAAAGGGATTTTGTAGAAATATCATCCTAAATAGGATTTTGTGTGAAAGACTAATGATCCCATTTTCTATTTTGCCTGGAGGCCAGGATCCTGAAAGCCGATTTAGCTGCTGCAATTGATTTATGCGATTATATTTGAGTTGGTTGTGCACCAATGATTCAGCTGCTTGTAATATTGTTATTTTGGCAAGTTGCATTGTCCTGTATTTCAGCTTGTATTTGATGATTTTTAGTTGTGCAACTTTCATTTTGCTGGTAATTAACAGATCAATCAATCAGTGAAGGGCGAGGGTAAAATCTTTGTTTCATGTGTGAATAAGTCTTGTTCATGTGTGAATATAATGCGAGATAAATGATCAATCTGGAAAAGGGCAAAGGTAAAATCTTTGTTTCATGTGTTAATAAGTTTTGTTCACACTTGAATATAATACAAGTTGGTGACATAAGTCTTCTTTTCACAACAGAACCCCAAAAGATGGGATGTTGGTTGCTAAAATATTAACTACTTCCCGAAGAAACAAGACAATCTGTTTTTCAAAGTCATGGAAGATTGAACAGATACAAGGAACTATACTATTGACGTTGACTAATGTACTTGTAAAGGAATTTATAAAGCATTGTATTAACAAGGCTGCTGAGTTGATTTTTACAAATTCTCCACAACTATTGGTTGATAAACATATAAATGTTGTATGTTTTTTATTCTATTTATTTTGATGGTTAGTCACAATGCAGTCCTTTCTAAGATGTAAGGTGAATGGAATCTTATACATAAATCAGTTAATAAAAGAATGAAAAAATCTTTTCTTTTGTCCCTTTGGTTAAATAAAAATTCTTGGGTGACATTCATGTTCTTAACTCCTAAATAGTTCCTAATATTTGGCACTTTCTATATTTCGTGGGTGCAACATCAAGAAATTCACTCACAATATCTAAGATCTATTACCATGTGTTGTTAACTTTTCGTATGTTGTTCAATCCATCAAGATGCACTCAAAATGAAATTCAAGATCTTCTGATGGCCAACTCATGAGTTGGACCTTGTGTTCTACGGATTGGGATCATGTGGAACGCTTTTCCACTGATCTTGATTTGAAGCTCAATGAGAATTCCGGCTTGTTGACAGAAAATCTTTTTCTTGTGCTAAAGTTTTGTTTACCAGAAGCCCTTAATAGCACATTAGGATGTCATCCATGTATTTAACTAATAAATTTTTTTTAAGAAGAATGTAATTAAGGTGGAGCTGAAGATTGTTTTGCACTCTTCCTGCTGGACCTCAATAACTTTGAAATAGACTGTGAAACACCTTCCATTTATGCTTCGGTCAATTGATGAGAAGCTTCCAAAGCTGTTGAGGTGGCAGCACATATCCTAAAATTATAAAACTGCGGTCAATTTAGAATGAGAAGGGTCAATCCACATTTTTTTATAACTGTTAGAAATTCCTAAATCATTCTAGATCTATTATCAATTCTTTAGTAATTGTACCAGCTAATATGAACTAGTACATCAAAAAATATATAAAATTTTCTTGTTAGTATTTTATTCAATCAACATCTTGAGAAAATTAAAACCCAAACCATTGTGCAACTGGAGCCACCGCAGGTGCTGCCCACAGAGGACCAGGAAGTTGCCATGGATTGAGAATTTTCTGATCTTGTTTGATCTGCCTCTGAATCTTTTATTGCCGTTCAATCTTGTAAACTCTTCTTGAAAAGACTACTCTTTTTGTAAGTCTTTCTGTTATCAATTTATCATTATTATTATTATTTTTAAAATGATGGCATCATTGCAGTGCGTGATATTATCATTTTGACTTGTGGGCCAGCATACATATCTAAATCTAATGGTTTCTCAATCATTCATAGTCATGGAGAAGAGTAACTCCTTATGCTCGTGAATGATGTTTATTATGGACAAATTCTCAACTGTCTGAAATGATTTCTATATCTAATTTATGAGCTGCCAGCCAATGGAATCTGTTTCAGTCTATATCAAAGTTATTGAGGAGACCAAAACAATCTTCAGCTCTTCCTGAGGAATTATGCCATTGATTTTCACTGGCTGAGATCAAGATAGCTACCAATAACTTTGATAATGATTTAGTAATTCACCAGTGGGGGTTTTGCAGAGCATATAAGGGATTTATTGATGACTGTACCAGAACCGTTACAATAAAGCGGTTGATTACCAAGTCAGGACAGGGTTTTGAGTATTTATTAAGGACTGAGGTGCTATTGCTTTGTCAGCTTCGCCACCCTAACCCCGTCCCTCTCATTGGATATTGCATTGATGAAGATGAGAATATCCTAGTCTGCAAGTTCATGGTCAATGGATGCCTCTTCAGAAAACTCCTCTACAAGGACCACGACAAAGATCCACTCACATGGAAACAAAGACTAAAGATTTGTGTTGGAGTGGCGAGTGTATTACACTACCTTCACACTGGGGTAAAGCATACTACCATCCACCATGAATTGAAGCTAGACAACATTCTGTTGGATGAGAAATGGGAGGCCAAGTTGTCAGATTTCATGTCCTCAAAGATGTGTCCCCTGAATTTGCAGTTCGTTTTGTATACACGGAGGAAGATACAACTTCTTTGATTCGCGGTACTATGACACAACACTTGGATGCCAAGTTCCTTGTGAGTGGGGAGCTGACTGATAAATCCGATGTCTACTCTTTTGGTGTGGTACTTCTGCAACTACTCTGTTGCAGAAAAGCATTCTATGTGGTTGATTGGGCTAGAAAGTGCATACAAGAAGGAACCATTAATGGGATGATTGATCCGTATCTGATAGGGAAGATAGCTCCAGAGTGTTTGAAGATATACTTGGACATTGCCACTTCGTGTATTCAAACTAGGGGAGTGGATCGTCCTACGATGGGTGAAGTGGAGATAGAGCTTGAACAAGCACTGCAGCTGCAAGAGAGTGCGGATGCTGCAAGCAAGGATGGTGTGGATCCTTCTGGTGAATACAACTATCCCGTTGTTGAATATACAGGCCCTGCTTCTCCAACGCCTGAGCCTGAGGATTCAAATTGGGATTCAGATATCACCACTTCTGCCGACTTGTCCTTCAACACCACCATGCCAAACAACCAATGATTAATCACAAACGATTATCGGAATTGCATTCCCAGAAGCAAATGGTATGATTAATCATTATTTGACCCAAAAAAATAAAGAGTTGGCATTTCTAGATTGGCAAAAACTAGGTACTGAATGCATTTCCTTGTGTATACAGGTTTTGACATGGCTGAATTAAATTGGAAAAGTTGAGTTGCAATACCAAAGTCCCAACTCTTTCAAAATATGAAAACTTTTTAATTTATTTTCTTTCTTTTTTTTTTTCTTGCATATTTATTTTTAATGTCTATATGATAAAAATGTCTGCAGACATTATAAAAACTTGATTCAAGCTGTCTTTGTGGTACTACTTTCTTTTCTACCATGGCTGAATATATAAAGAAGGGTAAAACTTAGTATAGAGTATACTTTAGTAAGTGTAGTACATTAAGTTCTTTCATTAACATCAAAACATAGTTGCATTAAATTTAAATCTCCTTGGAAAATATACAACATCTAAGGAATTGTACTTAAATATTTCCTGAAATCTTTTCCTACAGTAAAGGGTTGAGAATGAAAGTAAAAGAGGTGGAAAAAAGAAAAAGGATTACTCCAAATAGAAGGAACCAGCAATGTTCAGATTGTATAAAAACCTGAATAGATTCAAGCTAACTTTGAAAAAGATTAACATAGGGAATTTTGGTAATCTTTCTTGAGGGGTTCGATAGGCAAGGGAGGGATTGGAAGCAACACAAAAATAAAATATTTCTGTTTCGAGTATAGATTATATACGTAATGGAGGAGAATAAAAAAATGACGCTAACTCATCTATAAGAAGAGATATGGAAGCTATTTGCACAACATAGGTTCAAGAATCAGTGACTGAAGCTTAAAACCAGAGTTTGATTGGTTTTTATAAACTAGTCAAGACCCTTTATTCCAAAACAAAAGAAACAAAAAGAAAGAAAGAAAAGAAATGGGAACTAGTTAAGATGAGAAATGCAAAAAGTACTTTCAGATGTTTATATAATGATCAAGGAGTGAAAACTGTTGATGGACAGCAGATAAAAGATATGGTTATTGAGTTCGACCAAAGGTTGTTGGGGAGTTGTATTTAGAATCAAATCATTACTCAAGCTGGCCTAGATCAAACAATATAGTTTACTATAGTAGCTGAGAAAATGAATTTTCTACAAAAAGGTGTGATTGGTATAGAAATCAAGGAGACTATCTTTCATTGAAAGGGGACAAGACTCCTAATGGCTATTTCATCCCATTTCTTTAAAAAGCATGGTGTGTGCCTCATTAAGAAGTTATTGAAGCAGTTAAACCCTTTTTCACTACAGGCAGGCTACTCAGGGAAGTTGATGCCACCAGTATCATATTGGTTTATAAGTTTGTAGCCCCTAAGAAATGGAGTACTTCAGAGCAATTTCTTGTTTCAACGTAATCTAATATTTAATTACAAACATCTTAGCCAAATGGTTGGATAAGTGCTTGACTGATCTCATAAGCCTAACCTATACAGCTTTTATAACAGCAAGGGGCATAACTGAAAATGTACTCCTTGCTCTGGAGCTGATGAACAATTATCACAGGATCCTTGGCCTTGCTAGATGCACCCTGATACTAGATACAATGAAGGCAGATGATTTTCTAAAACAGTAGCTCTTTTCTGAATTGCGCCACTATCATTGGCTTTCCTAAAATATTTGTAGCGTGGACGGGTGAGTGCATCACTCTCCTAGGTTCTCTTGCAATACATGGAAGTTTAGTGGGGTATTTCAAAGGGGAAAAAAGGAATAATACAAGGATATTCTTTATTTCCTTATTTGTTTGTTGAATTTAAGAAAGTATTTTCAAGAATGTTAATGAAAGTTGCTGTTAAAGCAAATAGCTGTAAGTTTCATACTGGGGTGTAAAAGATTAAATCTTACTTGAAATTTGTTCATGAAGAATGCAGTGTTCTTTGCTAGGATGTCAAAAGAAACCAAAAATTTAGAATCACTCTATCTTGCATTCAAGGAGGGTAGGTTGATAGTAATACCTTGTATTGCCTCTAACCTCAGCTAAACTCAAAGCTTAAGATTGTAGGCAAGTTGAAAAGATTACAGTTAGGATAACATCCTAAATGGGAGAGGAAAAGAAACTCTCTTTTACAAGGAAGCTTCAAATGCTGTAATTTGTGCTTTATGAAATCTAAATGTACCAACATTTTTATCTTACCAATGAAGATCATATTAGCTACTGAATAAAGGTTTTAACTACTTTCTATAAAGTGGTTAAGGAAGGTTCTCCCATTCGAGCAAACATGGCTTGGAAGAAATTTGTCTATCCAATATGAAGGAAGGTTAGACATGAAAAGAATCAAAGAAGGGAAATTATGGAATAAAGCTGCTATTCTCAGGCCTGTACGAAACCTATTTTCTCAGTCTGGCTCGATATGGATTGCTTGGACATATAGGTATTTATTAAGAGGAAAAATCTTTTGGAAGGTCAAAATTCCTTTAGCCAATTCATGGGGAGGGGGAAAATGCTACGAGTAAGAGAAATAGCTAGACCTCTAATCAAATTTTGGGTGGGGAGGGGAGATAGTTTCCTTCTTTGGCATGATAACTAGCATCCAATGGTGCTGTACTTCATAAAAATGGATTCAGAGTGATGCATGCATGGTTCAAGAAGTTCTACCACTATTAAAATTTCAATTATCATTTGAGACGGGCAAAGATATTGGATACCTGCTACATTGGATGATCTGGTGGACTTCCAATATAATCTTACCAAGTTAAATTTGATCAGGAAGATAAGGCGTATGAGATTCCATCCAAATCAGGGAGGTTTCTTTGCCACTTGTCACAGAATGAAACAAAGAGTATGGCTTTGAGCCTGTGACAATTGAATGGTGAAAGCTCATATGGTTTTCAACAGTTATTACTAAGCACTCATTTATTTATTTATTGGTTGGCACTGATGGATAGGCTCTCAGCTCTAGCGAAATGGAGTTACACTGGAGATTTTCTATTCGTTTAATGCCGAAGTCTAATTGAGAGTCAAAAACATGTTATCTTTGAGTATTCTCTTACTCGAAGAATATGGCATCATGTGTTATTTGCAGGGACGGACCCAGGCGGGGGCCCAAGTGGGCCTGGGCCCCTCCTGGGTCCAATTTTTTTTTTTTTTTTTTTTTTAATTTTGTTATCATATGTTTAATTTTTGTAGTTGACCTCCTTTCAAAACCTTAAGTTTCCTTTCTCCTCAATAAGCCTAACTAGCCTCATCCAAATAGCAATTATCTAATCCAAAAACTTAACAAAACAATAAAAACATTCACAATAGTGATTATATTTTAGCAAAAAAAAAAAAAAAAAACTTTACCACAAAAAAACCAAAAAATCATATGTTATTGGAGAAACTAATACTAAATTTTTTACAACTACAATAAACTGGTATAATACCAGTTGATTGTAACAAGTTGTTAAAAATAAAATACAATATTTTATTAAGATTATATCTCTTCCTTCAATTAAAAAACTCAAATTCTCTCTCTTTCTTTATTATTTTAATGAGTTGTTTATATTATTTTAAATGAATTGATAAAAATAAATAATACATTTGATATTGAATGTATTGTAAAGTGAGGTGGTAAAATAGATAAAGTAGCTTTTTGAGGTACTAAAATCAACAATTTTTAGCATTACCACTGTGTGTGTTAAATTATTCCTAGCCTGCCTAGTATTAAAAAAAAAATTATTTTGTTTTTGTTTTTTTCTTTGTTAGTAAATGACTGCATCTTAATATATTTAGAAATAACGATTTTGTATCTCCATGTGTGTGTTGAAAATACTTAGTATTTACAAAAAAAAAAAATTGAGTATTTATAATTTTTTTAATAATATATTGATGCCTGTTTTGATTTTTTTTTTTTTTTTTTTTTTTTCTTTTATACTCCATCCGCTAGCTTAAAATCCTGGATCTGTACCTAATTATATGCATGTCTATTTGATAGGGTTTTTTCCACAATGGAAGACTCTTGACAGAGGAAGAAGCCTCTCAAATTGATATGGGATGATATTTGGTATAGAAAGGGAGTCTGTAGAAATATCAAGAACTGAATCCTAATGATCCCATTTTCTGTTTTGCATGGAGGCTTGGATCCTGAAAGCCGATTTAGATACTGCAGTTAAGGGTTGTGCACCAATGATTCAGCTGCTTGTAATATTGTTATTTTGGCAAATTGTATTGTCCTGTATTTCAGCTTGTATTTGTTGCTTTGTGCAACTTTCATTTTGGTGGTAATTAACGGATCAATCAATCGGTGAAGGGCAAGGGTACCTATGTTTCGTGAGTGAATTGAGTCTTGTTCACCTGTGAATATAATGCAAGAAAATGAAAAATCCGCAAAAGGGCAAGGGTATAATCTTTGTTTCATGTGTTAACAGGTCTCGTTCACGTTTGGATATAATGCAAGTTGATAACATTAGTCTTCCACAACAGGACCTCACAAGATTGGATGTTGGTTGCTAAACCATTAATTAATTCCCCAAATGGCAGAAAGAAACAAGACTATATGTTTTTCCCGCCTAAAACCCAGGAACCAAAATAAACAAATAAATAAAAGGAAGAGATCTCAGCCAATTTCAATGAAATCCTGAGCTCTTGGGAACTCATAAAAAATTAAGAAAAACCTGTCACTGTCACGGGAAGAACAAGTCATTATTATGTGCCACATTTCGTGAACCATGCCCACAGGCCACAAACCTAGGCTGGAGGGTCTTAAATAATTTGCTAATTACGCAAAACATCTTTATATTACAACTTCGGGGAAACCAAAAACTATAGCCGACCCTTACTGGACTGAAATCCAGAATTTTATTAGGAAGCCATTGTTTCGTACAGTTCGATAACCAAGACATTCATGTGGAATTAATTTCTAATAATAAACACTTGATATTCTTGGAGGAAGGACAATCGTACAATATAGACAGATTCGTGTGGCAACATGTGACAATTCAGTCTCTGTATCACCTAACAAAGGTACTTGATTTATGAAACATTGAATTTTTTGGTAGAAAAGTCTGAAAATCAGAACCTGCCCTTTCTGATTTTCCTAAATGTTGGAGAAAAACAGAGAGAGCAACTTTCATGGATGGGGGTAAAGAATCATCAGCCCTATTTAACAAACACTGCCCCCATCGATGATGTACAGAAGGCTCTTAAAGTTACAGTCGCCTATCCAACCTCCAGAATCCATCTTCCGACCTGCTCAATGTTGCAACGTATGAGTTAGCCCAATAAAACTGGTTCTTGCAAATTTACATTAGTTGCTGGCTTCCTTAACATCCTTCTCTTCTTCTCCCTCAGGAGTGCCTTCCTTTTCTTCAGCCACCACCACATCATCAGAATCAGTTGGGCCTATACTTGATTTCTCATTATCATCCTTTTTGTCTTCTTCTGCCTTGGGAGTGCCTTCTATTCCTTCAGCCACAACCACATTATCAGAATTGGTTGGGCCTAAACTTGATTCCTCATCAACATCCTTTTTTTCTTCTTCCGCTGTAGAAGTGCCTTCCATTGCTTGGGCTGCAACCGCATCATCAGATTTAGTGGAGCCTGAACCTGATTTCTCATCAACATCCTTTTTTTCTTCTTCTTCCTTAGGAATGCCTTCCTTTCCTTCAGCTGCAACTACATCCAAATTGGTTGGGTCCAAACCTGATTTCTCATTAACATCCTTTTCGTCTTCTTCTGCCATAGATATGACTTCCGCTCCTTCAGCCACCGCCACATCATCAGAATTGGTTGGGTCTAAACTTGAATTCTCATTAGCTGATTCCGACTGCTCAGAAGGATCAGGACTTGGGTTTGCATCTGCTGATTCAGGCAAATGTCGTGCAGCGGTTTCATCATTCTTTTCCAATCCATCAGTGGAAGATGAAGCTTCAGCTGCATCTGCCTCGCTAAGTTCTAATCCAACTTGAATCTCACCATTGGGTAGAACATCAGATGGGTCACTGGAATCTGTAGTCTCCCTCCATTCAACCCATTCAGGTGGTTTATCAGTTTCAGCGAGTCCCATTTCCCTTGAGTTATCAAGATGCGTAGTGTCTTCTGACTTTGTCCCTGCTTCTGGAGAAGATGTTGCAGTGTCAACCAAGTCATCATCTTCACCAACAATAACATTATCATCACTGCCACCATTAATTACACACGTCTCCTCAGTGTTGGGTGATGGGGATGCATGTGAGCCAGTTGAGCGTTCATTGGCAACTCTGTCATCCTCAAAAGCAAACCAGTTGGAATTTGTAAAGAGTGAGCCACTGCACACACCCCAAGAAATGCAACAAATCATTTAGCAATTTCTAGAAATAGAATATGGACAGAGGGTTTGAACTAAGACAGCATTGTTTAGGTGAAAAATATAGAGAATGAAAGCATAGTAAAAGCACTATTCAATTCCCAACATATCAGTTAGCAGGTTATACTCTGAAGTACAGGCCCCACCAAAGATAATTAACCCGCTAAATCTTCAATGTGCATGTAAGCCAAAATCACAAGTAAGCCAGTACTAAGGTTCAAAATATCCCAGAAAATTCTAAAATAGCTCCCCCTAGCCAATTGAGGTAAAAGCTGAAATTCACACTGCACCCCTACCATCCTGATCAACAGTTTAACACATTAGTTTTCGAAAGGCCAACCATTCTTCTCTGTATGGACTTGGACTGTTAAGACCATTATCAAATTCAACAAAAGGCACATGCAAACATTAGGCACATGCTCTTTCTTAAGGTACTACGTAGTAAGGCCACTTTTTAATAGTATATGAGATTTATTAATTAAAAAAAATCATTCACTCAGCAACCGATTAAGATTGACCATTGATTTGTAATACTCAATTCGCTGTTATGGTCTATTTCACTGCACGCAAGTCAATTCTTTTTTCTTACGCTTAACTGCACCTTGAACTTCTAACAACACTAACCTACATGCATAAATTGTCACCTATCACCCACTGCCCCCATCTCTTAAGACGCATATACACACAATATAAAAAAAATAATCCAACAAAACAGAAAGCAAAGATGAAAGACAACTTCCAGCTTCGCAGCCGACAAAACAAACAGAGTTCTAATAAAGAATTGAAGTGTACCTTTCCTGGTCATCTCCCAGTCGTAGAGAAGATAAGACAACTTCAGCAGATTCATCATCAAAGTAAACATCCTGCCAAGTATATCCAGGTAAGAAACTTCTATTATTCACAAAACTTCTGTTTCCCACAAAAACAGCCTGCTACCAAGAAATAGAACAGTAGCTACATATGACATGCATGCGTAAGTGAGATCATAATCAATCAAAACCATGCAAACCATGCACCAAGTTTCTTGTATTTTCTTTCTCAAAAATCACTTCAGGAATGAAAAAAAAGGGGTAAAACATTTGACTGCTCTGATAACTCAGTTACAGAAACACCACTTACAGGGATGAGATGCTAACATTAATACATATTGAACTGCAACCTAAGTAATCTAACTCAAGCTTTAACATAATTCTTTAACCTAAGTTCTTGTCCATGTGACTTGAGAAACATGACTCATGTATGGCTCATCATGACACAAATGTAGATAATATGACCCAATTTAATTTCTTGCCCTCCAATAACAGCAAGTAACAACTTGTGTACTTGGGCTGTTTTATTTTCTTAATAAAAGTTTTAATATTACTTATCAAAAAATAACAGCAAGTAACAACCTACCACCTAGGATTTGAGGTGGAAATGTTGTGAACATAGCATTTCCTATTTAATTTTTGCACGACACATTCAAGCCAACATTGTTGCGTTCATCCCAAAAGACCAATTCAGTTAAGATCAAATTGTACAATTTCCAACTTAAATAAAGAACATATAAATTGAGTATACTCCTATTCATTTAATCCCTCCCCCTCCCCCCCCCCCCCCCCTCCCCTTCCAAAAAAAAAAAAGAAAAAATACTGTATATAACCCCCCAAGAGAAGGGTTAAGCAAATAACTTATAATGAGTAATGTCCTAGTCAATCCCTAAAGAGGAAGTATGAACTACTTAAATTCACTTAATCAGATAAAAATGAAAGACAGTGGCCTCTTCTGGAAGTACTTGGCAATTCATAGAAACTAAAAGCATATCCTTCCTATATTAAATTTAAGTTTAAGCTAAAATGTGTCTCTTAATGTACAGTTCCGATGACTACATGATGCGGGAGACACAAGAAAATTATTGTTTATTATTATTTATGTTTGCAAGCCAATTGTATTTTTATGTTTTAGGTCCTGACTGGAAATGTGAGTAGCAAAAGATATTCATAGGCTGCCAAAAGATGATTTGTACAGACCTAAGATCATTTCCAAATGAGACACTAGGCTAATGATAAAACATAGCACTCAACATACAAAACCAACATGTTATATACTTATATTTTTCTAACTAAAACCAGTAAGGTTCTAATGTATCTCATACCTCGTCATCTCGTTCAAGTGAGCCATGAGCCTGAAAAGTATGAACAAGAAGTCAAATAAATAAATGAACAATTATCAACCAAATGAACTGTAACTGGACATAGCAATGTACGCATGATAATAGTATGACAGTAGGACTAAATTAAAATACACTAAGGTTGCGTTTGGAAACTTGAATTTAAATTTTAAATCAATAGATTTGAAATGCCTTGATTTTAGATGTTATTTCAAATCCAATGATTTTAAAAGTTTAAAATCCCTGGTAGATATGGTACAATCCAAATCCTTGATATTTTGAAGTTGTCCAAACAAGGTATTTGGAATTTAATCACTCAAATCCAAATCCACAAATCCTGCTATCCAAACACACCATAAATTAAAGTGAGTACTTGAGATTGCATTTAGTGTGGACACTGGCCTTCCAATGATTGTTTAAGAAATAAAAGTAAACAGAAAGTTTGATTAAGAATTGTAGAGAATAATACATGTGGTCAACCCTAATTGGTCTGTCTGAGGATTTATGGCTGACCCAATAGTTCTGGGGTTGGGTTAATTTCTTATTACCAAGAGTAACATACAAAATTATTAAAATCTTAAGTTGCTGTTCAATAAAAGCTCAGGGGAAGAAAACACAACACAGTGTGATATTAGGTAAACAGGTAAAAGACTGACCAAGCCAATGATGCTTAGCTGGTCTTTTGGGATGATAGCCTCATTTTTTATTTTTTTATTTTAGTCTATGCTCACTGCTTGTTTATCTCTAGATTTTTTGTAGAGACCATGGTTCACATGATTTTGCAGAATCATTCGTCGCCCTATATACATAAACTTTAATTTCACAAATCTCTACTGAATCTTTTCCTCAGGATCCTAGCCTAAAAGCTAATATATAGCCATAAGATTGGTCTTGAGGTATGCCCATCTTATTAGACTTATACCTCATACATCCCGTTTTGTTGCTAACCTGTTTTATTCCTTGCCACTATGGTAAAATCCTTTCTTTTAAATGATAATGAGATTATAAGAAATTATTGCTGTACCTCTCATACTTCCACTTAACATATATGTTTCTTATCTAAAAAGAAAACCAAGAAAAACAAAACTAAATGAGCTATCATGTTATAGTTTTAAAAGGAACCTCATCAATATCATCATTACTGTAAATGCCATATCGAAAAGCCTGGCTTAAGTTATTTGCAAGAGCTGCAACATCATAGTCTCTATCTTGGTAATCGTCGTCATCGCTATCCCTATTCCGATCTTGCAGTGCTGTTGGCCGCCTATTAAAAATGATTAAATCATGATAAATATAAAAGTAAATGTGGGGAAAAAAAAACCATTATTCTATAAGATATGACCAGCTCACTTCCAATTTCATTCACCTCCTAAGTCTCAGAGATTACTGTAAAGCATGAAATATTTACAGTTCAGTAGGTTATTTAAGGCTCTAACCCAAGCCTGATATACCTCTCAAATATTGATAGCCATACCTGAGAGAAAAGCAATATTGCCTCACAGAAAGCTCTAACTGTGAGCAAAGCAACAAGTAAATCTAATAACTAGATAACCAACTGAAAAAGTGGCAACACACCAAAAACAAAACAAAAAATTGGCTTTTGCAAGCATCAGTGGCTGCTCTGACATACCATTGAAGTTCCAATGGCAAAGTGACAAACCAAATCATCTTAAACATTATCATTAGCATATTTTGCATTATATATTGTAGGGTACATGAAAACAATAAAAATAATAGATACACAAGTACAAATGACATTTATTACAAACTACAGACATAATCAATCAATCACTTATTTTATGGTCATCAATGCAGTAATATTTCACAAAAACTAATTTCAACTCATGAAAATATATTACCACACTCAAAACTTAAGAAATTATTTATTTTCAAGTTACATTCATAAAGTAAATAATTCACACTTCACATTTAAAAGACTCACAAGAAAGTGACAACACATCCTTACGGATAATATGATTTGAGAGCTTTTCTGATACACCCAAGTGATTTAAAATTATTTTACAAATGATTCCATACCATTGTTTGATTCGATACATGATACACTCAATTATAACAGTTATGCTCCATACATATGTAGCTAAATGATACTACAATACGCAGAAACACAAACACACAATAGATACTTTTTCTTTTTTAGATTAGTAAGTTATAATAGCATCTATTGGGTCTTTGTACCCAAGACCCTCCACCATGCTCTTATTTGAAGATTTATTGCCATTTAAGCAAGAGCTTATTGGCGCATGCATAGTGTGGTTTTCAACAAGCTGTTCCACTAGTTGCAATACGACTGGTTGTATTCTCATATAGTTCAAGTTATTCCATGCATGGTCCAATGCAGAGTGATTCATCAGAATATCAACCTTGCCTGTCTGGGCCATGCATGGAATAATTATAACTATATGAAAGTACTTTAATTTCATTTACTTAAACTTGAATCAGAATATTGGGAGCTGCAGAAGTGAGAAGAGTTGCAATATTTCAAATGAAGAAAACATACCCACATGCCCACTGAAAGACATTTTCCACTGCATTCCGCTTGGATAGAACATTTGTTTGCCAATCAGTCCACTCGCTATTTTCCTGTCAAAAGTAAATTCACTTTAAAGCATGACTTTTGTGGATAAAAATGATAAAGCGGAACACTGCCATTTAGCCTTTTTGGCATCACTTTATTACTTCTACTGCTCTACAACTCATCTCATTTGATCACCACCCACAAGCAAAGAGGATGTGTACAATACAACCAATGGAAGAAAAGAAATTTACAGTAAAAAAATTTTTGATATAAAATCAATTAAAGCTTACATCTCAACTACAGATCTTATTCAAATATAATTAGAACAACCAAAATTATGGAATGGCAAATTTTATTAAGGCCAAAGAGACATTTTACTGAACTTGATAATAATATGTTGTAAGGCAGATGAAACCTTTTTTTTTTCTTTTGATCTGTAAGGCAGATGTGACTTATATAAGAGAAAAGACACAATTAGATTGCATAATTGTGCTAACAACAAAAGCATGTCAGATAGACAACAAAAGCATTTACACTGAATCATAGCCCCACAAATATTGGTAGGATAAATATGTCAACAACAACAACTACTGGAGACTTAGGACTACACCTGCAAATATGCCTGAATCTTAGCGCTGTTATTCCCCAGTTGAATAAGTTTGTTAGATATACGCGTCAAGTGGCCAATATTCCCTATTCTGGGTGGCAAGCTACCCTCAGAAGGGACAGTTGGCTGCAGAAAAGAATTAAACAAAGATAGTGTCAAATACTTTTACACATCTGGAACAAGATCTCCAGAATATTTAGATTTAAAAGAAGTAAAAGAAAAAACAAAAATCCTAGGGCCTGTACTGCCATGAAGACATTAATCATTTATAGATGACTGCACCACTACCTTGTTCAAATCAGCTGCCAATTTGTAATTATTTTCAGCTTCAAGAATTCTCCCAACAAGATTACATTCATGAAGAAGATGTTCAATAAGAGGAACATTCTTACTCTCCAAACACGACACTAGAATGTTCTCTATATGATGATGCAGAAAGTTATTGTACGGGTACCTTCACAAGCAAAGAAATGAATAAGAGTTGAGTCCTGCCGCCCTTCATAAATAAAAATTTTAAATTTTAAAAAGAAATTAACTTACTCAAAGAACAAGTCTAAAATTCTTTGTACAGCTCCAAGGCGAATTAATTCCTTCTCAGCAGTTTCACTACCAACTGTCACTAAGACTGAGATGAACTCTACAATCTGGGAAAAAAAAATTCTATGCTCAGTGATTACCAGCTAAAATGCAAATATCACAAATCAGAATCTGTTAATATAATCAATACCATATGTGTACAGGTAATCTGTTAATAACAAAATTCAAACAAATTAAGACAATCAAACATAAAAAACGGCCCATGATTATATAGGAAAGAAAACATATGAAATAGTCAGCACTCCTAACACACCAAAAAAGATGTTAAATACTCATATGAACAAATACCTTTAAACGATGTTTTCCAAGAGGTGGCTGTAGCTTTCCATAAGTAGTTAACAACTCATTCTCCGCAGATGAGATCTCCAAAAGCTTGAGTAAATCACCTGCAGGATAAATCTGATCAATACTTGATTTGCAGTGTGATAAAAAAGCACTCACACAACTGTTTGAACAAAATAAAATAAAATTCTCATAAGAATCTGATCAATACTTGATTTGCTGATGGGAATTTTAACAAAATAAAATGCTCATAAGATTTCCAGGAGATTAATTCCCAAAGAGAAGGAATAGGGGAAGTAGGGGAAGTTAGTGTTAAATAATTAAAAAAGAAAAAGAAAAAAGACATCGACATATAAGAGGTACCACCTAAGCTTTCCAGCATGCCTTCAACTGTCTCAGGATTAGCAGTTACAGGAGGTCCCTGAGTTATCTGGCGGTTGTATGTATGATGATATACTCCCAAGGTTAGCCTCTTAGGGTCTAACAAAGATATGCATACAGACAAAGAGTTAACCAGAACAGACTTTGGTCGTGCATCTTCTAAAGCATGACGAAATAATCTTCCTATAAAACTGCAACCAGAAAGACAAATTTAAATAAATAATGGAAAAGCCAGAGTCGAATTATACATATTTCCATGCAACATGAGAACAAAAGCAAACCCTACCTTGGGCTGGAGATTTTAGCAGCCAGCCCAGGTGGAGCAAATCGTGTAATAGCACAAAGTGTTTCTGCTGCATTAGCATGAACTTCAGGAGAGTCCTGTAAAAACCATGTCCCACAAACGTTTCTTTAACATCAGTACAAAGTTCTTACAAAAATAAATCATACTCATCAAACAGATTATCCTATAAATGGGACAAGCAATACAGGAAAGGCACAGTATATGCTGGCATTATACCAAATAACTATCTGACAAGAAGATTATCCTGCCTCAGTTCTTCATATTTGTGGGCAAAGATTGCGGTAACAAACCTTAAGAAACCAGATTTTGGTTCCTAAAAGCGAAAAAGGAAAGTTTGGATATTGGATTGGTGCTAAATGTGCAAGTGTAATGGTGAATCAGTTGATCATCTTTATCTTCATTGTCCGGTTGCAATGGATCTGTGGGCTATGGTGTTCGGATTGTTTGAAGTGAGCTGGGTTATGCTGCAATCTATAGTGGGGCTTTTAGCATGTTGGCAAGGCAGATTTGGTCGTCATCGAAATGGGTATATATGGTTGATTGTTCCCCATTGCTTATGGTGGTGTCTTTGGAGAGAGAGAAATAATGAGTGCTTTGAAGATAAGGAGAGATACATATCAGACTTGAAGCTATTTTTCTTTAGAATTTTAATGGACTGGTTGGCTGCTTTTCGGAACCAATCATTTTTATCTTTTCTTGATTTCCTAGATTCTTGTAATTTTGGTTCTTGATTGTTTGACCCCTTGTACACCCCCTGTGTACTAGGGTGTTCCCCTTTTTTAATATCAATAAACTTATTATCAAAAATATATATATATATATATATATATTTTTTGGTTCCTAAAAGGAAGTTTCATCAGCACTTTAGTGCAATGAAGGATCAGCAGGTAGTAGCAAACAAAATTTACAAAAAGAGGCATACCAAATTCAAGTTTCCATACATGAGCACATAGGTGTATAAACGTGTAACATCAAATTTCCATCAATTCGTTCAAAACTCTTTTTTTTTTTATAAGTAATAAAGATTCATTGATAAAAAAGAGGAACACCCAGGCATACCAGAAGTATACAAGGGTGAACAAATCAAAAACGAACAGTACAAGAATCGAGAAAATCCAAAAAAGAAGAAAAAAGATGGTTTCTCCACACAGAGGACCAGTCAAGTAAGGATAGGAAGAAAAAAAGCTTGAGATCAGGCATGGAACGCTCATTGTCTTCAAAACACCTACTATTTCTCTCCTTCCAAATACACCACATCAGACAATGAGGAACGACCTTCCAAATATCACCATTACGATGACGACCAAAACGACCTTGCCAGCAAGCAAGAATCCCAACAACTGACTTAGGCATAACCCAACAAACTCCAAATAAATCAAAAACCATATCCCACAACTCCAAAGCAACCGGGCAATGCAGGAAGAGATGGTCAACACTTTCACTATTACATTTGCACATATAACACCAATCCAAAATGCAAACCTTTCTTTTCCTTAAATTGTCAATTATCAGACATTTTCCCATGGAAGCGGACCAAACAAAGAAAGCCACTCTAGAGGGAATCTTTTGCTTCCAAATGCTTTTCCAAGGGAAAAACTGCTCACTATGGCCAACAAGAAGATGGTAGTAAGCACTAACTGTGAACCCTTTACTCTTACAAGGCAGCCAACATCTCTTATCCTCCCGATCCCCCTTACAGGAGTGCAATAAATGGAGTTGATGAAGGACCTGAAAGCTTCCAATTCACGATTATGCACCTCCCTACAAAACTGAATCTCCCAATGGAGCACTCCATTGGTGAACCTCATAAGATCCGCAACACTTGCCTCTTTGCTACAAGAAATCCTGTTCAAAACTCTTTTATACTGGATAGACACACCCATGACATATTCATATCCTATATTGAATTTTCAGTACAGCATCTACATTCAATCAAAGAATATTTAAAATCCAAGTGATGTTGCAGTCACAGCATCATCGAATAGAAAATCTTATCTTTGCAAATCAAACCTAAAAAATAGCATATAGAAGTTATAGATGTTTCAAGTACTTAGAAATATCTAAACAATATATCTAAATATCATGATATTTCAATTACATCATTTATTATTATTTATTTTATAACTCCTTTGCAATAGCGTGATGCAGCAACAAATGATCTCGAGTCTCCCCAACCCCTTTGCACATACAACACCAACTCACCAAAATTGTGCTAAGTACATGTGGCTAACCTTACTAATTTGTTGAGGATCCATAGCCAACCCCGAAATTTGGGCTTGGTTAGAATTTTGCTTCTCTCTCTCTCTCTCTCTCTCTCCCCCTTCACAGTCAAAGCACTAATTACAGTTTCCAAGACCATCTTTCTTGCAATCATGTTAGCTAAAGTCTGGAACTCTATTCATTAATCATTTAATTCCCTTAATTCCCCAGACTGCAGCCGCCAAATGATCTATTAAATCATACTCAAAAACCCTTCTAATGAGCTACATTTTTCAAATTTTCAGCATTTTGATTTCTTAAAGAAACAATCCCTCTTGCTTTTGTTCCATATATTTTCTAACCTGTAATCAATCTACAAACCATGTGCACATTCTTCTATTTCCAAGCACTTAAACTAAAACATCTCAGATTGCTTAGCCTGATAACATAGGCTTGTCAGCAAGTGGGGCATCAAAGTGGTTGGATCTATGTTAGATTTGCCAAGGTGGGATCACTGGGATGTGGCTGGCTTGTTGGTCTGTCTTCCTCGCCCATGGGCTAACGGGTGAACCCCATTCATCATGGGTAGGTAGCCATCACAAACCATAGCCCACCATATAAACACTCATAAGTTTATAGGCAGGTTATCTAACCCATCCAATTTCACTAAGTTTCCTACTTAAAAGAATATCAAATAATAAATAAACCTTGTTGCACCAAATCTCTTAAATAAGAAAAGATTGCTAAAAGGTATGGGATATGGGGATGATATGAAAGGAAAGGCTAAGACAGAGATGGATATGAGTGCTGGCAATGAGTGCTGGAAAATGGTTATAATCCTGAGGAACTTTGAGCTGTGATTGCAGATAGGTCTTTAAATTCAGGAAGGATAAAGGCTACTTTGTTTTTCAAAATGTCTAAGCAAGCTATCAAAGTGCAAAGAAATAAAATGAGAACAAGATATGGAACACAGAGTAACATGTATAAAGTAGTGCCAAGAGCCTGTAGCTCCACTGGTTGGCACCTCCTAATGTTTCCAATAGAGACATCCAGGGTTCAAATCCCCCCTCCCCCATTGTAACTATCAAATTACAAAAATAAAAAATAAAAAGAGATCAACCAAGCACTGAGACAGAACCATTCACATCTGTAGGTTCTTGGTATGCATGTTACTTACTGAAGAACTAAACTTGTCCACTATCATCTCTAGCACATCTGTGTCTTCAATCCACTGCATTGCTTCCATATAGTTTGTATACATATGTTCATCAGCACCAATCAGACGTATTAAAACCTGTTGAGCAGGAAATAGATCTCAGAAACTACACTGCCAAATTGAGGATAGTCAATCAAAAGTACACTAAAACTTTAACAGCTTCTTCTAATAGATGATGGGGCCAAAAGTTCAAAATGCCAATCATTGTTTTAACTTTAAAAGATAAGAGGAGGTGAATTCAGTAATTCAGTTGCAAACTAAAAAAAAAAAAATAAACTATGATAATGATAATGATAATTATGAAGCGTGCAAATATTAATTCTTATATTACAAACAATGAAAATCAAAAATATAAACCACAAATAGTCAATGACGCCACAAGAATACACATGTACAAAGACTGCAGGTAACATATATTTGCAACTGAAGATGAATAAACAGTTATGCAAGGAGTTCAATATCAAAAGCAATAAATGGACGGTATCAAGAACCAACCTCCATGATAGATGTAATTCCAATCAGCTCAACTAGCTTCTTGACAATATCCTGATTAGCCTGGATGAATGCACAAAAAGAACAATTCAACCCTTATCTTTTTTCTTTTTCTTTTTTGGATAGGTAAATAAAGGTGGATTCCCAATACATAGGATGTGTATTTAAATAACACAAAAGATTACAAAAGAAGAATATGAAAGAATAGAAAAAGAAAAACTAGCTAATATACAAAAAAATCCATGAAATCTAAGGATAATTACATTAAAGAAGAAACATTACACTTACTTGAATATAACGCATAAAAGGAACTGTCTTACGTAACAACAGGCATATGACAACCTAGCATTAAGAAATTAGGGCACAAATGACCCAGGTAATATGTTATTGATAATTCCTTTGAAACAAAAAAAAAAAAAAAAAAAAAAAAAAAAAAAAAAAAAAAAAAAGCTGAAGATATAAGGGGGCTAAAATAGAATGCATGGTAGTTCGATAACCTTTTACTTATCAAAAAAAAAGAATGCATGGTAGTAAAAGTTATATCTACAAAAGGACCATCCTACTGAAGTAGAAGATAATCTAGATTCTAAAAGTTCAACAAAGAACAACCTTGCTAAAATACCCAGCCAATAGTGTGCTATGGGGCTGTTCTGGCTCCAAAAAGGAAAACAACAAGTTCATCAACTGCCAATAACCAATGATCAAAAGAAATCAGAAACAGAAATGAGTTTTCAAAGAGTAGTAGAAGTATATTTTCAAAGAAAAAGGGGCTTATATGATTAATGTTTCTCACCTCCTGATCCTCCACCAGTGTTTTGAGTATAATATCAACTTCACAAGTAAAAATCTCACAGGCAATAAAAGGAAACCTGTGAAAACAATAATTTGACAAAATCAATCACAGGATTCATCAGGGTAATGAAGATCATCTGGGAAACAAAAGCAACCTACTTGAAAGTTCGCCTCTTTTCAGCATCCTCAGGAGCTTCTTCCACGATAAATCGTATGAGCTGTTCAACTTGAGCTCTTTCTCGCAAACTGCAGAAAACACAATACAAGAATATCAAATAAAGCCAAAAAAGGATGAAACAAAATTCAGTTGATAAAGTAATTTAACATCTAACCATCATTAACACAATTCTACTAAAAAATAGAGTAAAATTTTTCTTTATTTATTTTTTATTGGTAAGTTACAAATGTACTAACTTGATCTTGAACCCACAAGCTCACCATCCATCTTTCTCTTACAAGGGAAATATGTGCCACTAGAGCAAGTGCTCATTGAACCGTGAAAATTAACCAACAGTGTCATTACATAAGCTGTTGTTGGATGGCTGTGCCATTACATAAGCTTTGTTGTCATTAACATGCCATAATTGTCAGTTTAGAAGGCATTTGGAATAAATAAGCTATTGTTAAAAAAAGTCTAATCATGTAATGGCACAGCCATCCAACAACCTTGACTGACATTTTTTTTTTTTTTTTTGTTATTGATAATTCAATAGTTACAATGGGGGAGAGGAGATTTTAACCATAGACGGCTCTGTTGAAAACATTAGGAGATGCCAGTTGAGTTACAAGGCTGTTTGCCTTAATTGAAAATTCTGACCATGGCAACATTGTTACAAAAGGTATAATCATCTCCCTCACACAAAGGGAATTATTATCACAATTGATTTAACAAATAATTGGATCCTTAATTGGTTTAAAATCAGAATATTTTATTCAAACACATACTTAGAAAACCATAATCTTCATCCACTTGACAAGATACGAATTCAAACCATGAGGGCTTACAATTTCAACTACTTATACCATATGAATTCAAACCATCTCCTTCTTCACTGTCAAGTAGCACATTCTTTATGGGTATCTATGCTTTAGGCTTTCGGTATTCAGTGGGTCCAGCTAGGCTCTATGGCAGAAGTATTATTTTGTTGGAGTCATTGGCTTGGGAAACATAATTCAGATATTTGGAATTTGATTTCAGGTTGTTTGATGTGGACTATTTGGACGGAACGGAATCGTCGTTCCTTTGAAGATTCTAAGAAGTCTTTGGTTGAGTTAAAAGGCTTGTTTCAGCGTAGCCTTTTTTATTGGTCTTGGTTCTGGGAATTTACAAATTGTTCTTCTCTTTTACAGTTTTTCTCCTCTCTTAGTTTAGTTTCCTGATTGTTTTCTTTTTGTTTTCTGTTTTGTGCTTTGCTGTTGTTCATCCTCATGAACACATAGTTTGTTTCTTTTTTATGATTTTATCAATAATAGTACTCATATTACCTATCAAAAAAATTGTTTGATCACTTAAAGAACAAACTGCTCCCAAAATGCATAAATAAATGGCAATACTTGTATGAATGTATTTTATATTGTCACTTATCCAAAAAAAAAAAAAATTGTTTTGAATATTGTCACTTTTTTTATAACCTTTTTATTAAAACAGTGGCAAAAGGGCAATTTATAGTTGAAATATGTCATGTTACACTATAAAATTTTGACCCTCCATTATTTATAGTCAAATTATCAAAGCATAATGTCACATCATACAAAATCCTGTTAAAAGCCTTTCACCAGAAAACATAGTACAGACATCAATCACTCATTGACAGACAGTACATCTTGACACAAAAAGATATGGGAAAATGTGAAAATGAAGAGAGCATTACAAATTGATAAGGCGGCCATTAAGAGCTTTGCATTCTTGAATAATTTCATCCTCATCAAGAAGTTCCTCCAATGTAAAATTTTCCTTATCCAATATAGTCTCCACCTGCAATGAGCATATATCAAAAACAAAGACAATGGAAGAATAAAAATCACATTTGAAAAAAACATTCACAAAGAATATATGTTACCTTCCAAATTACCGACAACCAAGTAAGGTAAGAAAGGACGGGTGAAATTCCTCAATAGAAAACTAGCAACAAGCAAAGGTGATTTCAGCAAATCAATCCAGCCCCCTTACAAGAGGCATGGCAAATGATAACCCTACTAGTCCACTCCTAGGTTCAGACAAAAGTTGAGATCACAAAATTGCCAACCCTACTAGTGTGATCTTAGGTTTACACATAAAATGAAACCCTGTTCTCCTAAGCTTTATTATAGGCAGTTAATTTCTGCTTATAATGCATTAAATAAGCACAAAAAAGGTGCAACCCTAGTACACAGGAAGTATACAATAGAAACGCCAAAAAAAACTATCCTCTAAAATTTGATGACTCTATGACTTCCAATATATATTATATAAAAAAAATATAAAATAAAATAAAATAAAAACACAAACAAACTAGTCTTTATCCATGCACATGGTGACTGTAGGAAATGAAGCCTCAACTCCATAGATTTAGGTTAATAAAGACCACTATTGCACTGCCAAGTACCAATAACTCAATTACATAGCTTTCAAATTAGAGAGGCTATTCCAACATATGCTCTTCAGATTCTCATTGTTTAAAAAATACAATGTTACATCAGGATGAAGGAGAATGCTTATATAAAATCAGCATGATGGGTCAATTGGAATCCATATTCCAGCATGTGAAAGGATTATATCCACTGTAGCTATATGACCCCACTCTAGACACATCATCCACCCTGCTTCACGGTAAAATCCTACTCAGTTTCCCCTTCAAAAAGGATGTTCATTCTAACACATTGAAAATAATCACTATTAGGTCTCTTCCTCTCTAATAAACTTTTAACATCTCCACTCATGTTAGAGCATAGGGCTAAAAAAAATTGCGATCCAAACATTCTCATCCTACTTAACCAAAGGTCCCTACATTCCAATGTTTTGATATCATCAACTAAGACTATATTGGTGTAAATGTTTTGATAAGACTATATCAGTGTAAAATACGTGCGTCAAAAAAGCATCATCCTAAACATCTTGTGTATTGGGATTGCACTTTTATTTTAATGAATTTATTCACCTATCAATATATACATTGATAGATTAGAATAATTCAATTAAAAATGGACAAAACTTAGGTATAGTACCTTAGGTTCCCCTCTTAAAATTTTACCATGTGACTACTTAACCAAAAAACAAAAGAGGACTAAAACGTAAGCTATGGGATCCAATGCTTAAGTGAGAGACATTCATATTTTCAATATCTACGTATGTCAAGTATGGGTCATGTGGACTTTGTTATTTATAGCTTCAAAATAAATTTTACTATTTCACATTTTACGCATATTGCACACTAAAATTTCAATATATATATATATATATATTAATTTATCTGTACCATATTGTGTGCTAAAATTTCAAGAACTGACAAACTGTGCCTAGTCCATTTCCTCAGCTTCATATAATTTCCCATTATAAAGCCCATCTCTCTCTCTCTCTCTCTCTCTCTCTCTCTCTACATATGTATATATATACACACACACACTAAAAAGGTATCTGTTACATATTGTGTGCTAAAATTTCAAAAACTGACATACTGCGTTGACCATTTCCTCAGCTTCATGTAATTCTCCATTATCAAAGCCCATCTATACTTTTTGTACCAACCAAGTTTAGCCAACACTATCCTCAAATTTGAATGGGCAACGATTGCAGTGACACCCATCAAATCAAGAACACGAACAAAACACCTAAGTTTAGTCTTCCCTCACAGTACCACATTGTAATGTCACTCTCACAAAGAATTCGGTGAGCATAAAAGTTCGTTCCAACTGCCAATTTACCTTAGTCCTGATAAAATCCAAACTTCAATGAAAGAACCATTCAATCTAAATCTCAACCCCCAAAAAAGAAAACCAAAGATATTCATTGAGTTATATTCCCTAAGAAGCTAAATAACGCTTTTAACAAATAAAGACTCAAAATCTACAATGACTCCTAAATAGCTGTAAAGTGCGCATTGTTAAACAAGATTCACAAATTCAATTTCCTACATTTTCTCAGCAACCAAACATAAAAAAAACCAGGCACAATCCACACAAATCACAATTATCTCATTGCGCACAAAAAATGCAAAACGAAACCGAAACTGAAACGAAACCGAGGACTCACGGGAGAGGCCGTGGACAAGCCCGCCATACGCCAAAACATTTTGGAATTGTAGAGCGAAATCTCCCTCCAAGGGAACGAACCAGTCTCAGATCTACGTAGCCTCGGAAACCCTAGGGCGAAGCCCAATGAATCGCCGCGCGCGAATGATCGAAACAAGAAAACCCTAGAATCCGATTCGAATGGAATTGGATCGAATCCACAAAGCGAATACGAGAGAGAAAGAAAGCGAGCGAGAGAGAGAACCAAACACCTGCAATCGCGGGAGTGAGTGTTTGGAAATGGAAATGAATAGAGATGCTGTGAATACGGCTGAATAATAATTTCCCCTAATATATAATACAGGGGTCTTCTTGGTTAATTTTAGTGTTTTTCTTTTTCTTTTTTTACATAGGAAGTGATTTTTTTTTGATAGGAGATAGGAAGTGATTTTGTTTTTGTAAGAAATGGCAATTTTTTTTTTTTTAGTTGTGAAATGACGTTGGGGTATTAGCTATTCGGGTATGGACAAGAGGTTATGATCCGCCAAGTAGGTTAATAGGTGCTTCAACCCTTCCTTTAATGTTGGAGGTTTGTTGTCCACTTAGCTTCAGGGCATTTTAATGTGTCTCACTGTCCCCACGACCTTTGTTTTCACTTCTTTTCTTTTCTTTTCTTTGAAAATATATATATAGAATTGCATTATGTTGTAAACCTTTTCTTTTCTTTTCTTTTTTTTGAATTATATGGTAAACTCTTTTTTTTTTTTTTTGGAACTTATATGGTAAACCCTTAAACTATATACCATATGATTTGATTAAATTTTTCTCATGTACATATGCTTTGTAATACAGTTGCACACTCACTAGCACGAAGAACTTTTTTTTTTTCTTTTTATTAATAGTCTGGATGGAAGATGTTCTACTAAATATTTCATATATATTTCAGACTAATTTAAACAGTCTTCCTAAATAATATGGCGTAATGTCTTTCTTCTAAAAAAATAAACATATGATTTTAGAATTAACAAAATTTAAATTCTAAGATTTCTTTAAACTATGTAATTTTAAAAGTAATAAATTATTCTATCTTTTATCAACAAATTAGACTATATAATTTCAAAATTAGAAAATTTTAAAATCTAAGATTTCATAAAATAATAAAATAAATCTAAAACACAATATTATTCCACTTAAATGGGTTGGTATTTAATTTATTAGTTTTTGAAACATTAGGATTTAATTTGTTACATTTGAAAACACAAGTGTAAATGCTTGTGGTGTGTGAGGAATAAGAGTCGAGGTTCAAATCTCTAGGACGGAACTTCACACGCATATACACTTAGATTAAACTAGAGTAGAATTTATATCTTGTATAAAAAAAAATATACAAGATTTAATTGTGCATTAAACCATACGTATATGGTTTAAAATGTTACTTTCGTATTTTCTATGGGGAAAATATGTAATTTTTATATATAAGAAAGAACCCCAAGGGATTGGTCTAGATTTAATGGTTCTTATGGTCTCATGAGATCATGAGGTCCTTAACCCACAGGTCCTAAGATTGAAATTTAGCTCCGATACTAATGTTGAAAATCAATGTCTTTCTCAAATTGAGATTTGAATGGTGGTGTTTGTAACAAGATCAAAACACACAGTATCCACAATCCCATATGCTTTTATGAAGTCGATAAGAAAGATTGAGATATGTTTCTCTTGGTGTTGTTCCGTGCAATACTATGTGTTAATTTTATTTCAATCATTTGCACCAATGATCCCTAACCCCTTTTATATAGACAACCAAATGGTACAAAGATAAGAGATGCAAATCTTTGTCAATAAGCACAACATTTTGCAATGGGTTGGACTGTACCCACTATTAGGCACACTTTATTTGGGTTTGGAATAACCTAATATTTTGAATTGTTTCAAAACCTCTAGCCAACATTTTGGAACCTCCTCCAAGGATTTTTCTTTATAATTATCTAGTGTAAGTGAGTCGAAAGTACTCCACACACCTATGGAAATAGTAAGGTTTTCAAAGATAACGATTCCAATAACTCATTGAATGGATGAGATTCAAAAAAAAAAAAAAAAAAAAACACTCATAGTGTGTGCGTATATATTGTGAATGAGGGTTTAAAAAAAAAAAAAACTAAATTTTTTATCAATATAATATTAGCCATTTGGGTAAGGAAAAAGGGCTATGATCTACCTAAATACTCCTAGATTAAGTTTTCTCTATCGAAAAATCAATTTTAACCTAAACTAACATTAAGCCCCAATATAAGTGAATAATCAATTTCATATTGTATGCATATTAATATATCAACTAAAGAAAATAAAGCAATATGAAAAGCGGACCAAAAACATGCAAACCACACAAAAACACCGAAGTTGTTTTCAAAGAGAAAAGATGGAGTTCTTTACACATGCGCACGCACCAAAAAAAAAAACTCTAGGGCATCACCATCAAATCTCCACTAGTGAATAGTTGCAGTATAAGTTTACAATAGACTTTCTAAGCCGAAAGCAACCCTAATACTTTAGCCCTTTAAGCTCTAGCTAACAACTGATTATTCTGAGTTCTTTTTTCATTTAGTCTCTAAAGTCCACATGTTGAGTGATCAACAATAAGCACCAAGTCCTCTTAGATTTATGGTATTACCTCTCTAATGATTTCCAACATCAATCAATCACCAAAAATCACTCAAAGGTAATATGGAGTGTTTGGATAATCCCCTCTCAGGCTATGGAAGTTTTGAAAGGAAAAGAGAAAAGAGAATGGTAGAGATTCACTCAAGGAACAGTCTCTCTCTCTCTCTCTCAAAGGGATGAGTACACTATTGCTATCACAATCTACTCTCTAGGGTTTCTCACATAGTACATGCAAATTGGAATGGGTTGAGATTGATTGGAATGAACTAGCCAAGGTGATTAGAATGACTTGCTAGATTCTATCCTCGAGCAAATGGTGGGTGCTACTTGGTCGTGACTTGCATAGAAAAAGGTCTCTCCTTTATCAGCCACATGCCCATCTTGCATGCAAGGCTTGAATATTGCAAGCGTGACTTGGTCACAACTTCTTCTTCACAAGAAATTTGGCCAAAACCAAGGTAGTCAATACCGTACCGGTACCAGTCGTATCGGCTAGTACATACTATACTGGTGTGTATGCCGGTATCGAAACGTCAACGTTTCGTACCAGTTAAAATACTTGCTGTATTGACCATACTGGCCAATTTCGAACAATACCGGGCAGTACTGGGCGTACCGGCCGGTACATAATTTTTTTTTTTAGTTTTTTTAATTTTGGTATACATTTTTTTTAGTTTTGTAATTTTTGAACTTTTGTTAAGGCAGAATGGTAACTTATTTACATTAACGTATTAGTATTATTTGTTTTCTTAGTATGCAATGAACAATTAAGCTTTCTATTTTTTATATTATGTTTTTTTTTTCTTTTAATTGATGCTAAAGTTTAAAACCATGAATAATTTGTTCTGAATTGAAGAAATGTTTTATAGTAAACTTTTATATTTATTATAATACACACACACATACACACACACACACATATATATATATAATAACGGTAAATCCGAAACGGTACATCGGTATTGATCGGTACTGAAATATATCGTTCTACTGGTCAAACCGATACAGCCTCCGATACGAAATTGACTCCCTTGGCCAAGACTCAAGTACATATGTCCAATTACATTGTAATTTCAAAATTCATGAAAATTAAGTAGAATTATAAGTAAATTTAACACATAATTAAGCCAACAGAAAATATAGACTTAACATATGTTGTTCCGCAGGCATGGGAGGCAAGAGGAAGAGTTCCACAGAGAATACTAGAAATTACAAAGAAAAGAATGAATAAGCTATTTCAGTGAAAAAAAAAAAAAAAAAAAAAAAAAAAAAAAAAAAAAAAAAAACCCAACTAGGGTTAAGTGGTTTACGACCCTAGACCTCAATATTAGGTTGTTTCTCCTGACTACGATTGTAAGAAAGAGGAGAAGTGCAATTGAATTTCTAAAAATAAATAAAAAGTGGGGATTGGGTGTCCTTGAGAGAAGAGAATTGTAGTTTTTTGTGAACTTCTGTAAGAAGTTATTCAAATCTAATAACCCATAATTTCTAGAGGAAGCACAAAAATGTAATATAACCAATGGTTACAAGAGACGAAAATGAAGGTCCCTATAGAAGAAGAAATCAAAAAAAAAAAAAAAAAAAAAACAATTTTTAGTATGAGATTCTTTAAAGCCTCAAGATCGTATAGCATGCCCCCTTTATTTTTAACATTGTTAAGATGGAGGTGGTTAGAGCAATGCAATTTTTCTTCATAAACAAGTATATGCTCTTCTATAGTAATAACAAAAAAAGTATATATGTTAAAACAACTTAACTGCTCCTTCATAACTTTAATTCCAAAAGTTGAGGGAATTGCCAAAGTGGAAGGGTATAAACTTATCAGCCTATGCAAATAGGCTAAAAAAATCTCCCTAAAATGGTATCCCCTTAAAGGAGCCTTTTTATGGGGAAGAGTTAGACAAGACGACAATATAAATAATAGTGTATGAGAAAACTTGGGCAATGAGAAAATGTAGTTAAAGATTGATTTGGGAATGCTAATCAAAGAATAAGGAGTGGCCTGGCCAAATGGTAAATATCAAGAAATCTACAATATTGTTCAGCAAAAATGCCCAGCAAAAATGCCCCTCCTACAAACAAAAAAACCAAATATCAGCTTCCTTAAACATAAGTCAACGGATTTGCACTCTAGATATCTAGGTCTCCCTCTGAATCACGTCTCAAATAGTAACCCCCTAGAGCAAGTTATTGCAAAAGTACAACACAAAGTACAAGGGTGGAAACAAAAAATACTTTCCCAAGCCTCCAGTTCTTGTCTAATTAGACAATGGAAAACTAATGGATTTACGAAGAGTACTGGCATTCAGGAATACACACATACACACATAAAAAAAAAAAAAAAAAAAACTATTTTGCATTCTCAAATATTACTTTGTTTATTTTGTAAATTCATTTTACAACTCATCATACATCTAGTTATTATTTTTACATACAATCCAATAAAATAATATAAACTGCCTAATAAAATAATAAAAAGTATTAGGGCTCGCTTGGTTTGGCCATGACTCAGTTTTCATAATTCAATACTCATAACTCAAATTCAAAATCCATAACTCATAACCCAAACCTCACTTTATCTCAAAAACTCCAAAATTATTGTTTGGTCACATAACTCACTTTTTGCCACCATAACTCATATTTCGGAAACTGAAAACACCAAAATTTTGTTTTCAATTTCCATTATCCATCACTCAAATTTTTGAGTTTTGAGCAATGGAAATATCACCCAAAAACCAAGCCAAACAAGATTTTTTTGGTGGGACCCACACGTTTTGGAAATTCAGTGATAAAAACTGAGTAATATTACTCAAAATCTTAGTGATCCAAACAAGCTCTTATTCTCTCTCTCTTTCCTCCTACTATGTTTTTCTCTTCACACACAACCACTAACTTAAATATCGTTTTTTTCTTTACAACCAATGAATAGTAAGGTTGCATATATACAACCTTACTATTCATAGGTTGCAAATTTTTTTAAGTATACAAACCTAGAGGGGGTGGGTTTTTGCTGTCTTGGGTTGTAAAATAACAACTAATGGGTGTTTACACTCCCCAATGCTAGTGCTTTAAGGGTGTTAATTTAAGAAATTTTTTTAGAAATTTTTTTATGAGAAAAGAAAAAGGTAACTACTTTTTTAATGATTTATATTTTTTATAAAAGTGATATTAAAACTTTTTTTTAAATAGTTTATTAACAAATATCCTGACGCACCCATTGCTCGACCTCAAAACAGTAGTTGCAGGCACCTAATTATGCTGTCATCACTTAGATTCCCAAAAAAAACATGTGAGAAAATTGACTCAAAACTTAAGAGTTATGGTGAGGAAATACAGAAGAGAAAAGGCCATATGGGAACCGAGAGAAGCGCTGGAGAAAGGGCATGTTGGAAGATTGGAAACAGTATGGTACTAGACACATGGAATGCTCCATGGGTCCCTGAGCTAAATTTTTTAAACCAAAATCTAGAGAAAATATCCAAAATAACCCGTTCTTGTGTCTTGAAAATTATCATGCAAAATCCAGTTATATGGGATGAAAGGAAGATTAGAGACACATTTGATAGTGAATCTGCAAGAAAAATACTCCAGATCCATTTGCCTCAATCCCAATAAGAAAACTCCATTTTGTAGGTCCCCAGTTCTTTGGGCAAATTCTCTACAAAATCAGCCTATCAAATTTCCCAATTAGCTGGAAACCTAGAGATTGGACCATTCGAAGCCAAATATTGGAAAATGTTGTGGAAATTGAGAATACAAGACAGATTTAAACCTTATTTTATTTTATTTTATTTTTTTAAAATGGCTTGGCAAATTATCCCTACAAGAGAAGTGACGCAGAAGAATGAACATTAATGAAAAGGGATGTATCTTGAGTGAGGTTGAGGAAGAGAACATGAAGCACCTCTATCTTTATAGGCTGTCCAATTGCTGAAATAGTATGAGTATAATCACCTTTGTCATTCAGATTCTTTGAGTTGTATTTTAATTCCATTATTGAATGGGTTAGAGGTGTGCTACATTTAGATGCAACTTTGAAGGTGCCAAGAGAGGAATAGAGAGACTTTATATTATTCACAACAATTTGGTGCGATATAATTTGGATGAAAAGAAATCACATCTTGAGGAAAAATGACAGGGAAGTTCATGATCCTATGCTCTTAAGTAGTGAAATTAGCAAAACATACAATGTCAAACTATTGTCTTAATTTCGAGTTTGCAGGTGAGGAGATATGTAGAAATATTTATTGGGGGATCTAGAAAGTAAACTTTGATGCAACCATCAATAAGGAGAAAGCATGCTTAGTAGTGATTGGTAGAGCACAAGAAAAAATTACTTTTTTAAGGACAGAGTTGACATAAGACCAAGACCAGCAAAAAGCATAAGCTAAAGCAACTAGGCTAACAACAACGAAGGCAGCGGAGTTCAGGTGCAAACGCATAATTTGTGAAGGAGACGCTTTGAATGTAGTTCTTCCTCTATAGGACGTTAGGTCATCTTCTCATTGGGCAATTAAACATATTATTGATGAGACAAAATTGGTTCTAAAAAGTAGTGTATTCACTTTTCATTTTCTCTTTTGTGTATTAAAATTTTAAAATTGAATATAGAAAAAATGACTCATTTTTACTTTTGAAGGTATTTGGTAAGTTATTTTGAATATATAATTTGGATATAAAATACATCATACCAGGTTTAGCATTTTTTTTTTTTCAGTTACTTTTGCCACTTACACAAACTCACATTAGTCAGATAAGGCTCTTTGCATTTTTACAATATTTATAGAATTGCCACTGTATTCGTTTTTTATGAAAATGAAAATGTTGAAAATGTGTTTTCATTTTTTTGTATTCAAATCTAAATTTTAGGATACTGAAAATGAAAATTGAGTACAAATTTTTAAGCCAAATATGTATATTTGCAATGGACCCCACTGAAAATTGAAAATAAAAACAAAAAAAATACTAATTTTTTAGCTAACCAAACAGCCTCTAGTAGCTTTGTTGCCCATATTTTAGTTAAATGGGCCCTTTTAAATTGTAAAGAGGGAAACATACCCATCTCTTTTGTTCCCGATTTGAGAACATGTTAGAGATGGGGTTCGATTCTCTTTGTATTTTGTCTCCCATTTTGTGTTTTTATGCAAATTTCTTACTCGGGAAAAAAGAAAGAAAGAAAGAAAGATGCATTAGGGTTTGTTTGGTTTGTATTAAGGTTGTATTTATTTTTTATTTTCATTTTCAGTACTCATTTTCTATACTCAAATCTTGTACTTATTTTTTGTTTCCATCTATTTTTTGTTTGGCATCATTTTCTACTTTGTCTTCCCTACACTTTTTTTTTTTCCTGACAACCACTAACAAATAGAGAGAGAGAGAGAGAGAGAGAGAGAGTGTGTGTGTGTGTGTGTGTGTGCGTGTTTTGATGTGACAAGTCAGTAATAGTGGGACCCACATATTTGATTTTTTTTTTTTATAATGAAAATGTCATTTTATTTATTTTCAAGAAAATGAAAACATCAAAAAGTTGTATTCAATATTTGAATCCTATTTTTTTTGGATACTAAAAGTGAAAATTGAATACAAATACAAAGCCAAACAAGTTTTTTAGTGGTGGGTTTCACAAAAAACTGAAAATGAATACAACATACACCCCTTTTTTGCTCAAACAAAACAAGCCCTTAATGTGTCTCCACAAGTTTGTTTTTCTCCTTCTTTCTCTCTCTCTCTCTCTCTCTCTCTCTCTCTCTCTCTCTCTCTCTCTCTCTCTCTCTCTCTCTCTCTCTCTCTCTCTCTATTGTAATAAGTTTGACAATTATATGTGTGTACGTTATTTATGGCAGGACAAAAATTGTTTAAGCTATAATTTGCAAACAATGACAAGAAGTCTTCTAAAACACAAGGAATTAATGTATTCCAAGACTTTACTATAGCCTCTCTTTATTCTTTTTCATTTTTCTTTTTTAATTTTCTTTTTGAGTAAAGAGAATAAGAGAGGTAGATGAAAGTTTTATAGCATAACTCATAACCTACCTTTGCTTTGTTTGATTGGGAGTATGTAAAATGTTGTGAGGATTAAAAAAAAGTATTTTATATCATGTGTGCTTAGTAGAGAGGATTGAAAAGTGGAATGATATAGAATAAATTATTACTGTGCCCTTCTTAATAAAAGTACATGATTGAAATTGAAATGATATAAAGTGTGTTACTCTCATGCCATTCTTAGTTGGATTATTATTAATAACACAAATATTACAAAAAATGATGTTCAACTTATATACCAAAGACTTTAAACCAAGGATGGACCTAGGGTTTCAAGCTAGGGGGGCCATAGTATATGCAAAAAAAATTCCAAATAAGCATCCATATCAAGGTTTTGAATTCTATTTTGGATACTGTTTCGGATTGGCTACTGGAACAAAATATTACGGTACTCATGTGTACTTTGCATTGTTTCAAAATTATGAATAGAATATATTATTATTATTATTATTATTATTATTATTATATAAGAGAATTCCCATCTTTCAACTAGACTTTTTTGTGATTCAAAAATACCCTCATTAATGAAAGGTAACTTCATTTAAAAATAGGGTCATAAATGTCAAATAACAAATTTTATTTTGAATTCAAAAAGAGAAATTCTAAAATTTATGATTTTTTTTCTTCACATTCAAAAAAAGAAATTATAGTTACTGCTTATTTCAAAAGTTTATCATTTTTATTTGTTTGAAAAAAAATATATTTCTAAATTATAATAGATGTAAATTATATTTCGAATTCAAAAAGAGAACTTCTAAAATTTAGGATTTTTTTCCCTTCACGTTCAAAAATGACATTATAGTTACTGTTTATCTCAAAAGTTTATCATTTTTATTTGTTTGAAAAAAAAATAGTTCTAAATTATAATATATGCAAATTATTAACCTTTACCCAAAAAAATAAAAGTGCTTCTAAGCGCACACGCAAGCACGTGCTCAGAGGCTAGTTGTTGTTGTCGTTGTCGTTGTTGTTGTTATTATTATTATTATTATTATTATAAGGTTATCCCCTATTATATTGTTTTTTATGGGACTTATTTTATTGCTAAACTAAATTTTAAAATTGATTATCAAATGAAATATTGAAAAGAATTAATAAATTGAAGTAATGATATTTTTGTAAATAGAAAGAATTAATGGTAATTGTAAGGGAAGCACCTCCTTAGAAGTTTCCCATCTACCCTCCCACGTTTTATTTTCACCACATCCACCTGTTTAATCTTTTTTACTTTTGGATACCCTTTATTTTCACTTTTTTACTTTTAATCTTTTATTTTTGACAAATGGCTTCCGACCCCAACCACTTACAAGGTTATCTCCCCATAAAAAAGACTTTGGTGATTTGGTTTCAGCATTGATTGACCATGATACAAAGAGATGGAGAAGAGAAAGGTTAGAAAGAATTTTCCTGCCTTTTGAAGTTGAGACAATCTTAAACATACCAATCAGCTATCATGCACAGGAGGATCAATTAATTTGGGTGGGTAATAAAAATGGAACTTTTACAGTGAAAAGTGCATACTATGTTGCTAGAAAAATCCTTGAAGGAAATAGCAGGGAGAATCATCTGTTGGAGACATAAGAGCTCTGTTATGGAAAAAGATGTGGCACTTAAATATCCCAGGAAAGATAAGAATTTTTGTATGGCTCCGGCTATGTTTGGATGCAATCCCCACAATCCTAAATTTAAGTAAAAGTGGAGTCCAAGTAGAACCTATCTGCCCATTGTGTAAAGATGATGTAGAATCTGTTGAGCATGCCATTTTTAAATGTGATATAGCTAGTGGTGTGTGGAAGATGTGGGAGGATTGCCCCATTAGCTTGATGGATATCAATAGGGATGTTTCAAATCTGGCCATTGAAATACTCCACCAAGGAACCCAAAGGGATTTAGAGAAGTTTTTTGGAGTGGCTTGGAGGATTTTGTTGAATAGGAACCAGGTAATTTATGAGGAACATGGAGTACTATAAGCTCATATTTTGGGGGTTTGCAGTTCATATGATTGAAGACTACAAAGATGTAAATGGCTTGGAGGCAAAGCACAAAGTGAACAAGAAGCAACAAGGGAACCTCTTCCAAAGGGCTTCTATCATATTAATATGGATGGAGACATCCCTTTGACCAATGGAAAATTTGAGATTGGAATAGCAAAGTGATAGCTGCTGTGTCTATGCCCTTTCTAGGAAGATACTCTGTTGAGAAAACTGAGGCAATTGCAGTTGAACAAGGCTTAGTTTTGGCTAAAGAACTTGGCTTGGAAAAAATTATTATAGAGGGTGACTCCCTCCTGACCATCCAAGCTGTTGAAGCCATGGATGTTATGGGGGTTGTTGGCCACATTTTAAGGGTATTAGGTAGGGATGTAGCAGCTTTCAAGAGGTTAAAGTCAGACGCATTGACAGGAATAGCAACAAAATAACCCATGAACTCACCCAACAAGCCAAAAAACTAGAAAAAAATCTGTTTGGAGGAATGAGATCCCATATTTTTGTTTGACCTTCTTAGATTAGAAGGATTAGTCTAGGCAGGGTTTCTTTGTTTTTGGTCTATGTTGTTATTGTTCTGCTTGCTGCTGGTGTGTTTGTTGCTCACTGGATTTGGTTTTTCTCCTTTGAAAGAGAATTCAGTCTCTTTTCAGGAAAAAAAAAAAAAAAAAGTCCTCACATCCCTCATCTTCTTCTCCAACTCCAAGTTTATAACTCCCTCATCTAATGTTAATAATATAAAATAATATAATTAATATTAAAAAAGCCAGTTTCTCCAAAAATAAAAAAAATAAAAAAGCCACATAAGAATATTAATGAAAAAGAAAAAGCCATGTCAAATTAAAACAAAAAACTAATTCTGAAAAAACTAATTGATTTTTTTTTTTTAATTCTAAATCTCTTTTGAATTCTCGCACTTTCTTAGTTGTCAAACACATTACCCAAAAAGCAACAAAATAATCTGAAACTAGACACTAATCAAACATTCACACTGTTATCATAATCATACACAGATCCAAACAAGAAACATCTTTTCTTTTTTCTTTTTTCTGTCATATATATAGAAGAAGGCCAAAATGGCACAATAGTATTGTTTTCCGAATCTACCACTGTTTCGAAAATACGTAGGGATCTACCATTTTTTGGGTACTTGAGTTTGGAGAACTCGAGTTTTCATGGTACTTGAGTTCCATGAACTCGAGTTCCATAGAAAAATTTTGAAAATTTTTTATGGTACTCAAATTCCATGAACTCGAGTTCCATCAAAAAATTTCCGGCAAATTTGGAGGCTATTTTTTCAAAGAACTCAAGTTCATGGAACTCGAGTTCCCCAAACTCGAATATCCAAAAAATGGTAGATTTCTACATATTTTCGAAACAGTGGTTAATTGATATAAATTTCAGTAAATAATGGTATTTGGCCATTTTGGCCTATAGAAAAAGCTAATTGAACATTTTTTTAGCAAAATCAACTAACGATGGTTGATGGGTACATTCAGCTAGAATAATAGATTAATACAATCTTCTTCTGCTTCAACGCCTCAGCCATCCTCACAACGCAGCAGTTGCATGTTGTCCTCTCTATTGTTGTTTTGGCAGATCTAATGCAAATGGAGTCAGGATATGGTGGGTGCTACCGTGATCTAATAGTGGTGGTTGTGGTGGGAGCATGGTGGTGGTGACAACGGCGTTTTGGGTTAGAACGGTGGGATTCCCATGTAGGCAAAGTGTGAATTGGAGAAATTTTTTGTTGTTGTTATCTTATTGTCATCATTCTATTGTTTTTAGCGTGTGCACGGTGCAAATCATGGTTAGATTATGGCCAAAATGGCCAAATACTACTGTTTACCAAAATATATATCAATCTACCACTGTTTTGAAAATGTGTAGGGATCTACTACTTTTTGGGTACTCGAGTTTTCCATGATACTCGAGTTCTTTGAAATAATAGCCTTCAAATTTGCAAGAAATTTTTTGATGAAACTTGAGTTAATGGAACTCAAGTACCATAAAAATTTTCAAAATTGTTCCATGAAAGAACTCGAGTACCATGGAAAACTCGAGTTCCCCATACTTGAGTACCTAAAAAGTGGTAGATCCCTACATATTTTTGAAATAGTATTAGATTGATATATATATATATATATATATATATTTTTTTTTTGGTAAATAGTGCTATTGTGCCATTTTGGCCGTTACATTGTTATGTTTCTTGTTGGGCAATATGTTTGGTACCTAAGAAAGTGGAAGAATACAAAGGAAAATAAAAGAAATTGGGGATTTTAAAAACAATTCATTTTCTTTAATTTTTTCTTTCAATTAATTTTTTCATATATATTTTTTAATTTGACATGGCTTTTTTTTTTCATTAAAATGCTTAGGTGGCTTTTTTAATGTTTAATTATATGTTTTATATTATTATTATTGCTATTGTGCGCCAACAATGCAAACTGTTTTTTCACATAGACATTTTCTGTTGGTGAGTTAATGGCAGAGACCAAATTAATTGCAAGTTGAAATAACAAAGACCAAATTGACTGTTACCAAAATATAGGGACCAAATTGACTGTGACTCCAAAATGTAAGGATCAAAATAATATTTTCGCCTTTATTTTTCTGATTGTCATTCTTGGCTTAACTTCTTTCTACATATTTGATTTTTTTTTTCTCTTGTCCTTTTCTAATTTAGTTTGTCTCTTCAATGGCTTTCCCTCACCATCATATCCAAAAGCTTCCTTTAAGTTTGGTTTTTATGTTGTAATTTTTATTCGTATTTTTCTAAGTAAAATTTGTTATGTTTTGGGCTGAGCATTTACATGGTTTTGGGCTGGACTAGCTAGGTTAGGCTAGTGATTTTGGAGGGAAAGGGGCCAGACTACTTGTAAGAGAGGCCCAAATATAAATTTTATTTTTATAGGCTAAAAAATTCCTACTATGTATATTTTTTTAAAGGCTAAGGGGACTGGTCTCCTTTGGGCCCTCCCTTAGGTCCATCCCTACTTTAAACTTTTACGGGTATCTTCAAATTATAAAATCATCAACCTACATTTAATTAGTTGTTAAATACAATTAAGTTAACATTTTATATCTATCATAAACATAAACTTGTTTTTGAACATATGAAAGAAGTCAGATATTCTTTTGGCCAAAATACACCACAATGCCAACGTAAACTAGTCTTGGAGATTTTTTTATCTATTTATATATATTTTTTAATGAAGGAGAAAAAATTTGAAACATTTTTTTTTCTTTCTTACAAAATTAAAATATTTTAAGAGTAGTGCCGCTAATGCAAAAATTTTACAAAAAATTCACAACAAAATCTAGGTGGTCAGTTAATATTAGCAGGTAAAAAAGTAATGTCAGTTCTGGATGTGAATAAAAACCAATTACAACTTGCCACCTAACCTTTTATTGTGAAATATTATGAAAGTAATACTACGAGGATCATATGAAAACTTATTTTAGCTAGGTATAAAAATAAGATTTTGGGTCAAGGTATTCAAATTTTTATTATAGGATCCAAAAAAAAAAAAAAAAAAGAAGTTTTTAAAATATTATATACTATATTTTTCATTTGTATGGAGCTAGGTCAGAAGGTTAATAGATTTTTTAATACGTGGGTAATAATAGATTTCATTCTCCCCGAAGATTGCAAACTTACGCCCATATACGTCAGATCTAACAAATATATTTCAGAGAAATGATCTCATAGGCACTAGAGCCATGAAAGAAAGAGAGCTAGGAAGAGCCCTAATTCTTTTCCATTTTGGCACAAGTTGCATTTCATTTAAGAGCTAGGAAGAGCCCTATTTCCAAGCACCCTCTTGCTTAGACCCATCACCCAAGGAATACGATACATGTAATGAGCCCCCTAATAAATGAAAATTTAGCTCAAGTATTTGAGTCATTGGGTACTAATCTCGAATATTATTCCAAGCATCCTTCAACCTTGTCAAACATTACCCCAAGCATAATGCCAAACATGCTTCAAACTACCCAAGATCCCCCCCTCCGACGTGGGAATTAAGGAGTAATACAAAAAGTGATATGTCTAGAATCTTGTTGTTTTTGCTATCAAAGGGTTTGATATTCCAAGACTTTACTATAACCTTATTCTTCAACCCTTGTCAAACATTACCCCAAGCATAATGCCAAACTTGCTTCGAACTACCCAAGATCCCCCCTCTGACGTGGGAATTAAGAAGAGCAATACAAAAAGTAATATGTCTAGAATCTTGTTGTTTTTGCTATCAAAGGGCCCCATATTCCAAGACTTTACTATAACCTTATTTTTTCATGTAAAGATAATAAGAAGAGTAGATGAAAGTTTTAAAGCTTAAGCCTATAACCTACCTTTGCTCTCACTGATTGGGATATGGAAAATGTTGTGATTAAAAAAAAATTATTTTACATCATGTGTGCTTACTAGAGAGAATTGAAAAGTGGAATGATATAGAATAAATTATTATTGTGCCCTTCTTAATAAAATTACATGACTGAAATTGGAATGATATATAGTAAATTACTCTTATGCGATTTATTAGTAGGATTATTATTAATGAACACAAATATTACAATAAATGATATTCAACTTATATACCAAAGAATTTAAACTTTTACGAGTAACTTCAAATTATAAAGTCATCAACTTGCACTTAATTAGTTGTTATATACAATTAAGATAACAATTTTATCTAACATTAACATGCACTTAAACATAAACTTGTATCTTGAACAAATGAAAGAAATTAGATATGTTTTAGGCTAAAATACACAATTGGTCCCCGAAGGTTACTTAGTCAGCGCAATTGGTATTCAAGTTTCAAATGAGCGCAATTGGTTCTTCAAGTTTCAAAAATGAGCATTGTTAGTCATTTTGTTAACTGTCGTTAGTGCCAATACTTACGTGGCTAACAGAGTAGTGATGTGTCATATTTTAAAGGGATGTGACATTTTTTATATTTAAAAAATTACAAAAACTCAAATGACACATTAGAAATCCATAATCCCCACACTTCACTTGATTTCTAAGAGACTACGCAAATCAAACCTCCCAAATTCTAAAATCCTCAATCTAAAACAAATTTTGATTAGGGTCAATATTTTGATTTTCTCATTAACTACTGTTACACACGAAATATCATACAAATTTTGTACTGGTTGGGTTATTCCAGCATCATAACAAAGAGCAAAATTGCAGAAGTTGAAATCCATCCAATGTAAATCATATTGTTTTTTTTTAGTTGACATTTCTCATTCACAAAGATGAACCAAATGATCTATATTACTATACTAAATTTCATGAAAAATTGCTAATTATTATTCCTTAAATTACTCATGGATTATCATAAGCGTTGTCGAATTGTGCCTCAAAGTATATTTGTCACTTGAAGTAGGCACTGCCAAACAATTACAACTAATAATGATGGTCTAAATTTATAAGCATCATACTTCTTTGAATATCCCCTGCCTGCACCATACTCAGGGGCAAAGGCAATATAACAAACATTTCCCTTCATATTCATAAACTACTCACATCACCATACTCAATGCCAATATCTTTCTTTTGCTTTCTTGAGTTGTTATATGAAAGGAGATGAGAGGAAGAAGCAACAAAAACACACAAAGATGGAAAATAATTTCACATATAACAACAGTTTTTTTTTTTATTTTTTATTGGGGTTTTCATATTTAGGAGATTTGATTTGGGTAACCCATTAGGAATAAGGTCAAGTGTGGGGATTATGGGTTTCGGATGTGTCATTTGAGTTTATATACATTTTTAATGAAAAATTGCCACGTGTCTCAAATTGAAATTCAATTAGAGTTAGTTTTGTGCCACGTGTCTCATCTTTTTTTTTTTTTTTTTTTTTTGAGAAAAAGGTAAGCGAAGTTTTATTTAAGATAAAAACAACCACATTAAGACAAATCAGATTGGAACACAACGTCCAAATCCTCAGGTAGATCTTCCACCCAAACATCTATATTTGCAGATGAAACTGCTCTCCTAGCTAAACCATGAGCTAATTTGTTTCCTTCCCGACAAACATGCTGATAGCTACAGTGCCGCAAACCAGCCCCCAATCTCTTAGTTTCATTTACTACATGACCATACAAAGTATTGCACCCACCCGAAGCATTTAAAGCTTGAACCACACGAAGGCAATCACCCTCTAAAATAATGTCGAAAAGACTTAACTCTTTGGCGAACTCCATAGCACGTCTTGCAGCCAAGGCTTCAGCTAACTCAACCGTTCGGGATAGGCCAATCCTCTGACTCAAGGCAGCAATTACTTGGCCTGAATGATCACGAAAAACAACACCAAGCCCTACACATTGCATCTCTTCAAATATCGCTGCATCAAAATTGGCTTTATAAGTACCAGCAGGAGGAGGGGACCAATGGACTGGAGGACGATGCATGGATCTTTGCTGCTCCTGAGTATTAGCATCCCAGAATTCACGGACCATCCTTTTCGCTTGACCTTCAATCTCATGAACCTGCCATGAGGGTTGATGCAGTCTAACTCGATTTCTCCTTTGCCACAGACACCAGCAAATTGTAGCAAACAAAGCAACCTGCAAACCCGACCCATCCTTGAACAGATGCTCCAGAAGTTCAACAAAAGACCTACATCCTCTCCGAATCAGCCACATGTCTCATCTAATATAAGTTTTTTAATTTTTATACCGAGTGAGTTAATTCAATGTAGAAAACGAGGAGTTCAATATAAATGAATCATAAAAAACATAATCATATATATATATATATATATATACCATGACTATATACGATCCATTAAATTGTTTAGGTTGTTGCTGTTATTTTTTCTCTAAACTAATGAATATGTATTTTATATTGTTTCTATTAAGATATTTTGTATGTCAGGATTTTGAACGTAACAAATTGTAATTGAACTGAATGATCTCATGCACCCATTTCCATTCAATTTAGGAAATACTATTGGACCAATTTATTCTTTTTTTTTTTTTTTTTTTTTTTTTTTTTGCATTTAGTAGAATTTCACTGACAGTGATTATGAATTAATATTGTATATGTAGTATTCAATGGTGATTTTCGAAATTATATACGTAATAGCAGTGTAATGAGAAACTTGGCATAAACAATATCTTGAAAATTGTAAGAAAAAAAATATTTTAGTATCTCCAAATATCCTGGCCGAACTAATATCCTATCTGTTTTATAACTCAAGCTAACATCAACAGCACTACTACAATTCATCATGCCCGTGCGTAAGCAAAGATTACATACTAGTTACAATAATGACAGTTAACAAAATTAACAATGCTCAATTTTAAAACTTGAGAAATTAATAGTGCTCATTTGAAATTTATGTGACCAATTGTACTCACTAAGTATATTTGAGGGACCAATATTGTATTTTGGACAAAAAAATATCTAATTTCTTTCACATGTTCAAAAAACAAGTTTATGTTTAGGTACATGTTTATGTTAGAAACAATTACCTTTTCCAAATAGTGAGCATACTATGGATTGTTTTTGTTTTTGAATTGATTCATATTAACATTTAGGGTCCCTTTTCAATTCACACTGTTGAAGGCTATAAATTTTTCTTGACTATTGTTGATGATTAGACTAGGTGTACCTGCCGTTACCTTTTAAGATTTAAATCTGAATGTCAATCAATCTTAATAATTTTTGTTTTATGGTTGAGAGGTGTTGAGTTAAAATATTAAATTCCCCAAGTTGGTTAATTATGTCAAATCACATGCATATCATGGAGGCACGAATAAATCACCAAATAACTAATATGCAGCGGAAAATAAATAACACAGTGATTTGTTGATGAATGGGAAAAACCTCTCATAAGGAAAAATCCCACTGGGTGAATTTAAGATCACCACTCCCAAGAATCCACTAATCAACAATCAAAGTGGTTACAAGTATAAGAAATCTTACCACTACCCTAGCCTATCCCAAAATACCAACTTACAGCTAAACCTTCGCTCCAATACCCAATTGGACTTGATCTTGTAGCAGACTTCTTTTCTTTGTTACACAAATCTCCAATTTGTGACTAACTTCTTTGTATAGATCCCAACAGATGACTAACTCCACAGCAACCCTTTGATTGTTGTAGTTGATTTGCAGTAGCTTTAGAGAGAAACATCAATAAGATCTTCAATGTTGGTACTAGAGACTTTGCTTGGTTACAGAACCCAAAGGCGTACAAGAAACGCATCAATATCTCTTTCTTCTGTAGGAGAGAAAGCTAGGGTTTCAAAAAGAAAAACTTATAAAACTTTCTAGGGTTGGGGTTTTGTTTTTCCACCTCCTTATTTAAATAGGAGCTTAATGGGGTTTTTTAATGAGCTTTCCTATTCTAATTAGGTTTACATAAACCTTAGACTTTTCTAGTCCAATAAGGATTGTACAAATCCATAAACAAATAACCAATAGAATTAAAACGTTGCAGGCTATATCAGAAATCCCATAAGCTTGATAGATTGAAAGGTATCAAGATAGGTATTAAGCTTTAGTAAATCTTGATAAATCGACAGGTATCGAGGAGGTATTATGACTTGCAGATTTGGCTTTTCTTGAGCAGTTCTTGAGTAATCTTCATGTCTTCAATGTAACCACTTATAATGGTACTTAGATTTACTTAAATACAAGTAAAGTGCGTTTTGTCATAGAATATGTCAATTACAAAAAAATACGAACCTAACAAGAGACAATTTGATCTTAAAGTAAAAACCTTTAGATCTTATAATGCTGCAAAGTTTATGATGAAATCTTTTTATCAATCTCAAGGCATTATTTATCAATTAAGTTGTGTACAAACCCCTCAACAAAATTCCATTGTTGAGAGAAAACTGTCATACCCTGATATGGGGTGGACTGACATACTTATACCAAGTCTAATATTAACACGAACCAACTACAAGGAGTACAACTTTTTCTTTCTTATTTCTTGATTATCTTGCTCTTAATGATCTTAATACAATTAATAGATTAACAAACTATACTTCATTACTTTGCTGATTCCTGCTTAAAAATTTCTATAACATTATCGATATTGTATTAGCCATTTGGGTCAAGAAAAAGGGCTATGATCTAGCTAAATACACCTAGATTAAGTTATCTTGTTGAAGGTCTATTCTCTATTGAAAGATACTACCTAAATACTTCTCTATTGAAAAATCACTTTTAACCTAAACTAACATTGAGTCCCAATATAAGCGAATAATAAATTTCATATTGCATGCATATTAATATATCAACCAAAGAAAATAAAGCAATATGAAAAGCGGACCAAAAATATACAAACCACACAAAAACACTGAAGTTTTTTTCAAAGAGAAAAGTTGTAGTTCTCTGCACACACACACACACACACACACACACAAAACTCTCTAGTCTCTATGGCACCACCATCAAATCTCCACTAGTTAATAGTTGCAATATAAGTTTACAATAGACCTTCTAAGCCTAAAGCAACCCTAATACTTGAGCCATCTAAGCTCTAGCTAACAATTGATTATTCTGAGTTCTTTTTTCATTTAGTCTCTAGAGTCCACATGTTGAGCGATCAACAATAAGCACCAAGTCCTCTTGGATCTGTAGTATTACTTCTCTAATGATTTTAACATCAATCAATCACCAAAAATCACTCAAAGGTAATATGGAGTGTTTGGATAATCCCCTCTCAAGCTATGGAGATTTTGAAAGGGAAAGAGAAAAGAGAACGGTAGAGATTCACTCAAGGAACATAGGTTCTCTCTGTCTCTGTCTCAAAGGGATGAGTACATTGTCGCTCTCACAATTTGCTCTCTAGCATTTCTCGATAGTACATGCATATTGGCATGGGTTGAAATTGATTGGAATGAATTGGCCTAGGTGATAAGAATGACTTGCTAGATTCTGTCCTCGAGCAAATAGCGAGTGCTACTTGGTCGTGACTTGCACAGAAAAAGGCCTCTTCTTTATCTACCATGTGCCCATCTTGCATGCAAGGCTTGAATCTTGCGAGCACGACTTGGTCAAAACTTTTCACAACAAATTTGACCAAGACTCAAGTACATATATCCAATCACATTGTAATTCCAAAATACATGAAAATTAAGTAGAATTATAAGTAAATTTGACACATAATTAAGCCAACAGAAAACAGACTTAACATTTGTTGTCCACATGCTTGGGAGGCAAGAGGAAGAGCTCCACAGAGAATACTAGAAATTACAAAGAAAAGAATGAATAAGCTATTCATAGCTAGAAAAAGAAAAAAAGAAAAAGAAAAAGAAAACTAGGGTTTAGTGGTTTACGACTCGATTGTTTCTCCTATCTACGATTGTAAGAATGAGGAGAAGCGCAATTAAATTTCTATAAATAAATAAATAGTTAATGGGAATTGGGTGTCCTCGAGAGTGGAGAATCGTGGTTTTTTGTGAAGTTCTATAAGAAGTTATTCAAATCTAGTAACCCATAATTTCTTGGGGAAGCACAAAAATGTAATATAACCAATGGTTATAAGAGATGATAATGATGAGCTCATTAAGGTCCCTATAGAAGAAAAAATTAAGAAAACAATTTTTAGTATGAGATTCTTTGAAGCCTCAAGACCGTATAGCATGCCCCCTTTATTTTTCAAACACTATTGGAACATTGTTAAGATGGAGGTGGTTAGTGCAATGCAATTTTTCTTCACAAACAAGTATATGTTCTTCTACAATAATAAAAAAGTATATATGTTAACACAACTTAACCACTCCTTCATAATTTTAATTCCAAAAGTTGAGGGAACTGCCAAAGTAAAAGGGTATAAACTTATCAGCCTATGCAAATGGGCTAAAAAAATCTCCCTAAAATGATATCCCCTTAAAGGAGCCTTTTTATGGGGAAGAGTTAGACAAGACGACAATATAAATTATAGTGTATGAGATAACTTGGGCAATGAAAAAAATGAAACGAAAGCAAGGATTTATGACTCTAAAAATTTGACATGAAAAATGCCTATGGTAAAATGCAATGAGGTTTCATTTTGGAGACAATCGGGGTTTTTGATGAATGGACTGATATGGTAAAGGAATGCATCTTAAGTCTCAATCACATTCTTCTTATTGATAAATAGTTCACCCCTCAGGTATGATTATTCCTAAAGAGGTTTGAGGTAAGGAGACCTTGTTGCTCCATTCCTCTTTATCCTTGGGGACTTGGGGTTGAGGTCCTTTTGAGACTTCTCCAAAATAGGAAGGTATCATTAAGGGCTTTTGTTGGAGTGTTTTAATAATAATAAAAAATTATAATTTATTTCCCCACTAATATTTAAGTGAAAATTTGACCATGAGGTTTTACCCATAGATTGAGGTTTAAGATTTATAACCATATTAAATCCGTTGTTTTAAATTTTGTTGGTTTATTTAATCTCTTTGTAACTAACAAATCCATTAAACCTAAAAATAGGTTCTTCTCCTCCTTTTCTCCGGGGAAAAAAGGTTCTTCTCCTCCACCTATTGAGATAGATACACCATTAGTCTAATATATATTCTTGTTTACTGTGTTATTCACTCCAATTCCTTACGTAAAACCTAGTTTTTTTTTTTTTTTTTTTTTAATTTAAAACTTTGAGTATGAAGGAGAGTACTATTTTACTAAGTAGTCCAGACTAGTAAAATAATGGCAAGGGTGGCCAAGTTGTTGTATGTTGGAGATAGTGTCTGTAAAAAGTTTGTTGCATCGATTGATAAAATATTACGCAAACAATGCATATTGTCTCAAGAAAGCAACATTGTCTATACAACTTGGTCACCCACTAACTCATGGAATTAACAGTAACATTTCTACTTTTCATGTTAAAAGATATGTTGAAGCACCAAAGCACCAATGAGGTAACATCTCTTCTTCTTTTTCTCCATCTTGTGGTGAAATTGATCTTCTGTGGGATATTATAATTTAAAGTATAAGTTTGTAAATTATGAAATTCATTTTATCTATTAATTTATGTTCATAGTATCAAGCTTAACCTAGCCCTAGGGTTCCCTATAGTCTTTTTTTTTATAATAATTTTTAAAATTTTGTTTATAATTTGATAATTACAAAAGACAAGGGAGAATTTGAACCTTGAATATTGGTCACTTACGATTTACGGGTAATCTAATAATTATTGTTAAGGCCACTTATGAAAATGTAGTTAAAGATTGGGAATGCTTATCAAAGAATAAGGAGTGGCCTGGCCAAATGGTAAATTTCAAGAAATCTACAATAATGTTCAGCAAAAATGCCCCCCCTAGAAACAAAAAAACACATATCTAGCTTCCTTAAATTTAAGTCAATTGATTTGCGCTATAGATATCTAGGTCTCCCTCTGAATCACAACGTCTCAAATAGTAGCACCTTAGAGCAAGTTATTGCAAAAGTACAACACAAAGTACAATGGTGGAAACAAAAAATACTTTCCCAAACCTCCAGTTCTTGTCTAATTAAGACAGAGGAAAACTAACAGATTTACTAAGGATGTTAATTTAAGAAATATTTTTATGAAAAAAAGAAAAAAAGTAATTAATTGTTTTGATAATTTTTTATATTTTCTATAAAAGTGGTATTAAAATTTTTCTGAAATAATCCATTAAAAAATATTCTAAAGCAGCCATTAACCGGACCTCAAAACAATAGTTGCAGGCACCTAATTATGCTGTCATCAAGATTCCCAAAAAAAAAAAAAAAAAAAAAAAACATGTGAGAAAATTGACTCAAAACTTAACATGGCCTAAGAGACTTATGGTGCCGAAATAAAGAAGAGAAAAAACCATGTGAGAATCGAGAAAAGCGCTGGAAAAAGGGTATGTTGGAAGATTGGAAACAGTATGGTATAGCGTATTTGACATTTGGAATGCTCCCTGGGCCCCTGAACTAGATTCTTTTAAACCAAAATCTAGAATAAATATCCCAAATAACCCAACTTGTGTCTTGAAAATTATCATGCAAAATCCAGTTATATGGGAAGAAAGGAAGATTACAAACACTTTTTTTTTTTTTTTTTTTTTTGAGAAAGTTTCAAATCTATGGCATCTGCTTTTGATGATAGCTCTTTATTATCAGACTAAGACATCAATCGGTTTTTCGTGTAGGCAGAGATTGAACCTCAAATTTCTTATTTAACTATTAGAAATTTTACTAGTTGAGCTAACTGAAACTTACGATTACGGACACATTTGATAGTGAAGCAACAAGGAAGTACTCTGGATCCATATCCTAACAAGAAAACTCCATTTTGTAGGTCCCCAGTTCTTTGGGCAAATTCTCTACAAAATCAGCCTATCAAATTTCCCAATTAGCTGGAAACCTAGGGATTGGACCATTCGAAGCCAAATATTGGAAAAAGTCATGGAAATTGAGAATACAAGACAGATTAAAACCTTTTTTTTTTTTTTTTTGGGAAAATGGCTTGGCAAGTTATCCCTACAAGAGACGTGACCGAGAAGAATGAACATTAATGAAAAGGGATGTATCTTGAGTGAAGCTGAGGAAGAGAACATAAAGCACCTCTTTATAGACTGTCCAATTGCTAAAATAGTATGAGTATAATCACCTTTGTCATTCAGATTCTTTTGAGTTCTATTTTACTTCCATTATTGAATGGGTTGGAGGTGTGCTACATTTAGATGCTACTTTGAAGGTGCCAAAAGAGGAATAGAGAGACTTTATATTATTCACAGCAATATAGTGCGATATAATTTAGATGACAAGAAATCAAATCTTGAGGAAAAATGATAGGGAAGTTCATGATCTTATGCTCTTAAGTGGTCAAATTGACAAAACATACAGTATCAAACTATTGTCTTAGGAGTTTGTAGGTGAGGAGATATCTAGAACCATTTATTGGGATACTAAAAGTAAACTTTGTGTTGTTCTCCAAAAAAAAAAAAAAAAGAAGAAGTAAACTTTGTGTTAGGAACCCACATTTAGGTATATAATACATTTGGTTAGTTAGTAAGTTAGTTATAATTCCAAGCATATCAATCACATTTAACACATATTGGAATTATTAATTCATATGGGGAATAATAGAACCATTAGAATAAGGTCATGTGGGCCAATAGAATAGTTTTATAGTTATATAAATACCTATTTGTAAACCAACTCATTGTCTAGTGTATATCCTCTCTCTCTTAATATTTCTTTATAGAGAGTAACTATCTTGAATTAAGTTAATTTTTCTACAATTCCCATAAATTTCTCTATAATTCCTATCTGTCCCTGTTAGTAACCACTGGATTTTTAACACTTTGATGCAACCATCAATAAGGAGAAAGCTTGCTTAGCAGTGATTGGTAGAACACAAGAAATAATTTTTCTCAAAAAAAAAAAAAAAAAAAAGAACACAAGAAATTATTACTTTTGTATGGACGGAGTCGACACAAGATCAATACCAGCTAAAAGCATAAGCTAAAGCAACCAGGCTAACAAAAACAAAGGCAGCGGAGTTCAGGTGCAAACACTTAATTTGCAAAGGAGACGCTTTGAATGTAGCTCTTCCCCCTACAAAACATTAGGTCATCTCCTCATTGGGCGATTAAACATATTATTGATGAGACCAAATTGAGTTTGGGAAAATGCATATATGGCTAAGTTAACTTTGTTGCCCATAATTTAATCAAATGGGCCCTTTTAAGTTGATAGTGCACTTGCAGTAGTGGAGCTAAATAACTATATAGCTATTTTAGCTCCACCAAAATACAAAAAACAACCATGCAGTAGCGGAGCTATATTTATTTTTTTAGCTTCATTGCTACAGTACGTGCACATCTATCTATAGATGTGCATTGTAGCTGAAAGCTAAAAAAAAAAAAAATTTATTTAGACCGGGATTAAAATAATCCTTTTGTTCTCACACCGTACCTTTCTCTTCAGGCACTCTCATCTATCTGAAGCTCTCTCTCAAAACTCTCTCCTTAAGCTTGTAAGGTTGAAATTGATCAATCATTTTGTTGGCTTTATTTAGTGTCAATTTGCTTGTATTTCAACACTTAGAAACCCTGTATTTAGGTGGGAATCATGTAAGGGTAGTATGTGAGAGAATGTGAAGAAATGCTCAAGTTTGTGCAGCAGAACAGGGACTCGCGACTGGATCTCGCTGGTGTCTCGCGACTAACAAGTCGCTAGAAGATGCACACAAGTGAAGCATGTAGAAAAGCTGAACCGTCTTTCAGCTGTTGCACTACATGACAAAATATCCAGCCTAGTCATTTAGTTAGCTCGCGGCTTGAACTCGTGACTCAGTCAAGTCGCAAGGTCAAGTCGCTAGCCAATTCTGTTTTGGAAAAGCTAACTCTTCGCATTCCTTTCTCACTCCAGTATAAATACCCCTTATACCCACAAAATGTAAAGAGCTTCTAGAGAGAATTTTGAGAGAGAAACCCTAGAGAAAAACAAGATTGACTCATCCACAATCTTTACATAGTGACTCTTCAAATTCCTCTACTCTCACCCTCTCCATTGTTAGATCCTTGAAAGGTATATTACCCAAAACCATTTCTCACCATACCAATATCTGTGAGAAGGCTTTTTGGTGCTTTGGGAAGCAGTTAAGAAAAGACCAATTGATATTGGTTGATGCTATGGGCTATAGCGGAATCTGGTAAGCTAAAGAAGAAATAGGTTCGGTGTAACCTCGTTGGAGTAAGAGTTTGGAGGGCTTAGATACACTGGATAGATTAGGCTTGAAGAGTCTTCTGCTATCCATGTATCCCAACTACATTCTTTAGTGGATTATTGACTGCTTGGAGGGTGGTGGAGAGGTTTTAAGCCGAGGGCTTCGGTTTCCTCTTCGATAACACATTGTTATGTTGTCCTTGTTTTTACATCTCTCTTCCCTTAATCTTTGCCATTTGATTTCTGCTGTGGATGTGATTTTATTTAGTTTGGATTGTTTATCAATTTTGTTATAAGTTTATGTTTATTTTCCACACATAATTTGTTTGATATTAAGCTTGAATTGGTAATTTGTAAATTGGGGGTCTAAACGTTCATAGTGTTTTATACGCTTATTGAACTTTCATAAAAGAAATTAGATATTTTTGGCCAAAAAACACAATTGATTCTTGAAAAGAGATAGAGAGAATGAGGAAAGTGTGAGAGACCGCGCCCCCGGCCCCCTTTTTTTAGGTGTGTTGTTGGGCCAAACCCACGTGAATGGATGGAGTCGTGTTATTGTCTCTCAAAATGGAGGTTCAACTAGTTATATTTTCCCTTTAGATTAAGGGTTTTACAATGGAGTCGCCACTTATTTAATTATTGGAATAAATAAGAAAACCACAATTGAAAAATTCTTCATTTTATTAATTTTAAATTGAATTTACATTGATCATAGGAAAATTACATGGCTTTGGTCCTAAGTACAATCTAAGATAAAGTACATGGCTTTATTTCCTAGTTACAATCTAAAAATTGAAAATTACAAGGATAAGCATTTGATCTACTAACCCTTGATCTAAGTTCGGAGGCTATGTTACAAGGTGGGAAGGTGTTAGGCACCCACCTTGCCCGGTGAAACCGGTCTTCTAGACTATGGTGGCCAACATTCATATCACATTATCTAATATGTAATCAATCAATTTACATGTTGAATTTAATGTGTGTGCATGTGATAAACCCTAATTCAATTTATTAAGCGTTGCATATGGATTGAAAAATAGATTCTAGTGAATGTGTGTGTATGGTGATATCCTAGATTCAAGGATTTGAAATAATTACGAAACAAACATGTTTTTCATATTTTTGATGTGAGTTTAAGATCTAAACTAGTGTTTATGCATGAACATGTAAAGAACAACCAAGAACATGTGAAGAACACATAAGAACATTTAAGAACATTCAAACATATTCAAGAGAATTTAAACAGTTACTATCATGTTTTAATCCTAAATTCTCATCATGGCAACACAAAAAACAAGTTAGGGAAAGAAAATATACTTTCATGCAAGATCCATATTGTGGATGAGGAGATTCTTGGTAGAGGTCCTAAGGGTGGAGGAAAAGAAGAGTTAGGAGAGGAAGAGTGAGTCTCACTCAATACCTTGAGTCTCAAGAAGACCAAGATATGACAAGACTACTCAACTTCACTAGAACTCAAGAGAGGGGAAGAGGGGGGGGGGGGTTTTCTGTGTGTTATGAAATGAAGGAGAGGGGGGTTTATATAGTAGTAGTGGAGGAAATATGAATGGAAGGCCATTAATGAGGGTTGACAAAGAATCATGAACCTAGACCTCATTTTAGCCTTTGGGGAAATCTGGTATATTAAATGGAAAGATTGGTAGGAGTGAGGAGCAAGCCAAAATTCGGTTTTCCCGTAGTTGCTGTAACAGCTTGTGGAGCCAACTTTGAAAGATCATATCTGACTCAATTCAGATCGGAATTGTTTCGTTCTTATGCTTAAATTGAAGCCCTGGATGTCTAGTTTCTGGGAAAATTAACCGCATTCACAGATTCAAAATATGTTAAGAGATATTGATGAAATAGTGAGCAAAAGTCATTTGTTAGAAAATGGTTTCAGAACAATTAACATTAATAGGTCTCAAATTAGCTCCCAATTAACATTAAATGGCTCCAATCACTCCCATTTCAGACTTAATTGGTCCCAAATTTACTCTAATTAAAAGATAATTGCACAAATTACTTATTGAATAATTAATGCTTAACTATCTAATTAATTAGGTGTGTGCAACCTTACCATAAAATGTAGTCCTAACCAATCAAATTATGACATATCATTGATCTCAAATTGATTATACTTATAACCAATCAAAATCAATTGCTCATAATCACATATAGTCGGACTCAACATGTGATGATGCATCTCAGCCATTAAAACTTGATTTGATGATAACTTTCAATCTGATGGTCTGATTAGGGCTTATGACTAGTCAATTCGATCGTTACAACATCAAGATCATTTTGGTGAAATGAGATTAAGGATCTAGTGACCAAAATCAAGATGCATATTTCCAAGGTGAAATTACCATTTTACCCTCCTGTGAGGTTAAATGCGGGTTGCAAAATGGGGTGTCAACAGAATGCTCCTCATTGGCAGAGCTTGAAAAGCGAATGTCAATGTATGAAAAAGACACCTAACTTTGCAATCAGTATTTAACCGTGGTGAATGTGTGATGCATATAGATGACAATGTTGATGGTCATGTTGTGGATCAAAATGTGGACCGAGTCTCGAGGGAGATTGCCTACGTACCTCTTAGTGGGAGGATCAGGTCAAAACGTAGTTCATGCATGCAATTTTTTCTTTTTTTCTTCTTTCTTTTTATTTTTTTTATTTTTTTTATTTTGAATGAGTACAAGACATGCTTACCTGAAGTGAAGAGAATATGAAGATTCTGGTCATGTGTTTCAGAGGACCAAAGGTTTTGGATCCTAGCTCATGTTTTCAGAGGACCTAGGATTTTTTTTTTTTTTTGGACTTTGGCTCATGTTTTCAGAGGACCAAAGGTTTTGGATCCTGGCTCATGTTTTCAGAGGACCTAGGATTTTTTTTTTTTTTTGGGCTCTATCTCATGTTTTCAGAGGACCAAAGGTTTTGGATCTTGGCTCATGTTTTCAGAAGACCTAGGATTTTTTTTTGGGCTTTGGCTCATGTTTTCAGAGGACCAAAGGTTCTAAATCCTGGCTCATGTTTTTAGAGGACCTAGTATTTTTGGATCTCGGCTCATGTTTTCAGAGGACCAAGGGTTTTGGATCTTGGCTCATGTTTTCAGAGGACCTAGGATTTTTGGATCTTTGACTCATGTTTTCAGAGGACCAAAGGTTTTGGATCCTGGCTTATGTTTTCAGAGGACCTAGGATTTTTTCTTTTTTTTGGGCTTTGGCTCATGTTTTCAGAGGACCAAAGGTTCTGAATCCCGGCTCATGTTTTCAGAGGACCTAGGATTTTTTTTTTTTTGGATCTTGGCTCATGTTTTCAGAGGACCAAGGGTTTTTTGGGCTTTGACTCATGTTTTCAGAGGACCAAAGGTTTTGGATCCTGGCTCATGTTTTCAGAGGACCTAGAATTTTTGGATCTTGACTCATGTTTTTAGAGGACCAAGGGTTTTTTGGACTTTGGCTCATGTTTTCAGAGGACCAAAGGTTCTGGATCCTGGCTCATGTTTTCAGAGGACCTAGGATTTTTGGATCTTGGCTCATGTTTTCAAAGGACCAAGGGTTTTTTTGGATCTTGACTCATGTTTTCAAAGGACCAAGGGTTTTTTGGGCTTTGGCTCATGTTTTCAAAGACCAAAGGTTTTGGATCCTAGCTTATGTTTTCAGAGGACCTAGGATTTTTGGATCTTGGCTCATGTTTTCAGAGGACCAAGGGTTTTTTGGGCTTTGGCTCATGTTTTCAGAGGACCAAAGGTTTTGGATCCTGGCTCATGTTTTCAGAGGACCTAGGATTTTTTTTTTTGGGGCTTTGGCTCATTTTTTCAGAGGACTAAAGGTTCCGGATCCTGGCTCATGTTTTCAGAGGACCTAGGATTTTGGTTCTTGGCTCATGTTGATGTGTGGTGGCCTTTTACCCTAGTACCTGCAAAATGAATATTTTCAATTAGTAACAGAGTTATTCATTGAAAAGAATTTGGCATACCTGACGAATGCCCCTAGTTTGGGACAAATTCCATGCTTCGATGAATGCTGAGAGTGGACAATTGACTTGATGTTGCACCTTTGGAGAATATAGAAGAGGATCATAACTTTCTGTTCTTGAAGAAAAATTTAATGAAGCTTTTTTTTTTTTTTGGAAAAATTTGGAAATCTTGAAAAAAAGAATTTTTTTTTGAAGGAATTGACAATTTTGATTGATGAATTTTTTTTTTGAAGGAAATTTTTTTTTTCTTTTAAAAAAAATAAATTTTTTTTTTTTTTAGATTTGAAGATTTGTTCATTATCAAGAAGTGAAGAAGATGAAGATGGGGTAAAAGTGATAAAGATTTATTCATTATTTATTTATTTTATTTTTTTTGAAAAACCTATCCTTTGAATGAGAACAACTTTGGCTCGAAGTTAATGTGGGTTACTGGATAAGTCCTCGCTTAATTCTTGCAAAAAGAAAATTTCAATTAACAATGGATTTATTCATTGAAATGAATTGGAAGTACTTACCCAATGCCCCTAGTTTGGGGCATATTCCATACTTAGATTGAAGTTGAATCTATTTGATGTTGTGGCCTTTGGGGAACATGAAAGAAGATCATGGTCCGTCATCCTTGGTTCCTGCAAAAAAGCTTTCTTTCTTTAGCTTGTTAGAAACCAATTATCATGAAAACATTTTTGGCCATTACTATTAGTGTAGACATGCTTGCAAAAAATGGATTGATGCCTCAAATGAAAACATGCTTTCTTGCAAGAATGACATATTCACATACAATATAAATAAGCCAATGCCCCAAGTTTAAGCGTGCTTGATGCAACACAAATGGGCTCAACCTAACATGCACCTAAACAATTTTGTCACATTGTTTTGACTTTGTTCTCCAAGGTTGTTTGGGTGATTGAGACCGGGCCTTTGCAAGGCTGCCTACGTACCTCTCTCATAGAGGATCAGGTCAAGACGTAGTTCAAGGAACTAGATTTTGAAAAAGAATGACTTTTTTTTTTTTTTGGTGGAAATGAGATTTCTCTTTCTTTCTTCCTCTTTTTTTTTTTTTTTTTTTTTAATGCACAAGAGGTGATCCTTTGAACAACCATTTTGGCAAATCAAAGTGTTTAAGAATCAAACAAATCTCTTTGATTAGGAAGGATCAAGATCATTAAATTCATGTAATCAAATTTGCTTCATCTTTTTGAACATCGTTAGATTAAGTCTCCAAAGGCAATCAATAAATGAAATGTGATAATATTTATGAATCACATTATTAGGTGCAAACAAGGAGAGTGCTCCAGGTTTGGAAGTTCTTTTGAGTCATTTTGAGGTTTTGAGAATTTGAGAAATTCTGTCATCAGACATATCATCCTATGGGGTTTGACAATTTTAAGCATTTTCCTTTTTAATTCAAGAGAAGATATTATTAGGGTTTAAGATGTGCCTACAATTAGCAATACTTCAAGGAGGTTTTTACTCATGGGTTGTAATGTAGGCCGGGTTTGGGTTATGAAATGAAAGATATGAAAGGCTCAAAATTCCCTATGATGTTTCTCCCAAATATGCATTACTCAAAGATCAAGTATTGGAGGAGTTTTCCCATTTCTCCTTTGTCATCTTCTCACTAGTCTTCATTGGTCACTTGTATTAACAATCATTTTATGCTCTTTCCTCTTGAATCATACCTCTAGACTTTCATCTTGTTAAATTATTCTCCTTTTAAGTTGCATCTTCAAGTTTCCAACTTGGTTGGATTTTCCAATTTTTTCTTTTCTTCTTTTTCTTCTTCTTTTCTTTGGCCCTAACTTTTGCCTAGACCGCCCTTTTGGGTTTTCAGCCTAGCGGGCTTCTTTTCTTTTCTTTTTTTTTTTTTTTTTTGGCCCTAACTTTTGCCTAGACCACCCTTTTGGGTTTTTAGCCTAGCGGGCTTTTTTTTTTTGGTTGTTTTTCATCTCTTGATTGAATGTACTTTTTGGGAATCTTTTGCCTCCTTTTTTTTTTTCAGCTTAAGTCATGTTGATGCACTCTCTATACATCTTGCTTGCCTCGATGCACTTGCACATTTCTATGCTTGATGAAACTTTTCCCTTTTCGATGAACTCTCTTTTGGATGAACCTTGTATTCCTCTTGGCATGATGAATTTTAGGCTCCTAATGCACATTGGAATTTCATTTATCTTTCCTTGATTGAAACGAAATCTCACTTTCCTTTGATGATCTCTTATCTTTAGCTTAATGAATTCTCCACTTATCTTTCATGTCTTCTAGGAGAGCATTATCAATTAGCTTCAAAGCTATAAAGTCGACTCCTCCTCAACATGAGATTTAAGTATGCATACTTTGAATTTTTCCCACCCTAGGTTTAGATTTTAGTGGGTTTATGCAAAAAAGAGACTAAGTGTTTAAAGGCTCAAATGGGCTAGCAATAGATAAAGATCATTCTAGGTATTAGGGAATAATCTTGTTTAGCCAAAGATGGCCTCCAATCCTTAGTAATGCTTGCTTGTAGGCATAGTGACTTAAGCTCTTTTAATAAATTCATCTTAAAAGAAAAAGTATGAATGCTCTAATGTTGTGAAACAAAAGACCTTTGAAAATTGGATCGAGTGCATGGATTCATTGGATTTTCTGATGGATGGATTTTTTTTTTATTGTCTTTTAAGACCATTTCTTCTTATATTCTAAGTCAAGTAGCAAAAGTCTTTACATGGATCAAATGAAATTAATCATTCCTTAGTACAAATTGATTGCTCAAGCTTTTAAACATTAAGATTTAGAAAATGTTTTGTCCAAGGGATCCTCATGTACCATTTTGAAAGGGAGACTTTTTTTTTTCTTTTTTTTTTTAATCTTGAAAGAAAAAAAAAATTGGGTCTTTTTGAAAAAGTCACTAGGAAGTTCAATGGTCCTAGTTCAAAGATTTTTTTTTTAAATGACTCAAAGGCCCAATGCCCCTAGTCCAAACACTTTCTCATTTGAAAATTTTTTTTCTTTTTTCTTTTTTTTTTTTTTGGAAAGATTTGGGAATCTTGATTTTTTTTGAATTTTTTTTTAAAATATATACATGAACAAAGTACGTCAAATGCTACACAAATTTTTAGAATTTAAAGAAACATAGAAACATAACAAACAAACTTTAAACTTAACCATGATGTTGCAAACCAAATGTGGAGTGAGGCAAAGTTGGGCCGCTTGCTTCTTCTTGGTCCATTTAGGATGCTTGAGACTGGAATGCTTAAACTTTAATTATGATGAAATGGCTTGGGCTTGCACTTGGAAGGCATGCATCTTGTGAACTTTTGACCTTTGATGTTGATCACGCGTATACACCTTTGATGGGCCCAAGTGTTGGGCTTAGACTCATTCAAGAAACAAATTGGACTTCCATTTCAAGTAGAGTTCAATCATAGGCTTTTGAGTTTGAGTTCATTCACAACATACAAGGTTCAAACAATCATGATGGGCTCAAGCATTGGACTTGGGTCATGATGGCTCAAACAACGGCCATACAAATGCGTAATGAAATACAATTTACATGGGCTGACCTAAAGGTAGGTTCTATGGGTCATTACAACATGGGTAGAAGGTAGGTTAAAGGTCCCTACAAGCTAGGACGTCGTACCTCCCAACTTGTGACGCTAGGAGTGCCGCATTGGTCCGAACGGTACAGTTTGTCCCTATGAACCACCATGGCATAACCATGATGATCCTTGTCGCGGTGGGTGGTAGGTTCACCGCTGGGTATGTGAGTCTTAGGAAGACCACAATCCACGACGAATACTACCGGGCTTCCGGGCTAGCACACAAATAAAATAAATTTCATTCAAGCAAATGATGCATGACAAGCAAAATAATGACATATTAGACATATTATATAAAAAAAAGCAATAAACAAACAATGACATGGTTGGCCACCATAACCTAATTGAAGCTTAGCCCTCAATATCCCCAGTGGAGTCGCCACTGTGAGAGACCGTGCCCCCGGCCCCCTTTTTTTAGGTGTGTTGTTGGGCCAAACCCACGTGAATGGGTGGAGTTGTGTTATTGCCTCTCAAAATGGAGGTCCAACTAGTTATATTTTCCCTTTAGATTAAGGGTTTTACAATGGAGTCGCCACTTATTTAATTATTGGAATAAATAAGAAAACCACAATTGAAAAATTCCTCATTTTATTAATTTTAAATTGAATTTACATTGATCATAGAAAAATTACATGGCTTTGGTCCTAAGTACAATCTAAGATAAAGTACATGGCTTTATTTCCTAGTTACAATCTAAAAATTGAAAATTACAAGGATAAGCATTTGATCTACTAACCCTTGATCTAAGTTCGGAGGCTATGTTACAAGGTGGGAAGGTGTTAGGCACCAACCTTGCCCAGTGAAACCGGTCTTCTAGACTATGGTGTCCAACATTCATATCACATTATCCAATATGTAATCAATCAATTTACATGTTGAATTTAATGTGTGTGCATGTGATAAACCCTAATTCAATTTATTAAGCGTTGCATATGGATTGAAAAATAGATTCTAGTGAATGTGTGTGTATGGTGATATCCTAGATTCAAGGATTTGAAATAATTACGAAACAAACATGTTTTTCATATTTTTGATGTGAGTTTAAGATCTAAACTAGTGTTTATGCATGAACATGTAAAGAATAACCAAGAACATGTGAAGAACACATAAGAACATTTAAGAACATTCAAACATATTCAAGAGAATTTAAACAGTTACGATCATGCTTTAATCCTAAATTCTCATCATGGCAACACAAAAAACAAGTTAGGGAAAGAAAATATACCTTCATGCAAGATCCATATTGTGGATGAGGAAACTTTTGGTAGAGGTCCTAAGGGTGGAGGAAAAGAAGAGTTAGGAGAGGAAGAGTGAGTCTCACTCAATACTTTGAGTCTCAGGAAGACTAAGATATGACAAGACTACTCAACTTCACTAGAACTCAAGAGAGGGGAAGAGAGGGGGTTTTTCTGTGTGTCATGAAATGAAGAAGAGGGGGGTTTATATAGTAGTAGTGGAGGAAATATGAATGGAAGGCCATTAATGAGGGTTAGCAAAGAATCATGAATCTAGACCTCATTTTAGCCTTTGGGGAAATCTGGTACATTAAATGGAAAGATTGGTAGGAGTGAGGAGCAAGCCAAAATTCGGTTTTCCCATAGTTGCTGTAACAGCTTATGGAGTCAACTTTGAAAGATCATATCTGACTCAATTCTGATCGGAATTGTTTCGTTCTTGTGCTTAAATTGAAGCCCTGGATGTCTAGTTTCTGGGAAAATTAACCTCATTCACAGATTCAAAATATTCTGAGAGATATTGATGAAATAGTGAGCAAAGGTCATTTGTTAGAAAATGGTTTCAGAACAATTAACATTAATAGGTCTCAAATTAGCTCCCAATTAACATTAAATAGCTCCAATCACTCCCATTTCAGACTTAATTGGTCCCAAATTTACTCTAATTAAAAGATAATTGCACAAATTACTCATTGAATAATTAATGCTTAACTATCTAATTAATTAGGTGTGTGCAACCTTACCATAAAATGTAGTCCTAACCAATCAAATTATGACACATCATTGATCTCAAATTGATTATACTTATAACCAATCAAAATCAATTTCTCATAATCACATATAGTCGGACTCAACATGTGATGGTGCATCTTGGCCATTAAAACTTGATTTGATGATAACTTTCAATTTGATGGTCTGATTAGGGCTTATGACCAGTCAATTTGATCGTTACAACATCAAGATCATTTTGGTGAAATGAGATTAATGATCTAGTGACCAAAATCAAGATGCATATTTCCAAGGTGAAATTACCATTTTTCCCTCCTGTGAGGTTAAATGCGGGTTGCAAAATGGGGTGTCAACAGAAAGAAACACATATGTAGATATCTTCTGCTATCAATGACAAAGTAAAATAAAGTCTCGTAAAGAAATTTTTTTTTTTTAAATGGAGAAAAAATTGGAAACATTTTTTTTTCTTTCTTACAAAATTAAAAGATTTTAAGAGTAGTGCTACTGACATAAAAATGTTACGAAAAATTCACAACAAAATCTAGGTGGCAAGTTATTAATGGTAGGTAAAAAAGTGATGTTAGTTGTGGATGTAGATAAATCTAATTATAACTTGCCACTTAACCTTTATTGTGAAAGTAGTACTAAGCGGATCATATTAAAACTTATTTTAGTTGTGTTTAAAAAATAAAATTTAGGATCAAGGTATTCAAATTTTTATTATAGGATCAAAACAAAAGAGTTTTCGAAATATTATTATTATTATACTTTTTTGGGGGGGCCAAGTTAGGGCGTTCATTTGAACCCCTTAGGTTGGTCATGGAGCCGCCCTTACTTTGCCGCTCAATCTCAACTACCTTCTCTTCTCTCAAAACCTTCACTCTTTTAGCACCAAACTATTCTCAAGGTGTGTGCAATATCTCATCTTACACACACACACGCACACACACACACAAGGTAATTATAGTGAGAAATTTCATAGGAGTTTTCCTTGGTTCAAATCTCTTCCTTTCATTTCTAAATTTGAATTATTGGCGTTAACACACACACACATATAGAGATTAAAAATTGTTTTAAATATTAACTAGTGGTTTTTTAGGTTTTGTGTGCACATGCACCACGTAATAGCTTAGTATATATATGCTTTATTAGAGAAATGTCAAATAGATTTGTTAATAGGTAGGTAATAATAGATTTCTTTCTACCCCATCGATCTACGTGAGATAGAGTTGGCACTTGCAAATGTACTATTCCCTGACCCATATATTGGAGAAATCATCTCACAAGCACCAGAGCCATGAAAGAAAGGGAGGAAGAGCCCTATTTCTTTTCCATCTGCCACAAGTTGCATTTCATGTAGTTTCTTTTATTTCCCCACTCTATGACTTCAATATTCAATAGCCTATCTGGTTCAAAGTTCTCATCTCGCTTAGACCCATCATCCAAAGAACACGATACATATAGCGAGCCCCCTCGTTTGTGAGATTTTAGCTTAAGTATCTATGTCATTAGGTACTCATCTCGAATATTATCATCCCAAATAATCTTCAACCCTTGTCGAACATTACCCTAAGCATGCTTCAAATTACCCAAGATCCCCCCCTTCGATGCGGGAACTAAGAAGAGCAAACTTGTTGTTTTTGCTATCAAAGGGTTCCATATTCCCAGACTTATTATTTTTTTCAAGTAAAGAGAATAAGAGGAGTAGATGAAAGTTTTAAATGTGTAAGGCTATAAGTAATCTACCTTTGCTCTCTTTGATTGGGATATGGAAAATGTTTTGACTTGAGGATAAAAAAAGAAAAGGAAAGAAGAGTATTTTACTTCATGTGTGCTTAGTAGAGAGAATTGAAAAGTAGAATGATATAGAAAAAAATATTATTGTGCCATTCTTAATAAAGGTACATGATTAAAATTGGAATGATATGAAGTAAATTACTCTTATGCCATTCTTAGTGGGATTATTATTAATGATCGCAAATATTACAATAAACGATGTTCATCTTATATGCCAAAGAGTTTAAACTTTTATGAGTAACTTCAAATTATAAAATCATCAACTTGCATTTAATTAGCTGATAAATAAAATTAAGTTAACAAATTTTTCTAACATTAACTTGTACTTAAACATAAACTTATATTTTAAACATATGAAAGAAATTAGATATTTTTTAGGCTAAAATACACAATTGGCACCCTAAGGTTAGTGAGCGCAATTGGTCTCTCAAGTTTCAGGTGAACGTTATTAGTCCCTCAAATTTCAAAAATGAGCATTTTTAGTCAATTTGTTAACTGTCATTAGTGTCAATGCTTACGTGGCTAATAAAGCAGTGATATGTCATCTTGTAAAGTGATGTGAAATTTTTTGTTTAAAAAAATTACAAAAACACAAATGGCACATTAGAAATCCATAATCCCCACACTTCACCCGATTTCTAATGGATTACCCAAATCAAATCTCCTAAATTCTAAAATCTTCAATTTAAAATGCATTATGATTAGGGCTCCTCAACCATGACTATACAAGAAGGATAATGCAAATTTTGATAAGTTTATTACACCTCTCACTCTTAAAGTTGAATCAAATGATCCATAGTACTATACTAAAGTTCATGAATATATTGCTAGTTTTTACTTCTTAAAAAACTCACGGGACGCAACAATTTTTTTGTATTTCGTTTTAAAAATATTTGTTGGTAGGCTCTAGCAGGCAAAGTACTGAATAAAAAAAGATCAGACTTTAATCTGCTTCCAATTGCACTACACATTAAGTGAAACGCAATACATCAAAGAATTCCTTTCATACTCATACTTAGCTGATAACACAATACCTGATGCCAGTATTTTCCCTTTGTTTTCTTGAGTTGTGTTATGAAAGGAGATGTGAGGAAAAAGCAACAAAAACACATAAAGAGGGAAAATAATTTCACATATAACAACAATTTTTTCTTATTGAGGATTCATATTTAGGATATTTGATTTGGGTAACCTATTAGGAATAAGGTCAAGTGTGCGGATTATGGGCTTCAAATGTGTTGTTTGAGTTTATATATATTTTTAATGAAAGATTCCCACATCGCTGCTTTATTAGCCATGTAAGCATTACAATAATAATAGTTAACATAACTAACAATGCTCATTTTTAAGACCTGAGGGATCAAAATAGTTAACTTAAAATTTTGGGGGACTGATTGCACTCACTAAGTAAATTTGAGGGACCAACAATGTATTTTGGACAAAAATTATTTAATTTCTTCATACTTTCAAAACACAAGTTTATGTTTACGTACATGTTTATGTTATAAAAATTGTTGAATTCATCGTATTTAACAAATAATTAAATGCAAGTTGATGATTTTATAGTTTTATGTTGCTCACACTACTAAAAACGTAAGCCTTAGGCCCCGTTTTTTTGGGCTGTGTTTGCAAAAACGCGGCCCAAAACAGACTAAAGCCGCGTTTTTACAAACGCGGCTTAACATTCTCCATTGGGCCGCGTTTTTTACGCAAGGCCATAGGCCGTGGATATAAAGCTGCGTTCGATTCAATTAGCTGCGTTTAAAACGCGCGGCCTAAGGACCCGCGTGTTTCAATTTTTTGGCGAATTTTTTTTTTGTTTTCCTTAACTAAAGCCGCATTTATAACATGCGGCTCCAATATACATAAAGCCGCGTGTTTTAGACGCGGTTTTACATTTTGTCTGAAGCCGCGTGTTTAAAACGCGGCTTTACATTTTTTCTGAAGCCGCGTTCTAAACACGCGGCTTCAGTTTCCAATTGCGCCGCGTTTATTAAAACGCGGCCTCAGAATTTGCCTATAGCCGCAAGTTAAACACGCGGCTATAGGCTTTGTATATATACCATTGGGTCAAAATTGGCTTAACCCTAGCCGGCCTTTCCCACAAGCCCAATCTCATCTCCCACAAGCCTTCATCGCCTTCATCACCCTCATTGAGCCTCAAGAGCCCGATCTCAGCTCCTCGATCTCCGATCTCCGATCTCCGATCTTTGATCTCCGATCTCCGAGCCTCACCCTCACCCTCCTCCATCTCCGATCCTTACCCTCCTCCACCCTCCTCCATCTCCAATCCTCACCCTCCTCCATCTCCGATCCTCACTCTCACCCTCCAAGCCTTCATCTCAGATCCTCACCCTCCATCCGTCACTCTCAAGCCCTCACTCTCCATCGGAGAGTTATCTCTTCGATCCCAAGCCCTACCCTCCATCTTTCCATTTTTCAGATCAGTTCAAGGATCTCGATCGGCGATTGAAGCTGCGATAGCCATAGATCGAAATCAGGTAAAGAGAATTCTAGAACTCTCTCGCTTTCTCTGACTTTATTTTTTTTATTATTTTTTAGTGTATTGATCAATTGGAGATATCTCTAAGACTTTATCTCTGTCTATAGATGTGTGTGTGTAAATGAAATTAAAGTTTTGATCTTTTTAGGTTTTTTTTTTGTGTATATGTGTATGAACGAATTTCTGGGTTATGGTTGTATGAACGAATCTCTGTCTATTTCTGTGTTGTGGAATTTCTGTATATGTGTATATTTGTAATTGTCTTAGTCGGGTCCTTGAACTGTGGACTTTGTTTTATATAATGCCAATTAAGAACAAATTGCGATTTACATGTTACACAGTGCTGACATGTGGCTATTTGAATTGGGGCAAACTTTCTTATGTGGTTCAAATTTGTTTAGGGGTCATAACCTTGATCATTATGCTTGTTAAATCATCCCCCACACTCTATACTATGGATGTGACTTTGTTATTTGTTTTAAGGTAGGGTACTAAAGCGTCTATTCGAAGGTTTAATACTTTAATTTATCTATTGAAATTGTTGTTTTGTTTATGTACACCAACCGTGATTATTAGATGCTCATATATGTAAGACAAATTATCATAATTTCGTAGAAGGAAGATTCGTGAAAGGAACAACAGTAAAAAATAAAAAGAGATAGGTGAATTATTTGTTACCATTTTAATAAAAAAGTTTGATTGGTCACTTAAAAAATTTATTAAGGGCTTAAAAGGAGATCAACAACGTTTAATTTTATTTTTATTTTATGACTTTATTTAATTACTCTAGACAAATCCAAAGCAAGAAACTTGAAATACATTAGTGTTATTTAGTACTAGTATATCTTTCTTTCTTTTTTATAATTGCTAACCTAGTTTATCTGAACCTATGCACTTGCTTTCATTTATATCAATTGCCCTAAGGATAGGAGCATAGGGAAAAAAAATACACACTCGTCCACACACACACACACACACACACACACACATACATATATATATATATATATATATATCAATAAAGCATGCACAATAAAATTACTGGGGTGTGACAATATAGTACTGACAGTTTAAGTTCTGTTCGTGCTATCGTAGTAGATCCTTAAGGTTAGGCCATAAGACCTTTAATTAATTAAACAATGTCTCTTTAGTGTGCTTTTGAAGTCCTCGTTGTACAAATTAGACTATGTACCTCTCTACCTCAGGCACTTTGCTACAATCATAATTCATGGCATCCTTATAGTAAATGTGACTATCATATCTGAGAGTGCATTACTTCCGAAACTGGGTCCTATGGCCGCACTTTTTTAAACGCGGCCTAAGGGTCATGCCTATGGCCGCGTTTGAAACGCATTCTAAAATAAAAGATATAGCCGCGTTTTACACGCGGCCATAAGATTAGTCCTTAGGTTGTGTTTAAAACGCGGCTATAGATGTTATTTTAGGCCGCGTTTGAAATGCGGCCTTAGGCATGACCCTTAGGCCGCGTTTGAAAAAGTGCGGCCGTAGGACCTTGCGGCCTATAGTCACGGGGTTGAGGCCACATTCAGAAACGCGGCCTAAAAAACCACGGCTATAGGCCCCAGAGGTCTATAGCCGCGTTTTTCTAACCTGAGGCCGCGTTTTTGAAACGCGGCCTAAGGTCCTTTTTTTAGTTGTGTCATACAAATTTAAATTCTTTGATATATAAATTGAACATAATTTATTGTAATATTTACCTTCACTAATAGGAATCCTACTAGTATATAAGTTTGAAAGAAAGCGTTTTTTGAGTGTCTCGATAATTGTCATAATTTTTGAGTTAGCATGTGTATTCGTATTTGTTGAATGACCATTGCCAACCTTATAGTATATGTTCATTTTATATACTTAAGTTACATTTCCACTATGGCGAGCACTTACATTGTTGTGGTTTTTCCTCCCACTTTTAAAGGGTTTGGTTGTAGGGTCATCAATGCAACAAATTGGTTCACAACTCTTCTAGTGACAACATGTGTTAATAAACTTATCAAAGTTTAAGAAATAGTGGTTTGGCGTTGTTGTTAGAGGTATATTCCACTTAATGTAATACTTTAATCATTACCGAGATAAGAGGATTGCTTAAATAGTACAGTGCAGCTGACTTAGAGTTTATAATTATCTAATGTAATTTAATTTCTTAAAAAAATATCTCACTTCATAATTTATTTTATTTTATGTTCTATGTCTTTATGTAATTATATTACATATGAACCAAAAAAAATTATCTTCTTTAAAAATAAAATTAGAAAATGACACATTTTCCATTCTTTTTAGGCGTTTACTTAAAGTTGACTAATTGAAGTGATTTTTTTTTTCTTTTGTTTTTTACATAACGACAGGCACATTTGTTCACTTTTCCGGAGTGTACCTAGAAATAATTAAGAACTAATCACATACCAAAGCGACAAGAAAATACGTAGAAACAATTAATAACTAATCACATATAATTCTTAAATAACAATCTATGAATTCCTAATGAGGACACTATAGTCTCCTTAATTATGATTTCTTTTTTATTCATCAAAAAAAAAAAAAAGATTTTTTTTTTGTTATTTACATGTTGACTTTATAAAAATATTTATAGTTTTATAGAATTTTCTTTTATTTTCTTTTTCCTCTTCCAAAAAGTTTTTTTTTCCTTTACATGTTAGAAGCCAAAAATGTTTTGCAACTCAATTTTTGGTTTTAACGTAAAAGATCTTAATATTTTCTCTTTTATCTGTATAATATAGTACATAAAACGTAGTGCACATATGGAATGAAAGTTAAAAAAAAAACTATTTAATTTCTTCTAGATGTTTTCTTAATTTTATCAATATTTAAAATAAAAGTTTATGAATATACTTTCTTAGAACTTCCTTCTATACATGTTAAATTTAAAAGAAAAAACATTATGTAGCTTAAACCGTGGTTCCATCATTAAAAAAATCCCAATATTTTCTATTTTATAGAATAGCATAGCGCGCAATATAAACATGTGGGATGAAAGTAAAAATAATTTAATTTCTTTCGTATGTTAAAATATATATTTAAGAATATGTTCATTTTAAAATGTTTGTTATCTTTGGTTTGAGACATTTCCTTGCTTTTTAGCTTAGGAGACCTTGGGAAAGCCCTAGTTAATTACAAAATTAAAATAAATTAGACATATGCAACTAATCACATCTAGAACCATAGCTGGTGGCAATTACAAAAAATGGAAAATTAAGTAAAAAAAGACTCACTCTTGCACACGCATCACCTTAAGTGTCACATGTTACACTTACACACATCATGCACCTGCATGTCACCTTGAACTTCATTAAGGATGTGGGGGTTGAATGCCGAAAAAACCCGGTATTGACACCAATTTTGCTATCTTATTGAGAACTAATCGTGTCCTCACATGTAGCAAATCATTGTACCTACATATATAATAAAATGTTTCGCCGATTTCCTTACAACTTTGTTAGGCTTAACTTATTGGCATCCCTAGCTTATTGAGGGCTGTTTGTGCCCTTGCATATTGGGAATCACCTTGCTTGAATAGTAGTGTTTATTAGCTTTTTTTATCGCTTTGTAAGGTTTGCATTTGAAACTACATCGGCTTTTCTACCTTATTTAGGGCCAGTTGTACCCTCGAGTGTAGCAAATTACCATGCGAAAATAATAGAGTGCTTCGCCAGCTTCGTTACTACTTTGTAAGACTTTCTTTTGAAAATTCATTGGCTTTTTCTTCCTTATTAAGGGATGTTTGTACCCTCAAATGTAGCATATCATCCTACTTGAATAATAAAGTGTTTCAACAGCTTTTTTACCAATTTGTAAGGCTCGCCTTTCAAACATCGGCATTTTTTGCCTTATTAAGGGCTAATTGTATCCTTGCATGCAGTGGATCACCATGCTTGAATAATATAATGTTTAGCTAGCTTTCTTACCACTTTTTAAGAGCACTAACATTCAGGGATGCCAAAAAAAAAAAAAATTATTTATTTTATATCCTCAAACACTATTTTATTTATTTTACCAACTCACTCAATATCCTAGTTCTTATATTTACATACAACTCAATGAGATAATATAAATCACCTAATAAAATAATAAAAAGGTACTATTTTCTCTCTCTTTCCCCCCACTCTCTGTTTCTCTTCACTCACAATCACAACATTAATTTTTTTATTTATTTCAACCCATAAATAATAAAGTTGCATATATGTAAACTTACTGTAGTAAGGCGGCAAATTTTTTTAAGAATATAAACCCGGATGGAGTGGGTTTTGAATGTTTTGAGTTTTGAAATAGCAACTAGGAGCTAATGTTAGTGCTTTAAGACTTGTCTTTGAAAAAGAATTGGCTTTTCTACCTCATTGTGGGCCCGCTTTACCCTTGCATGTTGCAAATCACCGTGCTTGCATGAATAATAATGTGCCTTAATGTTGGCTTCCTTATAGCTTTTGAATTTGCCTTTGAAAATGCATCAACTTTTTAACCTTATTGAGGTTTGGTTGTACACTTGCATGTAGCGCATCATTGTGCATGAATAACAAAGTGCTTCACTGGGGAAATGGCCTAATTCAGTGACGGCCTGACTCTCAAGTCTCAACGGCCCTTGGCAGTTGGCATCATGAAGAGTATTTTCAGCTCTAAAAGTTAAAGTAACCATTGAGCAAGTCTCCTAGAAAAGATGGGTCCTCGTAGTCGTAGGAGTGTTCTTATTCAATTGGACTTGGTAATGAGGTATACGGTGTGCAGGGCCGGCCCTTGGCTTAGGCCATTTAGGCCATGGCCTAAGGCCCCTTAATATGGAAAGGCCCCCAAATATGGGGGCGGTAAGTTCTTTTTTTTTAATTAAAGAAAAATGTGAGTTAGGTGGTCATTTTTTTTTTCTCAGAGTCTAAAAATATTAGAGTTATGTTAGTATATTACAAATTTTATTACACAAGTACTATAAATTGACATGTCATCAATCACATGAAATAATTCAATACTCATTTATTCTTTTATTGAAATGTCATCTCATTGTCACATCAGTTTGTAAACTTTTTGTAATAAAATTTATCGTAAGTTTAGCATTTTCTTAAAAAAAAAATGAATTAATAGAAATGCAACCTACTCTCCATTAAATGAATGAAAAATGCTAAAGCTAATACAAATTTTATGACAAAAAACTTACAAATTGATGTGACAGTAATATGATTAGTATCACTTAAACAGTATAATAAATAAATGTTTGAATAACTTTTTTTTTTAATTGGTGATATGCTAGTTTGTAAAACCTATATAGTAAGTATCATTAGCTCACTTTGGGTGAATTAGTCCTATTAATAAGTATGAATTAATAATAGATTTGAAATTAAAAAAAAAAACTAAATATTATTTAAGTGATATTTAGATGTAAAAGACCCCTTTAAAATTTTCGCCTTAAGTCTCAAATTATCTTGAGCCAGCCCTAACGGTGTGCCACTCAACATTGCTACTCAAAAATTGAAAACTGATATAGATGTGTTTTCAAAATATAGTGTTTAAACACTATAAATTGAAAACTGTGAAACACTTTTGATTAAAAAAAAAAAAAAAAACTTCTAACCAAACACACATTTTTTTTTGGGCCCACAGGTTTTAGTATTTAACACTAAAAGCTATTGTTTGAGCTTGCTTAAGGGTCTATTTGGTAATGGTGTTCAAGTATTATTGGTCAAAATGATGTAAAAACTGTAGTTTAAAAAGTGTTGTGAAAATATGTGTTTAAAATACTCATAATGCAAAATTATGTTTGGTACTATATTTCAAATAACATATTTTTAAATTATGAAAAAACATAATTGTGTGTTTAATATGTATATGTGTTTTTTTTTTTTTTTTTAAGTAATGAAAAGAATGCTATTTTATTTAAGCACACATAAAAAGAAAGAAAAAAACATAAGAGAGAAGAACAAAGTGGTGGACCCATAGGAAAAAAAAAAGAAGAAAAAAAATAAAAAAGAGTTTAGTTTTGTCAATAGTTAAACGGAAGAAACAAAAGATTCTAGCAAAGGCATCGTTTCGTAAAATTGAAGAAAGCAGTTATAAACAAAAGCATCAAACGACACCGCTTTAAAGTAAGTGAATTAAGTAAAGTACGTGAGTCTCGACGTAGATTATTGACTAATGAGAGATTAAATCCATTTCCACAACCATCAAAAGACAAGTGTTAGATGAGCGCCGGTTATTTATTTTTAGTTAGTTTATTTTTACTGCTATTTCTTCTTCGTTCTTCAACTGCTCTGTTTGTGCATATAAAAGCAGAGCATCAATGCATTTTATTCATTCTTGCACATTCAATAAAACACTTACTCTATTCTTCCATGGGAGAGAGAGATTGAGAGTGTGTAGTAAATTTTTGCATGGTGTCAGAGCTTTTAACAATGGCTTCTGTTGTTCAAACTCCTTCGATTACCACAGTTCCCTTCTTCAGATCATACATATTCTTCAGGTTCTAGCACTGATGGTCTGAATCCCAATCCATACTGTCTTGAGAGTGGTGATAACCTTGGTTCCATTCTTGTGACATAACCAGTGATTGGGCGTGATAACTATCCATATTGGTCACGAGTAATGGTTATAGCTCTCACTACCAAGAACAAGATTGAGTTCATCAATGGTGTTATCAGCAAACTAGAGGTCAATTCTCCATTGTACAAGGCTTGGACTCTTTCCAATACTACAACAAAATGTATTTTTAGTGACGAAAATTAGTGAGGAAATATTTTTCGTCACTAAAAATACAGCTTTAGTGACGAAATATGAATTTCGTCACTAATAATGAAAAAAATTATAATATTTAGTGACGAAAAGTAAATTTCGTCACTATTGTGATCTAAAAAATGGGCGCTAGTGGAGGGAAACTTTGGCGCAAATTGAATTAATCTATAGTGACGAAATATTTCGTCACTAAAAGTTGAAATTTTTAGTGACGAAATATTTCGTCACTGTAGGTATTGTTGTTGATAGTATTAGTGACGAAAATAATTTCGTCACTATAAGGAAGAATTAGTGACGAAATATTTTCGTCACTAAAAATAATAATAGTTTTGTACTTCCGTGTTTTTAGTGACGAAATCACAATTCGTCACTAAAAGTAAGCTTTAGTGACGAAATATGAATTTCGTCACTAAAAATCTCAACAAAGCTTGGGTCTTTAGTGACAAATTGGTTCGTCACTAAAGACCACTATAAATACCACTATAAACACTACCCTGTTCTATTTGCTTCCTATTTTCTCCTGAGCCTTCACCTTCTTTCCCAACCCACCTGAGAAAACAAATCAAGAGTTGAATGCAGAGCCGTCGCCTATAACCATTCGCGACGGTTCCGACCCAAACCCAAACCCAATCTGTCGCCGATAAGACCCCAAACCGTCGCCTATAACCATTCGCGACGGTTCCGACCCAAACCCAAACCCAATCTGTCGCCGATAAGAACCCAAACCGTCGTCGATAACCATTCGCGACGGTTCCGACCCAAACCCAAACCGTCGCCTATAACCATTCGCGACGGTTCCGACCCAAACCCAATCTGTCGCCGATAAGAACCCAAACCGTCGTCGATAACCATTCGCGACGGTTCCGACCCAAACCCAAACCCAATCGTTACAAACCATTCGCAACGACTCCAGTAACCGACGCCAATAACCATTCGCGACGGTTCGCAACCGATACCTGGACCGCCGATCTAACATCGACTCTGGGCACGCCGATTCAAGAGCACATCGCCGCCGATCTGAGCACAAACAGCGAACCATTCGCAACCGATGCCGATACGAACCATCCGCAACGATTCCTGAAGTCGTCACCGTCGTAGACTTTGAAACACACCCATTCGCGACGATTCCAGAAGTTGTCACCGCCGTCGACTTCGAATCTCACACCGTTCGCGACGTTTCTTGAAGTCGTCACTGTTGTCGACGATTTGGACATCTCGACGATTCGGACCACCCATTCAAACCGAATCGGGTTAGATCCGAGCTCTGGCATCGCTACGTTCACCCATACGGACTCTTGCAAGTCCTTCACTGATCGAATCGGGTAAGCCTCCTAACTTCTGTGTACAATGCTTTTTATTTTATTTATTTTAATTTAAAAAAAACAATAAATTTTAGGAACTATGAAAAAGAAAGTTCCTTCAAAAAAGCTATGCAAATGATTAAAAGTCTTGGTCATTTGTTCAATTTTTTCAATTTTTTTGTTCCTTTGTTCTAAAGCTTGTGAAGTTGCTGGGTTTTATATATGAAATTAGTAATATGGGTAAGTTTTATTTATTTATTTTTAATGCTTAGGATTATTCCCTGTAATCTTATACAAGTTAGTTCATTTTGTATGTGAAAGAGTTTTATATAAGAAGATGTTAAAATGCCATAATGCAGAAATTGAGAAATGCCATAATGCCAATGTTAAAATTTGCCATGTTTTTTTAAACTACAAGGGTTTGAGGCTTTTGTAAATAAATTCTGCTTTTTTATATGTTTAGAGCAAGTTGGGATTTTTTTGGTTTAGTCTTAAACTTTGTTGTGCCCATGCTTTTTTTGCTATACTCATATTGATATTCATTTTGAACGTTGTAGTTGGAGTATTTGGTGGCTTTGGTAGCAAGGAGTGGGTGGCTATTAGAATAACCAAAACACTTCATAGAAGCACTTCTCTACACAACTGTGTGATTGACCCAATCCCATATATTTATAATTTAAGAATAATGCACTGTTTAGTAGATACAAAATTATGATTTTTTATTTATTAGTTTGAGTATTATTAGAAATTTAATGGTTTTTGGTTGAATGTGATGACAAGGTTAGTGATTGTTTGGATTGCTGTGCGGGGATAGAAAGAGGCTTAGATATGTGAAAGTCAAAGCCTAAAGCTTAGCCAACAAATCAGCTTGTACGCTTAGCTTGATCATAGTAAGTAAATTCTATTTAAATACCTATAAAACTCTATACTTGGAATGTTTGTGATTGGTTTTGTGGTGGTGGTTTGTTGTGTTGAAGCAAGTGAGTGTCTTGCATGGTGTTATAAGGTGGTTTAAATTCATATTGGGAGTGTTTTTAATTTCTTGCAAATGTGAATGGACCTTGTTGATTAGATGTGATGAATAGTATTTTAATTGATTTCAATACTTGTAAAAACTCTATACTTGTAATGTTTGTAATTGGTTTTGTGGTGGGTTGTTGTGTTGGAGCAAGCGGGTGGCTTGCATGGTGTTATAAGGTGGTTTAAACTAATATTGGGGGTGCTTTTCATTTCTTACAAATGTGAACGAGTATTGTTGATTAGATGTGATGGATAGTATTTTATTTGATTTAAATACTTGTAAAACTTTATACTTGTGATTTTAATTCATTGGTGTGGCTACTTCTAATGCATTGTTAGACATGTTTGACGTGTGTCAACAAAATCAAGAGTCAAAATGTGTTAAGAACCTAGTTTTGCCTAAAACATGTACTTATGGATGATATGTTCAAGTTGTAACTTGTATTAGCACTTGTGTGTAAGGTATTGGCCTTGCCTTGGTAGTAGTTGCTGCCTAGTTGGCAAATTAGTTATTAGGCAGTTAGTTACAGTTATTAGCCAAGTTTGTTAGCTAATATTGGCATTTTTTGGTGTAATACACAACTAAGCCTTCCTATATAACGCTGATTGCTGCTTTTAATCATTCATTCAAAATCTATTAAGCAAAGTTAGTATCTCAAACCTCTCTTTTCACTCTAATCTCTCTTCTTTCTCTAGGAGGCTTGGCTACCTCAAACTAGCCACCCAAAAACCACATCCCCACTTAGTTAGGCTCTTATCAAAATGCTTTTGAATATTTTGTAATAGTTTTTATGTGCCTTTAGTGGAGTTCACCTTTAAGATATAATCTACAAATCATCATTAGTCTAGTAACTTACATTATTTGTTTGGGGTCTTTTTTTTGCACAATAAAATGACGTATTAGAAGTTTAAATCAATGCTATAAAATCTGATATGGATGCTAAAATGGAGAAGGCGATTGATGCTCTACTTGTTACCATTCCTTTGTAACCTCATTGGGGTTTAATAAGCTCGAAGAGCGATTATAACACTTTATTATACATAATTTCCCAACTTTAGCACTCACTCACATACTTGTATACACATTTACTAAAATTTTTTGATAATGGTATTGAATGGTCACTTGGCTTCACTTTATGTAAAAGGTGATTAAAATGTATGCAGCCACCTTTTAAATGATGATCATTTATTTGTGGAGATGCTAAAAGTTTGAAAAGGAAGGAAAAAGAGAGCCTTTAGAGTCAACAAATGGATCTATGATGTGTTGATTTCCATATTGAGACTATATTATTTTATCAAGTTCTTAGAAATGACAACTGAATACTGGGTTTTTGTGTTAGAGCAAGCGGGTGACTTGTGTTGTAAACCTATAACATATGTAGTAATTATGTTGGAGCAAGCAGATGCATTGTTAGAAATGTCTCTTATAACATAGTTAATATCTTTACTTTACGATTTTAATGTAGTATCGTTTTTATATTTGTGCAGATTTCTTATTGGTGGTTTTAGGGGATTTACTTTTGGCATTACTTGAAGATATTTGAGGACATCTTCTATTGGTTCTAATTATTTTATGCTACATTTTTTGTATTGTTATAAAACATTTTGGGATATTGTATGTGTTGCAAACAATTATTGTATGAAAGGAGTTTGAATTGGATATTTGTTTTATTTTTTACTTGTGAAATGTCTGGATCATTTTTTTTTTTTTTGAATGTGTTGTTGAAATAATTGTGTTATTCAACTGTGAAGTTTTAATAATGTATTGACAGGTTACAGGTTAATATGAAAGCCATGAAAAAAATAAAAACAATAAAATAAGTTTTAGCGACGAATTTTTCCATCACAAATATAGCAACAAAAATTTGTTTTAGTGAGGAAATATTTTGTCACTAAATGTAGCAAAATTTTGTAAGAAATGGTTTTAGTGACGAAAATTTTCGTCACTATATGTGCCTGGATTTTCTTAAAAATAGTTTTAGTGACGAACTTTTTCATCACTATATATACCTCAACATAGTTTTAGTGACGAAATTATTCGTCACTAAATATGATTTAATAAACTAAAGTGTTTTTAGTGACGAAATATTTTTGTCACTGAATAGTGTTTTTAGTGAGGAAAACATTTAGTGACGAAACGTTTTCGTCACTAAAAGTTTTTTTTTTTCAAATCAAATCGGACTTTTAGTGACGAAATTTTTCGTCACCAGGACTTTTAGTGACGGGGTTTCAGTGACGAAATGAGTTTCGTCACTAAAAGTCCAATTTCGTCACTAAAGGTCCTTAGTGACGAAAAACTGAACTTTTAGTGACGAATTTTTTTGTCACTGAAAATACATTTTGTTGTATATGCAACACAATGGTTCTGTCTTGGTTGAACAATTTTGTACACAGGACTATCACCTTTAGTGTGATGTATATTGAGACTGCTAGACAAGTCTCGTTAGATCTGAAATACAAATTTTCTCAAGGAAATGCAGCAAAAATCTATGAACTGCAGAAAGATATTTCTCACATCTCTCAAAACAATCTTCTATTAACGATTACTTCACTAATTTCAAGATCTTATCTGATGAGTTGATCAATTGTGATCCTCTTCCCGAGTGTTCTTGTGGAGCAATGAAGATTCTCACTGATAAGCTTGAAAGAGAATGGCTATCCACCTGGATATAAGCCAAAAGGAAGGTCCTCAGCCAACCAAGCTTCAAGCTTTAATGGCAATGATCAAACTTCTGGAAACAATTCTGGTTCAACCTCCATTACTGGTGTTGGGAAATTTAGACCCGATTGATAGAATTAATAAGTTTTAAACCCAAGTTGTTAATTAGATTTATTATGAATAAAACTATTTAAAACAAACAAAAATCAATATCATGCAGCGGAAAAGTAAATAATACAAGATATGATGACCTAGGAAAACTAATGAAACAAATTAGTTTCACAGTAAAAAACTTGAGGAAAAACCTTCCCGAAAAGCAATTCACTATAATAAAAAGAAGTTTCAGATCTAGTACAAAACTTTTGTCCTTAGACTCTACAATCTCCGTAGATAAACTTACAGCAGAAACCTTGTACCGCTTCAGAACCTCTAAACTCTTCAATATATGAACGCCACCCTTTTTGATGCAGGGCACCTAGTACATGACTAACACACCAACTTGAAGAAGATTGTTAGCTGTAAAGTTCTTCACTTCATTAACAATGAAGATTAAGAAGCACTTAGTTACAAAATCTTAAGGCGCAAAAACGCAGTAGCTTCTTTCAGAGAGAATAAGGCACTTAGTCGCCTTTTTCATGTGTTCTCCTTGTTTTTTCTTATGTGACGGCCTTTAAAATAAGCCTTATATATGTCTAGAGTTGTGAGAAAAGAAACCCTACATAAATACATAAGAATGGGTTGAAAATTAAATCTGGAAATCTAAATTTCATAATTCATGATAGATACCTCGATAAATGGTATCTGTCGAAGCTCGATAGATAGCTATCTGTTGAGTAGCTGTTGAGCTTTAATGAATTAACACTTCTTTACTTGTTTCTTGGACAAATTGCATGACTTCAATACTAGACTTGAATTCTTGTTCTTTGAAGTATTAAACACATCCTAGATCTACCCAATTACAAGTAAAGTGCGTTTTGTCAAAGGATTAGCTAATTACATAAAATATGTAATTAACAACTGGTTTAGTGGAACACAATGTTATTAAACGTCCAATCACTCAAGAGCAGTACCAACAATCTTTGGTGTAAAGTTGTAATTTCCAACTATATTGTGTTGGCTTTAATACAGTGCAAATTTGATTGTAAATTCTTCAATCTTTTTCCCAGTATGTATGTGGGTTTAATTATAAGGGATGAGTGTGAGAGATCGGTGAAGAATCAAGCTTTAAAAGTTGAATAAGTGGATTTCACGACTGGCTCGCAACGGTCTCGCGAGAATTAACCCGCGAAAAAAGCCACGTGTAGAGCACGTGACTGGAAGATGAAGAGTCGTGCTAGGCTGGATTTTTTGCGACTATCTCGCTGGTAAGGCCAACCCGCAAAGGACCCGAAAAACTCTTTGTTTGGCTAAAAGTTATGCTTTGCTTTGTCAAGTACTATATATATCCTCATTACCCATAAAGTGTAAGGAGTGCTTTTCAGAGGGGAAATCCTAGAAAATACACTTGAGAGTTAGAGGTTGTTATACCCACAACCATCTACATATTTCCTTGTGGTTTTCTTCAACTTCTACCTTTCCATCTCTAGATCTTTGAGAGATTGATAGCTCAAACACTTACCACACCCATTTTGAGTGCAAAGTGAGATTTTGGTGCTGCTAGGAAGTATTGAAAGGAGCCATTCATTGGTGGATGCAATCGAGCTGAATTACAGGATCCATTCATTGCCTTCATAGTATATAAACTTTCAAGGAATTTAAAATTTGAGATTACTAGAAAACCCTTAAAGAGTGATGAATTAAATAGAATATTCAAATGTTAATTCTATTATTTAAGTGAGTATAAAAATCTATCTGGTTGGATATTCACTATGTGTGGGGCTGCTATGTGTAAGTATTAAAGAAATAAGGTCATTTCTTACTCTATTATAGAATTAAATTGAAAGTTTTTGTTGCAACTTATAACGGACAACAAGAGAAAGTGGCTAAGATTTGGATAAAGTGTTGTGGCAACAATTATAAATACCATTCCTTGTCCTGTAATGGTGAATCACAATGCATATAGTGTACATGATTTGTGTATAATGTGAGTGTAGACTTAAAAGCCTAAGACAAGAATGGATAAGGAAAGTAAAATGTGGTTGGGCTAGTCCCTTTACTACATAAATTCTAAAAGTAAAATAGGCCTTATACTGAAGTGTGTCTTGAGACATGGTAATTGTAATATCCATTGGAATGAGACTAAAACTCTTATATTAAAAGAATCACCAATAGTCGGAACCCAAACTCGAATTTATTTAATCTAAAAGGTTTAAATGGTAACAACAAAGCTATTGATACGCGGTTAGTAAAACACTAAAATTTGTGTCTCATTTAGAATGGATTAGTGTTGTCCATTATGATGTTGTAAAGGATGAATTTTATACTTTTAATGATGTTCATAAAGAGTAAATGTTTGTGTGATAGAGAAACAAAAAAGGAACTTCACTTTTGTGAACAAAAGAGTGGTGCTGCTTCTAGTAAGAGTAAAAGGTTTTTTTTTTTTTTTGGGTAAATGTTCACTAATTGGGAAGAGCCCAAGGTCATAATAGTTCTAACAATAATGGATTTCTCAAAGTGTTGTGAATATTCTCATATGCGTGTGTTGTTTTGATTTCAACACGTAAGAGTTTTGGTTCAAGCACCAAACCACCATAAACTTTGTTGAAGTCTTGAGGCAATTACACTAATGGGTGGTTTAAGTTGAAAGACACTTTTTTTTTTTATCACCCATTGATGCCATCTTGGTAAGTAAAAGACACTTTTTACAAGTTGAAAGATACTTTTTTTATTCATGATAAAATGTCAACCAAATGAAATATGGATATGACAACCAAATGAGAATTGTGGTATATATAGGTATATACAAGATAATTGCAATATATAATAGAGATTAGAGAGTATACCATTTGAATAAGATGAGGAGTTGTTTAAGGAGTTCGATCCCTATTCAATAGGTATTCCAATTACTTTTTAATGGGTTGAAATGACGGTGGAAAATTTCTAGGCCTCTTGAATTTTTTCAATTCATATTTGATTTCTGTTCAACCAATTGAAAGTTGAAGAAAAAAGTTTATGCATTATTTCTGCAAGATTCTGTTAGGAACCTCACCTACACTTGTTTTTGTATTGAATTGTATAGTAGTTAGTGTATTGTAATGGCATAGCAATTGGTACATGTGTGTGTTGTATAGTGATTGTATATTAGTTTGTGTATTGAGATGATTAGTTGGTTAGTGTTGATTAGAAGTTAGTTAAATAGGGGGCTAAGTAACATTCTATTAGGGAAGCTAGGACAATTACAGACATAAGGGAGGGTTCATTTGTATCAGGTAGTTAAGGAATAATACTCTCAATCATTCTCTCTATTCCTATCTCTCTATCTCTTTGCTATGGAGGCCTGGTCCCCTTGAAGTGACCAATCTTTTTCTTCTTTTTTTCCATCTTCCTATAAGCAGAATCTTAACATTTGATATCAGAGTAGTTGATCCAGGATTGGGCACCATGACTGAGACAAGGTCAAATTCCTAGAATTTCGAAAAAATTGCTACTTTATCTAAGGTTACTGATAGCCACAAACAAACTCTACAAGAAGTCAAGAAGCAATTACAATTCCTCACCACATTTATGCAGAAGTGGGCTAATTCTGAGGAGCAATGTCAACAATCATCTCAATCTAGAGGGTATTTGGTTAACACGTTTGTTAACAATGAAGGTCATGAACCATTGCCTCTTGGACCAATCAAAAATTTGAGACTTGAGTTTCCACGATTTCAAGGAAAGGACCCTACTTGTTGGATATATAAAGCCAATCAATTCTTTTCATATCATAACACTCTTGAGCATCATAAGGTGTTAATGGCTTCGTATCATCTTGATGGTGAAGCTTTGATTTGGTTTCAAGATGCTGAACAAGCAAAAGGATTTGCAAGCTGGGATGTGTTTGTTCAAGCTCTGTAGACTCGATTTAGGGCTACTACTTATGATAACCCTATGGAGGCATTGATAAGACTCAAGCAAGTGACTTCTGTAGTGGCCTACAAAGGTAATTTTGAAATTCTGTCTAATAGAATAATGGGGTTATCTGAGTCTCACAAATTGAGTTGTTTTTTAAGCGGGTTAAAGGATGAGATAAGGTTACCAGTTAGAATGTTAGTTCCTAAAACCCTTAATGAAGCTTTTGGGTTAGCAAAGATTCAAGAAGAATATCTAAGCAGTGGTAGGAAGGGATTTAGGGGTGTAGTTGATAATGTGAAGGCTTCAATTTTGGGTGCCCCTAAATTGGAAGCTAGAGTTGAGCCAAGAACTCAGTTTCCATTGCAGAGGTTGACTAGTGCACAAATAGAGGAAATGAGGAAATAAGGGTTGTGTTACAATTGTGATGAGAAGTGGCAAATGAGGCACAAATGCAAGGGAAATATCCATGGAAGTAGGAGTGCAATTGGTGGAGATCACCGATGATGAGGTGTTGCTAAAGCCTCAAGGTACAATTCAGAGGAGTGGTGTTGATAAGTGTGGGGTTGATCCTGCTGAAATCACCCTATCTGCATTAGTAAGGAGCCCTACTTCTAATAAAATGAGGGTAAGGGGAAGAATCAAGAAACAAGAAGTGGTGTCTCTCATTGATTTTGGGAGCACCCACAATTTCTTGGATGCTGCTTTGCTACCGAGATTGTAGCTGCAACTTGATACCTCTCGGATATTAGAGGTTAAAGTGGTTGATGGCATAATCGTTAAGACTCTGGGAAGTTTTTAAGGAGTCACTATCACTAGACAAGGGTATAGGTTTGTCATAGACTTTAATGTCTTACATTTGGGAGGTTGTGAGGTGGTTCTTGGTACTCAATGGTTGAGTACTTTGGGAGAGATTAGCTGGGACTTCCAGTTATTGACCATGAAGTTTATGCACTTGGGTAAAAGGGTGTTTTTACAAGGGCAAAAGCATGCCCCATCAACTATTTCAGAAGTTGACAGGTTTCTTAGTGGTTTAGAAAGGAAAGGACTAGTGTTGCATATCTCTCCTATATATGCTGCCACCTCTGCTCAACCTCAATTGCCTTTTGTGCTTATTGACCTGTTGGTGGAATTTTCCAAGGTTTTTGCTATCCCTACTAGTTTACCACCTATTAGGGGTCATAAGCATGGCATTACCCTCAAGGAAGGCTCCTACAAGTATCCTCATTTTCAAAAATCTGAAATTAAAAAATTTGTTAATGGATTGTTAGAAGTAGGTTATATTCAGCCTAGTCAAAGTCCAATTTCTTCACTTATATTGCTTATAAGGAAGGCTGATGGTAGTTGGAGAATGTGCATTGCCTATGGGGCTTTAAATAAGGCAACCATTAAGGACAAGTTCCCAATTACAGTAGTGGATGAATTGTTGGATGAACTAGCGGGTGCCTCTATTTTCTCTAAATTTGATTTAAGGTCAGGTTATTATCAAATTAGAATGAAGAGTGAGGATGTGCCCAAGATTGCCTTTAGAACTCATGAAGGACACTATGAGTTCCTAGTCATGCCCTTTGGGCTGACTAATGCCCCATCTACATTTCAAGCATTGATGAATTCTATTTTCAGACCTTACTTGAGAAAATTTGTCCTAGTATTCTTTGATGACATCCTTGTTTTCAATCATTACTTGGATGATCATGTCTCTAATTTGAGGACTGTCTTATGGGTCTTGTTTTCTCATTAACTTTATGCTAAGCAGTCTAAATGTGTTTTTGGGTGCTCTGAAGTTGAGTATTTGGGCCTAATAATATTTGGGGACGGTGTTAAGGCTGATCCTAAGAAAATTTCTACTATACTTTAATGGCCAATACCAGAAACTGTGAAGGCTTTAAGGGGTTTTCTAGGTTTTGATAGGATATTATAGGAAGTTCATTAAGGGTTATGGCTCGATTGCTCAACCTTTAACTGACCTTCTTCGAAAAGATGCATTTCAGTGGAATGACAAGGCTTTGGCAGCATTCACCAGGTTGAAAGGGATTGTGACTTAGCCTCTTATGCTAGCTCTTCCAGACTTTTCTAGGCCATTTCTTATAAAGTGTGATGCATCTGGTTATGGTCTAGGAGTCGTGTTAATGCAAGATCAGAGGCCAATTGCATTTCATAGTCAGGCTTTGAAAGGGAAGAATCTTCATTTGTCCACTTATGAGGCTGAGTTACTGGCTTTGGCTACTGAAGTTAAGAAGTGGAGATCCTATTTTCTTGGTAGACCTTTTATGGTTAGGAATGATCACCAGAGTTTAAAGTTTTTGCTGGAACAAAGGATTGCTACTCCACCTCAGCAAAAATGGTTAGCTAAACTGTTGGGATATGCCTTTGTGGTGGAATATTGTTAAGGACATTTTTTTATGTAATTGGAAAATCTTTTGACAAAACGCACTTTACTTGTAATTGGGTAGATCTAGGATGGGTTTAGTATTTCAAGGAATAAGAGTTTAAGTTTAGTATTGAAGCCATGAAAATCTGTCCAAAAAACAAGTGAAGAAGTGCTGATTCATTAAAGCTCGACAGCTGCTTGACAGATAGCTATCTATCGAGGTTTAATGAGGTTCGACAGATACTATCTACTGAAGTATCTATCGAGAATTATGAAATTCAGATTTCCAGATCTGATTTTCAACCCATGCTTATGTATTTGTGTAGGGTTTCTTTTCTCACAATCCTAAATATATATAAGGCTTATTTTAGAGGCCGCCACATAAGATAATACAAGGAGAATACATGTAAAAGGTGACTAATGCCTTATTCTCTATGAAAGAAGCTATTGCGTCTTTTGCGCCTTAGGGTTTTGTAACCTAGTGCTTCTTGATCTTCATTGTTGATGAAGTGAAGAACTTTGCAGCCAACAATCTTCTTCTAGTTGGTGTGTTAGTCACGTACTGGGAGTCGTGCATCTTTGGTTAGTCACGCACTAGGATCCGTGCAAAAAGGGTGGCGTTCATATATTGAAGAGTTTAGAGGTTCTGAAGCGGTAGAAGATTTCTGCTATAAGTTCATCTACAGGGATTGTAGAGTCTAGGGACAAAGATTTTGTACTAGATTTGAAACTTTTCTTTACTATAGTAGATTGCTTTCTGGGAAGGTTTCCTCCCAAATTTTTTACTGTGAAACTATTTTGTTTCATTGGTTTTCCTGAGTCATCATATCTTGTCTTGTTTATTTTTTCCGCTGCATGATTTTGACATGATATTGATGTTTGTTTGTTTTAACAAGTTTTATTCATAATAAATCTAATTAACAACTTGGGTTTAAAACTTGTTAATTCTATCAATCGGGGTTTAAATTTTTCAACAAATATAAAAAGTACAGTGACAATAGAGTGGCTGATGCTTTATCAAGGAATCCTGATTTCAGTTCTGAGTAGCCATTCCAAGACTAGTTGCTTGTTCCTGCTCTCAGTCCTTGACCCTACTTGGTTGTCCTTATTGAGAGATAGTACTCACAAGATGACTTTATTCAGCACATTATTGCTTCTATCCAAGCTGGAAATCCACCTAAGGGATTCACCTTCTAGAATGGTTTATTGTTTTACAAGGGTAGGTTCTACATTAGTCTACATTGTTCTCTCAAATCTCAGTTCTTGCACCATGTCCACAACAGTCCCTTGGTTGGTCACTCAGGGTTCTTGAAGTCTTATCATAGAGCTAAGAAAGAGTATTATTGGCTTGGAATGAAGTTTGATCTCATGAAATTTGTGAGGGATGGTGATGTGTTTCAGAGGATTAAATCTAATACTACTTTCCCAGCTGGGTTGCTTCAACCACTATCAATTCCCACCATTCCTTGGATAGATGTGAGTTTAGATTTTGTAGAATGCCTCCCTAAGTCCATGGGGTTTGAGGTGATTCTAGTAGTTGTGGATAGATTGACTAAATATGCTCACTTTGTTCCAGTTTCCCAATCTTATAATGCATCCAAGATTGCCTCTCTTTATATGCAACATATTTTCAAGCTCGATGGTATGCCTACATCTATAGTTAATGACCAGGATGCTACCTTTACCTCCTTATTTTGGTTTGAACTGTTTAGGCTCCAGGGAACTAATTTGGCTATGTCCTCAGCATATCACCCTCAATTAGATGGGTAGACAGAGATTGTTAACAAGAGCTTAGAACAATATTTGAGAGCCTTCACCAGTGATAAGCCACACCAATGGGCAACCTAGCTTCCTTTGGCTGAATTTTGGTTCACCAATTCTTTTCACACTAGTTTGAAGTTGTCTCCCTTTGAGGCCTTGTATGGTTTTCTTGCCCCAAAGCTTTAAGCTTATATTCCAGGTACAACTAGGGTGGATGCCTTGGATTCACTATTATGTCAAAGACAAGCTATTATGGACTCTTTGAAGGTTCATTTGGTTGCTACACAAGCTAGAATGAAGTTTCAGGTAGATAAACATAGGCAAGACAGGTCATTTGAAGCTAAGGATTGGGTTTTTCTAAGGTTGTAGCCTTACAGACAGCAAACTTTGGCTTATAAGGGTAGGTGAAAGCTTTCACCAAGGTATTTTGGTCCATTCCAATTCCTACAAAAAAGTGGTCCTGTTTCATATAAGTTAGATCTTCCTCCTGAATAAAAAATTCACCCTGTGTTTCATGTATCTTTCTTAAAGATGAAGCTGGGTCAGCATGTTACACCTATTCCTACCTTACCACCTGTTGATGAGTCAGGGCAAGTACTTTCAAAGCTTGTTGCTATGTTGAAGACTTTGACCAAATCTTTGAGATCTCGGGTCATTACTGGGGTTTTGGTTTAGTGGTTGGGGTCTTCACATGCATATGGTACTTGGGAGTCCCTGCATCAGTTGTAGTTCACCTTTCCTCACCTTGTGGGCAAGGTGCTTTGAATGGGAGGGGTAATGTTAGGAACCTCACCTACACTTATGTTTGTATTAAATTGTATAGCAATTAGTGTATTGTAATGGCATAGCAATTGGTACACGCGTGTGTTGTATGGGGATTGTATATTAGCTGGTGTATTGAGATGATTAGTTGGTTAGTGTTGATTAGGAGTTAGTTAAAGAGGGGGCTAACTAACATTCTATTAGGGAAGCTAGAATAGTTACAGATTTAAGGGAGGGTTCATTTGTATCAGGCAGTTAAGGAATAATACTTTCAAGCATTCTCTCTATTTGTATCTCTCTATCTCTTTGCTATAGAGGCCTAGTCCCCTTGAAGTGATCAATCTTTTCTTCTTTTTTTCCATCTTCCTATAAGCAGAATCTTAACAGATTCATGGTAACTGTTGTGTATATTAAACTGTTGTAATGCCTTGTGAATGTTCAAATAAGCTGATGCAACTCTCCAGGGGTGTCTTTTGAAGGGTCATAACCCCTTAGTTATAAATTGTGATTCATATTCACTTGGTAACTTCTCTCAACTTTCTTAAAAACACAAGAAATTATATGGGTTTTCTCCAAAATTGTTATTTGTAGAACCCAATAGATTTGGTTGTATCAGGGAACAAGTTTGTAGTGACTCCTTTGTGGAGACAAATATTGTCCAAGGATAGCATTTTCTGTTTGCTTCCTAAATCATTTTGTTCTTTCATTGTATATTCCTTTAATTTGCAACACACATTTTCCATGACTGCATTATAAATTGTATTAGAGTCTCTTTCCATACTCTACTGATAAAATTTTATCTGATTTGCAAAAACTAATCCAACTTCTATTGCCAATGCTTTCATTTCACTCACTTGGAGAATCCCTTCTACTTTTCAGCACATGGTAGCCATAGTTTCACCTTTGTGGTCGCGTATAATAAACATTGATTTTGTACCAACTTGATAAGTGTGGCGGTACCCATCTGAAAACTGACTTAGTGTATAAAACACTTGTGAATGTTTAGACTCCCAAAAACAAATTTTCTAAAGCAAGCTTATATTCAAACAATATATGTGCGGAATATGAAATAGAAGCAATACACAAATAATAAAACTACTTTAAGCCATATCTTAATCACAACTCAGCAGTAATTAAAAGTAAAGAGTAAGGGAAAGAGAGATGCAAACACAAGATAACACCGGCACTTGTTATTGAAGAGGAAACCGAAGAACTTGGCGAAAAACCTCTTCGCCGCCCTCCAAGCGGTAAATGTTCCACTAGAAAATCAGTGGGGATACATGAATAGCAATAGACCCTCTAAGCCTAATCTACCTGATGCACCTAATCCCTCCAAGCTTTTTGCTCCAATAAGGTTACGTCCAACCGTGTCTTCTCTCATGGGTATGACAATGGAGAGGGTGAAAGTAGAGGAGTTTGGAGAATCAAATGTATAAGATTATGGATGAATCAATGTTGTTTTCTCTAGGGTTTCTCTCTCAAAATTCTCTCTAGAAGCTCTTTACATTTCGAGGGTATAAGGGTATTTATAGTAGGGTATGAGATGGAATGTGAAAAGTCAGTGTTGTCCTACAGTGATCCAGCTGTTTTGACCCTTCAACTTCCTGCATACTTCACATGTGTGCTACATTTTGGCAGGTCACCACTCGTGAGTCAGTCGAGAGTCACTCCTTGTTGCAAACACTTGATCAAATTTTCACACTCTCTCACACACAACCTTTACATTGTTTTCACCTAAATACAGTGTTTCTAAATGCTAAATTACAAGCAAATTTGGTACCAAATAAATTCAACTTTACACCATCAACATTCTTTGTGTTGCTTTAACTCTTTGCACCTATGGTTGTGAAGACCCCATTTCTTGAATCAAAGTCAAGACTTCATTGTATATTTGTTATGCCGTGATTCCAATTTCCTCATGAATAATGTGGCTGCATTTTTACCATATAATCCATACCATACAAATAAATTGCTCCAGCCTCTTCATTGTTCTCGTAGATAAAACATCCATAGCCGTCTCAATAAAATCACCCAACCGTAGTGTTTGCTCCATATTTGAAAAGCCACCTACATTCCATGCTTCAGCAGCATATCGACACTCAAACAGCGCATGCCTAACAGATTTAGCCTCTGTTTGCAAGGAGGACATGCTGGATCATTGTATATATGGCATTGGAATAGATTATTTTTCAGTGGCAAAATGTTCCGACTAGCTCTCCTGGCAAACATTTAGATCTTGAGCCTCAACTTTGACAAAATCAATAGTTTAAAAAATTTATTATTAATTTTTTATAAAGAATAACACTAGAGTCACAACCAACTACACACTAAAATCCACAAGATGCTTAAATGTTACCTTATGATTGGTGCACTTTATTATTTTTTGATAAAGAATAATGCTACAGACATTTTAATGAAAAATTTCCCAATTTTTTGTTTCTCTAATTATCATTCTACTTGATAGTGTAAAAAATTTTGATTTTGCTAGGGTTTTCAGAGCACACGTGTCAAAATGCTATGTGGATTGTATGGAGACCTCCTTACACCCTCTTCGGCCTAGCCCAGCCACACCATCGCGTGGTCTTCGCATCGTAGTAAACCATTCTAAAATCTCAAATCAAACCCAAATATATATAAATATATATATATATATATATATATTTGTGTGATTTTTTTTTGTCAAAATCGTACTTTGATTAGTTTAGAGGGCTGGGTAGGTGATTCTTGGAATGATATTTGTTGCTCTTGCAAGTGAAAGAATATGCAAAATTTTCTTAGATGGATTCTATAATTAGAAAATTGATCAGGAACAGGGTTGTAGGTAAGCATTACACTAACAACAATTAACAGGACTAACAATGCTAGCTCATTTTTTAAACTTAAGTGACCAATAGTGTTTTGGACTAACAAATTATATAATTTCTTACGTATGTTTCAAACACAAGTTTATGTTTAAGTATATGTTTACGCTAGAAAACTGTTGAGTTCATTATATTTAACAATTAATTAAATGCAAGTTGATGATTTTATAGTTTTATGTTAATCGTAAAAGTTTGAATTCTTTCAAGTATAAGTTGAATTTCATTGATTCTAATAATAAAATTTATTAATAGGAATCCTAGTAGTATATTAGTTTGGAAGAACGCATCTTTTGAGTGTCTTGATAATTGTCATAATTTTTGAGTTAGCATGTTTGTCTGTATTTGTTGAAGGACTAGTGGCAACAATTATAGTATACGTTTATTTTATATTATACTCAAGTTTTCCAAATAATTTCAGTTATTTTTGTTTATTCCATATTGGGGTTTACAATTGAATACAACTCAAGTAATATGTTTATAATCACAATGTTTTATACTATATATTATTTGTTATTAACATATATTCTTCTTCTTCTTCTTCTTCTTCTTCTTCTTTTTCTTCTTTTCGTTGGGAACATCTTCAATGCTTCAATATATATATTTTTCGGTTTTTCCTTTAAAAAAGAGAAATTAAAGCATAATTTTATACTTTCTAATACTATTGGAGGAGTCGGCGGAGAGCAGCTACTCAGGGAATCTTTAAGATGGCTTAAATAATTAAATGTTTCTAAAATAACCTAAATACTCCGAAATCTTTAAATTGACCAAAATATCCAAAAATCTCAAAATGACCAAAAATATCCAAGAAACCTCTAAAACGATCAAAATACCTTGAAACCTATAAAATGACCAAAATAGCCTCAAAACTTCAAAACGACCACACAAAAAAAAAAAAAAAAACTCATGAAATCTCTAAAATGACCAAAAATGTCCTAACACCTCAAAAAGACCAAAAATACCCTTAAACCTTTGAAATAATCAACATACCTTGAAATCTCTAAATTAATGTTTGAACTATTTTTTTTTTCCCTTCTTTTGGGGATGGAAACTTTGGAAAGAAATTCTACATATTTTCAAAATTAAGAAATCTAAGCAAATCAATCATTTTTTTTTTTTTTTGCTTTTCAGTTTTTATTTTTCGAATCTAGTAAGCTTAAATTGTGGTTCCATCATAAAACATCCCAATATTTTCTATTTAATATGAATAGCATAGTTCAACAAATATATGCACATGTGGGATTAACATAAGCATTATTTAATTTCTTTCATATGTTAAAATATATGTTTATGAATATGTTTATGTTTATAATTTTTGTTAAAGTTGATTATATTAACATATAATTAAATTCAATCATAGTTAATACTTTTATAGTTTGATATACACGTAAACTCTATATTCTTGGGAGCATGGTTGTCAAAATCGCGATCTAGGTCGTAAGATCGCACAATTTTACAATCCCACCTCACCAAAACATTTAAGATCATGCTAGGATAGCAAAAATGGTAAGATCGTGCATAAAATCGTGTAAGATCGTATGGGATCCTACCAATCCTACCAAAAACATAATTTTTTTGTTTTTTTTTTTTACAGGATAAATTTTTGTTTTGATGAAGCTTTAAGGATTTTTATTTTTTCATGTTGTAATGGTATAATTTTTTATTTTATAAAATTAAATCAACCTAAGCAAATGTTTTCTTGTTTCTAATTCAGTTGTAATCAAAATGAAAGAATGCTTCATCATTTCTAAATGAAGAATTTGATTTTGGCTTTGCTACCTTTTAAGCTACAATATTGTTAAATTTGTTTGATTAATATACTAATTTGTGTTCTAATATTACTAAAATATTTTATATATATATATATATATAATTTTATCAGTTATGCTTGTATTTGTATATTGATTAATTTTTTTGAGCATGCTCTTTAATTATTGCTGAGTGGTATAGCTTGAAGTTGAGTGTGAAATTGTATCTTGTCTTTTACAGTTCTAGTATACAAATATATAATGTCTACATAGATGATGAAATGGATGATGATGATTAGGAATTTAGGATAGTGGCTATAAGAACCTTAGAATGAGAATAATTAAATGTTCACTTCACCTTAATATTCATCTTGCTTTTGGATTTCATATTGTAGCTAGCTAGTTTCCATTTGCTAACTTATTTTGGATTTCAAACTTGGAACTTAGAACTTGGAAAATATTTTCCATATGTTTTGATAAATATTTTGGTATTTGGTTGCTAATTAAACATTTATTGAACTTTTTAGATACATTAGGTCAAAACTTAAATATATTTGTTTCGTTAGTATAGACTTAATGATATATGACATGCAAATCTAAGTTTTTTTATGGATGAATTTATAATTTACGTAATTATTCAACATACAAAACCATTATCAATGTGGTTTTTGCTTTAAATCTAAAAATATGTAGGATTTTACGATTCACGATCCGATCCTACGATCTACGATCCCACCTATCTTCAATGATCCTACGTAAGATCCCGATTTTGACAACCTTACTTGGGAGCATTAGTTTTTTTTTTTTTTTTGAAAAAGTTGGGAGCATTAGTTGAACATCATTTTTAGTAATATTTGCATCAATTTCTAAAAAAGGTAGCCAATAATTATTTTTAATGAGTATTTGTTTCTAAAAAAGAACATAATTTGTGAGAGTTAGGGATAAAGTGCTCCAAACTCGTGTAGATTATTATTTATAAAGAAAAATAATTTTGAAAATAATTTTTTATAAAAAAAACATTTACCTAAAAAAAAAATTGTTTTTCAACATAAGAGAGAAATTAAATAATTTTTTACTTTCATTCTATGTGTACATATTTTTGGTATCATGCAAGTTGATAATTATATAATTTTATGTTATTTGTAAAAATTTTAAATTATTTGGAGTATAAGTTGAACATCATTGATTCCAATAATTACATCAAGTTGAAAATCATTGAGTCTAATCAAAGTCAAGTATTATTCTTAGGATATGCATTGTGGGGTAATTAACACCTTTCCCAGACATACCTGAACTTCCCAATCCACATCATTGGCTTGAGACATTTCTTTACTTTATAGTTTAGGAGACCTTGGGAAAGTCCTAGTTAGTTAGAAAATTGAAATAATTTAGACATAGGTGACTAATCACACCTATAACTATGGTTAGCTGCAATTTCTAAAAAGATAAACTTTTTTTTTGAGAGGTTGGGTTTCAACTTATAGCATTTGCTCCTAATGATTGCCCTTTATCATTATACCAAATTACCAATTGGTTTTTTTGTGTAGGCGATGATAAAACTCCAAATCTTTTATTTGATGACATGAGACTTTACTAGCTAAACTAACTAAAACCCACAAAAAAAGATAAACTTATGTAGAAAAGAATCATTTTAATACCCTAACTTTACCATCATCATCATCATCATCATTATCTTTGAGAGGTGATGTGGATAAGCACATAGTGTCATGATATTAAATACATGTTATGATTTTAAATACATGTTGTGTATCATGTATGGAACAAGACTAGACATTGCCTTCACAATATATAAGCCTTCAAGGAATTTAAAACATGAGATTGATTACTAGAAAACCATTAAAGAGTGATCAATACCTATTAAATAAAATATTCAAATGTTAATTATATTATTTATGTGGGTCATAAAATCTATGTTTGGTTGGATATTCACTACATATGGGGGTGATATGTGTAAGCATCAAAGATATAAGGTTATTTCTTACTCTACTATAGAATTAAATTGAAAGTATCGGTTGTTACTTGTAATGGACATGGAAAGAAAATGGCTAAGATTTGGATAAAGTGTCGTGGCAACGACCACAGTAAGTCATTCCTTCTACTGTAATGGTGAACATAAGTTGTATATAATGTGAGTGTAGACTTAAAATCCTAAGACAAGAAAATGTGGTTGGACTAGTCCCTTGCCTACATAAATTCTAAAAGTAAAATAGGCCTTTTACTGAAGTGTGTCTTGAGACTTAGTAAGGGCAACATCCTATGGAATGAGACTAAAATTCTTATATTAAAAGAATCACCAATAGTGGGAACCCAAATTCAAATTGATTTGATCCAAGAGGTTTAAATGGTAACAATAAGCCATTGATACGTGGTTAGTAAAGCACTAAAATTTGTTTCTCATTTAGGATGGATTAGTGTTGTCCGTTACGATGTTACAAAGGATGAGTTTTATACTTTTGATGATGTTCATAAAGAGTAAATGTTTGTGTGATAGGAACATAAAATGGAACTTCACTTTTGTGAGCATAGGAGTAGTGCCGCTTCTAGCAACAGTAAAATGGGTTTTCTCTTATAAATGTGCACTAAATCGGGAAGAGCATAAGGCCATAATAGTTCTAACAACAATGGATTTTTGAAATTTTGTGGATATTCTCATGTCCGTGTTGTTTTCAATTTCAACACATAAGAGTTTTGGTTTAAGCACCAAGCCATCATAAACTCTGTTGAAGTCTTGAGACAATTACACTAATGGGAGGTTTAAGTTGAAAGACATTTTTTTTATTCATGATAAAATGTCAACCAAATGAAATATGGATGTGACAACCGAAGGAGGATTGTTGTATATATAGGTATATACAAGATAATTGTAATATATAATAGAGAGTATACCATTTGAATAAGATGATGAGTTGTTTAAGTGGTTCGACTCCTATTTAAAAGGTTGAAGTATTTAGATTCCTTTTTGACAGGTTGAAACAATGGTGGAAAATTTTTGGGCTTTCGAATTTTTTCAATTTATATTTGATTTATGTTCAACCGGTCAAAAGTTAGAGAAAATAGTTTATGCATAATTTCTGCAGGATTCATGGTAACTATTACATATCTTAAACAGTTGTAACGCCTTGTGAATATTCAAATAAACCGACGCAACTCTCTAAGGGCGTTTGAAAGGTAACTTTTCTCTTAACTTTTTAAAAACACAATAAATTTTATGGGTCTTCTCCAAAATGGTTATTTGTAGAACCCAATAGACTTGTTTGTATCAAGGAACAAGTATGTAGTAACTCTTATGTGGAGACAAATATTATCTAAAGATAGCATTTTATTGTGCATCAAAGTTATCAAGTTTTCTGTTTGCTTACCAAATCATTTTGTTTTTTCTTTGTATATTCCTTTAATTTCCAACACACATTTGCCATGGCTGCATTATAAATTGTATTAGAGTCTCCTTCCATAATCTCCTGATAAAATTCAACCTGATTTGCAAAAACTAATCCAACTTCCATTGCCAATGCTTTCATTCCACTCACTTGGAGAATCCCTTGTACTCTTCGGCACATGGTAGCTATAGTTTCACGTTTGTGGTCGTGTATAATCAACATTGATTTTGTACCAACCTGAGTGTGGCGGAATTCATCGACACTCTTTGCGTTGCTTTGACTCATTGCACTTGTGGTTGTGAAGACCCCGTTTCTTGAATCAAAGTCAAGACTTCATTAAATATTTGTTATACTGTGATTCCAGTTTCCTCATGAATAATGTGGTTGCATTTTTACCATATAGTCCACACCATACAAATAAACTGCTCCAGCCTCTTCCTTGTTCCCGTAGATAAAACATCCATAGCCATCTCAATAAAATCACCCAACCGTAGTGTTTGCTCCATATCTGAAAAGCCACCTACCTTCCATACTTCAGCTGCATATCGACACTCAAACAGCGCATGCCTAACAGATTTAGCCTTTGTTTTGCAAGGAGGACATGCTGGATCATTGTTTATATGGCATTGGAATAGATTATTTTTCATTGTCGAAATGTTCCGACTAGCTCTCGTGGTAAACATTTACATCTTGAGCCTCAACTTTGACAAAATTAATAGTTTAAAAAATTTATTATTAATTTTTGATAAAGAATAATGCTGGAGTCACAATCAACTACACACTAAAATCCACAACATGCTTAAATGTTACCTTATGATTGGTGCACCTTATTATTCTTTGATAAATAATAATGCTACAGACACTTAAATGAAAAATTTCCCAATTTTTTGTTTCTCTAATTATCATTCTACTTGATCGTGTAAATTTTTTTGATTTTGCTAGGGTTTTCAGAGCATACATGTCAAAATGCTAGGTGGATTATAAGGAGACCTCCTTACACCCTCTTTGGCCTAGACCAGCAACACCACCATGTGGTCCAGCTGCGCCAAGATAGCTCCGCCAACTTTCTGTAAGTTCTTGTCAGTCTTTGCATCGCAGTAAACCATTCTCAAATCCCAAATCAAACCCAAATATATATATATATATATATATATGTTAGGTTCTAAGAATTAGGAACTAATGTATTAGAACTTCAATTTGTAATGTTGGTAAACCATGATCAAAACATTCTTTAAGTTGTGTGTTAGACTTGCTCAAAGTATGGCTTTTTATGTAAAGTTGGAATCGAGTTTTATGTAGAATTACTGTGCACTTTCTGCCTGACTCGATCGATCGAGAATTAGACTTGACCGATCGAAAGTCGTGCAGATTGTTTTTCTGCAGAATTTTTCCAACTCAGCCCTAGCCCATTTAATGTATAAGGTTTCATGTTTGCCCTAGGTATATAAGGGAAAACCCTAGCCACGTTTTCATAGTTCTGAATGCTGTGTTTGTGAATCTCATTGTGAGATCTAGAGGTGTTTACCTTCACATACACTTAGGATTTCCAAACTCAAGATTCATGTCAAGAGCTTGGTAAATCATACAGTTGTAGAATCAAAGAGCTTCAAAGATATACAAGCAAGTGCGCTTGTGGATTGCTGAAGAATTCAAGGAAAGAAGGAGTCCGTGGATCTCGGAGCTGTCATGTGGTCGTGGTAGTAAGGTTCCTACATTAGGTAGCAATAGGATGTTAGTGGTCTAAGTCTTATTGTGAAAACTTCAATTCTTTCATAGTGAATTCGGTTTACCTTGAGGATAGCTAGGTTAAATCCTCCCCAGGTTTTTTACCGGTTTGGTTTTCCTAGGTCATCAGATCTTTGTATTCTTTATTTTCCGCTGCTTTATTGTTTATGACTATTTGTGTTAACCTAGATCTGTTTAAATTACCTAAGTTAATCACTTGGCTAATTCTATAGGTTAATCTATTGGGTTTAAGGGGTTTAAACGAACTTACAAGTGGTATCAGAGCGGGTAGTTTTTGTTTTTGATCCTTTGATCTTTAAGCTGATCCTTGACCCCTGTTGTTATGGATTTCTCTAAAATTTTCTCTTTAGTTTGCCACATTGTCTACTTGGTGTGCTTGTCCTTTACCATTTGTGTTAAAATTTTCCTTGAGTGTCTTGCTATTATCACATATGATAATAATTACATGTGCTATACTGCTTTAACCGCCTTAAAGGCACGTGATTCTTGTCTTTGGTATTTGGATAGTGGTTGTTCCAGGCACATGACAGGAAATAAAGCCCTGTTCAAGACACTCTTCGAAGGAAAGATTGGAACAGTTACGTTTGGAGATGGAAGCAAATCTGTGATCAGAGGCATTGGCACTGTGGATATTCCAGGACTACCAGTCTTTAAAGATGTGTGGTATGTTGATGGGTTGAAGGCTAACTTACTCAGCATAAGTCAGATTTGTGACAATGGACTGAATGTGTACTTCACTAAACAAGAATGTGAAATACTTGATGAAGGAGGTGATTGTATGTGTGTTAGTGTAAGGACAGCTGATAACTGTTATGGTATCACCCCAAGTATAAGAAACAAATGCTTCAGTGCTAAGATCAATCAAGTTGACTTATGGCATCAAAGGTTGGGACATGCTAGTCTCAAGCAATTAGAGAAGATTTCAAAATGTGATGCAGTAATTGGGTTGCCCAAGTTTGAGAAGATTGAAAAATGCATCTGTGGACCATGTCAGATGGGTAAACAAGTGAAGTCCAAACATCCGTCTGTAGCTGATGTTCAAACTACAAGACCTTTGGAGTTGCTGCACATTGATCTCATGGGTCCTGCCAGAGTTCAGAGTTTAGGTGGAAAGAATTATATTCTAGTTGTTGTGGATGACTTTACCAGATTCACATGGGTTGTACTTTTGAAAGATAAAGCTGAGGCTCCTGAAAAAATGATTCATCTGTGCAAAAAATTGCAAGTAGAAAAAGGAACTGTGATAGCCAGAATAAGAAGTGACCATGAAAAAGAGTTTGAGAACACTAAATTGGCTACGTTTTGCAATAATCAAGGCACACATCAGGAATTCTCTTCACCTAAAACACCACAATAAAATGGAATAGTGGAAAGGAAAAATAGAGTTGTACAAGAAATGGCCCGTGTCATGCTTCATAATAAGAAGATGCCTAAATCTTTTTGGGGAGAAGCTGTCAATACTGCATGTCACACTCTCAATCGGGTATATTTCAGACCTAACTCCAAGCAAACTCCATATGAACTCTGGAGAGGAAAGAAGCCTGTTGTCAAATACTTCAGAATATTTGGCAGTGACTGTTACATTCTGTGTGATAGAGAGAACCTGGAAAAGTTTGATGCTAAGAGTGACAAGGGTTATTTTTTGGGATACTCTTCCACCAGTAGAGCATACAGGGTATACAATCTGAGGACTAAAACAGTCATGGAATCTTCAAATGTAGTGATCAATGATGAATTAAACTCAGAAGGTCTTTCAGAAAATGCACCTCAGGTTCAAGAAAAGATTATGGAAGTTGATGATTCTCTACCTGAAAACTATGTGGGAAAGCATACAGAGGAAGAGTTGATGGTATTGAATGATACAGCATCTGTGCCATCAAGTTCAAAACCTTTAACACCAGTTCACAGAGCTCAACAAGAACAGAGAGAGTTTCAAAGTCCGTTAGATCAGAAAGGTACTACTACTTCATTGGTCAAAGGTCCATCATCAATAGTTAAGTTGAATCATCCTGCTACTAATATATTGGGGAATTTGAATGATAACATGAAATTGAGATCCAAAGCATTAAATGTGATTACTCACTCATGCTATCTATCCCAATTCGAACCAAAAAAGGTGGATGAAGCTCTACAAGATTCTGATTGGGTAAATTCTATGCATGAAGAACTTCATCAGTTTGTTCAAAATGATGTGTGGGAATTAGTTCCTAGACCAAAGGGAGTCAATGTTATTGGAACTAAGTGGATCTTCAAGAACAAGTCAGATGAACATGGAACTGTTATCAGAAATAAATCTAGGCTTGTTGCTCAAGGATACACACAAGTAGAAGGGATTGATTTTGATGAGACTTTTGCACCTGTAGCAAGATTGGAATCCATTCGAATTCTTTTGGCTATAGCAAGTCATATGAACTTCAAGTTATATCAAATGGATGTCAAGAGTGTTTTCTTAAATGGCATGTTACAAGAAGAGGTATATGTTGAACAACCGAAAGGTTTTGTTGATCCTCACAGGCCGAATGATGTTTACAAGTTGAAGAGAGCTCTCTATGGATTGAAACAAGCTCCACGGGCTTGGTATGATAGACTAACTGCATATCTCACAAACCATGGCTTTAAGAGAGGTTTTACTGACACCACTCTGTTCATACGAAAGGATAAGAATCATTTTGTAGTTGCTCAAATTTATGTTGATGATATTGTTTTTGGTGCTACTAATGATTCTCTTGCTCAATTTTTGCAGATGAAATAAAGGCTATGTTTGAGATGAGTATGGTTGGTGAACTAACTTATTTCTTGGGATTGCAGGTAAAGCAAACGGATGCTGGAATTTACATCAACCAAGCTAAGTATGCACGAAATTTGGTCTAGAGATTTGGTCTTGGCAAGGCTTCACATGCTAGGACACCAATGGCTGCTAATGCAAAACTAACAAACGATCCATCAGGTGAGTCTGTTGATGTTACCCTATACAGAAGCATGATTGGTTGTCTTTTGTACTTAACTGCTAGCCGACCTGATATTGTATTTAGTGTGGGTGTTTGTTCTAGATTTCAATCTAATCCTAAGGTTTCTCACTTGAATGCTGTTAAACGGATTATAAAGTATGTTGCTGGAACTTGTGATTATGGCCTGTTTTACAGCAAAGAGTCAAATCTTTCTCTTGCTGGTTTTTCTGATTCTGATTGGGCTGGTAATGCTGATGATAGAAAAAGTACAACTGGTGGTTGTTTTTATGTTGGTGCTAATCTTGTTGCTTGGATGAGTAAGAAGCAAAATTCTGTTTCTTTATCTACTGCTGAGGCAGAATATATTGCTGCTGGAAGTTGTTGTTCTCAGCTTCTTTGGATGAAAAAACTCTTGAGTGATTATGGAATATCACAAGACACCATGGTTGTTTATTGTGATAACTCTAGTGCTATAGATATCTCTAAGAATCCTGTTCAACACTCTAAGACCAAACACATTGAGATTAGATATCATTTCATTAGGGATCTTGTGGAACGAAAAATTGTAGCTCTTGAGTATATTCCAACTGAACGTCAAAATGCTGATATTTTCACCAAACCACTTGATAGAGGAAAGTTTGAGACTCTTCGTCAAGTTATTGGTGTGATTCTTTGTCCCTAGTCATTCTTGACTTCATGGTCCTTGTGCTTCATTGCTCTATCTTTTGTGACCTTTGTTTCTAGGATTTGCATTGTATAACATTCATGCATTTCATTCTAGGATGTTTTTTTTATATAAAATATAAAAAAAAAATTTGCAAATTGTGTTGTTGCAATTTTTCCTTGAACTTGAAGACACGGTTGGTCAATCAAATTTTGCATAACATGTTTATGTACCTTGTTTAGCTTTGATGCACTTATTTCTTTTGCACTTTACTAGCTGAAGTTTTGTTGTGCATGTTGTGTGGGAAGATACTATAATTGTTGATCACATGATCTTGATCTTGAAGTCTTATGTCTTTGATTGTCGGACTTGGTCTTATTGAGAAAGGCATAAATAACCATCTCACCACTGTTTACTAGCCAATCATGAACACCTTAGTGCATATCGTAAGATTTTGTGCTCGAGAAAATGTAGCATATGCACAAAAAGAACATAAGGTGTAGCCTCTAACTAAAATTGGTGTGTACATTATTGGGCTATAATAATCTCACAATTCATAAAATTGGTGTGTACATTATCCCGGCTATATTATTAAGTTTCTAATCAATTAATTTGAATATTAATTTTGAGGCAAATCAAGAAACTTACATGATTGCAAACTTTTATTCTAGGAGATGTAAGAGTTATATGATGTAACTCATTAAGTAATAGTCTCTTTCAATTTCATGTGATGGATTGTGTAGAAATTGTGATTGATTACTATGTGCATATCACCTCACATGTTTCTCAAGCTTATGCTAGTTGCACACACTACACAAGTTATTCTTTGCTAAACTGTGTACATGTTATTGTGTGTGTTTTTGGTCTGACCAACCAAGTTTGAATATTTCTGGAAATTGATGCAGAACATGTTTGCTTGTTTAAATGGTTGAGGTATATTAAGAGAAAATATTACTTTGAGAGATCTGGGTTAAAAACATGAGTTTTTGGAAAACATTTCATCTCATACTCATGCATTCTATTCATAAAATCTAATGCTTTGAGAAGTTTTTGAGTTAATATGTTTCATTTTTCAAAAATTCAATTTTTCCAGAATTTCGATCGATCGAGTCTGTTTTCCGATCGATCGAAATTGTTTTTAAAATCTCAGTAAAGTCTCTGTGTGTTTCGATCGGTTCTCGATTGATATTGGATCAATCGAAGGATTTTCGACCGATCGAATATGTTTTTCAATCGATCGAAAATCGGGCTGAGTGTTTTTAAAAATGAACTTTTCTCACGTGTTCTTACCTTTCAAAATCTTTTCAAACTCTTTTTGTCTCCTCACCAACCGGTCAAAGAGTGTTTTGCTGATTTTTTCATTTTCCTTCGATCTTTTTGCATCATTTCTGTCTCCCAAGGCCGGTAAGACATCTTTACCCCTCCTTTTGTTTTTATTTTCAAGTTTCATGCATTTTTGCATGCATTTTTGGGTTATTTTCGGCATTTCTATTTTTAGCATTTTTGGGTGTGATTTTGGCTCTTTCTTTTTCGAATGAATCATGGGTTTTTGTGGGGACACCTTGTCCAAGCACTATATGTGGTTTAATTTGATTAATTTGGTGCTTTGTGAAAATTTTGAAAAACTAGGGCTTGAAATTAATAAATTTGGGGTTTTTGTTCAATTTGATTTAAATTGATGAAATTGGCTTGTTAGATTGATTAATTTGATCATTATATTGTGTTATTTAACTGTTGTGATGATCAATTTCTCAATTTGTTGTGTTTTGAAAATTGGTGTTTCTTAAAATTGGGTAATTTTAATTTAAAACTCATGCTCAAGTCAATTTTGTTCATTTGGATTATATTTGAACTTGTTACTGCATTAGTTCATGCATTATTTGCATATTTTGTTCATGCATCATATAGATTGGTTTTTCTATATTTTATGCTGTGCTAACTTGCAGTTCGTCCTTGGTTTGTTGTTTTTGCTCTTCTCTTTCTGTGCTCTCTTTTCTGTCCTTAGCACTATGCTTAGGAAAACTAGAGCCCATAGGACTTCTGACCCTTCACCTTCCTTTGATAATGATCGGTTTCCTAGTGAAAGGAACCAAGAGACCTATGAGACCCTTAATCTTAGGCGTCATATTTGGGCTGAGCGTAGGGTCATTTTAGATGAGGTAGATCCTGAGGTGAGACGTAACTTTAAGCGTCAGGGTTGGTTATCTTTGCTCGAGTTTGAGCATCCTCCTCCTCCTGCCACCTTGATTAGAGAGTTCTACTCGAACCTCTCTATCCACATCTATGATACCAACACCTTGGTTAAGGTTTGGTTACAAGGTGTAGAGTATCGCATTACCCCTTCGGTGGTGTCTGATGCTCTTGGGGTGCCTATTGTTGATCATCTCGTGTTTCCTTATGAGGAGTCTCCACCTCTAGATGATGTTATGTCGTACATCACTGGGTCTTCTATCCAGTGGGGTTCTGATCCTCGGATCACATCTGCTGAGCTCTCTGAGCTTCATTACCTTTTCTTTAGGATTGCTTGTTATTCCTTGTGACCTATTTCTTATCTTCATACTATTCCTATTGAGCGGTGCATCTTTTTGTATGCACTTGTTACTGATGCTCCTATCAGTTTTCCTCATTTGTTCCTTCGTTCTTTGAACGAGGTACATCGGTCTAGTTCTACGGATCATGCATTATTCTTTCCCGTCTTTATTCATAGAATTCTCCTTTATCTCGGTTTAGGTGATTTTCCTGCCTCTGAGCCTGTTCATGTTATTGCTCCTATCGGGGCTACCTATTTGAGGCAAAGGGCTACTCAACTTCGGGCTAGCTCTAAGCGTCCTAGAGTAGAGCCTTCCGGTGTCACTCTACCTCCTTCTTCCTCTACAGATGCTCCCGCAGCTGAGACGTCTGTTGATCCTGCTGCTGCTACTGCTGCTGCTGGTGATGTTCCTCCACCTTTTGATGATGTTTTTGACCTTCGTCGGACTCTAGACACTGTCATGGCCGTTCAAGCGGCTCATGGTCAGCTTCTGGTGGACATCCTTGATGAGCTTCGAGCTTTGAGAGCGGATTTGGCAGGTTCTCGTCATTCTCCTCCACCTCCTTTTGATGATGAGTGAGTGCCCTTTGGCAATTCGTCACAAAAAGGGGGAGTGCATTCTATTGAGGAGAGTCCATGTTTTGTAGAGGAGATTTTTGTCTAAGGGGGAGTTTTGAGTTTTGTACTTTGTTGTGATACTGCGAAGCTTGTGGAGTTATTAGATTGTATCTAGGCGCTTCACCTTGTACTTACTTTTTTGGCTCTTGTTAGGAGATATCTTTGTTGAGATACATTGTTATGTATTATGTTTCTTTTTTCACTATGCTACTTTGCTTATTGATTTATATTTATGATGTTATTCATGATATATGTCTTTATTATGTGTCATGTGAAATTAAGAAGTTATTTTCTATATTCCTTGTATTTTCCACACATGCGTTTATGTGTTTGTTAAGTGTTACAGGAATATACAGGTTGATTTAGTCGTGCTGCTGTCTACTTTGCAACTGTTAGATAGTAGTTAGGTTGAATTGTTTAAGTGGCTTTTTATTTTGTAATGGGCTGTTTCAATTTGTAAACTTTGAGCTTTTTGTTAAGTCTGTGTTTTGTCACGGATTGCTAAAGGGGGAGTTTGTTAGGTTCTAAGAATTAGGAACTAATGTATTAGAACTTCAATTTGTAATGTTGGCAAACCATGATCAAAACATTCTTTAAGTTGTGTGTTAAACTTGCTCAAAGTATCGCTTTTTATGTAAAGTTGGAATCGAGTTTTATGCAGAATTACTGTGCACTTTCTGCTTGACTCGATCGATCGAGAATTAGACTCGACCGATCGAAAGTCATGCAGATTGTTTTTCTGCAGAATTTTTCCAACTCAGCCATAGCCCATTTAATGTATAAGGTTTCATGTTTGCCCTAGGTATATAAGGGAAAACCCTAGCCACGTTTTCATAGTTCTAAATGCTGTGTTTGCGAATCTCATTGTGAGATCTAGAGGTGTTTACCTTCACATACACTTAGGGTTTCCAAACTCAAGATTCATGTCAAGAGCTTGGTAAATCATACAGTTGCAGAATCAAAGAGCTTCAAAGATATACAAGCAGGTGCGCTTGTGGATTGCTGAAGAATTCAAGGAAAGAAGGAGTCCGTGGATCTCGGAGCTATCACGTGGTCGTGGTAGTAAGTTTCCTACATTGGGTAGCAATAGGATGTTAGTGGTCTAAGTCTTATTGTGTAAACTTCAATTCTTTCATAGTGAATTCAGTTTACCTTGAGGATAGCTAGGTTAAATCCTCCCTAGGTTTTTTACCGGTTTGGTTTTCCTGGGTCATCAGATCTTTGTGTTCTTTATTTTCTGCTGCTTTATTGTTTATGACTATTTGTGTTAACCTAGATCTGTTTAAATTACCTAAGTTAATCACTTGGCTAATTCTATAGGTTAATCTGTTGGGTTTAAGGGGTCTAAACAAACTTACAATATATATATTTGTGTGATTTTTTTTATCTGTCAAACTCGTACTTTGATCAGTTTAGAAGGCTGGGTAGGTGATTCTTGGAATGATATTTGTTGCTCTTGCAAGAGAAAGAATATGCAAAATTTTCTTAGACAGATTATGTAATCAGAAAATTGATCAAGAACAAGGTTGTAGGTTTAGGTAGTAACAAGGCAATAGGTGAATCTTGATGTTAAGGGTTATGGGAGTAGGTGAAGGATAGGCTAATGGTATGTGGAAGAGAAGGAGATTATGTAATTGGATAGGGGTTTATGTAACACCTGCCTCACTTAATTTTAATTTGATTGCTTTTAGAGTGAAATTGATGAATTATTTAATTTATTTTGAAGGAGACATTATTTTATATTATGATCACTACAAAGAAAATAAATAAAAGAAGATGTAACGTGAGAGTTATTTTGTGGATTATTCATATTAAACTTTTAATCTCCTTATCAATTAAGAAAAATGATAAGAGATTAAAACTTATTTGGATTAGGAGTAGACTCCTTATCAGTTAAGGAAAATTATAAGAGATTAAAACCTATTTGGATTAGGAGTTTAAGTGTTATTGGAATCCTTTAGAGTTCTAACCTATCTAAACAACCATAATTTGAGTTTAATTGGGAGTTAAAGTCTTGGAAGCTTATTTAAGTTTTAGTGGGTCTTAAACTCTAGCTCAAAGTAATGGGTTATTTAAGAGTACTAATTGGAGTGAGATTGGTCTTTCTAGACTGAATTGGAGTGTGTGTGTGTGTGTGTGTGTATATATATATATATACTGGGTCTTTTTAAGTCAGCCACGTGAAAGGTAGAGAGAGAGTGTGAGATTACAAAAAAACAAAGTTCTACATCCGCGTGGTCGTGTGATCATCTCTCGCTCAAAGATTCATGGAAAAAACCTATGATGCTAGTGTAGTTTAATAGATTTGCTTGAATATCCCATATGAAGTCTTGAATAGGTGATAAGCTTTTGAGTGATTAGTTGCTAGAGTTTACGCTACTTGGTAGTGGGGTTGGCTTCATGATGAACCTTGTAATCTATAGTATTGTTTCAAGTTTCAAAAACTTTCGTCAGTGCATGCATGCTACAGGTTTCTATGTCTACGTCTTACGGGTAGAATTCTCTTTGGATGCCAAATATATATATTTTTGGGTTAATATGATTTACAAGCATGTGATTATTTGGAAGCCAACTTGTATTGGGAGAACTAAATAACATAGATATTTACATATTCGGCTCATTAGAATTGTTATGAGATATTGATTTTCGGATTACTTGATAAAACAATTGTGTATTAAGTTAGCTGTAGTTTCAGAAAAAGTGGTGAGATATGAATTTTAAGAGTGAAATTTATATCTTCATTGCTGCCTTAGTGTATCTATTATTATTGAGTCATCTTGTCCTTATTTAGGTTCTAGTTGACATTGATTCAAACATTTGAAGTGAAGCTTGGTTTAGCAACTAGAGGTAAGTGGACTTCAGAACATTTATATATATATATATATATTTTGGGAAATATATATACACACACACACATAATTGCAAAAGTGAAGTTTCAAAAACTTATAATATTGTCAATGCTTTATACATACTTGAATTTTAATATTTCTTGTATTTTTTTTTGGTAAAATATTTTTTGTATATTATTTTGAAATTGTATATGTTAAGAATGATACAAAAACTATATTTTTGATAAAGTATTCATTATATGATATATGATTTGTATTGACAATATTATAATAATGAAAAAATGTTTTCAAGTGGTTAGCTAGACAGTTTGCAACCTTTGCCAACACAGGGTTAAGTGTTGGCCTTTGGCCGATATAGTATTATTGTGGTGTGGTGCAATGTTATTGTTTGCTCTTTGGAGTCAGTATTATTCTTTGCTCTTTGAAGCCAGTGTTGCCTCTTTAAGGCTAGTATTATTGTTCCCTATGGGAATCACCCACCAAGTGTTTAGCAGTTTTTGTCTTTATCTGGCTAATGTTTAATGTTTTACATATCAAATTATTGTTTTATTAATATTGACCTTTATAAGTGGAAGAATTGTTTATTACTATAATATATTGTTTCTACCTATTTAGTGTATTTTGGCTAACTAAATTGGTTACTATTTTATTTACTAATTATAGTGTTATAGTAAATGTTTCCTTTTTGACAGTTTTATTTATAAAATATATTTGTGGGGGATTTTTCCTGGACCACATTAGCAGTTTTTATCCACTTTGGGAGCCAGGCCCTCACGGTTTTTGCTGAAGGGGTGGGAGATGTTGGTAGTTTTTTGGACTTGCTCCAACAATCCCACATCGCCTAAAGCACACCCCCACTCATGGTTTATATGCCTCTGGGGCTGCCATGAGTGTACCACTTCTCGTGTGCGATCGCACACGGGAGTGGTACACTCATGACAGCCCCAGAGGCATATAAACCATGAGTGGGGGTGTGCTTTAGGAGATGTGGGATTGTTGGAGCAAGTCCAAACTCATGGCAGCCCCAAAGGCACATAAACCATGAGTGGGGGTGTGCTTTAGGCGATGTGGGATTGTTGGAGAAAGTCCAAAAAACTGCCAACACCTCCCACCCCTTCAGCAAAAAACCATGAGGGCCTGGCTCCCCAAAGCGGACAAAAACTGCTAATGTGGTCCAGGAAAAATCCCCCACAATATTATATTACTATTAAAAATATTTGTAAATATTTTGTAAAGATTATATTTTGTAAATGATACTATTGTTTTATTTTGAAAAACATCCTCATGTTATGTAGTTTCTTATGTGGAAAATCTTTTGGTGGTGGATTATTGGAGCTATAGATTGAAGACTTCTTTTGGAAGTATGTTAGTTGATGGACAGTTTTAGTATATTTTCTTAGGATAGTGAGTTTGGCATTTGTGAAACTCTTTGAGATTGTATTTGGAGACTTTATTGTTAAAGTTTTTGTTTTTATGGCTTTTATAGGAAAGAGTGTGATGGTTTGAAGTTTATTTTTGGATATTTAATTATACTCTGTTCCATTATATTATTGTTGATTATTTATAAGACAAGTCGTGCATCTAAATCCTTGGTATGGGTTTAGGGTTTTACAGTCTATGGCACTAGAAGAAGGAGCACTTAACATGGCTGAATCTGCTTCATGGAAATCAAAAATCTTAGACTGAAAATCTCAAGTTATAATGCCAAAATAGGAAACAGTTACACAGACTCAAAGAATTGCCACTACTTCATATATCATTACAAATTTACAATAGCTCCTCTCTTCTCTTCAATCTAGATGATCTCCTCCTCTCTATATTGGGTGGATTTGGCTAGCAAATGAGCTACTTTGTTTCCCTTCCTCGGGGAAAAATTGAAAGAAATCCCCATGAATAGTCTTGCACACTTACTTATACCAACCACGAGATTCCCAAAGCTCCTATTCGCGTTTTCCATGATTGCAATATAAACAATATTAGAGTCCCCATCCATAATCACCCGGTCAAATCCAATTTGAATTGCAAAATCTAATCCAATTTTTTAATGAAAAAAATACCACATCACAGCTCTATTAGCAACATAAGCATTACACTAACAACAATTAACAGGACTAACAATGCTGGCGCTCATTTTTTTAAACTTGAGGGACCAATAGTGTATTTGGCCTAACAAATTATATAATTTTTTACATATGTTTAAAACATAAGTTTATGTTTAAGTACATGTTTATGCTAGAAAAAACGGTTGACTTCATTATATTTAACAAATAATTAAATGCAAGTTAATGATTTTATAGTTTTATGTTCATCATAAAAGTTTAAATTCTTTCGAGAATAGGTTGAACTTCATTGATTCTAACATTTAACTTCATTAATAAGAATCCTACTAGTATATTAGTTTGGAAGAAAGCACCTTTTGGGTGTCTCAATAATTATCATAATTTTTGAGTTAGCATGCTTGTACATATTTATTGAAGGACTAGTGGCAACAATTATAGTATATGTTTATTTTATATTATACTCAAGTTTTCCAAATAATTACAATTATTTTAATTTATTCCATATGAATATGACTCAAGTGATATGTTTATATTCGCAATGTTTTATACTATATATTATTTGTTGTTAACATATATATTTTTTTTCAATTGGGAACATTTTCAATGCTTCAATATATATATTTTTCGATTTTTCCTTTAAAAATGACAAATTAAAGTATAACTTAATAGTCTCTCATACTGTTGGAGAATTCGGTGGAGTTGCTGATAGAATCCCCATAGTGGCTGGAGAAGACTAAATTATCTAAAATAAACAATATACCCTGAAATCTCTAAATTGACCAAAGTATCTTCAAAACCTTAAAGAGACCAAAAATACCCAAGAAAACTCCAAAACGATTAAAATACCCTGAAATCTATAAAATGACCAAAATAGCCTTAAAACTTCAAAATGACAAAAAAAAACTCATGAAATCTCTAAAATGACATAAAAATATCGTGAAACCTCAAAAAGACCAAAAATGCCCTTAAACCACTAAAATAACCAAAATAAATTGAAATCTCTAAATTAATGTTTGGACTTTTTTTTTTCCCTTTCTTTTGGGGATGGAAACTTTGGAAAGAAATTCTACATATCTTCAACTTAAGAAATTTAAGCAAATTAATCCTTTTTTTTTCTTTTCAGTTTTTATTTTTCAAATCTAGTGAGCTTTTTACATGTTTCATCTAGTGAAGAATCTCGCCAATGATTTTTCTTTCTAATTTGTATAAAATGAATTAGGTGCATTGCATGTGGTCTTCTTTTGGGGTATTTTTGTCATTTTATAGGTTTTAAGGGTATTTTGTCATTTTAGAGGTTTTGGGGGTATTTTGGCCTCATCTTAGAGATTTTGGAGTGTTTTGATCATTTTTGAGATTTCAAGAGTATTTTGGTAAATTTTTAGAGGTTTTTGGGGTATTTTAGCTCATTTTAAAGATTTCGGAGGTATTTTGGCTTGTTTTAGAGAATTCAAGGTATTTTTGCTCATTTGGAGTTCGAAACATCATAATATTTACACTTTTATTTGCATAATGTAGTACAAAAAATGTGCACATATGGAGTGAATTTACATAAAACTGTTTAATTTCTTCTATATATTTTCTTAATTTTATCTATATTCATAATAAAATTTTATGAATATTTTCTTATAACTTCTATTTATACTTGTCAAATTTAAAAGAAAAAACATTATGCAACTTAATTGTGTTTCCTACATAAAACGTCCCAATGTTTTCTATTTTATATGAATAACATAGTTCAAAAGGTATACGTACATGTGAGATGAATGTAAACGTTATTTAATTTTTTTCATATGTTAAAACATATGTTTAAGAATATGTTTATTTTCATAAGTTTTGTTAAAGTTAATTATATATATATATATATAAATAATTAAATGCAAGTTAATACTTTTATATTTTGATATTACATGTAAAATGTTATATTCTTGGGAGTATTAGTTGAACATCCTTTGTTGTAATATTTACATCAATTTCTAAAAAAAGGGTGCCAACAATTATTTATAATGAGTCTTTGTTTCTAGTAAAGGAACAAAATTATTGAGAGTAGGGATAATGTGCTCCACACATGTGTAGAGCATTATTTATAAACAAAAATAATTTTCAAAATAATTTTTTTAATAAAAAATGTGTACCCAAACATAAACCTGTTTTTCAATATACGAAAGAAATTATATAATTTTTACTTTCATTTTGTATGTACATATTTGTGGTATTGTGCAAATTGATACTTACATAATTTCATGTTATTTGCAAAAAGTTTAAATTCTTTTGAGTATTAGTTGATCATCATTGATTTTAAAAATTACATCAATGAGTCTAATCAAAAGTCAAGTACTATTCTTAGGATATGCGTTGTGGGGTAATTAACACATTCCCCACACATAATCGAACTTCTCAATCCACGTCATTGCTAGCTTGAAACATTTCCTTACTTTTTTAGCTTAGGACCCCTTTGGAAAGCCCTTATTAATTAGGAAATTAAAATAATTTAGACATAAGTGACTAATCACACCTAGAACCATGGTTAGTAGCAATTTTTATAAAGAGAAACTTTTTTTTAGAGGTAGAGTTTTAACTTATGGCATTCTCTCCTAATGATTGCTCTTTATCATTCAAACTAAAACACCAATTGGTTTTTGGTGTAGGCAATGGTAAAACCTCATATCTTTTATTTGATGATAAGAGACTTTATCAGTTGAGTTAACTGGAATTCACCAAAAAAAAAAAAAAAGTTTATGTAAAAAAGCTAAAACAGCAACATTAGAGTTTACAGCTTCAACTCCATTGATAGGAATCACCAACATCATGAGCACCATTTGCAGCACTAGAATCACTGCAATACCCTGGTTTATCATCAACATTATTATTATTAAGTCATTCCTTGTATTGTAATAGTGAACCACAACGCATATAGCGTCCATGAGTTGTATATAATGTGAGTGTAAACTTAAAAGTTTAAGATAGGAATATATAAGGTAAATAAAATGTGGTTGGACTAGTCCCTTGCCTACATAAATTCAAAAAATAAAATAGGCCTTTTACTGAGTTTGATTACTTAAAAACCATTAAAGAGCGGTGAATATTTATTAAATAAAATATTCAGATGTTAATTCTATTATTTATGTTGGCCATAAAATCTATTTTTGGTTGGATATTCAATACATATGGAGGTGATATGTGTAAGCATTAAAAATATAAGGTTATTTCTTACTCTACTATAGAATTAAATTGAAATTATTGGTTGTAACTTGTAATGGACAAGGAAAGAAAATGGCTAAGGTTTGGAAAAAGTCTTGTGGCGACGACCATAGTAAGCCATTCTTTGTACTATAATGGTGAACCAAAAGATAATGTTTAAGTACATGTTTATGTTAAGAAAACTGTAGACTTCATTGTATTTAAAAAATAATAAATGCAAGTTGGTCATTTTATAGTTTATGTTACTCCTAAAAGTTTAAATTCTTTCAAGTATAAGTTGAACTTCATTGATTCTAATAATTAACCTCATTAATAGGAATCCTACTAGTATATAAGTCTAGTAGGAAGCGTCTTTTGGGTGTCTCGATAATTGCCATAATTTTTTAGTTAGCATGTTTGTCCATAATTGTTGAAGGACTAGTAGCAAACAATATAGTATACGTTTATTTTATATTATACTCAAGTTTTCCAAATGATTTCAATTATTTTAAATTATTCAATATTGGGGTTTATAATCAGATAAGACTCGGGTAATATATGTTAGAAAAATATTATGGAGTGAATAAAAAATTAACTCCTAATGTGTCCACTTGAACATGGTATTAATGTGGTGAGAATCCTTGACTTCCACATAGGAGATGATAGAGAATATGAGTTTAGATGCTCATGGGTTAGACATTGGGTTGGGCTTTAGGCATGTGTGGATTAGGCACTCTTGTCCAAATAATAATATTATTATATTTTTTTTAAATCAGTAAATCTGTATACAGTAGTTATTTCTGAAACGATGTGTCTGTTCAATAACGTATGTATTCATAATCACCCATTCATAAAAAATACTTTTAAGTAACTCTCCCAGAGAGAAGATTTTGTGCATTAACATTTGAGTCAAAGACAGAGAAAGAACAGATTAGTTTGCAAAGAACGAACCTTATGTGTTTTTTCTCCGTGTTGTAGACCATTTTATCCTGAGAGACAAACGAACGCGAGTCTCAAAGCACTATAGATTGTGTGAGGGGCGAAATCTGCTTTAAGGATATTATGTCAAACACAAGACTTGATTTGTATCATTCATCTTTCATGTATTTAGTCTGTGATTTTTTAATTATTTTGCAAATTTCTTTTTATATATAAAATATCTATTTATTGTTTTTGTCTATTATATCTATTTGTGTTATTACTTATAATTAGATCCTCATGTTGTTCATTTTTTGCTTAATCACAAAAGTAAATTGTTGAAATATATTCAACAATCTTAAAAGCATATTTTGTTTCTTAATTTATTTTTATGATGATTGCAAAAGGAATTTCTTGCATGGCTATATTGTTAATTTTATTGTTGCGTGTATCGGTGTAATTCTTGAGCATTCATCAACATTGTTTAATCTTGAGTCCGACGCAACTGTTGTGTTTCATGGTTTTGTAAAATGTGACTCTGGGTTTTTATCAACCACTGTGTTCCATTGTTAATTCTTTGTTTTTTGATAATGGTTCTACGGTTTTTGTTGGCATGTATTTGGTTCTCTCTTTACTAGTGTTAACAATTTGCGATTCAATCTGTTTGAATAGTTATTCACTTTTTGTAATATTTATTTTTGTGGGATTAAGATCTTCTAGAGTTCTTAAGATACCCTACCACATAGAGTTCTTAAAATCCTAATCTTTCATTTTGTAATTAATAGTTGAGATCTTCACATGTCATTAATTTACAAATAAATAATTTAAAATAATGATACAATGTCAGCAATTTACAAAAAACTAATTGACAAGTCAGATTTTGATTTTTTTTTAAATAAATTTTATTTTAATTTTAAAAACCTTAGAAGTGTCAAATGTAAGATCCATCGTCAGTGTTGTGCCAACACTGATGGCGTATTCGGCGCACTGGTGACAACAGAGAACTTGATCAAGATGTAGCGTTGTCCGACCTAGTCACCTAGATCTTAACCTCTTAATCCACACAACTTTCTCTCTTACAATGTCCAAGCAACAAGAATTCACAATTGGAGACTGAGAAGCTGTTCGTGCAAAAGGAAGAGGTGGTGGTGGTGGTGGTGGTGGTGGTGGGCTCGAGTCAAGCAAGTTTGGTGAGAACCCACGAATATATGCGTTGGACACTACTACTCTTAGGAGCATCCAAACAAATCCATTAATTTATCCAACAATTTTCTCAATAGAAAACTTAGAGCTCATTTGGGAGGAGGGAATAAAATGAAATGGAAAGGAACGAAAAAAAAAAAATTAGAATATTCTTCCATTCTCTTGTTTTGGAGTTTTAATTGAGGGAATAGAAAATTTATTCCCTTATTTGGGAGTTTAAGTGGGAGGAAGTGGAATTGGTAGGGGAGAACACTCATTTCACTTTATTCCCTTAAAACCTCAAATTTTCATTTCACTTGAAATTGGGAGGAATAGAAGTGAATGGAATTAGATTTAATAAATTTTTTACTAAAACTACCAAAATACCCCTATTTATTCAACCATTTATTTTAAAATAGGGGTCTAATAGTAATATTGTCATAAAATGATTCCGTTTCATTCTCTCTATGTTATTCCCAAACAATTACTTACATTCTATTCATTTTCATTTATTTCCATTCCTTTATTTTAAAACATCCAATCAAGATTACTTAATTCCATTCCATTCCAATTCTTTCCCTTGCTTAAATACATTTCATTCCATACCGTTCATTTCCATTCCATTTCATTCTCTTATAAACTCTCAAACGAAGCCTTAAAGATCATGATTACAGTGATTTGAAGGAATATTGTTTAATTTCTTTTTTAAATGTTTAGGTCTTAAATCTCATGAAGTTTTCTGCAAGCGACTGGGTTAGCGGATCTACATATTAATCTAAGTTTCTATTGTCGCCAATGACAAAAACTCGATGGAGATAAGCTGGTGCCATTGGTGTCGACATAGTGGTGAGAAGAAGAAGAGGCATGGCCGTGCGATTGGATGTTAGATCTGATTTAAAAAAAAAAACTAAAATAAATTAAATAACATAAAATGATGAAAATCTAACTTGTCAACTAGTTTTTCCTAAATTGCTGATGTGGTATCATTATTTTAAATTATTTATTTGTAAATTAATGACATTGTATGATCTCAACCATTAATTACAAAATGAAATGTTAGTGATAGGCCAAGAAATCCTTCTTGTCCAAAAATGGCACTAGACAAAGAGAGAGCCATAAATGAGGTTTTTATTGCTCGAGCCGTTACGGTTGGACGGAATAAAGAAGATGACAACTCAGGGTCTTCATATCTCAGCATTTATAGTTAGAGGCGTTACCTAGACAAAGAATCAATCCACAATTTAATGGCCCTCCAATGGGTAGAAAGAGGAAAGCCTATATAAAGCATATTCAACCTAAGGTAAAGGGATCATAAAAAAAAACCCTCTTATTGACACAAATACTCAGTTATCTCCCTCTCCCACTCTAACTTTGTCATCAAAGGTTCATTAGCTGGCACCATGCTGGTGACTTATCCGTTTCACTTCCTTATCATCTTGCAGGTTACGCTGGAGCCATTTGGACAATCTTAACAACTGACGATTTTGGCATCATCGGTTTGGCGCCGTTTGTGGGGAATTTTCTTACAACGCCTTCTTTCCAAATCCTAAGGATAGACACGTTGTCTTACCTTTGTTATCATCCAGATAGAGTTTGGCGCGCAACTCGAATCAGCTGCTTTGGCACTGCAAATCCAAGCCCTCACGGCCAATGTAGAAGAACTCACGAGACAAAACCAGGAAATGAGGCAGCAGTTACAATAGGAGGAAAACTGCTCACCAAGAAGGATCGAAAACAACAGGAACAAATATGAAGTGCAAGACCATGAAGGTAGCCAAGGGATAGACAGTTCGAGGAGAACAGAGCGGTCTGACGAGGCTAGTAACGACCTCCTAAAAAGAATAAGGAAAGAGATGGACGAGCTCAAGAATGCAATGAAGGGGAAAATAACAAAGAATTTGGATGGAATGGTGAGAAGGAAAGACTCCCCGTTCACACAGAAAGTCCTCGAGTGTCCCCTCCCACTGAAGTTTCAATTTCCACAGCTAGAGTCATATGACGGGTTGAAGGACCCACTAGATCACATCACTACCTTCAAGATGACCTTGAGCCTGCAACAAACCCTAGATGAATTAGTGTGTTGATCCTTTCCAACCACCCTCAAGGGAGCTACCCGAGTATGGTTCAATAAGTTGGCACAATCTTCCATCGCTGACTTTGACCAGCTTGACAACCTGTTCGTGCGTCATTTCATAGGAGGATAATGCCAGAAAAGACCTGCAGATCATTTACTGAAGATCAAACAAGGACAAGGGGAATCATTGAGGTCGTACGTGAAGCAATTTAACAGAGAAGTGTTGGAGGTTAATGAGGCCTAAGATCCAAAGAATTCATAGTAGCACTGGGCAAAAGCCCCCCAGCATCAATGACAGACCTGCTTATAAAAACTTAAAAGTACATGAATGCTGAAGATGCTCTTACAGCGACAGAGGAAGATGGGACTCGGACATCCAAGATAGGCTTTCCAGACAGTCTAAAAGGACAGAAGAGAGACAGGAAAGACCAACCGTCCACCCATGACAGAAGCAAGCGAAGGGACGACAAGACTAGAAAAATGGTAAATTTCACACCCTTGGTAATGACCATTGACCAGATCATAGTGCAGATTAAGGATGACCATCAGCTAAAGTGGACAAAGCCATTGAGTGGTTCACCCAATGCCCGAAACAAGAAAAAGTATTGTCGTTTCTGCCTAGATCACAGGAACTACACGAACGAATGTAGAGATCTCAAAGAACAGATAGAAGAGCTGATCTAGAAGGGAAAATTGTAGACATTCGTCAAGAAAGACACATATGGACGGCCAAAGCAAGAGAATCGAACCAAAACAGAAGATATTCCCCAAGACGACGATAAGCCACAAGAACGACCAAAGAGATCCATAAGAGAGAAAAGGATGATCAATGGTGGCCCAACAACCGGAGGGCTCTTTCAAATCCCTTAAGAAGTTGCAACAAAGACAAGTTAATAGTGTCCACATGACGCCACTAACATAGGAAAAGAGAGGCAATAGACATGGTTTTCTCAGAAGAAGACGCTAAGGGGTGAAGCAACCTCACGACGACCCCTTGGTCATCATGCTCATGATAGAAGGATTCAACACTAGAAGAATTCTAGTAGACAATGGAAGTTCCACCGACATCTTTACCTCTCCGCTTTTCAACAATTGAAGGTAGACCCAAATAGGCTTCGTTCATTCGAGTCTCCCCTCATCAGTTTCAGTGGGGATAGGGTTTATCCAAAAGGAATAGTAACCTTAACAGTTACAACTATTACATACCCTCAGTAGATAACGAGGCAACTCAATTTCCTGGTAGTAAATTGTCCTTTGTCCTACAATGTCATCATTGGACAACCAACCCTTAACCGTTGGAGAGCTGCAACCTTAACATACTGTTTAAACGTAAAATTTCCCACGAAAAATGGAGTGGGAATGATCAAAGGGGACCAAGTTCTAGCTTGCGAATGTTATTAATCAATATTGGCATCAAGGGAGAACCACACGTGGATGATCGAGGAGAAGAGCCCAGACACGGTGGATGCATTAGAGATAGTTGAATTAGTGGAAGGAGAACCTACGAAGGTAGCAAACAGAGGAGCAAACCTTGATCTTGCTATGAAAAAAGGGATAGTGGAGTTCTTGAAAAGAAATCTAGATGTCTTTGCGTGGAGCCATGAAGACATGCCTGACATATCAGAGGACGTCATTCATCACCAGTTAAAGGTGGATTTGGAGAAAAAGCCCTTCCATCAAAGAAGAAGATTCTTTGCGCCTGAGAGGAACGAGGCCATTATGGACGAGGTCAATAAGCTCTTGGCCACCAAATTCATCCGAGAGGTATACTACCCAGAGTGGCTAGCCAACATCGTCATGGTGAAGAAAGTAAACGGGAAATGGAGAATGTGTGTGGATTTCAAAGATCTAAACCAGGCCAACCCAAAGGACAGCTTCCCTTTACCACGAATTAACTAGCTCATTGATTTCACAACAGGACACAAGCTTCTAACATTTATGGAAGCGTTCTTAGAGTACAACCAGATCCAAATGTTAGAAGAAGATTAAGAGAAGACGGCCTTCATCACTAGCCAAGGAATCTAATGTTGTAGGGTCATGTCATTCGGATTGAAAAACGCAGGAGCTACTTATCAAAGGTTAGTGAATCAAATGTTCAGAAAACAAATTAGAAGAAACATAAAGGTGTATGTGGACGATATGCTCATCAAGAGCAAAGAGGTGGAAAGTCATTTGGACGACCTTGAGGAAACCTTCGAGACCTTAAGACGATACTAGATGAGGTTGAACCCAACAAAGTGTGCGTTTGGAGTCTCTTCGAAGAAATTACCCAGCTTCATGGTGTCACAGCGAGGAATAGAAGCTAATCCGAAGAAAGTGAAAGCCATACTAGAAATGATTTCACCTAGGACTGTCAAGGAGGTGCAAAAGTTGATGAGAAGAGTGGTAGCTCTCAGTCGCTTCGTCTCAAAGGTGACATACAAATACTTCCCCTTCTTCAAAACTCTCAAACAGGCCTTCACGTGGACTAACAAAAGCGAAGTGGCGTTCTAGGAGCTGAAATGTTATCTGAGTAACATGCCATTGTTGAGCCCATTAAAGGAAGGCGAAGAATTATTCCTGTAGTTGGCTGTTTCTACTACGATAGCAAGCGCAGCCCTGATTCGAGGGGAATCAAGGATCCAACGCCCTGTATACTACATTAGTCAAGCTTTTCAGGGAGCAGAGGTGAAATATCCATACATCAAGAAGATCACTTTCAACCTGATCATCGCTTCTTGGAAGCTGCATCCTTACTTTTAGTCAAATCCGATCCTCATCATGACGGACCAACCAATCAAGAAAGCGATGAACAAACCAAAAGTAGTAGGACGAATGTTACAATAGGTAGTCGAGCTGAGCCAATTCGACATCTAGTATAGACCTCAAACAGCAATAAAAGCCCAGGTATTAACAGACTTCATTGCCGAATTCACCATGCCCGAAGAGAGCCAGATGAACCAATTAGAATTATGAAAAATACAAACAGAAGAATCATTAATGAAAGGAAAGGGTGGGGTCAGAGTCGTCATAACCTCATCAAAAGGAGGCATCTTGAAGTATGGGGTCCAACTCCAGCTACTAGCAACCAACAACAAGGCAGAGTATGAAGCCATACTAACAGAGCTTAAGATAGCTAAATCTATGGAAGCCAAGAACATGCTTTTGAAGAGTGACTCCAGGTTAGTAATCAGGCAGATCAAAGGGGATTATGAAGCAAATGAACAAAGAATGCAAAAATACTTGAAACTGATGAACCAACTTGCCAAGGACATAGAACAGGTAGAGTTCGCACAAGTCCCATAAAGCTTGAACACGGAGGCAAACAAAGTGGTGAGACAAACATCGTCAGATGTCAAAGAAGAGTCCTTAGGGATAAGACTGGAAGTACAGAAATTCCCTAGCATCGAGGAATTCCATACATTTGCGACACAAGGTAACACAGGCTGGACGACACCCATCACGTTTTACTTAAAGGACGGTCAGCTACAATCAAACCTGGACGAAGTAAGAAAGATAAAGAAGCGGGCTACCAGATTCACACTCCTAAATGACATGCTTTACAAGAGGGGATTTTCTCCCTTACTTAACGTCCGTCGAGCATGATGAAGTGAGATATATCTTAGAAGAGGTTCATGAAGGCATTTACGAAGATCACTCGAGGCCAAGATCCTTGATATTAAAGATCACTAGAGCAAGCTATTTCTGGTTGACAATACAAAAAGAAGCAAAGGACTTCATCAAAAAGTGTGACAAATGCCAAAAGTACAGGAATGTCCAGAGAACACTAGGGGAGAAGATGACGATCATAACCTCCCAGTGGCCATTTGTAGAATGGGGGATCGACATAGTGGGCCCCCCGCACCAAGGTAAAAAAAAACTAAAATTTTTACTTGTAGCAATTAATTACTTCACAAAGTGGGTAGAAGCAAAGGCTCTGGCAACAATCACAGAGGCAAAGATACAAAACTTCATGTGGAAGAACATTGTTTACAGATTTAGCATACCAAGGACAATCATATCAAACAATGGTAGGCAATTCGATAGCCAGGTGTTCTATTCCTTCTACTTTGGACTTAGAATCAGAAACCAGTTCTTGTCACCAGGGCGCCCCCAAGCTAACGAACAGACGAAAGTGACCAATTGAACCTTGCTCAAAGCCATCTAAGTTTGACTAGAGGGGGAAAATGGTACACGGCCTGAAGAATTACCAAGCGTCCTTTGGGCCTACAGAACCATAACTAGGACCCTAATAGGAGAGATGCCATTTAATCTTACCAACGGTACAAACGTAGTAATTCCTGTTGAGGTTGGAGTCACCAGCATGAGGAGAGAGTTTTTCGACAAAGAGTCCAACGATGATCAACTGAGGACTAATCAAGATTGCCTCAATGAGACCAGAGATGAAGCATCTAAGAGAATGGCAAAGTACCAACAAAAGATGGGCGGATATTATGACTAAAGAGTAAAACTCAGGAGATTTAGCATAGGAGACCTCGTCTTACGGAAGGTTATGCTCGCGACAAAGGACCCAACTCATGGAAAATTGGGGCCAACTTGGGAAGGCCCCTACAAAGTTACTCACTACTCAAGATAAGGAAGCTACCACTTGGAATCCATGGACGGTAGTAAATTACCCCGTCCATGGAATGTTGAACACCTCAAGAGGTATCATCAGTAGGAATATAATCATTTGTAATCATTGACAAGTTCTTGTTTTACTCTAAAGCAATTCCATAAAGGAGTTATTCAAGTCATAAGCTTCCACAAAAGCACTAACAACCGATGAGGCCAGTGATGTAAGTCCTCTCACGGATATAAACCACGCGATGAGGCTAGTGATACAAATCCTTCAAAGGATATAAATTACATAACAAGGCCAGTGACATAAATCCTTTAAAGAATATAAATCACATGACGATGTAGTGTTATAAATCCTTCAAAGGATGTAAGTCACATAACAAAGCCAGTAACATGAATCTAGCTATGGGTATGAATCATATAAGGGATACAATGTCGAGTACAAAGAAAAATACATTGCAACTCCAGGCGAATATGCAAATAAGCACAATGGACTATGAGTCCAACAATCTCTTAAGCGTTAAATTCCATTATTAAAGAAAAGGGGTTAGCAAAACTAAAAGGTAAGACAAAAATCTCTGCAAGCTAAAAGATAAAATATGCCATTACTTAGTTACCTGAGGTAATGTTAAAAAAAAATGCATAAAGGTAGTATTCAGAAGCAAAAAGCCCCAAAACAAACAGGGCACCCAGAGCATAATCTGTTTGAAAATAAAATCATAAAAAACCCCAAAACAAATAAGGCAAAAAAAAATAGTAATTATGAAGTGATAAACAAGTCAAGTAGGAAATTCAAGCAATAGGGTCGTCCTAGCTGTCTTCAGCTCCCTTATCCACACCACCTTCAAGAGCGTCACATTCTGCAACACTGGCTTCGTCAGCTTCCACTTCCTTGTCCACGACTTCAAAATCTAGATTTTCCAGATCCACTCTAAGATTGTGCTTCACCAAGTACCTCCTCAACAACTCGAAACCCTTGAAGTACCAGCTGAGCAGGATGTCGTTGTACTTATCAGTAAGCTGGAAAGCCTGCATTGCATCATCTCCAACCGCGGAAGCCTCACACTTGGCCGCCTGAAGTTGCTCGTCCTTTTGCTTCATCAACAACCTCTCCGCCTTAAGATCGTCAGTCAATGCCTTAATCTACTCCTTCATCTGATTCTCACTATCCATTTCTATTTTCAGTTTCTTCCTCAGCGTAGAATTTTCAGCCTCCAATGCATCCACCTTAGAGTTGGCTATGACAACCTTCTCCTTGGTGGTAAGATACTCAGTGGTAATGTGGCGCCTCTCCCAAAACCTACAAAAAAAAAAAAGAACAAAATAAGAATTGTTTCAAGGAACAAAGAGGATTGAGGCAAGAGTAAGGTCGAGCAAAAGAAGTACCTGGACGAGCTTGTGAACATGACGATTCACCAACTCGTGGGAAGGAATAGCACTCAAAATTTTCAACTCGTTGGGAGTGACGATGTTGTGGGCTCTCCCCATGGTAATGGCGGTATCATCCCAAATGTTGGAGTCCATCTTACTCTTTCCCTTTTCACTACCACAAGCTCTCTTTGGAAGAGGAGTGATCTCCTCGATGGAAACAACAGGAGAGGCTGCCTTGGGGTCAAAAGTAATAGGAGTGGACACAGTAGTCTCAACGACCTCTTTTGTCACCTTGGGTCGTTTTTGGCCAATGCTGGACAGAGGCTCGTTCTTCCTAGCCCTCAGCTTGGAATACATTTCTTGGTTAAATTTAGTCGTCATCGTTGCAAGGAATGTCATAAACGAAATCTCAATAGCAGACTCACGCAAAAACAAGTATGACAGCACCAAAAAAAAAAAATTACTTTTTTCTTCTTTGGCTATTGCTCTCAAAATGTAAGGAGAAGGTTCAGGACCCAGAAATGACAAGCCAAAGTTCGAGGGTCGATCAGCTTGTCAAAGTTGTCAATGGTCTTCGCGTAGTCTAAAGCGTACTTAACGCGAGCTTTATACCTGCTCTTCAACTTAGGACGAACCTTTGTTGAAAGAAAAGAAGAAAAAGAAAGCGTCAAGGTTGGATGAAGCATTAGAAATAAAAAATAAAAATAAAAGAAGGAAAAATGCACCAAGTTCGGGTGTCCCCCACCTATGCTCTAATTTAAGAGGGTCTCCCAACCGTCACCAGACACAAAAAAGTATCTAGATTTCTAGTAACGGAATGATGAAGGGAGATTGCCAATGAGCTTGGCTTTCCTATCCTAAGGCACCAGCTCATAATACCCAAACTCTTTTGACTCTTTCAGACGATATAGGTACAGCAGTTCATTTACACGAATCGTATGACCCATATTTACTATCACCCAAATCTCCATGCAACTAATGACGATCCACCAGGAATTCGGCATAAGTTGCCCAACGCTATGCCCAGATGATGGAGAAGCTCCATTACAAAAGGGTGGATAGGGAATCTAAGGCCACTCAAAAAGGCAGCTTTATAAAAACACACCTCCCTAGGGTTGAAGGCACAAGCCTTCTCGTCTAAACTAGGAAGATGAATCCTAGTCTCATTAGGAAGTTGGAAACTATCTTTGAACCTAAAGAGAGTGTCCTCATCTAGGGAACACACTTCTTTGAGAGCATGAAAGGATCTCAACACAGTTTGTGAAGAAGACGATGGGTTTAAGGATGGAGGCACCGAAATGGCAGTATCAACTTCCACAGCTTTGTCACTAGATGACAAACTTGTATCTAACTCACTAGACTTCACTTCCATTGACATCCCTCGAATAGACCGAAACTAGTCTAAAGATTGAAGCAACAAAGGAGAAAGGTCAGCCAACACCAACCCTAAAGCACTATCCCTAGAGACAAAAGGCCTAACCTCTGGGCAACCACCAATAGACCCAGGAAGTGCTCCTAAACGAGCGAAAAGGAAGGAGATAGAAGGACAAAGACGCCTAACCTTGGAATGATCACACATAAAAAAAAAAAAAAAGGAGTCCCCAATTGAAACTGAACAAAGGAAAATCAGGCAGAGAAAATGGGAAGATTGTACCTGAGAGAAAAAAAAAAAAGCAAGGCGGCTTGAACTCGGAGAAAAGAGAGGACTCAAAAATAGAGAAGGTGCAAAAATGGAGAAGAAAACAAAAGAAAAAGAGGTGGAAGAAAGAGAAACACATTTAAAGGCTTCCCTAAAAAATCGAGACGCGGGAAAACCAAACACCTCGTCAAGGAACGTGCCCACATCCAGCCAATCAAAACATGACACATGGCCCACCAGCACACAGCACCATCACGTCGCCATAAATGCGACAAAAACAGAATCCCAAAAGCCACACTTGATGTGGGGTGACCCTTTGCATTCCTTAGGTCGTCAAGACAACTAATGACAACCAAGGAACGGGGGGCAACTGATAGGTCAGGAAATCCTTCTCGTCCAAAGATGGCGTTGGAAAAAAAGAAAGCCATAAATGAGGTTTTTATTGCTTGAGCTGTTACGGTTGGACGGAATAAAGAAGATGACAATTCAGAGGTCTTCATATCTCGACTGTTAGGTTCTAAGAATTAGGAACTAATGTATTAGAACTTCAATTTGTAATGTTGGCAAACCATGATCAAAACATTCTCTAAGTTGTGTCTTAGACTTGCTCAAAGTATGGCTTTTTATGTAAAGTTCGAATCGAGTTGACTGCAAAATTCACTGTTCACTTTCTGCCTGACTCGATCAATCGAGAATTAGACTCGACCGATCGAAAATCGAGCAGAACGTTTTTTTGCAGAATTTTCCAACACAGCCCTAGCTCATTTAATGTATAGGGTTTTATGTTTTGCCCTAAGTATATAAGAGAAAACCCTAGCCACGTTTTTAGTGTTCTGAATGCTGTGTTTGTGAATCTCATTGTAAGATCTAGAGGTGTTTACCTTCACATACACTTAGGGTTTCCAAACTCAAAATTTATGTCAAGAGCGTGGTAAATCATACAGTTGCAGAATCAAAGAACTTAAAAGATAAACAAGCAGGTGCGCTTGTGAATTGCTGAAGAATTCAAGAAAGAAGGAGTCCGTGGATCTCGGAGCTATCATGGGGTCGTGGTAGTAAGTTTCCTACACTTGGGTAGCAATAGGATGTTAGTGGTCTAAGTCTTATTGTGTAAACTTCAATTCTTTCATAGTGAATTCAGTTTACCTTGAGGATAGCTAGGTTAAATCCTCCCCAGATTTTTTACCGGTTTGGTTTTCCTGGGTCATCAGATTTTTGTGTTCTTTATTTTCCGCTGCTTTATTGTTTTTGATATATTTGTGTTAACCTAGATTTGTTTAAATTACCTAAGTTAATCACTTGGCTAATTCTCTAGGTTAATCTGTTGGGTTTAAGGGGTCTAAACAAACTGACAAGTGGTATCAGAGCGGGTAGCTTTTGTGTTTGATCCTTTGATCCTTAACCCCTGTTGTCATGGAACACGGTCACTCTCTTGTAGTTCCACTTCACTTTGATGGGAACAATTATGCTTATTGGAAAGTAAGGATGAAAGCATTCCTGAAATCCATTGATGAGAGAGTTTGGAATTCCATTGAGTACGGATGGGATAAGCCCACTACTCCTGTGAGTGAGTGTCAAACTTCTCAAAAGGAGGCAACTGCTTTCAATAGCAAAGCAATGAATGCTATTTTCAATGCTGTTTCCATGGAGGAATTTAAGAGAATCTCTAATGTTGAGGTTGCTCATACTGCTTGGAAAATCCTCCAAACTATGCATGAAGGCACAAAGGCAGTTAAAATAAATAAATTACAGCAATTAACCTCTAGATTTGAAAGCATTAGAATGAATGATGATGAATCTTTTGATGAGTTCTATGCTAAACTGAATGATATTGTTAATTCTGCATATAATTTGGGTGAAATCTATGATCAATCTAAAATTGTTAGGAAGATTCTTAGATCTTTAACTGAGGACTTTAGACCCAAAGTGACTACCATCACTGAAAGCAAGGATGTGGACTCCATCCCTGTTGATGAACTTGTAGGATCTCTTCAGTCCTATGAGTTAGACCTACCCAAGACAAACAAATCCAAATCAATGGCTCTTAAGTCTGTTGATGATGTTGAGGATGGTGGATTTGATGATGAACTCTTTGCTACAGAGATTGCCTATCTTGTCAAGAATTTTAAAAACTTTCTTAGGAACAATAACAGAAGGGCAAGAAGCAAGAACACTACTGAACCTAGAAATATTAGGAGGAATGACCCCACTAAGGTTAATAACACTGAAAAACCTAAAGAGAAAGTATGTCAACCTTCTAACAATTCTTTGGGACAACAATGTTATGGATGTCAAGGGTATGGTCATTTGAAATCTGAATGTCCCACATACTTGAAGTCTAAGGGTAAGGCTATGGCTGTAACCCTTAGTGATGATGAAGTTTCTAACAATGAATCCGCTAGTGATGAGGAAGGAAACTTCATTGCTTTCACTGCTACTACTGTAGTTAATGAAAGCGTATCTGTTGAAGAGAACCCTTCTGATGGGGAACTCTCTGAAGATGCAAATTTACAAGAAGCCTATAATAAACTTTGCAAAGTTGCTACAAAGGATGCCATGAATGTTGATTTAGGCTTAAAGAAAATTGCATCTCTTGAACTTGAAAAGAAAAATTTACTTGTGAAACTATTTGATGCAAATGAGCTTTTGAATAATGTGAAAACTGAGAACATGTTGTTACTTGATAAAGTTAAGTGTTTGGAACTTGAATTAACTGTTGCTAGAGAACAAACTAATAGGTCTGCAAGCTCCAAACTTGATCACATGTTGAGTGTTCAAAAGTCTCTCTCTGACAAAACTGGCTTAGGTTTAGTGGATAGCATCTCCGTGCCTGAACCTTCTTCCACTAAATTTGTTCCCTCTTTTGAACCTCCTAAGAGTGAGATTGTCAAACCCTTGGTGAGTGAACCTGTCAAATCTATAGATGTTACTCCACCTAGAAAGATTAGGGTTGATCTCCAAGCTTCTCATTTTAGAGCTTCTTCTACTTCTAAGGGCAAGTTGCATGATAAGCCTGCATGGGTTTGTCATTTTTGTAGAAAGTCTGGACATATTCGTCCAAATTGTTTTAAGTTGCAAGCTGCAAAGCGTGCAAACAAATCTAAAGTACTTGTGCCCCAAGCACATGATCCTATGGTACTTATTGGCGAATTGGTAAAGGCTTTAAACCTTTATTCCAATCCTGGAGTTGCTCAAAATTCTAATATGAATCATAACTCCAATACAAGAGTTGCATCTAAAAGGTTTTGGATGCAAAAGGCTCGATCTAATTGAGTCTGTCTGACATGGTCCTTGTGCTTCATTGCTCTATCTTTTGTGACCTTTGTTTTTAGGATTTGCATTGCATAACATTCATGCATTTCATTCTAGGATATTTGTTTATATTTAATAAAAAAAAATTTTCAAATTGTGCTTTTGCAATTTTTTCCTTGAACTTGAAGACAAGGTTGGTCAATCAAATTCTGCATAACATGTGAATGTACCTTGTTTAGCTTTGATGCACTTATTTCTATTGCACTTTACTAGCTGAAGTTTTGTTGTGCATGTTGTGTGGGAAGATGCTATATCTGTTGATCATATGATCTTGATCTTGAAGTCTTATGTCTTTGATTGTCGGACTTGGTCTTATTGAGAAAGGCATAAATAACCATCTCACCACTGTTTACTAGCCAATCATGAACACTTTAGTGCATATCGTAAGATTTTGTGCTCGAGAAAGTGTAGCACATGCACAAAAAGAACATAAAGTGTTGCCTCTAAATAAAATTGGTGTGTACATTATTGGGCTATAATAATTTCACATAATTCATAAAAATGGTGTGTACATTATCACGGCTATATTATTAAGTTTCTAATCAATTAATTTGAATATTAATTTTGAGGCAAATCAAGAAACTTACATGATTGCAAGCTTTTATTCTAGGAAATGTGAGAGTTATATGATGTAACTCTTTAAGTAATAGTCTCTTTCAAATTCATGTGATGGATTTTGTAGAAATTGTGATTGATTACTATGTGCATATCACCTCACATGTTCCTCAAGCTTATGCTAGTTGCACACACTACACAAATTATTCTTTGCTAAACTGTGTACATGGTATTGTGTGTTTTTTGGTCTGACCACCCAAGTTTGAATATTTCTGGAAATTGATGCAAAACTTGTTTACCTGTTTGATTGGTTGAGGGATATTATGAGAAAATCTTACTTTGAGAGATTTGGGCTAAAAACATGGGTTTTTGAAAACATTTCATCTCATACTCATGCATTCTTTTCATAAAATATAATGCTTTGAGGAGTTTTTGAGCAAATAGGTTTAAATTTTCAAAAATTCAACGTTTTCCAGATTTTTGATCGATCGAGTATGTTTTTCGATCGGTCAAAAATATTTTTAAAATCCCAGTAATGTCTCTGTTTGTTTCGATCGGTTCTCAATTGGTAGTGGATCAATCGAAGGATTTTCGACCGATCGAATCTGTTTTTCGATCGATCGAAAATCGGGCTGAGTTTTTTTAAAAAGGAACTTTTCTCACGTGCTCTTCACCTTTTCAAACCTTTTAAAAAATTCTTTTGTCTCCTCACTAGCCGGTCAAAGAATTTTGTGCTGTTTTGGCGTTTTCCTCCGTTCTTTTTGCATAATCTCTCTCTCTCAAGGCCGGTAAGACAATTTTGCCCTCTCTTTTGATTTTATTTTCTTGTTTCATGCATTAATTCATGCATTTTTTGGTTATTTTCGCCATTTCGGTTTTTGGCATGTTTGGGTGTGATTTTGGCTCTTTCTTTTTCAAATGAATCATGGGTTTTTGTGGGGACACTATATACAAGCTCTGCATATGATTTAATTTGATTAATTTGATGATATGTGGAAAATTTGAAAATCTAGGGCTTGAAATTGCTAAATTTTGGTTTTTGTTCAATTTGATTAAAATTGATGAAATTGACTTGTTAGATTGATTAATTTGATCATTATATTGTGTTAATTAACTGTTGTGATGATCAATTTCTCAATTTGTTGTGTTTTGAAAATTGGGTTTTTCAAAATTGGGTATTTTTAATCTAACACTAATGCTCAAGTCAATTTTGTTAATTTGGATCATAATTGAACTTGTCACTGCATTAGTTCATGCATCATTTGCATATTTTGTTCATGCATCATGTAGACTTGTTATTTCTATATTTTTTTATGCTGTGCTAACTTGCAGTCTGCCCTTGGTTTTTTTTTTTGTTCTTGTTTTTTTCTTCTGTGTCTCTCTTTTCTGTTCTTAGCATCATGCATAGGAAAACTAGAGCCCATAGGACTTCTGACCCTACACCTTCATTCGATAGTGATCGGTTCCCTAGTGAGTCGAACCAAGTGACCTATGAGACCTAATCTTAGGCGTCAGATTTGGGCTGAGCGTAGGGTTATACTAGATGAGGTAGATCCTGAGGTGAGACGTAACTTTGAGCATCGGGGTTGGTTATCTTTGCTCGAGTTTGAGCATCCTCCTCCTCCTACCACCTTGATTAGAGAGTTCTATTCGAACCTCTCTATACACATCTATGATACCAACACCTTAGTTAAGGTTTGGTTACGAGGTGTAGAGTATCGCATTACCCCTTCGGTGGTGTCTGATGCTCTTGGGGTGCCCATTGTCGATCATCCCGTTTTTCCTAATGATGAGTCTCCACCTCTAGATGATGTTATGTCATACATCACTAGGTCTTCTATCCGGTGGGGTTCTGATCCTCGGATCACTTCTGCTGAGCTTTCCGAGCTTCATTATCTCTTCTTTCGGATAGCGTGTCATTTCTTGTGGCCTATTTCTCATCTCCACACCATCCCTCTTGAGAGGTGTGTCTTTTTGTATGCCCTTGTTACTAATGCTCCTATCAGTTTTCCTCATTTGTTCCTTCGTTCTTTGAATGAGGTTCATCGGTCTAGTTCTACGGCTCATGCTTTATTCTTTCCCATTTTTATTCATAGGATTCTCCTTTTTCTCGGTTTAGGTGATTTTCCTGCTTTTGAGCCTGTACATGTCATTGCTCCTATAGGTGCTACCTTTTTGAGGCAAAGGGCTGCTCAACTTTGAGCTAGCTTTAAGCGTCCTAGGGTAGAGCCTTCCGGTGTCACTCCACCCCCTTCTTCTTCTACAGATGCTCCTGCAGCTGAGACGTCTGTTGATCCTGCTGCTGCTGCTGCTGATGTTCCTCCACCTTTTGATGATGTTTTTGACCTTCGTTGAACTCTGAATACTATAGTGACCGTTCAGGCGGCTCATGGTCAGCTTCTGGTGGACATCCTTGACGAGCTTCGTGCTTTGCGAGCAGATTTGGGGAGGTCTCGTCATTCTCCTCCACTTCCTTTTGATGATGATTGAGTGCCCTTTGGCGATTCGTCACAAAAAGGGGGAGTATATCTTGGAGAGTTTTGTAGAGGAGATTTTTGTTTTAGGGGGAGTTTTGAGTTTTGTACCTTGTAGTGATACTGTGGAGCTTGTGGAGTTATTAGATTGTATCTAGGCGCTTCACTTTGTATTTACATTTTTGGCTCTTGATTAGGAGATATTTTTTGTTGAGATACATTGTTATGTATTATGTTTCTTATTTCACTATGCTACTTTGCTTATTGATTTATATGTATGATGTTATTCATGATATATGTCTTTATTTTGTGTCATGTGAAATCAAGATTTTTTATATTCCTTATATTTTCCACACATGCGTTTATGTGTTTGTTAAGTGTTACAGGAATATATAGGTTGATTCAGTCGTGCTGCTGTCTACTTTGCAACTGTTAGATAGTAGTTAGGTTGAATTGTTTAAATGGCTTTTTATTTTGTAATGGGTTGTTTCAATTTGTAAACTTTGAGCTTTTTGTTAAGTCTGTGTTTTGTCACGGATTGCCAAAGGGGGAGTTTGTTTGGTTCTAAGAATTAGGAACTAATGTATTAGAACTTCAATTTGTAATGTTGGCAAACCATGATCAAAACATTCTCTAAGTTGTGTCTTAGACTTGCTCAAAGTATGGCTTTTTATGTAAAGTTGGAATCGAGTTGACTGCAGAATTCACTGTTCACTTTCTGCCTGACTCGATCGATCGAGAATTAGACTCGACCGATCGAAAATCAAGCAGCACGTTTTTCTGCAGAATTTTCCAACTCAGCCCTAGCTCATTTAATGTATAGGGTTTTATGTTTTGCCCTAAGTATATAAGGGAAAACCCTAGCCACGTTTTTAGTGTTCTAAATGCTGTGTTTGTGAATCTCATTGTGAGATCTAGAGGTGTTTACCTTCACATTCACTTAGGGTTTCCAAACTCAAGATTTATGTCAAGAGCTTGGTAAATCATACAGTTGTAGAATCAAAGAACTTAAAAGATATACAAGCAGGTGCGCTTGTGAATTGCTGAAGAATTCAAGAAAGAAGGAGTCCGTGGATCTCGGAGCTATCATGGGGTCGTGGTAGTAAGTTTCCTACACTTGGGTAGCAATAGGATGTTAGTGGTCTAAGTCTTATTGTGTAAACTTCAATTCTTTCATAGTGAATTCAGTTTACCTTGAGGATAGCTAGGTTAAATTCTCCCTAGGTTTTTTATCGGTTCGGTTTTCCTGGTCATCAGATTCTTGTGTTCTTTATTTTCCACTGCTTTATTGTTTTTGATATATTTGTGTTAACCTAGATTTGTTTAAATTACCTAAGTTAATCACTTGGCTAATTCTCTAGGTTAATCTGTTGGGTTTAAGGGGTCTAAACAAACTGACATCGACATTTACTGTCAGAGGCGTAACCCAGACAAAGAATCAGTCCACAATTTAATGGCCCTCCAACGACTAGAAAGAGGGAGGCCTATATAAAGCATATCCAAACTAAAGTAAAGGAATCATCAGAAAAATCCTCTTATCAACACAAATACTCAATTATCTCCCTCTCCCACTCTAACTTCGTCATCGGAGGTTCATTGGCTAACACAATGCCGGTGACCTACCGTTTCACTTCCTTATTGTCTTGCAGGTTATGTCGAAGCCATCTGGACGATTTTGGCATTATTAGTTAGAATTTTAAGAACTCTACATGATAGAGTATCCTAGGAAATCTAGAAGATCTTGATCCTCATTTGTGAACCTATTCTATCAATTGCCTTGTAAACTGAGATTTTGATAATCTTTCAACGCCGTGTAAAAGGTATCATCTAGAATTCAGTTTTGAGGATTGGCATTTAATGGGTTATTGTTAAACTATGTTTTACTCGACTTCAAGTTAGTCTTATCTATAATGTTTGCAAGCCACTTGTTTGGCGTTGGTTTCAGAGTATATATCATTTGTTGGTTTTTATTAATGATATAACCATTTGATACATTTACTAATTACAGGGGCAGTGTATCTGTATCGTTGAATACGTATTAACAGCTTGATATATGTGATTCGGATTTCACTTATTTACTTTTGTAATTCTGTTCTATGCAATCTTCTTGTGTGCTATTTAGCCCAAAAAAAAAAAAAAAAAAATTTCTTGTGTGCTGGTGTATCAACTTTGATAGTCATTGATTTCTGTGCAAGATTGTAATAGCACTAGTTCATGGCATATAATCTATGGTAATACATGTATTTAGACACAATGGTTGATATCATTTGTTAATATGTTAGCTATGTATTTGGCAATACATGCATATGTTATGAAAGTTCGCATGGATGTAAATCACAGTTAAACATGTCATTAATGCTAATAACATGTCCTTCGCCTTTTATGTGATATAGTGTATGGGCTTGATGAGTAAGAGAAACTGGGAATTTCTTTGGAGACAAATTTTTGAATTCTTTTAAATGCTCTCAATTTTGGGCATAGCTGCCATCTTATTTATTGGTTGTCCTTTTCTAATTCATCATGTGATCCGCTAATTGATAATTAAAATAGCATTATGAGAGCTATTATTAATAATTTCAAATGTGTGTATATAAGCCCAATATTTGATTGTTTTGAATTTGAAAGAGAATGAGATGGATCGCACACTGGTGGGGCTTTAATTATGGGGCTTTACTCTCAGTTATAGAGTGTATAGTTCACCCCTAGACCATAGATATTATTTATTTATAAAATTTAAGAGAATTTTCTGTATTGATATGGAGGATACATGATTGTTGTAATTACGCACGTATAGCCTAATTTAATAAATATATGTTACATGCCTTAGTTGACATACTTGAGTTTTCTAAGATTTGGAATGTGCAAGAGTCTGTTATAAGTGATTATTAAGTAAGCAAGGATGAGACATTAGAGATGTTCATTCATTATAAGAATGAAATTGAGAAATAGCTTAATGAATGCAATAAGTTCTTGATTACTGTATAAGTTCTTGATTACTGTAGAACTTATTGGGGGGGGGGGGGGGGGGAGCTATTATTTTCCACCAATTTTTTTTTTTCATTGAGATGCCTTAAAAGAAAGTCACTAAAACACCTTGTGAATTATGGAAAGAGTGATCGCCTTTATATAAATTCTTTGAATGTGGGGGGTGCCTAGTGAAGGTGGTGGTTTCTATTCCTTAAGGATAAGGATATGACCAAAAGCTATTACTTGTGTTTTCATTGGTTATGGTCATAATAGTAGTGCATAATGCTTTTTAATTTATGAATCTATAGGCCTTTTTGTAGTGGTACTTTGGGCTAAGCAATCTGTTTGAGCTTGGTGAGCGAGTGTAATTAAGTGTGTGTGTGTGTGTGTGTGTGTGTGTCTTTAACAGTTAATTTGTTTCTCAACAAAAAAAAAAAAAAAAAAAAAAAATTCATGAATCTATTATTCAATATGCATGAGAATTTATTAGAATATATTTCAACTATTAAACTTTTTTTAAAAAAGAAAGTTTGAGTTTACGTTTAATTAGTATATCCCAAGATCAAGAGTTGATGGAAGAGAGCTTGAGCCTAAGCGTAGTAAAAGGACAAACGTCATATTCGTTTGGTCCAAAATTTTTAATTTAAATGTTAGAAGATGAACTTAAAGCTTTAAAGAAGCAATATCATAAGGTGCCTTCTTGGAAAAGAGATTGTCAATAGTGCATTAAATCCATCTTAGAAACCTATGCATAGTAGTTGGTAGATGTACCACCTAAGAATTTGAGAGTTGATGGAATTATTAACAATTACAAGGTGAGACTTATAGAAGGCTACAAACAAAATGAAGATGTGAGTTTTCTTGATACACAATAAATCAAAGGATTTTATGAATCCTTTACAAGGAAACAAAGTGTGTAGGCTTGTTAAATCTTTGTATAGATTGAAACAAGTTTTAATGTAATGACATGAGAAATTTGACAATAAGATGATGTCAAATGAGTTTAGACTTAATTCGACTAGTGTGTGATGTGAAGTATATTACAAGAGGCTATGTTGTTATGGGATACGCTCGTGTATGTAGCAATAATAAAAGCTACCAAGATGATTTGGACTAATAAGTTCAACTTAAAAGATGTAGGTGTTGTAGATGTGATACAAGAAATGAAAATTTCTAATATATCTGATGGACTTGTCTTGTCTCAATCACATGAGAGATGTGATGACAATCTAGTGAGAATACCTTATGTCAAGAGCATATGTATTTTTTGGGAAGTCTTTACAAATCTAAACAAACATGCATTGTTGGGTACTTGTGCCTCCTATTTGTATAGTGGTAGGCACAGAGTTATGGTTGATCCTGACATATTCATCAAAGACAGAATACGAAGAGGTAGCTGCTCTTAAATGGAAGTATTTCTAGATTATAAAGTGGATCCGTAATTAATGTTTGAGTGGAGAGCAAATAAATTGTATGTTTATCGAGGGGAATAGGGAATTGCCTATGACCTAAAAGTTCTCAGAATGACAACTCAACCTAGCTGACTGGAGATCCAAAGATCTAGATTCAAAACGATAACCAAATCGTGGAGACTAGTTTTATCACTATGGAGATAACATCTCTCACCCATTTCTATGATGAAATAGTAATGCCTGTAAGCGATGTCCGGGGTAAACTTGGCTTTTAATGATTTTTATATCTTGGAAATCCAAGCGGGGTATAGCAGGATATTTTTAATAAGAGTCACCTATTTAAGTGTGAATTGGGTCGTTTCCATGAGGCTGAATTCTCTAGAGCACTTCATGAATTTACCAGGATATGTTCATGGCCAAAATGAACAAAACTATAAGAACGAAATGTGTTCAAAAAGGAATTGAATGAATTGTGTTTGAAAAGGAATTGTGTGAATTCTGTTGTCATGGTATACACAAACAACTGACAGTTCAAAAATATCGTGTTCGCTGATTAGCTAGCATATCCGATAGTCTTTCACAAAGGAAGATTCTAAGCCAAAAGCCACCTCTCCTGATGCAATAACTTTTCTCCTACTCTCTCTGTGCTTTCATTATTATTTGCATTGTATTTTATCAATTTCCATCCATGTGGGGGATTGTTAGAAAATATTATGGAGTGAATAAGAAATTGACTCCTAATGTGTCGACTTGAACATGGTATTAAAGTGGCAAGGATCCTTAAGTCTCATATAGAAAATGATAGAGAATATGAGTTTATATGCTCGTAGGTTGGACTTTGGGTTGAGTTTTAGGCATGTGTGGACTAGGTCCTCTTGTCCAAATAATAATATTATTTTATTTTTTGAGTCAGTAAGTCTATATACAGCAGTTATTTTTGAAACAATGTGTCTATTCAGTAACGTATATATTCATAATCCCTCATTCATGAAAAATACTTTTGAGAAACTCTCCCAGAGAGAACATTTTGTTCATTAACATTTGAGTCAAAGAGAGAGAAAGAGACATAAATTAGTTCGCAGAACACGGACCTTGTGTGCTTTTTCTCCGTGTTATAAATCATTTTATCTATGAGGCAGACGTCTGTGAGTCTCAAAGCATCACAGATTGTGTGAAGGGCGAAATCTGCTTTAAGGAGATTGTGTCAAACACAAAACTTGATCTATATCATTCATCCTTCATGCATTTGGTCTATGAGTTTTTTTTTTTATTTTGCAAATTTCTTCTTATATATACAGTATTTATTTATTGCTTTTGCCTATTTTATCTATTTGTGTTATTGCTTATAATTAGATTTGTATGTTGTTCATTTTTTGCTTAATCACGAAAGTAGATTGTTGAAATATATCCAAAAATATGTTTACAATCTTAATGTAATTATAAGTTTATACTATATATTATATGTTATTAACATATATTCTTTTCTTTTTTTTCAATAGGGAACATTTCCAGTGCTTCAATATATATACTTCATGATTTTTCCCTTAAAAAATTGAAATTAAAGCATAACTTATATGTTTATGAATATGTTTATTTTAATAATTTTTGTTAAAGTTGATTATACTTTTACAGTTTGATATACATGTTATGGTGACGATCATAGTAAGTCATTCCTTGTACAACAATGGTGAACCACAATGCATATAGTGTACATGAGTTGTATATAATGTGAGTGTAGACTTTTTTTTTTTTTTTTTGAGAAGGATGTGAGTGTAGACTTAAAAGCCTAAGACAATAAAATGTGGTTGGACTAGTCCCTTGCCTACATAAATTCTTATAGTAAAATAGGCCTTTTACTAAAGTGTGTCTTGAGACTTAGTAAGGGTAACATCCAATGGAATGAGACTAAAATTCTTATATTAAAAGAATCACCAATAGTGAGAACCCAACTTTGAATTGATTTAATCTAAGACGTTTAAATGGTAACAACAAGATATTGATACGTGGTTAGTAAAGCACTAAAATTTGTGTCTCATTTAGGATGGATTAGTGTTGTCCGTTATGATGTTATAAAGGATGAGTTTTATACTTTTAATGATGTTCATAAAGAGTAAATGTTTGTGTGACAAAGACATAAAATGGAACTTCACTTTTGTGAACATAGAAGTGGTGCTGCATCTAGCAAGAGTAAAAGGGTTTTCTCTTATAAATGTGCACTAAATCAAGAAGAGCACAAGGCCATAATAGTTCTAAGTTTTGTGGATATTCTCATGTGCATGTTTTCGATTTCAATACATAATAGTTTTGGTTTAAGCACCAAGCAATCATAAACTATGTTGAAGTCTTGAGGCAATTACACTAATGGGGGGTTTAAGTTGAAAGACATTTTTTTTTTATTCATGATAAAATGTCAACAAAATGAAATATGGATATGACAACCGAATGAGGATTGTTGTATAGGTATATACAAGATAAATTGTAATATATAATAGAGAGTATAGCATTCGAATAAGCTGATGAGTTGTTTAAGGAGTTTGACTCCTATTCAAAAGGTCAAAGTATTTTGATTCCTTTTTGACAGGCTAAAACGGTGGTGGAAAATTTATGGGCTTTCAAATTTTTTCAATTTATATTTGATTTATGTTCAACCAATCAAAAGTCAGAGAAAATAGTTTATGCATAAATATTTCTGCAAGATTCATGGTAACTATTGCATATCTTAAATGGTTGCAATCCCTTGTGGATGTTCAAATAAACCGATACAACTCTCTAAGGGTGTCTTTTGGAGGGTAACTTTTCTCTCAACTTTCTTAAAAAACAAGAATTCTATGGATCTTATCTCCAAAAATGTTATTTGTAGAACAAAATAAACTTGGTTGTTTCAAGGAACAAGTTTGTAGTAACTCCTATGCGGAGACAAATATTATCTAATGATTTTATGTGGCATTTGGTACGGGGTAATATTTTAGGATTCTCTAGGATGTTTAAAATTCTCGTGTTTGGTTGCAAATCACGCTAGGGAATCATGTTCCCAAGAATCTGGATGTCAGGAGTAATATAGATTCCCCCTACCAAACGCCACATTATTGTGCATCAAAGTTATCAATTTTTCTGTTTGCTTACTAAATCATTTTGTTTTTTCTTTATATGTTCCTTTAATTTCCAACACACATTTGCCATGGCTGCATTATATACTGTGTTAGAGTCTCCTTCCATAATCTCCTGATAAAGTTCGACCTGATTTGCAAAAGTTAATCCAACTTCCATTGCCAATGCTTTCATTTCACTCATTTGGAGAATCCCTTGCACTCTTCGGCACATCGTAGCCATAGTTTCACCTTTGTGGCATGGGCGGCTCCACTTGGAGCCCAGGGGGTTCAAATGAAACCCCTGAATTGAACCTAAAAAAAAAATTATTTTAATATTTTTATTTTATTTTTCCTGTTTTCACATTTAAAATAAAAATTTGAACACCTTAACCTTAACCCAACTGAGATAAACTTAAATATAATTATCTTAACTATATTGTAACCTTTTTAAACACAAAGAAAAATCTCAATAACAAATCAATTTGATCTAAAATCTGGGAAAAAAATTTAAAATTTGCTAATTTTAAACCTTAGAAAAAGCTTATTTAGATCTTAAGAAATTTCAAATAAATCAATCAAATGGGAAATTAGTTGATGAATGATTGCTTGACTATGTATATTGAAACAGATGTAACTAATAGGATTTATAAAGAAGATATCATGCAACAACTTCAAAATACAAAATATCATAAAAAACAATTGTAAAACTTTATGTATTAAAGATTTTTTTTTTTGTGATGTTGATATATTTAATTTATTTTTTGTTTAAAATCTTGTATAATTTATGCTTCTTATTGATCCCCCTAGAAAATAATCCTAGAGCCGTCAGTGCTTTGTGGTCGCATATAATCAACATTAATTTTGTACCAACCTGAGTGTGGCGGTACCCATCAACACTCTTTGTGTTGCTTTGACTCTTGGCACCTGTGGTTGTAAAGCCCCCATTTCTTGAATCAAAGTCAAGACTTCGTTGTATATTTGCTATGCTGTGATTCCGGTTTCCTCATGAATAATACGGTTGCAGTGTTACCTTACAGTCTAATCCCATGCAAAGAAACTTCTTTAGCCTCAGCTGCATTTCGACACTCAAACAGTGCATGCCTAACAGATTTGGCCTCTGCTTCGCAAGGACGACATGCTGGATCATTGCTTATATGGCATTGGAATTGATTATTTTTCATTGGCAAAATGTTACGGCTAGCTCTTTAGGCTAACATTTTGATCTTGTTCGTCAGTCATATTTTACTCCACCATAAATGAATATATTCTTTTAATATTGTCAAATAATACTTGCTTGACAAACTAAACATATTTCTTTCATATTTATTTGCATATGCTTCATAGCTTAAATTACTTGCACATGAAAAAGCTATTTTTCTCATCACTGCTTATATTATGGTTTTCCCTGGGGGGAAAAAAAACACAACAATAATGATCAACGAGTGATCCATTGACATGAGTACTAGACTTGACTACCTCAAAAAATCCGGTCTAGTTACTAACCAATCAAAGTATGACATGTGTCATAGCCACAAAAAGAAGGGGGAAAATTGGCATTTGCCCATAATTTTCAAACTATATAGTAAAATGCCTATACTTTGAAACTATTTAGCAAAATGCTACTATTTTTAAAATTTGATTTTAACAAAATCGAGTTATGTGTAAAACTCGGTACCCTCAAAATCAAGTTATATGTATATTTTTATGTAGAACTCGACATTAGTAATGTCAAGTTTTACTTAAATTTTCAAAAAAAAAAAGTAGTGACAAAATATGCATAGAACTCAATATTGCTGATATTAAGTTTCACCTATAACTCGATTTTGTTAAAATTCAATTTAAAAAACAATGACATTTTGCTAAATAGTTTCAAAATATAGGCATTTTGCTGTATAATTTGCAAATTAGGGGTGTAAGGACGCTGATTTGGTAATCTAGCCTAAATAGTGGATGGACCAGTTCAAAAGGCCCAAAAACAATAAATATGTAGAGAGTAGGTAAAGAAAGCTGGGCTAGTTTGAATTAGACAACCAATAGGTCGGGTTTAGATGATTAGAAGAGTAAACAAGTTTAACTCAAGAAAGCAGTCCTCGGCCAAGATCCGAAGAGATTAGTTCTGGTATATAATGTTCTAATTTGAATACAAGTTTGATTCTTAGTGGCTACAATGTTTTTTCCTTTCTTTTTCTCCCCCCTTTTCTCATTGTCTTCCCTTCTTTTTATACTCCATTCTTTTTCTTCTTCCTAGCCTTCCACGTGTAGGTTTGGTGGTTGGTGTTGATATTTGTCACATCCACCTCTTCCAAAAGTCTCTCAATTGTAGCTGTAAAGCTGAAAATCACTGTTTATATATCGCCTCCACATCAATGTGGCCAGGATGTTAGTTGTAAGGTATTAAATGCGGTGGTAGCAACTTTTCCTTTAGATATTTTATAGTTTCTGGCTATACCATACATTTGGAAAATACACCGTTAGTAGTAGGACTTTTTTGTACCTTACCCTAAATAGCAAAGTATACATCCTAATCTTTACCTTGTTAAGCCGAGGATATATTCCTTCTCAGATTACCTCCTGATTCTCCACAATCAAATATTGGTAGTAAAGCTTACCACCCGGCTTTTCTATATCACTGACCTGTCCTCGGACACTCGAACATCCTTGGACGGGCCCAAGGCCCAGTACGTGCATTTGGGTTTCTGGCCCACACAAGGGGCAAATGACCATTTTCTCCAAAAAGACTCATACAACTTCTTCTTCTTTTTTTGGATTATTTATTTATTTATAAATTTGGTGACTTTTGTTAGAGTGGTAAATATAAGCTTTTGCGTCAATTTCTTATTTAATTTAATATATTTTTTTCAATTATTTTTTGCAATAAAGTTATATGCCCTAAAAAGTTCATAACAATTTCGTAGCATGTCTAAATTAGCATACTACATCATAGGGGTGTACACGGTTCGGTTCGGTCGGTTTTGGAGAAGTATTTTGCACCACACCTATAGGGTGCGGTTTTACCCGATGCTTAACCGCACCTCACTTTTAGAAGATAAAAACCGGTCTATACAAGGTGCGGTTATTCTTAGCGGCTCGGTGCGGTTCGTTCGGTTATATGAGTTGGATTTTTGAAAATTCCTATTCTAGGCTTTGGGCTTTTAGGCCTTTAAAAGATAGCATTTTGACAGTTTTATTATAACCCTGTCAAATTAAACATGTCAACTATAAAAGTAGAAGGATGCAAAAGATGGCAATTTTATTATAAACCTGTCAAATTAAACATGTATTTATTTCTTTATCAAGTTCCAACCACAAGAATACAACACCAAACCTTAAATGCACAATTATAAAGCATCAACTCTCAACTATAAACCTGTCAAATTCAATGTATTTATTAAATACATTAACACATATTAATAAATCTAAACCTGTCACAACATTCCAAATCAAACCCACAATTATAGATTATCAAGTCTCAACTATAACAACAGAATTCCAGTATGGCAGCAACATTAACATTAATATTTCTATCATAGTATCACATCAAATATATGCAGTAGCACAGCCCCAAGGAGGAGTAGTAGTGCAGCACTACAAAATAGTCAAGTAGTGCTTAAGATGCACTATACAAATATACATAATAAATGTTGGACTAGAATATACACAACTACATATTTTTCACAAAAAATGGAGACAGTCTAGTCTACTAAGACTAATAGTGTGTTTGTTCAGTGTTGTGTTGTCATGTGTGCATCTAGTAAAAAAAAATAAAGTAGAAAGCAACAAAGAAGTATCAAGTCAGCACCCAGCAGCAACCCAAGCACCTAAACACTCTTAATTTGGTCCTCCATGACTAAGCCAGCAATTCAACCACAAAAAATTTCGGCAATCAGCTAGCCAACAACTCCAACTCCAATTCCAAGTCATCATATACAAAAAACTCCATCCCTACAATGTCAATCCCCAAAAAACAATGATAAGTAGAATGTAAAAACCAATACATGACAATTAACACCATTACAAATAGCAGCCAACAAACATAAGCAAATTACATAAAATTTTTAAGTTACCTTAGGTAGCTAACTCCAAAAAACAACCCCACCATCCAAATTAGTCTAGAACAAAATCTGCACCCACAGTGGGTTTTGGTGCAAGCTCTAAAAGGGGGAAAAAAAAAACAAATTGTATATAAATAATAACTCACAAAAAAATAAATAACAAAAAAATAAGAGAATTTATAAATAACAAAAGCAGAAAAAAAAAAAAAAAAAAAACTTAGAAAAGAACATAAACACATTACCTGATTCAAGTTCATAGTTTTCCACTTCATCCATTGCCTCTCGTAGGTCAATTGGTTCAGTTGAATCCTTGGACCTCAGCCAATTTTGTGTACAAATCAAAGCTTCAACAGTATTGGGAGACAATGAGCTACGGAAAGGATCCAAGACACGACCCCCTGTGCTAAATGCAGATTCTGATGCAACGGTAGAGACGGGAATTGCCAAAACATCACGGGCAACTTGAGAAAGGATCCTATATCTTGAAGAATTCACTCTCCACCAATCAAGAATATCAAAGCCTTCCGTCTCCGGATCTACACTAGCTTCTAACAAGTATCGGTCTAATTCAGATTTACATTCTACACTATCCTCATCTACTAAGTGCTGTTTGTAAATGTTATTGTACCTCTTCATCCTCTCTTCTGCACTACCAAAGCCACTTAGCATGGAGGACATGGCAGCAACGTCACTACTACCAAACTCACTAGTCCCACTAGCACTAGCTCCACATGGGGTCCCCATTGCTCCACTATAGTGCTTATACAATCTATTCAAAGCTTCCCTAACTCTCAATCCTAACTCATCAGCCTTCTCCTTGTCATACCATTGCTTAAACCAAAACCTCACATATTTCAATTTATATCTAGGATCAACCACTACAGCCACAAACAACATCAGATTTATCCTATCAACACTTCCCCAATACTTATCATACTTCAATTTCATTCTTTGTGCCATACTCTTTAACAAAGGATCACCCCTACCATTACACAATTGATTTAACTGGTCTTGAAGACTAACAAGCTCATGGAAATACACATTAGTAGTCACAAACAAGGAACCAGAAAATCTTAAAGTTGCCTCATAGAACATACCAAGAAACTTTGTAAAAAGTCTTACATTTTCCCAATCTAAAAACCTAGGGGGACCGCTAGATGGATCCTCAAAATAACGAAGGAAATGCCCATCATCTTCCTCCATCCTTTCAAATGCAGCCACAAACTTTAGTGCACTTTCTAACATTAAGTAAGTTGAATTCCACCTAGTAGACACATCAAGGCACAACAAACTTTTACTTTGAATTTTTTCTTTTTCAACACATGCCTTAAACTTCTCAAATCTATTAGGAGAGGATTTCACATACCTTACTACATTACGAACCTTAACAATTGACTCATTAAGATCTTTTAGCCCATCTTGCACAATTAAGTTCAAAATATGGGCACAACAACGCATGTGAAGAAACTCACAACCCAAGAGGCTACCCACCCTATCCTTTGTTTTCCTCCTAAGATATTCTATGGCCACATCATTTGAACTTGCATTATCAACAGTAATTGTAAAAATATGATCAATCCCCCACTGAAGCAAACAAGACTCAACCACCCTACCAATGGTCTCACCCTTATGATCAGGTACTAGACAAAAATTCAAAATCTTTTTATGATAAACCCAATCAACATCAATATAATGTGCAGTCAAACAAAGGTAATTAAGGTTTTGAATTGAAGTCCAAGTATCAGTTGTCAAACACACTCTTTGACCAGCCATTAAAACCTTTCTCAAACTCTCCTTCTCCCTAATGTAAAGTCTAAGACAATCCCTTGCAACAGTAACCCGAGAGGGAACTTCAAACCTAGGCTCTACCTCTGCCATAAAATCAACAAACCCACCATGCTCAACAAACCTAAAAGGTAGTTCATCAACAATTATCATCCTAGCTAAGGCCATCCTTAGTCTTTCCACACTAAACTTCCTCAACACCAGCTCATTACCACCCTCTCTCTCTCCTTTTTTTTTACTTTGGTAACTCAAAGTGGTTTGACCTTTGTCACGCCTATAGGGGTACTTTTTACAACCAAATTTTATATGAGACCACATGGCAGAGGTTCCATTTCTTTTTGAGTGACAATTATAACTTTTTTTACAATAGTTGCACTGGGATTTAGGGAAAAGGGGGTCACATCCCTCCATTTTAGAGAAATGGTCCCATATTTTAGAAGGCTCTTTACCACCATTAATAGTAGCTTGTTGAGTTTCTGTTTGTGTCTGAGGGGGTGCAACACTTGATGGTGGAATGGGACATTGTGCATTTGGTTGATTAGCCTCAGCACATGAACTAGGAGTAGGCTCAGTAGAGGGGATGGAAGAAGAAGCACAAGCAGCCATGATCTAATTACATCAATATAAATAACAATTACATTCACATTCACATATACATAGTAATTAAGGAATCAATAACAAATAAATTATGCCAGCAACCTTTAACTCAGACACATAGTCATACACTAATTTGAATAAAATATTAGGAAACAAAAACTATACAGACAGCTTTCTCAATGCTAAAATCACAATATATTAGCATGATATAATAAACTAAAATCACAACAGTATAATCAATCAATAGGATGATCAACAAATAAAGTAACAAATAAATTTACAATCTTTGAACCCTAGAAACAAAATCAAACAACAAACAACATGAGTGAACCTTAAAAAGAAATATTATATAATTATATATATAACTAAAATTACAGCAGTATGATTAATCAATAGGATGATCAAAAAATAAATTTACAGTCTTTGAACATAGAAGCAAAACCAAACAGCAAACAGCATGAGTGAACTTAAAAAAAAAAAAAACACTAAAACGAAAAGTAAAATCAAGCACAAACATGAAAGTTTTACACAACATCAACGTGGTGAACTAATAACAAAATAAAAAAAATAATCATTTAAAGAAAATCAAACAAAAAAGAAAAAAATCAAAAATTGTGAACTTAAAACAAATATAAATAGTATGAGAAAATACCCAAACACTATTTAAGCCTTTGAGATTTATTCCTTTACTAGGCTGAAGCTGAATCTTTTAAATTACCCCTGAAATTACAAGAAAATAACCAAAAAAAAAAAATTAGAATCAACAAAAAACATTTTAGTGACCATAAAATAAAACTAAAACAAAATAGGGGTTAGGGAACTTAGGGTTACCAAAGAAGCAAAGATAGAACTACATAATGGTAGAGCCACAGTGGAGATCGGAGATGAAAAGTAGATTGATTGTCTTAGGTATTAAGAATTTCGTGAGACTTTGAGAGGAATATCTTTCTTTGTGAGAGAGTGAGACTGAGAATCAGATATGAGTCTTGAGACTGAAAGCTTGTGTTCTTAAATAGGAGAAGGTTAGGTCGGAGCCTAAGATTGAGAATTTGAGAGGGAAAAATTACTGTTTGTTCAGCGGGATTAGAGTAAGGAAAAAAAATCATGTGGCTGAGTGCAAAAGAGAAGAGAAAAATGGTTGGTGGGAGCCTGAAAATCTGAGATTGAGAGGGAAACATTGTGTAATTTATGTAGCTGACTGAGAGCAAAAAAAAGAACATAAAAATGGTTAGGTGAGACTGTGAGAGCCTGAGATTGAGAGGGAAAAGCTAATGTTTGATCAGCGGGAAGGGATTAGGGTTTGGAAATTGGAAGAAAAACAAAGGAAATATTGAGTAATAACTCAGTCTGAATTTTGAGACTGAGAGTCTGAGAGGCGAGAAGATTGAAGAGAGAGTCTGAGAGTTGAGACTTAGAGGAGCAAAGGCTAAAGAGTAAAGATTGAAGAGAAGAAATGACTAATGAGAGAAGCTGAGCAGAGGAGTGAAACGTGTGTGACTGAGATCAAAAGAAGAAAAAAGTGTGTGGCTGAGATTAAAAGAAGAAAAAAATATCTTGTACAGTAATTGATGATTAAACAGTGACAGAACATTTTTTTATTTTTTATTTTTTCAAAAACTGCAAGTGGGAGCGTGGGACTGTGGGATGACTGAAAACCCACTAACCCATATACGGCCACAACCATTTTTTTAAATTTTTTTAATACATTTTTTTTCAAAAATTGCAAGTGGGATGACTGAAACTTTTTTTTTTTTTTGAGAAAAAGGGATGACTGAAACTGAAAGTCTGAGAAGTGAGAATACAGTAACACACCAAACCATAAACGGTCATCACTTTTTTTTTTTTTAATATATTTTTTTTCAAAAAAATGCAAGTGAGACTGTAGGAAATTACTTAGACAAGACCATTCAATGCTTAAACCTGACACTGTAACACACACACGTTTCTACAAAGTCTACAAGCTACAGCGCCAGCGGTACAGCCTTCAGCCTTTAAAAAAAAAAAAAAAAAAAAAAAAAAAAACTCACAGTTGGCAACTTGGCGTTCCGTTCACACTGTACACACGTGACAACCTCACACACGTATCACGTTAACTTCTTTTTTCATTAACGTTCACGTTCGCGTTCCTTTTTTTTTTTTTTTTTTAAATTCTGACACGAAAACGACGCCGTTTTGAACCTTATAGGAAAATTTTAAAATAGTTCCAAAACGGCGTCGTTTTGAATCAGATTTAAAAAAAAAAAAAAAAAAGAATGAAACGGCGTCGTTTTTTTTTCCTTCTTCTTCTTCTTCCTTTGCTTCTCACAGTTCTAAGTTCCCTCAGCTTCAGACACGCCAAACCGGTTCAGACTCTCTCTCCCTCTCAATTTTTTTTATTTTAAAACTGATTAATGATTATATATATATATATATATAAGTTATATATATCGGTTCGGTTCGGTTTCTCTTCGGTTTGCAGATCTCGCTGCCGACCACCGCACCGGCCGACTTCGGTAACGGAAAAAGCCTACCGATCATCGCGCCGGGAACCTTCGTTGGAGGCTCCAGCGGGTCGGATCGGCGCGGTTCCGGGCGGTTTTGTCGGCGCCGGTGAATGCTTGAACAGGCCTACTACATCATATAAGAATTTACCACAATCTATAATTTATAGGTCAATTTGAAAATGTTGTAAAATTATGATATTTTAAAGCTTTTATGGATTTCTACCTAATTTTTAGAAAAAGTTAGGTTTTTTACCCCCTTAAATTACTTAAAACTTTATTCCTTTTGTCAATTATAATAATAATAAAAAAAGAGACTTACACTATATGTACTTAAACTTTGGAAGGAGATTTTTTTCCTATGAACTTTTTTTTTTCTTTTTAGTCTTGTAATGCATATTGAATAAAACACTTTTCATCCTTAAATTTTATAAATATCATTTTTCATCTTGAAGCTATTTTATTCAGTTAAAATAAAAGTTATTTTGTCTTTTATTGTATTTTTTTTTTCTTTAATTTTGTCCTTCAAAGTTGTGCTAAGTGAATGCATATAAAGTTGAGCTTAAAAAAAATAAAGAAAAAATTTGTTTAGATATCGAAAGAGATAACAAAACCTAAATACAAAAACATAGGCAAGATCAATTAAAAAAAATTGTTGAGAATAGCTTATTTAATTTTTTATTGAATATTTGTTTTTACTAAAATTGTATTAAATTAAAATATAAAAAAGTAAAATTTTTAAGAAGTTGTAAATAAAAGTGTTATAAATAAAAAGGCCCACAGACTCTAATTCCATTGTGAAAAAGAAAAAAAGAAAAAAAGAAAAAAAAAAATATATATATATATATATATATTAAAAAAAAAAACCCCTAATTTAAGCCAATCTCATACTCTCACTTACATAACATCACATACCCAATTCGATCAAATCAAGCCTGCTACTTTTTACTGCCGCATAAATCTCTAATAATTCAAAACCCAAAGCTCCCCCACCTTTTCAATGAAAAATTTCCCAACTCTTTGTTTCTCTAATTATCATACTACTACGACTACTACTACCTTGACAGTGTAAAAAAAACAAAATTCGATTTCGCTAGGGTTTTCCAGAGCCACACTTGTCGAAATGCTAGGTGGGTTGTATGGAGACCTCCCTCCACCCTCTTCGGCCGACGAAGACAAGCCCAGCAACACCACCGTCTGGTCCAGCAGCGCCAAGATGGCTCCGCCGACTCTCCGCAAGTCCTCTTCGGTCTTCGCTCCGCCGCAGACCATTCTCAAATCTCAAACCAAGCCCAAAACCCCCAATCCGGCACTGGCGGCGCAGCCGAAGAGCGTGACGTCGTTTTCGGCTTCGGCAATGCCATCGCTGATGCAGGAAGACTCGGCGCAGCCGGCATTGGTTGGGGTGACGTCGTCGGTGATCGAGGAGTACGATCCGGCGAGGCCGAATGACTACGAGGAGTACAGGAGGGAGAGGAAGAAGAGGGCGATGGAGGCGGAGGTGAGGAGGGAGCTCGATCGGCGGCGGCAGGAGGAGGAGGAAAGAGAGAGGAGGGAGAAGGAGGAGAGAGAAAGAGAAAGGGAAAGGGAAAGGGAAAGAGAGAGGGATTACAGCGATTCGCGGCTGAATATATCGGGAGAAGAAGCTTGGAGGAGGCGTGCGGCGATGAGCGGGGCGGTGCCGCGGCGGTCGCCATCGCCGCCAAGCAATGCCGACGGGTTTATGATCGAGAAGTCGGAGACGGTAGGGTTGGGCGTTGGGGCGGGCGGGCAAATGACCGCGGCACAGAGGATGATGGCTAAGATGGGGTGGAAAGAGGGGCAAGGGCTTGGGAAGCAGGAGCAGGGGATTACTACTCCTTTGATGGCGAAGAAGACGGACCGGCGAGCTGGGGTGATTGTCAATGCCAGTGAGGTTAAGCAGGATAAGAAGGTGAAAGGCGTCAGCTTTAATGGCTCGCCTACTCGGGTTTTGCTGCTTAGAAACATGGTATGCTTATATGCCCAACTTTTTACAAAACTTGATGCTGCTCAATATGTTTACTTGGAACTTCAATTATATTTTCAATTGTTTTCATGTGAATGCACATTTTTAGTGAAGTGTATGTGTTTATTTTTGTGCTTGTTTCTAATGCTGCCATCAAATAAAGCCAACTTTCTAATCAGTACTAAAATTAAATTGATCTGTTTCGGGTTGTTTGTTGTTTATGTTTCAGTTGTTGCTTTAATTTTTCGTAGATAGAAAATATCAATTCTTTGTGCTGCTTATTTGTTGGTCCTTTTCTGTTCATTTGTTTCTTTTGGTTCTTATTGCTTCTATCTATTGTATAACAGTTACTTACATCAGATAGAAAGTAACTTTAAATATGGTGCTTTACAGGATTATGTCTTGATGTATAAGTTGTTGTGTAAATCATCAATTGAGTTTTAGATTTCAAATTTAGTTCCTTTTCCACCTGCAGTTGTCAATAAGAATGTTTGTTAACAAAGTAGAGGTTTGTTCATAGGGCTAGTCCAATCTTTTATGGTCTGCACGTAGACCATTTTTTAGCCTAGTTAGGTTGTTGGAAACTAGGGTATTTGTGTAGGGCCTAGTTAAATAATTAGTTTTTTCAAAGCACTGGATTTAGCATATTCATGTAATGATCATGTTCTAAGCCTGTGAGTGTGTAGCACTATTGATAAAAAGTGTTGGCAAGCTAGCGTTTACAATGGCCTTCAAGATTTGGTTTTGCTTAATGTTGGTTAGGCAATATCTAGAACATTTGTTTGTTTATTCAGGATCCATAGCCTTTATATAAGGCTTAAGTCAGTAGTGGTAGTTCACAAGTGTTGTCATTACGCTTTAAGGTCATGAATTAATAGTTGGGCATGCAGCCAGACAAAATGGGTGTGGGATGGTTCTTGTTTGGTTGGGAATTGAGGTATTCCCAGGCTAATCTGGAAATATACTGAGCCTTAGAAGATCTTTCTCCTCCACATGTTAGTGGCGCTAGATAGATTTTTATCAGTTGATTATGTTATTGAAAGAAATCGAGCTATTCTTTTGATTAAGTATGAGTTGGGCAAAGACTAAGCAGAGTCAAATGGACCATCTTTTTATCCAGTGGTTGTTCTAGGATGAGAATTGGTCTTTCTTTCTTACAGATTTTTTCATATCTTTTGTCATTTCTAGTTAACCAGCTTGTGGGTAATTGGATTCAGAAGGTTTGGCCTCTTAAATCTATTAAAGATATTGAAGAATTTCTTGAATTCTTGGTATTTATTTTGTATTTGATGCCTTATTGTTGGTATGTGTGGATGTTCCTTTTGAGTCTGTTTATTCATCCTCATTGTTATTCATCCTTCTTGTAAGTGTAATACATGCCTTATTAGTATTCTCCCTTAATTGCAGAAACATTGGCTTTTGTTTTTGTGTGTGTGTTTTGGGGGGGGGGGGGGTGGTGCTGGATCATTCAAGTTACTTTGTGATAATTAGCTATGAACTTGGTGTTGATGGAAATCAAAAGTGAAGTTAAGTTGTTACTAGAACTGTGACAATAACTGCTAGAGGGTGGACGGCTACCATAATTATGATCAAGCTTAAATGCTGTAAAAGCCTATGACTTGATTAAATTTATTGGTATTACCAACAATGGAATAAAAAGTGTAATGTAGATGATAAAGAGTTTGAGAAAATACAAGATTAAATTCCACAACATTCAAGAGTTGTGGTCTAGTTTTGATGTTGGACCTTCTTGGCACATTTCATAGTCTACTTTAAATATTATTGAGTCTAAGTATTGGGTTTCTTTAGGTTAGAAAGTTGCTGGTTCAGTTTTAATTAAGTTGTTAGAATAAGGGCAATTTGGTAGATTCCAGATTTTCTGGAATGGGCTATCCTTGGCTGTTAAAAAAGGTCTTTAATAAGTTCTATATAGTCCTATTACTTCTAAGAAAGGATGTAGCTATAGCCTATATAGAGGCTTTATTGTAGTCAATAGCATTTGTAGTGAGATTGATTTTAACAAAATTCCAACAGCTTATTTAAGCTTTGAGTGTGTGATTGCCATGTTCTACCTAAGTGTGATTACTTAAGAAAACCTAGGTGAGATTGCCTAGCATTTATCTTCCTTTGCTCTCATTCTATTCATTTTTTAATACCAAAGCCATCAAACATATTAAAGATCTGATCTTTTATTCACCTATATCCACTTAAACCATTAAACATCAAACCTTCTTCAAGATCTCATCCAGAATCTAATTTAGTGATGAATTTCTGAAGATCCTCCATCAAAGTGGTGGCCTCAACTCTTCACCCCTCATACAACACCAATCTACAACTGTAATATTTTGATTGCAAAGACTGTCAACTGCAAAATTTTACCCAATGTTACTGTCAAAGTAAAAAGGCAACCTCTCGAGGTACCTTAGCACCCCAAAATGCACCTTCATGGGAATCATATTCATGTAGATCTTTTCATGTCATAACATGGGCAAACTTCAAACTTTTCTTTCTTAGTAAAACGCCAAGGTACCTGATCCTCTTGTTGAGTAGATGGAAAGTTAGAATACAATTAGATTAAAGAAATTCTCTATGTACTCTAATTTTCAACCCTGAAGGAACTAAGTGAATTTAAGATTACATTGCCAAGTACCTTGATTATTTGTGAGATACATGACTATGGATGCATCCTCTTTTTTTCTTGGTTAAGTACTATTGATGTATTATTATCCACTGCCAATCTAAACTGCTCATGAAAGAGATCCTTGAGGGGGCAATCCTCACACCGTGATCAGGCCAAATATGAACATGAGCCATTTCCAATAATAAATTTAATATACTTAGGTTGCCTGTAGGTTTTACTGGTTAAAGAGACGAAAGGCCTCCTTTAGAAAGGTTCCCTATATTATTAAAAAATAATAATAATAGAAAAGCATTCCACCCTCCTCTACACTTTTCATAGACCAACCTGCCGTGTGTCTCCATGTTTCACTAAAATGACACATCTCTAGAGGTGCTTCTTCTTAACTCCAAAACTTCATAGCCATTTCCCCAAAATGGCTTGATTAAATGTACTCAATTTATGAATCCCCAAATCTCCCTTCTTCAATGGAGAATATGCCATATCCTAGTCTACCAGATTGAATTTAAAGGCATCTCCTGTCCCTCCCACAGAAAATCTCTTTTGAGTTTTTCCATCCTATTTACCATATGAATTGGCATAGTGACAAGTTACATGACATACCTAGGAAGGGAAGATAATGTGTTTTTGCTGAGAGCGACCCTTCCCACCTTTAGAAAGATACAACTTTTTCCACCCAGTAAGCCTTCCCATTGATAATGGCATTCCAAATTGCTCAATTTTTAAGGAAGAACTAAAAGGTCGTTTGAAATTACCTACTTTATGGCCCACTACTGAGGCTAACTCAATTTTATCGCTCTCTTCCTTCACCCACTGGCACTGGTTCCCTAATTTTTATTTTTATTTATTTATTATTTTTATTTTTATTTATTTATTATTTTTTTAACTTGAAACTGCTTCAAAACAAACGAGGAGGCATCAAAGTTATCCTAGCCGTTCTGGATTTGCAGTGGAAAATTTTTTGGTGTCAGTAGTAAAGAGCAAGTGTGAAAATTCCATAACTCCTCTATTGCCTCCTCCAACCTTGAACCTCAATAAGAACCCGACACTGAAAAATGCTTTGTAAACAACCATTTCGAACACGATTGGCACATTGGATTGAGTAGATTCACATGAAGTTGAAGACAAGGTTGGAAGGTAATTAGAGAATGTTAGGCAAAATGTAAGTGCAAAAATAGTTTTGCCTTGCCTCAAACCCTTGAACTTTTAAAGAAACAGTCTGAGTTGCTGTGTACTATAATGGAGAACCGAATGGTTGAAATGCAATTCCAAATTAATTTTTGCTGTTTTTCATCAAATCCAAACCTTTCGAATTAGAATTGCAAACAATCCCAATTAACATGTTTGTATGACTTTTCAATATCTAGCTTACATAATACCCCAGGGATGCCACTCCACATTCTACTGTCCAAGCCATTTGTTTCTTTAACAATAATTATTGAATCAAGAATTTGTCTTTCGGTAATGATCCCAATTACTCTGATTGTCTGTTTTTGAGTTCAATGTATTACTAGATTACTACTTCAGGAGATAACCCTTTTTATTGAAAGCTTATTTTCTTATTTGCTGAACATACAAGCTGTTACCAAACTAAATACATTAATTTTTATCGCATTAAAGGAACATTAAATGATATACATTTAATATACTGTTATGAGAAAAATGTTACTATACCTATTTTTAGTATGAAATTCTCTTCCTTGACAATTTAATGCAATTTTACATTCCTAAACATATATATGGATAGATGAGTAAATGGAAGAGTTGGAAACAGGGTATTAGGTCATTTTACATTTCTTGTATTTCCATGGGAATTAGTGTATATTGTTGAATTATTCTAGTGGTAGCATCCATATACTTACATTACCTATTAAAATTGGTTTCTCTTGGAATCAGTTTCAACCTCACACATCTGAACACGTTTCCTTGGAACTCCTACACCATACATAATACATGCTATATACACCATGAATCACCAATAATAGTTTAATCATGCTTAGTGCATAAAATTTGGTGTGGATTAAAAAAAAAAATTATGCTCTTTATTGTGGTTTTGGGAAGTGGAGATTACTAAAACGCAGCTAGAAATCCTCATCAATTTCTGCTTGTAGCACAAGAATGTTAATATTATGTTGACAATTATACCTCACTTTCTAAGATTGATTGGCTTCTTCTGATGTTGGTTACCCTATGCTATATGGGCCATGCAGGCTGTCATTTGTCTTCCACCCTCTTATATTTAAATATCTTGGCCAAGAGCATTGTAGCTCTCTTGGTGTTTTCAAATGGAGACATCTCGGGCTAAAATCCTCCCTCCCTCAAATAATATAAAAAATAAAAATAAAAATCTTGTGCAGAATTTCCCAAGTGCCAGCTGTGATATATTTCCCAAAGACATTCTTATTGGCTGTATCTTTTATGTTTTGCCTCTTCCCTTTTCTTTCTTTAATTAAATATTTTTTAAATCACTATTAAAATCTCTCTAATTGGATGGAGTAGCTATAAATCAATATTTAAACATAAACTTAGTGGTCATCATACTATATTATTGTCTTGAGACATTTGTTTTCTTCATGCTTTTTTATTATGTGATGCTCTACTAAACAAAATGAAGATGAGGATGGCTAATTATTTTGCTTTCCCATTCCCCTCCCCTTCCCTTGGTGCCAAAACTTATTAAAAAGAAAACTGTTTGCTTTCTTCTTGAAGGTGGGCCCTGGTGAGGTTGATGATGAGCTTGAAGATGAGGTAGGATCAGAGTGCGCTAAGTATGGGACAGTAACTCGGGTTCTCATTTTTGAGATAACCGAGCCAAATTTTCCAGTGACTGAGGCAGTCAGAATCTTTGTTCAGTTTGAGAGACCAGAAGAAACAACCAAAGCACTTGTTGACCTAGATGGTCGATACTTTGGAGGTAGGGTGGTCCGAGGCTCATTCTATGATGAGGAGAGGTTTAGCAAGAATGAGCTGGCTCCAATGCCAGGAGAAATCCCAGGCTTTACATAAATTAATGGACTGTTGTTCCAATTCAAATGTCCCTTCTCTAGGGCGGTTGAAATAGATAGATCAACTTGGATTTGATTTTCATTGCTGTGTGAGAGTTGCGTGGTGTTGTAAGTAGCCTTCAAATTCAAGGAGCAACTCTCCATCTCTTAACTAGGTCCAGGTGATGTTTGTAACAGAAGCAAACAGTAGTTGCATAAGGAAATTGTTGAAATCATATGAACAGACAGCCTTTTATTTTAACAATTGGCCTGCTGATGGTCTATTGTGGTTAAATTGTGTCCAGGAAAAAAGTATTGCTATTGCGAAGTTATGATTTCGTTGGGGGAAACTAGGTTGAAATCATCAAGGCTGTCCTTAGATGTGAAAGGAAAATTTACTTCTAATGCTTTATGATAAAATTATTCCTGATAGACTTTTTGTGCATTCATTACAAAAGGTATTGAATTTATTAGTTTTCAGGTTTATGTATTTTGTTGGAATCCCATTAAGAGCTCTCTCCCCTCTGTCAAATGTGAGGATATTAGTTGTTGGAGTAATATCACTATTTTGGATGGATAACTTATCTAAGTCTATTCTTTTTGAGTTTCTAACTTTCAAACTTTTGAGCACCATTTATAACCAAACATATAGGACAGTGATGATATCATCAGCTCATCAGTTCAAAATGGTAAACTAGTTGTTCTTTCAGCGTAGCAGCAACACTTCAGATTGACTACTTCAAGTAAAAGGAATTTGCATGGTTTGAAGAGCACGTTTCTTCAGCTCCAGTGGTCAACTAGTGTGGTTTCAGTTTTGTTTTGGATCCAAACCTTTCTTACCCCTTTGGCCAAAAATTTGAAAAGCAAATTACATCTCTTTTATATCTTTTTTCGACAGAAAAAACAAATTACATTAGCACTCAGCAGTGTCAGACAACATTGTACCAAAAAAAAAAAAAACTTGTTAAAGTTCACTGCATCTGTATGTAGCAGCACAAAGGAAAGAGGATCATGTAAACTCCTTTTGGAGTTTGTTTTGAAATTCCAACACGAATGGTGGTTGTGTTACTCGGTTAAAACATCATGTTTGGTTAGGTAGTTCCAATAACAGTTTTTAATATTTAAACTATGGGCTCAAAAAAAAAAAATTTTAAAAAAATGCGATTGATAAAGAATTTCATTTAGGAGTGTTTAAATTATGTTTCTTATAAAACTCTTCTTATCAGTTTTCAAATAACATTGTGCAATAGCACTTTTGTAAATATGTTAAAAATCATAAGTCCCACTTGATTATACCACACTTAACAAAACTTCTCTCTCTCACGCGTCTCTCACACCTCTGGACTTTTTCTCACTCTTCCCTACCATTCACTCCTGCTGCTTTTCTTTGACGCTTCAAACTCCTCTCTCTCCCTCTTTCACAACAGATGGACTCTTATCTCATAATGCAAACAACGGGGTAGTGTGTTACAAGCAAAACTATGTGTATACCCTATCTACAGCAAGAACGTCGTTCGTTCTATCTTGAAGCTGTTTCCAAGACAAGATCGCTTTAATTAAAATAAAAAATAAAATTGGGAGCCAGTTACGACCTCGCACAGTAAATTTTATAAATGGTAGCAAATAACAAATGAATAGAACAGAGGGTAAAAGAATCAAAGAGAATATGTTCGAGTCGGAACATGCAATAGGTACCCCAATAAACAAACAGGAAAATTATTAATTTGAACAATCTATTGCAGACTAAACAAACTAAACAAACATAAACAATATTATACACATTTATAATAAAAAAAGTATAATATTTATTTAGTCTATAATGCAAATTTTACATTGATAGTAAAATATAAATCGATAATTGTCCAAACAAATATTTCAATATTTTATACTTGTCCAAACAGATATTTAGATATTGTATACTGTTTTTAATATATATAAATTTTATGGAAGGAAAATACTGTTATGAAGATCCAATTAGGTTATAAAATATACTTTTTAAGTTAGTTATATAAAAATTTGTTTTACGTAGAAAAGATTCAAAATGAGAAATCCACTTAAAGATAGGGGAGGTTTTATTGGTATATAAATAAATAAATAAATAGAGAGAGAGAGAGAGAGAGAGAGAGAGAGAAGCAATTGTCATTGAAATCAAGTGAATTGAAAAGATGAAAGATTGATGAAGATAAAAATAACTTCAATAGATATGATAAGAAAGGGCATGGCAATAAATAAAATAATAGAGAAAAAAAAAATACATATGAGGATTTACAACTAATTCCAAAATTTTTAGAACTAGTTATATAAAAATAAATTTACTTATACATAAAAATTACTTATCAAATACATAATAATTATCTCTTTAATATTTAACTAATGAGAAATTACTATGCTTAATATCAACTGTTTTGACTCTCGAATTTTTTTTCTCCATGAGTTCTAAAGGTTCATAAAGCACCCGCTTACAAGAGTTTAAAAAGTTCTTAAAAAAACTAACTTCCCGATGTGTAATTAATCCCTGTCTTTACTATTACAATATTTATTAAAAAATAAAAACACATCCGACCACTTTGTTTTAAATTTTTCATTACAATCAAGGAACCAATGGTAAGAAAAAAAAAAAAAAAAATATATATATATATATATATATATACACACACACACACACACACGTCATTCTCTTTCACTTAATCATTAATTTGGATATCTTATTCTCTTTCAATTAATCTTGCATCTCTGTGAGCATTTTACAATGATCCTTTCTTTACTCTTTTTTTTTTCTTTTTCTTTTTTTGGTATATTAAAGTCACAAAGTAAATAAGATTAGTATTTTCTTTTTCTTTTTTTGGTTTTTTTTTTTTTTGAATCCGACATATATATCTCTCTTTTATAATTTTTTTTTATATTAGGTTAACATTTAATATGATTAGTATTTTCTCAAAAAAAAAAAAATAATAATAATAAGAAGATTAGTGCTCACCTCAAAAAGAAAAATGAAATACATTTTGATAAGATATGATCAATTGTTAATAACTTATAAATAATGTTCCTAATAAATTTTTTTCCCACCATTAATATGAGCCATAACCCTAAGCCAAAGAGAAAGTGATATAGTAATATTAATCCAAAAACTATTACTAATAACAAACTGAGTTTCTTCTTCATCAATTAAGCAAAAAAATTCAGAAAAACCCACATCCATACCTGTTTTTTCCTATTCTTCTATTCTTTTCCATTACTATTCTAATTGTGTCCAATTTCAGCCTCCTAGTGCCACAGATTAAAAAAAAAGTTTCCAACTTTCTAATTTCTTATCAAGCGCGACGCAGAGGTGAACCCACCGGCGTGTTCTGGTTGGACGCCATGGCTTCCTGCACGTACAACTGACTTTGCTGCTGCTGCTGCTGCTGCTGAGGATATTGGGGTCCCATTACCAACGGCCCACCAACGCAGCCACCAGAAGCGGAGGAGGGGTGGTGGTGGAGCCCACCGGGAAGCCCATTAGCGTAGATGTAGAGCTCTAGTGGACTATTGTCATCTTCGGGCAGCGAACAACTCGTGGACCCAACAAATCCAATCTTGTTAATGTTGTTGTTCGCCATAGACACAGACATAGACATAGAAATAGAGTCTCCTATAGGCGACGCAGTGGTTGAAGCACAATACTCTCCTCCACCACCACCCATCACAACGGAGCTGCACGGCGTCGTATTGTTGCTCGTTATCCCGGTCCCACACATTGCACAGCAACTCAAACCCTTAAACCAAACAAAACAAACACAGTACAGTCAGTACTACATTAGCTTCTATTTGGTTGGTGAGAAAGTAATACTTAAAAAAAGAGAGAAACTTTGTAGCTGCTACCATACATTAGAGGAGGAGGTGGTGGAAGACCGGAAAGTGGTTCCGTCAGGAAGGACGACCCAGCCAGCCTCACTGGCGAGGTGGCGAAGAAGCTCGTTGATGTCGGCGCGAGGAGAAAGGCAATAACCGCCGTGTTTCCTCAAGCCCTGAAAGATCTTGGTGGTGATAGCCCTTCTGTTCCTCTCTCTCATCTTCGTCTTCTCCTTCTCGCTCTCTGTCCTCCCCACACTACTACCACCATTTGATCTCTTCATAGTCTTTCCCTGATGGGTCCCACTAGCTTCTCCTTCCTCCACTGCATTTCCCATTGCTGATTCCTTCATCTTCTACTCTCTCAGTCTCTGTTGCCTTGTTTCTGTTTTTCTTTTACTTTTGTAGCAGTGGTGGCTGTGAGGGTTTTGGTTTTGGGTTTGAGATCGGACGGGTGTGGGAGTGACACGTTGACGGTTGTGATGTGTTGAGAGAGGAAGGAGATTCTCTATTTGATTTTGTAGTGTACTGATATGTACTGTACTGTTTCTCTTCTCTTCCTTTTGCATGAGATGGGGAAGGTGAAGGAGTCACAAACGCGTGTTCTGGTTTTGAGAGAGCTAAGGATAGGTACGCGCTTAGGTTAGCGCGTGAGGGAGGTCGGGATTGATTGATAGAGTCTGGAAGTGGTAACTGGCAAAAGAGTGAGGAAGACGGGTGGGCTTGGCGGCTGAAGTGACAGACTCACTCATTGCTCAAGATCAGCATATTATAGTGAGCTTTTACTTTCTCTGACAAAATTAGTTACCCTATTTGTTTTTACTCAGATTAATTTGGTCCCTTCGAAACTAAAAATCAAAGATTATATTTAGTCTGCTTTATTTATGTTTTCCTTTCCAAAAAATAATTTTTTAATTAAAATGTGCTAGTTAATTTATCACAATTGGCATCTGTTTGTTATAATTGAAATGAAAGGGAGATATGATTATGAAATTGAGTTTTTTTTTGGGTTGATAATTTGATAATTGAGAGTAAGAGAGGAGAGTTTGAATTTTGTACATCTTTATTGAAAACATCAAATAGTTTCATATGAGTTATAAAGCTTTAGGGATTATAAAATTGAATTAATTTTTTATCAATTAGTTAGGTCATTTATCTTAGTAATAATTAATTAATTACATAATTTTGGATTAGTATTTCAGCTCAGCTCAAGAGAAAGTCTATGAACACATACAATAAATTATCATAATAACTTTATTTTAAGTTGAAGTGATTCTATCTATTTTAGTTTATTTCAAGTTATGATATGTTGACATTTTTAATTTATTGTGAAAATATTATGAGATATTGTCGTGGCCAATAAAAGAACTCTTTAACCCAAACGTCCAAAGGCCGAAGACTTCATGTGAGAATTTGAGATATCAAATAGGGTAGATGAGAAAATTATTAAATATACTAAGTATACTATGTGCAAAGAGAAATGAGAGGCAACAAGTAAAACTAGTCACATATAATGCAACATTAATAAAATATATTAAAACTGTATCAACTAACATGTAACCCGCACTATGTGTGGCTACAATTCTACATACACAAAGATGTGAAGATCCTTTACTATAAAAAAAAAGTAAATAAATAAAAATTCTAGATCATATGTTTAGCTATATTATTTTAATATTTTTAGGTTGTATTTTTTATTTTAAATCCCTTTATATTGTAGCTTATATTTAACTTAAACATTGATAATTTCATTTAATTTTTTTCATATTTTAAATATTCTATCATATAGTTTCAAGGAGATGTTTTGATCCTAATCAACATGCATATACTTACAATTTGGTCAATAATTTATCATTTTTTTAGGTACTAAAACGAAACTAATCAGTTGCCACATGTTGCTTCTAGCATATTACATAGTTCATAAAATGCCACATATTATCCCATGATCAATCTTAAGGTGAATTACATCATACGTATTTATACAAAAAGAAAGATTAAATTAGGTGTATAATTAGTTTTTTTTTTTTTTATAATATGGTTCATTTAATGTTGGACTCTTTATTTTTTTTTCAATGAATAATTAACTTGGCACTAAAAAAATAAATAATAAAAACTTAAATTGGACATGTGGTGCAAAATTGAACCTCAATTGAAATCCAATTTAGCACTAATTGTATTTTCTCTCAATTTTGGTTATATATATATATATATATATATATGGCCTGGTATCATAGGTTGAGAAAAACACAATCTTAATTAAGTTCTTTACACAAGAGCTCATTAGTGATTTTTTTTCATAAGAACAATTCAATTGTCACCCAAGAAAACCTATGGATTGGATTGGGTTGGTCAGCCATGCATTGTATATCTTAGGTTTTTTTCCCCTAAATAAATCAATGAAAAAAGAAGAAGCGAATGGTATCTAAAAAAATATGCTTTTAAACCTTTTTTTAATTTAAAAATTACTTACGATGCCATTAATTGCAGCATTTTGTCCTTTTTTTTGCAGCTTTATTGGAACTTCATGTAATATTTTTGCAGCTTTTTAACTTGTGGGACCAGATTCATAAAGAAAGAAAAAAAAAAAAACAAAATAAATTGTGGGGTTAATTTTTATGTTTTTTTTTTCTATTTATTTAATTTTTTTATTAAATAGACCCACATTGGTACAAGTGTACAATCTTAACAAGCATCAATTTGTTCACATTTTGCCTATTTTATATACAAGATTGTATTAGGCACAATGTCTACCTCGGCATGACACATCACAATGTTATAAATCTCATTTGGAATCTCAACCCGGAGGAGGTACAAAGTAAAATGGGAGAAAAAAGAAGCTTAAATCTTAATTGGTGTGAATTGTGAATTTGGAAGGTATTAAATTACCCAATTTTGAGACTGGGTATGGGTTCCTATTTTTAAAGCAAGCAATCATTCTTCTGGAAAAAAAAAAAAAAATATATATATATATATATATATAGAGAGAACGGTTACGTCAACAACATTTCTCACAACATTTTTACAACAAATCCTAGTTGGCAGGTTGTTACAGGTTTTAAATTTAAATCTAACACTGAAATTACTTTCTTACCCACTAGTAATAGCAAATAACAACTTGCCAACTAGAATTTGTTGTGAGAATGTTGTGAGAAATGTTGTGGACATAGCATTTTTCATATATATATATATATATATATATATTTTGGACTGGGTTGGAATAGAAAGATGCATGAGAAAGTGGAAGTAACTGTGGTTACATTTTTGAACCGGACAATGATGGCTACAGGCATGTTTGTGGAGTTATTTAAGAATGGGTTGTGTTAACGGGCACCGTGCGGTGCCCGTTAAACACAATTTTTTTCCTTTTTTTGGATAAATTTTTGCCTTCTTTTACCATTCATATCATTTTCAGATTTGCAGGCACTATTTCTGACCTTTTTTTTTTGTCCTTTCTGCCCTTAACCAGCACCAGGCGGTGCTGGTTAACATTCTCCTTTAAGAATAGGTGAATGTGGAAGCTAGGTACAAATAAATAAAATTAAAAAAAAAAAGAGGTACAAATAAATAAGGGAGTTTCAGAGAGAGATTTGGGGATCTTTCTAGTTAGGGACTGACTGACTAAGCATAATAGAAACTGTGTGTCCCTCCTGGGTAATCGTCTCAGAGAATAAAGAAGTTGAGCTACTACTTTCCAGTGCTATAGTGTGATTTATAACCACGCGCTTCTGAACTCTAGTGGAAAATGGCCATCACTTGTTTATAACACACACATTAATACCATTCTCCTTGCAGCTCTTTGCTATTTTCCGACCATAGAAAATGATACTTATTTTTGTTTTCACATTCGTATGTTACTTATTAAATTTACATCATATTTTATTGTAAATATAAGAGGAGAGGGTATTATTTTTCTGTAAATCGGAAGGGATTGAGATCCAATGCAATTAATTCCCCTCCATCTCCCAACAATATTTTACTATTCTTACTTATTTTTAATTTTACTATTCTATACTTTTTTCTCATTTTTTTTAATTCAATAGTTGTAATTTAAAGTTGTTTTTAAAATTTTAAATTTCAACTATTCATAGCAATTGCATCATGTGCAATATTTACTTTAAATATTACACCTGATCTCAATCCAACCTTATGAGAGGGAAAATTATTCAATATTTCTGGAGCAATACTCCCCTCTCTCACATAAGGTGGTGAGACTCACGTGTGAGACCCACTTCTCATGTGAGAGGAGAGAGCATTGTTTTAAGAGTACATAATAACTTCTCTTCTCGGAGTACTTAAAATTTTTTCCCCTTTTTCATCACTCTTTTGACATTTGTTATTTCTTTTTCACCAAAAAGTGGCATTTGTTAGTTTCTTACTTTTTGTGGACCTAATAAAATCAATCTTAAGAAAAGGGGGAGGAATTCTAAGAAAAAAAGAATAGGAAAATGAGATTTTTTTTTTAATTTTTATTTTGGTTGTGGTGAAAAATAAGAAAAAAGAGTGATGAAAAAAAAAAGAGATTTAAAAAAAAATTATCTCGCCACTTTCTATTATTTCACTTTTAATAATAAAATTATAATAGTAATTTACTCTTTTTTTTTTTACTTTTTCATCTTTCTTCATCAAACATACATGATAAAAAAAAATACAAATACTATTTATTATCTTAATTTTCGATTCTTTCAATATTTTTGGCCCTCCCACTATTTCATTCTCCCAACTTTAACCAACTAAGTTTGTTTGGGTCATATGTTTTGATCCATACTAGACCTGAAAACAAACAAATCCAAATGGTATAAAAACATGAAAACATATGGGTCATTTATACTGGGTCTATTTGGCCCAAAAAAGACCAAGCAAGGATGATAAAAGTAAGCTAGATTTCTGGATGGATAGATTTTGGTCCACTGAGGTCTATCATTCATGGCCCAATCCCTCAAGAATCCTTTAATCTTAAAGTTAGAGATGTCATCTCCCCACACGGATGGAATTGGTCAGTCATTCCTTTTGACCTTTCCCCAGATATAAACGACAGCATTCAAGCAGTCCCAATCCCTATTGCAGCAAGAAGTAGTGATAATTTGGCTGGGAAAGGGTCCTCCAAAGGTGCTTTTAGCTCAAAAAGTGCCTATATGATAGCTACACAGCCAGCAGAAGCTGATTCCTTCTCAGGTTCGTGGATATGGAAATTAATACTCTCCCCAAAATCCAAATGTTCATTTGGCAATGTATGCATAATAGTGTGGGGGTGCGGTGCTGCTTGGCCGAAAGAGGTCTACAAATCCCCACAATCTGCCCTGTGTGTCCCACCGAACCTGAAACCATCAGTTATGCTCTTCGGAAATGCAGGTTAATCAAGCCTATATGGCAGCAATTGGGCCAACAGAGCTTGAACCAGCATTTTTACTCCCAAGACCTCAGAGGTTGGCTTGTCTCAAATGCAAAAACCAAGATTTCGCACACTGTTGGTAGACTCCCATGGAACATCATATTCCCCTTTGCCATATGGCTGATTTGGAAGCAGCGTAATCAGGTGGTTTTTAATCACAATAGCCCCAACCCGAATCTTGCCAAGATTATCAAGATGCAAGCCACTGAATTTTTCCTTTGCATTAATCGCCCAAAATGCAACAATCGCATGATCACAAAACAAATCAGGTGGGAAAAACCTGGATCGGGTTGGCTGAAACTTAACACCGACAGGTCCTATGATGATTCACTAGGAAATGCTAGAGGAGGACTGATTAGAGATGAGCATGGATACTGGGTGGTGGGCTTCACCAAGAAAGTGGGGAGGGCTAACAGTTTCATAGCAGAAGCTTGGGCTCTCCGAGATGGACTACTGTTATGCATCCAAATGAATTTGTCAAATGTCATTGTAGAGCTAGATGCTAAAGCTTTAGTAGATGCTTTGAATAACCCGGTTTATGATAACTCTGTGATTTCTCCTCTCTTTGATTATTGCAGGCAGTTGGCCACCCAAATTCCCCGGCTAGTTTTTAGAAACATCTATCGTGAAGCAAATTCGTGTGCGGAACGATTAGCTAATTTAGGTCGCTTGCAAGGTTTAGACTTTTTTTATTTACTCCAGTCCGCCTGTGGACTTTGTTCCTTCGAGGCTGATTGCAAAGGATTGTACTCTAAAAGGCTCTTTCCTGATACTCTTTCCTCTTGGTTTTTTTTTTTTTTTTAAAGAACGGAGCTTAAACTAACAACCAGGATGATTAACTACAATGCTATCTTGAGCACACACGTGCTCTAAAAAGCTAGGACACTTATCTAACCAAATTACAAAATCCTCCACGTCCTTAGCGTGTTGAGCCAACACATGAGCAGGGACATTTCCTTGCCTTTTGGTATGAGAAAACTTCCACAATCTAAAGGATTGCACTTTTCCACATATACCATCAACCACGTTCGCCACAGAAACTGGCGGGACTGCCAAGCCTTGAACGGCATTATAGATCTCTAATGAGTCTGTCTCAAACTCAGCATCTCTAACCCCCACGTCCCAGGCAAAATTAACACCAGCTTCCAATGCTTTTGCTTCAGCTTCCACAGCGCCCAGGGGACATTTCCAGTTCTTGCTCAGTGCAGCAACCACCTCGCCAACATCATTCCTGATAATTACACCAGCACCAGCATGCTTTCTCTTTGAGAATACGGCCCCATCCGTGTTTATTTTGAAAATACCCCTGCTAGGTGGCAGCTAGGCCGCCAATGGAGAGGCTACAACTCGGTGACCATTTTTTGTTTCATTTGCTGTATGGAATTCATCCACCAAGTGCATGGCATCCCTTAAGAGGGAATGACCTGGTATTCCTTTACCACCCACCCGGAGCACGTTCCTATTCTTCCAAATTCCCCAACAAACCGTGATGACCTTCTCAAGTAGCCTAGGATAGGTGTCCTCCCACCTCAAAAGGTTCTCCACCACATCTAAGAAGCCCCACCATGGTGAAATTTCAAAAGGCCAGACCATTTTGCTGGCCGACCAAACCTCTTTAGCATGGTCGCAGAACCAAAACAAGTGATTGACCGATTCCTCCCCCTTTCCGCACAACTCGCAAATTCCATTCGGTGCGATTTTTCGCTTTTCCAGATTCAACTTTGTTGCAAGGATATCCCGCCCAGCCCTCCATGCAAAATGTTTAATTTTCTGTGGGACCTTTAGTTGCCATAATGCCTTCCAAACTTTCTTACGGACAAAGCCGTTAGAGCAATCCCCCACGGCAGACCTTTGCTGCTCCTCCAGAGCCAGTGTATAAGCGCTTTTTACCGTGAACTTGCCGCTCCTATTTTCTGCCCAAACTATTCTGTCTTTTGTATTATTTGTGCTCAGAGGGATGCTCATGATTGCCTCCCTGTCCTCGGGTAGAAACCAGTTCATAAGCTTGTCCAAATTCCATTCTCCAGATGCTCTGTTTATCAGATCACAAACCAGAGCATTTTCTGCATTTGGCCTTGCCGGCGTTAACACCTTATACGAACATGGTCTGGGTATCCACTTATCCCGCTACACACTAATGCTAGTGCCATCCCCAACTTGCCACCTCATGCCCCTCCGGACAACCTTTTGAGCCGCCATTAGGCTTCGCCAGGCATACGAAGGGCTCGGGCCTAACTCAGCCTCGACAAAGTTGCACCTAGGGAAATATTTAGCTTTGTATACTCGGCAAAACAAAGAAGTGGAATTAGTTTGCAACCGCCACCCCTGCTTCGCCAAGAGAGCTAGATTAAAACTTTTTAAATCGCGAAAGCCCAATCCTCCTTTTTCCTTTGGCAAACACATTTTGTCCCAACTTAGCCAAGCTAGTTTTTTCTCATTTTTCATCTGTGAGGGTTTTGGTTTTGGGTTTGAGATCAGACGGGTGTGGGAGTGACACGTTGACGGTTGTGATGTGTTGAGAGAGGAAGGAGATTCTCTATTTGATTTTGTAGTGTACTGATATGTACTGTTTCTCTTCTCTTCCTTTTGCATGAGATGGGGAAGGTGAAGGAGTCACAAACGCGTGTTCTGGTTTTGAGAGCTAAGGATAGTACGCGCTTAGGTTAGCGCGTGAGGGAGTTGGGATTGATTGATAGAGTCTGGAAGTGGTCACTGGTAAAAGAGTAAGGAAGACGAGAAATTATTTGCTCCTCCCGGGTGGAGTAGTGACGTCGTCCTCCTGGTGACATGGACCAATAAACAACAGCCATGTATTAAATGAAAAGCTGAATCAGCAACACACCACAGCTGCTGCATTACTACTTCAGCCTTCTAAAAAAACAAAACGTGAAATACACTCACTTCTCTAATCCTCCTTCACCGCCCAGCTTATTTGCTGCTTCACCAAAAATTCTAAAACCCAACATTTTTGCTCATCGCCCAGCTCTCTTCTCTCCACCTCCCTGCATCATTGAAGAACAAGCTCTATGAGATTTTGAACTATCTTTGTTCTTGGGTCTAACTTTTTCTAGCTTGTCTCCCTCTTTTCTCCTATGACTGAAGTGGTTGCTGGAATCCAATGCTCACCATCGCAACTAACCATGGCTGATCAAGGTATGCTACAAAGTCTCATTTCACTCTTCAAGGTCTTATTTTCTTGCTCTGTTCTGTCTCTATGTAGTTTATAATACAGTGCCTTCTACATGTTTGACAAAAAGCCCAAGACAAAAAAGTTTTAAAAGAATGAAATTTTTATTTTTATTTTCTTTCTATTTGGTTTTCCTGACTATGAGCTCTTGTTTTTAACTCTAGATTGCAGGTCTTTTATTTTAGAATGAGTCTTTAATTGAGACCTTAAGTTCAGTAACGTTGCTGGGTTCCTCTGTTTTTTTTTTTTTTTTTTTTTTTTTTTTTTTTTTCGCATTTGATTGTTGCTGTTAATGATGCATTTGAATGTTGTGGTGTTTTTAATTATAGATATTAGAGTCAATGAGGAAGGTGTTGAAGATATTGAAACTTTGCTTGGAATGGTGGTGCATTGTGAGGATGGAGGATGTAAATTGTACAATGACTATGCCATTCGAATTGGGTTCAGTGTTCGGAAAGAAAATATCAGATATGCAAATTGGGTTCAGTGTTCGAATTGGGTTCATTGTAAATTGTACAATGACTTTGCTTGTGTGGTTTTTTGGATTAGTTGTTTTGATTTGGAGTTGTAAAAGCTTTAGAAGCTCTGTGATACTTCCATTAGTTTGTTTGTCCAAGAGAGTGTGTTAGCTGTTAGTTATTGTATTTGTTTGTCTGAGAGAGTGTGTTAGCTATGATCTGTCATTGTTGGTCAATGGACAATACTCCTCTTGAATCTAGCATTGTTTTAGCTGATGTAATGATCTTATGTGCATTGAATTTGGATAGAATAAGGAAGATTTTTTAGGTGCATTTTGGAATAATACTTTGCGTGAGCTGCTGTAGAACTAATGCAAAGTGCTGGATTGGTGTTGTTGGAAACGTGATTGGTGCATTGATTGCTTTGCACTATAACTCCCCCCTCAAATTAACAAAGGGAGGAGGGTATCACTCCCAACTTGTGTCAAAGGGATGAAAAAGGAGTCTTAGAGAAATTGCTTTGTAAACATACCTGCCAGTTTAGTGTTGCAGACTAACTTAGTATACATTTTCACTCAAAATGGTAATCAAGTTATGTTTTGAGTTAAGCATGAAATACAGGATTAGTAGACTGTGGCTGGCCATGGCTCAATACTCAGCCTTGACACTGCATTGAGCAACAGGGGTTTGTTCCTAATATGTTAGAAAGTTTTGTTATTGTAATATCAAGGTATTACTAATTGGAAGAATGTGTTGGAGTATTATTGTGCTTCTACATTTTGTACTTTAGTGTTTCATTTTTGTTTTCTGCTTGAAACTTTAATGTGTTTCTAAAAGAGGCTTTATTGTATTTGATTACTAACATTTGAAATTGTATTTAGGAGCATACAAATTTGACCAATGAGGATACACTAAATGACAATCTTGGAGATGGGACATTTGTTGCTGGTGTTATCATTGGTAGAGATGCAGAGTGTCTTGGTTTGCTGCTTTGTTTGAGAGAGTATGTTATTCAGGTTCAAGCTTGCACGTTTTTGGGCTACTGTTTACTATGAGATGAAGTAGAGATGTTTGTATCAAATGTGTGAACTGTCAAGATGCTGAATCAGTGAATGCATTGACAAATGGAAAATAGCTACTTTGCTGAGGCAGGATTAATTTTGGTTGATATTAGGCGACTCATGTTAAACTTTGAATCAATTTCCTTTCATGTAGTGTAAAAAAACTTGTAACTATGCAGCTAGTGAGTTGTAAAATTTTCTCAAGAAAAGGAAGAGCCTTTGTTGGGAATTAGAGGAATGTTCTTTCTTTTTGTTAGCCATTGTACTAAAAGATATTTCTCAATAAATCAAGTCTTTTGTTTTACAGTGGTTATATTCTAATTGTCCACACCACAAGTTCACAAAAATTGCTTATAATTAGCATTTGAATTGAAAATACTTTTCATTGCTATTGGTTATATTTAATTAGATAAATAACAAGTTGAACTATACAATTTTTTACTAGAGGATGAGAAGGCATAACAAAAGAAAATATACAAAAAGGAATGTATTCTAACATTTCCTATAAATAGGCCTATTTTCATTGCCTTCGAAATACAAAAAATAACTATTGCAGCTTTCACTCCTCTATTCATTAGTTACTTGATTAATCTTCCAAATTGAGAACTTGTCAAAAATCTTCCAAGTTGAATATTCATATGATAACTTCTGAGTCAAATCATTTTTGTCTAGGATTTAGTTGTGTAAAACCATTTGAGAAAGAATTCTGCACAAATAGAGATGGACATTTTTCAGTTATTAGTAACAAGGTGATGACTATTGATACAAATAAATAAACATAACTAATGAAGAATAGAAAAATAGAAACAGCAAGTATTTTACCTGACTTAAATGATTCAAGAAATCATTACTTTGAAGCATACTCGTGAAGCTGAAATTTGGAGAAGCACTACTCCAATAGGAAAAGGGGTTCTACATTCAAATTAACTCAAGCTTAAATGTTAGATTTTTTTAAAATGAACATTCAATTACACAAATCAATTATTTATTTATTTTTATTTACTTTTTCTAGATTTGGATATTGAAAATGACTTGGACTTATGGTTGTTGGCATGGCTGGAGGAAGGAATACCTATCAAATATTATAAGAGATTAATATGGCATCATTAAAATAAATAAATAAATAAAGAAGAGGATGCAAGGGGCTTAGATCATACTTGATTATTATAACTCTCATCCATGGGTACACTAGATGGCTGCTTTGGCTGGCAAAGACCTGTAAATTGTGGAGCATAGGTTGAGTTTTGTGAATTAATGACAATTGTTCTAAAGGCATATAGTTTCATAGGTTGAGAATATAACTAGTCAATAATTTCACAGCCCTTTCCATAACTTCTCCAATTTCACCAAAATGTGACGAATTGCCAGGTTTCCTGTAAGTTATCATCTTCCTACCATTTTTCCAAATGAAATGGTATTTGTGTTGAAAGTACTAATGAGTTGAAATGGCTGGTGTCCCACAAGTTAATGTCTTCAACAATTTCATCAAAGTGGATTAAAAAAAAAACACCCTACTTAAGTACATTCCTTTCCTTACTCGGTTTCTAACATCCTCCAAATGTGTCAATTGAAGTCTAGGATGTTAGTCTTCAAGCAAAAGTGTAAAAATAATTTATCAAATGATGAGTTAGAGAAAATATGGAATGCCATTTATTGACCTTCAAACTGGTTTTATTCAAGCCGATCAGTAACAAACACAAAAATACATAAATCTCCTAGACTAACAAAAGAAAAAATTTATATTCCTGTAGCATTGCACAATAAAGATTTACATGATAATGTGTATCATATAGTGCATCATTTATAAAGAGTAAGCACATTTTTAAATCAAAATGCTTGAAAGTCCTCCATATAAAATTGTTTAGAAAAGAATCAATACCTTTAGGGGCATGGCTAGAGCTTGTTGGAAGTCCTCTTGTTGACAATTGTTCTAAAAAAAGGAGAGGAAATCACGGGCATTATTCACAACAAATCAATATTTGAACCACACTACTAACATATTTTTTTTTCAATATAAAATTTAAATAAAGGAACAAAGATTTACTTGATCTTGTAACATCTTTTAGTGGCTTCTTTTTACGCTTCTCCAAGTTGCTTTTGAGCCTTGCATTTGTGACTCCTTTCGGTCGCACACAAGGGGGATCTAATATGGGCAAACTATTGAGAGAGCAATCTGTCTTCTCAACATCATCAAAGACATTATTAGCAACAATCCTGTTTTCTTTTTCATCACCATCTCTAGCCACATTTGACTGCTCCATATCATTTTCAACTAATTCTATCATCTCTCTTACTTTTCCTCTGCACATTTCAGTATGTCGAGTTGTTGCTGCACTTTTTGTGAAAATTTCATAAACCGAGCGCATTAATTCATTCTGGTGTGAAGTCACCGACAACTCATCATTTGCACTTGCTGGTTTTACATGATCACATAAAACACTATCTTTCTTTGCATCTTTTGTCCATCTTTTCAAAATATACTGAACAGGCAGCTCTGTGACATTTTTCACAATAAGTATTCGCAAAGCATGTCGACATAGTAACCCCAATGTTTCAAACATTTTACAACTACATGTCGCAACATTATTTGAGGAGTTAAATTGGACAACACGAACCCTCTGACCACTTCCTTCGATAACTTCATAGGTAAAAGACACTCCATCAGAATACACATCTTGGTGTGTGACCCCCAAGGTAGAAGCAATTTCTAACTCAAATCTTTTGAAAAATGTACGAGTATAAACAGATAATGCATGTTCCAAAAGTCCACAATTCTTGACTATTTGAGAAGATGTACCTTGTTTGCAACGAAAATCTTCTTCTAACTCTTCCACCCGCATATTTTTTGAAGCTTTCTCATACTCGTGTACAAATTCTGTTAGCCTCATTGTTTTGCACGCCATATGTTGAAAAACATTATTTACACTCTCACTCCTTGATGAAGCTTTCATTCTTGCAGAGAAAATGTTATGACTAAAAACTGAGCACTACCTTTCCCGATTTTCATATAAAGTGTTAAGCCACTTATTGCCCACCAAATTGAAATCTCTAAGTAAGGCATCCCAACAAGACTCAAACTCTAATTCAGTCTCACAATTATAAAGAATCTTATTGAACCTACTCTTGAATTCGGGAATCCCATAATGCCTTGGTAAATTTTCTGCAGCATTTTTTGAAATATGCCATAAGCACAAGCAATGACATGTATCAGGAAACACAACTCTTATAGCATTCTTCATTGCTTGACATTGGTCAGTAAAAATTGTCTTTGGTTTTTGATTTCCCATTGATTCTAAGAATGTTTCAAACAACCAAGTAAAAGAAACAGTTATTTCATCTAATAAAAATGCACAACCAAAAAGTACATTCTTCCAATGATGGTTGACACCTACAAATGGGGCACATATCATATTATACTTGTTAGTTCGATATGTAGTGTCAAAACATATAATATCTCCAAAAGAGTTATAATCAATCCTTGATCTACCATCTCTCCAAAAAAATTTGTCATTCGATTTTCTTGATCAACTTGAATTGCATAAAAAAACATAGGATCTTCTGCTTGCTTCTGTTTAAAGTGGTTTACTAAACTTTGAGCATCTCCAACCTCAACATTGATTAACTTCTGCTTGTTCACCACATTATAGCAATCTCGTTTTATAAATCCAACATTTTCAAACCCTCCAGCTTCCTCAACTAAATAGGAATATGCACTTATTGTTCTTATACCCGCTTCCTTGAAAGTTTTTATAACACCTGACTGAGCATCAGTTATTTTTCGATTCGACCTTAGAAATGGCCTTTCTTCTGGCTTTGCAAGCTCATGATTATGAGTAGGATTGAAGTGAGTAACTTTCCACTCACCATTTGTCACTGTAAACCGGATACTAGCTTCACAACCGGTCCTAGTTTGTAATTTTTTGAACTTCTTATCATCCAAATTGTCACTATCTCGTGGGAAACCTTCTTTTGAACACACATAATCTCGTTGTCTTACAATATTTTTTGCATATCTGATTTTTTCTTTCCGAACATTGAACCCAATTCGAATGGCATAGTCATTGTACAATTTATATGCTTCATCCTCACAATGCACCACCATTCCAAGCAAAGTTTCAATATCTTCAACACCTTCCTCATTGACTCAAATATCTATGATTAAAAACACCACAACATTCAAATGCATCATTAACAGCAACAATCAAATGCGAAAAAAAAAAAAAAACAGAGGAACCCAACAACGTTACTGAACTTAAGGTCTCAATTAAAGACTCATTCTAAAATAAAAGACCTGCAATCTAGAGTTAAAAACAAGGGCTCATAGTCAGGAAAACCAAAGAGAAAGAAAATAAAAATAAAAATTTCATTCTTTTAAAACTTTTTTGTCTTGGGCTTTTTGTCAAACATGTAGAAGGCACTGTATTATAAACTACATTGAGACAGAACATACCAAGAAAATAAGACCTTGAAGAATGAAATGAGACTTTGTAACATACCTTGATCAGCCATGGTTAGTTGCGATGGTGAGCATTGGATTCCAACAACCACTTCAGTCATAGGAGAAAAGAGGGAGACAAGCTAGAAAAAGTTAGACCCAAGAACAAAGATAGTTCAAAATCTCATAGAGCTTGTTCTTCAATGATGCAGGGAGGTGGAGAGAAGAGAGCTGGGCGGTGAGCAAAAATGTTGGGTTTTAGAATTTTTGGTGAAGCGGCAAATAAGCTGGGCGGTGAAGGAGGATTAGAGAAGTGAGTGTATTTCACATTTTGTTTTTTAAAAGGCTGAAGTAGTAATGCAGCAGCTGTGGTGTGTTGCTGACTCAGCTTTTCATTTAATACATGGCTGCTGTTTATTGGTCCATGTCACCAGGAGGACCACGTCACTCCTCCATCCAGGAGGAGCAAATAATTTCTCGAGGAAGACGGGTGGGCTTGGCAGCTGAAGTGACAGACTCACTCATTGCTCAAGATCAGCATATTATAGTGAGCTTTTACTTTCTCTGACAAAATTAGTTACTCTATTTGTTTTTACTCAGATTAATTTGGTCCCTTCGAAACTAAAAATTAAAGATTATATTTAGTCTGCTTTATTTATGTTTTTCTTTCCAAAAAATAATCTTTTAATTAAAATGTGCTAGTTAATTTGTCACAATTGGCATCTGTTTGTTATAATTGAAATGAAAGGGAGATATGATTATGAAATTGAGTTTTTTTTTTTTGGTTGATAATTTGATAATTGAGAGTGAGAGAGGAGAGTTTAAATTTTGTACATCTTTATTGAAAACATCAAATAGTTTCATATGAGTTATAAAGCTTTTGGGGTTATAAAATTGAATTAATTTTGTATCAGTTAGTTAGGTCATTTATCTTAGTAGTAATTAATTAATTACATAATTTTGTATTAGTATTTCAGCTCAGCTCAAGAGAAAGTCTATGAACACATACAATAAATTATCATAATAACTTTATTTTAAGTTGAGGTGATTCTATCAATTTTAATTTATTTCAAGTTATGATAGGTTGACACTTTTAATTTATTGTGAAAATATTATGAAATTTTATCATGACCGTTAAAAGAACTCGTTAGCCCAAACATCCAAAGGCCCAAGATTTTATGTGAGAATTTGAGATATCAAATAGGGTTGATGAGAAAATTATTGGGTATACTAGATGTAGTATATGAGAAGAGAAATGAGAGGCAGCAATCAAAACTAGTCACATATAATGCAACAAGAAATATATAAACATTATGTCAACTAGCATGTAACCTGCACTATGTGCGGCTACAATTTTAAAGACACTAAGATTTGAAGATCATTTACTATAAAAAAAAAAAAAAGATTGTAAATCATATGTTTAGCTATAATATTTTAATATATTTAAGTTTTATTTTTTATTTTAAATCTTTTTTTTTTTGAAAGCGATGCAATCATTCATTCATTAAGATGTAAAAGATCTTGGTACAAAGCTTCCACCGCTGGCGGTGGCGAATCCTCTAACCAATACATTTCATCAATAATATGTTTTGCATACTTAGCTAATGAGTGTGCCACCATATTCCCCCCCCCCCCCCCCCTCTTAACTGAAGCATGCTACAACTTGCTGAGGTAACAATAAATGTCCTCATAAATATGTCCAAGTAAAGAATTATGGCAAGACAAGTCCGAGATAGCTCTTACCACTGTGAAATTATCACCTTCAATTACAAGCTCTGAAAATCCAGCTTCCATTGCAAATTCAACTGCTTTTCAGCAAGCCAAAGCTTCTACCTCTTCGCTATTTCTCACATAAGGCCCCTTAACAGACATCCCAGCCATCACTTCCCCCTATGCATTTTGGATTATTGCGCCAAAACCTAAACACTACTGATCCGGGAACACTGCTGCATCAAAATTCAGCTTAAACACATTCTGTGGAGAAGGCTTCTAATGTTGTCTACTTGGTGTGGTGTTAGTAATAGCCAAATGTTCTTGAGCCTTCTTTCATTCATCAAGGTATTCTACTGCTCTTTTGTTCAACCAGTGTGGGTCCTTCATCTGTCCCTCATGCATAGTAGTATTTCTCTGGTTCCATACAATCCAAGTTTGAACAAGGAAGAGTTCCATCTCAGCAGCAGCTAACCTGTCCATCAACACCTCAAATAACTGCATAAAATCATTAAAGTTAGCAGTACATTTCTGCAAAGCTATGGAGCTGCCAGCCCAAACATCTTAGGCAGCTACACACTCCCAAATTGCATGAATCACAGATTCAGGAGCTTTCTGACAGCAATGGCATGTATTATCCTTGATGACATTTCTTTTGGCTAGATTTACTCGAGTTGGCAAGATTTCATGACAAGCTCTTCAAGCAAAAACCTTCATTTTGTTAGGCACCCGTATCTTCCATAGCTTGTTCCATATCTGCTGCCCTGAATCTGTCGAGCATTCATCCTAATCCTTCTTTCTGAGCACTTTCCTAGCCACATGATAGCTTGACCTGACTGAGTACTTTCCATTTCTATTATGCAACCACACCACTGCATCTGTCACAGGCCTGCGGCATAGGGGAATTTTACAAATTGCCTCTGCATCCTCCCTATTAAATCTTTCCATGATGGTATCTCGCGTCCACCCATGTAATTCTGAATCAATAAGATCCGAAACCCTCCAATCTTCCTCACCCTTATGTACCGGATGCAATACTTTATTTGTTGGATAATTTGGAATCCATTATCCAACAACACTTTTATGGATTCACCATTTCCCACTCTCCAACAAGATCCGCTTCTCAAAATTGACATGGCAAACATAATACTTCTCCATACAAAGGAACTATTGGGAGACACAATTGCATTCAAAAAATGGCATCTTGGAAAATATCTAGCTTTGAAACATTTGAAGAGAAGGGAATTTTGATCATGCATCATTCTCCAACCCTGTTTGGCTAACATAGAATGATTAAACAACCTCAAATCCCGAAATTTCATCCCTCCATCAACCTTTGGTTGAGTTAAACTACCCCAACTCTTCCAATGAACTTTTCTTTCATTTCCAACTTGGCCCCACCAAAATTTAGCACTCAAAGCATTTAGTTCCTCACACAATTTTACCGGCAATTGGAATAACCCCATAGTATATGTAGGAATTGCTTATACTACCACCTTTATTAATACTTCCTTCCCTGCTCTTGATAACATCATGCCTTTCCCTTGCAATTTTTTCCAAACTCGATCCTTTAAGTAGGAAAAAGTTCAGTACTTTGCCTGTCCCACCAAGGTAGGTAAACCCAAAAATGATTCAAAGCTTTCCACCACCTTCACCCCTAAAATTGACACAATCTTTGCTTTTTGTCCTTCTTGCGTATTATTGCTGAAATATACCAAAGATTTCTCCATATTGATGCATTGGCCAGATGAATTGGCATAAGTCTGCAATACTTCATTAACCACCTCGACCTCCCCACAAGTGGCTCTACAAAATAGTAAAGAATCATCTGCAAACATTAAATTTGAAATTCTAGGTGCCCTTCTACATATAGAAACCAATTCTGCCTTCTCTAATAATGAAGTGAATCCTTCTGGACATAATAGGAAAAAATATGGAGAAAAGGGATCCCCTTGCTGGATTCCTCTAGATGGATGGATGTTTCCATAGGCTTTCCCATTAATAAGAATGGAAAAGGAGGGAGTGGTCACACACCCCATCACCCACTAAATCCATTTTTTTGGAAAGCCCAATTTTGTCATTATGCCTTGCAGGAAAGCCAACTTAACACGATCATATGCTTTACTGATATCAATCTTCAAAGCCAATGATCATTTTTTTTTCCTTTTTTTCGAGAATGCATAGAATGCAAAACTTCATAAGCCACCAATACATTGCCAATAATAAGCTGCCCTGGCACAAAAGCACTTTTTGTAGGAGATGTTACTATTGGTAGAATTTTTTTCAACTTGTTAGCTAGCACTTTGGAAAAAATTTTATAAAGTACATTGCATAAACTAATTGGCCGAAAATCAGACATTCTCTAGGGGGATTTAATTTTAGGTATCAGTACAATATTAGTATGGTTTATATCAGGACCCATAACACCAGAATTTAAATGGTCTAACACAGCAGTAACTACATTATCACCCACTATATGCCAAAACTTTTGGTAGAAAAGAGCATTCATGCCGTCAGGTCCAGGCACCTTTGTTGGTCCCATTTGGAACACTACTGTCTTGATTTCATCAGCAATAAAATCACAGGGCAATATCTGTTGCATATCTGGGGTCACCTTATGCGCCACTGTGTTGAGACAATCATCAACCTAAGTACAAGTACCTGCATTAAACAAGTTTTCAAAATAATTTATTGCCACCTCAGTTATATCTTCCACCTAAACCCCATCAGAATTTTTTACACCCTGTATATAATATCTCCTCCTCTGTTGCGTTGCTTTTGAGTGGAAAAATTTTGTGTTCTTATCCCCATGTTTAAGCCAAGATATTCTAGATCTTTGTGCCCAAAAAATCTCATGTTTTAGCAATAAGTCATCCAACACCTTGCTAACCTCCAAAAGTCCTGCCTTTAAATCCTCCTTGATCTCTTTATACTGTAGCTTATATTTAACTTAAACAATAATAATTTCATTTAATTTTTTCTTAGCACTTATTTTAAATATTCTATCATATAGTTTCAATGAGGTGTTTTGATCCTACTTAACATGTACTTACAATTTGGTCAATAAAAAATATTTATCAGTTTTTTAGGTACTAAAATGAAATTTATCAGCTGCCACATAGTGCTTCTAGCATATTATCACATAGTTTATAAAATGCCATATATTATCCCAAAATCAAACTTAAGGTGATTTGGATCATAGGTATTTATTTAAAAAATATATATATTAAATTAGGTGTATAAATATATATATATATATATATTTTTTTTAATATATGGTTCATTTAATGTTGGACTCTTTGTTTTTTTAATGAATAATTAACTTGACAAAAAAATTAAAAAAAAAATTAATTGGACATGCATGTGGCAAAAAATTAAACCTCAATTGAAATCAAATTTAGAACTAATTCAATTTTCTCTCAACTTTAGTTTTATATATATCTGTGTGTGTGTGTATGTGTGTGATGATGATGATGATGATTGATTTGGTCTGGGATCAAAGGTTGAGAAAAATAAAATCTTTAGTTCTTTACACAAGACCACATTAATGATTTTTTTTTAATAAGAACAATTCAATTCTCCAACCCAAGAAAAACCTATGGATTGGATTGGGTTGGACAATTATGCCCCATATATCTTAGGTTCCCCCCTCCCCTAAATTAATTTTTCCAGAAGAAGTGAATGGTATCCGTGGGAGAGTGGACATGAGCCCAACCCAAAGACCTTCACCCGAGGAAGAAAAACCAAGAAGTCCCCCCTGCGGTAAGGGCCTGACCCAAATACCAACGAGGCACAGAGAAAGCCCACTGTTGGGAATAAGTCATTTGAGGACAATGTCGAGGAGATCTGCAGAGCCCTTGTTCCCGAGGAAGTGAGATCCAATTGAGGAGTTCCCATTCATGTTGCCGAAAAGGTTTCTCGTCGTCTGATCTCCATAAGAACACGTCGAGAAAAACGCAGAATCCAATGCAACAATTACCCCGCATTTAATACTTCTCTTACCTAATGTCAGCCGCATTAAATGCTGATTGATTGACCTGAATAGGGAGGACACCGCCAAAATCTGTCCTCATAATCAAGAAATGACAGGGAAGAGTGCTCATGGGACAAGTATTTTACCTAAAATCTAGCTAAAGGGCAGGACAACTGAAGGAGGAGGTTGGTGTTGGGATTAGTGCTCTTAAATCCTATTGTATAATGCTATGTATGACATTATGTATAACTTAATGTTGTGATTAATAAAGTTCTTTTATTATTATCTAAAATAATGGTAACATGAATATTCAGATATTATCACATAATCCATGAGATGCATAGTATGTAATTTATGTGAAAAGTCACAAAAGATATGAATCACAAGTTCTTTGTAAACTCAAAATTTTAGTTTGTAGTCAGTGATGAATTTGGGCATTTTATATGCAAAGACTATAACATATCAACTAAGATGATTTGTCTTGATCATGGAAGTGGAGACTTCTAGTTGATTTGTCTTGTTCTATATTCTGAAACTTACATTGTACATGTTATCAATTGCAAATGAAGTAGATCCGTTAACTTTTCGCTGCGTATGTTTTGTATGCGATACAAACATGTATATTTCCATCAAATGGTATCAAAGCGGTCTTCAATTTCGAATTTGTATAACATGTTTTGTGAGTTTTGGAATTAGAGATAATAGTTTCATGTTGTTAGAAGGTTATGCATTTAATTTTCTGCATGGTTGTTGAAACTATGTTTGTGATAAAAACTGTTTTTGATGTTATGATGTTGTTTAAATTTGAATTCAATTATGTTAAATTGAACTTTAAGGCTATAGCAACAATAGAATTCAGTTTTTGATATCATTCTCTGTCTATCATGTTTATATGATGGTAGTTTGATCATTAAAAACGGTTGAAAACTATCTTAAAAAAATTCTGAAAAATTCAAATTTCATGCGACTTAATCGATCGAGAAGCAATCGAGTAAACAGATTGTTTCTCGATCAATCGATCAGCGATTGGGAAGCTATCGAGCTAGGAAAATTGTTTCTCAATTTATCGGCCAGCAATTGAGAAGCGATTGAGTTAGGCAGATTGTTTCTCGATCGGTCGAGAAGCGATTGAGAATCGATCAAGCCAGAGAATTTTGAATTTTTCTAAGTGTTTTCACATGTATGAAGTGCAAGGCTATGTGTGATTAGTTTACACATGATTACTAATTAAAAACCTTTTTTTTTTTAAACATCTAGTGGGAGAGAGATACAAGGGTTGCATCTTATGACCTCCATTGACGGTTTATATTAGTGTGATTAAGCACCTCGCCTTTGCATATATGCCCTGCTCCCTTCGAAGGGTGTTTAATTCATGGTAGAATAGATTGAACTTCTTTATGATGGATGATGTATGTTTTTACATTAAGAACGACCACGCTACCGTGGAGTTACTTAATGACTCACATAGAATTCAGTCAATGGTGTATACTAGACTAAGTTTAATGTTAACCTCCCTTCGGAGCTATGTCATTACTACTTAGAAGCTAAAGGAAATACGGCATTTTATTAGTGTATGATAAGAGTTATCATGATAGCACTAATAAAGAGAATAGTTCTCAATCAATCATAGTATTTATAATTTACTTGCTTCCAAGGAATTTTAAATATGAGATTAGGTTGTCGTTGCATATATTATATTATGGTTTTATTAAGGTTCCATATTATATGTTTATATGCTAAATTGATAATGTCCAGTTTACTTATAATATTCATATTTATTGTTTTCAGATTTGATCATGGTATCATTTAGCCCACTTGTTACTATTCTTAATCAAAATAAACTGACTGGATCCAATTATGTTAACTGGAAAAGAAATTTGGACGTTGTTCTTACTGCTGAAGAGTACAAATATGTGCTTACTCAACCATGACCTAGCTTTCCTTCATTAGATGCTCCTCCTGAAGAAAACTAGCGATATGCTCATTGGCAGAAATCTAATGAGATAGCCAAGTGCTACATCATAGCATCTATCTCAAATGTTCTACAGCATCAAATACAGGATGTAGAACTAGTTTCAGACATTATGCTAAGTTTGAAGGAAATTTTTGATGAGCAAGGTCGTTCTGCAAGGCAAGAAACCATGAGGCAAATTTATAATACCAAAATGGCTGAAGGTAGTTCAGTGAAGGAGCATTTTCTTACGATGATCTCTAATCTAAATACACTAGAAGTTTTGGGTGCCGATATTGATGGAGAATCCCAAGTGGATATGATACTCTAGTTACTACCAAAATCATTACTATAATATGAACAAAAAGATTTATTCTTTGTCTGAATTGATGAATGAACTAGTAGCGGCAGAAGGCATTCTTGGTACATTTAGTGTTGATGCCAATATGGCTGAAGCTTCTACTTCTCAACCTAAGTCGAAAGACAAATGTTAGAAGAAGAAGAAGAAGGGCTTCACCAAGCAAAAGGGTAAACAAATTGCCTTAGGGGTTGCAGACAAAGGAAAGAAAATCAAAAGAAAGTGTTTCCATTGTGGTGAGAAAGGACATTAGAAGAGGAATTGTCCAAAATTCAAGGCTACCAATAAGGGTATGAAAAGTTCATTTCTCCTTGAAATATGTTTAGTACAAAATCCCATGAATTCCTGGTGTGTGGATTCATGTTGTACTAATCATATCTTCAATTCTTTGCAGGGGTGCCAGGAGACCCGAAAGCTTAATGAAGGGGAATTATTTCTTACTTTGGCTGATGGGAGCAGAATTCCAGTTGTAGCTATTGGAGTATTTAATTTTATGTTTTGAGTCAAGGGTTTTAATATTAGAAGACTGTTTATATGTACCTAATGTTCGTAGGAATTTAATTTCTGCAACTTATTTGGGTAAGCATGGATATTGTGTTATCCAAAAAAACAATGTTGTAATAAAGAAGGATAAAATGTTTATCTGTTCTGGCAATATTGTGGATAGTCTTTATATTTTAACTCCTAATAAGCATGAATTATATAATTCTGAATTAAATCATGACTCTCATGTAAAATCATTAAAAAGGAAGTTTCCTTAGACTAATGATGCATATCTTTGGCACTTGTATTTAGGTCATATTAATCCAAACAGAATTCAAAGATTGATCAAAGATGGACTCCTAGAGCCATTGGACTTTGATGAATTTCCATTTTGTGAATCTTGTTTGGAAGGCAAAATGACTAAACGACCTTTTAATGCAAAAGGTAGAAGAGCCCAAGAATTGCTTGAATTAGTTCATACGGATGTATGTGGTCCTATGTCAACCCAAGCAAAAAGAGGTTTTGAGTACATCATCACTTTCACCGATGATTACTCAAGATATGGTTATGTGTACCTGATGAAACGGAAGTCCGGAACTTTTGAAAAATTCAAAGAGTTTAAGGCTAAAGTTGAGAATCAATTGGGTAAACGCATAAAAGCCATTCGATTCGATCGTGGTAGCGAATACCTTTTTGGGAATTTCAAGGATTACTTAACTTAAAATAGGATTGTATCCCAATTAATTGCACCTGGAACTCCCCAACAAAACGGTGTAGCAGAAAGAAGGAATAGGACTTTTTTAGAAATGGTTAGGTCCAGGATGAGTTATTCAACTTTACCGATTTTCTTTTGGGGTTATGCCTTGAATATAACAATACATCTTTTGAATTTAGTTTCATCAAAATTTGTTCCCAAAATACCTATGGAATTGTGGAGTGGGCGTAAGCCTAGTATGAAATATCTCCACATTTGGAGTTGTCCAGCATATGTGTTAAAAGGGAAGACTGATAAATTGGAACCAAAATCGGAAGTGTGTTTGCTTGTGGGTTATCCAAAGAAACTAGGGGTTATTCATTCTATAGTCGTAAAGATAATAAAGTCTTTGTTAGTACAAATGCTAAATTCTTAGAAAATGACTATATGAATAATTTTACTTTTAGAAGTAGAGTTGTTTTGGCCGAAATGAATGAACCTGTAAATGAACAACCAATGGATGAAACTAGAGATGATGTGGCTATATTAGATACACCACAAGATACTACTCATGAGATGTCTAGTACATAGATGCCTTGTCGTAGTAGGAGGAATGTTAGGCCACCTATAAGATTCATAAGTCTCGGAGAGACTTATGAAGCTATCTCCGAAGAGGCCGAAACTGATCCTTACACTTATGAAGAAGCAATAAATGATATAGAAGCACATCATTAGATCAAAACTATGAAATCTGAATTAGATTCGATGTATTCCAATCAAGCTTGGGATCTTGTAAAGGTGCCTAACGGCATTAAACCTGTTGGTTACAAATGGGTTTACAAGAAGAAGAGAGGGATAGATGAAAAAGTTTAAACCTTTAAAGCAAGGCTAGTGGCGAAAGGTACACATAAAAAGAAAGTATTGATTATGAAGAAACTTTTTCACCAGTAGCAATGCTTAAATTTATCAGAATTCTCTTATCTATTGTTGTTCATTATAATTATGAGATTTGGCAAATGGATGTTAAGACTGCATTTCTTAATGGCAATCTTGAAGAGGAAATCTATATGATACAACCGGAAGATTTCATAGCAAAGAACCAAGAGCATATGGTATGCAAGTTGAAAATGTCTATTTATGGACTTAAGCAAGTATCTAGGTTATGGAACATCAGATTTGATCAAGCAATTAAATCATTTGGTTTTGAACAAAATCTCGATGAACCATGCGTGTATAAAAGACATCGAGATAAAGTAGTAATGTTCCTAGTGCTTTATGTTGATGATATTCTACTCATTAGAAATGATGTAGGGGTAATGTCATCAGTAAAGGTTTGGTTGTTAAGCCAATTTGATATGAAGGACTTAGATGAGGCTAACTTTATTCTAGGGATCAAGCTTTAACGAGATTGTAAAAATAAAATGTTAGACTTATCACAAGTTGGATATATAGATAAGGTTCTAGAACGGTTTAGTATGCAAAATTCCAAGAAAGGATTGCTTCCTTTCAGACATGGCGTTCCTCTGTCAGATGACCAAAGGCCTAAGACTCAAGAGGAAGAAAATATGATGAGACAAGTTCCTTATGCTTCTGCAGTAGGAAGTCTCGTGTATGCATGCTTTGTACTAGACCGGATATCTGTTATTCAGTTGGCATGGTTAGCCGATATCAATCAAATCTATGACCAAAACATTGGCAAGCTGTAAAGCATATTCTCAAGTATCTATGGAAAATGAGAGATTATATGCTTGTTTACCGACGTGAGGATTTGATTCCCATTGGCTATACAGATTCAGATTTTCAATCAGAACTAAATTTCAGAAAGTCCACTTCAAGTTGTGTGTTCACATTAGGAGGTGGAGTCATAAGTTGGAGAAGTGTTAAGCAATCTTGTATTGTTGACTCCACCATGGAAGTTGAATATGTCGCTACTTGTGAAGTGGCAAAGGAAGCTGTCTGACTCAAGAAATTCCTTTCTGATCTTGGTGTAGTGAGAATCGAGCAAGTTCCTATTACATTGTTTTGCGACAATAGTGGAGCAGTTGCATAATTCAAAGAACCAAGGAATCATAAGAAAGGAAAGCACATTGAGAGAAAGTACCACATCATTCGAGACATTGTTACTCGTGGAGATGTAGTAGTAGCAAAGATTGAGAGGGCAAATAATCTAGAAAATCCCTTTACCAAAGCATTGCCTTAAAGGACTTTCAAATCACATTTGGAGGGAATGAGACTTAGATTAGTGCATAATAGTCTTTAGGGCAAGTGAGAGATTGTTGGGATTAGTTCCCTTAAATCCTATTGTATGATGTTATGTATGACATTATGTATGACTTAATGTTGTAATTAATAAAGTTCTTTTATTATTATCTAAAATAATAGTAACATGAATATTCGGACATTATCACATAGTCCATGAGATGCATAGTATGTAATTTATATGAAAAGTCACAGAAGATATGAATCACAAGTTCTTTGTAAACTAAGAATTTTAGTTCATAGCCGGTAATGAATTTGGGCATTTCATCTGCGAAGACTATAACATATCAACTGAGATAATTTGTCTTGATCAAGAAAGTGGAGACTTCTAGTTTATATGTTGATATGTTTTAAGAGTTAAGATATATTGAACTGGACTGCTGTGAGATTTATTATTCTCTTAACGACTGACAAATGAATAATAAATCTCACGACTTTTATTTACATAAACTCTTAATCCTGAGAGAATAATGGATCTGATCATGAAATGTAGGTTGATTTGATATATCAGGATTGAGATCTAATTAATGGAACATATATTCTCAAGATGGAATTTATAGTCTTTTAATCGAAATACAAAATATTCCCTTGAGATAAGTTTAATGGGTTCGGTTATTCAGAGAGTTAGGTCTAACCACTTTAGTAAGGAATTACTAAAGTATATATTTATGAAATTGAATTTCATAAATATATGATGAATACTTTTAAAAGGATTAAACTGAGTACTCAAGGATTAAGATGTAGTAATCTACAAAGTGACAGTCTACTTTAATGACTTTGTATTACTACAAATATTTTATGAAGGGGTTGGATGTACAATAAAGTTTTGGGATATAATTTATTAATAAAGTCTAGAGTGCAATTATATTTATATAGTGGTATTAAGTATAATTAATGGTAACTTTGGACTTATCAAGAGTTAACAGAAAAGCCCAAGGCTCATTGGAGTTAGAGTTTTATTTGTTCCCTTTTTGGTCCCACACCAAGCTACATACTAAAGCCCAAAAGGCTAGCCCAATTAGATAATCAGTTATAAGGAGAGAAACATACAGAATTTTGTAACATCAAGAACAAGAACATGAAACAGTTTGTATGTGAGTGTTGGACACTCTTTAATTCTCTCTTGAACAAATTCATATAATTGATTAAGAGACTACACATCTTGGGTGTTAGTGGAATTGGAGTGAAGATTAAAAAGTGTTACCAAATGCTTCTAATCTTTGTTTTGAAATTCACCACACCAAGGTACACTCTCTTGTTCTATATTCTAAAACTTACATTGTACATATTATCAATTGTTATCAATAAGATAATCAATTATAAGGAGAGAAACATACAGAATTTTGTAACATCAAGAACAAGAACATGAAACAGTTTGTATGTGAGTGTTGGACACTCTCTAATTCTCTCTTGAACAAATTCATATAATTGATTAAGAGATCACACATCTTGGGTGTTAGTGAAATTGGAGTGAAGATTAAAAAGTGTTACCAAATGCTTTTAATCTTTGTTTTGAAATTCACCACACCAAGGTACACTCTCTTGTTCTATATTTTGAAACTTACATAGTACATGTTATCAATTGTGAATGAAGTAGATCTGTTAATTTTTCACTACGTATGTTTTCTATGCAATACAAACCTGTATATTTCCATTAGTTGGCTATAACAGGAGGAGAAGTGCAACAGGGAAGGGGGTTTAGATATGTTAAGAGAGAAACTAGAGAGAGAAAAAAGGAAGAAGAGTGTTCATAAGTGTTTGTCTTTCCTCATCCTTGTACCCACCTCAGGAAAACATTTTCCATGTATGTAAAGTTGTGATTTAGTCATTTCTATATTTGATTATCTATTTGGTTCTTCCATTGTGGATTTCATTCACCCATCTTCCATAAATTAAATTGTGTAGATCAAGTATCTATAAAATATGCTTTTAAACATTTTTTTTTAATTACTCTAACTTTGAAGATGGCATAATCGTTTGACTTTTGGAGCATCATATGTGACCTTGGCTAAGGTATAAATATGTAACCCAAAATAAAAATAAAAATCAAGACTATGAAATTAATATCCCAAGTAGATGAATTTTGGGCAATTATCTAAAGGACAAAGTTTAGCTATAAAAATAGTTATAGTCTAAGGCTACAATATTACTCAATAAAATAAACATTACTATATATTTTGAAAATCTAACCATTAAATTGCATGTTCTTTACGCTCTTAATGCACATGTCAAAATTTGTGTTAATCGAATATTATTTACTATATAATCTATAAACTTATATTTTATGTATAATTTTAAACTATACAAATTTGTAATTTAAACAATTTATTGATGACATAGCTATTGATTTTTAATTTCCTAAAAATTTTGCAAGCATGGTGAATATAAGAAGCAGATGTAATTTAATGGTGGATTTGTCAAAATTCGCCTCCAATAAAAAGATATCAAGTAAGGTTGTAACCTAAAACTACAACCAATTTTGTAGCTAAATGTTGTCCTTACCTAAATCTTAATGGCATTCGTGTATATTTGTATGAATAAACAAATATGTACCATATTTTATATAGATGATTGTATGATGTAGGACAGAATCTTCAAGTTAATTTATTTAATTTGTTATTTTCTGTATTTTTATGTAATTTTCGTTATTTTAGGTTTAGGGCATTTATTTCCTTATTTTTAGGTGCTTTTAAAGTTTTTTAGGTCAAATTTGGCTCCTGTTATGGTTAGTTATTAATTAGAACTTATTTTATAATATATTTTCTTGTTTGCCAAGTTTTACCGAACCCTTAAATAGACATCTAAGTCTGTAAACGTTTTTTGAGAGATTATTATCAATAAAATTGCAGAGTTTCTTTCAAACTTTTCTTTGGTGGATTCCGGTTTATCTTCATATGGATTAAAGGAACTCCTCATAGATTAGAGGTTTACTACTAAAATCTAATAGTTTAGTTTCTATTCCATCAAGAGAGTATTGTGTGTACTTTCTTCAAGCTTCCGCAACATTAGTTGGTATCAGAGCCTTGACTACCCTTGGTCTGATGGCTAATTGGCGTGATGGTAACCACCACAACTATAACACGAAGTTGAAAATGCAGTTCACACTAGGGCTGAGTTCCACCAATTTCTTGAAAAGAGTAAGCAAATTATAGGTGAAATCATACAAAAGATCGATACTCTTCTTGCTAGGAAATCATCTCACAACAGCAATGATCAATATATTCAAAGACGCATTCTTAACTACAAGAAAATTCCATTCTTTGATGGAGATATATGTAATTTGGATTTTATTGACTGGCTTCTTGATTTGGAAGAGTGTTTTAATTTTTGGAAAATTTGTGATGAAGAAAAAGTGTGGCTTGCATATAATAAATTAGACGATGAAGCAAGTGAATGGTGAGAAGACATTCAAATCGACAGAAAGCATCGAAGTAAGCATCCAATTCGCTCTTGGCAAAGGATTAAAAGGGTATTAATTGACTTATGATTTCCTAATGACTATTGTGATATACTAGATTATACAAGTGTTGATTATAAATTTGTATATTTATATGAAAAGCAATATGTTCAAAACATGAAAGGTCAACCACAAAACCAAAATTATTGTAGCCAAGTCCATGTATCAAGTAAAGGAAAGGGTTTGAGAGTTGACAAGAAGCAGCCTATTTCTAAAGAAAATTTTAAAGTGGTTAAAAAAGATCAAGACTTGAAATAAGTTATTGAATTAAAAATTGAAGATATCACTTGTCAAAAATTTGATGAAAAGGTCAAAGAAAAGAAGGTTGAGTTGATTGTGGATACTAACAGAAGTTAGGAGATGGTAATTATTGAGAATATTATGGAAGATTCAATTGAGGTTAAATATGAGGATGAGTCTATCTCCCACAATCCCTAGGTTTCGGTTGATTTGTTGAAGATGACTATAAAATATGTTGATTTTCTTGGGGTAGAAAATTTTAATTTTATTATTAACCCTTTGTAGATTGATGTTGCAAACAAATTGATGGTAGATGAGAAGAAATTTTATGCTACATTTTATGAAGGATTCAAGCTTCAAAACCAAATCTAGTTATTAAAGCATTCAAAATATTTGTTTATTTGGAGCAGAAGATTTTAGATTTCGACTATCAACTCAAGGATGAGTTTTTGTTTCAAGTGGAAGGATCTGATGTAGGACAGAATCTCCAAATTAATTTATGCAATTTTTTATTTTTGGTATTTTTATGTAATTTTTATTATTTTAGGTATATGGCATTTATTTCCTTGTTTTAGGTGCTTTTAATGCTTTTTAGGTTAAATTTGGTTCTTGTTATGGTTAGGTATTAATTATGACTTATTTTAGAATATATTTTCTTGTCTGTCATGTTTTATAGAATCCTTAAATAGGCCCCTAGGTCTATAAACGTTTTTTGAGAGATTATTATCAATAAAATATACAGAGTTTTTCTCAGTTTATCTCTTTTAGGATTTAGGGAACCTCTCGTGGATTCGAGATTTACTACTAGAAGCTAATAATTTAGTTTTTGTTTCATCAAGAGAGTATCATGTATACTTTCTTCAGACATTTATTTCCTTATTTTTAGGTGCTTTTAGGGTCAAATTTGGTTCCTACTATGGTTAGGTATTAATTATGACTTATTTTAGAATATATTTTCTTGTCTATCAAGTGAAACTAATAATTTAGTTTTTGTTTCATCAAGAGAGTATTGTGTATATTTTTTTTTGGCTTTTGCGACATCATTGTATTAGCAAAATGTCTACCTCGGCATATCACAATGTTATGAATCTCATTGGGAACCTTAACCTGGAGGAGATATAGAGTAGAGTGGAAAAAAAGAGAGAATAAGAAGCATTAATATATATATATATATATATATATATAGAGAGAGAGAGAGAATGAGAAGCTTTAAATCTTAATTGGTGTGAATTGTGAACTTGGAATGTATTGGCGCACCCAATTTTGAGATGGGGTATGGTTCCGGGTAGGGGTGTTTGCGGTGCGGTTTTGGGCCATTTTTAGCACCGTACTTTGCGGTGCAGTTTAGCTAAAACCATAACTGCACTGCACCTTTTTTTTGCGGTCACATGTGCGGTGCGGTGCGGTGTGGTGCGGTTTAGAGTTTGGCCAAAACCATAACCGCACTGCACCTCAATTTTGTGGTCACATATGCGATACTATGTATAAGATGCAGTTTGAAGTCGGTTTTTTACTCAGCCTAAAACTAATTTTTCCCCTCTTTTTGGGCCAAGTTTTAAATTATTGAGTTAGTTTTTCTTTATTTTAGGTTGGCTTTTCTAGTCAACACTTGCTAGGATTATTAAACTTTTTTTTTTTTGAAAACTATGGTTATTAAACTATTAATAATATATTTAATATTAAAAATAAATAAATAAATTAATATATAGAGGGTGCGGTGCAGTGCACTATTACTTGCGGTGCGGTGCGGTTATGCCATTTTGCGGGCGTTTTTGGTGCGGTTTTTGCGGTTTGTGCAGTTTGGTGAACACCCCTAGTTTCGGGTCTTAAAAAAAAATAACTGAGCTGGAATAGAAAGATGAGAAAGAAAAAGTAACTGGGGTTATTTTTTTTAACCGGACGATGATGGCTACAAGGCATGTTTGTGGACTAATTTAAGAATATGTACCCTGGTGAATGTGGAAGCTATAGCTACAATGACAAATAAATAAGGGAGATTTAGAGCAATTACATCAGCTCTTGTAAAGTCTTGCATAATGGAAAAAGATGGTATTTTTACACATTTTGACACAAAAAGCTCCCGCATCAGATCGTGCAAAAATGTGCAAAAATGCACATTTGCTACAGTAACCGTGCATATATGCACGGTTACTGTAGCGCCTCTATTTATTTTTTTATTAGTTTTTCATTCCCACCATTTTTTCTCTCTCTTTTCCGTTCACAACAACCTCAGCCTATTCCTTTCTTTCACCTCAGATTCACATAGACACACCCACACACAGACTCATCCAAACAAATCATCACAGAAACAGACCCACACACAAACGATCGTGGCCGGTGAAGAAGATCTGGATCGTGGATCGGCCGGTGAAGATCTGGACGTGGATCGGCCGGTGAAGATCTGGACGTGGATCGGTTGGTGAAGAACGATCGTGGCCGGTGAAGAAGATCTGGACGTGGATCGGCCGGTGAAGAACGATCGTGGCCGGTGAAGAAGATCTGGATCGTGGATCGGCCGGTGAAGAACGATCGTAGCCGGTGCAGAGGTCTGGGTCCAGAAGGATCGGCCGGTGAAGAAGGGGTAACGATCGTGGCCGGTGAAGAGGTCTGATCGTGGCCGGTCTGGGTAGGGAGATGGGTTTTGGAATTTCTGAGAAAAAATGAGAGAAGCAGAACAGAGAGAGAGAGAGGCGAGATAAAGAGAGTGAGACGGAGAGAAAGAGGCGAGATATAAATCAGAAAGAATAGGGGTGCGCGCGGCATGTTGTTGAGAAAATAATAAAAAAATTGGATAGAATTAATATTTTATTAAATAAATGTGTAGAATAGATAAACTGATGTGGGTGTCTTGTAAAAATGAGCGTGTAAAATAGAAAAAGTAGGTTTTAGAGGTGTAAAATGCAAAAATATTTGCACGAGATGATGTAATTGCTCTTAGAGAGAGATTTGGGGATCTTTCTGGTTAGGGATTGACTGACTAAGCGTAACGGAAACTGTGTGTCCCTTCCTGTGTAATCATGCCAGAAAATAAAGAAGTTAGTGTCCCTTCCAGTGCTATGGAGTGATTTACTAGAACCACGCGCTCCTCAGCTTTAGTGGATAATGGCCATCACTTTTTTTATTTTTATAGCAAAATGAAAATAGCTATCATTTGTAAATTTGTGATAAAAATTTTGTAAAGATATGGTGGACATACTATTTTTTTTTCTTGTATATAACATGATAACGCCCTTTTTTTGAGTAATTCTTAAAATCTTAGGTATTTCCGAAGTACAGAAAAGGATGTTTTTTCATTTCATATTTATGGTGGAGTAATTGGGGTTCACTTGTTGCGTTTATGGTGGACTCCACCATGAATATAAGAGGAGAAGTACAATTTCTCTATACTCCAAAAATACTTAAGAATTTTCTCCTTCACTCATTGACATTTATCATTTCTTTTTTTTACCAAAAAGTGGCATTTGTTATTTGAAAAAAATCAATCTTCCGAAAAGGGGGAGGAATTGAAAGAAAAAGAATCAATCTCACCGCTTTCTATTCTTTCACATTTAAGAATAAAAGTATAATAATAATTTACTCAATTTTTTATTCACTTTTTCTACTAAACATACCTGATGAAAAATAGAAATACTATTTATCATCCTAATTTTCTATTATTTTAATATTTTCGTTCTTCCACTTTTTCATTCTCCCAACATTAACCAAGCTAAATTTGTTTGGATCATATGTTTTGATCCATACTAGGCCTAAAAACAAACAAATCAAAACAGTATAAAAACATGAATACATATGGATCATATATATTGGGTTTTTTTGGCCCAACAAAGACCAGGTAAGGATGATAAAATAGCAAAATATGTTTTCCCGTTTTAGTCCGATCCGTTTGTCACTCCTACATGATTTGATTGGTACCTAATTGGTTCAAACACAAATCTATTTAACTTGATTCATTAGTCTTTATTTGTTCTTTTTTAAGAAAAATTTATCAAGTCTAGTATAAAGTGATGATGGTGTAGTTTTGAGATAGAGCTATTTGGGAAAATTTCCCATAAAAAAAAAAAGCTATTTGCGATTTTTTTTTTTTTATAACTTTTTTATATACCAATCTTAAATTTTCACTTTATAATTCATTAACTGCCGTATGTTATTTGTCTGATTTATTATTATTATTATTATTTTATTTTTTTTTATTTTAAAATCAGATAGCATTCCATGTATTAGTACTCTTTTCCATTTTTAATATCTTTGTGTACATAAAGATCAAGATCACAAGCTTTACCACGAGATTGTGATGAATCTGATGATCAATGGCATAACTGTATAATGATTACCAAAATCATGGTTTGAATCGGAATAAAATCATCATAAGACAACAAAATTGGAGTAAAATTGCATGCCATATGGTAGGATTACCACTCCACTCCAATTCCAGACGATCCTACACATGGGTTGTTGCCAAGGGTGTTTTTTTTTTTTTTTTTTTTTTGGGGGGGGGGGGGGGTGGGGGGGATTAATGAAACTACATGCTCGTTGGACCATCTATTTTCAGCCCTTTGAGAACCATTTTCTGCCCAAACTAATTTCTTTGAATTTAAGCCCAAAGTGAAAAAGATAAAATATTAATAATAAGTTGAGAGTTCTGTAGCTCAACTAATTTACAGCTTTTGGTATTTGAAATAAAAGTGTAAGCGAGCGAAATAAGGATTAACTCAAGTTAGATAGCGACTTTATGTGTGACAACCCGATACAATTAATTTTGTAGAGAATGAGTTTCCAAAATCAACCTTGGTGTGCCTATATAGTTTAGCTTTTAAGTTAATGGAAAAACATCAAATAACTCAAAAGAGAGAAGTAGACTTTGATATTAACTCTTCCTTTGGTTAGGTCAAGCAGCAATAGTTCCTGTAATATTAAAGTCTCGGTTACAAGGTAGTGTTGCACAGAGTATGTTTCTTTTTCTAATTTTTCATCCCCCTCCATCTGGAGGGGTTTCCTTTCTTTATATAGCTAACTAAATTGCATCCTAACCCTCCACTTGTACAACTACTGATCTTCCTTTGGATGCTTGTCCTATCAGGGTCTTGCTGAAGATGATAGAATGTGTTGCAAGCTGAGAAAGTACTATTCAGGAGTCATTCTACCATTAATGCAGCTAGCTGAGTTGTTGCAGTGCATTGAATGCTGAGGTGATGAGTACTTTATCTAGATATTTCCCTTCTTCTTTGCTTGCATGTTTCTATCGTCTTCCTTGGTATTTTCTTTTGGTGTAAGGGCCCTGCTCAATGCCTCTCGAGGAACGCTTGCTCTTTGGACTCCTCGGGAAATCGGCCTCTATTCTCGAGCCCTCATCTGTGTATTGGGTCAGAACTTATGAGGCAATGGGCCCTTCCACCTCCTCGAGCTAGGCCCATGGAGGTCTATTCTATACTCAGATCTCGCCCCTCCCACAAAAAGCATCTAGAGTTCAAATGCCCCCCTCTCCAACTATCGAATTAAAAAAAAAATAAACACCTTGAGAATTACACACAAAAAATAAACACCTTGAGAATTACACAAAAAAAATAAACACCTTGAGAATTACACTTTAAATCTCTACTCCTATTCATTTGAAGAATCTAATGAGAGAGAACAAACTCGCTTGAGAAGTGAGGAGTTGGAGTGACACTACCCAATGTTGCGATTGTGCGATTGTGCGTTTGGGTTTTGTTTACTTTTTTAACCTTTTATTTTAGTTAATATTTTGTAAATAATCTAACCTTTAGCTTTTAGAAATAAATTAGATTTTAGCTTTTAGTCACACATTTGACATAAAAGTTATCAAAAGTTATATCTTTTGATAAACACAATACCAATAAGCTACCAAAAACAATCAAAATCCAAACGCACTATTATGTCAAATGTTGATTATAGTGGTCAACTCTGAACTTTTTATTCATTTTACCTTTCTTCTTTGTCTTCCTATTTTTTTACTATTCTTTCCTTCTCTTAATTTTTAATTTTAGTTTTTTTTCCCATATTTTTGTTGACCCAAAAAATTTGGGTTTAGAACTTTTTGTTGTTGTTGTTGTGGCGTGTGTTTTTTTGTTTTTTGTTTTTTCCCCATGCTTTTAATTTCTTGAATTCTTTTGAAATTCAGGAAAATTAAAAAATTTACAGTCAAGTTTGGGACTGTATAAATAATTATGAATAGTTGCATACCAATTGTAACTTACATTAATGTTTTTAGAATATAGCATAAATGTGATTAGATGACCAATGGTATCACGACACAATATAATACTCTGCACACGCATAAGCTATACAATGTCATGATTTGTTGTATACAGTGAGATCCACATGTCTGTAAGAGGGATGTTGTATAAGATGGACGTAGGAGATACTTTCTTGACTCTGTGGGGGCAGTTTCACAATGACTAGAGATGGAAAGCTTGAGAAGTTTATGACTCCTGAACACCGCTTGGGTTAGCGTTTTGAAGGAACTTTGTGTTACAAATAATATTAGAGCATTATCCTACTTTTTGAATTGAGGGTTAGTAATTGTTGTATTTGAATATATATATATATATATATATATATTGTCTTGCCGGTTAGCAATTCGATTAGGGTAAGTCAAGGCTCTGATACCAACTAATGTTGTAAAAGCCTAAAAAAAACACACAAAATGCAAAAACTAAACTGTTAGTTTCTGGTTGTAACCCTTGAATCCACGAGAAATTCCTTGAAATCCACCAGAGAAAATGTTTGAGAAAACTTTGAATTTTATTAATAATAATCTCTGGAAAAACGTTTATAGACTTAAGAGCCTATTTAAGAGCTCCGTAAAACTTGACAGACAAGAAAAAAAAATTTTAAAATAAGATCCCTTAAATGGGTGTAAGTTACAAAATTGGCTAAGTAACAAGATTTTGCCTAGACGGATGTAAGTTACTGACAAAGCCGAAAATGATAAGGTCCCTTCAACGGGTATGAGTCAACCAAATTTTTGACTAAGTAATAACAACTCATATATATGGATGCAAGTTTCTGACGTTAAAAATAAATAAAATAAAATAAAATAAAGGATGATGACTAAAGGAATGAAGCAAATTAGGATCATGTGTACTCACAAAGTATTATGCAAGGCAGGAAAGTAAAGAAGTAAGTATAGAATTACTAATATAATTGAAGGCCCAAAAACAACGGGTGACCAGCATTGTTTCAACATTGTAATTAAAAGCCTATAAACATTGGGCAAAGAAAACATTGTTCTTAAATTTGAATTTTATTAATAATAATCTCTGGAAAAACGTTTATAGACTTAAGAGCCTATTTAAGAGCTCCGTAAAACTTGACAGACAAGAAAATTTTTTTTAAAAATAAGTCCTAATTAATATCTAACCATAACAGGAACCAAATTTAACCTAAAAAGTATTAAAAACACCTAAAAACAAGAAAATAAATAACCAAAACCTAAAACAAAAATTACAAATTAAATAGTAAGTTCTGTCTTATATCACTTTTGTAGCGCCAAGATCATTTTGCAATCGGTGTCTATCTTTTCATTTCCAAATATTCCTACTATTGCATCTAGTATAGTAACCATTCTTTTGACATTTCGAGTACTTCACTGGTAGCCAAGGATTAAGAAAGTTTATATGGGTCTTTCTCTAACTTACTTGCGAAATTGATTTGCTTAGTATTCTTCCTTCATAAAGAATGATGAATATGGTGTTTGGATTACCTACCGCTAACTTACTGTCAGTTCCTTTAGACCCCTTAAACCCAATAGATTAACCTAGAGAATTAGCCAAGTGATTAACTTAGGTAATTTAAACAAAACTAGGTTAACACAAATATATCAAAAACAATAAAGCAGCGGAAAATAAAGAACACAAAGATCTGATGACCCAAGAAAACCAAACCGGTAAAAAGCCTGGAGAGGATTTAACCTAGCTATCCTCAAGGTAAAACCGAATTCACTATGAAAGAATCGAAGTTTACACAATAAGACTTAGACCACTAACATCCTATTGCTACCTAGTATAGGAAACTTACTACCACGACCCCATGATAGCTCCGAGATCCACGGACTCCTTCTTTCTTGAATTCTTCAGCAATCCACAAGCGCACCTGCTTGTATATCTTTGAAACTCTTTGATTCTGCAACTGTATGATTTACCAAGCTCTTGACATAAATCTTGAGTTTGGAAACCCTAAGTGTATGTGAAGGTAAACACCTCTAGATCTCACAATGAGATTCACAAACACAGCATTCAGAACTCTAAAAAACGTGGCTAGGGTTTTCCCTTATATACTTAGGGCAAAACATAAAACCCTATACATTAAATGGGTTAGGGCTGAGTTGGAAAATTCTGCAGAAAAACATTCTGCTCGATTTTCGATCGGTCGAGTCTAATTCTCAATCGGCCGAGTCTAATTCTCGATCGATCGAGTCAGGCAGAAAGTGAACAGTAAATTCTGCAGTCAACTCGATTCCAACTTTACATAAAAAGCCATACTTTGAGCAAGTTTAATACACAACTTAAAGAATGTTTTGATCATGGTTTGCCAACATTACAAATTGAAGTTCTAATACATTAGTTCCTAATTCTTAGAACCTAACACTTACATCTTTAAGTGGCTTGTTGCACTGGGCGTATAACAGGCACAAATTTATCCAAGGCATAATTTAGTACTAACAAGTCATTGGCCATAATTTAACGTCAACGTTTATCAATATTAAATTTTATAGTCATTGTGCAAACATAAAAAAAGATACATTAGCATGCAGGGGAATGCTTACCTACTTAGTTGTTCTATGCACATTGAAGAAGAATTAATATTATTATTGTCAACTTATAGAAGCAAATAATGTTAAAATTCATTTCAATGAGCTTTATAGCTTAATGTTAAGAGTTTTGTAACTTAATTGGTTGGCATCGCTTAATATTTCCAATAGAAATATCTTGAATTGGATAAGAAATATCTTGAATTCAAATTCCCCTCCTCCGAACTATCCAAAAAAGAAAAAAAGAAAAAAGAAACCTTAAAATGGTAAAAAGGCTAAAGTAATGGTTTGGCTAAGGTTTCGAACCAAAAAAGAAAAAATTTGGTGGTTTATAAAGATCTTTCTCAAAAAAAAAAAAAAAAAAAAGAAAAGAAACTAAATATAAAGATCAATTGACTGTCTAAAAAACAAGCCAAACCAACATAACTAAATTGGGACAGTCCAGCTTTCGGGTTGAGTATGTGTAGATCAAGTACAATACAACTTGAGAGTTATTTTTTAGTGATTAGTTACCAGATTAGGGAGTTGCGCTGTGGTAATTCAGATTTTTTTTTTTTTTTTTTGTTTCATTTTACTCAAGAATGTGTAGATCAAGTACAATACAACTTGAGAGTTTGTTTTTAGTGATTTAGTTACCAGATTGGGGAGTTGCACTTTCGTAATTCAGATTTTTTTTTTGTTTCATTTTAAGAGCAACCACATTACAGTCTGATCCCTAGGTCTTAGTCGCTTATGAATAACACAAAGCTAGTGGCATCCTATCAAGACATCAATGTCTTCAAAATTGGCTTAACTGTTTCTTGTCTCAAGTGGCCTAACAAATAATTGAATGAAAATTTGTCGCATCATGCTCTTACCACAAATAAGTTATAAAACTCGCTATCTAGATTATCTCAATCATTGCAAATTTAAAGCTGCGACTGATTAGTTATATACACACATTAATTCTAAAGACATAATTCATAACACATTCTTATGTAGGAAGACTACTAAATATTCTAATGCAATAACTTAGGTTTTGATGATAGAATGTTCTAATCTATATATTACTAAAAGCTGAAGCGTAGCATTTAATGTTGCTACGCTCACATTGAGCCACATCAGCAGCCACATCATCATTTTTTGTTTTCAATTTTTGTTATATATATTTTATAACATTTTCTCATTAATTTAAGGTGACTTAAAAACTCCATTATTTAAAAATTAAAATATCTTTTAACAATTATTATTATTATTATTATTATTATTATTAATTTTCCAAAACTCTCCATCCCTTTTACCTCTTTATCTCCCCACTACTTTCTACCTTAATATCATTCTTTCTCTACCTTTTTGTCTTCTTTTATTTTGACCCTTCTTATTCTCAACATCTTCCTATAAATTTGACATTTTCCTTTTCATTTTATGCATAGTTTTCTCACACAAAAAATGTTACTTCTCTCTCTCTCTCTCTCTCTCTCAATTTTTTTCATTTTTTGTTTGATTTTTTTTTTATATTTCCATTGCATCAATTCTTTTGGTTGATGAATTTTTATGTTAATTAGAATTCTACTTTGGGTTGATGCAATTTATTTTTATGTTATAAGTTGTAATCTTTTATCTTTTCATTCTATGCATAGTTTTCTCACACAAAAAAAGTTACTTCTCTCTCTCTCTCTCTCTCTCTCTCAATTTTTTTCATTTTTTGTTTGATTTTTTTTTTTTTTCATTGCATCAATTCTTTAGGTTGATGAATATTTATGTTAATTAGAATTCTACTTTGGGATGATGCAATTTATTTTTGTGTTTTAAGTTATTATCTTTTATATTTTCTTTAATTAAATATTATCCTACTGCATTATGCATATAGTATATAATAATATAATGTTATTATATTACATAGAATGACTTGGATAATTTGATGTTTATTGATATATAGTTTATTTTTACCTTTTTTCCTCTCATATTATTATTCAACATTTAAATCAAGTCACATCCTCTATGCTGTTAAATTATGCAGCACAAATTAAGAAAATTGCTAGACACAAACTTGCCTCCCTTTACCATACGTTGAGGAAATCAATATATTTATGTGATAAAGGGTCATATAATTTATAATTTAGATAGCATCCTTTGAATATGACTAGGCCCATGGATTGAGCAATTTGTAGACTTTAAAAAGGTTATTGAGAATGAACTTTTTGAATTAAGACTAACAAAATATGAATTACTATATATCATTTAGATAAAAGCTTTTATCATAGATACATTAATATTTTTTTTTTTGCCACATATTTAAATCACGCAAACTTAATAATTTTATATTATGTGTTAGCATAGTCTCTGTTTATTCTTCTTCTTCTTCTTCTTCTTCTCAAAAATATTATATATCATCTTTAAAGGATGCCAACAATATTGATCTTATGGGAAAAGTTACATAAAATATTGAGAAAAAAAAATTTTATATTACAATATACTAAAAATGTTTTACACATTCATCTATTTTAATTTATATTTTTTTTCAAAATAAAATTTTAATTTAGATATTTATAAGTAAACAATGAAATAATGATTTATGAATAATAAAAAAATATATATCTATACATATTTATCTTGTGCAGTTGTAGCTTTACATATACTTTTGCATTTATATATTCATCTACTTTAATTAGATATTTATAACTTAATAATGAAATCTATAAACAAGGTGATTAAAACAATCATATTTGCACAATTCAAAAAGTCACAATTTCTTTTTTCAAAAAAAGGCCGTTTACATTTCCTTTGAATTATTTTTAAATTTTTTTTATAAAACCTTTGACATACCACTAACCTAACCACTTCATACATTAAAAAAATTTATGGCTCATTATTACTTTTGTTAATATATTATGGATATCTTAACTGATTGAGACCAAACTAGAGAAATGTCTTTCATATTTCCTTGAAGATTTAGAAGGAAAAAAAAAAAAAAAAAAACCCCCTTTGACATACCACTAACGTAATTACATCTATAACTATACTTTTAAGCCATCCATGATATCTATTTCTTATTGATAATCACAAAATTTACAACTAACAAGGGAACATACAAAGTAATAAAGAATAAATGAAGGAAGAAAAAAAGAAATGAAATCAAACGTCAATTAATAACTATTATTTGGAAAATAAAAATGTGGTAAAGAGGAGTAAGAAATAAAATAGAGATGACTATACAAATGACATTAAAAACTTTATAGTGTAATAAAATCAACAATTAAATATAATAATACAAAATAGTAACTTAAAAATAATCAAATTTTAACTAGGGAAATTATATATATATATATATATATGTATATATATACATATATAAATCATAATCTTCATACACCATGACTTAAAAAAATTATTGAATAGTTCTACTTTTTATTTAATGTCTATTTTATACAAATCATCAACCATAATATATGATGATAGTAAAAAATGTTATAGACAAAATTATGAAAAATATGAAGAGTTTTCTATTATTATAAAGAGTTTTCTTTTTTAAAAACTCTTTATAAAGTGTAGAGAGTAAAATAGTATTTTATCTAAAAAATTATCACGCGCAACGCGCGGGTCTGCGACTAGTGTACTAAATTGCCAATGATGTTTATGGTCTAGGAAGCCTAAATGCACATGAGACAAAATGAGATAACCAATGGCAACTAAAACTAAGAGGCAAACTTAAACTAATGAAAGACTGAGTGAAATATTTTGTCAAACATATGGTATGAATGTTCAAAATGGGAATGAGAATAACGTTTTGTAACACAAATCCAACCAAAATTTACCTCCAAGACAAACTAAGCACATCATAATTTGTGAAATAAACACCACTCTTAATATAAATATAAAGACGTCACTTAACCCAAATGCTTATGCCTATAAATTTGGACCCAATCATGTTATATTAACCACTTCATCTTGTCATTTTTATTCAATATGGTTTTTTACTCATAGGTGCATACTTAACGAGAAAAAGTCTGCTACTATGTGAAATTCAATATAGATGGGTAAAGTAAATTCGTTTATATGCTGCAAATAACTAAAATTGGCCCTTTTCAGAGTTTATTCTAAAGACATTGAACTCAACCGAATTACAAGAGTCACCTCCAGTATTTTTTTTTTTTTTTTTATTAAGAGGAAAATTTTATTGCAGGAACAAAACACTACAAAGACAAAACAGCCTCGCCCCTGATAACAGCTTCAAAACAGGGGGGACAACAACCTAACTCAAAAGAGCCAAACGCATTATAATGAAAAGACCACTTAACTAAGGAGTGGGCAGCTTCATTAGCACCTCTAGGAATCCAACCAACAGACAAAATGGCATAGTTAGACAAACCATTAAAGCATGTCTATACAAATAGATTTAATCCTCAAGGACATGAATATGGAACAGCTAGAGCATCATGGCAAATTTTAGAGTCTGTCTCAGTGAATATGGCCTCAAATTCCAGAGAGGCCAATGACAAGGCCCATCTGACAGCTTCAGCGAATCAACTTCAACTCTAAGAGGGAAGGTGGTGTTCACTCTTTGAGAGCACGCGAATACCAACTTACCTCTCCAGTCCCTCGCCACTGCTGCCATGGAAGAGAACCTAGAACCAACCGCTCCATCAACATTGATCTTAATTGCAGGGCAAATTGGGGGAGACCATGACTGAGGATTTTCAACCAGCAAAACCCGTCCTAAAGATGAATCTCTGGAATTTTTGTGATCTGAAATGAGCTTCAATATTCTGGGAAATAAAGTCTCAATATTCAGTAAGACACCTTCAAATTGAACCTGATTCCTTAGCTTCCAGATTGACTCTCAGAGAATCACTCCAAAAAAAAAAAAATATTAATAATAACAATAATAATCTCTCTGACTTTAATCCAAATCATCAACAAAAGGCAGGGAGAAAAGAAACTGAATAAAGTCATCTACAAAAGAAAGTTCCAAAAGGTCCATTTTTAAACCCCCCGGACCACCGCCAGTATTTATCATCTCTTGGGATTCTGAAACACGTCTTTACTGTAAATGTACCTAAAGATGAATCTAGCATTATTATATACTAAGACCAATTAGGGACACTACAACAATTCACCACACGATATTCCCAAATCAACCAACTACCCAACACAAATGGGCAATAATAATAATAATAAATGCAGAACCTGCTTTGGTTATGGGAATGCAATTTTGATTTTCAGGGCTTACTTCAGAGAGTAAAGCTACTATTGTTTGATTATAATCCTGGCAACTTTTTATAAGAATATCTAATTGTTTCTGGCGGTGTCCAAAATATATTCCCTCAAGCTATCTGAATCCCAAATTCCTCAAGCTTAGGCAGAGAAGCACTATAGGAACATTCAACACTGGCTGGAGAAGCGTCTCCTGGAGAATCATTACAGGTTAATTCATCAATGGGATAGTCATATTCACCCTCCTTCTTCGCAGCATCTGTACTCTCTTGTAGCTCCAGTGCGTGTTCAAGCATTAACTCCACTTCATTAATTGTGGGATGATCCTTTCCATTACTTCGCACACAAGAAGTGGCAATGTCCACATATATCTTAAAACATGTTGGGAAAAATTCAATATAATTGTGAATAATTTCAACAAGTACAGCAGAAGTACAACCACACAAGAACATAAAGATTTACGTGGAAACTCTTTCTCCTTGAAGGGAAAAATTACGGGACAAATTTCGAATAATTTCACTATATTAAATAGAGATTACAACACTTAAAAAATACCACTTAAGCAAAGAAAAACTCTCTTTTTCTTTTCACTCACTACTCTCTTTCTCACTGTATTTCTCTCACACTTTTCTCTTGCTCTCTCTATTTTTCTCTTCTCTTTTTGCTTACTCTCACTCACGCAGCTCTTCAAAGACTGCACTGTCCTCAGTCTCACTTGCTGGGACTTCCTTTCCTTTTTTTGCTCTGCCCCAAATGGCCGAATGGCCTTCCCTTTTATTTCTTTCACCTTTTCTTCTTTTCGTCCTTTCACACTCTTCACATCAAGTCACAATAAATGCAAGCCACTTACTTTGACTTTGCTTCAACCAAAATCCCTTTCTTCAGCTCTCATTGGCCGAATGACCTTTCCTTGTTTCTTCTCTTTTGCCTTCAGCGTGTCCAACACACTTAGGCTCACTTCTCATTAAGAGAAGTCAGACTTCTCACAAGTCATGGAGTGCCATGCTCATTAAATGAGCTCTTGAAAAAACATGTGGGCTGGACTCATGGTGCAGTGCACCAACAATCTCCCCCTCCAGCCCACTTGTAGGGGAGATTCAACTTAGATTTTCAGATAGAATTTATCCCGGTCAAGCCAACACCAGACTCAACATTTTTCATTATCTTCACCAACACTAAGAAAATATCATCAAACTAATACCTTTCATTTTCAAATAATTTATTTCACCTTGGATATCTCTAATCCAGTTTCTTGGCTCCCCCTCAACAGAAGCACAAATATTCTTGAAGCTAACTGCTTGATGTTCTTTAGTACACCTCCTTTCAAGAGGTTCAACAATCTCTAGTGGAGAATATTGCTCCCCCTTCTCAAGACCTTCACGATCCTTCACTTCATCATTCTTCTTAGCATCATGATATTTTTCATCAAGTATCATTTTCTCAGTTAAATCACTTTCAGGTAGAGAGAATTTTACTCTCTTGGCTGCAACACAATTAATATCAACTCTCAATTGTGGAGTTTTCTCAAAAACTTTGACTGCATTGAACTTCTTCTTACAAGCCCTCACATGAGTCCTGTACATGCCACAACAAGCACGTCCTCTTGCAATAACCAATAATCCTTTAGAAAGTTTCCATCTTCCATTTCCAAGATAGTTACAATAACCAGCTCGATCCATAGCCAATGTAGAAAACACATTCATCCTTAAATCCGGAACATGCCGCACATCCTTCAATATCAACGTGTAACCAACATTGGTCTTGATGCACACGTCACCAATTCCCACAATTTTTGAATAACTAGAGTTACCCATCTTCACAACACCAAAGTCGCCTGCTTTGTATGTGGTGAATAACCTTTTTGTGGGGATAACATGGTGGGAAGCTGCTGAATCAACAACCCACTCAACATCATTCTTAGCAACATGCTCACATTTTTGCTCTTCAAGAGAGAGCATCAGAACATCCTCATGAAACATAACTGCTACAGTATTCCTCTCATTCTCATTCTTTTCATCTTTCTCTTCAGTTTGTTTTTTATTCCAATGCCAACAGTTTCTTTTCACGTGACCTTTTTTCCCACAATGAAAGCATTCTCTCATCTCTTTAATCTGAGATCTAGCTTTTGATTGTGACCTGTCATTAAATTTAGCCCGATCATCAGGCCCTTTGCTTCTATTTCTGCCCCTATTCTCCATGACAAGAGCTTGATCTTGTGCATTGTTTATACCAACATCTCTTCTGCGAACCTCCTCACTTAGAATCAAATCTCGGATATCATCATATTTGAGTTTGCTCTTCCCTGTAGAATTGCTCACTGCCATTCTCACAGCCTCCCAACTGTTTGGCAAAGAAGCCAAAACAATTAATGCACGGATCTCATCATCAAAATCAATCTCCATAGATGACAATTGATTTGTGATGGTGTTGAACTCACTCAAATGCTGAGCCACAGGAGTATTTTCCACCATCTTCAGATTGAACAACTTCTTCATCAAATGTACCCTATTGTTAGCCGAAGGCTTTTCATACATACTAGACAAAGCCTTCATTAGATCCACTGTGGTCTTTTCCTTCATAACCTTGTGTGCAACTGATCTTGTTAGAGTTAATCGTATAACTCCTAACACCTGTCTATCAAGAAGACTCCACTCTTCTTCTTCCATACCATCTGGTTTCATTCCCAAAAGAGGAAGATGTAATTTCTTCCCATACAGATAATCTTCGATCTGCATCTTCCAATAGCCAAAGTCTGTGCCGTCAAACTTCTCGATTCCTGACGTCTTTCCTTCTTCTCCGGCCATTGCTCCCAATCGAACCTACGCTCTGATACCACTTGTTGGGAAAAATTCTATATAACTGTGAATAATTTCAGCAAGTACAGCAGAAGCACAACTACACAAGAACACAAAGATTTACGTGGAAACCCTTTCTCCTTGAAGGGAAAAAACACGAGACAAACTCCGAATAATTTCACTATATTAAATAGAGATTACAACACTTAGAGATACAACTTAAGCAAAGAAAAACTCTCTTTTTCTTTTCACTCACTGCTCTCTTTCTCACTGTATTTCTCTCACAATTTTCTCTTGCTTTCTCTATTTTTCTCTTCTCTTTTTGCTTACTCTCACTCACGCAGCTCTTCAAAGACTGCACTGTCCTCAGTCTCACTTGCTGGGACTTCCTTTCCTTTTTTTGCTCTGCCTCAAATGGCCGAATGGCCTTCCCTTTTATTTCTTTCACCTTTTCTTCTTTTCTTCCTTTCACACTCTTCACATCAAGTCACAATAAATGCAAGCCACTTACTTTGACTTTGCTTCAACCAAAATCCCTTTCTTCAGCTCTCATTGGCCGAATGGCCTTTCCTTGTTTCTTCTCTTTTGCCTTTAGCGTGTCCAACACACTTAGGCTCACTTCTCATTAAGAGAAGTCAGACTTCTCACAAGTCATGGAGTGCCATGCTCATTAAATGAGCTCTTGAAAAAACACGTGGGCTGGACTCATAATGCAGTGCACCAACAAAACACTCTGGAGCTATCTTCCCCTTCAGAAACGGATCAATTATCTCATTTATGGTCCCTCTTTGTTTGCATTTTTGGACCCAGTTATCCAGATGCCACTGTTCTTCCGCTTCCAATTGGAGTTCCAATGCTTGTCTGCCACAGAGTAGTTCCAACAGTAGTACACCAAACGAGTAGACGCCGGATTTATCGGTCAGCTGCTCGTATACAACATACTCGAGAAACAAGAATCCTGTAGTACCAGTAACTTCTTCATCAGAACCAACCCCTAACAAATTCGGGGGACCCTTCTTGGCCAGCTCAAAATCTGCCAACTTGGCCTCCCATTTCTCGTCCAACAGAAAGTAGCTCGTTTTCACGTCACGGTGAAAGATAGTATGCTTTACCCCACTGTGAAGGTAGTGCAATCCACGCGCCACCCTAATGCAAATCTCTAGTCTTTGTTTCCACGAGAGGGGATCATCAAGGTTAGCACTGTACACGTGGTCGCCGAGGCTTCCATTGACCATGAATTCATAGACAAGAAATACCTCATATTCAGTGAGACAAAATCTGATGAGAGGGACGATGTTAGGGTGGCATAGCTGGCAAACCAACAGCACCTCGGTCCTGAACCCCTAGAGATCTTGCGGTGACAGTACATACTTACACTTTGTTGCAACGCTTATTGTACAGTCATTAATAAATCCATTATATACTTTCCCAAAACTTCCCTTTTTACCAATAACTAAATTATTATCGAAGTTATTGGTAGCTATCTTGATCTCAGCGAGTGAAAATCGATGGCATAATCCCTCAGGAAGAGTTGAACAAGATTGTTTTGCTCTCTTCCTGCTGGATCGCAATAACTTTGAAATAAACTGTGAAATACCTTCCATTGCCGCTTCGGTCGTATATCGACGAGCTTGACGACCAGATAATGATCAGTGGAAGCGAAAAGTGCCGTCCTTCCCCGGCGATGATCGATAGGATCTGTTTTGGACCCCCTTCGGAAAATGGACGAACAAGTTGATTTAAATGTGATTAGATAACAAATAGTATCACGGCAACACAACACTCTTTGGGGGCCACACACGTTATGAGCTGTACAATGTCATGACTTGCACATGCGAGGATGCACGTGTGCAAGATTATGGTAAATAGGAGTACTCCTGAACTCTGCTTGGGTTAGAGTTTTGGGCTCAAAGGAACTAGGTGTTACAAATAATATAGAGCATTATCCTACTTGGGCGGCATGCATATCAGGAGCCACGTATGCTATATAATATTTATTATAATTGAATCTCAATAAAAAAAAATATTTCTTATAATTACTGATGGGACGGACAAACTCTTTTTCCTAGATGGCCTCATCAAATATACCCATTCACCACGGCACAACGTGGACAAGGACAAACGAATCAATAATAAGGAGTCTTAATGCCTCAATCAGTTACCAATTAGTTGTCATACCGTTGGAAACTTGTTAATCCCCACATTAATAAGCCCTGAAGTGTTACGAAAAGGGCACTAAAGCCACAATTAAAGCCCCAAAGGCTAGAAACTGTGAAGCTATATATACAAGTCCATCAGGAACAGACCAGGTACATACACACAACTGAAATTCACTAGCATACATCATTTTGATATTCTGAGCTCTCCTACTCCCTAAAAGGCTTCCATTCATACCAGGCACCACACCGATGACCATCTGAGGAGAGCCTTACACCACGTTTGCAAGCTCAGTAATGAGGGTTCGACTCTGTCTGGACGTACCTACATTGCTGATGATTTTCGCATCATCAGCTTGGCACCGTCTGTGGGGAACGACATTTTCGCATGTAGGTTCAAAAGCGTAGTTCCAGTCAATTCCCAAATTCGGATGGAGTCCAACCAAGATTTTGCAGCATTAGCCTTACAAATTCAAACACTTACAGCTAGCATGGAAGAACTCACCAGGCAGAACCAGGAGATGAGGCTGTGGCTTCAACAAGAGGAGAACCGGTCTAGGACCAATCAAGAAGACGAGGGAGACAATCATAGAAGGAGTGACCGTTGAAGACCAGCCACTTCAGATGGACCAAGCTCAAATCTCCTCTGGGAAATGAGAAAGGAGATGGACGAGCTAAGGAACGCCATTAAAGGGAAGAAAAATCAAAGCCTGGATAGAATGGTCAAGACGATAGATTCACCTTTTACAGCGGCGATCCTGGAATGCCCAGTGTCGTAAAAATTTTGTTTGCCTCAACTTGAACCATTTGACGAACTTAAGGACCCTCTGGACCACCTCAACACTTTCAAGACGACACTAGGCCTTCAACAACCTCCTGAAAAGAAACTGTGCCATTCTTTCCCCACTACACTTAAAGGGACTGTAAGGGAGTGGTTCACGAAGTTACCAATATTGTCCATCGATAGCTTTGAGCAATTGAGAAATTCCTTTCTACGCCACTTCATCGAAGGACAAGACCCAAGGAGGCTAGCTAGCAAACCACTTACTCACCATCAGACAAGGAGAGAAAGAGACCACGAGGTCGTACGTGAAGCGTTTCACTTAAGAAACCTTAGAGGTAGATGAAGTTGATGACAAGGTGCAGTTAACAACGTTTTAGGCTGGATTGAAATCTCGAGAGTTTGTGGTCTCACTCGCGAAGAATCCTCTAAAGACGATGGCAGAGATGCTCTTGAAGGGATAGAAGTACATGAACGCTGAAGACGCCTTAGCCACAATAAAAGATGTAGAGAAAATCAGTGAAAAAGGAAGGAAGGAAGGTGACCGGAGAGGATGAAAAAGAGAGCGGCCAGATCGTCAGACTGTTGATGGGGGTAAAAGGAAAGACAAAAAAGCTCCTCGAATGATAAAATTCACTCCTTTAGTTATGCCGGTTGACAAAATTCTAGCGCAGATAAAGGATGAGCACTACCTCAAATGGCCAAGACCATTACATTCGTCACCCAACATGCGTGACAAGAAGAAGTATTGCTGTTTCCACAAGAATCACGGCCATTACACAGAGGATTGTAAGGACCTGAAGGAGCAGATAGAGGAACTCATACGCAAAGAGAAATTGCAAAGGTTCATAAAGAAGGGAGAACCTAGTAGGCCTAGGGATGATGACAAGGACAAGTGCGAAGCCTTACCAAGGGACGAGGACCATACGTCCCAACGACCGCCGAGCGTGATAGGAGAGATAAAGACAATCATAGGCAGACCATCCACAAGAGGGTCATTTAGATCCCTCAAGAAGTCATATCAAAGGCAGGTGAACAGCGTCCACAGAATACCCCCTTGAAGCAAAGATGAACGGACAAAAACATGTTTTTCTCGGAAGAGGACGCCAGAGGAGTGAAGCAACCTCATGACGGCCCCTTGGTCATAATGCTCACGATAGAAGGATTCAATACCAAGAGAATCCTCGTGGATAATGGCAGCTCCGCGGACATTATCTATCTCTCCGCTTTCCAACAGTTGAAGTTTGATCCAGGGAGGTTGCACCCTTTCGAATCCCCCTCTGTTAGCTTCAGTGGGGATAGGGTGTATCCCAAAGGCATAGTGACCTTAACGATTACAGTAGGATCTTATCCATGACAGCTGACTCGTCAGTTGGATTTCTTGGTGGTAGATTGTCCCTTTTCATACAATGTGATCATTGGAAGGCCCACACTCAACCGTTGGAAGGCAGCCACGTCCACCTATTGCCTGAAGGTGAAATTTTCAGTGGAAAACGGTGTAGGTGAAGTAAAAGGAGATCAAGTACTGACTAGAGAGTGCTACTAAGCGGTGTTAGCAACTAAAGAAAATCATACGTGGATGATCGAGGAAAAAGAAGAGAAGAAAGTAGAAGCCCTAGAAACTGTGGAGCTGGTAGACGGGGAGCCAATGAAGACTACCAGAGTAGGGACGACCATGAGTTCAGACACGAAGAAGAAGCTAGTCCAGTTCCTCAAGGAGAACCTAGACATTTTTTCCTGGAACCACGAAGACATGCCAGGCATATCCTCGGAGATTATCCAGCAAAAGTTAAACGTGGATCCCAAGAAAAAGCCCGTCTAGCAGAGACGACGAATGTTTCTCTAAAACAAAACCAGGTGATCATGGATGAAGTAAATAAACTATTGGCAGCAGGTTTCATCCATGAAGTCTACTACCCGGACTAGTTAGCCAACATCGTCCTTGTAAAGAAGGCAAACAGGAAATGGAGGATGTGCGTAGACTTCACAGACTTGAACAAGGCTTGCCCAAAGGATAGCTTCCCCCTGCCAAGAATAGATCAGATGGTGGACTCCACAGCAGGGCATAAGCTCTTGACTTTCATGGATGCATTCTCGAGGTACAACTAGATAAAGCTAGTAGAGGAAAGATTGCCTTCATCACAAGCTAAGGGCTTTACTGCTACAAAGTGATGCCTTTCGGGCTGAAAAATGCAGGAGCAACCTACCAAAGGTTAGTGAACAAGATGTTTAGTAAACAGATTGGGAGCAACATGCAAGTATACGTAGATGACATGCTCGTCAAGAGTAAAGAAGAGTCTGCTCACCTAGACGACCTTCAAGAGACGTTCACAAATCTTAGACGATATCAAATGAAGTTAAACCCCAGCAAGTGCGCCTTTAGGGTATCGTTAAGGAAGTTCTTAGGGTTCACGGTGTCCCAGAGGGGAATAAAAGCAAACCCAGAGAAGGTGCGAGTCATACTGGAGATGGTGTCACCTATGACCGTGAAAGAAGTCCAGAAGCTCACAAGAAGAATGGCAGTGCTCAACAGGTTTGTCTCAGAAGCAACAAACAAATGTCTGTCCTTCTTCAAGACACTGAAGAAGGCCTTCACTTAGACAGACGAGTGTGAGAAAGCCTTTCAGGAACTCAAGCAATACCTGAGCAATCCACCCTTCTTGAGTCTGTCCAAGGAAGGAGAAAACATGTATTTATACTTAGCAGTGTCAGCTACAGCTGTGAGTGCTGCATTGATTCGAGAAGAAGACAGAAGATAGCTCCCAGTCTACTATGGCAGCCAGGCCTTTCAAGGAGCAGAAGCCAAATAAACATGCATAGAGAAGATTGCATTCGTGACTGTAGCTTCACGTAAGCTGCGCCCTTATTTCCAGGTGAATCCTATCTTAGTGATGATGAACCGACCTATAAAGAAGGCGATGAACAAGCTCGAAGCTGCAGGAAGGATGGTTTAGTGGGCTATTAAGCTCAGCCAATTTGACATTAAGTAGCACCCCAGGACAACTATCAAGGTAGAAGTGCTGGCAAATTTCATCGCTGAATTTACAATCCTCGACGAGGAGGGAGATACAGACAAGGTAGAAAGATGGACTATTCAGACTGACAGTTTGTCAATCCAAAAGAGGGGCGGAATAGGGGTCATTATCATTACCCCCGAAAGAGAGACGCTTAAATATGGAGTTCAGCTAGCATTCCCGGCCACCATGAATGAAGCTAAATACGAAGGAGTACAAATGGGATTAAGGGTTGGGAAAGTACTGGGAGTCAAAAACTTGCTCCTCCAGAGTGATTCAAAGCTCGTTGTTGGACAGATAAAGAGGGAATTAGAAGCTAAGGAGGAAAGGATGCAAAAATACTTAAAGTTGACAAAGCTTTTGACGCAAGAGTTTGATCAGGTGGAGTTCACACAAATCCCCAGAAGCCAAAATATATGGGCAAACGAGTTGGCGAAACAATCGTCATCAGAAGCAAGATCGACGAGTACAGACCTGAAGATTGAAGTCCAGAGATGCCCCAGCATCAAAGAAGTCCATACCTTCACAATCTAGAGCAGAAGCAGCTGGAACCCTAATCCTATCTTTCCTTTAGGACGAACGGCTTCCATAGGACGTCGAGGAAATAAGGAAGGTCAGGAAGAGAGCAGCAAGGTTCACGATCTTGAATGATACCCTATACAAAAGAGGCTTCTCCATGCCCTACTTGAGGTGCGTCAACGAGGAGGAAGCCAAATATATTCCGGAGGAGATCCATGAAGGGATTTAAGGAGATCATGCAAGCTCGAGATCCTTGATCAGCAAAGTTATTCGAACAGGTTACTTTTGGCCTACCCTACAGAAGGATGCTAAAGAGTTCGTCAAGAAGTGCGACAAATGCTAGAGGTTTGGAAACGTCCAACGCATCCCATTTGAGAAACTGACGACAATAGCCTCCTCATGGTTGTTTGCTTAGTGGGGATTTGACATCGTTGGCCCATTACCCTAAGGTAAAAAATAGGTATAATTTTTATTAGTTGCCATTGATTATTTCATAAAAATGGGTTGAAGCAGAAGCACTATCAACCATAACGAAGGCGAAGGTCCAAAACTTTATGTGGAAGAATATAGTCTGCTGATTCGGGATACCACGGACGATCATATCAGACAACATGCGGCAATTTGATAGTAAGGTTTCAGAGAATTTTGTTCAGGGCTAGGAATCAAGAACCAATTCTCATCCCCTGGTCACCCCTAAGCTAATGGCCAGACGGAAGTGACGAACCGAACCCTACTCAAGATCATCAAGGCTCGGTTGGACGAAGCAAAGGGCGCATGGCCAGAAGAACTACCCAATGTTTTGTGGGCATACAAGACTACAACTAGAATCCCAACAGGAGAGACCCCCTTCAGTCTCACCTATGGCACCGAAGCAATAATCCCAATTGAAGTAGGAATCACAAGCTTGAGACGAGAAGCTTTCCACGAGGGCAGCAATGCCGATCAACTAAGAGTTAACTTGGATTGCTTGGATGAATCTAGAAATGGAGCATCCCGCAAGATGACGGAGTACCAATAGAAGATGTCCGAGTACTACAACAAAAGGGTGAAGCTCAGATGACTCAATATTGAAGTCCTCGTCCTGCTCAAGGTCACACCTGCCACCAAGGACCCAACTCAGGGGAAGCTCGGTCCAACCTGGGAAGGACCCTACAAAGTTATCCATTATTCCAGGCAAGGCAGCTATCACCTGGAGACGTTGGACGGGAGGAAACTTTCACGTCCATGAAAGATTGAGCATTTGAAACAATACCATCAGTAGATGTACTGGAAAAATGTATTCATGTTTGAAATAAAGCAATAAAAGAACTATTCAGCCATTGTGATGCATGTTTAAAAAAAAATTTGGCTAAGTAACAAGATTCTGCCTAGATGGATATAAGTTACTGAAGAAGCCAAAAATGACAAGATGCCTTAAATGGGTGTAAGTCACAAAATTGGCTAAGCAACAAGATTTCGCCTAGACGGATGTAAGTTACTGATGAAGCCAAAAATGACAAGATCCCTTAAATGGGTGTAGGTTACAAAATTGGCTAAGTAACAAGATTTTGCCTAGACGGATGTAAGTTACTGACAAAGCCGAAAATGATAAGGTCCCTTCAACGAGTATGAGTCAACCAAATTTTTGACTAAGTAACAACAACTCATATAGATGGATGCAAGTTTCTAACGTTAAAAATAAATAAAATAAAATAAAATAAAGGATGATGACTAAAGGAATGAAGCAAATTAGGATCATGTGTACTCACAAAGTATCATGCAAGGCAGGAAAGTAAAGAAGTAAGTATAGAATTACTAATATAATTGAAGGCCCAAAAACAACGGGTAACCAGCATTGTTTCAACATTGTAATTAAAAGCCTATAAACATTAGGCAAAGAAAACATTGTTCTTAAATTTGAATGAAAATATTGTTTTGAAAGTAGAATAAAAAATCCCAAAACACACCATGCACCCAAAAAGAAGATTACAAAAAAAGGGGGGACAAACACGAAGCAAGTAAATAAACAGGTTCAAGAATCAGCAGCTGCGTCATCACCAGTAGGAGGCGGAGGAGTATTCCCAAGAACATCACCCTCAGGAGCTGTGGACTGAGAGGCTTTGTTAGCTGCCATCTCTTTATCCACCTTTTCAAGGTCCAGGTTCTCTAAATCCACTCTGGCAGGGTGCTTGACGAGGTACCGCCTCAGGAGCTTGAAACCTTTATAGTACCAGCTGAAGAGCACAATGTTGTACTCCTCCGTTAGCTGGAAGGCTTCCACGGACTTTGCAGCATTCCTCTTGATTTTTTCCCTTGCGACCAAAAGCTGCTCGTCCTTCTCCAGAGTTAGCTGCCTCTATACCCTCATATCTTTGGATAGGACCTTGACGATGTTGACCTCATCCATGGAAGCAATAAGGTCCTTCTTCAATTTAGAGTTCTCTATCTCTAAAACCTCCACCCTAGACACCGCTGACGCAACCTTTGCTTCCTGGCCAAGGTACTCCGAAGTAATATGAATGCTCTCCCCCAGTACCTTAAAAGGAAATTAAAAATTTTCAGGACGATGCAAAAAGAAGAGAAAGGAAAGCATAAAATTGCACAAGTACATTACCTGGACGAGTTTGTGGATGTGACTACCCACAACCTTGTTAGAGGGCATTCCAAAAAAGACCCTCAATTCTTCGACAGTAAAGATCTCTTGTGCCCTCGCTTGCGAGAGGCCAGCGTCGGCGAGAGGCCAGCACATCGTCCTAGATGCTGGACGAGCGAGAATTAGCTTTCTCTTTTCCCTTTTCAGAGGCCAGCACATCGTCCTAGATGATGGACGAGCGAGAATTAGCTTTCTCTTTTCCCTTTTCAGCCACACGTGGCTTTTTCCGGATGGGAGTAATCTCTTCAATAGAGATAGCCGGGGAAGCTGTCCTCGTCGTCTCAGTACCGGGGGTAGCTGGAGTCACGGAGATGCCCTTTTCCATGACGCGCACTGTCTTCTTCCCGAGATTGGACAGAGGCTCATTCTTCTTAGATCTTATTTTTGCATACATGTCTTGGTTGAATTTGGTCGTCATTTCCGTGAGAACGAAACTCTTGTTAAAAAGGGGGGGGGGGGCAGAATCAATGACGAGCTAAATAAAGTAATTAATTTTCATCTCCTCAATTTCTATGGTGCGTAGGACGTAGGTGGAAGGTTCTGGGCCAAGAAAATGTAGAGCTAAAGTACGGGGATAGACCAGATCGTCGAAGTCGTCAATCTTTTTCACGTACTCAATAGCCGCCTCAATGCGTTGCGTATACCTGCTTTTGAGTTTGGGCCGTCTCTTAACTGCACAAAAGCAAACAGGAGGATTAGTTGCAACAATGCACAAAAAAAAAAAAAAAATGAAAGACGAAGGACTGGTAGAAAAGAAGACGCACCTAGACTCGAGGTCCTCCACCGATAGAGTAACCTAGAGAGATCACCCCAAACCTCATCAGAGGGAGTCTGACATTCATCCCCGAACACAAAAAAGAATCGGGATTCCAATATTTGAATGATGAAGGTAGGTCCTTGACGATCCTAGTCTTCCTCTCCCAAGGCACCAGTTCGTAGTAACCATGTTCTTTGGACTCCTTTAAACGATACAAATAAACAAGCTTGTCCACCTTAATCATGTCCCCTTTTGTAGCAACTAGCCATATCTCCATACAACTAATCACTATCCTCCACGAATTAGGCATAAGTTGCCTGGGAGCAATGTTGAAATGGCCTAGAAGCTCTATGACAAAAGGATGGACAGGGAATCTAAGCCTGCTCAGGAAAGCAGCCTCGTAGAAGCATACCTTCTCGGGCAAGAAGTGACAAGCTCGTTCCTCCCTGTGAGGAAGACGAACCCTAACCGTTTCAGGGAATTGAAATCTCTTTCTAAACCTGGAAAGCGTTTTGGCGTCCAAGCCGCACACCTCTCCGAGAGAATGGAAGGCCTTCTTCATTTGCCATAGGCCAGAAGCCGCGGTGTCCTCCTCCACTTCCATAGGGTCGTTGCTAGACGACAACCCCATCTCAAGCTTACTCAATCTCACCTTCGACATCGCCTTTCGCTCAACTACCAGACCTTCGAACCAATTAACTGATTGACGCAACAAGGGGAGCAAGTCGGCCAACACCACACAAAGACTATTAACCTCAAAAACAAAATTTTCAATCAAAGGAAAACGGAAAAAATGCCCCAAAACAAAACAAAAAGAAAAAATAAAAAAGAAAAAAGAAAAAATATATATATATAAAATCAGAAACCAACATAATCTATCTATGCCATAAAAAAGCCTAGGAAAACGGAAAAAAAGAAACGTGCCTCAAAGGAAGCAACCACAGAATGCAAAAGCTCAAGAAAAATCACAAGAGAAGAAAAAGCACAGAGAAAATGATTGAGAAAGAGTTGGAAAAAGTGAAGGGGCAAAAGGAAAGAAAAAAAGTTTGAAAACTAGGCACAAAAAATTGAAATTCAGCAGGAAACCAAGAGTCACACATATGGGGCATTAACTCCACTGGTCAGAACACGCCACGTGGCCACGATGTGTATGGCGTTGCCATAACGCATTAAATGTGGAATGATACCCCAAGAGCCATGTTTGGGTAGAAAAACCTTTCATCTTCTGATGGTCGTCGTGACATGCCACGATGGCCAGAGAACCTGGGGGGCAGCTGATGGGATTGACGAACTCTTTTTCTTGGATTGCCTTATCAAATATACTCGTCCACCTTGGCACGACATGGACGAGGACAAACGAATCAATAATAAGGAGTCTTAATTTCTCAATCAGTTACTAATTAGTTGTCATACCATTAGAAGCTTGTCAACACCCACATTAATAAGCCCTGAAGCGTTACAAAAAAGGCACTAAAGCCACAATTAAAGCCCCAATGGCTAGAAACTATGAAGCTATATATACAAGTCCATCAGGACTAAACCAGGTACATACACACAACTAAAATTCACTAGCATACATAATTTTGATATTCTGAGCTAACCTACTCCCTAAAAGGCCTCCATTTATCGGAGGCTCTATGGCAGACACCACACCGATGATCATCTGAGGAGAGCCTTACACCACATTTACAAGCTTAGTGACAAGGATTCGACATTGTCTGGACATACCTACATTGCTGATGATTTTTGCATCATCAATTACAATGCAGGTTTTTTTCCAGAAGTTTTGGCTAGAGGTGGGGAGCTTAGTGGTGAGAGAAGTCAAGAAGATATTTGCGGATAGGAAGGTTCTTGAAATTTTAAATAGAACACATATTGCCTGGATTCCTAAGATCCAAGGTCCTGAAACATTGGGTAATTACATACCCATAAGCTTGTGTAACACTATTTACAAAGTGGTGACAAAGATTATTGTGGCTAGATTAAGGCCTTACTTGGGAAATTTCATTTCACCGCTGCAAACGGCTTTCGTTCCAGGGAGAAGGGAGTTGATAATGTTATCATTGCCCAGGAGGTTATTCATTCCCTAGGTAAAAAGAAAGGAAGAGTGGGATATATGGCTTTAACAATCGACTTAGAGAAGGCTTATGATAAGCTAGAGTGGAGTTTCATAAGAGATATACTTCTCAGGGCAAATCTGTCAATTGATCTTATAGACATCATCATGAGTTTGTGTTTCAACAGTCTCTATGTCAATCTTGTTCAATGGTGAGGCACTGGATCTGATTTTTCCCTTAAGGGGGATAAGGCAGGGGGACCCTTTGTCCCCTTACCTTTTCATTTTATGCATGGATTTTCTCAGTCAGCTCATAGAGGAGAAGTGTAATGCAAAGCTTAGGCATCTAGTTAAGGCATCCCAGAGTGGACCTACCTTTTCTCACCTGCTATTTGTAGATGATACTATCTTGTTTGCCAAAGCTGATGGGGTGAATTGTTCAGCCAAATGAGATGTGTTAGATGAGTTTTGCAGTATATTAGAGCAATCAGTTAGCGATTCAAAGTCGAGAGTCTACTTCTCACCGAATGTGGATAGGGACATTGGGGAGTCGTTGTGTGACATTCTTGATTTTACTTCCACCCCGTTTTGGGCAAGTACCTTGGCTTCCCCCTAAAGCAACCTGGTTCTTCATCCCATGACTACAATTTCATTCTTGATAGAGTGAAGCAAAAGCTCTTAGGATGGAAGGCTAATATGTTATCTTTGGCTGGTCGCTTAATTCTCATACAAGCCTTCTTGGCTTCCATTCCTTCATATGTCATGCAATGCTCTTCCCTTCCTGCCAGAATTTTTGATGGTATAGATAGAGTTAATCAAAATTTTCCATGAGGGTCTTCGGATTCAACTAGGAAAATCCACTAGATTGGATAGGAAAAGATTAGTAAAGCTAAGGAGAAAGGGGGTCTCGGTTTGCAATCAACTAAGGGTAGGAATATTGCCCTTCTATCCAAGCTCAATTGGAGATTCCATACTGAAAGGAAGGCACCTTGGTTCCAAGTTTTAAAGATGAAATATTGTAACCAAAGAAGAAGAGCTGCTGCTAATGCTAACCACCTTCCTTATGGAAATATACATGTTTGTATCGCATACAAAACATACGCAGCGGAAAATTGACGGATCTACTTCATTCGCAATTGATAACATGTACTGTGTAAGTTTCATAATATAGAACAAGAGAGTGTACCTTAGTGTGGCGAATTTCAAAACAAATATTAGAAGCACTTAGGAACACTTTTTAATCTTCACTCCAATTTCACTAACGCCCAATATGTGTGGTCTCTCAATCAGTTATATAAGTTTGTTCAAGAAAGAATTAGAGAGTGTCCAATACTCACATACAAACCGTTTCATGTACATACAAAATTTTGTATGTTTCTATCCTTATTAACTGATTATCTAATTGGGCTTGCCTTTTGGGCCTTTCCAATTGGGTTTTAGTATATGGCTTGGAGTGGGACCAAAAAGGGGAACAAATAAGACACTAGCTCCAATGGGCTTTGGGCTTTTCTGTCAACTCTTGACAAGTCCAAAGTTACCATTAATTATATTTAATACCACTATAAAAATATAATTGCACTCTAGGCCTTATTAATAAATTTTATCCAAAGACTTTATTGTACATGCAACCCCTTCATAAAATATTCGTAGTAATACAAAGTCATGAAAATAGCTGCCACTTTGTAAATCACTACATCTTAATCCTTGAGTACTCGGTTTAATCCTTTAAGTTATTCATCATATATTTATGAAATCCAATTTCATAAATATACACTTTAGTAACTATTTATTAAAGTAGTTAGGCCTAACATTCTGAATAACAAATCCATTAAACTTATCTTAAGGGAATATTTTGTATCTCCGTTAAGAGACTATGAATTCCAACTTGAGAATATATGTTTCATCAACACTAAATGTGGCTGCCCAACATACTGAGGTTTTGACCGTTACTTTAGATCTCACTCCCGATATATCAAAGCAACCTACACTTCATGATTAGGTCCATTATTCTCTTAGGATTAAGAGTTCATGCAAATAGAAGTCGTGAGATTTATTATTCATTTGACAGTCGTTAAGAGAATAATAAATCTTACTGCGATCCAGTTCAATATGTCTTAACTCTTAAAACATATCAACATATCAACTAGAAGTCTCCACTTCCATGATCAAAACAAATCATCTTAGTTGATATGTTATAGTCTTCGCAGATGAAATGCCCAATTTCATCACTGACTACGAACTAAAATTCTGTGTTTAAAAAGAACTTGTGATTTATATCTTCTGTGACTTTTCACATAAATCACATACTATGCATCTCATGGACAATGCGATAATGTCCAAATATTCATGTTACTATTATTTTAGATAATAATAAAAGAACTTTATTAATTATAACATTAAGTTATACATTAAGTCATACATAATGTCATACATATCATCATATAATAGAATTTAAGGATACTAATCCCAACACTTTCCTGCTCACTAATATGGGCAACAATGAAGAGAGGCATAGATACTTTCAACAAGGGCAGTAGGTGGACGATTGGAAGGGATAGTAATCTGAATTTGTGGTTTAGTAATTGGACAAGTGGAGGTCCACTTCGGTATCTCATTTAGGGGCCCATTTTGCAGGAAGCTAGCCTTTTGGAAGTAAAGGATGTCAAACAACTCCTACTGCTATCACAAGCAGAGATTCTGATAAGCTGGTTTGGGCTGGTTTGCCTCAAGGTATCTTTGATTTAAGAAGCGTGCATAGAATTGCTATGGGATTTGAAGACACCCCCCCTTTCTCGGCTAATCAGATCTGGAAAGTCGATACACTCCCTAGAATCAAAACTTTTCTATGGATGTGTGCCTATAACAGTATTGGGGTTAAGGTTTGCCTTCAGAAAAGAGGTAGTATTCAAGAGACCACGTGCCCCATCTGCCAAGGAGATTCAAAGATAATTTTGCATGCTCTTCGTGACTTCCCTCATATTAAACAGGTGTGGAATCAATTGGGGATGAAGTCTTTATTCCTTTTGGAGAAGCAGCCTGCAGGACTGGCTTTCATCTAATGGGAAGCCAAATTGTAATCTTCTCACTACAAGTCCCCCATGGAGAATTGTCTTCCCTTTTGCAGTTTGGAATTTTTGGAAAAGCAAGAACAAATTTGTTTTTAACAGACAAAGTCGAAACCAAAATCTAGCTGTTGAGATATTGAAGAAATTGATAGTATTTGTCCACTATGTTTTCCCTTAAGCAGCTAACCCAAAAGGTGGTTAAGAGAATTTGTTGGGAGTGACCACTTGAAGGTTGGATGAAACTAAATATGGACGGCTTGTCCATTGGTAATCCCAGAATGGCTGGTTGTGGGGGCGTGATTAGAGATTATCGTGGTTGTTGGATAGCAGGTTTTAGCAGACGGATTGGGATCACAAACAATTTTGTTGCAGAATTGTGGGGGCCTAGGGATGGGCTTATGTTGTGTTGCAGCCTTAATATTTCATCTCTTGTTGTTGAATTTGGTGCCAAAGCTATTGTGGATGTTTTAGGTAACTCCTCTTAGTTTCCCACATTCAGCAGATTCTGATTAAGCATTGCTTCCGTCAGGCGAACTGGTGTGCTAATAGCCTTGCTAGGATGAGCATTTTTCAGGATTTTGAATTTTCTTCCTTAGATTGTCTGCCTGTTGACATAACTAATGTTTTTGAGGATGACCTTAATGGGATGTATTCTATCAGGATATGTCCTAAACCAATTGTAGCCCCTTAATTTGTTTTATTGAATCGTCTTTTACCAAAAAAAAAAAAGCTATATTAAAATTTCTTATAATTACATATAGCTATATTAATATTTCTTTTAATTACATATGGTTATATTAATTAAACCTTTCTTTGACAATAAAAATATTATGTAAACCGATTAGAAAATTAATATATATTTTTTCAAATACACAATTACTAACCCTCAATCCCAAAAGGTTAGCTATATGTAATTACAAGAAATATTAATGACTATAACTATATGTAACTACAACAAATATTAACTAATATAATTATATGGTATAACAAGAAATATTAATAAATTCTGTGCAAGTCAAAACAAATCATCTTTTCTCTTTGCTATCCAATATAGTTGCTCTCATTAACCCACACATGAAATAAGCCTCTATTTTTTTTTTTTTTTTTTAACCAGGTGCTCCAGTTTGCCATTTGTGCTAATAAGGGAGTAAACTAACAGGTACCATGGCAATTGATTGACTTCATTTCCTAGTATAGTCCTAATTACACCCCCTTCCATAACTTTTGGCATTGTTACACAATTCCATATCTATATCTTTTTATTAGACACGTATTTTGACAAATATAGTCATTAGGATTAGGATCTATGATATTTCTCTCTTTATCTTCTTTGTGACCAAAACATAGATTGCAGTAGAGAAGCTTTATAATCTAGAAGATAAGGTTATATAAACAGTAAGTCCGTTTTCCCAAGTGATCACCCTTATATTCAGTGGTGGAGCCAAAGGGGGGCGAGGGGGGGCACCTGCCCCCCTCACTCCATCTAAAATTTTCTTGCATATGTAATCTTGAGGGACTCTGATATAGGAAAAAGAAAGGAAAAAATAGCTCCCAATGGGTTATAACTTGGAAGTGACTCTCACACAGGAAAAAGAAAGTAAAAAAAAAAAAAAAAAAAAGTTTTCTCAAACATCGAATCATATCCATTTTCACTTATTTTACTGTTCTTGTAAGCTTTTGTCTTGTCCCACATTTGACACTTATTTCACAATTCTTTTTCTTTTTTAATTTCTATCATTTTCACTATTAATGATACTTTTTGCAATATTTTATTGTTAAGTGATGCTAAAGATATTATAAAGTTTACTATTTATATTTTACAAATTGATATGTTACCAATCACAAAAAATAATTACAAACATCTATTCATTATATTGTTTAAATAGCGCTAATCACCTTTTTACCACATCAATTTGTAAACTTTTTGTTGTAAATTTTGTAGTAACTATGAATTGGTTATTTTTGTTCATTTATTTTAATTATATGAAATATATTTATTTTCTTATAATTGTTTATTTATTTTGTTATTATTATCAATTAATATTTTTTAGATTAATTTCACTTTAAATGTTGTCTTTTAATTTTGCCACCTCTGAACCAAAATCCTGGTGCTTATATTCTAAGCTGAATTCATGAGAAAAATAATGGAAAGCGTGTGTTGGACTACTGTCACCAGTCATTTGATGTTTAACCTTGATCCACTGGATGCATACATATAAAATGGAGAGGACATTAGATAGAAATCCAACAGACTACTGTCAAGCTACAACACACAAAAGAATTGAACTCAAATATAGTAGGTATATAACTCTTACACACATGCTAACATACATAAACGAACACACGTGATATTTAAACTGAAATTGTGACTTCAAATCAACCAATAGACTTCAATAAATTAAATCCAGTATGGAGTCAAAAATCTCATTATGGTGACTCCTCGCAGCTGCAAACTTCAAATATTATTAATGTAGGCACAAAATCATTCTTTCACCTTGCTATCCAGTAGTTGCTCCCATTAATGTACCTACACATGTAACAAATCATTTCATGGGCGATTCTTTGTAACCACTATGGGTGCTATCATTTGCCATTTGTGCTAACAAAGGTTTGTGCTAATAAAGGAGTAACAAGTGCCATGGCAGTTAAACGACTTCAATTGCTCCTATCGTCCTAATTATAGTCACCCGCTACAACTTTTGGCATTTTTACACAACTCAATATCTTTTTATTGGATTAGGATTAGCATTATGACACTTCTTTCTCTCATCTTCATTTTAACATAAATAAAGGTTGTAGTAGAGAAGCTAAAGAATTTAGATAACAAGTTTATACAAACCTTTGAGTGCGTTTTACCAAATGATGGCCCTTGTATTCAAAGCTCAATTCAGAAAAGTAATGGAAGGCACGTGCTGGACTTTGTAAAAATCCTCTCCTCCTTCTTCAAGCCTATGTTTGAATGCTCTTGGCATCCATCGTATCTCCAGCTCCTGAAGTGCACTGACGAACTTCAATCCATCTGGAACCGTCTCCAACTTGTTGCAATCTGTAATCTCTAAACGGCTAAGACTCGGCATGGCACCTGCTTCCACTGTCCACTCTTGTAAATTAGGCAAGCCCCGTAGGAGTAAAGATTTGAGTTGAGGAAACCCTTTTTCAGAACAAGCCATTTGCTTTCCAATGAAGGCTTCCCATCCTCTTAAGACCCTCAAGTAAGGTAGCTTCTCGAGTATTGGCATTGGATCTTCCACAAGTCTAGATCCCCACAAAGTTAACTTGGCAAGGCATGGAGGAAATTCTTGGTGATTTGGTAGTTTGTTAATCCGCCCTTCTATGTGCAGCTTGTGAAGACGAGGACAGCCTTGTACTACTTGTTCTATGTCTACTACCTTATCAGGGAATGAAAGCATTTCAGTCTTCATGGACAAGGACCGAAGGCTGCTTAATTTTTTGTTAGGAGGATTGAAGATTTCCCCGAACTCTTGGAAATCCCTCGGGTCATTTAGCACCAATTTTTTAAGATTAGTCAAACTGAGAAGATCTCTTACATCACATTTGTTTGTGGGAAAGTTCACTAGTGTCTGCAAGTTGCTCAGTTTTGCTAGTTGCAGCTTATCATCAGTTAAATAGTTACACCACTTCGGAAGATATAGATGTCTCAACTTTTTCATCTTCCATATCACTGTCGGTATTAGTACAGTTGATTCCCAACTCAGTTCTTCAATGGTTTCCAAATTTAGGGTCTCTAAACACACCAAATTGACTATGGAGGAAGGAAATTCTCGTATATGAGTTTTCTTCAAGCTTAAGAACCTCAAATGAATCAAGCTTCCTATTTGCTCTGGTAACTGTCCATCCAATGACTGGATTCCTTCCAAATCCAAAACTCTAAGCAATTTTGAGTACTTAAAAACTGATTTGACTTGCTCGCTAATATCATTAAAGTATATAAGGGACCTGATCTGAGGATTCTCTTTGTAATAATTATTTGTGGGAACATCAGAAAAGATGGCAAGCCTTCGAATACTACCAGTTGATGAATCAGCTGTCTCATTTCTACTCCAAGGACTCAGTATGTGGAGGAAATTTTCTTGCTTTGCCTTTGACAAGCATAGGTCTCGCATAAGATCATGGAGACGACAAGATTTAATCCTTCCATTTGACCCAATTACACCCACTTGAACCATGCATCTATTTATCAACTCAACCAAGTAGTGTTCTGCATAATCTTCCAACTTTTCATCTCCCTCTTGTTCATACTTTGGAGGCACAAAGCCTTCTGCCACCCATAGTCGAACCAATTTCTTTGCTGGTATGTCGAAGTCCTCTGGGAAATGGCTCAGATAGAGGAAGCATGGTTTCAATTGGTAAGGCAATTCAAAGTAACTCAAAGCCAACACCTCGTGAACTTTTGATTGTTGACCGCGGCCTCTACCTAAGTGTGACTTTATATTTCGATGCACAATATCCCATTCATCCAATGTTTCTTTTGTTGCCAAAAGTCCTCCAAGCACAATAATTGCCAGTGGTAAACCAGCACACCTTGCCACCATTTCCCTCCCTAAATTCTCCATGTTTTTGGAAATTCTGAATTCTGCATCATGATGATAAACATATATAACGACAACACTAACACCATCAACAATAATGATAAAAGGAACTACATTCGAAAGTCTAACATTTTCAAGTATTTTGATAGGTAATATAAGAACTATTATTGATGAAAAAATGAAAAAGAAATATACAAAATTACAAAAGAGAAAGGGAGCAAAGAAAAGAGGGTAAAGAATAACTTGACGTGAGTCCCCAAGCCCGAGACCAATCAAAAAGAGACCCACTAAAAGAGGCAAGCAACTGAACAGCAGAGCTATCCCTATCCTCAAAAGTCCTCCGATTCCGTTCCTTCCAAATACACCATAGGATACACAGAGGAACTAAGTTCCAAATCTGAGACGAATGCTTCCCCAACCAATTCCACCAGCCAAAAAGCAAATCTGGGATCGATCTAGGCATAACCCATGACACACCAAAAGTATTTAAGACAAAGCTCCACAGCCGATAAGCCATCTCACAATGGAGAAGTAAGTGGTCTACTGTCTCTCCACAATGACGGCACATGATGCACCAATCTACAAAATCCAGTCCCTTCAATCTTCTCAAATTATCACCCGTTAGAATCTTATTTCAAGTTGCACACCAAACAAAAAAAGAAACTCGCCTAGGAGCCTTTACTCTCCAAATTCCTTTCCACGGAAAGACAATTGAGGGAAAATCCCGCAATTTATTATAATACGACCGGACGTCAAACTCTCCGTTAGGCTTCAGCTTCCATCTCATTCGATCTCTAACATCCATTGGAGGAATAATAGCACCCAAAAAACGAAGAAAGAGCAGCCCTTCATCCATCTCCCAATCGTTAAATTTTCGAATAAAACGAACATCCCAAATTCTTCTATCCCCTTGCCTTGACAAAGAAGCTTCTACAGATGCCTCTTTATCAATGGCAATACCAAACAACCTTGGGAAAGTTACTTAGAAGGGTTGATCCCCATACCACCCATCCTGCCAAAATCTCACTCTATTACCCAGCCCAACAACAAACTGACAGTTCTTGCTAAAATCCTCCCACCCCATGCGGATACCTCTCCACAAACCGCACCCATGAACTCCCCTACCTAGCTTAGAGGTCCATCCCCCCCAGTCTTCCCCATATTTAGACGCAACCACCCTCCTCCATAACCGACCCTCTTCCTTCCCAAACCGCCACAACCATTTCCCCAATAAGGCCTTATTGAAAGTAGTGATTTTCCTGATACCCAAACCACCATAAGCTATAGGCGTACAAACTTTATCCCAGCCTACCAAATGAGTTTTACTGTCACCCCATAGAAAGTCCCTTTGCAACCTTTCAATCTTGTTAGCCACATAAGTAGGAATAGTGAAAAGAGATAGAAAATAGGTAGGGAGACTAGAGAGCGTACTCTTAAGTAACGTCAATCGACCCCCTTTAGACAAATACAACCTCTTCCATCCGGCTAGTTTCCGCTCAATCTTTTCCAAAATAGGATTCCAAATTGAGGGGAGATTATGCGAAGCCCCCAACGGCATGCCAAGATAAGTCATAGGCAAAGAACCAACTCTACAGCCCAAAATATCCGCCAAGGCATGCACATCAACAACCTCCCCTATTGGAACCATTTCACTCTTGAGCACATTGACCTTCAAACCTGTTACCGCCTGAAAACTAAGAAGCAACAACCGAATATGACGAATTTGCTCTACATCTGCATCACAAAATAAGATAGTATCGTCTGCAAATAATAGATGAGAAACATATTCCCCACCACCCCTCCTGCCCTCAGCTTTAAAACCACGAATAAAACCAGCTCCCACCACTCTTCTCAGCATCCTACTGAACACTTCCATCAAGATCAAAAACAGCAAAGGAGATAATGGATCTCCTTGTCTTAGACCTCTTGAGCTACTAAAAAAACCAGCTGGAGACCCATTAATCAAAATAGAGAACTGAACTGTGGAGATACAAGTGCGAATCCACTTACACCACTTCACTCCAAAGCCCATTCTATTCACTAAATAAAGCAAAGCCTCCCAATTCACATGATCATAAGCTTTCTCAATATCAAGTTTACAAATGACTCCAGGAACCTTACTTTTCCTTCGGCTATCCACAACTTCATTTGCAATCAGAATCCACAACTTCATTCACAAAGCTATTTTGAGATTCAGAGATCAACTGATCTAAAACCGCTCTCAGACGATTTGCCAAAACCTTAGCCAAGATTTTATACACACTCCCCACCAAGCTAATAGGCCGGAAATCTCTGATATTAGAGGCGTCCTTCTTTTTAGGAATTAAAGCAATAAAGGTAGCATTGAGAGACTTTTCAAACTTACAATGATGAAAAAACTCATCAAAGACCGCTAACACATCTTTCTCCACTACTCTCCAACAGTGATGATAAAACGCCATAGTAAACCCATCCGGACCTGGAGCTTTGTCTCCCTTCATATCACTAACGACTTGAAAAATCTCCTCTCTCTCAAACTTCCTTTCAAGCCAAACCCTCTCCATATCTCCAATACTATCAAACTCCAAGCCCTCCACAAAAGGCCTCCACCCCTCAGACTCCTTGTACAAGTTTTGATAAAAATGAACTACCTGATTAATTAACTCAGATTCCTCCTCACAAACCACCCCATCCACCTCCAAGGTCCTCAAATGATTATATCTTCTATGAGAATTAGCCATTTTGTGGAAAAACTTGGTGTTATTATCCCCTTCCTTGATGTATAACATCCTGGATTTCTGTCTCCAGGAAATTTCCTCCAGGGAAAGAAGATGCTCCACCTGAGACCTCAAATTAGCCCTATGACATTTCTCCCCATCAGAGAGACCAACATCCCCTTCCTTAGCGTCTAAAGATTTCAACTCCTCCAGTAATTGATTCTTTTGACGCTCAACATTACCAAACTCTCGACGATTCCATTGAATAATGTCTTCTTTCAGAGCTTTTAACTTTTTAGCAAGCACAAAACTAGGTGTACCTACAAAAGAATGCCGAATCCACCAAGATTGAACCCTATCCACAAAACCCTCCGACTTCAACCACATATTTTCGAACCTGAATGGGCTTTTCCCCCTAACCATTCCCCCTGCCTCCAGAAGAATTGGACTGTGATCAGAAATAGGACGGGGTAAAATCATTTGAGTAGCATCTGGGAAATGATCCTCCCAATCAGGAGTGACCAAAACTCTAGCATAGGAGGGACCTATGCTCAACCAAATGACAATACTTAATATAGAATTAGTTCAAAATACTTAATTTGGAATCCTACAGTTCTACTATCATATACATAGTCTAGAGACAACACCACCCTCATTATTTCTACCACCTCCAACAATTGAAAGCACAACTCACAAGACAAACTCAAATTACAGGGGGCACATAATTATACAACTTATTTTCAAGACTTTATACAACTTATTTTCAAGACAGACTTAATTGACCAAGTCCACACTTTAAACTGACTTTTAATCTGCAATGGCCGTCTCTTCAGCGCTTGGTAGGAAATTACCTACATTTTTTCCCAGGTCGGAAGGAATTTGTCCTCTAGTTTACAATTTAAAATGATAGTATTTCCCCTGATCTTTCAGAAGCCAAATAAATGATTCTAGTCCTTTTTAGCAAACAAGACAAACTAACAGGCTACTTATCAATCTTAAATCACTAGTGATATGCATTGTTGAATGAATTTCAATGCAGAATCTTCTTTTCATTGATTGAGATTGAAGTGGTTTGCACCTAATTACATTGTAGCTTTCAATAGCTGATTTGAAGCCCTACCCACAAGCTTTAAGTTAATACCTAGATTAAATATTACCTAAATAAACTAAGAGCTACAATAGAAGGAAACCATTTGCGTTTCTCAGCTTTTAATACCTTGATTTAATAATAATTACAATAAAAACATTTATGAGATTATAAGATGTTCTAAACTTGAATCAAGATTTCTTCAATTTGTAGTGTGTCAATGCAATTGTACATATGTAAACCATAAAAGTGGTAGGACGAGAATATACCTGGATCTTGTCTCTGAAATGCCTTCTTCTGAAACAGCTCCCAGCTCTGTTCTTCGTTTAAACACCCCGGTTCATGTAGAAAACCACTTGGATCTATATGCAAGGCTACTTCTCGATTGCGAGTTGTTAGTAGAATTTTGCTACTAATTACCTGTACTGATGGGAAGCCAGGACTAAGTAAATCCCATGCCTCTGTGCTCCAAATATCATCTAGGATCACCAAACATCTCTTCTCTTTCTGAACTTGATTAAGCTTCTTTGCTACCTCTTCATCTCTCATTTTCGAAATTTGATCCCTCTCATCTTTGGTTGGAGACGTAAGTTTGATTAATATTCCTTCCCAAACATCCCTTGTTTTGCATTGCTGGGATATATAAGCCCAAGCAAAACCATCAAAATGACGCCTAACATCACTATGATGGTAAACTTTCTTGGCAAGAGTGGTCTTTCCTAGACCACCCATCCCACAAATAGACACAACTTGACACTGTTTATCTTCATTCACCAACTGACCAACAACTTCTTTTATATCTTCATCCAATCCCACAATATACTCTTCAACGATATGGGAATATGACCATCTCAGTTGCCTCTGCCTGTCCAAAGCTAAACTTGAACCCTCTTCTTTCATGGGAGTCACACCATAAGTTTGTAAGCTCCTAGTGAGATCGGAAATTCTTGTTTTAATGGACTCAATCTTGGACCCCACTTTGTGAAGCTTTCTGCCGTTGTTGAAGCTAGGAACATATCTCTTGACTGGGTTGTTGTCTCTGTTCTTTGAAGCGATCTCAAGGGCGAAAGTTTCAATGACATCCTGAACGTCGTAGGCAGCTTCCCGAATCTCTGAAACCCAATTTTGAACACTTTCATCATCGTTTTGCCTTTTGTCTGCGTCTTTTAAGAAGCACTGCATCCGCTTTAATTCGATTTGAATCTGCTTTACTTGCTGGTCCACTCCTTCTAAAAACGCTGCTTCTTCGATTATAAGGTTGCCTAGCCTTTCCACAACAAAGGACACTACGGACTCGGCCATGCTGTGCGCCTCCTCTGCTTTTTCTTTCTTGAACCAGAACAAGAAGCAATGGCAACACTTCTAGCATGAAAATATCAAACTAAAATAAATTACCAAATGTGGTTCTGGTTCGGCTTAATTGATTTGAATGTGAACACAGACTTTTTTGACCAGCTGCAAGTGGAGGATGAGGCCCAAGAGGGTAGACTCTGATGACTTATTTTATTTTATTTTTTATTTGAGAATATACTTTGATATCTAGAGCGCATTTGTTCCTGTCTTTAAATAACAGTTTTCGGTATTTAAACAACATTACACGTATTTTTATTTATATATATTTTTAAAAAGTACAAATAACATTATTAAAACAACTTTATCAAACGGGCCCTTAAGCGGACCAACATTGCAAAAATTATTGAAAAGATAAATGTGTTAAATTTACTCTGGTGACTTTTTTTTCTATTTTTATTTTAGAGCATTTCCTTTTATAATAAAAAAATGTGTTAAATTTACACATTTTTTTATTTTAAAAATAACTTACATCAATCCATGTATAATTATATAAATTTATAAGTTTGCTACAACAACCTACATTAATACTATTTATTTTACATTTAGTTATTTATTCTTTTTTTAAATATGTCGAGAATTTTAATATTTTAATAATATTATTTCTTTAAATAATAAGGAAAATTCATACTTAATATTTTAAAATACATTTTAATTAAAATATTAAAAAAAGAATTTTAATTATAAAATAAGATAATTTTGAAAACCTATCCTTAAGCAAAGGGCAACTTAGTACACAATTGTCGCAACATTGTCATAACTATGTTAACTGAGTTATGTTAATTGACACTTTTGATATCTCTAAAGAAGATGTTTAATGTTCGAATCCACCATTCTAATTGTCATAATTATTAATTTATAGAAAGTATGGAATAAAAAAAAAATGTGTGCTTTTTTTTTTTTAACTTAAAATATCTACTAGTTTTAGAATAAACATATTAGTTTCCTAATGTTATTATGGTACCATTTGGCAGTCTACAGGTTGTTTCTTAAGATAAAGACCTTTTCCTCTAAGTTTCTATCACTATAGCAGCCGATTTTTTTAATTTTTACCCGTTTCTCAAAAAGAAACTAAGAGTTAGAAATTGAAACTAACACCCTAACTAACGGGTAGTTTTGTGTGCCATGAGGAAAGTATTTCGGTAATACGCCTGTTTAATACGTGTGTTTAAACAACAGTTTTCAGTTTTTTTGGAAATATGTGTGGGGTGAAAAAGTGTGAAATATGTGTAATGTAGTTTAAAAACTAAAAACATGTATTTAAGTTGATGTACTAAACAGGCCCACAATTACCGAAATACTTGTTAGTTGTTTTTTTCCTTATTATTATTATTATTATTATTTTATTTCGTCAACATATTACTCATTTCTCTCTCTCTCTCTCCCAACACTTCTCTTCTATTTTTCAAATAAGTTTAAACAGTGCTCATATTATAAATAAACTTTATTTTTTACGATATTCAACCAAAAAACTCTTATATTAAGCCAAACATAGCCATAGTTTTAGCTTCTTTTTTTTTTTTTTTTTTTAACTTTTCCATACTCACCCTTTGATACTAAGAGTCTGTTTGGATACCGTTGAAAACTGAAAAATACTGTAACAAATAAATTTTAAATGTATAAATAGTGTTGTGGGACCTATTTTTAATGAAAAAATTACTAAAAAGTGATATTTATGGGTCCCATGAACAATGTATGGGACCTACTGATGTGCTGAAAAGGGTTAAAATATCAAATATTACGGTTACTGTTTATGAACAGTGCATGAACAATAGCCGAACAGTATATAAAAAGTGGTTGGACGCGTGAACTGTAAATAAAAAAAAAATTTTGAAAACGTGGATGCGCAATCCAAGCCCCACTTAAGGTGGTGTTTGGATTGCGCATCTGTACGTTTCACCTTTGCGTTTTCTCTTTTTTTATTTTTTTGTCTTGCTGGGTGCGTTTCAAGGGCTAAAATGTACTATTTGGCTACTGTTCATGAACAGTAATTACAATATTTGACTTTTTAACTCCCTTTTAGCATATTAATGAGTCTCATGCATTATTTATGAGACTCACAAATATCATTTTTCAATAACTTTTTTATTAAAAATAGGCCTCAAATAATATTTATATATTTAAAATTTATTTTGTTATAATATTTTCCAATTTTCAATTTCAATTTTTAGTTTTAGGAAGTCCAAACAGACTCTAAAGTGGACACCAAATTTGAACACCGACTTTTTTATTCTTTTTTATTTCCATCAGGGAAAAAAAAAAAGTGAACACTACTTTTTTGACCGGATGATTGTTCCGACAGAGTATGAGTTTGGACCACAGCACCACAAATATCTAAAACTAAAGTATAAAATATTGTGCGAAGATGTTTTTATCGACATGCTCCCGTACGATCAATTAATAAATTAGTCAGGGTTTTGGTGTTTAGCAATCAGTCAGGGTGCAAGAGTGGATTGATGTGTTGGGTTTTGGGCCCCAATCAACAATTATATAATAAGAAAAGGAAAAGAATGAAAATTATAAGTAAAGGTGCATTTGAAGCTCCTCGTGATTGCGGTCAGAAAAGAAAAATTCTATTGGCACATTAATATTATATTTTTTGGCTTTTGTTTCCACTACTATAGATCAAGATCTTTTATTTTCTTACAAAGTTTTGGTGATCCAAATTTTGATGCTCGTAATTACTATTGTGTTGAATCATGTTGCATTTTGAGGAGGTGCTCAAATTATCCATATTGGAACAACTTTTTGAATTAATCTTACTTGGGCCAAAGCTAAGATTGATTTGATTAGGATTAATGGCCTAGAGTATATAATGCAGAATAGAAGCAACCAGATGCATGTCAATTTCCATGACGGTGAAATCTCTATTCCATAGGTTGATATATGCATGGTAAATTTTTCCTTTAATAAGAGAAGCAAAAGCAATTTGTTGGGCAATGAAAATAACAAAGCAAAAGAGGATGATATCTAGATTTTTTCGACCATTGCAAATTTAAAGCTACAAGTGACAAATTGAATTTGATTGAAAGATGTTAGTTCGTTTAGAACCTAACAATCCCATCAAAAAAAAAAAAAACCAGCTGCAAATTGATGCTGCTGTTACGCTACGAACTCGAATGAGATATAACTCTAAATTTTTTTTTTTTTAATTTACTCTTCCATAAGGGAAGGAGATTCAAATTAAAGTTCTCTTCTGTGGAGAACCTAATAATAATAAGATAGAATAATTATACAATATTTTAGAATTATAATGACATTCAAAATCGCAACAAACTATTTAAACATTAGAATAAAAACTGCAATAATATATGATGCCATTTATAGGACACTCAGTACTACCAAAATGACCTATTCATCAAAAAACTTAACCATGATGACCTTAAATCTCAGAAAACCAGCAAAGAAAAAGTCTGAAACTACATGAAACTCAAATTCGTTTACAAGCGGCAAACAAGCTCTAAAGACATTGAACTCAACCAAATTACAAGGATTCAGCACCGGTATTTATCATCTCCGATGATTCTAAAATATCAAAATTAACTGTTTGTGATGAATCACATAATTCGGTGCTATCTGATTCCCAAAAAGGATTCTCAACCGTAGACGGAGAAGCACCTCTGCCATATCTGTTCATCTCAATCGGAGAATCATTACAGGTTAATTCATCAATGGGATAGTCATATTCACCTTCCTCCCTTGCAGCATCTGCGCTCTCTTGCAACTGCAGTGCATGTTCAAGTCCTACCTCCACTTCACCCATTGCGGGACGGTCCTTTCCCTCATCTCGCAAGCAAGAACTCGCAATGTCGACGTAAATCTTGAAACACTCTGGAGCTATCTTCCCCATCAGATACGAATCAATTATCTCATTTATGGTCCCTTCTCGTTTACATCGACGGGCCCAGTTACCCAGATGCAACTGTTCTTGTCCAAATTTTTGATCTATTGCTCTTCTGCCACAGAGTAGCTCAAACAGTACAACACCGAAAGAGTAGACGTCGGATTTATCGGTCACCTCCTGTCGCCGGACATAATCGGGATCCAAGTATCCAAGAGTACCCTTCAGCGCAGATTCGATTCTAATTAAAGCCTTTGACAAACTCGGGGGACCCATCTTAGACAACCCGAAATCTCCCAACTTGGCCTCCCATTTCTCATCCAACAGAATGTTGGTCATCTTCACGTCACGGTGGATAATAGTACGCTTTAGCCCAGTGTGAAGATAGTGCACTCCACGCGCGACTCCGATGCAAATCGCTAGTCTTTGTTTCCACGGGAGGGGATCGTGGTCAGTGCCGTCGATCAAGATGTGTTGGCCCAGGCTTCCATTGACCATGAATTCGTAGACAAGGCACCCTTCGATTTCATCAATACAATATCCGATGAGAGGGACGAGGTTAGGGTGGCGTAGCTGGCAAAGCAACACCCCCTCGTTCGTAAACTCGCCAACACCCAGCCATGACTTCTTATGCAAACGCTTTATTGCAACGCTTATGCCACGGTCATCAATAAACCCCTTATAAACTATGCCAAAACCCCCCTTACCAATTACTAAATCATCAGCGAAGTCATTGGTAGCTTTCTTGATCTCATCGAGTGAAAATCGACGACATAATCCCTCAGGAAGAACTGAAGCGTAATATTGTTTTTTTTTTTTGTCTGTCCTTCCCTTCCCGGACCTCCTTAATAACTTTGAAATAGACTGTGATATACCTTCCATTGACGCTTCGGTCCTATACCCACGAACGACGAGAGAATGATGAACTGGGAGTGGAAAGGATTAATTGTTTTGAAACCCCCTGCAAACAATTTTATCAGGTGTTATTGTTGTTGTTGTTGTTGTTGTTGTTGTTTTATTTATTTATTTTGTTTCTTGGAGCAGATTATGGCAATTAATTATCATGGGCTAAGTTTGTTGCATACATTTTGTGCGTTTACACATGGTTCAAAATGTGTAAACGCACAAAAAAAACACCCATTATTGCTTACGGAAAAAAATGAGATCAAAACATCCCAATCTTGAGTTTAGGCTCAAAGAATTGAGATAAAAATTCTTTTTTTTTTTAATTTATATTATCGACAAAAATGCCACTCAATAGAAAAAAATAAATGACAAAATAGAAAAATTCACAGTTGAGATTGACAAAAATTTATATAAATATTAAAAGCTAAAATTGAGAGAAAATCAAAATAGAATTTTAATTGAAGTTTAATTTTGTGTCATGTCTCTCATTTAATTTTTAATTTTTATGCCAAGTAAATTATTGAATGTAAAAATTGAAGTGTTCCATCTATTTTCTTTTTTAATTTTTGTAACAAGTAAATTATTAAGTGCAACAAATGAAGAATTTAAATCCAATTAAATTCTAAATTATATATGTAATGAAAAACCATTACATATATTAAAAATCTATAGTTTAAAAAATGTGTAAGTTAACACTATGTATAATTTGAATTTCTTTTTATAAAATATATTATTTAAACTATGTAATTGCGATTATTTTTAATTGTACCCCTGCATATGCACGATGTTATATACTAACACTAGTGTGTGTCTGTGTTTTCTCTCTCTCTCTCTCTCTCTCTCTCTCTCTCTCTCTCTCTCTATATATATATATATATATATATATAAATGAGATAGGTTCAAGTTACTTTTAAGAGTCACACATTTTTTAAACCCTTGAATTTAAGTAGATCTAACAGTCAAAAAAATGCACTCATTAATGTTGATATTTTGATAAGGATCTCATTTATTATTCTTATTTATAACATTCCATACCTATCTCTAATCCCAAAAATATGTATATTTTTCCTTCCGCTCTCTCTTTCTCATCCACTACACGTTTCTCTCTCCTCCGTTACCCTTCCACCTCCATTTTCATAAGATTCCACCTATCAGTGGAGCAGTTGATGCTATGGACCTATTAGGGCCTTAGGAAATTAGAGATATAGGCAAAGAAGTCAAATTCCACTTTGCAACATTTAGGCACTGTTCGTTTGAAGTGAAAATAAAGAAGATGAAAAATAAAGAGAGGAAAATAGGGTGAAAAATACTGTTTTTCACTATTTGTTCTAGGAAGGAAAATAATAAGGAAAGGAAATCCGGAAGAAAGTTTTTTCTCCGGGCCCACATTTTTTTTCCTTCCAAATCAGAAGGAAAATCTGGGGAGAAAAATGCTATAGCAGCAAATTTTACAAAAATATCCTATTTCCACCAATTTTTTTCTCCTCTTTTTTTTTTTTTTTTTCAATGTGACCCCTGAACATCTCTTTTTTTTTTTTTTTTTTTTTTTTTTTTTTTTTCTTCAACGTGAACTTTCTTTCTTTTATTTCTTTTTTTTTTTCTTCAACGTTAACGTTCTTTTTTTTCTTTTCCTTTTCTTTCTTCAACGTGGCCTAGACCTTTTTTTTTTTTCTTTTTTTTAACGTGACCTAATCTAAATTTCACATTTTAATAATAAAAATAATAATAAAAATTTATGTATATGATGTGATAAATTTTATATTATTTAATGATTACAAATAAATCTATTTCTTACATATTATGTAACAATGGTATAATAGTCAATTTATATAAATTACATTTTCCATCCTTTCTTTTTTCTCTTCAATCAAACAAAAGAGTTTTCCACCCTCTTACTTTTCTACCCTTCCAACTGAACACACAAGAGGGAAAACTAAATATTTTTCATTCTCCCACAATTTTTCATCCTCCCACTTTTCCACTCCTCTGACCGAACGGACCCTTAAGATTCAAACTAGTTGCCACTGGGGGTAGAATCGTAGATCTAGAGTTGTCTTATTGATTTTCACTTGGATAAGTCTTTTTTGTTTTTTGATACGACACTTGGATAAGTCTTATTGCAATGAAAGCACTGATGCAATTTCAATTATTTGACAAAACTATTTGTCATTTTCTTACATATTAACTTAAAAGCTGTGCCTGTGACAGAAAATATGACCAAGATTTTTTTTTTTTTTTGGTAGAAAGGAAATGCATTAAAAACTAAAGAGTTTTGGGACAAAGTTTATTACATAACACATCATTCAGATTTGAAAGATAACCTAACTAGTGCTACAATACAAAATCGAAGGTTGCATTGACTCCCAATCTCGCCAACCATAAGCACATTCATTAATTTCGCAGTAATAATGCCTAATAAGCACCTAGCAAAGCTGGGAAACCAACAACCTGTGATTAAGTTATTTACTTCAGCGTTATGTTTAATTAGTTCGAGTTTTTGATTCATCAGATTCTATGTGGTTGTGGAGGTAGAACCTTATGAAAATGGAGATAGAAGAGCGAACGAGGAGAGAGAAACGTGTAGTGGATGAGAAAGAGAGAGCAAAGAGAAAAATATACCTATTTTTGGGATTAGAGATAGGTATGGAATGTTATAAATAAGGATAATAAATGAGATCATTATTAGAATATCAGCATTAATGAGTGCATTTTTTGACTGTTGGATCTACTTAAATCCAATGGTTTAGAAAATGTGTAACTCTTTAGAGTTACACTAGGTGTAACTTGAACTCTAGTGTAACTCTAAGCAATGTTACACCACTTAATATTTCTTAATTATATATGAATTTTGACAAATTTACCGTTAAATTACATTATCTTCATATATTCTCCATGCTTGCAAAATTTCAAGGTGATCAAAGATTAATAGCCATATCCTCAATCAATTGTTTAAATTCAAGTTTTGTAGTTTAAATTAATGTCTAAAAGACGAGTTTATGGATCGAATGGTAAATTACATTTGATTGGCATGAAAATTAGCATGAATGTTAAGAATATATAGAATAAGCAATTCAATGGTGGAATTTTCAAATTATGAATTCTATAACGAGTTATTTGGTATTGTAATATTACTTAGAGTTACATGTAGTTTGTATACGAGATAGCTTAAAACTACATGTAGTTTGTGTACTAGATAGCTTAAATCAATTATCTCTACTACAAGCTGTTTAGTTTTGTCTGTTATTGTTAAATCTGTTCAGGAAGTAATTGTCTTAAATCGTAAAGAAATCTATATAACATCATCCATCTTAAATGGCTTAATTGCATTGGATTTGTTATAGGCACAACTTCTATCCAAGGCATAATTTAATATAACCCCAATGTTAATCCATTTGATATTTTACAGTCATTGTACACATGGATGGACCTAGAAACTTGGAGTTCAGGGGAGCTACCCTATTGCTTATTATGTGCGGTAGCTCCGGCCTTTAGCTTTACTGCTTTACTACTAAGAATTTTTGTTTAAAATTTTTTAAATGGCCAAGTTGTTTGTTTTGGGTAAAATAGGTTGATTGAGCTTAATTTTTTTTAGTTTTATTATTGGTAATTTTTATTGTTTTTTTGGCTTGTATATTTTGTTTTAGATTTAATCTATTATTTTTTTATATCCTTTAAAAGGTAAAAAATGCTAAACTATAAAATTTTTACAAATTATTAATGTGATAAGTAGTTATTGGTAAGTAAAAAATGATGTAAGTGTGTAAATCAATAAGAATTTGCTACCTCAATAGTTTGTAAAAATGTTGTAAAAATGTTTGTAACTATAGCATTATTCTTAAAAGAATTAATGGCATTGTTAAGGGGGACAAAGTGAAGTTTTATTGAACGAAATTGCTAAAATTACTAAATTAGTACCTATTAATATAATAATAGTTTTTTAGAAAAATTTAGGGGGGCCATTGGCCCCTAGTTAATATATAGCTCCGTTAGAGCATTTGTAGCAGTGGAGCTAAATAGCTATATTGCTATTTTAGCTCCACCAATATAACAAAAGCAGCACGCAGCAGTGGAGGTATTGTCAAATTTTTTTTGCTAAAGTGCTATAGTGCATATCTATAAATAGATGTGCACTGTAGCACAAAGCAAAAAAAAAAAAATTTTTTTTTATTAATCTTCTCTCTCTTCACTCATTAAAAAAACACATCTCATATTTCTCTCTCTCTCTCTCTCTCTCTGGCTTCTCTTCTTTCTTATTTCTCCCTCATTTTTTTTTCTCTCTAGCTCACCGGCCGGCCAGCTCCCTCATCTCACCCCAAGCCCATTGCCGATCTGTTCCGCCGACCCACCCCAAGCCCCATCGCCGATCTCCCCAAACCCCAGGCCTTCGCCGGCCTCAACGTCACCGGCCCAGCCGACCCAAGCCCAAGCCGCCGATCCATGTCTCCGTCCCACGCCGTCCAACGCCTCCACCAACCTCAACGTCACCGGCCCAAGTCGACCCGTGCCGCCGATCCACGTCGCTGATCTGTTCTTTTTTTTTTTTTTTTTCCTGCTGTGGACCACTGGTGGTGGTGGTAGTTGTGGCTAATGGTAGAGGTGGTTGTGGTTGGTGTGGTGTATATTTTTTAGTAGTGGGATATATTATTTTATTGTAGGGATGTATTATTTTATTGTCATGTTTATATTATTTTATTATGTTGAAAGCTAAAATAAATCCACTGCTGCAGTACGTGTGTAGTTAAAATAGATAAAGTAAAATTTGGTGAAGCTAAATTGCTAAAAATTTAGCTCCACTGCTGTGGATGCTCTGATTGTACAAAAATAAAAACATTACATTAGCATGCAGGGGAAATTGAAATGCTTACCTACTGTAGTCTGTAGTTGTTCTATATATGCATATCAAAGAAGAATCACACAATATTATTGTCAACTTACAGATGCAAATAAGGTTAAAATTCAATTTAATTAGCCTCGCAGCTGCTCCGCGTCAAGAGTTTCATAACTCTTGCATAAAATTAAGTAGTAAATGACTAACTACGACATGGTAGGATAAGAACCTCTCTTTTTTGGTAATCATGATAAGAACCTCTCAAACAATACTTTCTTAACCCAAAAATATATTATGTAGAAAGCATGATTATATATATTTTTAACGACGTGGGTGAAGACTGAAGAGTGGGAATAAAGTGTAAAGACTAAAGACTTTCAATAAAAGAATAATTTTTCATCACATGTTTACACCATGGATAAGTACAGAGCTCACGGACAGCCTTTCCATTAATTTGATTCTAGATATCAAAATGAATTTTAAAACCTAATTACATGACCTGTAAAACCGCATGATTATCATAACATTTATGTATTAAAACATTTGATAATAAGGACAATAACGTGCTATTGAATTGAGCAACTAAATGGGTGAATGGTTAACATGACGGATATTGACGTTAATGAGAAATTAAAAGATATAAGTATCAAAATATCATGGAGTATATATGTCATCAGCTACTCAAATGAGTATTTAATCAAAATTATGATTGTTATAAAAATACTCCAACAATCTTCTCCAAGTTATCTTATGACTTTTTACAAAAAAAAAAAAAAAAAGTCTGAGAAATGTTGAGATAGTTGTGGTTGTTAATTAAGGCTTACAAAATACAAAGAAAGTCATGTACATCAATCTATGAATATTGTGTAGCATCCATCACCGTGAAAGCTTCCAACTACAATTCAACATATAAATGTAGCAAAACAAAAATCAGATACATTTCCCAAAAACATCAAACCAAGATTTTGAAAGTGAGCACCGGCATTTTTTATCAGCTGCAAGTGGAGGATAAGGGGAGACTTTGATGACTTACGTAGTTTTTGATAATTAATTAGACACCAACTGGTCTAAATGTGAACACCTGACTTTTTATGACCAGCTGGTTCTGCCGACCTTTGGGTCTGGACGTGGACCACACATAGGACTACAAATTTCTAAAATCATGAAGATATTTTTACTAAAATGCTCCCACAAAATTCCAAGAATGAAAATCCAAAAACACTCTATCCTAATTAACCAAGATGACAATTCATCAAAAGACATTATCCACGATAATCTTAAATCCCAGAAAACCAGCAAAGAAAAAGTCTATGAAACTACACGAAGCCCAATATGGATGGGTAAAATAAATTCATTTAGCAAACAACTAAAATTTTCCAATTATACTCTAAAGACATCGAAGTCAACCAAATTACAATGATTCAGCACAGGTATTTATCATCTCTGGGGATTCTGAAACACATTGAAATCGGCTCTTTTCCAATTATATTTAATATTCAACTATTTCTGGTTATTCATCCTTGGACAATTCGGTGCTATCTGAATCCCGAAAAAAATTCTCAACCGTAGACGGAGTAGCACTTCTGCCATATCTGTTCATCTCAATCGGAGAATCATTACAGGTTAATTCATCCTTCCTTGCAGCATCTGCGCTCTCTTGCAACTCCAGTGCATGTTCAAGTCCTACCTCCACTTCACCCATTGCGGGACGATCCTTTCCCTCATCTCGCAAGCAAGAACTCGCAATGTCGACGTAAATCTTGAAACACTCCGGAGCTATCTTCCCCATCAGATACGGATCAATTATCTCATTCATGGTCCCTTCTCGTTTGCGTTTTCGGGCCCACTTAACCAGATCTATCTGTTCTTCTTCTTCTCGTTTGCGTTTTCTTCCGAACACGTTTCTGGCACAAAGGACTTCCAACAGTATCACACCAAAAGAGTAGACCTCGGATTTATCGGTCAGCTCCCCTTGCAAGACGTACTCAGGAGCCATGTAACCGTAAGTACCCTCAATTCTAGATACCACCCAACGTAGATCTTTTGATAAACTCGGGGGACCCATCTTGGACAACTCGAAATCTCCCAGCTTGGCCTCCCATTTCTCATCCAACAGAATGGTGCTTGTCTTCACGTCACCGTGGATAATACTATGTTTTAGCCCTGTGTGAAGGTAGTGCAGCCCACGCGCCACTCCAATGCAAATCTGGAGTCTTTGTTTCCATGGGAGGCGATCGTGGTCCGTGCCGTAGATTTGGTCACTGAGAATTCCATTGACCATGAAATCGAAGACTAGGATAATATTCTCGCCTTCATGATCAATACAATATCCGATGAAAGGGATGAGGTTAGAGTGGTTTAGCTGGCAAAGCGACGCCACCTCGTTCTTTAACTCGCGAGAACTCTGCCTTGACATGATACCCCGCTTTATTGCGACGCTTCTGCCACGATTATCAATAAACCCCTTATATACTTTGCAAAAACGCCCCTCACCAATTACGAAATCATCAGCAAAGTCATTGGTAGCTATCTTAATCTCAGCGAGTGAAAATTGACGGCATAATCCCTCAGGAAGAACCGAAGAAGATTGCTTTGTTTCGTCTGACCTTCCCTTCCTGGACGTCCATATTAACTTCGAAATAGACTGTAATATACCTTCCATTGACGCTTCAGTCCTATACCAACGAGCTTGATTACGAGATAATGATGCAGGATTAGTTTTGGATTCCCTACAAACAACTTCAACAAGTAAAATGTTATTGTTGTTGCTGCTGTTGTTGTTTCGTGTGTGCGTTTTTTATTATGGGCATTTACACTGGCAGTGGCCTTTCGTGTTCTTGTGAAGATTTGACTATATAAGCCAATACTAACAAATTAAGATTTCTCAACTTAAAAAAAATTGTTTATTGAACGTGTCGATCGTATCTCGACCTATGTATATTGCTATTCAATATATTTATATATATATATATATATAAATATATAAATATAAATATATTGAATAGCAATAAATTGCAAAGGAACCAAGGGATAACGAAAGAAAGTGAAATAGAGCGTTAGGTATCCTTAGAATAAAGTTGAATATTCCATTATTTCTTAATTGTATGGTACACCATGCTCACTAGGACATGTTACAAGGTCCAAATAAGTTCAAAAATTACAGACTTAGGTGGCTCTTCAGGCCCCTAAGACTTGCAAAGTTTGAATTCCTTTGAATCTAAGTGTGCTCTCTAGTGGCTGTTGGAGGATACCGAGCGATATCTCCCTCTCTTTTCTCTCTTTTTTGATTTCTCATAGAACTTTTTCAAGAATTCTCCTCTGATTCATTGTTGCTAGATGCCCCTTACTGTTGGCTGCTTCCTCTTTTTATAGTGTCATCTTAGGGTTCCCAGGGTATCGCTAATTCCCTCCATTCGCTTTCTTGGGTATCAAAACCAATGTTGTGTCAGCAACATTGGTGGCTGATCCCTTCCTCATTCCTCATTATCTTCTTCTTTTGAAACTTCTTCCTCAAAAGTCTCCTATTGCCTTTTCATTCTAGTATGTCCCAAAGAGCTGACTTTGGGTCTTCTTCTTTCAAGACTTCTAGATCCACCTTTTTTCAGACTTAACTTTTGACTCCCTTTCCCTTTGTCATTTTTCCCAAGTGAGTTGATTCCTCCTTGCCAGGTTGAAAGTTTTTCCAACCACTTCCTTTCATGGTTCTTCATTTTGGGTTCCCCAAGGTATCAGCCCCCTTGTTCATGGATTGTTGGTTCCCAAGCTTTCTGATTCCTTTCTGCATCATTGGGTGGCAGATAGGGACATATCTATTATTGTTCCTTGTGCTTCTTAGCATACCCTTTGAACTGTTTTAATCCATCCTTGGCCTTGCTGCACATCCCGAGGATCCCGAGCTCCTGACAATCCCCAGGTATCCCAGCCCAGTTCTTACCTAGCAATTTTCTAACTTTGGCGGGCTGGGCTTTTCCTCTTCCCTTCGTTTCATGAGTTCTAAAATTCACCCATTCGTGGGCTTGGGGGTTCCTCCTTAAAACCCTTAATGAATTTGGACTTACCATCTTTTTTTTCTTTATTGCGGGCCCAACTATTTTATTTTTCATGGAATTCAATTCCTTGTGCCATTTTGGACCTTGGTGCAATATTGTAACTTTTTTAGACCTCAACAAGTATTAACCAAATTGATTTGAAGTATGAAAAACCAAATAAATAAAATTTTTCTAATATAAAATTCAGAACTAATTAGTAATTGCATTATAAATAATCATTTAAAACTAAAATATATCTTAATATCACAAACAATCAATTATAATATGTCAAAAAAAAAAAAAAAAAACCACTACAGCTAATAAGTTTATATACCTAGGATTTGAAGGGTTTATTGGTAAAATAGCATTTAATTGAATGGGTCAAATGATTTCTATGGATTGGACACAAACCCGACACGTTTATTAAACAGAAAAGTTGTGTCAACCCGAATATGACACGAACCTATTAAAACTCAACTCATAACCGGCCAATTTCGTGTCATGTCGTGTTGGGTTAGCAAGTCATGTCGAATTTTGTTACCTCTAATTTACACATAGCCCAAAACAACTAAATTCCTAATTTTAAGTTGCGACTTAAAATCATATTTTTAGTAATGTTTGGGTAACGAAATTTTTTCCATTAACTATAGGGGAGTGTCTGTTACACACAATTACACAAACTTCGAAATCTTGACTTGAAGTAAACTCAAGAATTTTTTTTCCTATTATTATTTTTTCCATTAGCAAATGCCCATATTTGCATACATGTTGCAATTTTCGAATAGATAGGCATAAGTTACTGATCAAGGTCTGGTCTCTTATCATTCACTTCTCTAGTTGAATCATCTGGAAATGCATCCGGATTGGTAGCCAAAATCTTTAATTTCATGCTCCTGTTAACAAGATAAAGAGAATTAAATCACCAAAAGTTTCTTCAAGTAAACAACTTCAATCAAGATAATAAAATAGATCAGGTACGATGTAAGAATAAGGAATTCAGCATGCGTAGAGTGTTAGGTTTTAAAAGTTTATAACAATTGGCAAATCGTGAACACAAACTTGTCTAGATATAGATCCTAGAGTCTATAGGTATTATTAGACAATGCTCATGGTGATACAAGTCAAGATTCAAGAACATACAAGCTGCAGAAAGAAGAATTCAAAATCTGCCTAGTTCGATCGATTGATGAACAAGCTCGATCGATCGAAACACATATCTGTAGAATTTTAAGTCGACCCAAACAATAGTTCAAGTCCATTAAGGATTAGGGTTTTAGATCTACTTTTTCTAGTATATAAAGGAACCCTAAGCATGTTTTTAAAAGGCTTTTCAGAAAGGCTTTTCAAAGAGAGAAGAGTTTCCCTCCTTTGTATCTAGGGTTTTGTACCAAAAATCTCTCTCATGTCTTCTGCTGGTGTTATTCCTTGAAAAATCTCGAGATCTGGTGTTGTAAAAGTTGCTACCTTCTCTAGTCATCAAAGATGCTGATGATCTAAACCTTCAAGGGTGGTTTTGGAGTCACAAACAGGAGAGTTTATGTTTTTTATCACAAGTGTGGGTGCTTGTGTTGTAAAGGCCAAGAAAAGAAGTAGTCCGTGGACTTGGAGTTATCATGGGGTTGTGGTAGTAAGTTTTCTACACAATTTAGCAATAGGATGTCAGTGGTCTAAAACTTATTGTACAAACTTCAATTCTTTCATAGTGGTTTTGCTTTTTATCTTGAGGATAGCTAGATTAAATACTTTCCAGGTTTATTACCGGTTTGGTTTTCCTGGGTCATCATATCATTGTGTTATTTATTTTTTCGCTACTTTACATGATATGATTGTTTTGTTTTAACCTAAATCTGAATAATAAACCTAAGTATTTACTTGGTTGATTAATTAGGTTAAACAATCTAGTTTACAGGGTATAAAAACGTACAAGAATATTTTCAAAAAAAAAATTTCAAAAAAAAAAAATTATTTTGAGTCTTGTTTTATTTTTCTTGAGGATTACTTGAATTATGATATCTCTCTTTTAATTTAAAACATGCTTGACATTGTGGAGAAACTTGAATAGTATGTGTTATATAAGTGCTAAGCTATTTCTGATTTTGTGTAAGTATGTACTAGTTTGTACATGTACTCATGGATTAATTAAGAAATTGATATTTCTTGTTTGTGTATCCTCTATAGCTTAGTTAAGCACTATCATGCATAGATTTGCATTGTTCATTTAACATAATGTGTGTTTTTTTGTTTTTTGTCATAAATTTTTTTTAAACCAAAAAGATTTTTGTATTTTGTATTACATATCATGGATGTTTAGTTAAGGTTTGCCATAGTATCTTTACATAACATGCTTGTGTTCCTTGTTTAACTTGGATGAACTTATTTTACTGCACTTTGATAGTTTTAGCCATGTAATACATGTTGTCTGGGAGTTGTTTATAGTTTTTGATCACGTGATCTTGATTTTGAAGTCACATGCTTTTGATTGTCAAGACTAGAAAATCCTAAGAAGAAGACATAAATAACCATCTCACTACTGTTTACTAACCAATCATGAACACCTTAGTGCATATCATAAGATTTTGTGCTCAAAAAAGTGTAGTACGTACACAAAAAGAACATAAGGTGTAGTCTTGGATTAATAATAAAATTGGTGTGTACATTAGTGGGCTATAGCAAAAATGACACAAATAAATTAAATTGGTGTGTGTACATTATTTGGCTTAAATATCAATTTAACAATGAAATAAAATCGGTGTGTACATTATAAGGCAAAATCAAAAGAAACTTACATGATTGTAAGTTTATTTTCTATGAAATGTGAGAGTTATATGATGTAATTCTTTAGGTGATAGTCACTTTCAAACTTATGTGATGAATAATGTAGAAATTGTGATTGATTACTATTTACATATCACCTCACATGTATCTCATGTTGTTACTAGTTGCACACATTACACAAGCTATTCTTTGCTAAACTTAGTACATGAAATTGTGTGTGAATTTGGTTTGGCCATCCAAGATTATATGTTCAATGATTTTGATACAAAATATGTTCTTTGGATTGAAATTTGAGGGCAAAAAGGTGTTATAATCTTGTTTTTGGAAGTTCTGGGTTCAAAGCAAGTGTTTTTGAACAACTTTTAAACTCATACTCAAGCATTTTATTCATAAAATCAATTGGTTTGAGTGTTTTTTGCATAAAACTTCTGCTGTTTTTCAAAAAAAAAAAAAAAAAATCAATTTTCTAGAATTTCAATCGATCGAGTGTGATTTTTGATCAATAAAAAATTTCCATATTTTTCAAGTCTAGCTTCTGCCTGACTCGATTGGTATTCGATCGATGGTTGATCGATTGAAACTGGAAAATTTTTAGTTTCTAAGTTTTTGACCAAATTGTTTTTATGCATCATTTGTGTTTAGAATTCACATGCATTACATTTTTTTTTCTATGTCCATCTTGCAATTTTGTAGTCATATCTCTCATTATTTTCACACATAACATGCATACACTTGCTAATTTGGGTACTCATCTTGATTTAAAAATTGATTGATTAATTTTTGAGTTATATACATTTTAGTATATATTTTTTATGTGTGGATTGAAAAAATTTCTTTTTTTGAGATATGATGGATAATAATTGTTCAAATATTTTCTCTACTTGATTTGAGTTCAAAAGGCCATCTGTTTATGGGTATCCTTAACTTAATTTTTAAGTTTGGTTTGTGTGTCTTTATTTTCCCCACCTCCTAAATTTTTCCCAAAATTGTTTTTCCCAAAACTTATTTTGTTTTTCCTATTTTTATAGGGAGAGAGAAGTTTTTTTAACCTTTGTTGTTCTTAGAGAGAGTTGTTGCTCTTCATAGGGGGAGTTGTCTCTATTCTCTATAGAGCTGGATTCATTTGTTTCATTGATTCTCTATTTTCTCTTGACTTTTGTTGTGTTTGTTTTCTGGTTAGTCTTTGTTTGAGTTGTCTTTGTCAATACGTTACAAAAACGGGGAGAAATAGATGAAATGTGGAAAAAGTTTTTTTTTTTTTTTAAAGGTTTTTAAAAATGTTTTGTTTAGGGGGAGATGAAATTGTTTTTGAAAGGGGGAGAATATAAAAATTTTTTGATGTATCTAACTTAAGGGGAGAGTTAGAAATTACTTTTGTTTTTATATTCTATTTCATATTATTATTTATATTTCTTTCTTTACACACATGCGGTGATGTGTTCTTTTGAGTGTTTTCAAGAAAGACAGGTACATTCTGATCAAAACCTTCTACCTCTAATTGCAACTTCTAGGTTAGGAGTCTTAGATTGGGATTTGTGATGTAATTAGGCATTTTATTGTATTGGGTTGTTCTTGCATTTGAGCATTTCATTTTGTATGTAAGTTTTGTCACGAATTGCCAAAGAGGGAGATTGTTAGGTTCTAAAAGTTTATAACAATTGGCAAATTGTGAACACAAACTTGTCTAGATATAGATCCTAGAGTCTATAGATATTATTAGACAATACTCAAGGTGAGACAAGTCAAGATTCAAGAATATACAAGCTACAGAAAGAAGAATTCGAAATCTGCCTAGTTCGACCGATCGAAGAACAAGCTCGACCAATCGAAGCACGTATCTGTAGAATTTTAAGTTGGCCCAAAAGCAGTTCAAGTCCGTTAAAGATTAGGGTATTAGATCTACTTCTTCTAGTATATAACCCTATGCACGTTTTTAAAAGGCTTTTCAAAGAGAGAAGAGTGTGCATCCTTCATATCTAAGGTTTTGTACCAAAAAGCTCTCTCATGTCTTTTATCGGTATTATTCCTTGAAGAATCTCAAGATCCGGTGTTGTAGAAGTTGCTACCTTCTCTAGTCATCAAAGGTGCTGATGATCTAAACCTTCAAGAGTGGTCTTGGAGTCACAAACAGGAGAGTTTGTGTTTTTTATCACAAGTGTGGGTGCTTGTGCTGCAAAGGCCAAGGAAAGAAGTAGTCCGTGGACTCGAAGCTATCATGAGATCGTGGTAGTAAGTTTTCTACATGAGGTAGCAATAGGATGTTAGTGGTTTAAGTCTTGTTGTACAAACTTCAATTATTTCATAGTGGTTTTGCTTTTTACCTTGAGAATAGCTAGATTAAATCCTCCCCAGGTTTATTACCGGTTTGGTTTTCCTAGGTCATCATATCATTGTGTTATTTATTTTTTCGCTGCTTTACATGATATGATTGGTTTGTTTTAACCTAGATCTGAATAATAAACCTAAATATTCACTTGGTTGATTAATTAGGTTAAATAATCTAGTTTACAGGGGTCTAAAAACATACATAGAGCTTCATAAACAACAGTATAGTTGCAAAACACATCAAATTTACAAGTCAATAGAAAAGTTCAGACATTCGGGCAGTAGGAAATGATTCATATAATAGAAAATAGAGAAGGTGAAGGCAGAGGTAAGATAAAGTTGGAGATTCACTTTGACAAAATATTCCAAATGAAGTGCAGCATAAAAGGCTGCACAAGACTTAATCAACAGAAAATATGCTAATTGAACTCATAACATCTTCATCCACATAAATTTGGTAAAAAAAAAATTATATGCCCAATAAAAACTTGCAACTTGGCACCTGAAACTTTAAAATAGCTTCATGCCAATACACACAAATCTTCATAGGCTTTGAACTTATGCGGATCCTTTCCAAGAGAAGAATGAATATATAACTGGAAGCTTAAAGTTCTCATAAATTATCAAGCTGCCACAAGTTGTTTTCATGGTGTTGAATTCCAATTTCAAGCACAAATGCACACATCCAGTATACATCAGTATTCAAGACACCAAGCAAACCAAGTGATTTCAGCCAATTTCCGCATTTATCATGGTTTAGTACAATGTTTATTCAGGGGGGTTGGGGGAACTCCTAGGATATCAATTCAGTAGTAGGTTCGTGTACATCAATCTATGAATACAGTGTAGCATCCATCACCATGAAAACTTCAAACTACATTTCAACATAAAAATCTAACAGAACTAAAAAATCAGATCTATTTCCCAGTTCTGTTCCTAAAGCAGTGCAAAAACTACTCAGCCATTGTGCTCTCGTTTTGGTTACTCCTAACTTTGAAATGGAGAGGAGCATCCCTATCCTTGGAAATGCGATTTTGATAATTGATTGTGGTTAATTATTGGCAGTTTGGGTTTTCGACAGAGATGTCCAAGGACAATTCAACTGATGTGGTGCTACTCCAATCTGAAATAGATTCATTAGGCTCAAGCAGAGAAGCACTAAAGGTATATTCAAGAATGGGATAGTTATATTGATCACTATCAAGATCCACATCCTTTCTTGCAGCATCTGTGCTCTCTTGCAGCTTCGATGCCTTTTCCTGGATTACCTTCACTTCACCCATCGTGGGACGATCTTTACTCTCAAATCGCACAAGAAGTGGCAATGTCCATGTATATCTTGAAACACTTTGGGGCCATCTTCCCCATCTAATACGGATCAATTATCTAATTGAAGGTCCCTTCTTGTATGCATATTTAGGGCTAGGTAGCTTGATCAATCTGATCCCTCTCCAATTCACGTTCCACTGCTTTTCTGCCACAGAGTACTTGCAACAATACCACACCAAAAGAGTAGACATTGGATTTATCGGTCAGCACTTTGTTGAGGAGATAATTGGGATCCAAGTATCCTAAAGTATCCACCACCTCTTCAGACTCTATCCTAAGTAAATCCTTTGACAAACTCGAAGGACCCATCTTGCAATCCCCAAAATCGATCAACTTGGCCTCCAATTTCTCGTCCAACAGAATGTTGCTAATCTTCACGTTACGATGGATGATACTATGCTTCACCCCAGAGTGAAGATAGTGTAATGTGCGTGCCACTCCAATGCAAATCTGGAGTCTTTGTTTCCACGAGAGGGATTCATGGTGGTTAGTGCCGTAGAGGTGGTCGCCCAGGTTTCCATTGACTATGAATTCAAAGACAAGAAACCCCTTGTCATCATCCTCGACACAATATCCGATGAGACAAAAGATAGTAGGGTGGCGTAGCTGGCAAAGCAACACCACCTCCTTCATTAACCCATCCAAACCTGACCATGACTTGATATTCACAATCCTTATTGCAACGCTTATGGTACGGTTATCAATAATTTCCTTGTTTACTGCCCCGTAACCATAAGCCCCCTCACCAATTAGTAAATTACCGTCCAAGTTATTGGTAGCTGTCTTGATCTCAGGGAGTGAAAATCGACGGCATGGAAGAACTGAATAAGATTCGTCTGATCTTCTCTTCCAAGACTTTCTTAATAACTACGATATAGATTTTGAGATACCTTTCATACCAATGAGCTTGAAATGATGCTATAGAGGAGTGGATTGTGGCTGTTTGCCTCAACGATCACGAATAAGATGCCCTTCCAGAAAGAGACAAACTAACGAGTGGAGGAGAACAACGAAATATAGATAACTCTCAATTAATAAATGAGAATAAGAAGCTTCCATTTACGCTATCCAAATCCGGCATTTCTAAGATCATTTTATGCCAAAATTGAAAATTAGCACTGTTTGCCAAACTATATAATTAGTAGGCACTGTTTTTAAACTATATTTCATACTAACATCTTGAGTCTAAAAAACTCGATTTTGGGCTATAAATCGAGTCTTGGCGTCCACCTAGAAATCAAGTCTCTATGACTCGATTTATAAGCCAAAAAAAATTTAAGTCTAAGTCAGATCAGATTAGAGAGAGAAAGAATCCGAGGTATATTGTGAAATTGTTTTCTTCAATGGAGTCTACGATCTCAAACCCGAATTTCAACATAGAAGAAGAAGAGTTGAAGTGAACGAAGCGTAGAAAAACCGAGACGTGAGATTAGGAATTGGATCCAAAACCCAAGACAATCAACTGGAGATCCAAATCGGAGCAAAGAAACTACTCCAAAAAGCTTGTCGAAGCTCTCTGCCAAGTCCACCACAATTCCTCCTCTCCGTTGTTAGCCAAGCTCTCCTCCTCCTCCTCCTCTTCCTCCGTAGGATGACACCGCGAGATCTGAGACACGGCGAACTGAGTTCTCGCCGTATTGGCGAAAGGAAAAACTTGGTGGAGCCGGGCAATTCTAATGAGTTGACTCAATTTGAAACTTGCCCACAACAACACGAAGCACAAGAAAGGAGCAAACAGAGCCGGTGCCAAGGTGAGGTGAGCTCTCTCTCCTATCTGATCTGGGTCTCTAGATTCTTTCTCTTCAATCTAATCTGGGTCTCCTCGAATTCTTTCTCTCTCTGATCTGATTTAGGTTTTTCAGTTCAGTTTTTAGTCAAAATAGAAAAACCCAGAAAAATTGTTTCATTGTTGAATAAATAGCGAATGTGTTTTATTGTGCTGGGATTGCTAAAGACTCGATTTCCAGGTGGACGCCACGTGGAAAATATGCCAAATCAGACGTGATCAGAACACTAAAATCGAGTTTTTGAGACTCGATTTATATGCCCTAAATCGAGTCTTTTAAACTCGAGATGTTTGTAAAAAATATAGTTTAGTAACAGTGCCTACTAATTATATAGTTTGGCAAACAATGCTAATTTCCAATTTTGGCCTCATTTTTAGCTGTCTTTTCAAAAAAAAAAAATTTAGTTTTTGAGGTGGGGATTATTTTAAAAAAAAAACACTTTTCAATAAATTCCTTATCCTTTATCTATTTTACTTAAATATTATTTATTATTTATTTTAATCCTTCTTTCTTTGTTTTTCATCTTCATTTATTTAATTCTAATGACTACATTTTTTCAAATACACAACAACCATATTTTTGAAATCTTCCAATAGTAATATTTTTAAATTTTTCCTAATGAGTGGGTCGTAGGTCATCTAATTTTAACTAATAATAATTTTAAAAAAATTAACTAAAAATGCTACATCATATACTATATAATAAAAGTTGGGCTTAGAAGAAGTGGTTGGAGTCCAAATCTTCTATCCCACTCTTTCTACTCCACTATATACTCCACAAATAAAAACATGCCACATGTTCATCTATTTTATTAAATGCTAAATTTGTGCCTTCAATTATTTCAATTACCTAAATATGATGGGTTATGCCAAGTGGCTTAACCAAACAGCAGAAAATTTTTTAAAATTTTTAGGTTTTAATATTTGTCTTCTCTTATAATTTCTAAGTTGATAAAAATCTTAATTTGATTACAATCCAAATTCTTCACCTAATTCTTATTTTTTACATGTAGTGTATTATAATCCAAATTCTTCATCTAATCCATCTAATCCATATTTTTTGAGTGTAGTGTATTGTAAAAAAAAAAAAAAAAAAAAAAGCAGCAACTTCCTTATTTTTTAATTACTACACCACACGTATTTATTTGGTTTTTTTCTTTGAGAGGTAAATTTAGTTGGTTGGTGTCATACAACTATAATCTACAATTGTGTCTATCTAAATATTATCAACAAAGCCTAAATAATAGGATAGAAAGAAAAAAAAAATCCAAAGCATAAAATATTAAAATGTGTAGTTCTGTATGTAGGAGTATATAGCTAATCCCATGAATTAAAAAAAAAAAAAAAAAGCAATTTCATTGGGAGGATATACACATGGGAAGAATTGATAATAAATTTATTATCTACTCTTTTTTTTCAAATATATTTTGCTTTAATTTTTTTTTGGATAAATACCAAATCTTTGGATAACAATGAAAAAGAAAAAGAAAAAAGAAGCTAATACTGTTAACAACTTGATTTTTATGGTATAACAGAAAAAATATTTGTAATAACGTTAACAACTTGATTTTTATATCAACTTCTTCACAACTTAAATTTATTGTTTCAAATAGAAACAATTTCTTATCAACTTTTTTTTTTAGTTGAAGTTTACAATGGTTGAAATTTTTTTTGTTGGATAAACATAGGAATGATTATAGATAATAGTTTTATTATACCATAACTCTCATCTTTAGATTTTCAGGTCACTATAAATAATAAGGCCAAATTCATGATTTTTCTTATTAATATTTTCAACATCCAAGTATTTAATTTTTTTTTTAAAGAACGTCCAAGTATCTATCATCACTCCAAAAAGTAAACTCCCGAATTTTTTTTTCTTTTTCTTTTTTTTTTTTAGTGAGTTTCCCTGAGGTTTCGAAACACTCAATCAAACAATACTCTTGGTATTGAGTTTTTCTCAAAAAAATTTCTTGAAGATTATATTTACACATTTAGTTTTGATAGGGTGAAATTCGGTGCCTCCTCCCTCACTTTCAAAGACAAAAATCCAATTTTTATGTAAGTTTATCTACTTTTATTCTTTAATGTTTAGTAATTTGGGTTGTTCATAATTATGCAAACTCCCTTTATAATTTTTTTAGGCATCTCCTTTTTTATTAGTTGCATAGTTATCCACCATATTCCATTCAATTAATTTTGAACTTATATATAATTATTTCTTTATTTATTAATAAAAGCTTTTCATTCATTATATAACTTAAAGTAAATGGTTACTTTGTTTGAAAAAAAATAGAGTAAAAGATTACTTTATTTTTATTATCTATTTAATTTTAGTTAAAATAAAATTTTTTTTTCATTAATTTACATTTGATTCTTGCTTAAGTCATGCATTGCACGGGCATAATACTGGTTCATAATATTTTTTACAACACTTTTACAGTAAATTTTACTAGGTGATATATTATTGTTGGTTTTAATTTATACTCACCAGTCACCACTGAAATTATGTTTTTCTCACAAATAATAGCTAGTAACAACCTACCACTTAAAATTTATTGTGAAAATATTTTTTTTTTCATCCATATGATTTCTTCTTTTCTCCCCCCCCCCCCCCCCCTCTTTTCCTCTTTTTTCCCCTACCACGTCATGCAAACTTCAAAACATACCAGAGTTCTCTCTCTCTTTCTTTCTCTTTTTTTTTTTCCTCCTTTCCTCTTTTTTTTCCTACCACTCCGTCCAAACTAGAGAGAATACCAGAGCTCTCTCTTTCTTTCTCTATCTCACAAACAGAGATCATCGGTGGATAACTCGTCCTCTCCACCACCACTCGTCCTCCTCCCCACAGCAGTTCAGATGGGTCGGATTTGCCTTTTTTTTTTATTTGATTAGTTTTAAAATTGTGATTTGAATTTGTATTTTGATTGTGATAGAGTTTGGCGATATTTAAGAGAGAAAAGATCTGGAGTGGTTGAGTTGTAACCGTTGTGATTTTTGAGTAAAAATTGAATATTTTAATGGGTGTGTTGAATTTTTTATTTCCATTAATTCTTTTGCTAATGAATAGTAGGTCATCAGGCCAAGAGAGCTACTGTTCATTAGCAAAATGAACAATGTTTTGCTTATGAATAGTGAATTAGAGAGATTGCTGGAGCAAACCTTTGTGGGTTTTACTTAAAAAATTTTGATTTTAGAGAACTTGTTGGAGATGTTCTTAAAACAAGATAAGGATAGGTAGGTAGGTAGCTTTGCTGTATACCACTATGCCACAACGAAATATAGAGAACTCTCAATTAACTAAATTCCAGTGGATGGGCCCCAAACTAAGATACACAATATAAATTTAAATAAATATTTATAAAAATTAACATATAATAATAATAATAATAATAATAATAATAATAATAATAATAATAATAATAATTTTTTTTGTTTAATATCATAATTTTTCTTTCATTCATCTATTTTTGTGCACTAAAAATGTGTAGTAAATTGAGTTCAAAATGAAAGAGAACGTATAAAAAGCAAGAAAAAAATGTTTCTATTTAAATTTAAAATAGAATAAGAGATGAGGAGGAAAATAGAGTGCTTTTGATTAAATTTCGAAAAGGATAAGAAATAAGGAAATTGTAAACTGTTGAGAATGTTGGTCTAGTGGGAGGTTTTAAATTGAAAGCTTTTATTTTACGAATTTTCCCCCCTTAATTGAAATCTGTAAGTGAGTAGGGAGATGATATTTTAGGATATCCAAGAGTTAGAGTCCATCTTAATGGCTTAAAAACCCCTTAAATAGTAGTAGCATAAATTAATTAATAAAAAATAAATATTGATGGGAACACAAAAATCAGCCATTATTGATAGGTATCATCTAAAAGATAATGAGTAAACATCTTCCAAAGAAGAGTAGTTCGTCTAAGCAGGATAAATACTTAGCAAAATTTGGGAAAACTCCCACCATCCAAGAAATTGGTTACATCATGATCACCTAGTACATGATGTAGGGTGAATTTCCTAAAATTTGCTCCACTCTCACCAATAAGTCCACCAATCTCTCACAATGGCAGTAGCACCTAACAAGTAGGTCCACTCAAAATCCTCTATATAAAGAACCAGACCTCACCAAACTAAGGTACGCATAACAAAGCTTCTCATTTTTTGTACTTGAGTTCTTGAAAGAAATTTTGACTTAACCGTCGAAGAGTCTTTGGTTGGCACTACACGGGTACGCTCCGATGGATTTTATTTTTATTTTTATTTTTATGCTATTTATGGTATTTGGACTCTATGTGATGTAGAACAAACAGCACATGCTTTCTTGGAGCAACAAGGGTCCTAGAAATCACAATGCAAGATCAAGGAGGGGTGCCAATAGAGGCCATCGAGGTGACGATGTCGAAAGTGCATGAAATTTGGTAGGTTGAAGGGAAACGGCATTCTGATCCAGACTCAAGATTTCTTGAGTGTTGCCTAAATTTAGGCAAATTTTTTTGTTAAGGCCCCAAAAACAATGGTTTTGCTATTTATAGTAATATTTGTTTTTCCTTAATAACTTTTAATTTAAAAGTTAGAATAAAGTCCCATTTGTTTTAGGACATCTCTTAGAGACAGTATTTTTAATTTCTGCAATTATTTCAATTTTGCTATTTTTGGCAAAAATCACTATTTTGCTACCTAATTACATGATTAGCGCGAATTAGGGTTTCTGGGCGTTGCCCTAGCCGCCTTAGGATTTCTTTTACTATTTAAACAGATTGTAGCTTCAAAGGCAATGGATTTTTTTAGATTTATAAAAATACAGACTTTGTCTAATTCTCTCTGGTAGATTCCAAAACCCTATCATTTTGTGGATTCAAGGAACTCCTTGTGAATTCGAGGTTTTCATTCATAAGCTAATGTGTTTAGTTTATTTTTTCATTAAGAAAGCAACGTGTTTGTCTTCTTGTAGCTACTGCGGCATCACTATGACACTTTCATTTAAGGACCTAGCATTTTTATTTTTATTTTTATTTTTATTGTAGGTTATATGATATATTGTTGTGTGGGCCAGAGGCCCAAATGCATATATTGGGCCTTAGGTCCATCCGAGGAGGTTTAAATGTCCAAGAACAGGTCAGTAGTATAGAAGAAGCAGATGGTAGGTTTCATTACTAATTTTTGATTGTAAAGAATCAGGAGGTAATCTGAGGAGGAATAGATCTTCGGCTTAATAAGGCAAATGTCAAGATGTATACTTTGCTATTTAGGATAAGGTATAAGGACTTACTATTAAGGGCGTATCTTACAAGCGTATGGCATAGCTAGGAACTATAAAATATCTAAAAGAAAAGCTGCTACTACCGCATTTAATACCCTACAACTAATACCCTGGCCGCATTAATAGAGAAATGATGTCTGAACAGTGGTTTAGCAGCCTTACAGCTATGATCTAAGAGTTTCAAGAAGGGGCTGGTGGGACAAGCATCAAGACCAACTATATGGCTTGCACAAGGGAGTATAAAAAGAAGAGGGGGAGAAAAAGAAGAGGAGACAGGTAATCATATTTGGAACAATATATAAAAGAACTTATCTCCTCGGACATTGGCCGAGGACATTTGTTCTGAAGTCGAACTTGTTATTTCTCTTTTACTTATCATCTAAATCTATCCTGTCCATCATCCAACTCGTTCCTAGCCCAGTTTTCTCAACTTACTCTCTACAAATTCATTATTTTTGGACCTTTTGGGCTGGTTCATTCATCGTTTAGGCTTGGAGTTCAAATTTGTGGCCCTACAATTGTGATTCAAGCAACATTATTTATACTTGGATAATTAACGCTATTTTAATTATGCACAAATTATATTATTTTACATAAAAATATATAAATTTTCAAATTTTCAAATGTATTTGTTAGTGTAGTTTAGAAAATTTATTATATTTTCTATGTTTGATTCTAGTTGCCCTTCATCAAATTTTGATTTTTGGAACCATCCTGTTGACTCTTTTGTCTCATCCAATAATCTATAATATCCTAGGGCAGTGTAACTCAGTATCTATTATTTCAATATTTTTTAGATTATTTACACAGTCCAGTTAACAATGCCCTACTATTTAAAGAAAATTTTGATACAACTTTCATGAAAAATAGAAAAAATTGTCTAAAACTAGTTATTTTTTTTCTCATAAAATTTTTCTAAAAATATATCTTAAATCAATGCACTTAGGCATCCATTAATTTTTCCCACGGTTTTATAGGCATAAGATATTGCTAAGGTGTTATAATTTTTGCCTTGATACTACTAGACTATAACTAAGTTTTCAAGCACACATTTTTTGTTTTTACGTAATTGAGATTCAAATATTATTTTGGGAGTGTACTTTATCTTGAAAACAGTCTAGATGATTTGGTCATTTTGGAGACTGCTATATTATAGACAGAATGATTCAATTAGGAGCCTCATTCCTCAATTTAAATTTTGGGAATGAAATAAGGGAGCTAGCGTTATATTTAGGCTTTGTAGATCATTGCCCAAATGTCAAGTTAGGGGAGAAGAGTGCACATTTTGCCTATATGATTTGTAGTCTTATTGATAACTTGCTTCATGCTTCTTTGAAGCCTTATTGATTTAACCAATCTTGGCCCATTGGCAGGGGCGGTGCCACCCTAACCTGAATTTTTTTTTATATATATAATAATTTAAAAAATTTTATTTGTCTACCCTTCAAAAAAAAATTGGGAACACCCTCAGTTTTTTTTATGTCAATAAAATTAAATTTTGCTCCATAATTTGTTCTACATTCAGTGGATAAATGATTGCTTAGTTGTATATATTGAAAGAGATGTAGCTTGTAGTATTTATAATGAGACTATTATGCAACGATTTCAAAACATGAAAAATTGTAGAAGACCATTGTAAATTTTATGTATTAGCGTGTTTTTTTTTATTGTTGTTGTTGTTGTTGTTGTTGTTGTCGTCGTCAATATATAAATTTCTCTTTTTATTAGATTGTATAATTTATGCTTATTAAGGAACATCTTGAGAAAAATTCCTCTAGTTGCAACTGTCCCTTGGAGCTACAAATTGAGCTAACAACTACCCTATATTTAGAATGTCTGTGAGTACGTAACTATATAGAGAGAGGCATTGGCTTTTCGAATTTCAAATGATGAAGTACCCAAGGAAACTTGTTCATGTTGGCCCTAACCATGCAGCTTTCACTAGAGCTGCACTTCAAATGCATTAGCGTGGAGATAGATGTGATAGATTATGAAGATGAAACAGGAATGCCCATCTCTGACGTCAATATGAGTGAGAACTTGAAAGCTGCTCTTGGGATAAGTGATGCATCTGCTCTTTGTGACAAAATAACTAAAACTCAGAGAAACAATGGTGCATTCTACAAAGTAGGAGGGAAAACTCTTCCTAGGCATGCAAATTTGAATGCATGTCAATAAATTTTATAAGCGCCAGCAGCCTTAGCTACACGGAGAGGTCTTTGATATAGTCTGCCAATCTGCATTATATCCTCTTTTCTGATGAACTTAACTCCACTGCCACTCAAAAGTGAAAGCAATGTGGAGAAGCAAGGTTTCTGCGAGCAAAAGCCTAAGCCAGTTGCAACTGGAATGGATTAATTACACCATTAATTTAACTTCCTTTGCCTAATGATAGTTCACACCACTTCACGGACGTAGATTTTCATAACTTTTGACTGAGGACATTGCCCTAGCTAATTAAAAACATTGATCTTGCAGCCTTTGCCCAGCATAAAGAATCTTAGGGAGCTGAATCAAAGTGAAAGTTCCAGCGTACATTCAAGACAATTGGAAAATTTTAAGCAATGGAAAAGATGCCACGGAATCTTGCTTCAAAACAATGAGTACAAAAGCTTTCACCTAAAATTAAAAGCTTCATCATAGAGTTGGACAGATAAGGTTTCCATTTCATTCATCTCTGATAGAAACTTTTTTGTACTTCCACCAAAAGATAATTAAGCAACCCCAATAATCATTCAATTATCTGATTTTAAGCTCCATGCGTACTCAAGCTCTCAAAGTCAATGCATTGGTGAGGTTGAATCACTTAATTAGAAAGAGAAAATGTTCAAGAAGAATTGGCTACACGCTTTTCCTTTTTATGCCTCTTTCCTTTTCCATCTTTCCCTTTTAATTTGTGCTCTATGGACATATACATGCATTTACTATGTTGAATGTTGCAATTTGTGTTTCCCAAGTGGTACCCATGATACATGTTGCAATTTGTGAACAGCTTGACTAATGTTAGGCATTTCAAGGTCTGGTCTCCTGTCAACTACTTCTCCAGTTGAATCCGCTGGAAATGCACCTGGATAGGTAGTCAAAATCCTTGATTTCATGCTCCTGCTAATGAGAGAGAGAGAGAGAGAGAGAGAGAGAGAGAGAATTAAATCACCAAACGGCACCGAAATCTGGATAGCCAAGAGACAACAACCAGTAGTTTAAACTTTCAAGTTAACAACTTCAATCAAGATAATAAAATAGATCTGGGACGATGTAAGAATGAGGAACTTGGCATATGCAGAGCCTCATAATCAACAGTATAGTTGCAAAACACATCAACTTTACAAGTCAAATAAAAGAAAAGTTCAGACATTCGGGAAGTAGGAGATGATTCATCTAAAGAAAATAGAGAAGGTGGAGGCAGGGCAAGATAAAGTTGGAGATTCACCCTGACAAAATATTTCTAAATAAGTGCAGCATAAAAGGTTGCACAACTGAACTCATAACATCTTAATCCAAAGGAATTTGGATAAAAAAATAAAAAAAAATTATTGCCCAATAAAAACTTGCTACCTGCCACCTGAAATTTAAAACAGTTTTATACAAATACACAAAAATCTTCATAGGTTTTGAACATATACAGGTCCTTTCCAAGAGAAGAATGAATATATGAATGGAAAGCTTAAAGTTCTCTAAAATTATCAAGATGCCACACACCTTGATTTCATGGTATTGAATTTGGTTTTTTGATTATTGACTCCATGTGTGCCTGAAAGCCATTCAATCCAATTTCAAGCATGAACGCACACATGCAATGCATATGGGTGTTCAAGACACCAAGCAAACCGATTGATTTCAGCCAATTTCCTCATTCTTCATGGTTCAGTACAATGTTTACTCAGGGGGAGTGGGAGAACACCTATGATATAGATTCAGTAGTAGGTTCAAAGGTCTAAAGGACAAGTTTAAACCAAGAGAACCAATCAAATTATCATCTAATTCCTTATGATACAAGTAAAACTGTATAAGGGTGATATAAAAAAAATCTTGGGAATATGATCACACCTAATAAATTCTTTTATTTTTATTTTACATCCCAAACAGTCAAACCTCCGAATCTCTTGCCAGAAGCATATCACCTGCAGTTGGTGAATATGCAATCCCTGCAATCATAGCTTGGAATTTTAGTTCAAGTTGTCTTCTATTACCTATTAATTTAAAAATAAAAAAATAAAAAAAGTTTTTTATTACTTTATCAGGCTTTTTAGTTTACCAGTCTAATTAAGGGTTCGTTTATTGTCAAAATAGGAGTTCTAGTTTTATTAGTAAAAGTTAAGATGTGGAGTCTATACCAATTTATGAATATCTTAAGTATTTTGCAGCATAAAAGCTATAACTTAGTGTTGGTACTGCCAAAGTGGGTTCTTTGGAGGAAAAAGGCACTTCTCTCTTACAACTCAAGACCATCACCATTGCAACAAACAAGAGGCCCCTAACCTATCTTGCATCATAAATGTTGAAATGATCTAAAGGAAACTTGTGATTATTTCAAGTGTTAAACTTCTCCATCAGGAAACCAGAGAATACATTGTTGTTGAAACAAGAGACTCTATAACAAAGAAAATTCAATCATTTAAAAGCAAGTGAATAAGACTGGCCAACCTTCTCCAAGTTATCTTATGACGTTTTACCAAAAAAAAGACTTGACAATGTTGAGATCGTTGTGATTGTTAATTCTGGCTTACAAAATACAAAGAAAGTCATGTACATCAATCTATGAATACTGTGTAGCATTCATCACCATGAAAACTTCAAACTATAATTCAACATAAAAAATCTAACAAAACTAAAATCAGATCCACTTCCCCAAAATAAGAGCACACCTTAAAAATTTTCCCATATCATGGCAGTGATATCTGAATCCGAAACAGATTCCTCTGGCTCAGACTCAGGGGGAGAAGCACTACAGGTATATTCAACAATGGGATAGTTATAATGATCACCACCAGGATCCACACCCTTCCTCGCAGCATCAGCACTCTCTTGTAGCTCCAGTGCCTGTTCAAGGTTTACCTCCACCTCACCAATCGTTGGACGATTCTTTCCCTTATTTTGCACACAAGAAGTGGCAATGTCAACGTATTTCTCGAAACACTCTGGAGCTTCCCCATCAGATACGGATCAACTATTTCATTGATGGTCCCTTCTCGTTTGCATTTTCTGACCCACTCAAGAAGATCCCACAGCTCTAATGTTTTTCTGCTACAGAGTAGTTGCAGCAATACCAGCCCAAAAGAATAGACATCGGATTTATCAATCAGCTCCCCGCATACGAAATACTCGGGATCCAAGTGTTCTAAAGTACTGCTCTGTACTCCAGAGTTGAGACTAGAATTCACCCTAATCAAAGCCTTTGACAAACTCGGCGGACCCAACTTGTACGACACGAAATCTGCCTAATTGGGCTCCCATTTCTCGTCCAACAGAATGTTACTCGGCTTCACGTTACGGTGGATAATGGTATGCTTCAGCCCAGTGTGAAGGTAATGCAGAACACGCGCCACTCCAATGGAAATCTGGAGTCTTTGTTTCCACGGGAGGGGATTATCGTGGTTAGTGCCGTAGAGTTGTTCGCCAAGGTTTCCATTGAAGATGAACTGGTAGACTAGGATCATCTGTTGATGATCAAGACATTATCCAATGAGAGGGACGAGGTTAGAGTGGCGTAGCTGGCATAGCAACAACTACTCAGTCTTTAACTCGTGAAAACCCGCCCCTGAATCGATATTCACACGCTTTATTGCAACGCTTATCCTAGTAGGGTCATCGATAAACCCCTTGTATACTTTCCCATAATCCCCCTGACCAACTACGAAGTATTCATCGAAGTTATTGGTAGCTATTTTGATCTCAGCGAGTGAAAAACGACGGCATAATCCCTCAGGAAGAACTAAATCAGATTGTTTTGTTTCGTCTGACCTTCGCTTCCTGAACGGCCAAAATAACTATGAAATTCCTTTCATTTGAGAGTGTTGAAGAGTAAAATAGGATAGGTAAAGTAGCTTTCTAAAAAACTAGCAAGGTAAAATGGTCACTGCATTTTTTCCTGTTTTTTGAAAAAAAAAAAAAAAATATATATATATATATATATATATATATATACAGTGTGTTTTTAATTTTTATAATTGAAAATGTGAACTACACCCCCCCTTTTTTACATTTTTGGTTGTTTTCATGATCATGACCATCCAACCAAAAATTTCATCCTATCCTATTTTATCATCTCAAAAATTTACTTTATCAATTATACAATATTATTTTACAATATACTTAACATCCAAACTTTTATTTTACTATACTACACATTAAAATAATATAAAATAAAAAAGAATAAAAAAATATTTCTCACTCTTTCATCTCTATTTCTTTTAACTCTCACTATTTCTCTTTGATCTCAGTCACACCACCCACCTCTGCTGTGCAAAATCCATAGCAAAATCCAGCTAAAATCCATAGCAAAATCAACAATCAAAATTCAAAATCCAAATCCAAATCCAAAATGCAAAATCAAAATCAAACCACTCGCCAATCTCCACCGCCACAATCCCTTGCCCTTGCTATCACTACACCACTTGACCCACGCCCACATCAGTCACAAACCCATCATTGCTAGAAACCCACACAATTCGTCTATCTCCACCGCTAGAAAACCAAATCACTCACCGATCTCCACCGCCAGAAACCACAAAAAATACCTAGAGAAGACAGAGGAGATCTCACGCCGATCTCCACTCGCCAATCTCACGCCGATCCGCCTAAAGACTATTACGCCGATCTTGGACCATGAGTCGGCCAACAGCGAGTTAGAGAGTGAGAGAGGGTAGATGAGAAAATAGAGATGAAGAAAGAGGGAGACCATCTCAGACTGTAAAAGAGAAGACAGAGAAGAGAGAGAATAAAAGTGATTAAAAAACTGATACAAAAGTCCTACAGTGCCATCCTACATTTAGGATGGTACTGTAGCAATATTATAAATTTTTTTTACAATTCTTTCCATTTAATTGGCCTTCCAGTTACTGAGACAAAATGGTGTTTAATGCTAAATTTTGTGGACATTTGACATATCCATGTCCCATTGTAGGCAGTGGACACTAGGCAGCTTTGCTGTATGCCATTACCAATTGCATTGAATTTAATCAATGCAAGGAATTTGAACAAGAAGTAGCGCCATGTCGGTTCATATGGTGCACGGGTCAAATTTGATGTGCTGCTCTTTCCAATTTGAACTCTACGTACCACTAGTATTTTGTCTTGTTGTTTTATATTTTATATGGTTATAGTGATTTGAACTCTACGTACCACTTGGCTGCCCATATTTTAGCCAATTGGTCTTTATTTTGCAATTTTTATGGCTCTTTTGACTTTAGCTTTAGTCCAGACTGTTTCTCCTTTGTTGTGTTGAGAGAGTCCAGGGGCTTGTTGTAGTTTGTTTCTTTCTTAATAAAAGTTTCTGATTATCAAAAAAAAAAAAAAAATGATGTGAGTTTTAGTTAGTTAAACCAGTATATTATCCAATGCTCGGATAATGTTGTAATGTTTTATGAAGGATGATTTTGGAGAGGGTCATTCTACGGTACCCCCTATTTGTTTTGGGGGGTACGGTACCCTCCCTAATCCTAACCATTAATTTTTCATTGTTTCAATCCTGGCCATTCATTTGATTTTAATGGAAACCTGTTATTGGTAAAGTAGGTTAGTGTATATAAACTGAAAAAATTTTAGATAGTTACTATCTCGGCCTTTTCTCTTTCTCTTGCATTATCTTCTTGTTCTTCTATTTCTCCGATTCATTCTTCTTCCTTTCTCAGATTTTGCTCTTGCGTTCACTTCACTCCCTTATATTCATGGTCACATTATATTCCTGTTTTTCTATCATTCTAGGTATGATAGAAAAATCTACAAAATTTTACAAAGGTTTCCGATCTGCAAATCAGAAGCAGCTTGAAGATAGAGATAGGTTGTTACAGGTAATTCATCTCTACAATACGATTCTGTCGTTTCTTGCCCTACTGAGTGAGGAGAAATCATAGGACCTAAGATCAAGCAGTGATTTTCATGGCAAAAAAAATCATTCTTCAAGAAAACAAATCCATATCCAGTAGAAGAAATTTCCAACTCTAACCATCCTCAGGTTGGTATTTCCTAGTCTAGATCCCTAACTCTAGATTGGCAAAATATGGGTTCTTTAATTCTTTGTAGGTCATGTATCTATTTGGGGAAAAAAATTCTTTGGTTTTTTCAATTCAATTAATAATAGAAATTTATGCCATGTAATTGATATTTGACATGTACATGCCATAAGGTTCTTTTCCTCTCTTTCTTCTTTCGATTTTCTTGGATTTTATGATGTGAGAAGATAATGTTGAATTGTGATTGAGTTAGTAAATAGGATTCAGGATGGAGGAATTTTTTGCATTTAAAGTTTGGGTTTTTTTTTTAAGAGTGTAAAAATGCCAAAAAGGGCTTTTGTTTATTTATTTAATATTTTTTTTCCTCTATGCATAATGTTTCATTTCCTTAGTTATTTAATAGGCCATTGTAATGTTTTTGATGTGTTTGGATTCCGTTGGCTTCTTGTCATGGCAATAGCTATGCTTTGCCATGCTTGGCTGAGCTTTGCATTTGAGCCTGAGGATAATATCTTAATTCTTCTGAAAAAGAAAGAAAATCATGTCTAGTATTCTATGTTAATGATTTACTCGTGTTCTTAGTGTTTTTAGAGAAATAGCCTTTATTGGTCCAAAGGACTACACGTGGAAACTACCATGATGACTATTATGATGATCATCATCATAATTTCCATATGTAAACCTTTGAAAATGATACTAAATAGTCAAAATAAGAACTTATGGAACCTTGGTATGAAAGTAGTAATAATTCTAGAGAATTACAACATCTTTCTTCCATAAAAAAAAAATAGAAACAAGTTGTCCTAACTCCTGACAGACTTAGTAATTCAGCGAAAAAAGAAGAAGAAGAAAATGATGTTTTAATTCATAAAAGCAGAGAACATAAATAGTTTGCATTTTTGCAATAAATATTATATTAATGGGTACAACAATGTTTGCACTGTAATTTTCATCTAGGACTTCAGAATATGAGGACAACTATGCAAAATGCAAAAGAACTCTTGAGGTTTATATCCATGAGATTTGTCTCTCATTGAATGGAAGTAATAGTTGCTCTGTTTGCCAATACAGTCAAGTGACTTCTACACTAAATTGGTATGAATGCTGTTGATATCAAAGAGTAAAGTTATAGTTATATAAAATACAATTCTTCAATTGGCTTAATAAATTTGTTGGTTTCTGAAGGTTGCACTAGTTGGTTCACACAAGGGGAGTTGCCGTTTATACAATACATCTAGTACTAGTTTAGAAAGCTCTATGTGTGTGCATGGTTGGTTTAGTCAAGTTTTTTGTGCACTAACTGTTAATAATTTCTTTATTTGTTCATACTTTTAGAGAATAATTTGCAACAAAAAAGCCAAATCAATCTGCAGAACAAGAAGAAGAAATCTCATAACAAGAAAATCTCTGGTTTCCAGGTAATCTAGTGGCTCTACCATCTTGTACTTTTTATGAGATTATTATAAATTCAACTACAATTAACTTGTTGATTTCTTTCTATTTTACTCTCTCCTTGTTCAGCTGATTTTCACTTATAAAGATGGTTTGTATGCCTATTTTGAGAGACAAGTTTGGTTGATACTTTTTAGTTGCTGATCAGTTTATCTAAACAGTTTGCTTCAGGTAGTTCATCAAAAGTTTTCATCACATCTGCAGATTCACGAATTCGGGTTGTTGACGGTATTGATCTAATTCACAAATTTAAAGGTATAAATAAGATACATCAAATTTTGTCTTCATTTATTGTTGTTACTTTTTTATTATTATTATTATATTTATTAACATGAAAATGCTTGATACATGAAATTTTTGTCTTAAACCTGGTTGACATGATTAATATCATTGTACCTTCAAAAGTTGATACCTTTCTTCATTTCCTGGAGTTCTCAATGGTACTTTCATTATGCAAAGTGTTAAAAAATGCGTTGAACTTAATGGCCTTGGTACTCCATGGCTAACTCTTAGATTTAGGCTGTTATAGTTCTAACTTGCAACTATTAAAATATTGTAAATATTTTATCTTTAGGAAGGACAATGGTTAAGTCACTAATTTGGAGAGCAAGAACCTATTGTTAAGCTACTGTGGATCACAAATTTTTTTTATAAACCATTGTAGTAGCCTTTTAGTTACAATACGCTAAACTTGTGACCTTTGGAAATATGGTGTAGCACGAATGTGCTTGACTTGGTGCTCTTTAGAGGCGTGTAAAACTTACCTATAAAAGAAACTACATAATAAATTAGTTTAACTTTTCAATAAAATTACTTATCAAAAAATAAATAAACATATTAGTTAGAAAAAAACTTGCTGTCAAAAGGCATGAATCTTTGAGTTGGACCTTATAAAAAACTTATCAATATTTTGTTATAAATTTTAAGGATATTAATTTATTTTCAACTCTTGTGTTCCTTCTGTGTTTATCACTTTAGTCATAATGTCTTTATTATATGCTTTATTTGATAAATTCCCCTTTGATGTTCAAAAAACAACCAAAATTATCTATGCAATGAGGTGTGCTCTTATGAACATCTCATTTTTCTAAGTGTTGATAGTTATACCATGTAAATGCAGATCCTTTAGTTACCACTTGAGCTGCAAAATGGACAATAAGAAATTCCTACAAGTTAGAAGTTGCCATGTTTAGAACTTAGGAATGAATAATCCAGACATGTAGACCAATTGCAAGATGCATTTGATTCTCTTTTTCAATTATTGCCATGATGGTATTCAAATATAGATGTGAAGAAACACATTGTAGTGGATTTCTCTGTAATGAATTTTTTTCTTCTTATGATGAGAAAGTAGTAGAGTAAGTAGAAGTCAGGATACTTATAATGGATTTCTTTGTAGTTTTTCAACTTCCTTTAGAAACTTTACAATAATAGACCTGTTTGTAGGGCATGAAATTGGGTTGTATATCATTTCACGTTATGGTTATTATGAGGTAAAAAAAAGGAAAAAAATACTCATACACCCCCTAAACTTTAGAGGAGTGGCCATGACACCTCTTGAACTTTTATTTTAGCCAATTTACTCCTTAAACTTTACAACTTTGCCAAATTAATCCATCAATTAGTCTACCATTACTTTCACAACAAAAAAATTGGTATGCCGTTAATATACAAAAGGATTAGAGTTTACAATACAAATATCAATCCTAATTCCTAAACCTATATGAATAGAAGAGAGAGACATGATTGAAGCAGAACCACCAGCGGTCGCCGCATCCCTCCTTCGACGGCGGGTTTATTTGTCCTGCTATTGATCTCTCCCCCACATTCAACCACATATTTGGATCTACAATTTATACTTTATAAATTGATTTTAATTTTGGATTGAGAAATAAAACACTTTATTATTTTATCTTCTTCAGCTCACCCAACAAACACAGATCTTTCAAAACCACTGCAAGCAAAAACCAAACAATCCCATTAAAAAAAAAAATAACCAAACTCAAAAACAAAGCAAAGTAAGCTCAAGAAATAGCTTAAGCCTGATCGTCATCAGCTACACAAACAAAAAGGTACAAAAATTATTCATAGTGGTTTGCTTTGGTCATAGATGTTGGAATGTGGGTTGGATCTGGATGGTTGAACAACATGGTGGGACCAACTTGGTAACCAAGGATGGCAAGATCGACAGTGGGACAAAGAGCTCCAACGCTGAAGAGAGGGATGCAGTGACTGGACATTGTTTTGGTTCGATTGTCGCTCTCCCTGAACTTCTCTCTTCTTTCTTCTGGTTGAATAGTCTCTAGCTAAAGCTTCTTTATTCTTTCCTCACAGGTCTAGAGGATTGATTTTGGTTTATGTGTGTCTCACGTTTGTTTCCGTTAGTATATTAACGGTAGACCAAGTTTGACAAAATAGTAAAGTTTAAGGAGTAAATTAGCTAAAATAAAAGTTGTTTTGGCCATTCCTCTAAAGTTTAGGGGGTGTATAGGCATTCCCCCCCCCCCCCCCCAAAAAACACTATATTTAGCTCCAAGTGCAAGTAGGTGGTATGTTTTCTTTGGACCATCTATGGCATATAAAAATAGAACTAATGAATTATTTATCCTTTCGTATATGAGCTTGTGAAAAAATGGTGTCATATAGCATCCAGATCAAGAGAGCAAAAATATTATAACACCCAAAATTTGCCCAATCAATGCAAAAAATAAAATAAAATAAAAAATTACATCAGTTTATGCATCACTTGTGCAAAATATGAAATTTAAAATTTCAAAATATTTTAAAATAAATGGCTGAAAGGAGGTCATATGTGATGTTTGTTCTACTAAATGACTTTTCAGGGCTAAATTAACTATATGGCCATGTGTTAACTACTTCATGGTATTGTAGTTTCAAGCTATAACAAGTTTTGTCTATGTTTAAAGATTGTTTTGAGAAAATTTTGCAGATACATAATGCCTTTCATTTCTACATAAGTTTATCACTAATACAATCATCACATAATGTCCTGCTTTTTTTTTTTTTCCTCCTTTCCTTTGTTTATTGTCCAATTTATTTTATTTAAGTTAACTCATTGCTTCTTTTTTTTCTCCTTAAAAAATACAAAAGCATGTGCTTATAAAATCTAAGTTATTGACAATTAGAGGACATTGAGATCTTGTGTGGGAGGAATAGAGCTCCTAGAGTTGGTGCAAAATATATGGACGATGCAGTTGAAGTTATGATTGAGGAAGGAGAAAAGTGATGAATTCTCCTATTGCATAACAACACGTCAACATTTGGTATCAATAAGTTATGCAATTGAACCTTGCCAAAGAAAAAAGAGTAGAAAATATCCACTTTGAAACAATTTTTTAGTTTGAGATTTTGAATGTTGTTAAAAAAAAAAAAAAACACCCATGTATTTTGGGTATCTCTCTCTCTCTCTCTCTAAAATATTTTAGTTGGCGATACATTTTTTTAGTTGGCTATGATGGAAGATATTTAATCATTATCTTGCCATTGATCTATCAATGGCTTCTTTTTTTTTGAATTTTGTGTAAAAAACATATATTTTGGATATTTTATCGTCTTTGTTGAAATAGAAATTTTTAGCTATTAAGAACTTTGAAACAATTTTTTAGTTTGAGATTTTAAATGTTGAGAAAAAACTCATGCATTTGGGTTCTCTCTTTATGTTGATATAGAACATTTTAGTTGCCAATAATTGGCAAAAAAAAAAAAAAAATTTAGTTGGCTATGATGACAGATTTTTAGTCATCATCTTGTCAATTGGATTATCAATGGCTTTTTTATTAGCTCATGTATTTATTAAAAATGTTACTAAAATTAAAACGTAGAAGGTTTAAGAAAAATAATAATTGGAAAAAATATTTTATTGATTTTTAAATTCAAATTCAAATCCAAATCCAAATTTCGGTATCCAAATAATGGAATTTCAAATCCTTCATTGTACAAAAAGACCCAAACAAGAAATTTAAAAATCAATAGATTTCAAATTAAGGCTGATGTGAGAAAAAAAAGGGAACCATTGAATGTGATAAAAGTACAGTCACATGTGATGTTGGTACTGTGCAATGTGAGGCTGGTACCATAAAATGTGAGAAAAAAAAAACAAGTGATGTTGGTGCTGCGCAATGTGAGGATGGTACCATAAAATGTGAGAAAAAAATGAACCATCGAATGTGACAAAAGTACAGTCACATGTGATGTTAGTACTACGCAATGTAAGGATGATACCATAAAACGTGAGAAAAAAAATGAGGGAACTATCGAATGTGACAAAAGTACAGTCACGTGTGATATTGGTACTACACAATGTGAGAATAGTATCATCAAATGTGAGAAAAAAAAATACCATCAAATGTGAGAAAAAAACTAAGGGAACTATCGAATGTGACAAAGTACAGTCACATGTGATGTTGGTACTACGCAATGTAAGGATAGTACCATCAAATGTGAGAAAAAAAATGAAAGAACCACCAAATGTGACAAAAATACAGTCACATGTGATATTGGTACTGCACAATATGAGAATGGTACTATCAAATGTGAAAAAAAAAATAAGGGAACCATCGAATGTGACAAAAGTACAGTCACATGTGATGTTGGTACTGCACAATGTAAGAATAGTACCATCAAATGTGAGAACAATCTTAAAATTTGAATATAATTGGCTATTAAAATTTTAAAATTGTCAATTCAAGTGTTTACTGAAAATTTTAAAATTGTCAACAATCTTTGTATTGGATTTTTTGCATAACTTGTTAATTGTATAGTCACCATATTTCCAACTTGAGACACCACAATAAACACACAACTGTGATTAAGTTGCAGATGTTGCATAAGAACAATTAGAGAGCACATAAAGTTATACATCTTCGGTTTTATAGTATATATTGATGATCCATATAAAATCAGTAGGCTAAATGTTTCGAGTTTCAATGGGCTTGAGATTACTTGAAAGGTCTGAAAAGAAAGAAGCACGAGATCTAAGGTGACTAGGGTGAACTGGCCAAGAACCCTCCAATGCTTAAGTTAGTAGTTTCTCTCTTGAAATCAGGAATTTCAATTCTATAAGTGGTGAAAAACTTACTTTGATTCCAAATGGCTGAGTCCTTTTTAGTGGCTTTGAAGTAGTTACTTGTTTAGTAACTTCCTCAACGTTAGAAGGTTTAGACTTAATTTCTACAGCTGCCATCAGAAGTTAAGAACTTAGTGGGAAGTTAGAGAGATGAATAAAAATTTTGCTTCTACTTCAGAATAGTAAAATGTGGTCTGAATCATAAGCTTTTAGATATAGATTACTTTGAAAATTTCTAAGTGTTTGGTGGTCATCTAGGTGACTCCATGCTGGACGACCTTCTTGCACTTGGATGACCTTTCTGGTCTTGAAAGACACTATGGACAAATTGGAAATAGTCTAATTTTTGGTTCATCATATATAAATCATAAAAATATAAACATCAAGAAAATGACCTCAATTATGTTATTTTATAGGGAGGTATGCCCCTAAATGTGATGGAAGCTACCAAGTAAAGGTCATCAAATAGCCCACGACCCACAGTCCGACCTAAAAACCCGATGACCTATCGGGCTAATGGGCGGCCCAACCAGTTGTTATTGAGGCCCATGGTAGCCCAGTAGTTCAGTGGGTCAGGCCGTGAGCTAGTTTTTATGCTTATGGGTACCCAATGGGCTAACCCAGTAGCCCAACCCATTGCCCAGCTCGTTGGCCTAACCCGTTGGCCCAGCCCAATACCTCATAATTCATAACAAAAATATATAGGAAGTGTATGAAGGATTGATCTTGAGATATTATAGAAGAATTTCTTAAGAGAACTTTCTTAACCACTAACATACTCAAAGTAATTGTGCTAAACTTAGTTTACTAAATATATATTTTTCTAGTAGTCTAGCAAATTTGAATTAACCATTTGACATTTTTTTTATTAAAGATAAAAATAAAAAAAACTATTTAAAGCCTTAATAAAAAAATTAAATAGGTTTCCATCAACAAAACAAAAAATTAAATAGATTTTACTGTAAAAAATTTTGTAATTAAGTATTAAATTCTTTGATTCTTTCCTTTAAAAAAATAGATTGATTATTCCCTTATAAAAAATTGACTCTTTCCTTATAAAAATAATAAAATAATATGCTAACACAAGTCCATGGGTAGCCCATTAGGCCCAACCCGATAGCCCAGCTCGCTAAAGGCAAAATGGGCATTACCTATGGGCAAGGTCATGGGCTGAGGTTTTCTCTTTCGACCCGGCCCGTTAACTAGTTAATATCCTATTATGCCCAGCACATTGTGCCCATGGGCCAAGTAAAAATAGGCCGGGCCAACCCAGCTCATTGACGACCCTTGCTACAAAATACGTAGGAAGTTAATTGGAATATTCAAATATTTGTGGAAGAAACCAAGAAAATTCCAACTGATTTTTTTTTTTTTTTTGTGAACAAGAGTAATTATTGTGGTTGGGCTAATTTCATGTGATGCTTATTTATTTTTGTTTTTTTGGTTTTCAATTTAGATCTAAATTTTTTAATAACTTAAAAAAAATTACTCTTGTGATGAGCGGTTATTAGTAAGTAAAAAAGTGACCTCAGTGAGAAGCCTAAATGTAAAATTATGGTCAAATTTGATATTGATAGTGCTTACTTTGACGATTGAACTGTCAATTGTAAGGAAAAAAATATGGTACTACCGAATGTGACAAAAGTACGGTCAGAAGTAATGTGGGTACTGCCCAATGTAATAATGGAACGATCAAATTTGAGAATAAAAAAACAGGGTACCACTGAATGTGACAAAAATAGAGTCAGATGCGATGTTAGTACTACTTAATGTGACAATGGAACCATCAAATATGAGAAAAAAGTAAAGGAACCACAAAATGTGAGAAAAGAACTGTCACATTTGACAAAAGAACTGTCACATTTGACAAAATAACTGTCACATGTAACAAAAATAGAACAGATGCGATGTTGATACTGCTTAATATAACAATGGAATGATCAAATTTGAGAAAAAAAAAATAAAGGAACCACTATATGTGACAAAAGAACTATCAAATGTGATATTGGAATTGCACAATGTGAGGATGAAACTGTCAAATGTGAGAAAAAAAAGGGAATCACCAAATGTGAGAAAAGAACTGTTACATATGATGTTGGAACTGCACAATATGAGGATGAAACCGTCAAATGTGAGAAAAAAGTAAGGAAACGGCCAAATGTAAGAAAAGAACTGTCACATGTGATGTTGGAACTGCATAATGTGAGGATGGAATCGTCAAGTATGAAAAAAAAGTAAGGGAACCACCTAATGTGACAAAAGAACTATCATATGTGATGTTGGAACTGCACAATGTGATGATGGAACCATCAAATATGAGAAAAAAGTAAGGGAACCGCCAAATGTGAGAAAAGAACTATCATATATGATGTTAGAATTACACAATGTGAGGATGAAACAGTCAAATGTGAAAAAAAAGTAAAGGAACCACCCAATGTGACAAAAGAACTGTCATATGTGATATTAGAACAGCACAATGTGAAGATGGAATCGTCAAGTGTAAAAAAAAAGTAAGAGAACCATCCAATGTGACAAAAGAACTGTCATATGTGATGTTAGAACCGCACAATGTGAGAATGAAATCATCAAATGTGAGAAAAGAAAGTAAGGAAACCACCAAATGTGAGAAAATAACTGTCACATGTGATGTTGGAATTGCACAATGTGATGATGGAACTATCAAATGTGAGAAAAAAGTAAGGGAACTACCAAATGTGAGAAAAAAACTGTCACATGTGATGTTGGAACTGCATAATGTGAGGATGAAATTGTCAAATGTGAGAAAAAAGTAAGGAAACTACCCAATGTGACAAAAGAACTGTCATATGTGATGTTAGAACCGCACAATGTGAGGATGAAACCGTCAAATATGAGAAAAAAAAAGTAAGGGAACCACCAAATGTGAGAAAAGAACTGTCACATGTGATGTTGGAACTGTACAATGTCAGTATGGAACCGTCAAATGTGAGAAAAAAGTAAGGGAATCGCTTAATGTGAGAAAAGAACTGTCACATGTGATGTTGGAATTGCACAATGTGAGGATGTAACCGTCAAGTGTGAAAAAAAGTATGGGAACCACCTAATGTGACAAAAGAACCATCATATGTGATGTTAAAAATGCATAATGTGAGGATGGAACTATCAAATGTGAGAGAAAAAAAGGGAACCACTAAATGTAAGAAAAGAACTGTCACATGTGATGTTGAAACTGAACAATGTGAGAATGTAACCGTTAAATGTGAGAAAAAAGTAAGGGAACCACCAAATGTGAGAAAAAAAACTATTACATGTGATGTTGGAACTACACAATGTGAAGATGAAACTGTCAAATGTGAGGAAAAAAGTAAGGGAATCACCCAATGTGACAAAAGAACTGTCATATGTGATGTTGGAACCATACAATGTGATGATAGAACCGTTAAATGTGAGGAAAAAAAATAAGGGAACTACCAAATGTGAGAAAAGAACTGTCACATGTGATGTTGGAACTGCACAATGTGAGGATGAAATCATCAAATGTGAGAAAAAAGTAAGGGAATCGCCAAATGTGAGAAAAGAACTGTCACATGTGATGTTGGAACTGCACAATGTGAGGTAGAACCGTCAAGTGTGAAAAAAAAAGTAAGGGAACCACCCAATGTAACAAAAGAACTGTCAGATGTGATGTTAGAACCGCACAATGTGAGGATAGAACTATCAAATGTGAGGAAAAAAAAAAAGTAAGGAAACTACCAAATGTGAGAAAAGAACTGTCACATGTGATGTTAGAACTGCACAATGTGAGGATGAAACTGTCAAATGTGAGAAAAAAGTAAGGGAACCACCAAATGTGAGAAAAAAACTGTCACATGTGATGTTGGAATTGCACAATGTGAGGATGGAATCATCGAATGTAAGAAAAAAGTAAGGAAACCACCTAATGTGACAAAAGAACTGTCATATGTGATGTTAAAACCGCACAATGTGAGGACGGAACAGTCAAATGTGAGAAAAAAAAGTAAGGGAACCACCAAATGTGAGAAAAGAACTGTCACATGTGATGTTGGAACTGTACAACGTGAGGATGGAACGGTCAAATGTGAGAAAAAAGTAAGGGAACCACCAAATATGAGAAAAAAAAAACTATCACATGTGATGTTGGAACTGCACAATGTGAGGATAGAATCGTCAAATGTGAGAAAAAAAGTAACCTGTTGTATTAGGTTACCTACTAGTGGGTACCGTACCCCGCCTTTTTTGGGGGAGTATAGTAGAATTACTCTTTTGAAGAATGTTGTATAAATATTATAACATAATTATTATAGAACTTTATTTTTAACGAGTTCATTATAAAAAGCAACAACTATAAATTGTACAAATATTCATTATAAATATTCAATTGAAGTAATGAGAAATAAAATAAAATAAAAAAACTTTGGCTGAATATTATAGAATAAAAGTTGATATAAAATGTATCTTTTTCTTTCAACATAATTCTAAAACAAATACACATCCTAAACACTCACAGTTAATCACAATATTTACAAAATCTACAAATCCACAACGTTCGACATTAACATTAAAATAGTAATTGCTGTTGTCATTCAAATATAAAATGCAACCCACCTTTCCTTAGTTGTCACCAACTCATATGGGTTAGGATAAGAAGAAACAACAATATTAGAGCTAGGTAGGTGTTGTCGAAAGATTGAAGGTAAGTGATATTGTTTTTGGCCTGTGTGTATTTGACATGAGATAACATGAAGGGTTATGGATAGATATATATAAAGAGCTAGAAGTGTAAAAGGCAAAAATAGTGAATTAAAATGTAAAGAGGTTTGTGTGTATGTATAACAAATGAAAATTCTTGAAACATTAAATCAAATGATATAAATAATATTTATTTTTTAATTAGAAAAGTCTTGAAACATTAAATTAAATGAAACAAAAAGTCAATGTTTAATTTGTTCTTATTTTGATAATATTTCAACTTTTTTTGCATTGAATGCGCCACTTGGTAGAACCTCGTACTTTTCACTATTATTGTTAGTCACAGTTAATCTATGAAATTTTCTACTAAAACTAAATTTAAACTAAATACATTGGGAGAAAATTCCTCTAATTCATGCAACCAAGAAATTTCACCAGATCATAGTTCACATTGTCGCCTACAAATTTGTTGGTTCCTAAGTGTCTTTCTTGTATGATTTATGCTTTATATATCAATTAGCTATAAAAACTTCTAGAATTTCATGATAAAACAGCCAAAAAAAAAAAAAAATGTTATAGTGATGCAATAATATCGTCATAATTTAATCTCCAAATTTTAATTGAACTAAAATTAGCTAAAAACAAATTCTTACCAAGTATATGCATCATATAGAAAACCAAAAATATAAATTGGCACATAATTTGAAAAAATAAGCCTAAATACATTACAATACTACATAAGTAAACACTTATACATAAAATCTAAACAAAATATTTAAAACGAACATAATATTTTGAAAATTAATATACCTCACAGAAAGAAAACCAAATATACTATGAGAAAATTTATGGAAGTTTAACCTCATAGAAAGAAAACCAAACATACTACGAGAAAAATTATGAAAGTTTAATTTTTTGAGTGCAATGGAAATGGGGATTTAATTATATTAGAAAAATGTGGAGAAAAATAATATTTATCTAATTTATTGAATCCAACTCTTGCAATTCTGCATTATAGTTAGTCTTATGCAGAAAAATTGAAAAGTTTTCTTATTTCTTACATTTCCCATAACTTTTAATATTCATCCATGTTTATTCAAAGCAATAAGTTATAAATGTACACAAATTTTTGCCTTTTTACATTAAAAAAAAAACATTGAAATAAATTCATTTCCCATTAGTTAATACTTTGACATAAATGCTAAATGGGGATTTTTTTTTTTGGAGGGAGCCATCTTTTTGACTTGTCATTAATGTCTCATCCAATGGCGTATAACATCCTACTTTATTGGGTTATTTGACTTATTTCAATATTTTTCATATTATTTACCCTAGATAGTTTTATTGGTACAATATATTATTAAGGAGTGATCATTTTTGCCTTCAAGTGCACTATGACTGAATTTCCAAACACACATTTTTGTTTTTTACATAACTAATATTCAAATATTGTTTTGGGAGTTTACTTTGTCTTAAAAAAAAGTCTAGATGATTTGATCTTTTGGAGACCGTAGATTATTGAGTGATTGACTCAATTATTAAATATATTCAATTAGGAGACCTTATTTTGTATTTTAAATTTGCGAGATTAAAATATTGGAATGTTACATTTAGGCTATGCAAATTATTGCCCCATGAGTCATGTCAAATTAAGGGAAAATGGGGCACATTTTGCCTACATGAATGGAGCGCTTATTGAGAACTTGCTTGATGCTTCTTTGAAGCGTCATTTTCTAGCCAGTCTTGGCCCTCATGGACTAAACTTTGACGATCATATTAGTGTTATTGGGGATTGAAATTGAGCTATCAGCACATATCCTTTAATTAGAATGTCTTTGAGCAACGACAAATAGAATAGAGGTATTGGTTTTTAGGAGCTCATATGGTGAAGCTCCCTGAAGATGTAGACTTTGAAAGGTAGCCAAGGAAACTCGTGCATGTTGGTGCTAACCTTGCAACTTGCACTGAACCTGAACTAAAAATGCATTAGGGAGAAGATAGATGTGATAGATTATGAAAATGAAACTGGGATTCCCCATCTCTGATGTCAATATGGGTGAGAACTTGAATGCTACTCTTGGGACTAGTAATGCATCTGCTTCTGCTATTTGTGAGAAAATAACTAAAACTTTGAAAGACAGTGGTCGGCTTGAGATTGTTAAGAAGGAAGCATCAAGAAATCGTTATACAATGGCGCCTTCTCCATAGTAGGAGAATTATCCTTTGTCACCTTCATGATAATTTCTTTGGTACCATGATAGTTGGAAAACTCTTCTTAGGAATGCAAATGTAAATGGATGTCAATAATTTTATAAGCATCAGCAGCCTTAGCTACTCACAACATGTTTGGAGAGAGAGAGGACAATGTGAGAGGTTTTGAGATGGTCCACAAAGAACCAATCTGCATCATATCCTTTTTCTTGAAGAACTAAACTCCTCTGCAACTTGAGAGTGAAAGTAGTGTGGGGAAACTTGGGTGCTGCTGACAAAATTCTGAGCCAGTTGCAAACAAAAATGGAATAATTACCATTCATCAGGCCTCAAATTGGTTAATTTACCTTCCTTTGCTTGATGATAGTTCAGGAATACAGACTTTCATAACTTTTGACTGAGGACATTGCCCTAATCAAAAACATTGATCTTGCAGCCCTTGCCAAGCATTCAAAACCTTAGGGGGAGTGAATGAAAGTACATATTCCAGTGTGCATTCATCACAATTAAAGAATATTTAAGCTATTGAAAAGATGCCATGTACTCTTTTGCTTAAAAAAAATATGACAATAAAGCACCAGAAAACAAAAGCTTCATCATAGAGTTGGACAGATCAGGTTTCATTTCATTCATCTTTGATAGTAACGTTTTCATATACATTCATCTCTGAAATTACTTCCACCAAGACATAATTAAGCAATCCCAATAATCATTCAATGATCTGAAATTTTCTATGACAACCAATTAGGCTTCATGTCTCCTCAAGCTATCAAACTCCATGAAGTGGTGATCTTAAATCACTAAGAAAGAGAAAAATATTCAAAAAGCACTGGTTACAGGCTTTTCCTTTTTATGTCTCTTTCCTTTTACATATTTCTTTTTTAATTTATTCTCTATGAACTATGCATTTGCTATTTTATTGGTTTCATTTTAAATATGGATATTCGAAGTATATTTTATAATTGTAAACTATCCCTGCATATTTCTACTTTAAAAATGTCGTTGAGATTCTATAATTTTCTGTTTCAGTTAAATACATTCTGTTATTCTGTTTTGTTTTAGCCCCTTTTGGATTATAGTAAACATGGGGTAGGTATTTGGTTGGAAGATGTCTTTTGTGCTACCTTATTACAATTTACAATTTCCAATTTGGCATCCATGTTAGATAGTATCAAATTCCCTTGGTGCAACTAATCCTTGATGGAAGATGAATGCACTCAAATCAATTTGACTGATAAATGTAAAAGACCTTGAGCAGTTTGATGAATAATCAAGCAGGGATCCCCATAGTATAATACCGAGAACCAATTTATGATCATCTTAAGTAATTTGCAGCATAAAGGCTATTACTTAGTGTTGATCCTGCCAAAGTGGGAGGGAAAAGGCACTTGTGCCTTACAACTCAAGACCATCGCCATTGCAACAAACAAAAGGCCCTTAACCTATCTTGCATCATAAATGTGGAAATGATCTAAAGGCAACTTGTGATTATTTCAAGGGCTCAACTTCTCCATCAGGAAAGAGAGAATACATTGTCTTTGAAACGAGAATTTTACTTTGTAACAAAGGAAAAACAATCATTTGAAAGCAAGTGAATAAGACTGACCAACCTTCTCCTAGTTATCTCATTAAGTTTTACAAAATACAGTAGTACTTTACAATGTTGAGATTGTTGTCGTTGTTAATTCAGGCTTGCAAAATACAAAGAAAGTCATGAACATCAATCAATGAAAACTGTGTAGCAACCATCACCGTGAAAACTTCAAACTACAATTCAACATAAAATTTATAACAAAACTGAATTCAGATCTATTTCCCAAAATCGGAGCACACCCTCCAAAAAAAAACCTCCATACTGTGGCAAACGGCCCACTTTTGTTCCTAAAGCAGTGCAAAAACGATTCCGCCACTATGCTCTCATTTTGGTTACTTGGAGCACCCCTATTTGCATGCCGGTGTCCAAGGAAAATTTAGCTCATGCTCATGTGTTCGTGCTATATATATCCTCAGGAGACGCAGTACCGGAAATATATTCAACAATGGTATAATTATATTGATCCGCACCATCCTTTCTCTCAGCATCTGTGCTCTGTTGTAGCTGCAGAGCATGTTCAAGGCCTACCTCCACTTCACCAATTGTAGGAAGATCCTTTCCCTCATTTGGCACACAAGAAGTCGCAATGTCGACGTATATTTTGAAACACTCTGGAGCTATCTTCCCCATCAGATACGGATCAATTATCTTATTGATGGTCTCTGCATTTTCGGGCCCAATTAACCAGATACGGCTGTTCTTCCACTCCAAATCGTTGGAATGCTTTCCTGCCACTGAGTACTTCCAAGAGCACCACACCAAAAGAGTAAACGTCAGATTTATCCGTAAGCTCCCCATGCTCGACATAAACGGGATCAACATATCTGTAAGTACCCACTACCTCAGATTCCATTTTAATTACAGCCATTGACAAACTCGAGGGACCCAACTTGGACAACCCCAAATCTCCCAACTTGGCCTCCCATTTCTCGTCCAGAAGGATGTTTCTCGGCTTCACGTTACGGTGGATGATGGTATGCTTCAGCCCAGTGTGAAGGTAGTGCAGTGCACGCGCCACTTCAATGCAAATCTGGAGTCTCTGTTTCCACGTGAGGGGATCATGGTGGTTAGTACTGCCGTAGAGGTGGTCGCCGAGGTTTCCATTGACCATGAACTCGTAGACTAGGATCATCTGTTGATCATCGAGACAATATCCAACGAGAGGGACGTGGTTAGGGTGGTGTAGCTGGCAAGCCAACGGCAACTCGGTCCTTAACCGGTCGAACGTTACACACTTAATTGCAACGTTTATGGTACAGCTACAGTCATCAATTAACAACCCCTTGTATACTTTCCCATAATTACCCTGACCAATGAGTAATTTATCGTCGAAGTTGTTGGTAGCTATCTTCATCTCAGCCAGTGAAAATCGACGGCATAGTTCATCAGGAAGAGCCGAAGATGGTTTCGCTCTCTTCCCGGACGTCCTGAATAACTTTGAAACTCGATCCATTGGCGCTTCGGTCGTATACCAATGGATTTGACGACAGAGAAGTGGCGGCTTGACCCGGCGATCACGGAGTCATGGAAATGATCTCTTTTCAAAAATAAGCGAAATACATGCGTGGTTTGGACTAATTACAAAGGTACCAATCGGTCTGGTTGTGCCTACAACCAAAAAAAAAAAAAAAATATATATATATATATATATATATATATAAAAGCGAAAAACTCATTTTTCGTCTTACATTTTCACGCGATTTCTATTTTAGTCTCTAACTTTTTTTTTTCTACCACTTTTAGTCCCTATCCTGAAAAAAGCATCTTGTTTTCGTCCCTGCCGTTATATTAGAGACGAAAAATACACACATAGCGAACGAAATGTACTGTTGGCACATTAAAAGCTGACGTGGCCATTAAAATAATAATAAAAAAATGTTATTTGTCATTAAAAAATGTCATGTCAGCATTTAAATTAATAAAAAAAATTAAAACAGAAATAAAAACCAAAAATCAAATTAATTGAGATCTAAGTGTGTCTTGAACAAGAACAACAAGAACACAAACCCAGATCTAAGAACACAAACCCAGAAATTAAAATCCAAAAATTACAAACCCAGGAAAGAGTAAGTTGTGGTGATCAAAATCATAAACCGGTTCTTATTAAAAAAAAAAAAAAAAAAGAAGAAGAAGAAGATCATAAACCAGTTCTCTACTTGTTTACTAAGAAAATCATAAACCAAACTAAAAAGTAGAATTACACATTCGACCTCCTTGTGCGCTTGACACCACAACTTTTGCATCAAAATAAAAACCAATTCCAATCTCAAATCTCAAATCCCAGAAAACTATTTTGTTCTTTTAATTTTTCAAAAAAATGTCTGGGCGTCGAAAGGGAGGCAAGGGTTTGGGCAATGGAGGAGCGAAATGACACCATAAGGTTCTTCGCGATAACATCCAGGGGATCACGAAGCCTGCGATTCGTCGTTTGGCTTGCGGGGGTGGAGTGAAGTGTATCAGCAATTTGATCTACGAGGAGACACGTGGCAACAAGTTACAGATTTGAGAAGGGATTGGACCAGAGATGGAGTTGTTGGAGAGATCTAGGGTTTGGAGGCTTTGACAATACTTCAGACTCTCCAAAACCTTGTTGGAAAGCTGCATCGTCAGAAGCTAAAGGCTGATGAGCCGGTTCTCCTTCTCGTTCTAGCACGCAACTCCTTGGAGCTTGCAGATTGAAGCGACGGACGAGTTCATGAAGGTCCATGAACTCAGTTTGTTGGCCGGGTCGGAAAGAGAGTTCTTCCCACCTTGCAAGCATCATCTTCAGTGGATTTGTTTAGAGAAAAGCAAAAGATTGAAGCTAATGGGAGAATCGAAAAAATCTTCATAGTGTTTTAGAGTCAACGTTTTGATTTTGATTTTTATGTTTTGTTTTGTTTGTTTGTTTTTTTTTTTTTTTTAGTTTGGGTTTTTGAGAGTGAGGTGGGTTTGCGGGGTACAACTTGCTTGAGATAGGTTTTTCTGAATTCGAGATCTTTTTGTTTGGATTGGTTGTGTTATATTTTTGGATTGATTTGATACCTTGGTGCTTTAGGATTTGATGATTTTGCTGGGTTTGAGGAAATGGTAATTGTGAGTTTTTTAATTTTTGGACTTTAATTTTTGAGTTTGTGTTCTTAGATCTAGGTTTGTATTCTTGTTGTTTTTGTTCAAGACACACTTAGATTTTAATTAATTTGATTTTTGGTTTTTATTTCTATTTTTAATTTTTTTATTTAGTTAAAATTAATAAATTAAGTTTTTAACTTAAATGTTGACGTGGATTTTTAATGCTAAAATATTTTTTTTTATTTTAATAGTTCCGTCTGTTACATTTGCATTTTCCGTCTCTGATGTAATGGTAAGGATGAAAATGAGATGCGTTTTTCAGGATAGAGACTAAAAGTAGTGGAAAAAAAATTAAAGACTAAAGTGAGAATTACATAAAAATATAGAGACGAAAATGAGTTTTTCGCAAAAAAAAAAAAAAAAAAAAAAAACCCAGTCCGGTTCAACCGGTCAAGAGTATGTACGAAAATACGCCGTTTTGGATCAAACGACGTGGTTTTTCTCTCGGGTCTTCTATGGTTTACTCCGTCTATGCTGAAGGTTCTCGGTCTCTTTGTCAGTTGTCACCACTCACACTAATTATAGAGAAATTAAATTTATAAAATTTAATAGATTATGCTCGCTCTCTGCTGAACGGTCAAACCGCCATAGCCGTCCGTACTTCTGAGCTCCATCTAGAACCTTCCCAACATTCATATCACCTAAAGCAAAAGCTAAAGCCTTGCCGTAATTAACCTCTTATTTCCATTCCAGGTACTACTCTCTCTCTCTCTCTCTCTCTATTTGGTTGCTCGGAAACCGTGGTGATTTAAGCTTGTGAGTGGCTTTATTTAGGTTTTGATTGCTGAGTTGGTGGTTGGATTCACCAAAGATTCTGTGATTTTTAGGTTGGGCTTTGGCTGGTTGGGGTTTGGTCTTTGGTTTCAGAGGTATTTTGGGATAGGGTTTTTGTGTTTACCTTGAATTGGAGCTTGTGACATCCAATTTAGGACCTTGAACTGAAAATTGATAACCTTAATCTCAATCTTTCTCTGGGTCATGGTGATTTTAGGAATTTTCTCATGAATATCTTGAATGTATTTATTGGGGTTTATGATTTGATGTATTTGAAATGAACCAACTGTACCGTCTGCTTTTATAAGCTAAAAGGGTGCACTTAGTTTTAGGCTTTGAAATAAATTTGGGGACTTTTTGTATTGAATTATATATGTTATAGTCTCTGAATTTTATGACTTATTGTACTGCCTGAGGGAGTTAATTGAGCATGTTACTTTCTATGTATTGTGTTCGAGACATTGGTGCGGTTAGAAGTAGGCAGTGCCTTTTCTGTTTGATGAAATTCGTCAAAGAGGTAGAAAATACTTTACTTTTTTCTATTTTGGGGTCTCATGCCTCACCGATACTGAGATGAACTTGTCCCTACGAAACAGAATTCCAATCCCACCAAATCCTTTTTCCTTGAATGTATGCTTGGGCATGGCTGTGTAAAAGCCAGGAATGAGATATAGTTGAATGTTTGTTGTTACACTCTTTAGTGTCGCTGAAGTATCTTTGTGTGTCTATATATCATTGTAGTATCTGTATGTATCAATATGTATATTTTTGATAATTCTGGACCTGCGCATTAAAGGTTTCCCTTCTATACCAACTTAAATTATGGAGCATAATCAGTCTACTGTTTGTGGATTTTTATGATGGAATTTTTTACATTCATTTGAAGAAGAAAATCAGATCACACATTTTAAAAAATAAACCCTTTAAAATTTTAAAAAAGAAGCTGGAAATGGATTAAATTGCAGACTTGCTGTGTATGAAACATGACAAAAGTGTAGGCTTGTTATAAAGGTTTATTACCTATGCCGTCCCCACCCCAATACTAGATACTAGTAGCACATACTTTCACACTTATGTACATATGTAAACTCATTAAATTTTTAGATGAGGAGCTCTGCCGTGAAAATTAACTATACAATCAAATGCCATAAGTGACTTATACAGCAAGATGCTGGCAGATGGGTTTCAAATACACTAACAAAGAAAATTTAGAGCTGGTTTAAGTTTGAGATAAAATTCAGGTATCATAATTATTCTCAGAGTTTTGATGGTTGCATATCTGTCAAGACATATTTTGCCTAGGTCTGGAAGTGGGTTCTAATAATGGGCTTAGGTTTTGTGCATGGATCAAAGACATGAGGTCGTTATGTGGGTGTAAATAACTTGATGATTATGGTTGATAAAATTATTTCTCAGTGAAGTCTTTCAAAACTTGTTTTCCATATAAGTAGTTTGAAGTCTTATTTATTAGAGAATTGAGTTATGCTTGTTTTTTTTCCTTTGTGGTTTCAATTTTTAGCCCAATTACTTGTGAAATTTCAGCCAACTGTTGAGTCTGCAATTTTGGGCATTCAATCCAAGTTTCTGTTGGGTCCATCAAATCAATGTAGTCATCAGATCCAGGATTTCCTTTTAATTGATGCCATAAAATCTTTCATTATGAACTTTCTAGCAAGATTTATTATGCGGCTGATGCCATGAGCTTTCAGCAAATTGCATTGTCAAAACAACTCAGTTAAAAATAAAATTCATGTTGTCTTTTTTATTTGCTTTTATTCGGTGCTTAAGCATGACCAAAGGTTTCCTACAAAACATGTCAGTCTGATTTCTTTGTTGCCCATCTCTCCTTTATTTGAAAGTAAATTCTAACTGGAGGTTCTTCTCTTTTTCAGCATCATGCGAAGAACAAGAAATGCTTTGTTTGCAACAAACCTACTCTTGGCATTTTCAATACAGCTCATGAGATAGTGCTCTTTGGTTTGTAACTTATTGGAATGAATTTTTTGTATTTTTGTTTTTGCTTTTGTTAGCATTTGAAAGAGGAAGTTTCCTTATCAGTCTCTCTTTTTCCTAGAAAATTGTAAACAGTCTGGGGAAATTCTCTTTAAATAGAGATCTTACTGAAGGAAAGTAATTTAAGTATGGAGTAATATTGTAGGCTTCTGCAGAATTTAATTAGTATTGGGTATCCAAGAAAGCAAACAGATTTACTCAGTTTAAGCCTATTTGGAACAATTCTGATGAACCAGCTATGGGATATGTTTATGATGACATGTATAGAGCAACTGATGGAATAAAAAAATTTCAAGGATAAGAATAAATTTTTGGAGCCATATGTTAAATTATCAAGGATCGTTGGGATACTATTCTATAGAGATATTCATGCTGCAGCTTATTAGTTGAATCCTGCATTCCAATATGATCAATCCACTCTTAACAAGAAGCTAGAGACACAATCTGCTGTGACAGATGTTATTCAATCAAAAGTTTCCAATGGTCGACTCAAGTTGGTGGAATAATTAAAGTTATTTCGAGGGCATGAACAAACTTTTGGAACTTGCACTAGAAACAGCCAAGACATCTCAGCCAAGCAAGATATTGTTTACTTTAGCTAATAATAATATGAAATTATGTTTTGAAGAGTATTATCTCTATATATTGATTGTATATTTGTTTTGTGTAGTATATGGAACTTAGATGAGTGGTAGAAGTTGTTTGAGTCTTATGCTCCAAACTTACAAAAGTTGGCAATTCAGATCCTTAGCCAAACAGCTACCTCTTCAAGATGTGAGTAGAATTGGAGTGTTTTTTTTTATTAAGTACATACCAAAAGGAAAAATAAATCGGAGCATCAACAACTTAATGATCTTTTGTATCTTTATTATAACTACCAGTTGAAAGATAGGTATATAGATCTTGTTCAATTATTCAAGTACTACTCTTACTTTCTTTTATTGCAATACTTGGTTGGTTCGAATTATTCAAATGTTCATTTTACGGTATAGTGTCAAAAGTAAGAAGTTCAATTTTGATCCTATTGATTATGCAAGTATCGATAAAACAGAATTTTGGGTAGTGGAAGAAGAGGAACCTCCACTTCTTGATTATATGCAGTAAGAGAATACATTATACGAAAAAGGAGCTTATCCAATTGAAGAAAGGTCTTCTAGCTATGCACAAGGAGCTTGGTTTATAGGAAATTTTGTGAATTTTTTTACCTAGTTGCATATTTTAATTAGACTATTGTTAGAAATGATTATTAGATTCATACTTTTATTTATTGTTCTTCATTGGTTTTGGAATTTGTATAGATATGAGCAATGACATGATTGAGGATGATGTCATTGATTTGGGATCATTTGGTGTTAAGATGATACTCTTGGATTTAAAGGTAGAAATCATCCTAATGAAGATGAAGATTATGAGGGATGAGGATGATGATGATGGTGGTGGTGGAGCATTTGGATCATATGATGACACTAATTTTAAATATCTTTATAACAAATGAGACTTGTGTTGATATCCAATGAACTTTAAAACTTAATAGTTCTTTGCTTGAAGCTTATTTGTTATTTGGATGTAATGAACATATTTATTTGATTTTGTTGAAAGTTTTTTATGTTAAGGGTGATTATTTTGTAATGTTAGTTTTATGGATTATCCAGTAGGATGATTATTTTGTAACATTAATATGATAATGTTTAGTACTCCTTTTTTTTTTTTTTTTAAATGTAAGATGTAAAATGCTAAAAAACATGCACAAATTCTTTAAAAAGATATATATATATATATATATTTAAGTAAATATATTTATTACTATTTGTAAATTAGTGTATAAGAAAACTTATTTATTTATATAATTTAAAAATGATTAATTAAACCAGTAATTAGTCCATAATTTGGTTCTTTGACTGGACCCATTTTTTTTTTTTTTTTGGTGAGTACCCATTTTTAAACTATGGTCACGACCTTTGCAACAAACAAAAGGCCCCTAATCTATCTGGTAGCATAAATGTGGAAATGATCTAAAGGCAATCTGTGATAAATTTATGGGCTCAACTTCTCCATCAAGAAATTAACTAGAGAATACAGTGTCTTTGAAACAAGAATTTTACTCTTTAACAAAGAAAAAACAATAATTTGAAAGCAAGTGAATAAGACCAATCAACCCTTTCCAAGCTATCTTATGACTATTTACAAAAAATAGTATTTGCAATATTGAGATGAGATTATTGTGGTTGTTAATTCAGGCTTACAAAACATGGGAATCAATACCGTACCGTACCGGCCTCGTACCGGTATAAGTACATCTCTATTTCGTACTGAAAAAAATACCAGCCTCATACCGGCCGTACCGGCAAATTCTGGCCGTACTGGCCTTGTATCGGACCGGAACACAAAATGCTAATTTTTTTTTTTTTTTTTTATGTAATTGTGGCAATTTTTTAAGGGCCAGATGGTAATACTCATGTATATTATGGTCCTGAAGTAAATCCTTTTAATGGATGAGAGTAAATGATCCTATGTAGTTTGTATTAACTTAATTATTTGTATTATTTGTTTTCTTTGTATCCAATGAACAATTAAGTTTTTTGTTTTTTATATTGTGTTTTTTTTTCTTTGTATGCAATGAACAACTGAAGTAATGTTTTATTGTAAACAGGAGGTAATGTTTTATGGTAAATAGAGATTTCGTGTGTGTGTGTGTGTGTATATATATTAAATATGTAAAATAGCGGTAAACTCGAAACGGTACACCAGTATTGACCGGTATCCGAAATATATCGTACCGGTGGCCAAACCAGTACAGCCTCCGGTACGGTATTGACTTCTTTGTTACAAAATACAAAGTATTGTATGAAATCTTCAAACTACAATTCAACATAGTCTAAGAAAACTAAAATCAGATCCATTTCCCAAAACAAGAGCAAAGCACACCCTCTTACAAAACTCCATACCGTGGCAATGATATCACTAATTAGCAGCCTGTTTTGTTCATAAGGCAGTGCAAATCGCAGCCACTAGACTCTTATTTTTTATACGAACTTAATCATTGGCCGTTCAGGCTTTCTATGGTGGCATCCAAGGACAATTCAGCTGATGTGGTGCTATCAGAATTTGAAATAGATCCCTTAGATTCAGGCAGAGAAGCAATGCAGGTATGTTCAACAATGGGATACTTATATTGATCACCACCACCACTAGGATCCACATCCTCTCTCACAACATTTGTGCTCTCTTGTAGCTCTAGTGCAAGTTCAAGTACTACCTCCACTTCAGCAATCGTGGGACGATCCTTTCCCTTATTTCGCACATAAGAATTGGCAATGTCCATGTATATCTTGAAACACTCTAGAGCGATCTTACCCTTCTGATACAGATCAATGATCTAATAAATGGTCCCTTCTCGTATGCATTTTTGGGCCCAGGAAGCTAGATGCGCCTCATCTGTCTCTAGTTCATGTCTCACTCCACTTCTGGCACAGAGTACTCTAAACAATACCACACTAAAAGAGTAGACATCGGATTTATCCGTCAACTCCCAGTGCATGGCATACTCAGGATCCAAGTATCCTAAAGTACCCACCATCTCAGACACCATTCTAAGTAAGTCCTTTGACAGACTCGGAGGACCCATCTTGTACACCCCAAAATCTATCAACTTGGGCTCCAATTTCTCATCCAACAGAATGTTGCTTGGCTTCATGTTACGATGGATGATACTATGCTTCACCCTGGAATGAAGATAGTGTAATGCACGCGCCACTCCAATGCAAATCTAGAGTTTCTGTTTCCACGACAAGGGATTGCGATCATGCTCCCGAAAATGGAGGTATTTTGAGAGGGTTCCATTTGGTATGAACTCATAGACTAGGATCATCTATTGATCATCGAGACAATATCCGATGAGAGGGACAAGGTTAGGGTGGTGTAGCTGGCAAAGCAATAGCAACTCGAGCCTTAACTCATGAAAAATCTTCCTTGACTTGATATCCACACGCTCTATTGCAATGCTTATTGTAGTAGGGTCATGGATAAACCCCTTGTATACTTTCCCATAACCCACCTCACCAGTCACTAAATCATCATCGAAATTATTGGTAGCTGTGTTGATCTCAGCTAGTGAAAATCGACGGCATAGTCCATCAGGAAGAGCTGAATAAGATTGTCTTGTTTTGTCTGACCTTCTCTTCCTTGGTGTCCTTAATAAGTTCGAAATACCTTCCATTAATTCACACTTCGGTCGTAAAGTATGACGATGATTAGTGCCAAGTAGTGGCCTGTTGCTTAAGCGATGACTGAAAGGATCTGTTTTAGACCCCTTCAAAAATATTAAAATAGACAAACAAGTAGGGGAACTTTTCTAGGATCTGTTTTGGATTTCCTCTAAAAAATATAGACAAACAAGTGGAGTTTTTTTTTTTTTTTTGGTTGAGCGGATAAGGGTGGGTTGGCAGCTCTGGTAAATACCGTAACAACGAAGACATAAACTTCAACAGGATAAATATTCAGTATGCTCTATAATTCTCCCCATCGTTGACGATATCTTAGCTCCAGCTATTTTTCTAGTTGTATAGTTTTTGGACTTACTTTTTTTTTTTAATATCAAATTTGAATGTGAACTATGGGATTATGATAGGGTGTTTTAGGCTTTGTTCTACTTTTAAGAAAATTTGACATGATAGTATTTGTTTGGAGGGTGTAAACATAGAACTCAATGAACTAAGGCACTTAGGGTGTGTTTGGTTGGGGTGAACACAATAGGATGGAAAATAGGAAGAGGAAAATAAGATGGAAAATACTGTTTTTCACTGTTTGGTTGGGGAAGGAAAATAGGGGAGGCAGAAAACAGAGGAGAAAGTTTTCTCCCTAGGCCTACTTTTTTAATCCTCCCAAATCGGGAGGAAAATGTGGAGAGAAAAGTGTTGTGAAAGCACTTTTACACAAATACCCCTCCCATACCCCTCATTCATGACGTGATGACTTGACTTTTGCCTCTTCTCAATCCTTATCACTTTTGCCTCTTCTCATCCTTACCTTCACAGCACACCAACGTCCAGGTTCTCTTCTCTTCTCTTCTCTTCTCTCTCTCTCTCTCTCTCTCTCTCTCTCTCAACGTGACCTGATCAACATTCTATTGTGTCTTGTGTCCAGGTTTCGTATGACATTGAGATTTTTCTTCTTTTTTTCAACGTGATCACGTTTTTTCCCAATTAAATTTATATGTACACTATTGTAATTTTTACATTATAATAAAAAAAATAATAATATAAATTTATATGTATGATGTGGTAAATTTTATATTATTTAATGAGTACAAATAGATCTATTTCTTACATATTATGTAACAAGGGTATAATAGTCAATTTATATAAATTATATTTTCCATCCTTTCCTTTTTTTCTCCAACCAAACAAAAGAGTTTTCTACCCTCTTACTTTTCCACCCCTCCAACCAAACACACAAGAGGAAAAACCAAATATTTTCTATTCTCCCACTTTTTCACTCCTCCAACCAAATGGACCCTTAGTTGTGGTGATTTTGGGAAATGGAAAAAGGGAGGGATTTTGGGCAAAAATGGCTAAATAGCCTTAATTTTTAAATCATGTAGCCAAACAACACAATTTTCAAATTATGTAGTTAAATATCGGAACTCGACATGGTAATGTTGAGTTTTGCCTAGAACTCAACAATGTCAAGTTGCAAAAATATTGTATTTTACTGCATAGTTTAAAAAGAGAGCTGAAAGCTGTTTGACTACATAATTTAAAAATTAAGACTATTTAGTGATTTTCCCAGGATTTTGGGTGGGGTTATTAAGACTATATAGTGATTTTCCCAGGATTTTAGGTGGGGTTGTTTGGTTGGGAGGAGAGGGATCTTGCCATATTTGCGAAAATTGGTGGCATATGTCAAAGAACATGGGTCATGGCGAGAATCGGAGTAGGAGAACGACAGGGTTTTCTTTCGTATTGGTCCAATTGGGCCTCAAATAGTGAAACCTGCCAATATAGAGTGTTCTTAACATAGACCCTCCGACGACTGCTACACTACAAGATTTGGTTCGGTTGGTTCCGGGTCAGACCAATTTCTCAATTCTAGGTTTGGGTTGGACAGCCCTACTCTTATGGGTTCTATCTAAAGAAAATTGGGTGCTAGGATAGATGGGTTAATTTGTTTTGAAAGAATGATTTTTGTATGATGACTTTTTTAATGTTGTTGTAACTGTGTATTTGAGAAAAATAAATTGTATTTGATTGTCCAATTGGATTTTTTTTTTACATAATTTTTATTGTCCATGAAAGTTTTAATTCATCAAGAGCCAAAAATGGTTACAAGAGCAAACTAGCGAAATCAAAACTTGTCCATTCTCTATATATCTAAAAGTTGAGACGTAGAATTTAATATTGCTATACTCTTATTGAGCCACCTCATCAGTAATGTCCTACTTAAAAAAAAAAAAAAAAAATTCCCTTATGATTATTTTATTTTATTTTATATAAATGAATCAAACTTGTTAATGCACTTCATTACTATTTAATATGTTACTATTAATTTGTTTTAAATGCAAATATTTGACTATTTAGCTACCAAAATTGATTTTAACTTTTCATTTTCTTCTTTCTAATTTCAAGTAATTGTTAAAATTGAATAATTTATTATCTTTTTAGTAGATATATGCACATATTTGACTATTCAAACCTGTTAATGCATTCTATTACTATTCAACATGTTATTATTTATTTGTTTTAAATACAAATATTTGACTATTTAGCTGCCAAAATTGTTTTCAATTTTTCATCTTTTTCTTTCTAATTTTAAGTAATTGTTAAAATTGATTAATTCACCATCTTTTTAATAGATATTTGCGTATGTTTGACTATTCAAACTTGTTAATGCACTCCATTACTTTTCAATATGTTACTATTCATTTGTTTTAAATGCAAATGTTTGATTATTCAGCTATCAAAATTGATTTCAAATTTTTTATTTTATTCTTTCTAATTTCAAGTAATTGTTGAAATCTATATTCTATATATATTTAAAAGTTGAGACGTAGAATTTAATGTTGCTATACTTTTGTTGAGCCACTTCATCAGCCATGTTATACTTTTTTTAAAAAAACTCCTTTATGATTTTTCTATTTTATTTTATATAAATTAATTTAATATAGTTTATGGAAAAACATGTTAATGCACTCCATTATTATTTCAATATGTTACTATTCATTTGTTTTAAATGCAAATATTTGCCTATTTAGCTATCAAAATTGATTTCAACTTTTCCCTTTTTAATTTCAAATAATCGTTAAAATTGGATAATTCATTATCTTTTTAGTAGATAAATGCACATGTTTGAATATTTAAACTTGTTAATACACTTTATTACTATTCAACATGTTATTAATAATTTATTTTAAATGCAAATATTTGACTATTCAACTACCAAAATTGATTTCAAGTTTTCATTTTCTTCTTTCTAATTTTAAGTAATTGTTAAAATTGAATAATTCATTATCTTTTTTGTAGATAAATGCATATGTTTGACTATTCAAATATGTTAATGCACTCCATCACTATTCAATATGTTACTATTCATTTGTTTTAAATTCAAATGTTTGACTATTTAGCTATCAAAATTGATTTTAACTTTTCATTTTCTTTTTTATAATTTCAAGTAATTGTTGAAATTGAATAATTCATTATCTTTTTAGTAAATATATGCATATGTTTGATTATTCATTACAAATGTTACTATTAATTAGATGCAAATGTTTGATTATATTCAACTACCCAAATTGATTTCAACTTTTCGTTTTCTTCTTTCTAATTTCAAGTAATTGTTAAAATTGAATATTTAAACTTTTCATCTTCCTATTCAAAAAAAAAAAAAAAAAAAACTCTTCTTCTTTTCGTCCAACCTTTCCCTCCCTATTTGTCTCTTTATCTCCTTACTACTCTTTACTTTACTTTTAAACTTTCTTTATCATTTCTTTTTTTAAATTTTGACTCTTCTTCTCCCCCCCTCTTATTTTATATAAATTTGATATCATTATTCCATTTAATCCATATTTTTTTCCACACAAAAACTATAAATACTCTCTCTCTCTCTCTCTCTCTCTCTCTCTCTCTCTCTCTCTCTCTCTCTCTCTCTCTCTCTCGATTTTTGTTCTTTCTTATAACTCTAATTTAGATTGATGGTTTTTTTTTTTTAATTTTTTGGGTTTTATTTTTTAAATTTCCCATCACAAATCACTCCTATAGATTTGGTTGAATTTTGGTTTGGGTTAATATGTAGTTTTTAAAAAAAAAAAAAAAAGAAAAAAGAAATTTGAGTTTATACATAGCTACGAATTTGAATGTGCCTACCAATGGACTTCCATTGAGTAGAAATGTATTCACAATGTTTTTAGCTTCATATACTTCTTTGATAATGTGAATTTGAGAAAGAGAAAATGGTAGGCAAAAGATGTATGGTCTTTTATAATCCCTTATGTCTTGAAGAAAGTGGAGGGCCTATTAGTCTCCATTTTATTGGAATTTTGTATAGAAAGCATTTTGCTATAAGTTCCTTGACTTTTTGTTATTTTTATTTTGGTCATTTAATTACAAATAATTAGCATCTCCATCATCAAATTTTTAGTTAATTTGAACTTTCTTGGTAAGGTTTTACTTTGCTTAGTTGATCATCTTTATTGAAAATGCCAAAAAGAGAATAAGATAAAATATAATTTACTCTATAGCATTATTATGCTATTAATTTTTTTATGTATAGATATTTAAGGAATTTTATCTTTTTGCATTTTATTTTACATTATATTTCCACTTTATGATATATGATTTATTGATAATAATTTATTGCATAGTTATCTTTATTTACTTTTTCACTTAGTTTCAATTGTGAGGAAGAAAGAAATGTGGATCTATGTTTTAGAGAAAAATATACCTATAAGAGTTGAATCCAATACATCTGCATAATAATAAACAAAATATTCATAGTTACAGCTTGGTCTAACAGTTCTCACACTATCAATTTAAAAAAAAAAATTTGTTGCATTGTATTTTCATACATATCTCACTATTTATAATACCAGACTACAAAAAACTTCTAATTTAAAACATAATTTCAAATAACACATATTGAACTTTTAAAAATATACAATCTAATATATTAATTCAATAATTATCCAATAAAAAATTATTATATCAAATTTTCTCGCGCATCACGCAGGTCTACGAGTACTTGATAGAAGAGTAGTGCTACAGACACAAACTATTTTACAACCTTTTTACAAACTGCTGATGTGGCCAGCCTTTTATTAGTTTTCATTTAGGCATACAATTAATATCACTTTTTCATTTACCAATAATCACTGGCCACATCAGCAGTTTGTAAATTTTTTTGTAAAATAGTTTGTATCTCTAGCATTATTCCTTGATAGAAATCCAAACTGACTACAAGTCTGCATCAAGCTATGACTCATAAATGAAACGAACTAAAATATACAAAGACTACATATACGCAGTCAAGCAACCAATGAACGACAATAAATTAAATCAAGCATCGAGTCAAGATTCTCTTTCCAGTGCCCCCATAACTCTTCACAGCTGTAAACTTCAAATAATTATCTAGGCACCAAGTTATTCTTTCATCTTACCATTCTGTAGTTGCTCCCATTAACGTACCTACACATGAAATTGGCGATATTTTGTAACCATTATGAGTGATGTAATTTGCCATTTGTGTTAAGGAGTAACAATTACACCCTCTAAAACTTTTGACATTGTACCTCTCAATATGTTTTTATTAGATAATATGTATTTTGACAAATATCGTCATTTAGGATTGGGATCTATGATATTTATTTATCTCTCTCAATCTTCTTTATAGCAAAAACAAAGATTGCAGTGAAGTAGCTAAAGAATTTAGATAGTAGCTTTATACAAACCTAGAGTTTGTTTTTAACTGTTAATCACCCTTCCTCGTATTCTAAGCTCAGTTCAGAAAAATAATGGAAGGCACATGTTAGACTTCGTAGAAATCATCTCCTTCTTCTTCAAGCCTATGTTTGAATGCTCTTGGCATCCATTGTATCTCTAGTTCCTTCAGCATGCCGACAAACTTCAATCCATGTGGAAATGTCACCAACTTGTTGCAATATGTAATCTCTAAACGGCAAAGACTAGGCATTGCACCTGCCTCCACTGTCCATTCCTGTAAATTAGGCAAGCCTCGTAGGAGTAAAGATTTGAGTTGAGGAAAACCTTTCTCAGATCAAACCATTTGCTTCCCAATGAAGGCTTCCAATCCTCTTAGGACCTCAAGTAAGGTAGCTTCTCGAGTATTGGCATTGGATCTTCCACAAGTCTAGATCCCCACAAAGTTAACTTGGCAAGGTATGGAGAAAATTCTTGGTGATTTGGTAGCTTGTTAATCCGCCCTTCTATGTGCAGCTTGTGAAGACGAGGACAGCCTTGTACTACATGTCCTACATCTACTACCTTATTAGGGAATGAAAGCATTTCAGTCTTCATGGACAAGGATCGAAGGCTACTTAATTTTTCGTTAGGGTGATTGAAGATTTTCCCGAACTCTTGGAAGTCTCTTGGGTCATTTAGCACCAATTTTCTAAGATTTATCAAACTAAGAAGATCTCTTACATCACATTTGTTGGTGGGTTAGTTTACTAGTGTCTGTAAGTTACTCAGATTTGCTAGTTGCAGCTTATCATCAGATAAATAGTTACACCACTTTGGAAGATAAAGATGTCTCAACTTTTTCATCTTCCATATCACTATTGGTATTTGTACAGTTGATTCCCAACTCAGTTCTTCAATGGTTTCCAAATTTAGGGTCTCTAAAAAAACCAAATTGACTATGGAGGAAGGCAATTCTCGTATACGAGTTTTCTTCAAGCTTAAGAACCTCAAATGAATCAAGCTTCCTATTAGCTCTGGTAACTATCCATCTAATGATTGGATTCCTTCCAGATCCAAAACTTTAAGCAATTTTGAGTACTTAAAAACTGATTTGACTTGCTGGCTATTTTCATTGAAGTATATAAGGGACCTGATCTGAGGATTCTCTTTGTAATAATTATTTGCGAGAAGTTCATCAAAAAATATGGCAAGTCTTTGAATACTACCAGTTGATGAATCAGCTGTCTCATTTCCACTTCAAGGACTCAATATGTGGAGGAAATTTTCTTGCTTTGCCTTTAACAAGCATTGGTCTCTCATAAGATCATGGAGACGACATGATTTAATCCTTCCATTTGACTCAATTACACCCACTTGAACCATGCATCTATTTTTCAACTCAACCAAGTAGCGTTCAACATAATCTTCTAACATTTCATCTCCTTCTAGTTCATACTTCAGTGGCACAAAGCCTTCTGCCACCCATAGTCGAACCAACTTCTTTGCTGGTATATCGAAGTCCTCTGGGAAATGGCTCAGATAAAGGAAACATGGTTTCAATTGGTAAGGCAATTCAAAGTAACTCAAAGCCAACACCTTGTGAACTCTTGATTGTTGTCCTTCACATTGGCCTTTGCCTAGGTGTAATTTTATATTTCGATGCACAATATCCCACTCATCCAATGTTTCTTTTGTTGCCAAAAGTCCTCCAAGCACAATAATTGCCAGTGGTAATCCAGCACACGTTGCCACCATTTCCCTCCCTAACTTCTCCATATCTTTGAATATTTTGAATTCTGCATGTTCAAAGGAACTAAATTAGAAAGTATTACATTTTCAAGTATTTGAAGTTTTATTGAAAGGAAAAGTGACGAGGATGAAAGGCATGTAAAGAGAGAATCAGAAAATTAGAGCCACAACAAGATAAAGAAATAAATGGGACTAGTGCTTAACCAAATGACAATACTCAATATAGAATTAGTACAAATGCTAAATTTAGAATACACAGCTCTACCATATGTATAGAATTATTACAAGTGCCACTAGCTAATAAATTATTTGATTATAAAGACTAGTTGAGTTGCCGCACGATGTGTGGTGCAATTCATTTTAGTTTTCTCCAATATTTCAATAAGATTTTGTTTAAATGGTTGGCATCTCAATTTCTAATAGAGACATTCAGATTTAGATCCCTCGCCCTCAACTATCAATGTATATATAAAAAAAAAAAATTCAATAACTTTCCTTGTAAAAAAAGGTAATCTTTAGTTATTTTATGACAAAATAGAAAGACACTAAGAATAATGTAGTGATTTGATCATAGTATATATATGTGTTTTTAAATTGAAAATTGCATGATATATTGGGTCACATAAATAGGCATGTTTCATGCCTACAAAAAATGCAAATATCTTTCAATTAATTTTTTAACATTCTGGATTTTTTGTTAGTAAAGTTATTTATTTTTTTTCCCTTTTGGTTGGACATTGTTTCAATAGTTGCGAAGACAACTAAAATTTTAGTAAGAATAACATATTTCAAATCAATTGTTCCTCAAAAAAAAAAAAAAAATCAATTTTTTCTCATATAAATCTTAGAAAAATGATATTAAAATTTCATTATGCTTAAAATAATTAATATAACAAAATAAACATATTCATTCTATTAGTTATCTTTCTAACTACGTAAAATAAATAACACAATGTTAGTTTCACATACATACATACAAATACATATATATATATATATATATATATCACATGTCATTGAAAGGAATCAAGAAACTTAAAGGGTTAAGATTAGTTTTTAGTGATTCACAAATGTTTAATTTTTTTTTTTTTAGTTTTTGTGTCAATTTTTGTCAAAGCAACTAAGCATGAGGAATAGTGTCATATTGTAAATCTAATTATTATTCCAACTAAAAATTATTTCTTAAATAAAGTTTACAAAAATAATCTTATAAATTCATTTAATATAAATAATTAATGCACACCTATAGATAATTAGTATATACATTTACTCTATTAGCTGATTCAATGAACTAATAATTTGATATAAATCAAACTCTTTGAAGAAGAAGGCTAAATAAAAAGAACTTCAAGAAATGCGTCACTTGGCACAACTCCATGCTCTCCAACGTGATGTCTCAATTTTTATATATAAATATATATATTGATATGGATTGATGTGCCCGAGACTCAACAGGTGAATCTAGTAGCAATAAGGCTGTGTAGATATCTTCAAATTGGCGGGACAAAATTCAAGATGTCAGTTCGTTTAGACCCCTTAAACCCAACAGATTAACCTAGAGAATTAGCCAAGTGATTAACTTAAGTAATTTAACAGATCTAGGTTATCACAAATAGTCATAAACAATAAAGCAGCGGAAAAATAAAGAACACAAAGATCTGATGACCTAGGAAACCACACCGGTAAAAACCTGGGGAGGATTTAACCTAGCTATCCTCAAGGTAAACTGAATCCACTATGAAAGAATCGAAGTTTACACAACAAGACTTAGACCACTAACATCTTATTGCTACCCAAGTGTAGGAAACTTACTACCATGACCCCATGATAGCTCCGAGATCCACGGACTCCTTCTTTCTTGAATTCTTCAACAATCCACAAGCGCACCTGCTTGTATTCCTTTAAGATCTTTGATTCTGCAACTGTATTGATTTACACAACTCTTGACATGAATCTCAAGTTTGTAAACCCTTAGTGTATGTGAAGGTAAACACCTCTAGATCTCACAATGAGATTCACAAACACAGTATTCAGAACACTAAAAACGTGGCTAGGGTTTTCCCTTATATACTTAGGGCAAAATATAAAACCCTATACATTAAATGGACTAGGGCTGAGTTGGAAAATTCTGCAGAAAAACGATCTGCCCGATTTTCGATCGATCGAGTCTAATTTTCGATCGATCGAGTTTGGCAGAAAGTGAACAGTAATTCTGCAAAACAACTCGATTCCAACTTTACATAAAAAGCCATACTTTGAGCAAGTCTAACACAAGACTAAACATTGTTTTGATCATGGTTTGCCAACATACAAATTGAAGTTCTAATACATTAGTTCCTAATTCTTAGAACCTAACAAACTCCCCCTTTGGCAATCCGTGACAAAACACAGACTTAACAAAAAGCTCAAAGTTTACAAATTGAAATAGCCCATTACAAAATAAATAGCCACTTAAACAATTCAACCTAAACTACTATCTAACAGTTGCAAGGTAGACAGCAGCTCGACTGAAAACAACCTGTATATTCCTGTAACACTTAACAAACACATAAACGCATGTGTGGAAGAAAAAACAAGGAATATATATAAAAACTTCTTGATTTCACATAACACAAAATAAAGACATATATCATGAATAACATCATAAATATAAATCAATAAGTAATGAAGTATAGTGAACAGTAATTCTACAAAACAACTCGATTCCAACTTTACATAAAAAGCCATACTTTGAGCAAGTCTAACACAAGACTAAACATTGTTTTGATCATGGTTTGCCAACATACAAATTGAAGTTCTAATACATTAGTTCCTAATTCTTAGAACCTAACAAACTCCCCCTTTGGCAATCCGTGACAAAACACAGACTTAACAAAAAGCTCAAAGTTTACAAATTGAAATAGCCCATTACAAAATAAATAGCCACTTAAACAATTCAACCTAAACTACTATCTAACAGTTGCAAGGTAGACAGCAGCTCGACTGAAAACAACCTGTATATTCCTGTAACACTTAACAAACACATAAACGCATGTGTGGAAGAAAAAACAAGGAATATATATAAAACTTCTTGATTTCACATAACACAAAGTAAAGACATATATCATGAATAACATCATAAATATAAATCAATAAGCAATGAAGTATAGTGAAACAAGAAACATATCTGTAACCAATGTATCACAAAATATATCTCCTAATCAAGAGCTAAAAATGAAATACACAGTGAAGCGCCTAGTTACAATTTAATAACTCCACAAGCTCCGCAGTATCACTACTAAGTACAAAACTCTTAAAACTCAACTCCCCCTAATACAAAAATCTCCTCTACAAAAATCTCATCAAGATATACAATATGCACTCCCCCTTTTTGTGACGAATTACCAAAGGGCACTCACTCATCATCAAAAGGAGGTGGAGGAGAATGACGAGAACCCGCCAAATCAGCTCGCAAAGCACGTAGCTTATCAAGGATGTCCACCAAAAGCTGACCATGAGCCGCCTGAACGGTCACGACAGTATCAAGAGTTCGACGAAGGTTTGAAACCTCATCAAACGGTGGAGGAACATCAGCAGCAGCAGCAACAGCAGGATCAGAAGACGTCCCAGCTGCAGGAGTATCTGTAGAAGAAGAGGGGGGTGGAGTGACACCGGAAGGTTCTACCCTAGGACGCTTAGAGCTAGCTCGAAGTTGAGCAGCCCTTTGCCTTAAAAAGGTAGCACCAATAGGAGCAATAATATGAACTGGCTCAGAAACAGGAAAATCATCTAGACCAAGATGAAGGAGAATCCTATGAATGAAAATAGGAAAGAATAAAGCATGAGCCGTAGAGCTAGACCGATGAACCTCGTTCAAAGAACGAAGGAACAAATGAGGAAAACTGATAGGAGCATCAGTAACAAACGCGTACAAAAACACACATCGCTTAAGAGGGATGGTGTGGACATGAGAAATACGCCACAAAGAATGACACGCTATCCTAAAGAAAAGATAGTGCAGCTCGGAAAGCTCAGCAGAAGTGATCCGAGGATCAGAACCCCACTGGATAGAAGACCCAGTGATGTATGACAGCACGTCATCAAAAAGTGGAGACTCCTCATAAGGAAAAACGGGATGGTCAACAATGGGCACTCCAAGAGCATCAGACACCACCCGAGGGGTAATGCGATACTCCACACCACGTAACCACACCTTAACCAAGGTGTCGTTATCGTAGACATGGATAGAGAGGTTCGAATAGAATAGAGGTAACCAACCCCGACGCTCAAAGTTCCGTCTCACCTCAGGATCAACCTCATCTAAGATGACCCTACGCTCACCCCAAATTTGACGCCTAAGATTAAGGGTCTCATAGGTCTCTTGGTTCTGGGCACTAGGAAACCGATCACTATCGAAAGAAGGTGAAGGGTCAGAAGTCCTACGGGCTCTAGTTTTCTTAGGCATGATGCTAAGGAATAAAGAGAGACACAGAAAGAGAGGAGCCAAAACCAAAAAACCAAGGGCAGACTGCAAGTTAGCACAACATAAAGTATAGAAATAAAAATTCTATATGATGCATGAGCAAAATATGCAAATGATGCATGAGCAAAATATGCAAATGATGCATGAACTAATGCAGTGACAAGTTCAATTATGATCCAACCTAACAAAATTGGCTTGAGCATGGCATATGTATCAAAAATACCAAATTTGAAAAACCCAATTTGTCAAAACACTACAAATTGATAAATTGATCAACACAACAGTTTATTAACTCAATATAATGATCAATTTAATCAATCTAACAAGCCAATTTCATCAATTTAACTCAAATTGAACAAAACCCCAAATATTATCAATTTCAAGCCCTAGAATTTCAAATTTTCCACAAAACACCAAAATAATCAAATTAAACCACTTGTAGTGCTTGTGTATAGTGTCCCCACAAAAACCCATGAAAAATTTGAGAAAGAAACACTCAAAATCAATTCCAAATTAGCCAAAATAAAAATTCTGAGAATACCCAAAAATGCATGAAAATAATGCATGAAACATGAAAATAAATTCAAAAAGAGGGGCAAAAAGGTCTTACCGGCCTTGAGAGAGAGAGATTATGCAAAAAGATTGGAGGAAAACGCCAAAAACAGCAAAAATCTCTTTGACCGGTTGGTGAGGGGAAAAAAAGTTTGAAAAAGTTTTTGAAAAGGTGAAAAGATCACGTGGAAAACTCCTTTTTAAAAAACATACAGCTCGATTTTCGATCGGTCGAAAATTACATTCGATCGGTCGAAAATAGCTTCGATTGATCCAAATTCAACTTGGATCGATCGAGTCAACCAGAAACTTTTCCATTGATTTTGAAACATTTTCGATCGGTCGAAAATCAGTTTCGATCGATCGAAATTCTGGAAAAATTAATTTTTTGAAAAACACATCAATTTTAGTGCAGTCACTTCTCAAAGCACAAGATTTTATGAGAAAGATGCATGAGTATGAGATGAGATGTTTTCCAAAAACCCATGTTTTCAACCTAGATTTCTCAAAGCAAAATTTTCTTTCAATACCCAAAAAAAAAAAAAAAAAAACTCAAACAAGCAAACATGTTCTGCATCAGTTTCCAGAAATTCTCAAACTTGGTTGGTCAGACCAAAGAGCACACAATAACATGTACACAATTTAGCAAAGAATAACTTGTGTAGTGTGTGCAACTAGCATAGGCTTGAGAAACATGTGAGGGGATATGCACATAGAGATCAATCACAATTTCTACAAAATCCACCACATGAATTTGAAAGAGACTATTCCTTAAAGAGTTACATCATATAACTCCCACATCTCCTAGAATAAGAGCTTGCAATCATGTAAGTTTCTTGATTTGCCTCATAATTAATATTCAAATTAAATGATTAGAAACTTAATAATTAAGCTGGGATAATGTACACACCAATTTTATTTGAATTGTGATATTGTTATAGCCCAATAATATACACAACAATTTTAATAGAGGCAACACCTTATGTTCTTTTTGTGCATGTGCTACACTTTCTCGAGCACAAAAATCTTACGATATGCACTAAGGTGTTCATGATTGGCTAATAAACAGTGGTGAGATGGTTATTTATGCCTTTCTCAAAAAGTTCAAGTCCGACAATCAAAGACATACGACTTCAAAACAAGATCATGTGATCAACAAATATAGCATCTTCCCACACAACATGCACACCAAAACTTTAGCTAGTAAAGTGCAAAAAGAATAGTGCATCAAAGCTAAACAAGGTACATACATATGATATGTAAAATTTGATTGACCAACCTTGTCTTCAAATTCAAGAAAAATAGCAAAAACACAATTTGCAAAAAGAAACCTTTTTTTTTTTTTTTTTTATATATAAAAGAAACAAACATCCTAGAATGAAATGCATGAATGTAATGCAATGCAAATCCTAGAAACAAAGGTCACAAAAGGTAGAGCAATGAAGCACAAGGACCATGTCAGACAGACTCAATTATGTTGAGCCTTTTGCATCCAAAACTTTTTAGATGCAACTCTTGCATTGGAGTTATGATTCACATTAGAATTCTGAGCAACTCTAGGATTGGAATAAAGGTTTAACACCTTTACCAATTCACCAATAAGTACCATAGGATCATGTGCTTGAGGCACAGGTACTTTAGGTTTACTTGCTCTCTTTGCAGCTTGCAATTTAAAACAATTTGGACGTATGTGTCCAGGCTTTCCACAAAAATGACAAACCCATGCAGGCTTATCATGCAACTTGCCCTTAGTAGAAGTAGAAGCTCTAGAATGAGAAGCTTGAAGATCAACCCTAATCTTTCTAGGTGGAGTAACATCTATAGATTTGACAGGTTCACTCACCAAGGGTTTGACAATCTCACTCTTAGAAGGTTCAGAAGACGGGATAAATTTAGTGGAAGAAGGTTCAAGCACAGAGATGCTATCCACAAAACTTAAACCAGTTTTATCAGAAGGAGACTTTTGAACACTCAGCATGTGATCAAGTTTGGAGCTTGCAGACCTATTAGTTTGTTCTCTAGCAACAGATAAATCAAGTTCCAAACATTTAACTTTATCAAGTAAAAGCATGTTCTCAGTTTTCACATTATTCAAAAGCTCATTTGCATCAAACAATTTCACAAGAAAATTCTTCTTTTCAAGTTCCAAAGATGCAATTTTCTTCAAGTCTAAATCAACATTCATGGCATCTTTTGCAGCAACTTTACAAAGTTTATTATAGGCTTCTTGTAAATCTGCATCCTCAGAGAGTTCCCCATCAGAAGGGTTCTCTTCAACAGACATGCTTTCATTAACTACAGTAGTAGCATTGAAAGCAATGAAGTTTCCATCCTCATCACTGGCGGATTCATTGTCAGAAACTTCATCATCACTAAGGGTTACAGCTATAGCCTTACCCTCAGACCTCAAGTATGTAGGACATTCAGATTTCAAATGACCATACCCTTGACAACCATAACATTGTTGTCCTAAAGAATTATTAGAAGGCTGACCTACTTTCTCCTTAGGTTTTTCAGTGTTATTAACCTTAGTGGGATCATTCCTCCTAAAATTTCTAGGTTCAACAGTGTTCTTGCCTCTTGCCCTTCTGTTATTGTTCCTAAGAAAGTTTCTAAAGTTCTTGGCAAGATAGGCAATCTCTGTAGCAGAGAGTTCATCATCAAATCCATCATCCTCAACATCATCAACAGACTTAAGAGTCATTGATTTGGATTTGTTAGTCTTAGGGAGGTCTAACTCATAGGACTGAAGAGATCCTACAAGTTCATCAACAAGGATGGAGTCCACATCCTTGCTCTCAATTATGGCAGTCACTTTGGGTCTAAAATCCTCAGTCAAAGATCTAAGAATCTTCCTAACAATTTTAGGTTGATCATAGATTTCACCCAAATTATAAGCAGAATTAACAATATCATTTAATTTAGCATAGAATTCATCAAAAGATTCATTATCATTCATTCTAATGCTTTCAAATCTAGAGGTTAATTGCTGCAATTTATTAATCTTCACTGCCTTCATGCACAGTCTGGAGGATTTTTCAAGCAGTATGAGCAACCTCAACATTAGAGATTCTCTTAAATTCCTCCATTGAGACAGCATTAAAAATAGCATTCATAGCTTTGCTATTGAAAGCGGCTGCCTCCTTTTGAGAAGTTTGCCACTCACTCACAGGAGTAGTGGGCTTCTCCCATCCGTACTCAACGGAATTCCAAACTCTCTCATCAATGGATTTCAAGAATGCTTTCATCCTTACTTTCCAATAAGCATAGTTGTTTCCATCAAAGTGAGGTGGAACAACAAGAGAGTGTCCGTGTTCCATGACAACAGGGGTCAAGGATCAGCTCAAAAGATCAAAGGATCAAACACAAAAGCTACTCGCTCTGATACCACTTGTCAGTTCGTTTAGACCCCTTAAACCCAACAGATTAACCTAGAGAATTAGCCAAGTGATTAACTTAGGTAATTTAACAGATCTAGGTTATCACAAATAGTTATAAACAATAAAGCAGCGAAAAAATAAAGAACACAAAGATCTGATGACCCAGGAAACCACACCGGTAAAAACCTGGGGAGGATTTAACCTAGCTATCCTCAAGGTAAACTGAATCCACTATGAAAGAATCGAAATTTACACAACAAGACTTAGACCACTAACATCTTATTGCTACCCAAGTGTAGGAAACTTACTACCATGACCCCATGATAGCTCCGAGATCCACAGACTCCTTCTTTCTTGAATTCTTCAGCAATCCACAAGCGCACTTGCTTGTATTCCTTTAAGATCTTTGATTCTGCAACTGTATTGATTTACACAACTTTTGACATGAATCTCAAGTTTGTAAACCCTAAGTGTATGTGAAGGTAAACACCTCTAGATCTCACAATGAGATTCACAAACACAGCATTCAGAACACTAAAAACGTGGCTAGTGTTTTCCCTTATATACTTAGGGCAAAACATAAAACCCTATACATTAAATGGACTAGGGCTGAGTTGAAAAATTCTGCAGAAAAACGATCTGCCCGATTTTCGATCGATCAAGTCTAATTTTCGATCGATCGAATCTGGCAGAAAGTGAACAGTAATTCTGCAAAACAACTCGATTCCAACTTTACATAAAAAGCCATACTTTGAGCAAGTCTAACACAAGACTAAACATTGTTTTGATCATGGTTTGCCAACATACAAATTGAAGTTCTAATACATTAGTTCCTAATTCTTAGAACCTAACACAAGAAATGCAACTTCTCAAAGGATATCCGAGGTAACAACATTCAAGCCTTCTAGAGACACAACTACCCTCATAATTACTACAACTTCCAATAATTAAATTACAACTCATAATACAAACTCAAATCACAAGACAATACACAACAAGATTTGATGATTATAAAACTTATTTTCAAGACAAAGATTAATTGACCAAGTCCACATTTTCAACTGAATTTTAATCTTCAAATGGCTTTCTCTTGAATTCTTACATGGAAATTACGTATTATGTTATGAAAAACTACAATATCCAACCAGATTAAAAAGAACTTGTCCTTTGGTTTAAGATGATAGCTTTTCCCTCTTCCAGAAACCCAATAAAATTATTCTAGTCCTTTTTAGCAAAAAAGACAAACTAACATGCTACTTCTCAATCAGGCATCACGCGTGATAAGCATGGCTGAATAAATTTGAACGCATAATCTTCTTTTCATTAATTGAGATTGAAACAATTTGCACCTAATCACCTCATAGCTTTCAATAGTTGATTTGAAACCCTCTTCAAAAAGAAACCATTTGCATCTCACAGCTTTTAATACCTTTGACTAAATAACAACTACAATAAAACCACTATTAATTAATCCTTAAAATATTCGTCTGATGAATCAGATGATAAGATGTAGAAATGAATCGAGATTCCACAGTTTGTAGTGTGTGTATATAGTAGTATACAATAAAAAGTGGTAGGATGAGAATATACCTGGATCGTTTCTGTGAAATGCCTTCTTCTGAAACAGCTCCCAACTCTGTTCTTCGTTTAAACAGCCCGACTCATGTTGAAAACCACTTGGATCTATATGCAAGGCTACTTCTCTACTGCGAGTTGTTAGTAAAATTTTGCTTCTACTTTCCTGTCCTAATAGGAAGCCTGGACTAAGTAAATCCCATGCCTCTTTGCTCCAAATATCATCCACGATCACCAAACATCTCCTCTTTCTGAACTTGACCAGCTCTTCATCTCTCATTTTCAAAATTTGATCCCTCTCATCTTTGGTTGGAGAGGTAAGTTTGATTAATATTCCTTCCCAAACAACTTGACAGTGTTTATCTTCATTTACCAACTGAGCAACTACTTCTTTTATATCTTCATCCAACCCCACGATATACTCTTCAACAATATGGGAATAAGACCATCTCAATTGCCTTTGTCTGTCCAGCGCAGAACTTGAGCCCACTTCTTTTATAGGAGTCACACCATAAGTTTGTAAACTTCTAGTAAGATCAGAGATTCTTGTTTTAATGTCCTCAATCTTGGACCCCACTTTATAAAGCTTTCTGGTGTTGAAAATAGGAACATGTTTCTTGAATGTGCTGTCTCTATTCTTCAAAGCAATTTCAAGGGCGAAAGTTTCAATGACATCCTCAACTTCATAGGCAGCTTCCCGTATCTGTGAAACCCAAATTTGAACACTCTCATCTTCGTCTTGCCTTTTATCTGTATCTTTTAAAAAGCACTGCATCCGCTCTAATTCAATTTGTGTTTGCTTGAGGCTCACCCCTTTTAAATATGTCGTTTCTTCAATCAGAAGGTTGCCTAGCCTTCCCACTGCATTGAAAACTACAGACTCGGCCATGCTATGCGCCTCCTCCTCCTCCTCCTCCTCCCCTCACCAGACAAGAAGCAAATATCAAAGCAAATTTCTCTTCACTTTGCTCCACCATTTTTTCATTTTAGTTTGTAATATTGGCTTTCATTTCTTTTTAATATTCTTGTAAAATAAGCAAACAAATCACACATTATAATTGTTGAAGATTTGTGTTGCTTGTGCAAATTAATTAAAACAGCTGCTCAGCTTTAATAAATTAACTAGTTGCAAACCCGCGCATTGCGCAGGATAATTTTTTTTAGGACGATCTCATTAAATATATTATTATTATTATTATTATTATTATTATTATTATTAACAATTGATTTTCAATATTTTTTAAATTAATAAAAACCTTACTTATACCTTTTTTTTTTATGACAAAATTTATGTACAGTACCTTATGTGTTGTTCTTTAAGTTTCCTTTTTAAAATTTAGCCATGTAGTTATTTAACTATAAAATACGCTTTCATCCCATGAAAAAATAGCCATATGACCAAATTTTAAAAGGGGAATCCAAACAGCTGCTCAGCTTTAATAAATTAACTAGTTGCAAACCCGCGCATTGCGCAGGATAATTTTTTTTAGGACGATCTCATTAAATATATTATTATTATTATTATTATTATTATTATTAACAATTGATTTTCAATATTTTTTAAATTAATAAAAACCTTACTTATACCTTTTTTTTTTATGACAAAATTTATGTACAGTACCTTATGTGTTGTTTTTTAAGTTTCCTTTTTAAAATTTAGCCATGTAGTTATTTAACTATAAAATACGCTTTCATCCCATGAAAAAATAGCCATATGACCAAATTTTAAAAGGGGAATCCAAAGAATAGCATCTAAGTATTGTACCTAAGTTTTGTTTTTTTTTTTTTTTTTTTAACATTTACATATACTTTTTTTTAATATAAATCTTTATATATACTTTAAGTAAACTCTATTTATTCCAATTTTTTAGATGTGTAAAATCATAGACTACTACTCCATAATGATAGTAGCTAATTAGTTTCATCATTTTTTTCATGATCTCATTCATAACGTTTCTTAGTATTATCATATATTTACTGGTTGATGATTTGCATAACAGAGGCTTTAAATGAGATGTAGCATCGTTCATTAGATTTTTAAAAGTATTGATGTATGAAGATTATATATATATATATATATATATATATATAAAGGGTTAAATGAAATGTCAAAAAAGGGATTTTAAAATTTACTGGAGAACATCTCCCTTTTAGTTATGAATGGAAATATGGTTTCTATGATTAGATTTTGATTAGATTTAAGTTTAAATGTAGTAATATGATTGTATTTCATTTTTGATTTTTGATTTAATTTTTTAAGTGAATATAACAATTGGTTTTATTGCACTGTAAAATTTTTAATGTTCTCCGTATGGTCATATCTATTTAATTTTGTTACTTCTCCTTACAGTCTCTTTTTTTTTCCAATTAACAGTTATTAATTGATGTTTGATTTTTTTTTCTTTATCTATTCTTTATTACTTTGTATTGTTTTTTTTTTTGTTACCTTAAACCTCTCTCTCTGTGTCTACTCTTTATTACTAATTGAATGTTTGATTTTTTTTTATCTACTCTTTTATTCTTTATTTTGAATTTAAGTTAAATATTAAATATTTAATTTTTTTTAAAATAAGAGGAGTGGAAATATAAATAATTTAATGATATGGAAGATGTGGCTGAATTTAAATGGTGAATAAAATAAGATAAGAAGAAAAAAAAAGTAAAAATAGAAGATATAACAATAAACACCTATCCAAATCATGTTATATAATAAAATATTATTATATTCTTATATAGTATCTTTAATTCTTTATAATGCTATATGATAACATTTAACAATAAAAAAGAATCCAAAAAAAAAAAAAAACACAAAACTAAATCGCATCAATTCAAAGTAGAGATTTAAAGAACACCAAAATTAATCAACCTAAAACAAAGAGGCAAAAAAATTTAAAAAAAATCCACCAAAAAATTGAGTGAGAATTAAAGAGAGTGAAATGATAATTTTTTTTTTTTTTTGTGAGAGAAAATTATATATAGCATGGAAGAGAGAATGAAAAATTTGTACTATGATGATAAGAATAAAAAGAAACAAAATAAAGGAAGATGAAGGGAAATAAGAATAGTGATATTAAAGTGAAGGCTAGTGGGGAGATGAAAAGATAAAGGGAAGAAGAAAGGTTGGACAAAGTGTAAATGTAAAAAAAAAAATGAGGACAATTTTTTTACGACATTTTTATTTACTTTAAATAAAATATTCTATGTTAAATTTTTAAAAATAAAAAATGAGAAAAATTATAAATAATTTAATGATAAGGAAGATTTGACTGAATTTAAATGTTAAATAATAGAATCAAAATCTTTTAGAGTTTCTAAGGTAGTCTATCATATAAAGTTCTTTACATCCTCACATTTTTTTTTTAAAATAAAAGACTAAGATTCTGCCATATTATCAATCCACTACCATAACCATTATTGAATACTATAAAAAAAAAAAATTTCAAATTTATTCACCTTACCAAAATTATGAGGAAATATTAATGGAAGGAAATCACCACTGTGGACTCGATGATTTTGCAAAAAAAAAAGCAAACATTGCCATTCTCCACGTAATAAAAAAATTTCAACTAAACCCATACTATTTTTTTATTGAACAAATTTCATATCAAATATATAAGAAAGAAGCAAAACCAAAAGAAAAGAATTTGTTCAATGATCAAAGCCAGAAGAAACCAAAAAAGCACAAAAGGCCGGATTGAGTTTTGATCCAAATAATCTCAAGTGCTTATCTAATACTAAAAATTTTAAGGTACGTTTTGGTCCAAAGAAGAGCAACGTTTTGGGTTTTTATGTTCTAAATTTTCAAGTAGGTACTAATTTAATGCATAAATTTAACAGTTAGGCTTTTCTTTTCCTAGTGGGAATTGCTTTCAAATACTCAAATTTGTACCTTCAGCCCAAAGTAGAATATGATCATGTAGATTGGTCATGGGACAAATGCAGGGGAAATTAAGTTATAGCTCCGTAGTTTGTTTTTGGTTAATGGCAAACGGTGAATAAGTTTGATTTTTTATGTTTTTTGGGAATTGTTATTTTGGTGGATGGATGATGTGGCAAGATCTATGTCTTAAAATACCCTAGGAACTTTAGAGGATTTTGATCCTGAATAGCATAAGATGATAAGGAAAAAAGTAAAAATAAAAGATATAACAACAAATACCAAATTCTCTGAATCATGCTATATAATAGAATAATATTATATTTTTATATACTATGTTTAATTCTTTATAACATAATATAATAACATTTAACAATAAAAGAGAACAAAAAAATAAATAAATAAAACAACCTAAAGAATTGAGGATAACATCAACACAAAACTAAATCACATAACTATATTTAATTCTTTATAACATAGCAAGATAACATTTAACAATAAAAGAGAACAAAAAAAAAAAAAAAAACCCTAAAGAATCGAGGATAACATTCAACACAAAACTAAATCGCATTAACCTAAAATAGGGTTCTATGGAACACAAATTTATCAACCTAAAGTAGAAATGCAAGTAAAAAAAAACCATCAAAAAATTGAGAGAGAGAGAGAGAGAGAGAGAGAGAGAGAGAGAGAGAGCTAAAAAAAAAACTTTTGTGAGGGAAACTATGCATAGATGGAAGAGATAGTGACAAATTTATAGTAAGATGGAGTAAATAAGAAGAGACAAAATAAAGGAAGATGAAGGGGAAGAGAAAGATTGATATTGATGTAAAGGATAGTTGGGAGATGAAAAGGATAGTGGGGAGATGAAAAGGTGAGGAAGGGAGAAGGTTGGTGAAAGTGAAAAAAAAAAAGAAAAAAAAAAAGAGTAAATGTTAAAAACAATTATAAGAAAATTGAAAAGAAAAGAAATAATGATATGGATGTTGATGTGGCTCAACCGAAGTGTAACAAAAATAATTGCAATGCTTTAGCTTTTAGATATATATAGATAGATAGATAGTAGAATTAAATTAATAAGAAGTGGGATTTATGGTGGAGATAGTGGTGGGAATTAAATTAATAAGAAGTGGGCTTTATGGTGGAGATAAGGGTGTGATTTATTTTATATTTGTTAGTATTTTAAAATTGAAAAAAACTAATTTTAAATTGTTGAACAATTACAAAAAAATATGGTAGAAATGACCTGGCTGCTGACATGGCTCAACGTGAACGTAGCAACATTAAATACTACGTTTCACCTTTTAATAATATATAAATTTGAGCACATAACAACGAGTCAACGATCCCATATATGCCGCCACTGGGAATGTCTCCTACAATAAATTAATTAGAGCGCTTGACAACGACCTCAAATCTGCTGCCAGGAATTCCTCCATTCAAACCAATTAATTTACAGCACTGACAACAACACCTATATGTGCCAAATCCTCTTTTCAAACCAAGTAATTTAGGAATAAAGTTTGCACTGTAGCAATAATTTTACAAAATATAACAATACAAGAAGGAAGCCATGCGGCACATGGCTATCCCAGTAATGCCTACAATGTTAAGGAGGTCCAGAGGAAGATCTCCCATGTGTAGCGGCGATAATCAGCCGAGAACAGAACAATCTTCGTCTGCACATCTCCTAGTATGTTTTGTCTCTTGTTCCATGCTTCTGTTTTTTGCGCTCTATCTGTTGGTGTGTAGTAGTTTCAGACTTTCTGGTTTGGCCTTTTACTCTCTCATTTACATTCACTCTTCATGTAGTGTACAATCGCACACATTTGCATGAATGGTGTAAAATAATACAATATTGTACACACTCCTATAGAAAAACCTTAAGAAATAGAAAGATTTGAGATATCCATTTTCTTTTTGTGAAGTATCATATTCACCAATGTCTACTCTTACAAAGAAAACTTTCAATGCACTTCATGAGCAAATCAGTTTGACTGAAAAGTGTATAGACCTTGAGCAGTTTGATGCATAAACAAGCAGGGATCCCCATAGTAAATACTGAGAACTAATTTATGACCAAGCTCAAGTAAACTACAGCATAAAGGCTATTACCGGGTGTTGGTCTAACCAAAGTCAGATCTTGGGAGGAAAAGGCACTTGTGCCTTACATCTCAAGACCATCTACGGATCTACAATTGCAACAAATGTAGGCCGCTAACGGCTAACCTATCTTGCAGCATAAATTTGGAATTGATCTAAATTGTGACAAATTCAAGGCTCAACTTTATCATGAAGAACAAAGAATACGGAATCTTTGAAATAGGATTTTCAGGAAAAAAAAAAAAAAAAACTTTCTCAAAAAAAAAGGAAAAAAAGAAAAAGAAAAAAACAACCATTCGAATTTGGAAAGCAAATGAATAAGAATTTTACAGGCCTTCTCCAAGTCATAACGTTTTACCAAAAAAAAAAAAAAAAAAAACAGTCAACAACGTTGAGATTATTGTGGTTGTTTATTCAAGCTTACAAAATACAAAGAAAGTCATTTACATCAATCTATGAATACTGTGTAGCATCCATTACCGTGAAAACTTTATCCAACTACCATTGAACATAAATTTCTAACAAAACTAAAATCAGACCAATTTCCCAAACCCAAAAGAAGACCTCCACACCGGCTGTGGCAGCAATATCACTGACAAACAATCCACTCTCACCCACTTGGTTACACCAAACCTTGAATTAGACTTTGAAGTGGAGAAGACCCCAATCCAAATGTGAATTTGATAATTGTTTGTTCATTAAGCCGTTTGGCATGGTGGTGCCCAAGAACAAGTTGGCTGATTCCTCATAGAAGCACTTACAGGTATATTTAATTTAACAATTGGATAGGTATATTGAATTTTTGACCACTACCAGAATCCACACCATCCTTCCTCATCGCAGCATCTGCATAATCTTGCAGCTCCAGTGCGTGCTCAAGGCCTACCTCCACCTGGAATGCACGGACGCGGCATTTTGGCCGGCGAATCCGCGTCCGACGCCGCCCGACGCAGGGTGCGGTGGGCGACGCTGCTGCCTGCGCGTCAGGCCGCGTCGTTTTTTTTTTTTTTTTTCCCTCAGCGCGATTCGCGCCGACTCGGCTCGATTCGCGCCGAATCGGCTTGGATTCGCGTCGAACCGGGCCAACATCGGCCAGAATCGGACTGTACCGGCCGTTTCGGCCGTATCGGTCCGTAACGGCCGGCGACCGAAACGGCCGAAACGGACCGAAACGGCCGAAATCGGCCGAAATACACACCAAATATCGCCGGAATCTCCGAAATTGGCTTTAAATGGAGCCCAAACATCCTAAATCTGTCATTCCTCAATTTTTTAAGAATATTTTAATAGTAAAAATATATAGAAAATATAAATAATAATTTTTGTAATAATAATTTAATCACCGAGTCACGCCGCACCCGCACCCACCTTTTTCAAAAATTGCCAAGTCCCGCACCCGCACCCGAGTCCGAAAACGCACCCGTGCTTCATAGACCTCCACTTCACCGATCGCAGGACGTTTCAAATTGTCTTTTCGCAGGCAAGAAGTGGCAATGTCCACGTATATCTTGAAACACTCTGGAGCTATCTTTCCTATCAGATTCGGATCAATAATCTGATTAATGGTCCCATCTTCTACGCACGTTGGAGCCCAGATGGCCATACTCTGTTCCCTCTCTGATTCCATGTCCACTGATCTTCTCGCACAGAGTACTTCAAACAGTACCACACCCAAACAGTAGCTGTCAGTTTTATCGATCAGCTGACTCGTTCGAAGATAAGCGGGATCCAGGTATCCAACAGTACCCTTCACTACAGAATCAATCCTAATCAAAGCCTTTGACAAACTCGGGGGACCCTTCTTGCACAAGCCGAAATCTGCCAGCTTGGCCTCCCAGTTCTCACCCAACAAAATGTTTATCAACTTCACATCGTGGTAGATTATAGTATGCTTAACTCCAGTGTGAAGGTAGTGCAGTCCACGCGCCACTCCAATGCAAATCTTTAGTCTTCGTTTCAACGGGAGGGGATCATGTTGGTCCTGGTGGAGGAGGCGTCTGTCGAGGGATCCACCTACATGAACTCATAAACTAGGATCATCTCGTGTTCGTCAGTACAATATCCGATGAGATTGACAAGGTTAGGGTGGCGTAGCTGGCCATGCAACACTAACTCCGTCCCAAACTCTTTGAAACCCTGTCCTAACATCCAATTACGACGCTTTATTGCAATGCTTACTGTAAAGTCACCAATAAATCCCTTATATATTTTGCCAAAAGCTCCCTCAACAATTACTGAATCATCATCGAAGTTATTGGTAGCTATCTTGATCTCAGCTAGTGAAAATCTCTGGCATAATCCCTCTGGAAGAAGTAAAGATTGTTTTGCTCTCTTCCCGATCATCCTGAATAACTTTGAAATAACTGTAAAATAGCTTCCATTGACACTTCGGTCATACACCAAGAGCTTGACGACAAGAGAATTATCAGATTCAATGGAGTAGAAAGTGGCAAAGAAGTGCTTTTATAACTTCGCAATAGAAACGGGTGTTCGTGACACCAAGCAAACCAAGAAAAACTGCCAAATTGAACTGATTGATTTCAGCCAGTTTCCAAAGTTATGGGTCCGGATTATGTTTATGTTCAGAAAGAGAGATTTAAAAAAAAAAAATGATATCATTTCAATAGTAGGTTTAATAGGTCTAATAAACCCATTTTTCCTCCCAAACAGTCAAACATCTGAATCTCTTGACCGCCGCTCATCTATCATTCAGTTTTTTCTCTTCTAGTTTTCTATTCATTCTTTGTTTTTCTCTTTCTTTTTCGTCGTCTATTTTTATTTTTTTATTATTTCCCCGACCATCGTGTTTGAATTTTGGAATGAGTTGGTTCAATTCAATTAGAAATTCTCTTGATTACTTAATACTTTTTTTTTTTTTTTGTCTGAGATGAAAAGATAATAGACTTTATTAATTGAAAATCATGATATACAATGGAAAAGAAAAAGAGAAATATTCTATTAACTAAATTGTGACTTCCTTATTCTCTTTTACAACACTAGCATACGCTAAAGTAGCACAATTCATATATCTATGGTCTTGTCCAAGAGGTGGTTCAAGGGAATCCTCTTCCTTGTTCAGGTTCTATGTCATAAAATATATATAGGATTAAAAAGTCAGTTTTGCATTTTTTTTTGCCTAAAATATATATACAAACACATTTTCTTTGATGTTCATTTTTTTTTTCTCCCTTGTCTTTTAAATTTTGTGAACCGATTTTCTCTCTCTCTCCTCTCCACTCACATCCAGTCACTAGAGATCACCGTCATATTGCATATCTCCATCAGTATCTGTCATCCCATTTTAGATATTTGCAATCTCTGCTGATCTTGGTTTTCTTGGCCTTTTTGGTTGCTCTTGAAATTCACAAACCGGTGCACTGCACTAATGGTACTTGAGCTTGGTACAGCTTGGTTAGTTGACATCCAGCACTGTAGTTCAGTTGGTGACTTTGGAAAACTGATGAATAATCAATTTGACTGATAAATGTAAAATACCTTGAGCAGTTTGACAAATAATCAAGCAGGGATCCCATGGTAAAATACTGAACCAATTTATGACCATCTCAAGTATTTGGCAGCATAAAGGCAATTACATAGTGTTGGTGCTGTCAAAGTGGGCTCTTGGGCGGAGAAAGGCACACTTGTGCCATACAACTCAAGACTATCAGTCTATCACCATTGCAAAAAACGAAAGGCCCCTAATCTATCTTGCTACGTAAATGTGGAAATGATCTAAAGGCAACTTGTGATAAATTGCAGAGCTCAACTTCTTCATGAAGAAACAGAGAATCTGTGGGTCTTTGAAACAAGAAAAACAGTAATTTGAAAGCAAGTGAATAAGACTGACCAAACACACACTACACACACACACAAAAGAAAAAACGTTGAGAATGATGTGACTATAGTAAATGTTAATTCAGGCTTACAAATGCAAACAAAGTCATGTACATCAATCTATGAATAGCATCCATCACTGTGAAAACTTCAGTCATAAAAATCTGACAAAATTAAAATCGGTCCATTTCCCAAAACAAGAGCGCACCCTCCCATAAAGATCTCCATACCGTGGCAGTGATATCGCTGACAAACATCCAAGTTCTGCTCCTAAAGTACGTAGTACAAAAACGACTCAGCCACTATGCTCTCATTTTGGTTTCTCCTAACTTTGAAATGGAGAGCATCCCTGTCTCTAGAAATGTGATTTAGACATTTATAATTGTTTGCAGTAAATGATTGGCCATTTGGGTTTTCCATGATTGTGTCCAAAGACAAATTAGCTTATGTGGTGCTATCTGAATCCTGAATAGACTCCTCAAATTTAAGTGGAGAACCACTACCGGTATATTCAACAATGGGATAATTATATGGATCCACATCGTTCCTCGCAACATCAGCTCTCTCTTTTAGCTCCAGTGCGTGTTCAAGGATTAACAGCACTTCAGATGTTATTCCAAAGAGAAAAAACTAAAGAAAGAGGAAAAAAACTTGAGATTTCCATTTCCTGCATCATATTCACCAATGACTACTCTTCATGAGCAAATCAATTTGACTAAAAAGTGTAAAAGACCTTGAGAAGTTTGATAAATAAAAAATTTATGACCAACCTCAAGTAAACTGCAGCATATATAAAGGCTATTACTTTTCTCAAAAAATAACTAAATAAAGGCTATTACCGAGCGTTGGTCCTACCAAAGTGAGCTCTTGGGAGGAAAACTGGAAAAGGCACGTATTGTGCCTCACAACTTGCAACAAACAAAGGCCACTTTACTTATCTTGCAGCATAAATGTGGAATTGATCTAAATGCAACTTGTGACAAATTCAAGGCTCAACTTTTCCATGAAAGAACAGAGAATACGTTATCTTTGAAACAAGATTTCCATAAAAAGCAACAGTTGGAAAGTAAGTGAATAAGACTTTAAGAGGCCTTTTCCAAGTCATGAAGTTATACAACAAACAGTAGTCAACAACATTATGATTATTGTGGTAGTTAATTCAAGCTTACAAAATACAAAGTCATCTACAATATCAATCTATGAATACTGTGTAGCATCCATCACCGTGAAAACTTGATCTAAGTATCTAACTACAATAGAACATATCTAACAAAACTAAATTCAGACCCATTTCCAAACTCAAAGAAAAAATCACTCCAAAAGAAGACCTCCATACCGTGGCAGTAATATCACTGACAAACATCCCATTCACAGTCACTGTGCACTTCTTTTGGTTACTCCTAAACCTGAAATGGACTTTGAATCAACCCTGAATTGAAGCACTACAAGTATATTTATCAATGGGATAGGTAAATTATTTTGAATCATCCTTACTCATATCAGCATCTGCACACTCTTGCAGCTCCGGCGTGTGTTCAAGGCCTACCTCCACTTCATCAATCGTGGGACGTTCCATGTTGTCTTCTCGGACCCAAGAAGTTGCAATGTTCACGTATATCTTGAAACACTCTGGAGCTATTTTGCCTATCAGATACGGATCAATTATCTGATTGGTCCCATCTTCTACGCATTTTGGAGCCCAGACTGCCAGACTATGTTGTTCGTTCTCTAATTTCATGTCCACTGTTATTTTCGTACACAGTACTTCAAACAGTACCACACCCAAACCATAGACGTCAGATTTATTGGTCAGCTGATTTGTATGTAAATAAGCAGGATCTACGTATCCAAAAGTTCCCTTCACTTCAGAATCAACCTTGATTAAAGCCTTTGACAAGCTTGGAGGACATATCTTGCACTAGCCGAAATCTGAGAACTTGGCTTCCCAGTTCTCGTCCAACAAAATGTTGCTCGACTTCACATCACCGTGGATGATAGTATGCTTCACCCCAGTGTGAAGGTAGTGCAGTACACACGCCACCCCAATGCAAATCGGTAGTCTTCGTTTCCACGGGAGGGGATTTATTGGCTATAAACTCGAAGACTAGTATCATCTCTTGTTCTTCAATACAATATCAAATGAGATTGACAAGGTTAGGGTGGCGTAGCTGGCAAAGCAACAGTACTTCAGTCCCAAACTCTTCGAAACCTTGTCGTGACATCAAACTACGACTCTTTATTGCAACGTTTATGGTATAGTCATCAATAAATCCCTCGTATATTTTGCCAAAACCTCCATGGCAAAATCCCTTATATATTTTGTGTTAGAATTTAGACCCCTGTAAAACTAGATTGTTTAACCTAATTAATTAACCAAGTAAATACTTAAGTTTATTATTCAGATTTAGGTTAAAACAATAACAATCATATCAAGTAAAGCAACGGAAAAATAAATAACACAACGATATGATGACCCAGGAAAACCAAACCGGTAAAAAACCTGGGAAGGATTTAACCTAGCCATCCTCAAGGTAAAACCGCAAAACCACTAGAAAGAATTGAAGTTTACACAATAGCGACTTAGACCACTAACATCCTATTGCTACCTGCTTGTAGGAAACTTACTACCACGACCACGTGACAGCTCCGAGACCACGGACTCCTTTTTTCCTTAGCCTTTGCAACAACACAAGCTCACCTGCTTGTGACTTTGAGACTCCACTCAAAGGTTTTGGATCTCCTTAAATGTTGATCTTGTATGCAACAACTTTTACAACATCGGAGTTTGAGATTCTTCAAGGAATAACACCGGTAGAAGACTTTAGAGAGCTTTTGGGTACAAAACCCTAGATCTACAAAATAGGCACAAGATGCACTCTAATCTCTCTAAAAAGCCTTGTAAAAACGTGCTTAGGGTTTCCTTTATATAGTGGGAGAAGTAGATCTGAAACCCTAATCCTCAATGGGCTAGAACTGCTATTTGGGCCAACTTAAAATTCTGTAGATACGACTTTCAATCGGTCGAGCCTGTTTTTCGATCGATCGAACCAGGCGATTTCTGAATCTTTCTTTCTGCAGCTTACATGTTCTTGAATCTTGACTTGAATCACCTTAAGTATTGTCTAATAAAACCTATAGACTCTAAGATCTATATCTAGACAAGTTTATGTTCACGATTTGCCAATTGTTCTAAACTTTTAGAACCTAACATTTTGCCAAAACCTCCATGACCAATTACTAAATCATCATCGAAGTTGTTGGTAGCTATCTTGATCTCAGCGAGTGAAAATCGCCGGCATAATCCCTCAGGATGAACTAAAGATTGTTTTGCTCTTTTCCCAGAAATCCTTCTTATCTTTGAAATATACTTTGAAATAGTTTCCATTGATGCTGCGGTCGTACACCTAGAGCTTGACGACGAGAGAACTATCAGATTAAATGGGAGTGGAAAGTGGCGGCTTTGACTCGAAGATGATCAGATTCAATGTAGTGCTTTTATAACTTTGAAATAAAAACTGCCAAATTGAACCTATTGGTTTCAACTAGTTTCCAAGGTTACGGGTCCAGATTGATGTTTATATTCAGAAAAAGATTTTTTTTTTTTTAACAACCTATGATATCGATTCAATAGTTGGTTCCAAAAGGTCTAATAAACCAATTTTACATCCCAACAGTCAAATATACTAATCTCTTGCCGTCTTAAGGTGCAGTTTACTTGTTAAAGTCTTGAAATGAGTTGGTTCAATTTCCATAAGGAGTTCTCTTGTGATGAAGCCAAAATCTCCTCAGTAAGCTACAAGGTCCTCACAGTCTCGAATTAACCTGCGCAAGACAAAAGAACCTCGAAGGGAGCACCGGTGTGGTACCAGCCAAGGACCCTCCGAAGGTTAAGTTAGTGAATGCTCGCAACCCTAAAATGCCAGAGTTGGAGGAAGTTATGCATATCTTTGTTTATGAGGGCTTGGAGGTATTTATAGTAGCGTAGAGTCAACATCCGTGGCATGTTTAGAAGATATCTCCTTACCGGAACCACTCTCTATTGCGTGTTCCTTACGAAGACTTTCTCTTACCAGAACCACTCTCTGTTGCGTGTTTCTTACGAAGCCTTCTCCTTACCGGAACCACTCTCTATTGTGTGGAGTGCAAGATATCTTCTTATGCACAAGTGTGTAGGGCAAGTCAAGCTAACCCCGTAGGCTTCATACCTTCAGCTTTACTTCACACAGCTTTAACCCGTCAGCTTCCCATCAGCTCCGAATTCACCATGTCAGCTCTGAGCTGTAGACCCCCTATAGTCCCAAACGACAGAGCTGAAGCCGACGGGTTGGTCCATTTCATGCCTTTCCACTAACGGGTAATCATGCCTCTATTTTACCTTTATCAGCTGCCCCCTACTCCATGGTGTCGTCAGCTTAAGCTGATGACTTATGGAGTATAGCTTTGTTATTACCCTTCACTTGCCCTGGAGAGAGGATCATTTATGGGTGACTACCTCGAGCAGTCTTTATTTAATGCTTTGCTACGTGGCATAATTTAACTGGTTCCGCTTCTGGACGGGGGTGTCGCTTCATCTTCTGTGCACATTCTTCTCTATATATATGTCGTCTCCCCCTCATTTTCTTCTACTTCACAGTTACTGATTGTCAGAGCAAACCCGTCATCTTAAGAAATTTGCCTGTGCCCCTTGTTCTAACTAAAACCATCATCTTCCAGGAGCTCGTCAATTTAACTTGGTAAGTTATTTTTTGCTCTTTTTACTTATTTTTCATTCTTATCTTGTTGATTTGTGAAAGGACTTCTTAGAGAGGTCGTCGACCTAGGTTCATAGAATCAATCCGTCGCTTGTAGGTAATCAGATGTCCAGTGAAGCGACGAGTGAACAGTCGTCAGTCCGCGAAGGAGCGGGCTACGACGAGGTCTTTGGTTCAAGTCATGAGCCCGAGGACTTCTCCTAGTGGTCAGAGAGGGGAACGTCAGCCCGGTCTCCTGACGACACTGTCGAGAGTTGTGACAAGGAAAATGAGGAAGGGGTAGTTTATGAGGATGAAAGGGAGAGAGAAAATGTCGAGAAGGATGAGGATGATGAAGAATCCTATGAAAGGACCACAGGAAGTCCCAGAGGCAACCGTCCCTTCATCCTTCCCAAAGATTGGGCTGTCAATAAATTTCTGCCAAAAATGAGCGACAGGGCCTTTAGGGAGTTACGCACTCGTTACCAGATCCCAGACCATATTCCTATCCGTCTTCCTAGGAAAAATGAAAAATGCAACACGGGGAGGACCGTTGACGTTGGCATGTATGATGCTATGTTTGCGGCGAGATTACTGACGGCTTTGCACCGTCAGCTAGCTTACTTTATGGGATTGTCCGTCAGCTAGATCGCTCCGAATGCCTGGAGGATCTTTATAAGTGCTGAGATCCTATGGGGTCGTTTGAGTGGTGGGAACCGTCAGCTTTCATTGGACGAGTTCTTCTACTGCTACCGTCCCCAGCACATCGTCTCTTCTAAGGGGACTTATCATTTTTCCACCTGGGAGAAGGACTTTAGACTCGCATCCGACATGCCGGACTCTAATAGAAATTGGAAAAGTAGGTACTTTTTTATTGAAGGGACGGATTGGGTATGCCGTCCTGAAGAATGTGTTACTATACCCCACAATTTTGATAATACCTGGGGAATAATTAAAGCCTTAGGTAGAGCCCCGTTAGCTTTTATTTGCTTCCTACCTCATCAGCTTTTTGTTTACTTATATTCTAAAATGTGCTCTGACGTCGTCATTCTGTTATTCTTTCGCAGCCAACACTCGTCCACATATAACTGACGAGGAATGGGATTTCATCCATCGGGTTTTAGAAATTCCTATCGAGGAATGGAAGTGCAGGGACTTGATTACCCTTGACGCTCTCCATTTGTATTGCGGGGGCCCGGACCCGTCTTCTAAAGCTCGTAGATTGGACGAGTACTCTCGCCGTCGTAAGTGCTCAACTTTCCTCGTCAGTTTTATTTTTGCTGTCAGCCTTTTCTAACGCCCGTCAGTTGAGTTATGCAAAAATGGAAGCAGCCAGGCAAAGGGTGAGGGCGGCTGCTGCCAAAAAGAAAGAGGAGGAAATGAAGTCTAAAGGAGAGGGGGTCTCCTCGTCGGCCCCCAAAACCGTTACTAAGGTCCCGGCAAAGAGGAAAACTGACGGGAAGGACGACCGTCCTCTTAAAAAGGTGGCCGTCACCCCTAGGGATGAACACCCCAAAAAGTCACCTCCCAAGTCTAGCCGAGGCGCGGGCAAGGGAGCGATAACTTCTTCTGGTCCCGTAGTTGAGGGACCCCGTCGGCTTCTTACACACAAGGACTACGCCATCAAGGAAATGGAGTCCATCATAGAGCCGACAGACATTGAGGCCTGTGATCAACTAGGGACGAAGGATCTGGGGGCGTCGGCTCTTTTTGACCTTACCCAGGTAAGTTTACATATACTTTAGCTAACTTTGTCTTGTCCCGTTCCTACTTATTAACTGATGACTGTGTCCTTTTCAGGCCTTGGTGCGTGTTAAAGCACTTCAGGACCGGTGTGTTGCTAATGAAGGGATCGTCACCTGGGTTAGGAAGCATAACAAGAACTTAATGGACCAGCAGGACCAATTTAAGGAGGCTGTCCGTACTTTAAACGGTGAGCTAAAGGAAGTAAAGGAGAAGTTTGAGGAGGCAGGTCGTCAAGCGCAGATGCTGCAGGGAGAACTGATGACCTTGGGTGAGTAGGTGAAGAAGGCAGGGCTAACGCTGTCAAGGAATTCAAGGAGTCACAGTCATTCTTTGACTCGTGTGCTGAATACTATGGCATTGGCTTCGAAGATTGCCTTAAACAGGTCGCGTCTTCCTATTCGGACTTGGATTTGTCCGAGATTACCATAGATGACCCAGTATCGACGACACCTGCTGGGGACACCTGCTGGGGAGAGTGACGACTCTACGGAGTCTGACCTCCCTCCCAGGAACAACGACGTCATCTTGGTTCAACCCGCCGTGACTCCTCCCGTCAGCACCTCCAATCCTCCCTTTGAGATCCTAGACGTAGAGGACCCTCATCCTCAGGGCAAAGATGGCGAGGCCCTTACTGATGTTCCTACTGCCTAACCCTGGCCCTTTTCTTTTTTTCTTTTTTTTTTTCTATTTTTGCAATTTTTATATTTAATGTAATTTTTAAACACTGTTTAAATGCCCTAGTTTCTTTTGGGCTTTGATTGTAAAGACTTCGCTTTATTTTATGGCATTTTTTGTTTATTTCTTGTGCATGGATGATTTTCTTTGTAGATTTAATGACTTTACTTCTTGGTTTCTTGTTGAGCCCGTCTGCTTAGGACTTGATAATATTAACTCGTGCCCCATTTACTTGGTTACAGACCTAGTGCCTTATGGGTTTTATAATTGTAATTTGAACTTGATCACTTCATGGACCAATGAATCCTTCTGCTTTATACCCTCATCTTCATTTTCGGGTTCGTTTAAGTTCGTCACTTTCGTAGGCTTATTACTATCCTCGTTTTCTTTATGGACTCGTGTATTTCGTGGACTCATCCACTTTGTGGATTTCATGTTTGTCCATCTCGTGAGCAGGATAATGATCCCGTTTACTTCGTAGGTTTAAACTCGTCCACTTTTGTGGGTTTGTCCATCTTGTGAAATCGTCCACTCAACGTCAACCACTTTATGGATATTAATAGTAACTTCGTCTGCTTCGTGGACTTAATGAGCTTGTCTATTTTATGGACTTGATAATTTTTTATCCTCTTGGGATCAGCTTTGAATTTTTTACCTTTTTAGGATAAAGTCGTTAGCTTTGGACTTGTTATCATTTTGGGATAAAGTCGTCAGCTTTGGACTTTTAGTGGTTTAACCATGTCATCCACTTTATGGTTGTTGATAATAACCTCGTCCATTTTATGGATTTCGGTAATTTTTTAACCTCTTGGGATGAGGTGGTCCATTTTGTGGACTGAACAATCGGGTTTTCTACTTTGTAAACCCGTCTGCTACGGTGTGTCGTCGTTCACTTTGTGGGTTTTTTTGCAAAATACTTTGGCCATGTCTGGATAAACTTTCATTATAACAAATCGTGCAAAGTAGTTCTCAAAAAGAAGAAGACCTGCCCCTTAGGCTTTAAGAGAGCTATTGTAGCAAAAACTGAAATAAATAGAAAAACTAAAGAGATGTATCTAAGGTAGTCTAGAAATAAGGGGTTGCTGCATTTCATGCCACTCCTTTTTACTGGTAGTACTTCTGTAGGTGCTCAGCATTCCATGGATGGTGTAGCTTCTGTCCTTCCAGTGTTTCTAGGTGGTAAGTGCCCTTTCTCTGCCATGACATGACTCGGTAAGGCCCTTCCCAGTTGGGGCCAAGCTTCCCCTGGGTAGGGTCTCTGGTAGTGCCCATGACCTTTCTCAGAACAAGATCTCCAACTTGAAAGTCTTTGTGTCAGACTCGGGAGTTTAAGTGTTTAGCCATGCAGTCCTGGTACTGCACGAGCCTCTGTTCTGCTGTTGCCCTGACCTCGTCAATTAGATCAAGCTGTAGACGCATAGCCTTGTTATTTCTGATTTCATCATCGCTATCTACCCTGTAGCTTGTGAGCCCTATCTCGGCTAGGATGACCGCCTCGTTCCCATAAGTTAGCCGAAATGGAGCTTCTCTTGTGAGTGTCCTTGCTGTTGTCCTGTATGCCCATAGTATGCTTGGTAGTTCTTTAGGCCATATGCCCTTTGCCCCCTTGGGCCGAGTCTTAATGATTTTGAGCAAGGATTGGTTCGTCACTTCGACTTGGGGGTGGGCGGGAGAGGAGTAATGATTCTTTATTCCTAACTGCAAGTAAAACTCCCGGAAGGGGCCGTTGTCGAATTGTTTCCCATTGTTCGAGACCAGGACTCTAGGGATCCCAAACCTGTATATGATGGATCTCCAGACGAAGCTTCGCACGTTCTTCTCGGTGATGGTAGCCAGGGCTTCAGCTTCTACCCATTTGTGAAGTAGTCTATACCCACTATCAGGAACTTCAGCTGTCGCATCGCTGTTGAAAATGGCCCCATGATGTCTAACCCCCATTGAGCGAATGGCCATGGGGCTGTTATGGGGGTCAACTCTTTGGACAGCTGCCTGATTATATTGCTGAATCTTTGGCATTTGTCACAGGCTTTGACATATGCCGAAACATCATTTTGCATGGTGGGCCAGTAGTATCCTGCTCGAATTAGCTTGTGTATCAACGACAAAATCTATTAGCGGAGAGATTTGAACAAAAGAGAGCACATTATCTAGGGTAATCGTGTGTTTGGCCAAAGCGGCTTTGGCAAGGCGGTCGGCTTGCTCGTTCTCTTCTCTGGGGATCTAGATGATTTTGGCCTTTAGCTCGTCCGCCCTTCTCTTCACTTGATCCAGATACTCTTCATTCTTTTGCCTCTACACTCATAGACCCCGTTTACTTGGTTGGTGACGACCTAAGAGTCGTAGTAAACAATCACACTTACAGCTCCTACTGCATTGGCGAGATCAAGCTCTGCCACTAAAGCTTCGTATTCCGCTTCATTGCTGGTGGGAGGGACGTCGAGGAGGACCATACATTCAATCTGATCTCCTTCAGGGGAAAGAAGCATGACACCTACGCCTCCGGCCCGTCTGTATGTATACTCCATTGAGGACATTCATCTGCCCCCTGATCTCCCCCGTTGGTGAATTCAGCTATAAAGTCAGCGACAACCTGCCCCTTGATGGTGGTGCGTGGGCGGTATCGAATGTCAAATTCACTTAATTTTATCGCTCATAGTGCCAACCAGCCAGCAGCTTCAGGGTTGTTCATCGCCCGTCGTAAGGGCTAGTTAGTTAAGACGACTACCATGTGGGCCTGGAAATACAGCTTGAGTTTGCAGACTGCCGTGATTAAAGTGAAGGCGAGCTTTTCCATGGGTGGATACCTTTCCTCTGCACCACAAAACGCCCGACTGGCGTAGTATACGAGGTTTTGAACCTTGTTTTCTTCTCTGATCAAGGCTGTGCTGGCGGCTGCTGGAGAAACAACTAGATAGAGGAAAAGTTCTTCCCTCGATTGCGAAGGACTTAGCAATGAAGGGGAAGAGAGGTAGGCCTTCAGCTCCTCGAATGCTTGTCGACACTCGGCTGTCCACTCGAAAGATTTCTTCAGCGTGCGAAAGAAAGGTAAGCATTTTTCTGTTGCCCTTGATACAAGCCTGTTCAGGGTGGCTACTTTCTCGTTTAAACTCTGTACTTCTTTTATGTTCTTGGGGGGAGCCATCTCTATTATGGCTCGGATCTTGTCTGGGTTGGCTTCAATACCTCTTTGAGACACCATAAAGCCTAGGAATTTTCCCGCTGTCACTCCGAACGTGCACTTACTCGGATTGAGCTTCATGTTGTAGGAGTGGAGGGTGCCGAATGTTTCCTCGAGATCCTTCAAATGGTTCTCTTTCCTCCGGCTTTTTACTAAAATGGTCCTCTTGTTCATGAGTCTTTGATACGCTGCGCCCGCGTTCTTCGGTCCGAATGTCATCACTTTGTAGCAAAAAAGACCTTGGCTAGTAACGAATGAAGTCTTCTCCTGATCCACTTCATCCATCCGAATCTGATTGTATCCTGAAAAGGCGTCCAAAAAGCTAAACAGATAGTGCCGAGCTGTAGAGTTTATCAGTGTATCGACTCGAGGGAGGGGGTAGCTGTCCTTGGGGCATGCTTTATTCAGGTCCATAAAGTTTACGCACATCTTCCATTTCCCGTCGGTTTTCTTGACCATCACCACATTTGCTAGCCAGTCGGGATAGTATATTTCCCTGATGAAGCCTGCTTCCTGTAACTTGCTGACTTCTTCTGCTATTGCCTAGTCTTGTTCTGGGGCAAACACTTGTTTTTTCTGTCGGACGGGCGAGAAAGAAGGTGACACATTCAGCCTATGTACCATAACCGAGGGGTCGATTCCCAGCATATCCTCGTGACTCCAGGCAAACACGTCCTGATTTTCCTTTAGGAAGGTTGCGAGTGCTTGACGAGCCATAGGGCTGGCGAGAGTGCCGATCCTCGTGGTTCTATATGATCTGGAGCCATCGAGGGATATCTCCTCAAGCTTCTCTATAGGTTCCACCCCCGTACGTTGTTCTATGTTCATCGTCTGTAAATGGTCGTCCATCTCTACCATTGCAATGTAGCATTCACGCGCAGCCATCTGATCTCCTTGCAGCTCCCCCACTCTGTACTCGGTGGGGAACTTGACTATCAGATAATAGGTCGAAGTCACGGCCTTCCATGCGTTGAGGGTAGGTTGCCCTATGATGGCATTGTAGGCAAAGGAGCAATCGATGACGAGGAACGTAACGTCTCTAGTGACTTGTCGAGGATAATCCCCAATTGTTACAGGCAATGTGACTGCACCGAGGAGGTATACTCTCGTTCCTCCGAACCCAACGAGCAGAGCGTTGGTTGGGACTAGGCGTTCTCTGTCAATTCGTATCTGTTGAAACGCTAGGTAGTAGAGAATGTCTGCAGAGCTTTCGTTATCGACCAAGAACCGGTATGTGCTATAGTCTCCTAATCGGATGCTGATGATGAAGACATCGGGCTTCTTCCTCTGAGAAACCAATGATAGGGTTGTCCACCCGTGGCATCTTTGGGACGATGCCCGTAAATTGGACGTTCTGAACTATTATGAGGTAAGATTTCTGAGCCTTTTTGGACGAGCCAATAGTCATCGTGCCTCCAACAATCATCCTTATGTCTCTTAAGGGTGGTCTGGGAAGCTTGTTATCCCGTCAGGGGGACCTGCTCTTGATGAGGTGGATTTGCTCTCTCTCTGCTGACGAACTTCTACAACTTCCCCTGCCTAATCAGGGCTTCTATCTGCTGCTTTAAGTCATAGCAGTCGGCTGTGTCATAGCCGTGGTCATGACAGAATGGCAGTATTTGTCTCTAGGTCGTTTGTTGGAGTCTCCCTTCAACTTTCCAGGAAACGTTAAGGCCCCTTCATCTTTGATCTGCATTAAGCTTTGGTCGATCAGGGCCGTTAGTGGGGTGAAGCTCGTGAACTTCCCAACGGGGAGTTTTGAGCATCTATTATCTCAGCCTTCTCCAGTCCTGGCTACTTTTCGTCCCCTGTCCTGCCGTACGTCTTCCTGTATTTCCTTCTTTTTGGAAGGCTTCTCTTCTCGGGCTAGTAGCGTGTCTTCCGCATTCATGTACTTTGTCGCCCTGTAAAGCACATTTGGCATGGTCTTCAGGTCATTTTTATATATGGAGAATAAAAACTTATCCTTCCGCAGCCCGTTTGTAAATGCGACAACGAGTATTTTATCATCTACTTCATCGATCGAGAGTGCTTCTTTGTTAGAACGGGCTATGTAGGACCTCAGTGTCTTGTCTTCCCGCTGCTTGATGTTCATCAGGCACGCGGTGCCTATGTCCTTTGTTGAAGTGTGAGGCGAACTGAGCGCTTAGCTCTTTGAAGGTACAGATGGAGCCGGGCGTCAGCTTGCTAAACCAAACTCTTACGGAACCCCTTAACGTAGTTGGGAAGGCCCAACACATGATTTCTTCTGCTACTCCCTGTAAGTGCATTAACGTTTTGAAAGATTCCAGATGATCCAATAGATCCTTAGATCCGTCGTAGCTTTCTACCTGTAGCATACGAAACTTCGGCAGAAGGGGGAATGAATTAACGGATGTGGTGAATGGAGAATTCGTTTGATGGACGAGGTCGTCGAGGTCGTTGGATACTTGTCCTTTAAGGGTGTTCATCATGAAATCCATGCGTTCCCTCATCATCTACATCTCTGCAATTACGTGAGATAAAACATGGTCCGTGGCCGATGGACAGCTCGTGTCCTGTCTTTCAGGTCGGCTTAGGGCATTACTTCCCTCCGAACCTCCAAAATTCCTCTTCTCGGCACTGCTAGCCTCTTGATCTTTCTTTTGGGTATTGAGTACTGCATCCTTCCGACGCAACTGCTCTTCTAAGTCGTGGTTACGCTTTGTAAGGCATTCCACTACTGCTATTAGGGTTTGAACCTGCCTCTCGAGAGCCGTGGTGCGTGGTTGATCGCCCTGATCGTTCGTGGTGGTTGCCATCTAACGCGTGACTACCATGCAACTTTTTGTTCAGAAAGCACGAAGTACGGTTTCTCCTTGTAACTTTCCCATAGATGGCGCCAACTAATGAAGCCAAAATCTCCTCAGTAAGCTACAAGGTCCTCACGGTCTCGAATTAACCTGCGCAAGACAAAAGAACCTCAAAGGGGGCACCGGTATGGTACCGGCCAAGAGCCCTCCGAAGGTTAAGTTAGTGAATGCTCGCAACCCTAAAATGCCAAAGTTTGGGGAAGTTATGCGTACCTCCGTTTATGAGGGCTTGAGGGTATTTATAGTAGCGTAAAGTCAACATCTGTGGCGTGTTTAATAAGATATTTCCTTACCGGAACCACTCTCTATTGCGTGTTCCTTACGAAGCCTTTCCCTTACCAGAACCACTCTGTATTGCGTGTTCCTTACGAAGCCTTGCCCTTATCGGAACCACTCTCTATTAATGAAGTGCAAGACATCTTCTTATGCACAAGCATGTAGAACAAGTCATGCTAACCCCGTCGGCTTCATACTTTCAACTTTACTTCACACAGCTTTAACCCATCAGCTACCCATCAGCCCCGGATTCACCACGTCAGCTCTGAGCTGTAGACCCCCTGTAGCCCCAAACGACAAAGCTGAAGCCGACGGGTTGGTCTATTTCATGCCTTTCTACTAACAGGTAATCATGCCTCTATTTTACCCTTATCATCTTGGATTACTTAATAGTTAATTCATGTTTCTGTTCTTCTGGTAGGTGGGGTCATCTATCCATGGTTCACTCAAAGAAGCGGTTCAAAGAAATCCTCTGCCTTGTTAAGGTTCAAAGTTATAAAATAAAATAAAATAAAAAAGTATTACCCTTTTCTTTGATCTGAATCTTCTTATATTTCTTCTTTGTCTCTTGTGAACCGATTTTCTGTGCACTCTCCTTTCCACTCACATCCAGTCACTAGAAATTGCACATCATGTCCTATTGCATAACTCCATGAAAATCTGTCATCCCATTTTAGATCTTTACAATCTCTGCCGATCTTGGTTTTCTTGGCCTCATTGATTGCTCTGAATTTCACAAACCAATGCACCACACCAATGGAACTTGAGCTTGGTACAGCTTGGTTAGTTGACATCCAGCGCTGTAGTTCACTTGGTGACTTTGGAAAACTAATGACTGATCAATTTGACTAATAAATGTAAAAGACTCTTCAGATTCAGGTAGACAAGCACTACCGTTATATTCAACAATGGGATAATTATATTGATCCACATCATTTCTCGTAGCATCAGCTCTCTCTTGTAGCTCTAGTGCGTGTTCAAGGATTAATTCCACTTCACCAATCACGGGACGATCCTTTCCCTTATTTCGCACACAAGAAGTGACAATGTCAACGTATAACTTGAAAACACTCTGGAGCTACTTTCGCCATCAGATACGGATCAATTATCTGATTAATGGTCCCTTCTTCAATGCATTATCCGGCCCAAGGAACCCGAAACATCTATTCTTTTATCAGTTTGATGTCTCTTGCCTTTCTAGCACAGAGTACTTCCAGCAGTACCACACCAAAAAAGTATGCATCAGATTTATCAGTCAATTCTCCTATCGCAATTTACTCTGGATCAGCGTATCCGTAAGTACCCACTACCACAGATTTTACTCTAATCAAAGCCTTTGACAAATTCGGCGGATGCCGCGGCGGACCCAACTTGTACAACCCCAAATCTGTCCACTTGGCCTCCAATTTCTCATCCAACAGAATGTTTCTTGGCTTTACGTCATGGTGGATGATATTATGATTCAGTCTAGTGTGAAGGTAGAGCAGTCCACGCGCCACTCCAATGCAAATCCGCAGTCTTTGTTTACACAGGAGGGGTTCATTGTGGTTAGTACCGTAGAGGTGGTTGCCAAGGTTTCCATTGACAATGAATTCATAGATAAGGAACCCCTTTGTCTTCATCAAGAGAATTTCCAATGAGACAGGTGAGGTTAGGGTGGCATAGCTGGCAAAGCAACACCACCTCGTTTGTTAACTCGTCTAAACTTGACTCAAAATCCGCAAGCTTTATTGCAACGTTTTTGGTACCGTCATCAATAAACTCCTTATATACTCTGCCAAAAGCCCCCTCACCAATTAGTAAATCAGCATCGAAGTTATTGGTAGCTGACTTGATCTCGGCAGTGAAAATCTGTGGCAAGGTAGAACTGAATAAGATTGTTTTGTTTCGCCTGACCTTTTTTTTTTTTTTTTTTTTTGAGAATACGACGAGAGAAATATGAAGTGGGAGTAGAGAATGCTAATGATCTTAACAACATCTTATGCCTATCAAACATAGTTTTACACCATTGGATGGGACATTGAAGAAATGTCAATTGGATGGTTCAAAAAATAAATCAAAATATGATGAAGTTATCAATATAATTAAATTATGGCAATATGAAATAATGATACATAACGGTTATGCAAATTAATAATTGACAAGGTAAGTGCAACACATTAAGAGAAAGAGCAACACATTAAAGTGCAAGGGATTTGACCAAGAAGTATATTCAAACATGATTAAGAGCACCGAGTCCTGTGTTATTTGGGAGATTTTCTGTTAATGCATCTTTGAGATTCAAATATTATTTTGGGAGTGTACTTTGTCTTGAAAAAAGTCTAGATGATTTAATCTTTCTGGAGATTGTTGGATCATTGAGTGATTGGCTCAATGACTAAATATATTCAATTAGGAGATCTCATTCTGCAGTTTAAATTTCTAGGATTAAAATTTTGGAGCATTACAGTTTGGCTCTGCAAATCATTGCCAAGATGTCAAGTACAGGGAAAAGGGTGCACATTTGGAGGGCTAATGAGAACTTGCTTGATGCTTATTTGAGGCATCATTTTTAAACCAGTCTCGGCCCTCATGGGTCAAACTTTGATGGCCATAATTCTGTTATTGGAGCAACAAATTGAGCTGAAATACACCTCGTATTTAGAATGTCTTTGAGTAACTATAAAGAGAGTAATTAGTTTCCAAAGTTCATACGATGAAGCTCCTTGATGATGTAGAATTTCGAAGGTAGCGAAGGAAACTCATGTGCATGCTGGTGCTGATCTTCAGCTTGCACTGAAGCTGCATCACAAATGCATTAGGGAGAAGATAGGTGTGTAAGATTACAAAGATGAAAACATTAATGCTGAGATTCCCATTCTAACGTCAAATATGAGCGAGAACTTGAATATTACGCTCTTGGGACAAGTAATGCATCTGTTTTTCGTGACAAAAATAGTTGGAAGACAATGGTGGGCTTAAGATTGTTAAAAAGGAAGCATCAAGAAATGGTTCAATATGCAATAGTACTTCCTACAAAGTAGGAGAAATATGGTCAGTCACCTTCAAGATAAGTTCTTTGGTACCATAATTCTGGAAAAACTCTTCTTACGCAAGCAAATGTTAATGCTTGTCAATAAATTTCATTAGCATCAGCAGTCTTAGCTACTCACATGTTCAAAGAGATAAGAGGACAATGTTAGAGATCTCTTTGACATAGTCTGTCAACCAGCATCATATCCTTTTTCTTAATGAAATGAACTCCATTGCCAATTGAGAGTGAAAACAGAATGGAGAAGCTAGTGTGCTGCTGTCAAAATTCTGAGTCAGCAGCAAACTAAAATGGATTAATTACCATTCAACAGGCTCATAATCGGTTATTTTACCTTCCTTTACCAGATGATAGGCTACGGATACAAGTTTTCATAACTTTCTATTATGACTGTCCTAATCAAAAACATTGACCTTGCAGCCTTTGACAAGCATGCAGGGAACTGAATCAAAGCAAACGTTCCTGCATGCATTCAAGACAATTGAAGAATATTTAAGTAATGGAAGAGTGCCAAAGGACCCTTGATTGAAAAAAATATATGAGAACAAAAGCTTTCAACGAAAAGCAGAAGATTCATCTTAGAGTTGGATTGATCAGGTTTCTATTTTCTGTTAGCTCTTCAAATTTTTTGACAGTTACACTCCATTTGTTTTGGTGGAAAATGCTTTCCATATTTTCTTGTATTTTGTACAACAGAAAACACTAGTCAACGAAAAAACGTTTTAAGTAATCAACGGAAAACAAGCCCAATAAATGGAAAACCATTTTCCACTTTGAAGAGTAAAAAATGTATTCCAAAACATCACATTCTCAAGAAACTCTCCACAATTTAATTGATTGTTAACTTTTTTTTTTCCAAATGACATCTATGCTCAAAACAATAAATTTATAACTTAGTTTTGTGCAGATACAAATTCAGACTTGGTTTTCCCATTTGAGGCTCCAAGTGGCCAAAAACAAATCGTACTTGGGGTATGTTTTCATGAGTGAAGGTTTCTATTCATATTTTAATTTGGATTCACGAGAAATATTAATGATTTTTCATGTAAGTCAAATAATAAAACAATAAAATTTCTATCTTCATTTACAGTCAATGTGCAAAAAAATACCAACTTATGTTAGTATGCAGGAGAATGCTTACCTACTATAGTTTTCTATGCACCTTAAAGAAGATCAAACATATTATTCCCTCCTTATAGATACAATTAGGTTAAAATTCAATTCAACAAACTTAAATGGAATTAATATAGCTTAGTAAGGTTGGGGCGAGATTTCAAACCACAAAAAAATGGTCGTAAAGCTAAATATAAAGATTAATTGTCTGTCATAAAATAAAACTGAACCATTAAAACTAAATTAAGACGGGTTAGCTTTTGGGTTGAGCATGTGTAGATCAAGTTTGTTACGATTAGAGAGTTGTAGTTAGTGATTTAGTCACTAGATCGGTGAATTGTGCTGTGGTAATTCAGAATTTTATTTTGTTTATTATTACTTCTAAGAGCAATCACATTATAAATATATGCGATCCTTTGATGTTAGTGGCTCATGAATAACACCTAACTGGTGGTCAAGTCTTCAAATTGGCTTAACTGTTTCTTCCCTCAAGTGGCAAAACAAAGAATCAAACAAAAATCTGCATCAGCATTACCACAAATAAGTTTTAAAACATGCTATCTAGATTATCACTTCTTCTTTTTTTCTTTTGAGAAAAGCTATCTAGATTATCTCAACCATTGAAAATTTAAAGTTGAAACTGATTAGTTATAGACATATATTAATACAGAAGACTTAATTCATAAAACATTTCTACTAGAAAGACTACTAAATATTCCAATGTTGTAAATTGGGTTTTGACAATGGAAAATTTTACTGTACTAAATTGTCAAAGATCTTGATTGCCTAGTAAGCCTAAATGAACATGAGAAAAAAAGAGATGACCAGGCAACTAAAACCAAGAGGCACAAACCATGAAGTCCACTTTAAACTAAAGCGAGAGTGAGTGAAACATTTTGTCAAAACATATGGTGTCTATTCCAAAATGGGATTGAAAAAAGATGTATTGTAATATGAATTCACCAAAAAATTACACCCAAGGCAATCTAAGTAAATTACAATTTAACAATTGATTAATTATCCCAAGTTGGCAAGATCACTTAAAAAAAAAAAAAATATAGCATTAGTACATACTGTTGTCAAAGGGGAGTTGAATTGCAGAATTATCTAGGAAGAGTACTAAATATTCTATTGTACTATTGTCCAAGACCTTTTTGATGAGTTTTGATAATGAAAGTTCAGTATGAGCATTGCTTCGAATACTGGTGAATTGTTTGTGGTTAATCATATTTGACCGTTTGGCATGGCAGTGTCCAAGGACAACTCTTCAGCAGATGTGGTGCTCACTGAAGCTGATTCCCACCCCATCTCAATTGGAGAAGCGTCTCTCGAACCCATCTCAATTGAAGAAGCGTCTCCAGAAGAATCATTCTAGGTATATTCATCAAAACAATAGTTACAGTCACCAGCAGCAGCATCTGCGCTCTCTTGTAGCTCCAGTGCACGTTCAAGGCGTACCTGAACTTCACCCATGGTGGGTCAACGTTTGCCTCGATTTCGCACACAAGAAGTGGCTATGTCAACGAATACCATAAAACACTCTGGAGCTATCTTCCCAATCAGATACAGATCAATTATCTTATTGATGGTCCCTTCTCGTTTGCATTTTCGTGCCAACCCAACCAGATCCATCGGTGCTCCAAATGGACTTGGTATTATTCCACTGTGTAGTTGCAGCAGTACCACACCAAAAGAGTAGATGTCGGATTTATCGTTCAGCTTCCTGAACATGACATGCTCTTGATCCATGTAACTGTAAGTACCCACAACTCTATCAGTTTCGATCCTAATCAAAGCCTTAGACAAACTCGGGGGACCCATCCTGGACAACCCCAAATATGACAACTTGGCCTCCCATTTCGCGTCCAACAGAATATTGGTCGGGTCAACGCTACTGTGGATGATAGTATGCTTCAGCCCAGTGTGAAGGTAGTGCAGCCCACGCGCCACTCCAATGCAAATCTGTAGTCTCCGTTTCCACGGGATTGGGATCGGAATTAGTGCCATTTAGGTGTCTCGCGAGGTTTGAATTGACCATGAACTTGTAGACAAGGAACCCATATCGTTTAGCGAGACAATATCCGATAAAAGGGAGGAGGTTGGGGTGGCGTACCTAGCAAACCAGCAGCACCACCTCCTTCATAAAATCGTGAAAACCCTACCTTGAATCGATATTCACACGCCTTATTGCAACGCTGAAGGCAGGGTCATCAATAAACCCGTTGTATGCTTTCCAGCAACCAATTACTAAATTATCATCGAAGTTATTGGTAGCTGTCATGATCTCAGTCAGTGAAAATCGACGGCATGGAAGAGCTGAATAAGATCGGTTTGTTTTGAAGATTCATATGAAAAATTCAAATATAAAGATACATATGAAAGATTCAAGCTTTCATATATGAAGGAACAATGTTCTCGGGTACATATGAAAGATTCAAATATAAAGATACACAAGAAAAACCCCTTCTCTAGTTCTTGCCTAGACTCTCTCTCTATTTTTCTGAACCCCTTCTCCTATTGCCCTTCTCCTCCTTTTATAAACATTTTCCCCTCCTCTTCCAGCTATCTAGCTCCTAGCTGGATTTTGGGGAATGCTTATCCCATTAGGCTCAGCCCTCTATTCTGCCATTTCATGATCATGAAGAAAGACTTTTGGAGGTGTTTTCACTATTCAGGCCAGTCATTCAGTATTTAATGTAGTTTACATTAGGTAAGGGATCTCATTAATGCAGAGATAACTGCTTTATTGGGATCTGCATCTTTTTCATTGTGTCCCTCGAGAAAAATGGAGAAGATAGGCAATCTTACATAAGGGTGGAAGTTGCTATCCTGAGGTACCTTAGTGACCTTGGGAAGACGGGTTAAAGTGGTTACCTCAATTATGGTTCTTAGGAAGATTGTTATCCCAGACTTCCACAGCTGTAAGCTGGTTCCTATTCACTAAAGGGTAATTTCATCTTTATTCATACCTTGTGCTGGGCCAGTTCCTCGAATTTACCTTTTGGGTTTTGGTGCTCGGATCAAGTCAGAGTTCACCCCTTACAACTATATAGTTTTATAGGCATAAGATAATGCTAAGCCCTGATTATTTTTGCCATGAAGTAGACTATAATTGAGTTTTCCAGCACACTTTTTTTTATATACATTATTGAGATTCAAAGATTATTTTGGGAGTGTACTCTGTTTTCAAAAAAAGTCTAGAGGATTTGGGAGATTACTAGATTACTCATTATTGAATGATTGACTCAATGACTAAATATATTCAATTAGGAGACCTCATTTTGCAAGGCCAAAATGGCCAAATAACACTGTTGGCTGAAATATTTTGCGATCTACCACTGTTTTGAAAATATTTAGGGATATACCACTATTTTGAAATTCAATTCTTCAAACTCGAGTTTTCCGTGTAACTTAAGTTCCAAGAACTTTAGTTCCATTAAAATAGCCACCGTGGCACCCAATGAGCTAGACTTTTTTTATTTAAAAAAGCCACGTGGAACTCGAGTTCAATAAGCTTGAGTAGTAATGTGTTACTCAAGTTTTATAAACTCGATTACCATTAAATTGAGGTCCACAAGCTCTCTTCTCTCACTTCAGTGTGTCCCACGCACTATCTTCTTTCACTTCAACATGTCCCACTGTCCCACACACTTGTCTTTCTAAGCTTTCATTTACGTATCCCTTCCTTCACAACATTACTCCCTCTCTCTCAACACTTCCAATTCCATAGTTCTATAACAAACAAAAACTATTTCCTCTCTCTCTCTCTCTCTCTCTCTCTCTCTCTCTCTCTTTTGTTGACTGAAAAATGTAGAATCATTTTTGACGAGTAGCATACAAATAGTTGTCCATTACATGGACAACCATAAGCACATTAAAGTCAAACATAACTCTCTCATTCAAGCCAAATGCAGGAAACAATTACAAAGTCATTAACAAATGCTTTCATGAGCCGCCTCATGTCCGTTACAAACATCTGTATGCGCCGCTCAACTATTAATCACCTAGCTCAGGCACAACGCCAAGGGGAGATCAACAAACTTTGTAATAACTCATCAAATGGCTATATAAAGCCATAAAGAGCAAGTAAGTAAAAGATAATTTCATATACACTAAGCTACATTATACGTTAGAGATTTCCTAAGAGAAATTTACTAATTCAACCATCAGAGGGTCCTTGGCTGGGTCCATCCCAGTGTCTCTCATCGTCACTTTCTTTCTTCTTCACAGGAAGTCTGGTTCGTCCATCAAGACTGGCGAGGAACATATTAACGAGGCATTTTTGTGTTTTATCAATTTTATAAAGAATAAAGTAATGTACATATAAGGGGGTCCTGGGGCTACGATAGGCTAAACCTACCAGTCTGAGCACTAGGACAAGAAAATACACTGAAAAAACACAACCCAAGAAAAGTAGCTAGTGGGTCTTCTAGTTAACTAAGAAAGTGAAGATTGATACGTGTGCATTTGGTTACACTTTTAGAGCCCAAAACACATGTTTCCAAGTCCAAAATCCAAAATGCGTGTTTGGTAAATTATTGCCCTCGTACGTTATCAAAAAATGGCTTTTTCGAAGGACTATCACGTTTTCATATTGGAACTTGGAGCTGCGATGTTGAAAATGCAAATATAGATATCATGTTACCGTTGGTCATTTTCAACATTATCCCTAAACTACCCTTATTTTTATTTTGAAATCCCAATTTTACCAAGATCTCTATTTGAAAAAAAAAAAAAAAATACCGTCATGTAGGAGAAGAATTTCTGTACACTCCATGCTCCCTCCTCATCAATTGTTAGAAGCCCAAAAGAAAAATCGCACCGTGCAAGTAGTAGTGGTTCTTCTTTCTTTTCCTTTCCTCCAACTTCTAACCAACCAAATAGACTACAAAATTCAAAATCAAGTGTGCAAATTTCAATTCCAACATAAACCCACTGCTGCTGCGAGCTTCTTCTTCTTCTATTGCGAGCTTCTTCTTCTCTCACTTTTTTTTTTTGTGTATGATATATTTTCTTTCTTCTTGTCTTTTGGGTGATGAAGAAATGTCTTTTGGATGAAGAAGAATAACGGAAGAAGAGATAAGATGGTGAGTGGAGGAAAAGAAAAGAAATTTGATGGGAATGGAGAAGAAATAGGTGGATGAGAAAAAAGTGAAGGAAAAAAAAAATAAAGGTAGTTTGAGTGGGATACGTGTATATTATGTAAGGAAATTTACTAAATAAAAATTACAATTGTGTTATAACACAACAAATTTTCACAAAATTTTCACAATAGATGAGGTATCAAATCTTTCATATGTCAAAATAAAATTTAATAAATTAATAAAATATTAGACTAGGATTGACCACAACTAAAAACAAAGAGTATTGTAAAAATATTGTGATATTTTATACTTTTTTAAGTTAGTACTATTTTTCTTTAGAAAAAAAAAAGTGCTATTGATAGAATATTTTTATAAAAATTTCATAATAAAGTTTACATAGTAGGTTGTTATTGGTTCTCATCTAGACTTCTAGTGACAATATTTTTTTTTCCCTATCATTAACAACTTGTCGTATAGAATTTTGTGTGAAAATATTGTGTTTATAACTTGCATTAAGAGAGGTCTGTACTACTATTTAAGAGACTTTCCCTGTTTGGGGTCCTCATTTTCTTTTTATTTTATTTTTTGTTTAAACATAACCCCTACACCCCTATATTTAACTAGAGACAAAACTAAAGGACAATCCGGTAAAAATACAACTCTAACTCTCACTAAAACATTGGCTAAAAAATAGAGTCACTCTCTCGTTGATTTTCAAATTGTTTTATCCACTTATAAATTAGATTTTCAAAATAAAAATTATATATATATATATATGAATAAAAACACATTTGTTTTTGTTACAAAAATAAATATGAAATATTTGTTCATTTCTTGAAGCTAGCTTCATGACATTTCTAACTGTATTAGTAATTCTAAGTACGTAATATTAATTAGAAAACATGTAAACCTAAATAAAAAATTATGACACTATAAAAAATAAATAATAAGCCTCATTGCACACGCAATGCATGTGTGATAAGGTTAGTGTGTGTGTGTGTGTGTGTGTGTGTGTGTGTGTGTGTGTGTGTGTATCTTGTCCTTTTTGGTAATTTATAACTCAAACTACCACTTTTATAAGTATTAGCCAAAAACTCAGTTTTTTCGAAAAGTACTTTTTAATAGCATTTACCAAACACTTTGCTTTTTAAAAAACCTAATTTCATACTGCACTTTTTAAAACCGCAACTTTTTCAAAAAGCCCCGTTTGAAAAAGCTGAACCTTTGGCTGTGTACAAACATGAAGATGATTATGACTACTTGTTCAAACTAGTTTGATTGGTGATGAAACCTTATTTTTAAATAAAGAACACAAGTTTCATAAACTTGATTTCCACGTGGATTTTTCAATTAAAAAATGTTAGATCAGTGGGTGCCACTATGGCACATTTTTAAGAAACTTGATTTTTTGGAACTCGAGTTATATGTTGTGCGTGCCCAATTATGGTTATTGGGCTCAACCTCTTCTTGGGCTCACAATCTATTTGTATTATGGGCTTTGGATTTCCTACTATGGGTGGTTTTGTGCTCGGCAACTTAATCACACTCCTGTTTTCTTAACCCTCGTCTATGCCTCACCGAGTTGCTCCCTTTCTCTCTTAGAGTGAGTTTGTTTCAGCTTTTTGAAATTGGGCTTTTTCAAAAAGTGCAGTATGAAAAAGTGTTTTTTCAAAAAGCTGAGTGTTTGGTAAAAGCTGTTAAAAAGTGTTTTTTAAAAAAGCTGAGTATTTGGCTAGCACTTACAAAAGTGGTAGTTTGAAGAGTAAATTACCAAAAAGGACAATGTATATATAAGGGAGTTTATTTCATACTTAAACCACATACTTCATAATACTTAAATCAATTTTTCTCTTTCTAAAAAAAATATTTTTTTCTCATCAATATTAGCTAATAAAAACCTACCACTTAAGATTTATTGTGAAAGTATTGTGAAAACATTGTGATAATTGATATTGATTTTAATTTGAACTTACTGTTACAATTATTTTTTTCTCTTTCTAAAAAAATTATTTTTTCTCACCAATATTAGCTAATAATAACCTACCACTTAAGATTTATTGTTAAAATATTGTGAAAATATTATGATAATTGATACTGTAGGGGCCTAAGCCCAGGTGCAATATTGGGCCTTGGGCCTGTCCGAGGAGGGGTGCCTTCTCGGATGTATTGATCATTCACCAAGCCTGGGCCCATTGGTAGAAACAAGTACATGAGGGACTCCAACAGTAGGTGTACACTCCAGGGGCACGAGAAGAAACAAAGAGCTAGGACACGCCTGGAGAGGGGTTACTACCTCCACATTAAATGCCTGGCAGCTACTCTCCTGGCCGCATTTATGTGGAGGAGACCCCCAAACAGTGTTGTCTTGGCTACCACAACTCACGGGAGGCTGAACATGGTGGCTGATGGGACAGATACTCAAGTGGTAACGCAGATAATCAACAAGTGTAGGTTCAGGATTGTCCTAAGGGAGGGTATATAATGTAATGGACCTCTGAAAAGAGGGAGGGAGAAAAGGAGAGAGAAGTGAGGAGTAGGAGATAGGAAGAGAGCAACTCTCCTCGGACGTATCCGAGGACGCCTGTTTATAAAAAGGGTGACAGTTTACCCTGCAACGGTCCCAGCAACATTGGCTCGTTATCAGGCCTATGCTAGCCCAGCCTTCCAACCCATTTCTCTATAAATTCATTGTTTGGGATTCTTGAGTTTGGGCTCTATCGCCTCATTGGGCTTAGAACTTAAATTACGAGGCTCCACAATTGGCACCGTCTGTGGGAAGAGGCTTTGCGAAGTAGCGAATATAACGGATAAGCATGGCGAGATCAAATTCACGCCAAGCGGAATCAGCTGAGTCTCAGCACCAAGATGGTTTCTTAAACCTCGAGCGTGAAAGAGACCGTGAGGCCAACGCACGTACCGTGCATGGTGATGGAAGCCGCCCTCGAACAAGGAGTCATGCCTCCCGGAGGTCCCGCGACAATAGGGCTCTGCAGCTACAGATCAACGAGCTGAAGAGAAAGCTGCGCAACGCCCGACGAAAGCAAGACTCGTCCAGCTCCAATAGCTCCTCTGAGGACGAAGGGGATGGTGACTACAGGCCAAGGTCAAGAACTCCTCCGAGCGAGATTTTCTCCTATGAAGAGGAGTACCATCGCGGGCACAAGTACGAGCACGGGCATAAGCACGGGGGCTTATCTCGCGAAGGCCCGAGGAGCGACGCCATGAGTAAAGCATTGCACCAGATCTCCAAGTCACCGTTTACCCGTAAGATTGAGGCGGCAAGACTCCCGCGGCATTTCCACCAGCCTACATTCACCATGTATAATGGTCGAACGGACCCCGTGGAGCACGTCAGTCATTTCAACCAGAAGATGGTGGTCCACTCCAAGAACGAGGCGCTGATGTGCAAAGTTTTTCCATCCAGCCCGGGACCTGTGGCAATGAGGTGGTTCGACGCCCTTAAGGCCGAATCTATACACTCGTTCCAGGAGCTGGTCAGGGCATTCGGCTCTCGCTTCGTCACATGCAGCAGAGTACCCCGACCTTTAGGCTCGCTGCTGTCCTTGGCCATGCGAGAAGGGGAGACCCTTAAGGCCTACTCAGACCGATACTGGGAGATGTTTAACGAAATAGACGGAGAATTCGATGATGTCGCTATCAGCACATTCAAGCTCGGCTTGCCAGTCGAACACGGGCTGAGGAAATCCTTCACGGGCAAACCAGTCTCCAGCGTACATCAACTCATGGACCGCATTGACAAGTACAAGAGAATCGAGGAGGACCAGTTGCAGGGGAGAGGAAAGGCCAAGGTTATCCCTCAGGAGCGTAGGGATTTCAGGTCGGACAGATACAATGAAAGCCGGCCGAGGAGAGAGCCAGCCGTCTAGACGGTTAACGTCGTTTTCCGAGAGCCAGTACACCAAGTTCTGAAAAAAGTCAAGCACGAACTGTTCTTCAAATGGCCACCTAAGATGGCCGGGGACCCCATGAAACGTAACAGGAACCTGTATTGCCAGTACCATCAAGAGCCAGGGCACACCACCGACGACTGCAGGAACCTGCGGAACCATTTGGACTAGCTCGTCCGAGAAGGACGGTTAGGACACCTCCTGCATCATGCCAGTAGCGTGCCAAACAAGCCCTGTACTGACATGATCATGAGGCCCCCAGTGGGCACGATTAATGTCATTCTCGCAGCTCCCGGGAGGACCGGCTCGTGCCTGTCAAGAGTGATGTCTGTGATCCGTCCTACAAGCGAGGACGGCGCTCCGAGTCAGAAGAAGGTCAAAGTAGACGACATGCCAGTCCTGAGCTTTTCCGAGGAGGACAAAATCGGAACCATACAGCCTCACGATGACGCGTTAGTGGTGACGCTTAAGATCGCTGGGTATGACGTGAAGAGAGTAATGGTAGACGGCGGGAGCGGCGTTGAGATCATGTACCCCGACCTCTACAAGGGGCTCGGCCTCAAGCCCGAAGACCTGTCCCCCTACACCTCTCCTCTTGTCAGCTTTGATGGAAAAATAGTCATTCCGAAGGGCCAGATCAGGTTACCCATCCAGGCAGGGCCGGAGGTGGTGAAAGTAGACTTCATCGTGGTGGATACGTATTCACCCTACACTGCCATCATTGCTAGGCCCTGGCTCCATACGTTAGGGGCTGTCGCTTCCACCCTGCACCAAAAGGTCAAGTTTCCCTCCAAAGGGCAGGTCATGGAAATCGCCGGGTGTCAAGCCACAGCTAGACAATGCCTAGTGGCAGCGATCGCGTACCAACCTGAGGCAGAGCCTTCAACCTCTGCCCAAAACGACTTATAGAATTTAAGGACCCGGGATTACCAGCTGGTGAGTCCGCCGAGGGAGCAAGATGCGAGGAGCTGGAGAAAGTGGTGATCGGTGAGGACCCGGAGAGATTCTTCCAAATCGGTTCACAACTGCCCCCATAGGAGAAGGAGGGGCTAGTCGAATTCCTCAAGGAAAATCTAGACGTGTTTGCATGGGATGCTCACGAAGCCCCAGGGGTTGACCCGAGCTTCGCATGCCACCACCTGAATGTCAATCCGTCCCTCACCCCGAGAAAACAACCTCCTCGGCGCCCGTCCAAGGAGCACGCTGACGCTGTGAGAGTCGAAGTGATAAAACTCAAGAAAGCCGGGGCTATCAAGGAAATTTTCTACCCAGAGTGGTTGGCCAATACAGTAGTTATCAAGAAAAAAAGCGAAAAATGGCGAGTCTGCGTGGACTTCACAGACCTGAACAGGGCTTATCTAAAAGATCATTTTCCCATGCCTCGGATAGACCAGTTGGTAGATGCCACCACAGGCCACCCGCGGATGAGCTTTTAGACGCATTCCAGGGATACCAGAAGATCCCGTTAGCCCTAGAGGACCAGGAGAAAACTGCTTTCGTCACGCCCATGGGGAACTACCACTATAAGGTGATGCCCTTTGGGCTGAAGAACGCAGGATCCACCTACTAGAGGATGATGACCAAAATGGGGAACGATACTAGGGGCTTTCGACATCAAATACATGCCCCGCACTTCCGTCAAAGGCCAAGTACTCGTATATTTGGTGGCCGAGTTCGCCAAACCCTCGCCAGAAGGAATAGCCGAAGAGTCTGACACTATTGGAATGACAATCGCCACGGTCTCTCCCCAGGGGCCCGCGTGTTGGAAGGTGTACATTGATGGGGCGTCGAACCAAAGGGGGTCCGGAGTAGGGTTAGTCCTGACTTCCCCCGAGGGGCTCGTCATCGAGAAGGCACTGAGGTTGGGTTTCTCAGCTACAAATAATGAGGCTGAGTACGAGGCCCTACTGAAGGGGATGTACATGGTCGAAAAACTCGGTGGCAAGAGGGTGAACATGTACTCGGACTCAAAGCTGGTTGTGGGCCAAGTAAATGGAGAGTTGGAGGCAAGAGACGAGAGAATGCAAGAATACCTGAGCCGAGCCAAACTCTTACAAGCTCGTTTCGATTCCTTCACCCTACAGCACACCCCTAGAGGCCGGAACACGCACGCAGACTCGTTGGCCACGCTTGCCACCTCCTCGGCCCAAAACCTCCCTTGAATCATACTCATGGACGACTTGTAGGCGCCCACAAAGATGGAAAGGGTTGCAACCCACGTCCAACAAACCAGGGTAGGGCCTAGTTGGATGGACCCAGTAACACTATTCCTGAAAGATGACATCCTCCCCGAAGACAAAGGAGAGGCCGACAAGATTCGAAGGAAATCCTCGAGGTTTTGGCTGTCGGAAGATCAGAGACTGTATAAGCGGTCTTTCTCTGGGCCGTACTTGCTATGCGTACACCTCGAGGCGACGGAGTTGCTCTTGGAGGAGATGCATGAAGGGATCTGCAGCAATCACACCGGAGGAAGATCTTTAGCACACAGAGCCATTACCCAGGGTTATTGGTGGCCTAATATGAAAACTGAAGCTCAAGAATACGTAAAGAAGTGCGATCAATGCCAGAGGTTCGCACCGAACATGCATCAGCCGGGGGGACCCCTTAATCCCTTATCCAGCCCATGGCCCTTTGCGCAGTGGGGTTTGGACATCGTGGGTCCTTTCCCCAAAGCTGTCGGAAACAAGAAATTCCATCTCGTCGGAACGGACGACTTCACCAAATGGGTGGAAGCCGAACCGCTGGCAAATATCAGAGACGTAGATGTCAAGAAATTCGTTTGGAGGAACATTGTCACCCGATTCGGAGTCCCTCATACCCTCATCTCGGATAACGGCTTCCAGTTCGACAACAAAGCCTTCAGACGATATTGCGGCAGCCTCGGGATCAAGAATCGCTACTCTACTCTCGCCTACCCCTAGGGGAACAGGCAGGCTGAGGCCATAAACAAGGCCATAGTGAACGGACTCAAGAAGAGGCTGGACGACGCGAAGGGAAAGTGGGTGGAAGAATTACCTCACGTCCTTTGGACGTATAGGACTACTCCTCGGTGGTCCACGGGGGAAACCCCTTTCTCGTTGACTTACGGAGCCGGAGCCGAAGCCGTAATCCCGCTAGAGATCGGCTTCCCTACGCTGAGAACTAACTGTTTCAAACCAAGTGCTAACGACGAGTTGCTGGAAAGGGGTCTGGATTTTATAGACGAACAAAGGGAAAACGCAAGGGTCCAACTAGCGCACTACCAGAACAAGCTCAAGCAAAGTTACGACACCCATGTAAAGCTAAGGCCCCTCGCAACGGGAGACCTAGTGCTGAGGAAGGTCATGGGTAACACCAGAAACCCTGCTTGGGGAAAGCTGGGACCAAACTGGGAAGGCCCCTATCGTATCACTTCTGTTGCAGGCATAGGTGTGTACTACCTCGAAGATTTGAATGAGAGAACCATACCGCACCCGTGGAATGTAAATAACCTGAAAATGTACTATTATTAATAAAAGCTCCCCTTATCCTTTCCCTGTCTCTCGTTCGTCTGATCCGTAACACAAATCTAAGTTACATTTTTGCGAGTGTTCAAACAGAATCTAAGTCAATGCAGTGTCCTCGGATCACGTTCTTAGGGGAAATTAACACTAAGTTATATTTTTATACGTATTCAAACAGAACCTAAGTCAATGCAGTGTTCTCGGACCACGTTCTTAGGGGAAATTAACACTAAGTTATATTTTTATAAGTGTTCAAATAGAACCTAAGTCAATGCAGTGTCCTCGGACCACGTTCTTAGGAAAAATTAACACTAAGTTACATTCTTGCGAGTGTTCAAACAGAACCTAAGTCAATGCAGTGTCCTCGGACCACGTTCTTAGGGGAAATTAACACTAAGTTATATTTTTATACGTGTTCAAATAGAACCTAAGTCAATGCAGTGTCCTCGGACCACGTTCTTAGGAGAAATTAACACTAAGTTACATTCTTGCGAGTGTTCAAACAGAACCTAAGTCAATGCAGTGTCCTCGGACCACGTTCTTAGGGGAAATTAACACTAAGTTATATTTTTATACGTGTTCAAACAGAACCTAAGTCAATGCAGCGTTCTCGGACCACATTCTTAGGGGAAATTAACACTAAGTTACATTCTTGCGAGTGTTCAAACAGAACCTAAGTCAATGCAGTGTCCCGGACCACGTTCTTAGGGGAAATTAACACTAAGTTATATTTTTATACGTGTTCAAACAGAACCTAAGTCAATGCAGTGTCCTCGGACCACGTTCTTAGGGAAAATTAACACTAAGTTATATTTTTATACGTGTTCAAACAGAACCTAAGTCAATACAGTGTCCTCGGACCACGTTCTTATGGGAAATTAACACTAAGTTATATTTTTATACGTGTTCAAACAGAACCTAAGTCAATGCAGCGTCCTCGGACCACGTTCTTAGGGGAAATTAACACTAAGTTACATTCTTACAAGTGTTTAAACAGAACCTAAGTCAATGCAGTGTCCTCGGACCACGTTCTTAGGGGAAATTAACACTAAGTTATATTTTTATACGTGTTCAAACAGAACTTAAGTCAATGTAGCGTCCTCGGACCACGTTCTTAGGGGAAATTAACACTAAATTACATTCTTACGAGTGTTTAAACAGAACCTAAGTCAATGCGGTGTCCTCGGACCCCGTTCTTAAGGGAAATTAACGCTGCGTTCCATTTTTATAAGGGTTCAATTAACGCTACGTTCCATTTTTATAAATGTTGAAACAGAACCCGAGTTAATGGTGTGTCCTCGGATCACGTTCTTGGAGGAAATTAACACTAAGTCACCTTTTTGCCAGCATTTAAACGAAACATATGCAGCGGTTTAACACTAAGTAGGCTACTATGCGAACGAGAAGTTCAGGGAACCCGCGAACTAAAGAGAAAGAAAGATTAGCGACAAACCAAAAGGAGTACAATGCTTCTTCATTAAACACAATGGACCACAATACTCATTTTCATTAAAACGCAAAAGTACAATTCTTTTTCTGTCAAAAACAAAAAAGGGGAATAATGTTCCCCCACCACATACACAGAATATAAAATAGAAATTCCTACAACTAAGCCTTCAGCTGAGGGTCCTCGGAGTTGGCAACACTTGGAGGCACGTCATCAGCTTTGGGTTCGGCCTCGGCACCTTTGGCCTTAGAAACCACCTGGCTGATGGTGAGCTCATCTTCACGAAGCTGAGCCTCCAAAGGAGGTTGGCCCTCCTCGCCCACCTCCACCCCCTCGGGAGCCTTGTCACCAACAACGGGGGCTTCAATGGCAAGGAAGGGCTCAGGGTCATTGATTTCGCGGATATCCTCCGGAAAGAAGACGCTTTCCATCCTCCTGAGCTCCGAGTCTGCAGGGACCCCCGCCCGATCCATAGCCACGCCCCAGGACTCAGTGCAGTAGTCCCTGCACACCACAGCCACCTCCTCGGCCAGCCGCTTCTCCGTGTCGAGAACACCTCGCTCATAGGCGGCCTCCACCGCGGCCTCGACGGCTTCCCTAGTAGTTCGGGCAGCCTTCTTTGCCTTCTGCAGCTCAGCCATCAGGTCAACGACCCTCTGCTTCTCTGTGGCCAAATTTATTTCCGTGATGTGCAGCTGCTGGCGCTGATCCTCGGCTTGCCTTTCGGCCGTTTTCAGGCCGGCCTAGGCGCTTAGGTAGGCCTTCTCAGCCTCCTTTAGTTTTCCAGATAGGTCGGCTTTCTCCTGCCTTAAGGCTCCAGCCTGCCTCTCGGCCTCTTGGCGAATGCGGACCTCAGCCTTGACATCCTCACCGGCCCTCTTAAGGTACTCCTCAGCCACAAACACCTGCTGAGTAACCTGCGCATTGACAAAAGAAAAATAGATAAAAGAATAAGCAAATGAACGGGACCTAGTTTATAGCCGAGAAGAGTTAGAGAGTTTACCATTGCAAGATCCCTTTTCAAGGACATAAAGAGATCCGGCTGCCTGATGCGTCGGAGGCCTTCCATGTCCCTGGGAAGGAGGAGGGGCTGCTTCAGGGCCTCGGCCAAAGCACCGGCATGCTCCCTCTGGGACTCCTAGATTGTGGCGTCCCAGGGGATAGTGGCGCCGCCCACCTCCAGCCGGGGGGCCCATGTACGCTGCGCACGGTGCGAGTCGATCTCCTCGGAGACCTCCGTCGTCCTGTCCCTCTTGTCGTGGGGATCCACGGACCGTTTTTGTTGCTTCCCACCCTTAGCGGGCAACACCTCCCCCTCTTCAGGAGCCTCCATGGGCCTTTTCTTCTTCAGATTCTCCTTCACCTTCTGCCCTGGATCCGTGGGGGGCTTGGGTGGGTGGGGAGGCAAAACAGGAGCAGCCTAGGTCTTGGGAGCCTTCTTGGAGGACGACCCTGTCCCTTTGTGCCTCCCAGCCATCAGACCCCTCAATCTGGTCCTCTACTTGAGGTCCATCCCTTCCTCTTCCTCTTCCTCCTCAGAGCTGGGGTCTGGCCGAGCGAGCAGCAACCTAGGGAGACGATCGGCCTCTGACTCCTCAGTCTCAGTCTCGGAATCCGAGATCTCGACCGCGTGCTCGGTGGGATCCTCTCCAAAATTGAATTGGTCGATCTCTGCGTCTAAAGACGGAGGGGATAGTGCAGGTTTCTCAACTTGGGTGGGAACCGGTCTACGAATGGGCAGGGGCGGCAAGGTAGTAGGAGGAAGATCCCGGTCGGCCAAGAATCTGGGCCTGGACACGTCTATCCGGGCAAGTCGAGCGCTTCCTGCTCTGATTGCCTGGCCAATGTCCTGGAAGTCCCCTGACAAGGGTTGGTAATCCAATATCAAATGCGCGGCCCGCAGCTGCCCGTCTTCACTGACAAACACCTCGGACCTTAGTAGGTAGTTGAGGGCCCTCACGTTGACCAGGCTAAGCTTAGGAGAAACGTGGTCCTTATCTGCAAGACAATCGGAAAGAAAAATCAGGTCAGACCCGCAATAACCACCGCCGAGGAGAGATATTTAAAAAACAAACAAACGATAAAACACAAGCAAACAAACAGCAATGCGACATCTCGGAGAGCTAAGGCCCGGCCGAGGAGTGCCATCCCACAGTACCCCACCTGGCTTTCCTGCCCTAACTGGGCAGTGAAGACCGTCGTGTCAATCTCCGGAGACGACCAGGTAGTCGTCCTTCAAGCCTTTGTTGGACTTGGGAAGGCAGGATATTAGCCTCACCTCCTCGGACCGGGACTTGAGATAGTACCCTCCTGATAGGGCATGGCACTCGCACATGTGCGCAACATTATGCCATGTAAGCCCGAGGTTCATCTGCTCACTAAGGACGTCTATACACCCTAGGATCCTAAACATATTGGGGGCACACTGATGGGGGCATAGTCTGTGGTTGATCAAATAATCCCTGGTTATCCTACCCATGGGAAGGGTCATCCCTCCTTCCAAAAAGGCGATCATCGGGATGGCAACCTCGCTAGTCCCACGGTGGGTCACAACCTGGTCCGAGGAGCAGTACTCCAAGCCCACTCCCTGCGAGATGTGGTACTTGGCCCTAAAGCCTTCCATCCCAGACGAAGAGTCCACTAAGTGTTTGAATCTACCCATAGAAACAAAAGAGGGTTGCTGGGTGGCGGCGTCCTACGAGTAAGGAAGTTCAAGAAATACGACTAAGAAGAAAAGCTATAGCCTAAGGAAGACAACACTTACTAAATCGGGCTAGCGAGTCGGGTCTGAAACATGTGGAAAGAACTGGTGTAGCGGTCTCTTTGGGAGAATGTGGAGAAAGCCTAAATCTGTATAAAAGAAGCCTAAGCTCGGGGAGGTCAGGCGCTTGAAGTTAACTGAGAGATTTGAGAGCAATTGAAATAAAGAGTAACCGCTCTTGTTGAAGCCTTTTTTATAAGGAGGGAGGGGAGGCATTCGCGTGAAAGTTCCCCCGCACGACTTCCAAGAGCGAATGTCAGCCGTCATAATGGCGCCCAAGGCATTTATTAGCCCCTCAGCTGGTTATGAAGCGTCAATCGCAATAAAGGGGGGCGCGTTAATCAAGGGTTCTGCGTATGTCACATGTACTTTTGGGTCAAAACCCCAATTTTCCCCTCGAACGAGAAGAAAAATTAGAGCTTTTGAGAGGCTATTGTAGGGGCCTAAGCCCAGCTGCAATATTGGGCATTGGGCCTGTCCGAGGAGGGGTGCCTCCTCGGATGTATTGATCATTCACCAAGCCTGGGCCCATTGGTCGAAACAAGTACATGAGGGGCTCCAACAGTAGGTGTACACTCTAGGGGCACGAGAAGAAACAAAGAGTTAGGATGCGCCTGGAGAGGGGCTACTACCTTCACATTAAATACCTGACAGCTACTCTCCTGGCCGCATTTATGTGGAGGAGACCCCCAAACAGTGTTGCCTTGGCTACCACAACTCACGAGAGGCTGAACATGGTGGCTGATGGGACAGGTACTCAAGTGGTAACGCAGATAATCAACAAGTGTAGGTTCAGGATTGTCCCAAGGGAGGGTATATAATGTAATGGACCTTTGAAAAGAGGGAGGGAGAAAAGGAAAAAGAAGTGAGGAGTAGGAGATAGGAGATAGGAAGAGAGCAACTCTCCTCGGACGTATCCGAGGACGCCTGTTTATAAAAAGGGTGACAGTTTACCCTGCAACGGTCCCAGCAACATTGGCTCGTTATCAAGCCTATGCTAGCCCAACCTTCCAACCCATTTTTCTATAAATTCATTGTTTGGGATTCTTGAGTTTGGGCTCTATCGCATCATTGGGCTTAGAACTTAAATTACGAGGCCCCATAGATACTAATTTTAATTTGAACATATTATTAAAATTATTTTTTTCTCTTTCTAAACAAATTATTTTTTTCTCACAAATATTAGCTAATAATAAAATAGCACTTAAGATTTATTGTTAAAGTATTGTGAAAATATTACGATAATTGATACTAATTTTAATTTGAACATACTATTAAAATTATTTTTTTCTCTTTCTAAACAAATTTTTTTTTCTCACCAATTTTTTTTTCTTTATTACGAAAGTATTGTAAAAATATTGTGATAACATTTCTCAACTTCAATTTTTTATTCTTTATTTTATTTTTCCCTTTTTTTTTTTTTTTTTCATCCACACGTTTCTTTTCTTTCTTTTTTTCCCCTTTTTTTCTCCTCCACACCTTTCCTTATCTCTATCTTCACTTTTCCTTTTTCTTTTGTTCTCTGGCACTTCGTAGAACTGGAGCTCTTCACTTTTCTTTTGGGATTTTTTTTCTTTTCTTCTCTTCGTCTACTCTAGAGCATTCAAGAAGCTCTCTCACACAAACAAATTCTCTCTCATACACACAGATCACCGGCAGAGAAGTGGAGATCGACGTTCTACATGATTTTTTTTTTTTTAATCTTTTCCCTTGCCGTGCTGCTAGAGCTCTCAAGTTCTTGTTTCTCCCTTGTCATCTTCAGATCTTCTTCATCGTTTGTTTCATTCACCTCCTTAGTTTATCAATTTTCACAGAGGAGAGGAACCTGGGGCTGCACCGTTGATCAAGCTTGTTTGTGAATTTATGATCTGCTCTGGTTCTCTGGGGCTGCCATTGCAATCTTTGATTTGTGTTGCTCACTTTCACAGTGTAAAATTGGGTTATAAGCAAAGGGATAAAATTGAGTTTTTAAGAATAACTAGTGGGCAATTTGAAATTTTGCACACCTCCAACGGTAACCTGAAAAGCGCTTTTGTACAATAGACCGCATCTTGAGCTTTTGCAATTTCACGTTTTCTTCACAACTCAAAACGTAGCTTTTAACCAAAAGTTGCTTTCTTAAATTCACCAAACAGGCTTTTTAACTCAACTTTTTCAAAACGTGCTTTCATGGGCTGAAAACGTGCTAACAAACAGGCACTTAGAGTGACTGCTCTCTTTTCACATTGTTCTCTCCAATTGCCAATCCCCTTTCCTTATTCTCAGCTCTTATTTATAGCTCAAGAGTAGTGGAAGAGTTATAATTACTTTTGTGGTGAGTGAGAAAGGAGGTCCAATATTATTATCTCTAAGTGGGTGTTTAGTTAGGAGTGGGAGGCGGTAAGAATGGCATTGGAACTGGTTCCCACATTAGAAGATCTGTCCGGCATCTGTACTCCCTAGGCAATACCAAGCAACTTAGGACTTACCTTCCCGGGAGATTGCGTTCCCCGACCATGCAGGGTCTTACCCTCGCCGTTCATGTCATAATGGCTTTATTATGGTTTGTTAGGCTTTGGATGAACGTCAAGGCTCGCCTAGGCCAAGCTCTTAGGCCCCCACAGTACACAATCACACATGGTGTCCTAAGACCCAAGGCCCAACAAGTCCAAGGCCTTGTACACATGGCATCATTGTGAGGAGTTTTATGAATAATGGGCTTAAGGGGAAGTAGCACCCCGTACAATAGCCCCCCCTTGATTCATGCCCGACCCCCAGGGATGAATCAAGGACTCTAAGAGCCACGCACTATCTGAGAAGTCTAACGGGCAGATACCGAACAGTCTAAAAGACTCATTAATGCACCCTTAAAAGGCGTGTTGCATCTGACTGTTGGCTCAGCCATCATCATTGTCTGACGATTCGTGAACTGAGGCAACGTGCGTGTGGTAATTGAGATGGGGATTCGTAGGGTTTCCCGCTTCCATTTATTAAATGTCATTTATTCCCTTATGGCTCCTATAAATAGTTCTTTCTGAATCCCTACTTCACTTTTACATTCTTCATTCTCCAAACCTCCTCTCTACCGAGCATACTGTTTTCGTGCGCTCATCTTCCAGCCCAAAACACCATTCCTTTCTAGAGCCCCAAAGTAAGTCCTCTTCGCATTTCCTTTCATTTCCTCTTCTTCTTTCAGTTTTCTTTCAATCCTAGTTTAGGAATGGGTTATTCTCACCTCCTATCTTCAAATTTGTCCTTGGCTAGCTTTAAGGTAGCCTACAATGTCCCCAAAGACGTTAATATCACCTATTGTCATGAGAGCGATATCGACCTCTATAGGCGTACTAGTGTAAACACCGTCTTTTTCCCCTTGATGGTTATTCTCGAGGGTGGGGTTAGGTTCCCAATTAACCCCCTCATTATAGGCACCCTTAGGTTTTACGACCTGTGTCCTGACCAACTCTCCCCCAATTTTTATCGAGTAGTGAGTTGTGTGAGTAGGTTAAACCACATATTCGGTCTGCAATTAAACCATCATGATATTAACTTTATGTATAGTCTGTGTGAAAACATTAGGTCCGATTATTACTTAAAAACCAGAGATAAGCGGGTACGGTTGATATCATGCCTTCCCGATTCTAGCAGAAACTCGGCGGGGAAATTTGTCCGGGTGAGTGACAATTGGTTTGCCGACGAGCTCCCTTGCCCGTTCTCGCCACGCAATGTTGGTCGGTACCGAGAACCCTTATTTGCTTTAAGTTTGCATCTCTTAGTTGTTTACTTATTGAACTAACCGATCTTTTTTTTTTGTTGATTTGCTGCAGAATCAAAGAGGCTCCAACCAGATCTTTGAGTTGTACACGCACAAGATCTTAATTTGTACTTAGATCAGGAATTTTTTTTCATACAGACGGACAGCTCGGAGCATCCCATTTGATACTCGGTGTTGACCTCGTATACTCGACCTGGCAAGCATTTAGCTAGGCTTTGCTCGTAGATAGCCCACTCCTGTCTTACATAGATGTCCGGCATGCGAACTTCTTCCCCTCCCTCACTAATTACCAGTAATGCTTGGGACCTTGGCCCTCGTTATACTACCGCGGAGGACCTTGCCCCAATCAGAGACGAATTGGCCAAGCGAGTGTCCTGAAGTCGTAAGGCACACATTCCGGTTGAAGGGCCCGACGTTCCGGCTCAGACTACCAAGCCAGTAGCAGCTGATCCAACCCAACCCTTTGAAGCAACAACTGATTTAGGTGAAGAAACGGTAACCAGACGAGCCCTAACCGTTGACCGATTTTTTCCTGGCACACGCTCCGCTCCTCAATCCCAACAACCTCCCGTAAGAGATAGGACACCACCTCCCCCTTCTGGCCATGCAAAAAAGAAGCAGCGCATTGTTGATCCACCTCCGCCTCCTCCTTCAAAGACCCCTCATTGAGCACCATGTAACCTTGTAATCCAGGAGCCAACTGGTGCCTCCTAGCTGCTCGCCCAGGTCGGGAGAAATGTTGCGTCCTCTTCTAGGCCCGTGGTGGGCTGGCAGCCCTCCTTCAAGCTTAGTGACGGGCCTCTGTCGGCGATTGCCAGCGTGAGGACTTGGTCTCAGGGCCAGGAAAGGTTGATTGCCCAGAGCTTGGTACACGGTCTCCTTTTGCCCGAGGACATCCACTGTTTCTCAGAGGCTACCGAGGAGTCACTGGCAAAACGGCTTCAATGGCACACAATTGCGGTAACCTTTTACTTTTCGTTTATTTTGTTTGCATGTGTGTTCCCCTTTTTCCTACACTTGTGATATCTGATTAATGTTGTGTCATCAGACCGTACAGTTGACTCACATTCTTAATGAAAGAATGAAGGAGTTGGCCAAAGACGTGGAGCTAGAGAAGGCTCTGAAGGACGTGGCGGAGGACACGGTAAAGGAGAAGGGCAAATTAGTTGATGCAACGAAGAAAAGGGCCCAAGCCTCCGAGATTTCCCAGATGGCAGTCGAGAAGAAGCTAGCCGAGGCAGAGGCCAAGCTGGGGAGCATAGAACTTAAGCTAGCAAAAGTCGAAAGCCTAACACTGGCCCAGGCAGACGAAGTTGCTAATCTTAAGGCGTCCTTGGATGCCTCCGAGTAGAGGGGGTACAATTTGGGTTTTGTAGATGCTGAAAATTCCGTGGAGCCCGTTGTTCACCAAGCTCGGAGCCATGGGTTCGGTGAAGGGTGGTTGGCAGCTCTACAGGCCATAGGGGTAGCAGAGGATTCTCCATTGAGAAATCCCAACCAAATTCCCTACCTAGCTCCTGTCCCCCTTGTCCACAGCCAAGCCAATGCTGCAGATGAAGAGGAAACCCTTAGAATGAGGGAGCTGGTTCACTAACTCCACTTTTATTAACTGAGGAATTCCCTCGGTTGATGATGATGCTAATGTGGCCAATGAGTCAGCATGCCAGTTCTGCCCCCTTGACACCTGAACCACCTTGACGTTCAAAAAGCAGTCCATAGTTTGTTTCACCAACCGTAACTATTCCATCATTCGGGGATCCTTGGTCTCAAAGCTTCCCTGTACTTGATTAACCACCAACCGAGAATCTGAATATACCTCTATCTCCTTAGCACCCAGATCTGATACAACTCTTAGCCCGGCCAGCAAGGCCTCATACTCTGCTTCGTTGTTAGAGGTTTTAAAGCCTTACCTAAAGGAATGTTCCAATTTTATTCCTTCTGGGGTGATGACTACAATTCCGACCTTGGCTCCTAATGCGCTGGATGCACCGTCCATGAATACCTTCCACGGGATTATCTCTACAAGGCAGACCATCTCTTTCCCCTCTCTCGAGGAAAACTCTGCAATAAAATCAGCAAGAATCTGTTCCTTCACTGAGCTTCTTGGCCTGTATCTGATATCAAAGGAGCCCAGCCAAGTTCCCTATTTAGCTATTCTTCCTGTGAAATCAGATCTCTTCAATAGCGACTGTAGATGGTACTCGGTCAATACGTAAATAGTGTGAGCCTGAAAGTGGTAAGGCAACTTCCGTGTAGCAGGGATTAGTGCTAATACTAACTTCTCTAAGGGTAAATACCTTGTTTTAGCATCTACTAGGGTTTTATTGATGTAGTATATTGTTGTTGCACTCCTTGGTCTCTCATAGTACGGCACTTACGGCGTGCTCGGAAACTGAGATACATGAATAAATCTTCCCCGGGTTCTGAGGCTAACAACATTGGTGCCCGCATCAAATATTCCTTCAGCTCCTGAAAGGCTCTCTCACACTCCTCACTCCATTGAAACCCCTTCCACTTTTTTAGAAGTTGATAAAATGGTCGACAACGGTCGGCAAACTTGGAAATGAACCGATTAAAGGCAGCCAACATGCTAGTCAGCACTTGGACTTCCTTTGGATTGTTCAGCAGTTTTAGGCGTTTTACTGCTTGAATTTGATCGGGGTTGACTTCTATTCCTCGGTTACTGATCAAATACCTTAAGAACTTGCCAGCCCCCACTCCAAAAGCACACTTCTCAGCATTGAGTCGAAGCTTGTGCTGTCGGAGTACTTCGAACACCCCTTTGAGATCGTCAATGTGCTGCACTTCCTATTTGCTTTTCACTACCATGTCATCAACGTACACCTCAACTATTTGCCCTATCTTGTCCTTGAACATTCTCATCATCATTTGTTGATATGTAGCCCCAGCGTTCTGTAACCCAAACGGCATCACTTTATAGTGATAGCCTCAGGGGTTATAAATGATGTCTTCTCCTGATCCTCGGCAGCTAGGAGAATCTGGTGATAATCCTGAAAAGCGTCCAGAAAGCTCATCCTTGGGTGCCCAAATGTGACATCTACAAGCTGATCAGTCAACACAGACCCACCATTTACCATTCTTCTTCTTCACAACCACAGTATTTGCAAGCCACTCAGGGAAGAAAATCTCCTTTATAGACCCAGCTTCCTTCAACCTCTTGATCTCTTGTCAGACAGTATTGACATGTTCTTTAGTCGATCTCCTCGGCTTCTGCTTCTTGGGAGGGCATAGGGGATCCACGTTGAGCTTGTGAACTATAAACTCGGGGTCCACCCCGGGTACCTCATACGGGCTCCAGGCGAACACGTCTATGTTTTGCACTAGAAACAGCAACATCTCTACCCTCTCTTTGTTCTTCACGCTCGCTCCAATCAGAAAACTCATGTCATCATCTGGCAATATCTTCACTCTTACCAGGTCCTCGATACAACTGGCCCTGCCTCCTCTCGGGGTTCCTATAATTACTATAAGGGGGTCTCCCTTGTTGAATCCGCTTGTTTAGCTCCTCGGTCAACCGCGGCCACCAAGCACTGTCTAGCTACTTGTTGATTGCCCCTTACTACAACAATTCCCTGCTCAATGCAAAACTTGACCTTTACATGCAGGGTGGACGGCATAGCCCCAATGGCATGAATCCATGGCCTTCCAAGGATTGTAGTGTACAGGGAAAAAGAAGCGACCACTATGAACGTTACGATCACCTCCTTACCTTCCATATTCACGGGAAGTGAAATTTGTCCCTCTAGAATTACCATACGGCCGTCAAACCCCATTAATGGTGTTTCATACTTGGATAGGTCATCCTTCTTCAAGCCAAGCCCCCTGTACAGGTCGGGATACATCACTTCTGCACCACTCCCCTGATCTGTCAATACCCTCTTTACTATGAAGCCATTTATCTGGGCTGTAACCACTAAAGCATTGTCGTGTGGTTGAATCGTGCCTTCCATATCGTCATCATTAAAAGTAATGGGCTCCCGAGTGTACTTAACTTTTTCTCGGAGGGTTGCTCGCTCGTGCAACTTTCCGCCGGTACCACGGCCAATGCCCTCCCTTCTCCTAGACACTTGAGCACCTCTTGGAGCTACGTGGATGACTTCTATCACCCCTAAAGGGGGTGGGAGAAGATTTCCGCGTGGCCGAGCACCCTGACTGGCTTCCTGATTTCTTGGGTCCACCATAAACTCTTTCAGATACCTCGCTTTCACTAACTGCTCTAGATGATCTTTTAACACCTTACACTGCTCAGTGATATGCCCCTTGTCTTTATGGTAAGTACAGTACAAGTATTTATTTCTCCTGGACGGGTCTCCCCCCATCTTGTTCGGTCACCTAAAATACGGCTTGTTCTTGATTCGATCCACAATCTTGTGCACCGGCTCCTTGAAGGCTACATTCACCTCTCCCATCTGCGGCCTTGACTCTTGAATCCTCAAATATTTCCGGGGTCTGGATTGAAAGCCGATATGCCGAGGATGATTTATGACTAGGGCCTTGCCCTTGCTTTGTAACTGGCCATCTTCCAACAGTTTATACTCCTCGATATGCCTCATCAACTGCCTCATATCCTCGGGAGGCCTCCTCGTCAATGATTCACACAGTCTGAAATCCTCAAGCAACCCCATCCGAAAAGTACTCGCCGCGATTTTTTCATTACCTCCGTCGATCTCGTTGCACAGCTCTCAGTACCGGTTAGCATAGCTGCGGAGGGTCTCCCCAGCCCCCATTCTCATTGATAGCAACGCGTCCACGGGCTACGAAACTCAGCTGTAGGTTATGAACCGTACACCAAACTCCTGAATCAATTCGAAAAAATTGTGAATCGAGCCTTTCATTAACCCATTGAACCATCTCAAAGCGGTGGAGCCGAGGCTCGAAGGAAACACTTTACACATCAGTGCATTGTTATGAGCATGCAAAGACATCATTTGAATATAATGGCTTACATGCTCCATCAGGTCCGTCTTTCCATCGTAGGAATTGAACGGTAGACGTGTAAATCTGCTCGACATTGGTGCTCTTTCAATATCTCTTGAGAATGGTGTGATCTGGCAGCTCGGCGTAATGCCCGACTCATAACGTCCATGGCTGCGTTCTGAGGTTGTCCCCCCTTTGGGGAAATCGAATCCCGGTCTGCACATTCCCGTGAGCGATCACAGTGCCAATGAGACTCGGGTTGATGGGACCCCGCTTCACGATGATCCCTGACACTGGTCGACCTTTCCCTCCACTCCTAGTGGTCCCTTCTTCTACGCCTACCTCTTACTTCCAACTCCAAATCCCTCACTAGTCTACGTAGACGCTCAAGCTCCTGATCCCTCTGCTCAAGCTCCTGATCCCTCCGGTCGAAACGGTTGTGCTCCGAAACGCCGGATACTGTTCGATACGTTTGAAACGACCCCTCTCCGAGTCTGGACTGCCTTTCTTCCTCATGCTTCCTATCCTCGCAACTTTTCTGCTTTCTTTCCCACCATGTGGATCCCCATGAAGACCTTCCAGAGTCGCTTTCAGCATAACTTCCTGGTTGGCCCCTAGATATTTTTTCGTGCGTGTCTTGATGGAACCACAGCTACGCAGGAGATCCCCATAGAAGGTGCCAATTATGCATGCCTAATTATAATTATTGGGCTTAACCTCTTCTTGGGTTCACAATCTATTTGTATTTTGGGCTTTGGATTTTTTACTATGGGTGGTTCTGTGCTCGGCAACTTAATCACACTCCTGATTTCTTAACCCTCGTCTATGCCTCATCGAGTTGCTCCCTTTCTCTCTCAGAGTGATTGCTTTCTTTTCACAATGTTCTATCTAATTGCCAACCCCCTTTCCTCATTCTCAACTCTTATTTATAGCTCTAGAATAGTGAAAGAGTTATGATTACTTTTGTGGAGAATGGGAAAGTAGGTCCAATGTTATTATCCCTAAATGGGTGTTTAGTTGGGAGTGGGAGGCGGTAAGAGTGACATTGGAACTGGTTCCCACATTAGAAGATTTGTCCAGCAACGATACTCCCTAGACAATACCAAGCAACTTGGGACTCACCTTCCCGAGAATTGCGTTCCCCGACCATGCAGGGTCTTACCCTCGTCAATCATGTCATAATGGCTTTATTACGGTTTGTTGGGCTTTGGATGAGCGTCAAGGCTCACCTGGGCCAAGCTCTTAGGCCCCCACAGTACACAATCACACATGGTGTCCTAAGACCCAAGGCCCAACAAGTCCAAGGCCTTGTACACGTGGCATCATTGTGAGGGGTTTTATGAACAATGGGCTTGAGGGGAAGTAGCACCCTGTACATATGTAAAAATCAAGCTTCATAAACTTGATTAATTGCTAAATATTTCATAAACAGTGGTAGATCGCTAAACATTTTGGCCAACAGTGGTAATTGACCCATTTTGCAATTTAAATTTCTGGGATTAAAAAATTGGAGTGTTACATTTAGGCTTTGCAAATCATTCCTCTAATGTCACATTATCGGAGAGAAGTGCATATTTTGTCTACATGATTGGAGGTTTATAGTATAAAGCTCCCTGAAGATGAGCCAAAAAACTCATGCTTTTTAGGGCTGATATTGCAACTTCCAATGAAGCTGTACTACAAATGCATTGAGGAGAAGATAGATGTGATAAATTATAAAGATGAAACTGGGATTCCCATATCTGACATCAATATGGGTAAGTCGTGAGAACTTGAATGCTGCTCTTGGGAGTGGGACAAGTAATGCATCTGCTCTTTGTGACAAAATAACTGAAACTCTGAGAGACAACGGTGGGCTTAAGATTGTTAAGATTGGAGCATCAAGAAAACGTTATTCAACAGTGCCTTCTAAAAAGTATGAGTACTATTGCCTGTCACCTTCAGGGTAAGTACTTCGCTACCATGGTAGGGGGAAAACTCTTCTTAGGCATGCAAACTCTTCTTACAAGAAATATTAATGATTTTTCATGCAAGTCAAATAATAGGGGGAAAAAATTCTATCTTATTCTACAGTCATTGTGCAAAAACACACCAAGTTATGTTGGTATATATGCAGGAGAATGCTTACCTTCTATAGTTGTTTTATGCACCTTAAAGAAGATCAAACATATTATTCCCCACTTACTCAAATGGTATTAAGATAACTTAGTAAGGTTTGGACCAAATTACTGTACGGTCAGGGTTCACCCTTTGTTGGGCCTCGGGTGTGGCATTTCGCCATGCGGCCCGTTATCCTTGTCAATTTACTCAAATATGGGCTGGACCGGACATTATTAAATTCCCGTAAGATTGGGCTTTAACGTAGCCACCCGTGTCATAACTCGGTAACGAGTGCTGCCGAGAATATTTATTCACGGGAGAGTATTACATTTGAACTTGGCCGGCAAGGTATCAGCTAAGTTATTGCCGGACATATTACCGGCAGCAATGAGCAAGTTCCAATGCCACTCTTGCCATTCAACAACCAAACTCCCACTTATCAACAAAAACATTGGACCCTCTTTTCCATTATCTGCCTGAGTAATTATCATCCCCCCCCCCCCCCACTAAATGGAGGCTATAAATAGGAGAAGACTACACAAAGGAAGGGGATTTTGGAAAGTTGGAGGAGAAGAGAAGAGCAAGGAGAGTGTGCAAGTCGAGGAGTAAGAAATTGATTGTTGGGCCTCAGTGCAATGATCTCACCATTGTAGGAAATTCTTAACCCACATCACAAATTAGTTGTGAACCCAAAAAGGAGCCTAGCCCAATAAGCTCTTATTTGGCCCGCACAATTACCAACAACAAAAAATGGTCACAAAGCTAAATAAAAATATTAATTGTATGTCATAAAAACAAACTAAACCAATAAAACTATAAATTAGGACAAACAAGCTTTTGGGTTGAGCCTGTGTAGTTCAAGTATGATACAATTAGAGAACTGTAGTTGGTGATTTAGTCACCAGATTCGTGAGTTGTGCTATGGTAATTTAGATTTTTTTTTTTTTTGGTTACTTTTTACTTTTAAGAGCAATCACATTATCAATTTGATCTCTTGGTCTTATTAGCTCATGAAGAACACCAAGCTGGTGGTCAAGTCTTCAAAATTGGCTTTGCTTAAATGTTTCTTTCCTTATGTGGTCAAACAAAGAATCAAACAAAAATTTGCAGCATCATCGTTTTACCACAAATAAGTTATAAAACATGCTATCTTCTAGTGACTAAATCACTAGATTATCTCAACCATTGAAAATTTAAAGTTGTAACTGATTACTTATAGACATATATTAATACAAAAGACTTAATTCATAAACGCCTCTATCTAGTAAGATTACTAAGTACTCTAATGTTGTAAAGTGGGCTTTGATGGTGGAAAGTTCTACTGTACTAGTATATTGTCAATGACGTTGATGGCCTAGCAAGCCTAAATGCACATGAGAAAAAATGAGATGACCAATGACAACTAAAACCAAGAGGCACATATCATGAAATTGACTTAACCTAATGCAAGAGTACGTACTAAATTGACAAAGATGTTGATGGCCAAGTAAGACTAAATGCACAAGAGAAAAAATGAGATGATCATCAGGCAACTAAAACCTAGAGCCTAGAGGAACAAACCAAGAAGTCAACTTCAAACTAACGCAAGAATGAGTGAAACATTTTTTCAAGCATATGGTGTGTATATTCCAAAATGGGATTGAAAAAAATGTATTGTAACATGAATCCACCCAAAAATTACACCCAAGACAAACTAAGCACATTACAATTGAACAATTGGTTAATTATCCCAAATTGGCAAGATTGAAGAAAAGCCCCCAAAATAATCAATTTAAAAAAAAAAGAAGAAAAAATAGCATTAGCACATACTGTTGTGGAAGGGAAGTTGAATTGCAGAATTAGAATATCTAGGAAGACTACTAAATGAGTTTTGATAATAAATGCTTTGAGGAGAATTGAGAAACCAGAGGGGGGAAAAAACGGAGTTTGTAAGAATTGAGAGACCAAAGAAAATAATAATTTGCAAGACTAGACAACATTATATAAACTTACCACATCAGCACATCATAAATATCAACTTAGTGATGAATTCCATAGTGAACGACTCAGTACAAGGAGTATTACATTGCATAGGAATAAAAATATCGCAATAAACTATTAAAACATCAGGATCCCCCATTCCAATAACTATAGGTTATAATGGAAAAGTCTGTGTCTCTTTTGCCACACTTTCTCAGCAATTACGCAGACCATAAACTCCATCAGTAATAAAAGACAATATAAAGACAAAACCAATCCAAAAACTGAAAAAACGCATACCTGTTAAATGTTTGTGGTTAATCATATTTGACCGTTTGCCATTGCGGTTTCCAAGGACAATTCTTCAGTAGATGTGGTGCTCGTGCTCCATGGTGTTTTCCCCCACATATCAATTGGAGAAGCGTCTCCCGAAGAAGCATTACAGGTATATTCATCAATACAATAGCTACAGTCACCAGTAGCAGCATCTGCGCTATCTTGTAGCTCAAGTGCATGTTCAAGGCATACCTGCACTTCACCCATGGTGGGTCGACGTTCTACTCGATTTCGCACGCAAGAAGTGGCAATGTCAACGTATACCATAAAACACTCTGGAGCTATCTTCCCCATCAGATACGGATCAATTATCTCATTTATGGTCCCTTCTCGTTTGCATTTGCGGGCCCTACTAACCAAATTCATCTGTTTTACCAGTTCATATGGTTTCCTTCCACTGAGTAGTTGCAGCAGTACCACACCAAAGGAGTAGACGTCGGATTTATCAGTCAGCTCCCCATTCATGGCATACTCAGGAGCCAGGTAACCGTAAGTACCCTCAATTCTATTAGTTTCGATCCTAATTAAAGCCTTCGACAAGCTCGGGGGACCCATTTTGGACAACCCAAAATCTCCCAACTTGGCTTCCAATTTCTCGTCCAACAGAATGTCGGTCGGCTTCACGCCACTGTGGAAAATAGTATGCTTTAGCCCAGTGTGAAGATAGTGCAGTCCACGCGCGACTCCGATGCAAATCGCTAGTCTTTGTTTCCACGGAAGGGGATCGTGGTCAGTGCAGTCGATCAAGATGTGTTGGCCCAGGTTTCCATTGACCATGAATTCGTAGACAAGGCACCCTTCGCCCTCATCAATACAATATCCGATGAGAGGGATGAGGTTAGGGTGCCGTAGCTGGCAAAGCAGCAGCACCTCGTTCGTTAACTCGCGAACACTCTGCCCTGAGTTCATATTTAAACGCTTTATTGCAACGCTTATGCCACGGTCATCAATAAACCCCTTATAGACTTTGCCAAAACCCCCCTCACCAATTACTAAATTGGCAGCGAAGTCATTGGTAGCTTTCTTGATCTCACCGAGTGAAAATCGACGACATAATCCCTCAGGAAGAACTGAAGAGTAATATTGTTTTAATTCGTCTAACCTTCTCTTCCGGGACCTCCTTAATAACTTTATATTTTTTTTTTTGGTAGAACTCCTTAATAACTTTGAAATAGACTGTAATATACCTTCCATTGACGCTTCGGTCCTATACCCACGAACGACGAGAGAATAATGAACTGGGAGTGGAAAGGATTAATTGTTTTGAAACCCCCTGCAAACAATTTTATCAAGTGTTGTTGTTGTTTTATTTATTTATTTTGTTTCTTGGAGCAGATGATGGCAATTAATCATGGGCTAAGTTTGTTGCATACATTTTGTGCGTTTACACATGGTTCAAAACAACTTGTAATAGTTGTGTATAACAAAATTTTCCCAAGAGGCTGTATATAATATAAAAATGTTTATGTAGCTCAAGGATAAAATAATAGAGTAGATGTTGTTCATATAAACAACTAAAAACAATCAATAACAATAACAAGTTGTTATTGTTATTTCTTCACACACAATAAAAAACTGTTATTGTTTGTAAAAGAAATATAAACAAGTAAAAATTATCAAGAAAATTGATATTTTAATAAAATTTAATGTAAAATAAAAAATATAATGTGTGGTGTTTTGAAAACTGAGTATTTAAAATAGAGAAAATATATTTTTATGCTAAAATTGACATTTTTTTTTTTTTTGTCAAAGATAAATCACACTCTAATTTAATTTAAGTGTATGTATATGAAATTTCCTATTAAAGATTTGAACTTAACTCTTACCCTTTCACCTCAAAAGATCTTGTATTTGTAAAGTGAACTTTACGTTAAAAAAAAAATGCGACAATAATTCAAAATATTTTTTGTTTTTAAAAGTATGTATACTACGTGTGCATTAAATGATCTACAATACACATTTCCCTAATTTATTTGACAGCCTTATCCTTTCATCTCAAAATATCTTGTATTTATAAAGTGACATTTATATCAAAAATGTGACAATAATTCAAAATAGTTTTTGTTTATAGAAGTATGTGTACTATCTGTGCATTAAATGATCTACAATACACAATTCCCTAATTATTTGATAGTTCTACTGTACCGTAACAACAGAATATAGCGAACCCTCGAATGTCGAATGAACTAGATACGGATGGGCTTTTTGATTACTTCAATTGGTTTGATTCTTTGTTTTTTTGCTTTTTGTTTTTTGTTTTTTTTTTTTTTTAATTTTTTCAATAAAAAACTCTTTTTTTTTTTAAAGTAAACTCCAATAAAGAACAATACTATCATGGGATGAAAAATATAATTTTAAATCTGACATATCAAAATATAGTAGACGAGAGAGTAAGAATTATAAGCCCAAACTAACCTGATACCACTTAATAAGAAAACCGCCTTATATATAAATATAACAAAGTTCTTAAGTTAAAAAATAATAATAAAAAATTATTTTTATCCTTTGAAAACGTTCCAATTTGTATTATTTCATCAGTCGCTAGTTAATTTTTATCTTATGTGTACTAACAAAATGATGAGCTAACTGGAAACCAGCCATGACCTATCGTTAGAAGTTAAAAATTAACCAAAAAAAAAAAAAAACACCCATTATTGCTTACGGAAAAAAATGAGATCAAAACATCCCAATCTCGAGCTAGGCTCAAAGAATTGATATAAAAATTCTTTTTTTTTTATAAATTTATATTATCGATAAAAATGCCACTCAATAGAAAAAACAAATGACAAAATAAAAAACTTCACAGTAGAGATTGACAAAAATTTATATAAATATTAAAAGGCAAAATTGAGAGAAAATCAAAATAGAATCCAAATAGAATTTCAATTGAAATTTAATTTTGTGCCATGTGTCTCATTTAATTTTTAATTTTTATGCCAAGTAAATTATTGAATGTAAAAATTGAAGTGTTCCATCTATTTTCTTTTTTAATTTTTGTAACAAGTGAATTATTAGGTGCAACAAATGAAGAATTTAAATCCAATTAAATTCTAAATTATATATGTAATGAAAAACCATTACATATTTTAAAAATCTATGGTTTAAAAAATGTTTAAGTTAACACTATGTATAATTTGAATATCTTTTTATAAAAATATATTATATAAACTATGCAATTGTGATTATTTTTAATTGTATCCCTGCATATGCACGATGTTATACACTAACACTAGTGTGTGTCTGTGTTTTGTCTATATATATATATATATATATATAAGATGGGTTCAAGTTACTTTTAAGAATTACACATTTTCTAAACCCTTAAATTTAAGTAGATCCAACCGTCAAAAAAATGCACTCATTAATGCTGATATTCTGATAAGGATCTCATTTATTATTCTTATTTATAACATTTCACACCTATCTCTAATCTCAAAAATATGTATATTTTTCCCTCTGCTCACTCTTTCTCATCCACTACATGTTTCTCTCTCCTCCGTTACCCTTCCACCTCTATTTTCATAAGATTCCACCTATCAGTGGAGCAGGCTCTGACCTATTATGGCCTAGGAAATTAGAGATATAGGCAAAGAAGTCTAATTCCACTTTGCAACATTTAAGGCCTTGTTTGGATTTTTTTTTTTTTTTTTGTCATCACTCAATTTTCGTCACTCATCACTCATTACTCATTACTCATCACTCATCACTCATCACTCATCACTTAAAATACTCCAATTTTTCCAAACACATCTTTTTAACACTCATCACTTAGTTATGCCTTTACTTTTTGTTTCAAAAATAAAAAAATAAAAACCCGGAAGTCAACCAGTGCGGCTAACCAATTTCTATCATGCTGCTGGGATTAGTTTTTTTTTTAAAAAAAGCGGCTGGGATTGGTTTAAAAAAAAAAAAAGCAAAACAAAAAGTCAACAAGTGCGGCTGCACAGTAAAAGTTGTAAGGTTATTTACAAAAATGCCATTAAAAACAAAGTTTTAGAAACTGAAAACAGCCAAAATGTGTTTTCAGTTTCCATAACTCATAACTCAAAAATTAGAGAATTGAGTGATGGAAACAAAGTTATGGTGCTCCCAAACGAACTTTGAGTTATCGATCCCACCATTTTTGAGTTATGAGTTATGCAAACAGAGTTATGAGTTATGGAAATTAGAAATCCAAACGGCCCCTAAGATTCAAGCTAGTTGCCACTGGGGGTAGAACCGTAGATCTAGAGTTGTCTTATTGATTTTCACTTGGATAAGTCTTTTTTTTTTTTTTTTTTTTTTTTATACGACACTTGGATAAGTCTTATTGCAATGAAAGCACTGATGCAATTTCAATTATTTGACAAAATTATTTGTCATGTTCATACATATTTACTTAAAAGTTGTGCCTGTGATAGAAAATATGACCAAGTTTTTTTTTTTTTTTTTTGGTAGAAAGGAAATGCATTAAAAACTAAAGAGTTTTGGGACAAAGTTTATTACATATCACATCATTCAGATTTGAAAGATAACTGAACAAGTGCTACAATACAAAATAGAAGGTTGGATTGACTCCCCATCTCACCAACCATAAGCACATTCATTAATTTTGCAGCAATAATGCCTAATAAACACCTAGTAAAGCTGGGAAACCAACAACCTGTGATTAAGTTATTTATTTCAGCCTTATGTTTAATTAGTTCGAGTTTTTGATTCATTAGATTTTATGTGGCTGTGGAGGTAGAACCTTATGAAAATGGAGGTGGAAGAGCAATGGAGGAGAGAGAAACGTGTAGTGGATGAGAAAGAGAGAGCAGAGAGAAAAATATACCTATTTTTGGGATTAGAGATAGGTACGGAATGTTATAAATAAGGATAATAAATGAGATGCTTATCAGAATATCAGCATTAATGAGTGCATTTTTTGACCGTTGGATCTACTTAAATCCAATGGTTTAGAAAATATGTAACTCTTTAGAGTTACACCAAATGTAACTTGAACTTAAGTTACCCCTAGTGTAATTCTAAACAATGTTACACCATTTAATATTTCTTAATTAGATATGAATTTTGACAAATCTATCATTAGATTACATTATCATCATATATTCTCCATGCTTGCTAAATTTTAAGGTGATTAAAGATTAATAGCCATATCCTCAATCAATTGTTTAAATTCAAGTTTTTGTAATTTAAACTAATGCATAAAAGACGAGTTTATGGATCGAATAGTAAATTATATCTGATTGGCATGAAAATTAGCATGAATGTTAAGAATATATAGAACATGCAATTCAACGGCGGAATTTTCAAATTATGAATTCTATAACGAGTTATTTGGTATTGTAACATTACTTAGAGTTACATGTAGTTTGTATAAGAGATAGCTTAAACCTACATGTAGTTTGTGTACGAGATAGCTTAAATCAATTATCTCTACTACAAGCCGTTTAGTTTTGTCTGTTATTGTTAAATCTGTTTAGGAAGTTACTCTCTTAAATCGTAAAGAAATCTATATAACATCATCCATCTTAAATGGCTTAATTGCATTGGATTTGTTATAGGCACAACTTCTAATCAAGGCATAATTTAATTTAACCTCAATGTTAATCCATTTGATATTTTACAGTCATTGTACACATGGATGGACCTAGAACTTGGAGTTCAGGGGAGCTACCCTATTGCTTACTATGTGCGGTTACTCCGGCCTTTAGCTTTACTGCTTACTACTAAGAATTTTTGTTTAAAACTTTTTAAATGGCCAAGTTGTTTGTTTTGGGTAAAATAGGTTGATTGAGCTTAATTTTTTTTAGTTTTATTATTGGTAATTTTTATTGTTGGACTAATTTTTTTGGCTTGTATATTTTGTTTTAGATTTAATCTATTAATTTTTTATATCCTTTAAAAGGTAAAAAATGCTAAACTATAAAATTTTTACAAATTGTTAATGTGGTAAGTAGTTATTAGTAAGTAAAAAATGATGTAAGTGTGTAAATCAATAAGAATTTGCTACTTCAATAATTTGTAAAAATGTTGTAAAAAAGTTTGTAACTATAACATTACTCTTAAAAGAATTGATGGCATTGTTAAGGGGGACAAAGTGAAATTTTATTGAACAAAATTGCTAAAATTACTAAATTAGTACCTATTAATATAATAATAGTTTTTTAGACAAATTTAGGAGGGCCATTGGCCCCTAGTCAATATATAGCTCCGTTACTGATTGTACAAAAATAAAAACATTACATTAGCATGCAGGGGAAATTGGAAATGCTTACCTACTGTAGTCTGTAGTTGTTCTATATATGCATATCAAAGAAGAATCGCACAACATTATTGTCAACTTACAGATGCAAATAAGGTTAAAATTCAATTTAATTAGCCTTGTAGCTGCTCCGCGTCAAGAGTTTCATAACTCTTGCATACAATTAAGTAGTAAATGACTCAGTACAATAAGGACTACTACATAGCATAGCCTACACCACATGGTAGGATAAGAACCTCTTTTTTTTGGTAATCATGATAAGAACCTCTCAAACAATACTTTCTTAACCCAAAAATATATTATGTAGAAAGCATGATTATATATATATTTTAACGAAGTGGGTGAAGAGTGGGAATATAAAGTGTAAGGACTATCAATAAAAAGAATAATTTTTCATCACATGTTTACACCATGGATATATATATATACAAAGCTCACGGACAGCCTTTCCATTAATTTGATTCTAGATATCAAAATGAATTTTAAAACCTAATTACATGACCTGTAAAACCGCATGATTATCATAACATTTATGTATTAAAACATTTGATAATAAGGACAATAACGTGCTATTGAATTGAGCAACTAAATGGGTGAATGGTTAACATGGCGGATATTGACGTTAATGAGAAATTAAAAGATATAAGTATCAAAATATCATGGAGTATATATGTCATCAGTTACTCAAATGAGTATTTAATCAAAATTATAATTGTTATAAAAATACTCCAACAATCTTCTCCAAGTTTTCTTATGACTTTTTACAAAAAAAAAAAAAAAAAAAAGTCTTGGAAATGTTGAGATAGTTGTGGTTGTTAATTAAGGCTTACAAAATACAAAGAAAGTCATGTACATCAATCTATGAATACTGTGTAGCATCCATCACCGTGAAAACTTCCAACTACAATTCAACATATAAATGTAGCAAACAGGGGCGGCTCGAAACATTTAGGGGCCTTAGGCAAAAATTGACTTAAAACTTTTTTTATATTTAAATATGACTTTTTTTATAAAAGAATTAATTAAATTCTATTATATTGTTTTAGATGCAAAATTATTAATTAACCATGTCGAATCTTTTTTTCTTTAGAAAATTTATAAATAAAAAATTGACCACTTTTCATAGTTGTTGATATGGCAGATTGGTAATGGTAAGTAAAAATATGATATTAGTGGTAGACTTAAATGAAAAATAATAAAAGTTTGTCAGCTCAACTGTTGTAAAAAATGTTGTGAAATTCTTTGTGTGTTGCTCTCTTTTCTTTTCAGTTTTTCATTTTTTTTTTTTTTTTGTGAAAAGTGCTATATTCACAACAAATCCTAAATATTAAGTTGTTACTCGTTTTAATTTAAATCCACCATTGAAATTACTTTTTTCCTTACCAATAACAGTCAGTAATAACCTGCCACTTAAAATTTGTTGTGAAAAATGTTGTAAACGTAACATTTTTCTTTCTTTTTTCTTGTTTTTTATTTGATAAAAAATATTATTTTATTTATTGGCTAATATTTTCAGGCTTAATAAATAAATTTATAATATAAAAAATTACTTTATTGGCCAAAATTTGAAAACTTTTTTCTACTTGGAGGTCTTAAGCGACCGCCTCGCTTGCTTTCATACTAGAGCCGGCCCTGCTAGCAAAACAAAAATCAGATCCATTTCCCAAAAACATCAAACCAAGATTTTGAAAGTGAAAACCGGCATTTTTTACCAGCTGCAAGTGGAGCATGAGGGGAGACTTTGATGACTCACGTTGCTTTTGATAATTAGTTAGACACCAACTGGTTTAAATGTGAACACCTGACTTTTTATGACCAGCTGGTTCTGCCGACAGTTGGGTCTTTTTCTTTTTTTTATGGGAGCCGAAAGTTGGGTCTGGACGTGGACCACATAGGACCACAAATTTCTAAAATCATGAAGATATTTTTACTAAAATGCTCCCACAAAATTCCAAGAATGAAAATCCAAAGGCACTCTATCCTAATTAACCAAGATGACAATTCATCAAAAGACATTATCCGCGATAATCTTAAATCCCAGAAAACCAGCAAAGAAAAAGTACCTAGCAATTTTCTTTTCGGTGTCTAGCAATCAGTCAGATGCAAGAGTGGATTGATGTGTTGGGCTTTGGGCCCCAATCAAAAATTATATAATAAGGAAAAGAATGAAAATTATAAGTAAAGGTGAATTTGAAGCTCCTCGTGACTGTGGTCAGAAAAGAAAAATTCTATTGGCACATTAATATTATATTTTTTAGCTTTTGTTTCCACTTGTTTATAATATTAATAACTTTTGGTGGTCCTTGTATCAAAAAAAAGTTTTGGTTGTCCAAATTTTGATGCTCGTAATCACTACTTTGTTGCATCATGTTGCATTTTCAGGAGGTGCTCAAATTATCCATATTGGAACAACTTTTTGAATCACTGACAGCCTTTCCATTAATTTGATTCGAGATATCAAAATGAATTTTAAAACCTAATTACATGACCTGTAAAACCGCATGATTATCATAACATTTATGTATTAAAACATTTGATAATAAGGACAATAACGTGCTATTGAATTGAGCAATTAAATGGGTGAATGGTTAACATGGCGGATATTGACGTTAATGAGAAATTAAAAGATATAAGTATCAAAATATCATGGAGTATATATGTCATCAGTTATTCAAATGAGTATTTAATCAAAATTATGATTGTTATAAAAATACTCCAACAATCTTCTCCAAGTTATCTTGTGACTTTTTACAAAAAAAAAAAAAAGAAAAAAAAAAAAAGAGGCGGTCTTGGAAATGTTGAGATAGTTGTGGTTGTTAATTAAGGCTTTCAAAATACAAAGAAAGTCATGTACATCAATCTATGAATATTGTGTAGCATCCATCACCGTGAAAACTTCCAACTACAATTCAACATATAAATGTAGCAAAACAAAAATCAGATCCATTTCCCAAAAACATCAAACCAAGATTTTGAAAGTGAAAACCGGCATTTTTTACCAGCTGCAAGTGGAGGATGAGGGGAGACTTTGATGACTCACGTTGCTTTTGATAATTAGTTAGACACCAACTGATTTAAATGTGAACACCTGACTTTTTATGACCAGCTGGTTCTGCCGACAGTTGGGTCTGGACGTGGACCACATAGGACTACAAATTTCTAAAATCATGAAGATATTTTTACTAAAATGCTCCCACAAAATTCCAAGAATGAAAATCCAAAAACACTCTATCCTGATTAACCAAGATGGCAATTCATCAAAAGACATTATCCACGATAATCTTAAATCCCAGAAAACCAGCAAAGAAAAAGTCTATGAAACTACATGAAACCCAATATGGATGGGTAAAATAAATTCATTTAGCAAACAACTAAAATTTTCCAATTATACTCTAAAGAACATTGAACTCAACCAAATTACAATGATTCAGCACAAGTATTTATCATCTCTGGGGATTCTGAAACACATTGAAATCGGCTCTTTTCCAATTATATTTAATATTCAACTGTTTGTGGTTATTCATCCTTGGACAATTCGGTGCTATCTGAATCCCGAAAAAAATTCTCAACCATAGACGGAGAAGCACTTCCGCCATATCTGTTCATCTCAATCGGAGAATCATTACAGGTTAATTCATCAATGGGATAGTCATATTCACCATCCTTCCTTGCAGCATCTGCGCTCTCTTGCAACTCCAGTGCATGTTCAAGTCCTACCTCCACTTCACCCATTGCGGGACGATCCTTTCCCTCATCTCGCAAGCAAGAACTCGCAATGTCGACGTAAATCTTGAAACACTCCGGAGCTATCTTCCCCATCAGATACGGATCAATTATCTCATTCATGGTCCCTTCTCGTTTGCGTTTTCGGGCCCACTTAACCAGATCCATCTGTTCTTCTTCTCTTTCAAATTTTCTTTCGAATACGTTTCTGGCACAAAGGACTTCCAACAGTAGCACACCAAAAGAGTAGACCTCGGATTTATCGGTCAGCTCCCCTTGCAAGACGTACTCAGGAGCCATGTAACCGTCAGTACCCTCAATTCTAGATACCACCCAAAATAGATCTTTTGACAAACTCCGGGGACCCATCTTGGACAACCCAAAATCTCCCAGCTTGGCCTCCCATTTCTTGTCCAACAGAATGGTGCTTGTCTTCACGTCACCGGAGATAATACTATGTTTTAGCCCTGTGTGAAGGTAGTGCAGCCCACGCGCCACTCCAATGCAAATTTGGAGTCTTTGTTTCCATGGGAGGGGATCGTGGTCCGTGTTGTAGATGTGGTCACTGAGAATTCCATTGACCATGAACTTGAAGACTAGGATAATATTCTCGCCTTCGTGAAAGGGACGAAGTTAGAGTGGTTTAGCTGGCAAAGCAACGCTACCTCGTTCTTTAACTCGTGAGAACGCTACCTTGACATGATACCCCACTTTATTGCAACGCTTCTGCCACGATTATCAATAAACTACTTATATACTTTGTCAATGTTAGAAATACTGAATAAGTGTATTGTATTCCTTAATGAAAAAATATACATAAGTGTCTATATATAGGAGGCATAAGAGTGCAGTACAAGTAAGAGTATAGTACAAGAATATGTGCTACACAAGTAATCTAGTTGGGCCTAAAGCCTATAACACTATAGACATTAATAGCCCCCCTCAAACTCAAGGTAGATGTGAGACTAACTTGAGGTTGTCCACTAAAGTACGAAGGCATCCCTTAAGATATGACTTGATGAAAATATTTGCAAGTTGATCTTTAGAAGAGACTGAGATTAGCTTGAGAGCACCATGGACAAAATGATAACGGATAAAATGACAATCAATCTTGATGTGTTTAGTCCGTGCATGGAAGATATCATTGTGAGTAATATGAATGACACTCTGGTTGTCACAATAAAGAGGAGTAGTAGAGGATGTAGACACACATAAGTCTTTGAGAAACCATTGCAACCAAAGGAGCTCAGATGTGGTATCAGCAAGGGCACGATATTCTGCTTCAACACTGGAGCGGGCCACATGAGTTTGTTTCTTACTTCACCAAGAAATTAGAGAAGAACCAAGAAGAAAGCAATAGCCAGTGGTGGACCTGCAATTAGTGGGATCTCCTGCCCAATCGACATCAGAAAATGCAAGGAGAATAAAAGGAGAATGAGCAGAGTAGAAAAGACCATAGAAGAGAATGCCCTTTAAGTATCGAAAAATGCGCAGAACAGCAGTATAGTGAGTCGATCGTGGAGCAGACAGATACTGGCTCACCTGGTGAACAGCATAGGAAATGTCTAGACGAGTGACAATGAGATAAACTAGGCTGCCAACCAAGCGTCTATAAAGAGATGGATTAGACAATGGTTTCCCTCCTGAGGGAGTCAGATGCGCATTAAACTTAACTAGAGTGTCAACAATCTTGCTATCAGTGAGTCTAGCTCGAGACAAGAGTTCAGAGGCATACTTGGCTTGAGTAATATAAAGTCCATCTATAGAATGAGTGATTTCAAGACCCAAGAAGTAGCTGAGATGTCCAAGATCTTTCATCTCAAATTGCTGACTGAGAAAATCCTTGAGTTCTTGAATGCCACTGAGGTTATCACCAGTTATGATCATATCATCCATATACAAGAGAAGTAAAATAGTGCCTTTGTCAGTGCGACGAAGAAATAAGGCAGAATCATAATAACTGGCCATGTAACCCAAGCAAGAGATGGTAGAGCTAAATTTGGCAAACGAAGCTCGTGGAGCTTGTTTAAGCCCATAAAGTGCACTTCGAAGGTGACAAACTTTGTTTAATTCAACAGAGAGACCAGGAGGAGGTTGCATATAAACTTTTTCACTTAAATCCCCATTAAGGAATGCATTTTTAACATCCATCTGAAAAATGTCCCATTTACTAGCAACAGCAACAGCTAAGAGGGTACGAACAGATGAGATACAAGCAACCGGAGCAAAGGTCTCTTCATAATCAATCTCATACTCCTGTATAAAGCCTTTTGCAACAAGATGAGCTTTGTAGCGCTCAATAGACCCATCAGAGTGAGTCTTAATCTTGTAAATCCACTTACAACCAACCACAGATATTCCAGGGGAGAGAGTCACCAAATCCCAAGTATGCTTTTTAGATAATATAGGCTAAACCCTAGACTAAAAGACTTCTAGTACAAGTAAGAGACTTGGCTTGCACACAAAGTAAAATTATGTTTGGGCCTATGCTAATGGGCTAATATATCTCTAACACCCCCTTTCAAACTCAAGATGGAAACTTGATGAAACCTTGAGATTTGATAAGATTGAGAAGATCCCTTGAATGAAGTTTGGCTCTGTGACAGTAGTTTGAGGAAGGCAATGGTCTTGTAGTGTTGATGCGACTTCTAACGGTGGTATAACTGTACCAAAGATTTTTGAAGGCAACAATGGGAAGCCAAAGAAGATGAACACAGTGAATAAACACCGAGGAAGACAAGGATTGCTCTTAAATACACCGTAAGGACAGAAAACCAAGGCCACATGAAGGTGGCTCTGATACCATATTAGAAATATTGAATAAGTGTATTGTATTTCTCAATGAAAGAATATACATAAGTGCCTATATATAGGAGGCATACGAGTGCAGTACAAGTAAGAGTGTAATACAAGAATGTGTGCTATATAAGTAATCTAGTTGGGCCTAAAGCCCACAACACTATACACATTAACAGTCAAAACGCCCTTCACCAATTACTAAATCATCAGCAAAGTCATTGGTAGCTATCTTGATCTCAGCGGGTGAAAATCGGTGGCATAATCCCTCAGGAAGAACCGAAGAAGATTGCTTTGTTTCATCTGACCTTCCCTCCCCGAACGTCCATATCAACTTTGAAATAGACTATGATATACCTTCCATTGACGCTTCAGCCCTATACCAATGAGCTTGATTACAAGATAATGATGCAGGATTAATTTTGGATTCCCTGCAAACAACTTCAACAAGTAAAATGTTATTGTTGTTGTTATTGCTATTGTTGTTGTTGTTGTTGTTGTGTGTGTGTGTGTGTGTGTGTTTTTTTTTTTTTTTTTTTTAGAAGATAATGGTAATTAATTATGGGCTGTCTTTGTTGTATGTGCATTTACACTAGGAGTGAATTCCTATTAGTATTCGACTATATAAGTCAATATTAATATGACATGTTTATTAAATAAGTTAAGATTCTTCAACTTTAATAAAAACTGTTTATTAAATGAGTCAACCATATCTCGACCCATTTATCAAATTTTATCAAAAAAATACAAATTTAATTTTAATCAAATTGATTTGAACTATGAAACACCAAATATATAAAATTCAGAACTAACTAGTAACTACATTATAAATAATAAGTTAAAACTAAAAAAATATCTTAATATCACAAATAATCAATCATAATATGTCCAAAAAAAAAAAAAAGCACAACTAATAAATTTATATACTTAGGGTTTGAAAAGTTTATTGGTAAAATGTCATTTAATTAAACAAGTCAAACGAGTTTCATGGGTTAGCCATGGGCTGGACACAAACCCGACACATTTATTAAACAGAAAAGTTGTGTCAACTCAAATAAGACACAAACTTGTTAAAACTCAACTCATAATCTGCTAATTTCGTGACGTGCAGTGTTGGGTTAGCAAGTCATGTCGAATTTTGTTTCCTCTAATTTAACATGGCACAAAATTGAATTTCTAATTTTAAGTTGCGGCTTAAAATCACATTTATATATATAATAATAGGTAATGTTAAGAGAAACTCAAATTAGAATTCCAATTTTGCGCAATGTGTCTTAAATTATTTATTCTTAAAGAGTTTTATTTCTTAATTTTAGAATTAAATGTGAAACCACATCATAAATATTTATCTAAGTGAGTTATTAAGTACAAAAACCAAAGAGTCTAGAATAAATGAATCGAAAAAAAAAAAAATGCTTCATATTAATTTTAAAAAAATGGACAATTTACATTTTATACCTAATAATATCCTTACAATTTTTTTTTAAAGAGTTAACAAAATATAAAAATGATTATCAATAGTATTTAAATTATATATATATAAATTATATTATGCATCTTGTAATGCTCCAAAATCATAAGCAATAAAAGTCTATTCAATCAGAATAATCCATAAAAATATTAAATAAAGGAACCAACAACCTTAATTCTTATCACAAATGTCAGAACTCTAATACACCAAAAACAAAATATCCTCAAAATAATTCTCCAATACAAAGTTTAATACCATAAAATAATAATAATAATAATAAAACCCTCAGTTCCACAAAATAGTTTGTAACTGCTATCTCCCAAGAATCTCTACTCCAATAATTCCTCTAATGTATCTGTAAGGGAAAAAATAAAGGGGGGGGGGGAGGGTGAGATAACTCAATAAGTGGAATTCACTAACATTGGGGTGTGGGAACAAACCTCTCAAATAAATAATTCTTACAACATTTTCATAACTTGCAACTCATCAATATTTCACATAAAAAGAAAATATCTTTATATTGTGAGCCATCTTAATATATATATCAATACCATCATATACACAATTTCCTAGGTTTTTTTGTGGTCAACGTTTACGCCCCGTTGACAGGGTTGTGTTGTCCCCTTTTTGGGACTAAAACCTCCTTTTTATCCCCTTTCTTAAGGATGACCCCTTTGGAACCTAAAGGTGCACTCCCTTACTAAGGAGCTTCCTTTTTGGATCATCAAATTATACTCCCTTGCTAAGGAGCTATCAAATGTGCACTGTCCCCTTTTTTGAGACCGTCCCTTGCTAAGGACTAACTGCAGTATGATTGTCCCTTGCTAAGGACTAAATACCATACTGAGCTTCCATTCACGACTTGCCATAGGTTTTCAAAATATATTCAATATGCTCACAAAAATAGTTCATTCATAATTCTTGACAATATAAAGGTATATTCACACATACAAGTTTAAATAAGTTTAGGTTGTCCGACAAGTTTTTCATAAAACAAATAGTCAATGTGCACATCAAACATTTATAAAATATCAATTTATATATAGAATATCAACATAATTCTTTGATATAAAATAGTTTAATAATCAACGTTGTTTTGGGAAAATCCCCAAAATTAGTAAACACCACTTACCTCTTATTTGTGAAAATAAAAGAAATCAACCTCCCTTGAATCACAACAATTCAGCAGAATTAGAACCTAGCAACACCAAAAATAGGTTCATCAATACACAATTTCCCACTTAAAAATCTATTTTCACGCTCAAAAGGTTTTATCCTAGTCAATATTGTTATATCCAAAATCCTCCATTTATTCACTTAACTATTCAATTCACTCTAACATTACATCTATCCAATTTAATATTGGAAGCCACGTATAATCTTAATTCATCAATCTAGTGGCTCGGAATGTATTCACTCTAATATCATATATATTCACCAAATATTGGAAGCCATGTGATATATATACATATCTGATCAACCCCATTTATATCTATTAGTCAAAAGTAGAAGCCACATATTATTGTACTCTTAATTTATCAATCCGGTTGCCTATATTCTCCCTTGATGCCGTTGGACATCTATTAACTCTAAAATTATATCTTTATATAAAAAGCGGCAATGCCGCTACAGTGCTTCGGCACTGTTCACTCAGTGTTGTTGCACTGTAGCGGCACTGTAGCAGGCACAGTGACTTGGTTTCGTGAGGCTTTTTTTTTTTTTTTTTTTTTTTTTTTTTTTTTTTTTTTTTTTTTCAGGGTTCGGTTTGTGTGTGTGTTTTTTTTCTTTTAAATGATGTTATATTGACATAATAAATTTCACAATTATGGTTTCTTGAGTCACTTTTTTTTTCTTCAGTATTAGGTGTGTGTGTGTGTGTTTTTTTTTTCTTTTAAATGATGTTATACTGACAAAATAAATTTCACAATATTTTCACAATTATGGTTTCGTTAGTCACATTTTTTTTGTTTTTTTTTTTTTAAATATTGATGGGGTAATGACGCTACAGTGCTTCGGCACTGTTCACTCAGTGTTGTTGCACTGTAGCGGCACTGTAGCGGACACAATAACTTGGTTTCGTGAGGCGTTTTTTTTTTTTTTCTTCAGTATTTGGTTTGTGTGTGTGTTTTTTTTTCTTTTAAATGATGTTATACTGACACAATAAATTTCACAATATTTTCACAATTACGGTTTCTTGAGTCGCTTTTTTTTTTTCTTCAGTATTAGGTGTGTGTGTGTGTGTGTTTTTTCTTTTAAATGATGTTATACTGACAAAATAAATTTCACAATATTTTCACAATTATGGTTTCGTTAGTCACATTTTTTTTTCAGTAATCAGTTTGTGTTTTTTTTTTTTTAAATATTGATGTAAACTAGCATTTATATTGTTATACTGACACAATAAATTTTTATATAACAGTGTTTTTGTATTGTTCATGTAGTGTTATTCACTGTTCATCTACAATGCTGTTTTCGTGAGTCAGTTTTTTTTTTTTTTTAGTAATTGGTTTATGTTTTTTTTTTCTTTTAAATATTAATGTAAGTTGACATTTATATTATTTTACTGACACAAAAAATTTCACAATATTTTTGCAATTATGATTTAGTTATTCACTTTTTTTTTCCAGTAATCGGTTTGTGTTTTTTTTTTTTTTTTAAATATTGATGTAAGCTGACATTTATATTGTTATACTAATACAACAAATTTTTTATATATAAAAACGGCTATGCCGCTGCAGTGCTTTGGCACTGTGCATTCAGTGCTTTTACACTGTTCATCTACAATGCCGTTTTGGTGAGTTGTTTTTTTTTCTTTTCATTAATCGGTTTGTGTTATTTTTATTTTATTTTAAATATTGATATAAGCTGACATTTATATGGTTATACTGATACAATAAATTTCACAATATTTTCACAATTATGGTTTACTTAGTCTTTTTTTTCTTTCCAGTAATCGGTTTGTGTTTTTTTTTTTTTTCTTTCAAATATTGATGTAAACTGATATTTATATTGTTATACTGACACAACAAATTTCACAATATTTTTACAATTATTGACATGTCAATTTCTTACAAGTCGAAATAAAATAATAAAATATGAGCATGTAGCCAACCACAACTGAAAATAAATGTTTTAACAATGCCATTATAGTGCTTTCGCACTGTAAATCCAGTATTTTGACCCTGTTCATCTACAGTGCCATTTTCGTGAGTCACTTTTTTTTTTTTTTTTTTTTTTCAGTAATCGGTTTGTGTTTTTTTTTTCTTTTAAATATTGATATAAGCTAACATTTATATTATTATACTGACACAATAAATTTTTTTTATATAAAAAGCGACAATGCTGCTACAGTGCTTCGGCACTATGCATTCAGTGTTGTTGCACTGTAGCGGTACTGTAGCGGGCACAGTAACTTGGTTTCGTGAGTCTTTTTTTTTTTTTTTTTTAAGTATTCGGTTTGTGTGTGTGTGTTTTTTTTTCTTTTAAATGATGTTATACTGACACAACAAATTTCACAATTATTGACGAGTCAATTTCTTACAGGTCAAAATAAAACAATAAAATATGAGACTATAACCAACTACAACTGAAAATAAATGTTTTGAGAAAATGTTATAACACTTATTATTATCAGAATATTTTTACAATTGTTAAGATCTCAGTTTCTTATAGATTAAATAAAAAAATGCTAAGTCCACAACATTTTAACATTAATTTCTACAGTGCCTAAACTTTTTTTTTTTTTTTCAGTAATCGGTTTATGTTTTTTTTTCTTTTAAATATTTATGTAAGTTGACATATATATTGTTATACTGACATAACAAATTTCATAATATTTTTACAAATATTGAAGTATCAATTTTTTACAAGTCGAAATAAAATAGTAAATATGAGATTGTGACTAACCACAACTGAAAATAATGTTTTGAGAATAACAATAACAATGTTATCAGTTTAAAACCAATAACAACTTGTCATTTAAAATTTGTTTTAAAAATGTTATGAATGTAGCATTTTTCTCAAATAAAATAAAAAAATATCTATTCGGATCCTAAAAACTAAGATATTGTGAAAATATTGTAATATTTTGTTGTATTCTTAGACTTTTTTTTAATATAGTCAAATTAGGTGAATCAAAATTCACAATTTCACACACAAAATCTATTAATTTTTTCACTACTGGGGCAGCACGTGCCTTGCACGTGCAGCCAACACTAGTATATATATATATATATATATATATATATTCAACCCAACATGGCAGCCACGTCCAAGACTCACCAATAATTCCTTTAAGCCGTTGAACTAGTCTTAGACAAGAATAAAAGGTGATACTTGAATTGGTCAACAATGGAGGCTATATGAAATTATATACTAATCATGGAGCACCCTTTCTCCCATTAATTTAATCATACTTTTAAATCCAAGATGGCCATATACGGTTATAAATATAAAACCACAAGGCAGCCCCTTTTTCCCTTTCACATGGTGACAAAAAAAAAAATGATAAAGTCCAACCCTTTTTCTCTATTAAGTACACATCAAAGTCTTTCCTGACATATTGACCATCCTTTATCTAATATAATACAATATAAGAGCACTTTTCTAGTAGTATAATTAGTCTAGGTTCAAGACAAATACTAGCTATTGACTGTTCAACCTTTTTAAGTTTGGAGCAAGATAACCATACCTAATAATTTGTGCAAGCCGTAGAGAAGAAAAGAAACTGCTCTCCCTAATGTGTTGCGGCTGAAAGTAGAAAAAGAAGGGTACACATGTAACTTAAAAGGAAAAAGGCTAGAGTTATCAAGACCCATATATTTTTTTACTTATGCTACCTCACTTGGGCTCAAATTATTTTTAATATTTTAGGCCCAAATTAATTAAATCCATTTAATTATGGGCCTCCTTTTTAATTTTACATTTAAAAATTTATTAATTAATAAAATTATGGGGTGTTACACATCTTATTGTATATCTTTAAGTGTATTCATACATATGCATAGAGTTTAAAGCTAATAAACTTAATGGAAGACACTTTCATTCTAATTAAGGGGCAGCCGCAGTCTTTGTGAAAGTGATTTTGGTAACCACTTACACTGCTTAGTGCATAATGAATTGGAATGTACTCATTGAAAGCCTATATCAGGTCTCACTTTTTTAATGGTGGAGCTTCTAGATTGCCCAAAATGATGATTTGTACTGCCCAAAGTCTTGATTTTTTGTTTTGGGCGGCCAAACTGCCATAGCCAATCCTTGGATTAGAATTTAAAGCAAAATAGAGAAATTGAAAATATTGTGCAATTGGAAAATAGAGAATGAAATATAACATACTTAGCAACAACAACAGTGGCGTGCTAATATTTGAGGAGACAAAGTAGTAACAAATACTAAAAAAAACTTGAAGCCCACATGACATGATTTAATTCCTCTCATTGTGTCTCCCTAGCCTCAACTCAACCAACGTTTTTAGTTCAAACACAACCAACCCCTCTTCCCTTGTGTACTTTCCTCCCTCTCATTACACTTCGTAGCATAGCTGTAATGCCTCTAAATCCATGGAACACCCTCTTCTTCTTCTTAACAATCATCCTTCCCCTCCTGAATCCTTTTGTAGCTTTCGCTGTTAATCCACAAGGCAAAGCTCTTCTTTCATGGAAGCAAAGCCTGAATGGATCCATTGTGGCCTTGTCTATTTGGGACCCAAGTGATGAAACTCCATGTGGGTGGCTTGGAATCACTTGCAACATCAACAAGGAGGTCGTGGAATTGGAATTAAGGTACTTGAGTTTATATGGTACAGTTCCAACTAATTTCTCTTTCTTCGTTTCATTAACCAAGGTTGTACTTTCTAGTTTTCAGTAATGTTTGTGTGTAATTGAATTTTTTCCATTAATTATTGGGGAGTGTCTATTACACACAATTACACAAACTTCGAAATCTTGACTTGAAGTAAGCTTTAAGATTTTTTTTTCCTATTATTATTTTTTCCATTAGCAAATGCCCATATTTGCATACATGTTGCAATTTCCGAACAGATAGGCTAATGTTACTGATTAAGGTCTGGTCTCCTCTCTCCTATCAACTACTTCTCCAGTTGAATCATCTGGAAATGCATCCAGATTGGTAGCCAAAATCTTTAATTTCATGCTCCTGTTAACGAGAGAGAATTATATCACCAAAAGTTTCTTCAAGTAAACAACTTCAATCAAGGTAATAAAATAGATCAGGTACGATGTAAGAATAAGGAACTCGGCATGCGTAGAGCTTCATAAACAACCTTATAGTTGCAAAACACATCAAATTTACAGGTCAATGAAAAAATCAGACATTCGGGCAGTAGGAAACGATTCATATAAAAGAAAATAGAGAAGGTGAAGGGAGAGGCAAGATAAAGTTGGAGATTCACTTTGACAAAATATTCCAAATGAAGTGCAGCATAAAAGGCTGCACAAGACTTAATCAACAAAAAATATGCTAATTGAACTTATAACATCTTCATCCACATAAATTTGGTACAAAAAAAATTATATGCCCAATAAAAACTTGCACCCTGGCACCTGAAATTTAAGACTAGTTTCACGCCAATACACACAAATCTTCATAGGCTTTGAACATATGCGGGTCCTTCCCAAGAGAAGAATGAATATATAACTGGAAGCTTAAAGTTCTCTTAAATTATCAAGCTGCCACAATTTGTTTTCATGGTATTGAATTCCAATTTCAAGCACAAATGCACACATCCAGTACACATGGGTATTCAAGACACCAAGCAAACCAATTGATTTCAGCCAATTTCCTCATTTATCAAGGTTCAGTACAATGTTTATCCAGGGAAGTTGGGGGAACACCTATGATATCAATTCAGTACTAGGTTCGTGTACATCAATCTATGAATATTGTGTGGCATCCATCACCGTGAAAACTTCAAACTACATTTCAACATAAAAATCTGACAGAACTAAAAAATCAGATCCATTTCCCAGTTCTGTTCCAAAAGCAGTGCAAAAACTACTCAGCCACTGCTCTCGTTTTGATTACTCCTAACTTTGAAATGGAGAGGAGCATCCCTACCCTTGGAAATGTGATTTTGATAATTGATTGTGGCCAATCATTGGCCGTTTGGGTTTTGGACGGAGATGTCCAAGGACAATTCAGCTGATGTGGTGCTACTCCAGTCCGAAATAGATTCCTTAGGCTAAAGCAGAGAAGCACTAAAGGTATATTCAAGAACAGATAGTTATATTGATCACTACCTGGATCCACATCCTTTCTCACAGCGTCTACGCTCTCTTGCAGCTCCAGTGCCTTTTCAAGGATTACCTCCACTTCACCCATCGTGGGACGATCTTTACCCTCAAATTGCACACAAGAAGTGGCAATGTCCATGTATATCTTGAAACACTCTGGGGCTATCCTCCCTATCAGATACGGATCAATTATCTGATTGAAGGTCCCTTCTTGTACGCATATTTGGGGCCAGAAAGCTCGATCAATCTGATCCCTCTCCAATTCACGTTCCGCTGCTTTTCTGCCACAGAGTACTTGCAACAATACCACTCCAAAAGAGTAGACGTCGGATTTATCGGTGAGCACCTTGCTGAAGAAATAATCGGGATCCAAGTATCCAAAAATACCCACCACCTCCTCAGACTCTATCCTAAGTAAATCCTTTGACAAACTCGGAGGACCCATCTTGCAATCCCCTAAATCGATCAACTTGGCCTCCAATTTCTCGTCCAACAGAATGTTGCTAATCTTCACGTTACGGTGGATAATACTATGCTTCACCCCGGAGTGAAGATAGTATAATGCGCGTGCCACTCCAATGCAAATCTGGAGTCTTTGTTTCCACTAGAGGAGTTCATGGTGGTTAGTGCCATAGAGGCGGTCGCCCGGGGTTCCATTGACTATGAATTCAAAGACAAGAAACCCCTTGTCATCATCCTCGACACAATATCCAATGAGACGGACGACATTAGGGTGACGTAGCTGGCAAAGCAACACCACCTCCTTCATTAACCCATCCAAACCCGACCATGACTTGATATTCACAGTCCTTATTGCAACGCTTATGGTACGGTTATCAATAAGCCCCTTGTATACCTTCCCATAACCATAAGCCCCCTCAAAAATTAGTAAATTACCGTCCAAGTTATTGGTAGCTGTCTTGATCTCAGGGAGAGAAAATCGACGGCATGGAAGAACTGAATTAAGATTCCTCTGATCTTCTCTTCCACGACTTCCTTAATAACTTTGATTTAGATTCTGAAATACCTTTCATACCAACGAGCTTGAAATGATGCAATAGGGGAGTAGATTGTGGCTGCTTGCCCCAGCGATCATGGATAAGATCCCCTTCCAAAAGTGGACAAACTGACAAGCGGAGGAGAACAACGAAATATAGATAACTCTCAATTAATAATTCAGCATAAAAAGCTGTCTTTTACGTTATCCTGCATCGGCAAAATAATTTAGGTCAAGCTCATTAGTGCTTTTGCCAATAATTTACCATTCATTTTAAAAAAAATTTAATACCATCTTTGTGGAAATTAAGTTGTCGAAATATTAAAATTTTTTTTTCTCTTAAATATTTTTTTAAATGAATTGTTAACCGTTACTTTAATGGTATTTATTAGCATTTTTCAATAATTTAAACTTGTACTATCCCTCTTTCTAAGAGTATTTTTAGTGGTCTTTCCAAAATTTTGTAATATTTGGAGAGTGAATAGTTCTTTTTATCTTTTAGTTATCGACTTTTTAAATATATTTCCAACTAATTCTCTATCTTTTATCTATCACATTTAAATATTATTTCTTCATTTTTTTAATATTTCTGTTTGTTTTTTCAATCTTCATTCATTTATTTTTAATGACTATATTTTTTCAAATACCTAACAACCATATTTTTAAAATCTCCCAATGGTAATAATTTTTCCTAATGATATTTTTTTAACAAATCTCATGAAGCACTTGTGGTAACGATATAGTAAGTTATAGATCATCTAATTTTAACTAATAATCATTCTAAAAAATATTTAAATAAAAATGATACATTTACAATATTTTTTATAACACTTTCACAGTAAATTCTACAATTCGATAAGTTATTGCTGGTTTTAATTTAAACTCACTAGTCACCACTGAAATTATATTTTTAGACACCAATAATAACCATTAACAACCTATCACTTAAAATTTATTGTGAAAAGATTGTAATAGCATTTCTTAATTTTAAGTTCTTATTCTTTATTTTATTTTTCCCTTATTTTTGTATTTTATTTTTTTCATCCATACGATTTCTTGTTTGTTTGTTTCTTTTTTTTTTCCCCCTCCACACATGTACCCTTACTCTTTTCTCTTTTCCCTCCTTTCCTCTTTTTTTTTCCCCTACCACTTCATCCAAACTCCAGAACATACCAGAGCTCTCTCTCTCTCTCTCTCTCTCTCTCCTACCACTTTGTCCAAACTAGAGAGAATACCAGAGCTCTCTCTTTCTTTCTCTGTCTCACAAACAAAGACCGCCGGTAGATAACTCATCCTCTCCACCCCTACTTGTTCTCCTCCCCATAGCGGCTCAAATAGGTAAGATTTGCTTCTCTCTCTCTCTCTCTCTCTCTCTCTCTCTCTCTCTCTCTCTCTCTTTTAATTTTTTGTTCTGATTTGATTAGTTTTAAGATTGTGATTTGAGTTTGTATTTTGATTGTGATAGAGTTTAGAGATGTTTGAGAGCAAAAAAATATGGAATGGTTGAGTTGTAACCGTTGTGATTGTTGAGTAAAAATTGAATATTTTAATGAATGTGTTGAATTTTTGGTTCCCATTAATTCTTTTGCTAATGAACAGTAGGTCATCAAACCAAGAGAGCTAATGTTCATTAGCAAAATGAACAATTTTTTGCTATTGAATAGTGAATTAGAGAGGCTGCTGGAGCAAGATTTTGTAAGTTTACACTCCAAATTTTGGATTTAGAGAGCTTGTTGGAGATGCTCTTAAAACAAGATAAAGATAGGTAGGTAGCTTTGCTATATACCACTATGCCACTACGAAATATAGAGAACTCTCAATGAACTAAATTCTAGTGGATGGGCCTCAAACTAAGATACACAATATAAATTTAAATAAATATATTTATAGCAATTAACATACAATTATTATTATTATTATTATTATTATTATTATTATTATTATTATTATTATTATTATATATTTTTTTGGTTTAATATCATAATTTTTCATTCTTTCATCTATTTTTGTGCACTGAAAATATGTGGTAAATTTGAGTTCAAAATGAATGAGAATATATAAAAAGCAAGAAAAAAAAATGTTTCAATTTAAATTTAAAAAAGAATAAGAGATGAGGAGGAACATTGGTCTAGTGGGAGGTTTTAAATTGTAAGCTTTTATTTTATGAATTTTCCCCCTTAATTGAAAACCTGAAAGTGAGTAAGGAGATGATATTTTAGGATATTCAAGACTTAGAGTCCATCTTAATGGGTTGGAATCCCCTTAAATAGTAGTAGCATATATATAAATAAATTTATAAAAATTAAATATTGATGGGGATGCAAAAATTAGCCATCGTTGATAGGTGTCATCTAGAAAATAATGAGTAAACATCGTCCAAAGAAGAGCAGTTGTTCTAAGTAGGATAAATACTTAGCAAAATTTGGGTAAACTCCAACCATCCAAGAAATTGGTTACACCATGATCACCTAATACAAGACATAGGGTGAATTTCTTGAAATTTACTCCACTCTTACCACTAAGTCCACCCATTTACCACGATGGCAGTAGCACCTAACAAGTAGGTCCACTCAAAATCCTCTATATAAAGACCTCACCAAACTAAGGTACGCACAACAAAGTTTCTCATTTTTTGTACTTGAGTTCTTGAAAGAAATTCTAACTTAACTATTGGAGGGTCTTTGGCCGGCACCACATAAGTACACTCTGATGGTTTTTATTTTTTATTTTTTTTATGCTATTTATGTTATTTGGAATCTATATGATGTAGAACAGATAGCACAGGCTTTATTGGAATAGCAAGGGTGTCAGAAGTCACAAGACAAGATCAAGAGGGGAGCCAATAGAGGCCATTGGTCAATGATGTCGGAATTGCATGAAATTTGGCAGGTTGAAGGGAAACGATATTCTGATGCAGAATCAAGAAACCTTGAGCTTTGCCTAAATTTAGGCAAATTCCTTTGTTAAGGCCTTGAAAGCAGTTTTTTTGTTATTTTTAGTAATATTTATTTTTCCTTAATAACTTTTAGTTTAAAAGTCAGAATAAGATCCCATCTGTTTTAGGACATCTCTTAGAGATAGTGATTTTTATTTCTGCAATTATTTTAATTTTGCTATTTTTGGCAAAAATCACTATTTTGCCACCTAATTACGTGATTAGTGTGAATTAGGGTTTCTGGGCGTTGCCCTAGCCACCCTAGGGTTTCTTTTACTATTTAAATATATTGTAGCCTCCAATGCAATGAAATTTTTCAGATTTATAAAAATACAGATGTGCGTACTAGTCGAGAGCTTATTGGGCTAGACTCTCGCTTGGGCTCAATTTATTTATTTATGTGGGCTTTGGATTTCCTGCAATGGGGCGCTCAATACCCTGAAGCCCAACTTACTTTCTTGCTTCCAGACCAATCCCCTCTTCACTGATGAATTTCCTCTCTCTCTCTCTCTCTCTATCTTGCTCCCTCTTCTCCCATACCTCTCCCCAGCTGACCCACCTCCTCCCACTTCACAGTCCTCTCTTATTTATAGCTCTCATAGGGTGGAGGTGCTATGATTATTCTGCTCGATAGTGGAAGAGAGGGTCCAATGTTATCGTAGTTAAGTGGGAAGCTGGTAGTTGGGTGACAATGTGGCTTCGGAACTTGCTTATCGTTACTGTGTTCTGTACGGCAGCGACTTCAGGGGTGGTTTGCCGGCCAATCTGAACGTCACGCTCCCCCGTGAGCGAACATTTTGCGGAAATGTCTATTACGCTATGGTCGGTCAAAATTGCCGACCATGCGGGAATGAGAGAATATCGTGGGCAACGGAGTTCCTACCAGTTAAATCAGCCTACCTTTTGGGGTCCATTACTGTCCGGCCATGTCCCGGTTATGGTGGACCGTTCGGTCTCGTGTGCCGTTTGGTGAAGTGCTATGCCTGAGGCCCATTAAAGGTTGGGCCCTGACCATGCAATATGCTTGGGACCCATTAAAGGTTGAGCCCTGACCGTACAATAGCCCCCCCTTGATTAATGTCCGCTTGCCGGGGATGAATCAAGGTACCCCAGGTGCTGTTTTTGCTACTGAAGGCGAAGAGGTTTGGTTCTGAAAGGTTTGGCAAGCAAAAATTTAAATGCGCCCTGAAAAGACGCGTCATTCCAGCCCGCTGTTCCATCCGTCATTATTACCTGACGGTTCGCGAACCGAGGTGGCACAAACGTGTCAGTTGAAATGAGGAGTTGCCAGTTTTCCCGCTCTTCCCCCTCCCATTAAATAACGCTCATCATTACTTTTTGCTCCTATAAATAATCCGTTCCAGGTCGCTTCTATACTTTTGCTTCCCTAAATTTCTGAAATCCCTCCTTGCCGAGCATCCATCTGAGTGATTGTTTCCCAGCCCAGAACACCCTTTTCTTAGAGTCCAAAGTAAGTTTTCTACCTCCTCTTCCTACTTTAATTTCGCCATTTTAATCTTCATTCCTTTGTTTCCATTATTAAGGATGGGTTTCGCTCATTTGCTAAATACAGAGGCATCTTTAGCTTCCTTCAGGCAGACATTCAACATCCCAGAGGATGTGAATGTCGCCTATTGTCACGAGAGTGATTTTGCTTTCCATAGGGGACCTAACGTTGCTTTCTTTCCTTTAATGTCCATTTTGGAGGGTGGGGTTAGGTTTCCCGTGAACCTTCTTTTACTCAGAACACTTAGATTTTATGGGTTGTGTCCCGAGCAACTTCCTCCCAACTTTTACCGGGTAGTTAGTTGTGTCAACTGATTGAACCAGATTTATGGTCTACAACTGGACCATAACGACATAAACCACATGTATAGCTTGTGCGGAAATAAGAGGACCAATTACTATTTGAAGGTCCGGGATATGAGGGTACGGCTAATCTCTTGCCTGCCTGATTCAAATAGAAATTCTGCCGGGGAGTTCGTCCGGGTGAGCGGCAACTGGTTTGCCGATGATACTCCCTGCCCCCTCTCTCGGCGCGAAGTTGGTTCGTACCGCGCACTACCCTCCCCCCAATTTTTTCCCTTTTACTATCGTCATTGTTATTTGATTTTCTTCATGTTTTTCGTTTTTGCTTTGTTTGCAATGGGGTCTAATTTGGTATCACCTTTCACAGAAGGGAGAGTGTTCGTACCGGACGTTAGAGCAGTACATGTGAGGGACCTCAATTTTGTGCTAAGGTCCGAAATTTTTGTACACACAGACGGGCAACTCCGAGCGTCGCATCTAATATTGGGTTGTACGCCCGTCTACCGAACTTGGCAACCATTCTCCCAGGCCCTTTTGGTGGACAGTCCCCTGCTCTCCTACATAGACGTTCGGCACGCCAACTTCTTGCCCCCCTCCTTGACTGTTGGAGAAGCTCGAGATATCGGCTCACGCTTCACGACAGCCGACGATATTCCCCCAGCTCGGGACGAGTCCGCCGAGAGAGTGTCCCAGTTACTAAGGGAACGAGCTCACGTTCCCATCGATCAGGGCGGCGTTGAGACCCGGACACCCCAAACCACATCAGTTTCAGAGATGGTTACAAGGAAGGTGCTCACGGTTGATCGTTTTCTACCCGGCTCGCGGCAGCCAGGTCAACAGCAGCAAACCCGAGTTCGAGACCGTTCTCCTCCTCCTGCTCCTCCCGCTAGACAAAAAAAGAAGCAACGTGTTGGTGATCCCCCTCCCGGGAGGCAAGGCGAAGGGTCCTCTAGAACGCCTCCTCGTCCTTCAGGCGGGATAGTGATCCGAGAGCCTATGGGGGGTTCACAGCCGGTCATTCATGGTGAATCCGGACAAGCCTCAGATTCCCGGCAGCCCTCCAGTTGGCAGCCGACCTTTATGCTGGGAAGTGAGCCACTCCCAGCAACCGCAAGCCTAAGGCTATGGGCTCAAGGGGAGGGCGGCCGAGTAGCGCACAGCTTGGCTGGTGGCCTTTTGCTGCCCGAGGACGTCCGATTTTTCCAAGACGGCACCGAGGATTCTATTGCAAGGAGGCTTCAATGGCACACAATAGCGGTAAGCTTCCTTGTCTAAGTTTAAAGTAAACTTGCAATAAGTATAACCTATTGTCTTCAAATCATATTGAGTTTATTTATTTCGCGTCGTAGGCCGCACAGATTTCTTATATGCTCGGGGAAAGGTTGTCTGAGCTCGCCGAGGACGCGGAAAGGGAAAAGGCACTTCGGGATGCGGCAGCGGATACGGCCAAGGAAAAGGCTGCCGCAGCTGAAAATGCTGAAAAAAGGGCGCGGGCTGCGGAGAAGGCCAGAGAGCAGGCCGGGAGGAGGGTGACCGAGCTTGAGGTGATGCACAGCGAGGTAGAGTTGAAGCTTGCCCAAGCCGAAAGTGTAGCTACTGCCCACGCCGAAGAAATAGCCGATCTGAGGGCTGCACTTGAAGCCTGTGAGGAGAAATGGTACAACGAAGGCTTTGCAGATGCAGAGAATTCTGTAGAGCCTGTCGTTCTGCAAGCAAGAGCCCATGGCTACGATCCCTTCGGGCAGCAGGTGTGCCCGAGGACTCCCCTCTCTGGAACCCGGAGAACATTTCTAGGCCGGCTCCTTCCAATCCAGTCCAGAGTCAGGCCGGGGCTGCTGATGAGGAGGATACCCCGAGCATGAGGGAACTGGTACGTGCCATTGATACTCACGTCGAGGACCTTGACCTGGAGGTTACCAGTAACCTTAATGCTTCTGGACGTGAGGAGACCAGTCAGCAGCCCGGTCAAGAGGGTCTGGACCAATCCTCTGCCGATTTCACCCCGCTGTTTCAGACAAATCCGGCTGCTTAACTTTATTCCCTGGTGTTTAGCTTGTGTTTTTACTTTTTCGCTTTTTTATTTTCATTAGGCCTATTCGCCGGGCTGTGGCGTTTGAACAAAATTTTATTTCCATGTTTTATGCCGTGACTTATTTGGGTTTGCTTTCAGTTATTGAAATGTTTAATCTCTTTCTGATACATGTTTTTGGCTTATCTCATGCTTCCGAGTTTTTTAAATTTAACTACCTTGCTATTTTGAAATGCTTTATCATGAATGAAATGTAAATTAAACCGGGCATTCCGTGAAATTGATCGGTAGGAATCATCCCGGTGAGTCGGATCGAACCGGGGACAGGTCTCTGTCTTTAGGAATTTCACATTTAGGTTTCCACTTGCTCGGTGAGTGATATCGAACCGGGGACAGATTCCTATCCTTAGTTTCTATTAGGTTTCCACCTGTCCGGTGACTGTGATCAAACCGGGGACAGGTTTCTGTCCTTAGTTTTTATTAGGTTTCCACCTGTCCGGTGAGTGATATCGAACCGGGGACAGGTTTCCGTCCTTAGTCTTTATTAGGTTTCCACCTGTCCGGTGAGTGATATCGAACCGGGGACAGGTTTCTGTCCTTAGTTTTTATTAGGTTTCCACCTGTCCGGTGAGTGATATCGAACCGGGGACAGGTTTCTGTCCTTAGTTTTTATTAGGTTTCCACCTGTCCGGTGACTGTGATCGAACCGGGGACAGGTTTCTGTCCTTAGTTTTTATTAGGTTTCCACCTGTCCGGTGAGTGATATCGAACCGGGGACAGGTTTCTGTCCTTAGTTTTTATTAGGTTTCCACCTGTCCGGTGACTGTGATCGAACCAGGGACAGGTTTCTGTCCTTAGTTTTTATTAGGTTTCCACCTGTCCGGTGAGTGATATCGAACCGGGGACAGGTTTCTATCCTTAGTTTTTATTAGGTTTCCACCTGTCCGGTGAGTGATATCGAACCGGGGACAGGTTTCTGTCCTTAGTCTTTATTAGGTTTCCACCTATCTGGTGACTGTGATCGAACCGGGGACAGGTTTCTGTCCTTAGTTTAGGTTTCCACCTGTCCGGTGAGTGATATCGAACCGGGGACAGGTTTCTGTCCTTAGTTTTTATTAGGTTTCCACCTGTCCGGTGAGTGATATCGAACCGGGGACAGGTTTCTGTCCTTAGTCTTTATTAGGTTTCCACCTGTCTGGTGACTGTGATCGAACCGGGGACAGGTTTCTGTCCTTAGTTTAGGTTTCCACCTGTCCGGTGAGTGATATCGAACCGGGGACAGGTTTCTGTCCTTAGTTTTTATTAGGTTTCCACCTGTCCGGTGAGTGATATCGAACCGGGGACAGGTTTCTGTCCTTAGTTTTTATTAGGTTTCCACCTGTCCGGTGAGTGATATCGAACCGGGGACAGGTTTCTGTCCTTAGTCTTTATTAGGTTTCCACCTGTCCGGTGAGTGATATCGAACCGGGGACAGGTTTCTATCCTTATATAAGGAGTTTACCGGCAAACCACACGGCGCCAACCATACATTCATGTGACCACAATAAAAACGAATGCAGAATAAACATTGGATCCACAGTTTCTTCTAGAATTCTTCAACAATAAAAATTCTTCAAGTTATGAACGTTCCATGGCCGAGGAAGTGGTTTCTCGTCTAAGCTCTCCAAATAATAAGCCCCTTCCCCAGCTATTGCGGTGACCCTGTACGGTCCTTCCCAAGCTGCAGCCAGCTTCCCGGCGTTAGTATCACGCATGTTACCCACAGCTCGTTGCAGAACTAAGTCCCCTGCACCGAACTCTCTCGTCCTTATCCTTTGGTTGTAGCGGCGAGCCATCTTCTGTTGATACCCGGCAAGCTGTATTAGCGCGGTGTCTCTGAACTCTTCAAGCAGATCCAAGTGCTGTGTCAGCATTTTCTCGTTCTGTCCGGGATCGAAACCCCTCACCCGTGCACTGCACAAATGCACCTCGGCTGGGATTACGGCCTCCGTCCCGTAGGCCAGGGAAAAGGGGGTTTCCCCAGTAGATCTCCGAGGTGTCGTTCGATACGCCCATAACACGTTAGGGAGTTCCTCCGCCCACCGACCTTTCGCCCCGTCCAATCTCTTCTTCAACCCACTCACAATCGTCTTGTTAACGGCTTCAGCTTGACCGTTGCTCTGAGGGTAGGCCGGTGTCGAGTACCTGTTCTTGATGCCCAGGTTGCTACAAAATTCGCGAAATGCCCGGCTATCGAACTGTAAACCATTGTCAGATACGAGACAGTACGGGACCCCGAACCTTGTCACTATGTTTTTCCACACGAACTTCTTGACGTCCGTATCTCGAATGTTTGCTAATGCCTCAGCCTCAGTCCATTTAGTAAAATAATCCACAGCTACGAGGACGAACCTCCGGTTTCCTGTAGCCCGGGGAAATGGACCGATAATATCCAGCCCCCATTGGGCGAAAGGCCAGGGACTGCTGACAGGGTTTAGAGATCCTGCCGGCTAATGGATCGAGGGGGCGTGCCTTTGGCATTTTTCACACTTCCGTACATACTCGGCGGCATCTTTTTGCATCTGCGGCCACCAGAATCCTTGAGTAATTGCCCGGTGCGCCAATGAACGTCCTCCCACATGGCTACCGCACACGCCATCGTGTAACTCAGTCAATAGTTCGTTCACCCGACCGGGGTGTAAGCACAATAGGTACGGTCCTCCATAGGATCTTCGGTATAATTTCCGATCTGTTGACAACCAATACCTGGCTGCTACCTGACGAATTTTCTCGGTTTCCTTCTCATTGCCCGGGGGTTGATTATCAGTCAGGAATTCAACGATGGGGTCCATCCAGCATGGTTCGGCAGTGGTAATGCTGTCAATGCCTACTGTGGGGCCGGCAGTTTCCGCCACTTCTAGGATGCTGGGTTCTTGTATAAGTTCCACCTTGATCACCCGTGGAACATCCTCGGTTAGTGTCGATGCCAGTGTGGCCAGCGAATCTGCATGTCTGTTTTGTCCTCGGGGAATCTGGGCTATTTTTACTGTTCGGAACTCAGTCATGACCCTTCTCGCCAGCTGCAAGTACCTTCTCATTCTGGGATCTTTAGCTTCAAAGCTTCCCTGCAGCTGGTTGACAACAAGCCGGGAATCCGAGTATATTTCAACGCTCATTGCTCCTAACCTTGCCGCAGCTCTCATGCCGGCAAGCAATGCTTCATATTCTGCCTCGTTATTGGAAGCCTTAAATCCAAGTTTAAAGGAATGTTCCAACCAAATCCCCTCTGGCGTGATCAGCACGATCCCGGCTCCAACCCTTGTTGAGCTTGAAGCGCCGTCCACGTAGACCTTCCACGGTGGAGAGACTACCTGGCAAACCGTTCCCCCTCCTTTCTTAGGAGAGAACTCGGCCACAAAGTCTGCCAACACCTGACCCTTGATCGAATTCCTCGGCCTGTACCTTATGTCGAAGGCACCAAGTCGGGTCCCCCATTTTGCTATCCGGCCCGTGAAGTCTGATCTCCTCAATAAGGACTGCAAAGGGTACTCAGTTAACACATACACGGTATGGGCTTGGAAGTAGTGCGGCAACTTTCTAGTACCGTGCACCAGGGCCAGCACAAGTTTTTCCAAGGGCAAATATCTAGTTTCTGCATCGACCAAGGTTTTACTAATGTAATACACGGGCCGCTGTATATCCCGGTTTGTTAAGAGCACGGCACTGGCCGCGTGTTCTGAAACCGAGAGGTACATATATAAGTCTTCCCCGGGCAATGGTGCTGTCAGTACGGGGGCCCGTGTCAGATACAACTTCAAATCCTGGAATGCTTCGTCGCACTTCCTGTCCCATTCAAAGCTTCTCCATTTCTTCATTAGTTGGTAAAAAGGAAGGCATCGGTCGGCAAACTTTGAGATGAACCGGTTTAGGGCGGCCAGCATCCCAGTTAGAATCTGTACCTCCTTTGGGTTCCTCGGGGGCATTAAATTCATCACGGCCCCGATCTGGTCGGGGTTAACCTCTATTCCCCGTGTATTGACCAGATATCCCAAAAATTTTCCTGCTCCCACCCCGTATACACACTTTTCAGCATTAAGACGCAACCGATGTCTCCGGAGGATTTCAAACACCCCGAGGAGATCCTCATTGTGCTCGGACTCGCGTTTGCTTTTGACGACCATGTCATCTATGTATACTTCCACCGTATGTCCTATCTTATCACAGAACATCCTCGTCATCATTCGCTGATAGGTGGCCCCGGCATTCTTTAGACCGAACGGCATCACCGTGTAGTGATAGTTGGCCTCCGGCGAGATAAATGCCGTCTTCTCCTGATCTTCAACTGCTAGGGCTATTTGGTGATAACCCTGGAAAGCGTCCAGGAAGCTCATCCTGGGGTGTCCGCATGTGGCGTCTACCAATTGGTCGATCTTCGGCATTGGGAATGGATTTCTAGGGCATGCTCGGTTCAAATCGGTGAAATCTACACAAACCCTCCACTTACCGTTTTTCTTCTTTACTACCACCGTGTTCGCTAACCAGTCCGGGTAGAAGACCTCCTTTATTGCCCCCGCTTCCTTCAGTTTTTTTACTTCCATTTTTACTGCCTCGACGTGCTCCTTCGCTGATCTTCTCGGCCGTTGCCTTTTAGGGGTTATAGTCGGGTCGGTATTGAGACAATGAACAATGAAGTCGGGGTCTACACCGGGCACCTCATACGGGCTCCAAGCGAATATGTCCACATTCTGGATAAGAAGCATTAACGTTTCCACCCTTTCCTTGCCTGTCAGGCTTGCCCCTATCTGGAAATACCTGCACTTGTCTGGCAACAGTTTCACTCTGATCAGCTCCTCTGTAGGATTAGCCCCCGCTTCCCCCGAGGGCTGCAGTAATTGCTATGAAGGGGCCTCTTTAGACTGGCCCCCCCTTTTGTTAGTCTGATTCTCCCGGTTCACTGCTGCGATGAGGCACTGTCTGGCCGTTCGTTGGCTGCCCTTTACCACTGCGATGCCTTGTTCGGTCTGGAACTTAATCTTTACGTGCAGAGTGGACGGCACGGCCCCCATTGCATGGATCCACGGCCTCCCAAGAATCGCGGTATAAGGAGAGAATGAAGTAATCACTATGAACGTCACTGTGACTTCCTTGCCTTCCAAAACCACGGGAAGTGAGATTTGCCCCTCCGGAACCACTATCTGGCCGTTAAAGCCGATCAAGGGCGTGTCGTATTTCGTGAGATCCTCAACCTTCAGCCCGAGCCCCCTGTACAGGTCGGGATACATGACCTCGGCACCGCTTCCTTGGTCCACTAATATCCTCTTCACTAAGAAGCCGCCTATCTGAGCCGTCACCACCAGTGCGTCGTCGTGCGGCTGGACTGTTCCCACGAGGTCCTCATCACCGAAAGCGATAATCTCCCGGGCGAGTTTTGTCCTTTTTGCAGGTGATATCTCCCCCGTACAAACGTCGGCCTGGGTCGTCATCAAGACCTCACTCCTGCCAATCCTCATGACATCTCTTGGTGCAGCGTGAATTACCTCAATTACTCCAACTGGAGGTGGGCGGGGGCCCCTACCCGGCTTTGCGCCCAGTTCACTTTCATTATTTTCCGTGTTGATGACGAACTCTTTCAAGTGCCCTGCTCTCAGCAACTGGGCCAAGTGGTCCTTTAGCACCCGGCAATGCTCGGTGGTGTGTCCCTTATCCTTATGGTATGTACAGTACAAGTTTTGGTTTCTTCGGGATGGGTCGCCCGCCATCTTACTCGGCCATCTAAAATACGGCTCATTCTTTATCCGGTCAACGATCCTGTGCACCGGCTCCTTGAACAACACGTTTACTTCCTCATGCTGTAACCCTTGTTCTTGGACGGTTGGACCCTTTCTAGTTCTTGGATGAAATTCACAATGCCGAGGACGGGTGGTCAGCAGGGCTTTTCCTTTACTTTGTATTCGATCGTCTTCTAGGCGCTTATACTCCTCTATGCGCCTCATTAGCTGCCTCATGCCCTCTGGAGGTTTCCTAGTCAACGACTCTCGTAGCTCGGAGTCCTCGGGGAGCCCCATTCTAAAAGTGCTTGCTGCTATCTTCTCGTTGCCCCCTCCGATCTTGTTGTAGAGTTCCCAATAGCGGTTCGCGTAACTGCGTAGGGTCTCCCCAACCCTCATCTTTATGGATAGCAACGCGTCCACGGGTTGCGGAACCCGGCTACAGGTCACAAACCGGGCACCGAACTCCTGAATTAGTTCCGCGAAATTACTAATAGAACCCTTTGGGAGCCCATTAAACCATCTCAACGCAGTAGAGTCCAGACTGGAGGGGAAGACCTTGCACATCAGCGCATCATCGCGTTTGTGCAAAGACATCATGTGAATGTAATGACTGACATGCTCCACCGGGTCCGTTTTTCCGTCATAAGAATTGAACGGTGGCCGATTAAATCTGTTCGGCATCGGAGCCTGTTCAATTTCATCCGAGAACGGGGACCGTGCGGCTTTACGTAGCGCCCGGCTCATAGCGTCCATGGCTGCATTTCACGGGCGTTGCTCCTCCGGGGAATCCGACCCACGGTCAGCATAACCGCGTGATCGGGAGCGGTCCCGGTATCCCCTCCGCTCCCGTGAATGTGGACGATCATGCGGCCGATGATGGATAGAATGCTCGGAAGGTCCTCCCTGGCGGTTCCTCGCTCCTCTCTGTCTTCCCCCCTGTTGATCTAAATTCGCTCCCCGACGTCTTTCCGCCTCCAGCTCCAGATCCCTTACCAGCCTGCGTAGCCGCTCCAGCTCTTCGTCTCTCGGATCAGGTCGTCTGTTCTCTGTGGCGCCGGACACCGTTTGGTGAGTTCGGCGCGATCCTTCGCCCTGGCCGGACTGCTCTCCAGCTTCTCCACGGTGCCTGTCTTCGTGTCTTTTCTGCCTACGCTCCCGCCAAGTGGATCCTTGCGAGGACCCTACTGAACCGCTCTCGGCCTGACCTCCCGAACGCCTGTCAGACATCGCTCCTGGTGTGGACCAAAGCTGAGCTACCGCTTAGTAGGAGATTCCCACAGACGGCGCCAATTGTGTGTACCAGTCGAGAGCTTATTGGGCTAGACTCTCGCTTGGGCTCAATTTATTTATTTATGTGGGCTTTGGATTTCCTGCAATGGGGCGCTCAATACCCTGAAGCCCAACTTACTTTCCTGCTTCCAGACCAATCCCCTCTTCACTGATGAATTTCCTCTCTCTCTCTCTCTCTATCTTGCTCCCTCTTCTCCCATACCTCTCCCCAGCTGACCCACCTCCTCCCACTTCACATTCCTCTCTTATTTATAGCTCTCATAGGGTGGAGGTGCTATGATTATTCTGCTCGATAGTGGAAGAGAGGGTCCAATGTTATCGTAGTTAAGTGGGAAGCTGGTAGTTGGGTGACAATGTGGCTTCGGAACTTGCTTATCGTTACTGTGTTCTGTACGGCAGCGACTTCAGGGGTGGTTTGCCGGCCAATCTGAACGTCACGCTCCCCCGTGAGCGAACATTTTGCGGAAATGTCTATTACGCTATGGTCGGTCAAAATTGCCGACCATGCGGGAATGAGAGAATATCATGGGCAACGGAGTTCCTACCAGTTAAATCAGCCTACCTTTTGGGGTCCATTACTGTCCGGCCATGTCCCGGTTATGGTGGACCGTTCGGTCTCGTGTGCCATTTGGTGAAGTGCTATGCCTGAGGCCCATTAAAGGTTGGGCCCTGACCATGCAATATGCTTGGGACCCATTAAAGGTTGAGCCCTGACCGTACAACAGACTTTGTTTATTTCTCTCTAGTGGGTTCCAGAACCTTATCATCTTGTGGATTCGAGGTTCTCATTCAGAAGCTAACATGTTTAGTTTCTTTTTCCATTCAGAATGTAACGTGTTTGTATTCTTGTAGCTTTTGCGACATCACTATGACACTTTCATTTAAAGACCCAACATTTTTATTTTTATTGTAGGTGATATGATATATTGTGATTCAAGCAACATCATTTATACTTGGATAATTAATGCTATTTTAATTATGCACAAATCTTATTATTTTACATAAAAATATATAAACATATAAATTTACAAATGTATTTGTTAGTGTAGCTAAGAAAATTTATTATATTTTCTATATTTGATTTTAGTTGCCTTTCATCAAATTTTGATTTATTTATTTATTTTTGGAACCATCCTGCTGACTCTTATGTCTCATCCAATAGTGTACAATATCCTGGGCAGTGTAATTCATTATCTATTATTTCAATATTTTTTAGATTATTTACATGGTCGAGTTAACAGATGCTCTTAGGGAGAATTAGTTAATGGACTATTTTAAGAAAGTTTTGATATAACTTTCATGGAAAATATAAAAAAATTTCTAAAAATAATTATTTTTTTCCCATATAAAGTTTATAAAAATATATCTTAAATCAATGCACTTAGGCATCCATTAATTTTTCCCACAGTTTTATAGGCATAAGATATAGCTAAGGCGTGATAATTTTTGCCTTGATACTACTAGACTATACCTAAGTTTTCAAGCACACATTTTTAGTTTTTACGTAATTGAGATTCAAATATTATTTTGGGAGTGTGCTTTGTCTTGAAACAGTCTAGATGATTTGGTCATTTTGGAGACTGCTAGATTATTGAGGGAATGATTCAATTAGGAGCCTCACTCTGCAATTTAAATTTTGGGAATAAAATAAGGGAGTGTTATATTTAGGCTTTGTAAATCATTGCCCCAATCAGGGATGGAACCGGGATTAAAACTTAGGGGGGCTGAAGTTCTTTGTTCAAAGATTTTAAAAAATTGAAATATCAATACTAGAGGTTGACAACGATGCATTATTAGCATTAATTTTTTAATTATTTTTTTATTTTGAAAAAAATCACAAATGACAATTTAATAATCAAGAGTTTTGTAAATCAATTGACACGTCTTTATATTTTCAAGGTTTGACCAAGATTAGTCCGATTCTTTATTCTATCAACATTATATATTAAAAAAAAATTATGTATTCTTTTCACATAATTATATAAGTAAAAACTTCATAATGATATATATATATATATATATAGTTAAAAGATTCTTAAAAAAAAAAAAAACAAAAAACTATAGTTAAAAGTTCAAATCTATGCCAAGCATTATATTAATAATACAGCCAAAATAATGATTAATAAATATCATGCATTAATATTCAGCGAAAAAAAGATTTATGACAATTATTGGTGTCTTGGTAAGGTTGAAATTTTTTCCTTTGAAAAATTACAAGTTCGTAAAAATAGTAAAAAAAATTTAAAAAAATCTATTAAACAATCACATGATAATAGACGGTAACTTTGAATCTTTAACTAAGTAAATAAGAAATCTTTTCCCGTCATTACGTTAATTTAGTTAAGTCACAAAATTTATTACCAATAGACTAACCTCAAACATGCTTTGGTGGCAGTTTAGGTAAGGCTTAAAACAATAGATTGTTGTTGTTTCACACATGTATTACCATTTATGCATGCATGCCAAGTGTGTCCCAAAGTTAATAATACATTAAAAATCAAAAAAATTTTACCATTCAAAAAGTAGATAAATTTTTTCCACTGGTTGAGTTAAAAACATCAATTGATCCAAGCTGTTGGTGATTAACTGGAGTCTAGACGGAGCGATCAGCGGTATAAGAGTTGTCTTTATGGTTATGGGGTGGAGTCATTTGAGAGGAGCATAGAGCTCTCAAATGAGAGGGAGAATTTAGGGAAAATTATTGGGTTTTTGTGATTTGTTTTGCTAGGATTTGTAATTGATTTGTTGTTATTGTTTTTGCTTAGACTAGATTTATGATTTGTCCAAAGATTTTTTTTATTATCTGGATATGTGTTTAAAAAAAAAAAAAAATTTCTTGTTATCTATTTTTGAGATTTATGAGTCAACTTGTCAATTTTTAGGAGGAAGGGGGTCAAGTATATAAATTTTAGAGCTAAAAGTAAATTTTGTGTAAATATATATACTATGGGACTTTTTTTCAAAGGTTGGGGGGGGGGGGGGGGGGGGGGGGGCGCGGCCCCCATCGGTCCTAAGGCAGTTCCATCCTGGCCCCAATGTCAAGTTAGGGGAGAAGAGTGCACATTTTGCCTACATGATTGGTAGTCTTCTTGAGAACTTGCTTCATGCTTCTTTGAAGCCATAATGTTTTAACCAATCTTGGCCCCTTGGAGCTACAAATTGAGCTAACAACATAAACCCTATATTTAGAATGTCTTTGAGCAACTATATAGAGAGAAGCATTGGTTTTTCGGATTTCATATGATGAAGTACCCAATGAAACTCGTTCATCTTGGCCCTAACCTTGCAGCTTTCACTAGAGCTGCACTTCAAATGCATTAGCGTGGAGATAGATGTGATAGAATATGAAGATGAAACTGGAATGCCCATCTCTGACGTCAATATGAGTGAGAACTTGAAAGCTGCTCTTGGGATAAGTGATGCATCTGCTCTTTGTGACAAAATAACTAAAACTCAGAGAAACAATGGTGCCTTCTACAAAGTAGGAGGGAAAACTCTTCCTAGGCATGCAAATGTGAATGCATGTCAATAAATTTTATAAGCACCAGCAGCCTTAGCTACACGGAGAGGTCTTTGATATAGTCTGCCAATCTGCATCATATCCTCTTTTCTGATGAAGTTAACTCCACTGTCGCTCAAAAGTGAAAGCAATGTGGAGAAGCAAGGTTTCTGCGAGCAAAAGCCTAAGCCAGTTGCAAACTGGAATGGATTAATTACACCATTAAGCAAGCCCCTGATCAATTAATTTACCTTCCTTTGCCTAATGATAGTTCACACCACTTCACAAATGTAGATTTTCATAAATTTTGACTAAGGACATTGCCCTAGCTAATTAAAAATATTGATCTTGCAGCCTTTGCATGCCCAGTATAAAGAATCTTAGGGAGCTAAATCAATGTAAAAGTTCCAGCGTACATTCAAGAAAATTGGAAAATTTTAAGCAATGGAAAAGATGCCATGGAATTTTGCTTCAAAACAATATGAGTACAAAAGCTTTTACCTAAAATTAAAAGCTTCATCATAGAGTTGGACAGATAAGGTTTCCATTTCATTCATCTCTGATAGAAACTTTTTTTTATAAGTTCATTCATATCTGAAAGTAATTCCACCAAAAGATAATTAAGCAATCCCAATAATCATTCAATGATCTGATTTTAAGCTTTATGCGTACTCAAGCTCTCAAAGTCCATGCAATGGTGAGCTTGAATCACTTAAGTAGAAAGAGAAAATGTTCAAGAAGCATTGGCTACAAACTTTTCCTTCTTATGTCTCTTTCCTTTTCCATCTTCCTTTTTTAATTTGTGCTCCATGGACATATATATGCATTTACTATTTTCATCAATCAGACTAGCAGCATATAATTAAAAGACTTTAGTGACAAATAAATCACATTGTATTCATAAACCGAAGTGGGGTGGGGAAGGGCGGGGGACATTCTTTACCTACATTGTGTTTACCAAGTGGAACCCTTGATACATGTTGCAATTTCTGAACAGCTTGACTGATGTTAAGCATTTCAAGGTCCAGATTCCTGTCAACTCCAGTTGAATCCGATGGGAATGCATCTGGATAGGTAGTCAAAATCCTTGATTTCATGCTCCTGCTAATGAGAGAGAGAGCGAGAGAGAGAAAATTAAACCACCAAAAGGCACCAAAATCTGGATAGCTAAGAGACAACAACCAGTAGTTTAAACTTTCAAGTTTACACCTTCAATCAAGATAATAAAATAGATCTGGGATGATGTAAGAATGAGGAACTTGGCATATGCAGAGCTTCAGAATCAACAGTATAGTTGCAAAACACATCAACTTTACATGTCAAATTAAAAGAAAAGTTCAGACATTCGGGCAGTAGGAGATGATTCATCTAAAAGAAAATAGAGAAGGTGGAGGCAGGGCAAGATAAAGTTGGAGATTCACCCTGACAAAATATTTCTAAATGAAGTGCAGCAAAAAAGGCTGCACAACTGAACTCATAACATCTTAATCCAAAGGAATTTGGATAAAAAAATAAAATAAAATTATTGCCCAATAAAAACTTGCAACCTGCCACCTGAAATTTAAAAATAGTTTTATACAAAGAGAAGAATGAATATATGAATGGAAAGCTTAAAGTTCTCTTAAATTATCAAGATGCCACACACCTTGATTTCATGGTATTGAATTTGGTTTTTTGATTATTGACTCCATGTGTGCCTGAAAGCCATTCAATCCAATTTCAAGCATGAATGCACACGTGCAGTACATATGGGTGTTCAAGACACCAAGCAAACCGATTGATTTCAGCAAATTTCCTCATTTATCATGGTTCAGTACAATGTTTACTCAGGGGGAGTGGGGGAACACCTATGATATAGATTCAGTAGTAGGTTCAAAGGTCTATGGACAAGTTTAAACCAAGAGAACCAATCAAATTATCATCTAATTCCTTATGATATAACTGTATAAGGGTGATATTAAAAAATCTTGGGAATATGATCACACCTAATAAATTCTTTTATTTTAATTTTACATCCCAAACAGTCCAACCTCCTAATCTCTTGCCGGGAGCATATCACCTGCAGTTAATGTTGAGATTGTTGAAGTTGTTAATTCAGGCTTACAGATTACAAACAAAGTCATGTACATCAATCTATGAATACTGTGTAGCATTCATCACCATGAAAACTTCAAACTATAATTCAACATAAAAAATCTAACAAAACTAAAATCAGATCCACTTCCCCAAAACAAGAGCACACCTTAAAAATTTTCCCATGTCGTGGCAGTGATATCTGAATCCGAAATAGATTCCTCTGGCTCAGACTCAGGGGGAGAAGCACTACAGGTATATTCAACAATGGGATAGTTATAATGATCACCACCAGGATCCACATCCTTCCTCGCAGCATCAGCACTCTCTTGTAGCTCCAGTGCGAGTTCAAGGATTACCTGCACCTCACCAATCGTGGGACGATTCTTTCCCTTATTTTGCACACAAGAAGTGGCAATGTCAACGTATTTCTTGAAACACTCTGGAGCTATCTTCCCCATCAGATACGGATCAACTATTTCATTGATGGTCCCTTCTCGTTTGCATTTTCTGACCCACTCAAGAAGATGCCGCTGCTCTAATGTTTTTCTGCCACAGAGTAGTTGCAGCAGTACCAACCCAAAAGAATAGACATCGGATTTATCAATCAGCTCCCCGCATACGAAATACTCCGGATCTAAGAGTACTAAAGTACTACTCTGTACTCCAGAGTAGGCACTAGAATCCACCCTAATCAAAGCCTTTGACAAACTCGGTGGACCCAACTTGTACGACACGAAATCTGCCAACTTGGGCTCCCATTTCTCATCCAACAGAATGTTACTCGGCTTCACGTTACGGTGGATGATGGTATGCTTCAGCCCAGTGTGAAGGTAATGCAGAACACGCGCCACTCCAATGGAAATCCGGAGTCTTTGTTTCCACGGGAGGGGATTATCGTGGTTAGTGCCGTAGAGTTGTTCGCCAAGGTTTCCATTGAAGATGAACTGGTAGACTAGGATCATCTGTCGATGATCAAGACAATATCCAATGAGAGGGACGAGGTTAGAGTGGCGTAGCTGGCATAGCAACAGCAACTCAGTCTTTAACTCGTGAAAACCCGCCCTTGAATCGATATTCACAAGCTTTATTGCAACGCTTATCCTAGTAGGATCATCAATAAACCCCTTGTATACTTTCCCATAATCCCCCTGACCAATTACGAAGTATTCATCGAAGTTATTGGTAGCTATTTTGACCTCAGCGAGTGAAAAACGACGGCATATTCCCTCAGGAAGAACTAAATCAGATTGTTTTGTTTCGTCTGACCTTCTCTTCCTGAACGGCCTGCATAACTCTGAAATTCCTTTCATTTGAGAGTCTTGAAGAGTAAAATAGGATAGGTAAAGTAGCTTTCTAAAAAAGCTGGCAAGGTAAAATGGTCACCGCATTTTTACCTGTTTTTTGGAAATATATATATATATATATATATATATATATATATATACCCACATTATTTTTAATTTTTATAATTGAAAATGTTAACTACACCGCCCTTTTTTACATTTTTTGTTGTTTTCACGAGCATGACTATCTAACTAAAAATTTCATCCTATTCTATTTTATTATTTTAAAAATTTACCTTATTAATTATACAATATCATTTTATAATATACTCAACATTTAAATTTTTATTTTACCATCCTACACATTAAATTAATATAAAATAAAAAGAATATAAAAATATTTCTCAATCTCTCATCTCTATTTCTTTTAACTCCCTCTATTTCTCTCTGATCTCAGTCACACCACCCACCTCTGCTGAACAAAATCCATAGCAAAATTCAGCCAAAATCCATAGCAAAATCGAAATCCAAAATCTAAATCCAAATCCAAAATCAAAATCAATCCACTCACCGATCTCCACCGCCACAATCCCCTGCCCTTGCCGCCATTGCACCACCTGACCCATGCCCACATCAGTCACAAACCCACCATTGCTAATAACCCACACAACTCGTCGATCTCCACTGCCAGAAACCACAAAAAATACCCAGAGAAGACAGAGGAGATCTCACGCCAATCTCCACTTGTCGATCTCACGCCAATCCACCTAAAGATTATCACACCGATCTTGGACCATGTGTCAACCAACAACGAGTCAGAGAGTGAGAGAGGGTAGACAAGAAATAGAGATTAAGAAAGAGAGAGATGAAGAAAGAGGGAGACCATCTCAGATTGTAAAAGAGAAGACAGAGGAGAGAGAGAATAAAAGTGATTAAAAATCTGATACAAAAGTGCTATAATGCCATCCTACATTTAGGATGGTACTGTAGCAACATTATAAATTTTTTTATAATTCTTTCCATTTAATTGGTCTTCCAGTTATTGAGACAAAATAGTGCACAATGCTAAATTTTGTAAACATTTGACATATTCCTGTCCCATTGTTGGCAGTGGACACTAGGCAGCTTTGCTGTATACCATTACCAATTGCATTGAATTTAATCAATGCTAGGAATTTGAACAAGAAGTGGCGCCATGTCGGTTCATATGGTGCACGGGTCAAATTTGATGTGCTGCTCTTTCCAATTTGAACCCTACGTACCACTAGTATTTTGTCATGTTGTTTTATATTTTATATGCAGGGGCGGCGCCACCTTATGGGACAACCCAAACCTGAAAAAGAAAAAAATTTTATATATAATAATTTAAAATATTATATTTATCTACCTTTAAAAATTTTTTTGAGAAACTCCTGAATTTTTTTTATGTCAAAGAAATTAAATTTTGATGCATAATTTGAGCAATTTAACAATATCTTATGATAGCCTAGAATTTGATCTGCGTTAGATGTCTTTGTAAATGTTTTCTTGGTGGCCTTTAGTCCAAGGTGTCATGATGTCTTTTTTTTTTTTTTTTTGGTATTCTGGGTTTTTTTTTTTTTAGTTTTATCAATAAAATTTTCTAACGTTTATTTAAAAAAAAATAATATTAGGATCTTTTGAGCAAAAAAAATCACATACTTTTATATTCTTTTAAGTTTATACTATGGCTTTACTTTTAGTTTTCGCTTTACCTGACGCATTGTTATTGTACTATTATTTTTCCTCAAAAACATTATAATATATATTATACAACTAAAACTAATTGGTCAAAGTCACGTAAATTCAGTTTTTTTCATTGTACAACTACTTTTCTTTTTTCTTTTTTCGGTAATTTTGATTAGAAAAAAAATAGTAGTTTTAGTTAATTAAGTGAATAAACTTAAAAAGTTACTTAATTTTTATATAACATCAATTTTTAGTTAATTAAGTAAAACTTTATATATTTGTGTGTTTTTTTTATTGTTGTTATTGTCAATATATAAAATTTTCTTTTTAGTAGATTGTGTAGTTTATGCTTCTTAAGGAACACTCTGAAAAAAATTTCTAGAGTCGCCACTGTTTATATGGTTATAGTAATTTGAACTCTACGTACCACTTGGCTGCCCATATTTTAGCCAATTGGTCTTTATTTTGCAATTTTTATGGCTCTTTTGATGTTAGCTTTAGCTTGGACTGTTTCTCCTCTGTTGTGTTGAGAGAGTCCAGGGGCTTGTTGTAGTTTGTTTCTCTCTTAATAAAAGTTTCTAATTATCAAAAAAAAAAAAAAATTGATATGAGTTTTAGTTATGTGGTATTTGGTACGGGGGAATCCACATTACTCCTGGCATTCAAATTCCTAGGAATCACATTCCTAGGAATGTAGCTATTCCTATGTTTGGTTTCATCGGGAGATTCCCGGGAATGTGAGATGATAATGTTTGGTGTATTCCCAGGAATCTTAAATGAATTATTTATTTTTCCAATTCTATCCTTAGATTTGAATGTGAACTACTAAGTCCTTTAAAAAAAATCTTCCTCTAAATAAATAATGAAAAAAAATATAAACTATTAATTAGTCTTTTAAAAATATATCTCCCTCTAAATAAATAATGAAAAACAAAATATGAACTATTAATTAGCAACACTTTCATTAAAACTCTAGTCTAATATTTCTAAATAGAACTTTGTTAAAAATTATATTAACAGAATTGTCTATCTTGTTTATGTTGTTTTGGTGGGAAAAGATAAAGACAAGAGAAAATATATTGATAACTTGTTTTATATTTTATCTTAATTGCTTAAATGATAAAAAAAAGGGTTAAAATTGTCAATTTATAAATAATACAATTTCCTTTAACTTTGAGAATCTGGATACCCACCTGTTTTAAAGGGAATCCACATTCCTACTGAGAGGGGTTTAAGGGGGGAATCCAGATTCCTCTGGCATCTGATTCTCTGGCGTAACTTGCAACCAAACATAGAAATCTTTAAACATTCCTGGGAATCCTAAAACATTCCCCCGTACCAAATGCCACATTAGTTTAAACCAATATATTACCCAATGCACGAATAATGTTGTAATGTTTTATATAGGATAATTTTGAAGAATGTTGTATAAATATTATAGCATAATTATTATAGAACTTTATTTTTAACGAGTTCATTATAAAAAGTAACAATTATAAATTGTACAAATATTCATTATAAATATTCAATCGAAGTAATGAGAAAAAAAAAAAAGAAAAGAAAAACTTTGGTGGAATATTATAGAATAAAAGTTGATATAGAATATATCTTTCTCTTTCAACTTAATTCTAAAAACAAATACACATCCTAAACACTTACAGTTAATCACAATATTTACAAAACCTACAAATCCATAACATCCGACCTTAACGTCAAAATAGTAATTGCCATTGTCATTCAATATAAAATGCAAGCTGCCCTTCCTTAGTTGTAACCAACTCATACGGGTTAGGATAAGAACAAACAACAATGTTAGAGCTAGGTTGGTGTTGTCGAAAGATTGAAGGTAAATGACATCGTTTTTAGCCTATGTGTATTTGACATGGTATAACATGAAGGGCTATGGGTAAGTATATATAAAGAGGTAGAAGTGCAAGAGGTAAAAATAATGAATTAAAATGTAAAGAGGTTTGTGTGTATGTTTAACAAATGAAAGTTCTTGAAATATTAAATCAAATGATATATATATAATATTTATTTTTTAATTAGAAAAGTCTTGAAACATTAAACCAAATGAACCAAAAAATCAATATTTAATTTGTTTTCATTTTGAGAATATTTCAACTTTTTTTGCATAGGATGCGCCACTTGGCAGAATCTCATACTTTCCACTATTATTGTTAGTCACAGTTAATCTATGAAATTTTCTACTAAAACTAATTTTAAACTAAATATATTGGGGGAATATTCCTCTAATTCATGCAACTAAGAAATTTCACTAAATCACAGTTCACATTGTCACCTACAAATTTGTTGGTTCCTAAGTACCTTTCTTGTATGATTTATACTTTATATATCAATTAGCTATAAAAACTTCTAGAATTTCATGATAAAACAGCAAAAAAAAAAAAAAAAAAATGTCATAGTGATGCAATAATATCACAATTTAATCTCCAAATTTTAATTGAACTAAAAGTAGCTAAAAACAAATTCTTACCAAGCATACGCATCATATAGAAAATCAAAAATATAAATTGGCACATAATATGAAAAAATAAGCCTAAATATATTACAATACTACATAAGTAAACACGTATACATAAAATCTAAACAAAATATTTAAAATGAACATAATATTTTTAAAATTAACATACCTCACAAAAAGAAAACCAAATATACTATGAGAAAATTTATGGAAGTTTAACCTCACATTAAGAAAACCAAAGATACTATGAGAAAAATTATGGAAGTTTAATTTTTAAGTGCAATGGAAATGGAGATTTAATTATATTAGACAAATATGGAGACAAATAATATTTATCTAATTTTATTGAATCCAACTCTTGCAATTCTGCATTGTAGTTAGTCTTATGCAAAAAAATTGAAAAGTTTTCTTAATTCCTACATTTCTCATAACTTTTAAGATCTATCTATATTTATTCAAAACAATAAGTTATAAATGTATACAAATTTTTGCCTTTTTACTTAAAAAAAAATCATCGAAATAAATGCATTTCCCATTAGTTAATACTTTGACGTAAATGCTAAATGGGGATTTTCTTTTTGGAGGGAACCATCTTTTTGACTTCTCGTTAATGTCTCATCCAATGGTTTATAACACCCTACTTTATTGGGTTATTTGACTTATTTCAATATTTTTCATATTATTTACCCTAGATAGTTTTATTGGTACAGTATATTATTAAGGAGTGATCATTTTTGCCTACAAGTGCTCTGTGACTGAATTTCCAAACACACAATTTTGTTTTTTTTTACGTAACTGATATTCAAATATATATTGTTTTTAGAGTTTACTTTGTCTTAAAAAAAGTCTAGATGATTTGATCTTTTTGAGACCGTAGATTATTGAGTGATTGACTCAACTATTAATTATATTCAATTAGGAGACCTTATTTTGTATTTTAAATTTTCGAGATTAAAATATTGGAATGTTACATTTAGGCTATGCAAATTATTGCCCCATGAGTCATGTCAAATTAAGGGAAAATGGGGCACATTTTGCCTACATGAATGGAGGGCTTATTGAGAACTTGCTTGATGCTTCTTTGAAGCGTCATTTTCTAGCCAGTCTTGGCCCTCATGGACTAAACTTTGACGACCATATTACTGTTATTGGGGATTGAAATTGAGCTATCAGCACATATCCTGTAATTAGAATGTCTTTGAGCAACTACAAATAGAATTAGAGGTATTGGTTTTTAGGAGCTCATATGGTGAAACTCCCTGAAGATGCAGACTTTGAAAGGTAGCCAAGGAAACTCGTGCATGTTGGTGCTAACCTTGCAACTTGCACTGAACCTGAACTAAAAATGCATTAGGGAGAAGATAGATGTGATAGATTATGAAAATGAAACTGGGATTCCCCATCTCTGATGTCAATATGGGTGAGAACTTGAATGCTACTCTTGGGACTAGTAATGCATCTGCTTCTGCTCTTTGTGAGAAAATAACTAAAACTTCGAAAGACAGTGGTGGGCTTGAGATTGTTAAGAAGGGAGCATCAAGAAATCGTTATACAATGGCGCCTTCTACATAATAGGAGAATTATCCTTTGTCACCTTCATGATAATTTCTTTGGTACCATGATAGTTGGAAAACTCTTCTTAGGAATGCAAATGTAAATGGATGTCAATAATTTTATAAGCATCAGCAGCCTTAGCTACTCACAACATGTTTGGAGAGAGAGAGGACAATGTGAGAGGTTTTGAGATGGTCCACAAAGAACCAATTTGCATCATATCCTTTTTCTTGAAGAACTAAACTCCTCTGCAACTTGAGAGTGGAAGTAGTGTGGGGGAAACTTGGGTGCTGCTGACAAAATTCTGAGCCAGTTGCAAACAAAAATGGAAAAATTACCATTCATCAGGCCTCAAATTGGTTAATTTACCTTCCTTTGCTTGATGATAGTTCAGGAATACAGACTTTCATAACTTTTGACTGAGGACATCGCCCTAATAAAAAACATTGATCTTGCAGCCCTTGCCAAGTATTCATAAACCTTAGGGGGAGTGAATGAAAGTACATATTCCAGTGTGCATTCATCACAATTGAAGGGGAAATTCTTGGGAAGTCCGGGACTACAAGGTCAGCAAGCTGACCTTGTAGTCCCAGCCAATAAAATTAAGCCACCTCACTAAAATGAGCTTACGTCACCATACCTGTCATGTCAGCCTAAGAAGGCTGTCTCCTTGTAACGTCTGTTAGCTCTGTTAGAACAAATTCAAAAATTTCAAAAACTTAGACGTAAATAGGCGGGTCATTTGAAAAATCTGGGAATATAAAAACTTTTCGAATCTCGTTTTTATTTTTATTTTTCTATCTTATGAATAAGGTTGAGTTATATGCTTTCTCTAAATCTACCGCCCTCCGATGGAGACCTATTTTAATAATCAGTGGAGATGGTGTCTCCTCCTCCTTGCCTAAGTTTCAGCCGCAAATCGCCGTAAACCCACTCCTTCTCATCTCAGCCTCCATTCCCAGGAATTTAAGGGATTTAGTTTGTGTTTATTTATTTATTTTTTTCCAGTCTTTCACCTTGTTTCTAAGTATTGACGCTTTGATGGTGAAGTCTAATTCTTTGGCCAAGTTATTTTCTTTTGGTTTCTCGTTTCTGTTCTAAAAATTGCTTCTTCTTCTTTTTTTTTTTTTTTTGGCCTTGATGATCTGGAAATATATTTGAATATTTTAGTTCTTTTACCGAATCATGAGTCCAAGCATCTTGTATTTAAGTAATAGTACATTTTTGAAGTTGTTTAATGTTTGGTTTGCTGGCTCTTTCTCGTAGAATGTTGTTTGTATTTGTTATTGACCTGTGCTTTGTTAATTTGGTTCTCCTTTTAATGTTGTAGTTCTGTTTTAGTTCTTCAGCTTTGTTGGTGGTCTCGCATCAAGTGGTTGGACCTAAATTTTGGGTTGTTGTTGGCTTTATTCTGTTCTTGTTTTGCTGTTGGTTCTCTAGCTTGTTTCAATGAAAAATGAGTACTGATTATAAGAAAAATACTACATTTTGGGAGGTGAGGGAATTCCTTTTTTTTTTTTTTTTTTTTCTTTTGTCGTTTTTTAGTAGGGTAATTATTGAATTTTGATTTTGTATGCGTTTTGTGCTTGTGGTTTATGTCTGTTGAATCTTTGAAGTGTAATCAACATAAGTTAACAAATGTTTTCGGTTTTGATCTGCAATCTCTCTTACAGTTCTGGTATTATCCAGGAAGTGGGATTGTCGGATTGGTTGCTTTTGTTCAACTTTTTTATTTTATCTAAGTTTATTGTTTGTCGATTTTATTTTATTTTTTAAAATAGTCCTGGTTTCCAAAACGGTTGTTGTCCTTTATCTTTATTTACTTGTCTTGATTCTTCTCTCTTTGTAGCATTCCATCATATACAGATGACATAAATAACTTGGAGGGCATGCTGTTGCTTTGTTTCTATTGTAGCTACTTAGGAGAGTGCCCTGTTTCTTTTTGTTTTGGGGTCAAGGCACTTGTCTGGGCTTGTGTTTTGATATTATTGTATCTGATGTGAGATTGTTAATTTCCCTCATGTTGCTTGGCATTTGATTTAGTGGCAGCTGGAAGCTTCAATGGATTGTAGAGTGAGCTTTGATACCAAAATAACTTGCACAACAAAAAGTGAGGCAAGTCAAAGTGATCTAGTTAAGAACCATTGGAGTTCACAGATTGTTTAGTCAAGAAGCAAGAGATGCATCAAATGTGGAACTATAATGTTATTATGGCCTTGTAATCAAACTTTATATTTTAGTAAGACTCTTGTTATTAAGGCAGTATGGCCTTGTGATCAAAGTGTATATTTTAATAAAATTTTGTTCATCTTTTGTCTACTTTTCTCTTGGATCAAATTTCGATATAATGTAAGACATCAAAATTGTTCAACTTGAAGTAATTGCTCAATTGTTTAGAATACTTTTTGAACTAATAGTCATGTAAAGAATGCATATTCCTTTGGTTTCTAGTTTCTTTAAGACAACGCATAAATGGGAAAATCTATCATACATGAGTACATATTGATTGCAATGATTTAAGGGTTTTTTTTTTTTTTTTTTTTTTGATATGATGATTTAAGGACTTTGACTTTTAGTGTTTATAGTGCAAAAAAATTATCTAAGTTGTTCTACAAACTAGAATATATCAAATTTGAATTGTTGCTAAAAGCCTAAAATTGAAAATTAGCCTTGCCAACTTCAAAATACATTGACTTCAATCAATCATTGAATACTTCAAAGCCTTTTTTTTTTTTTTTTTATAACAAAGGAGCAACATTTGGTACATGAAGCTTGCTTAGTGAAACATGAATTCTGATGGCTGCTGGAAAATTCTCCAATGCCTGGCTTTTCATTGGAGGCCACAATACTTCAGCCCACACAGTAAGAATATTTGTATTAACCATAAATAGCTTGCCCAAAAAAGTTTTCTAATTCCATAGATCCAAATGAATACAAGATTTTATATTCAAAGCCCAAATCTCATGTAATAACAACCATTGGAATGTTTAAATAAAATTTGTAGTGTTGATTACCAACAATAATATTAACTAGTTTATATAGTAGCAAGCAGAAAAATTTACAATTGATCACTCTTCAGTATGGAAGAGGACTAATCTAAAGCTATTCTTAAGTAACAAAGTCAATATAATATTATTATTCAATAATCTAGTAAACTTTGGATGTGTGATTTAATTTTTTGCTATATGAGAACAATTCAAACATTCATAGTTATCATTAAGTTGCATTTTCTCAAATACTTTATATGCATAATTATCAAACGCGTTAACACATGTAAATAGGAAAAAATGTCATGCCCTCACATAGACCTTATTCAAACCAAAGTTCTACACAGACGTTTTCCTCTTTCCCCCCTTCCCATAGCTCCATGAACACCACATAGCTAAAACAATACCACCACAAATGACACCACTGTATTACCATCCACCAAAAGTGAAAGCATAAGACAATAGACAATGCCAATCAAATAAGCATTTTCACAAACGCTTTGCAGACAATATTTCAAGAGAGTAATCGTATGGACCAAGCCTATTACTTTGACCTTCCATATAAAATTTTACAAAGATTTAGTGAAGCAACATCAAATTCATGAAATATTTAACTACACAAATCAAGGGGGAAAAAAAATCTGAGAATAGAGAAGACCAATAGAGATGGTAAAAAATTTGTACTACTACAGCATAAACCAAATACCCATATCTCCATTCCACGGCCAAAGAACAAAAAAGAAAAAGAAAAAGAAAAAGAAAAAAAAGAAAAAGAAAACTCCAATTGACATTTCTAGTCATAAAATTTTCCCAACTTATACCTTTTTTTTTTCATCATCTTCTATACATTCCATCTCTTGAATCATTCATAGATGACTATCATACTAAGAAAGAAGGTGAAAGACTGGAAAAAATAAATAAATGAATACACAAACTAAGTCCCTTAAATTCCTGGGAATGGAGGCCGAGATGAGAAGGAGTGGGTTTAGGGCGATTTGTAGCTGAAACTTCAGGCAAGGAGGAGGAGACACCATCCCCACTGATTATTAAAACAGGTCCCCATCGGAGGTGGTGGATTTAGGGAACGCATATAACCCAACCTTATTCAGAAGACAGAAAAATAAAAAACAAGATTTGAAGAGTTTTTATATTCCCAGATTTTTCAATGACCCGCCCATTCACGCCTAAATTTTTGAAAATATTTGAATTTGTTCTAACGTTACATAGAGACAGCCTTATTGGGCTGACATGGCAAGTATGGTGATGTATCCTCATTTTAGTGAGGTGGCTTAATTTTATTGGCTGGGACTACTAGGTCAGCTTGCTGACCTTGTAGTCCCGGACTACCCAGGAATTTCCCCAATTGAAGAATATTTAAGCTATGGAAAAGATGCCATGGACTCTTCGCTTAAAAAAAAATATAAGAATAAAAGCTTTCGCCAGAAAACAAAAGCTTCATCATAGAGTTGGACAGATCAGGTTTCATTTCATTCATCTTTGATAGTAACGTTTTCATATACATTCATCTCTGAAATTACTTCCACCAAGACATAATTAAGCAATCCCAATAATCATTCAATGATCTGAAATTTTCTATGACAACCAATTAAGCTTCATGTCTCCTCAAGCTCTCAAATTCTATGAAGTGGTGATCTTAAATCACTAAGAAAGAGAAAAATATTCAAAAAGCACTAGTTACAGGCTTTTCCTTTTTATGTCTCTTTCCTTTTACATATTTCTTTTTTAATTTATTCCCTATGCACTATGCATTTGCTATTTTATTGGTTTCATTTTAAATATGGATATTCAAAGTATCTTTTATAATTGTAAACTATTCCTGCATATTTCTACTTTTAAAAATGTCGTTAAGTTGAGATTCTATAATTTTCTGTTTCAGTTAAATACATTCTGTTATTCTGTTTTGTTTTAGCCCCTTTTGGATTATAGTAAACATGTGGTAGGTATTTGGTTGGAGGATGTCTTTTGTGCTACTTTATTACAATTTACAATTTCCAATTTAGCATCCATGTTAGATAGTATCAAATTCCCTTGGTGCAACTAATCCTTGATGGAAGATAAATGCCCTCAAATCAATTTGACTGATAAATGTAAAAGACCTTGAGCAGTTTGATGAATAATCGAGTAGGGATCCCCATGGTATAATACTGAGAACCAATTTATGATCATCTTAAGTATTTTGCAGTATAAAGGCTATTACTTAGTGTTGATCCTGCAAAAAAGTGGGAGGAAAAAGGCACTTGTGCCTTACAACTCAAGACCATCGCCATTGCAACAAACTAAAGGCCCTTAACCTATCTTGCATCATAAATGTGGAAATGATCTAAAGGCAACTTGTGATTATTTCAAGGGCTCAACTTCTCCATCAGGAAACAGAGAATACATTGTCTTTGAAACGAGAATTTTACTTTGTAACAAAGGAAAAACAATCATTTGAAAGCAAGTGAATAAGACTGACCAACCTTCTCCAAGTTATCTCATTAAGTTTTACAAAAAACAGTAGTACTTTACAATGTTGAGATTGTTGTCGTTGTTAATTCAGGCTTACAAAATACAAAGAAAGTCATGCACATGAATCAATTAAAACTGTGTAGCAACCATCACCGTGAAAACTTCAAACTACAATTCAACATAAAAAATATAACAAAACTGAATTCAGATCTATTTCCCAAAACCAGAGCACACCCTCCAAAAAAAACCTCCATACTGTGGCAAACAGCCCAGTTTTGTTCCTAAAGCAGTGCAAAAACGATTCAGCCACTATGCTCTCATTTTGGTTACTTGGAGCACCCCTATTTGCATGCCGCTGTCCAAGGAAAATTTAGCTCATGCTCATGTGTTCGTGCTATATAGACAGTGGCGGCGCCACGTATAGCTCAGGGTGTTCCCAGGAACACCCTGAGCTGAAATTTTTTTTTTATATATAATAATAATAAAAAATTATATATGCTCTAGATCAGGAACACCTCAATACAAAATTAGGAACACCCTCAAATTAAAAAAAAAGAATTTATTTGTTCTACTGTCAAGCATAGCCAAAAAAAAAAAGAAAGCCAAAAAAAAATTTTGAACTAAAATCTAAAAAAAAAAAAAAAAAAAAAAAAAAATCACTAAGCTAATGCCTAACCTAAAGACAGACGAAGTCACAGAGGTCATAGTATTGAGCAACGCTTCTTGTTAAGGGAGGCTCATCCAAGCCAAGTAGAGGAGATCACCACTAGCCATCGGATCGCCAGATCGGAGAGGAGATTGCCACTAGGCTCTAGCCATCGGATCGGAGAGGAGATCGCCACTAGCCACTGCCAGATCGGCAGATCGCAAGCCCGCTGGCTCGTCCGCTCCTCGTACCCAGTCCAGTTCCGGCCTCCCGCGGCCCCGCCTCCCTGTCACTGCTCGGCTACTGCAATAGTGCGCTCGCAGCACTCCGGTGCTCCCTCGTCAGCGCCGGTGCTCCACTGCTCCCTTAGACCCTCCCTGGGCTCCCTCGAGGTCGAGGTATTTAATTTTTTTCTCTCAGACTCTCTTTTTCTCTCAGACTCTCTCTCGGTCTCTCACTCTCACACTATCTGAACTGAAATGAAAAATTGAAAACAATGAAATGAGTAAAAAAGACTCACACACACACACACACACACTCTCTCTCTCTCTCTCTCTCTCTCTCTCTCTCTCTCTCTCTCTCTCTTTATTCTTTAATACCACCACCAAACTCAGTAACTCTCTCTCTATTTGATTGACCGAATTAAAGTTTAGTCTTTAACTTTATTAAATTTTGTCTGTTCTTAAGCTCTTCACTTTTTGAAAATTAAATTTGGCTTTATGCCTTTATCTGTTTATCTTATATGTCGGTGCTGTGTTGGTGTGTGTAGTGCGTTGATGTTGGTGAAATATTGCTTGTCTTTTAGTGTAATGTGTCAATGTGAAATTTTCTGATTGGCAGGGAGCATCATGATACGTGCTTGTGTGTTGAGTGGGGTGGGGGTGGATGGGCATTGGGCACATGGAATGGGGCCGGGTTGCACATTACACATTTTTAGAGTTTTAATTATTGTGTTACACATGATGTGTAAATAATGTGCATATGAGTGGCTCTTTTAATGCTTTTAGTGTAATGTGCACATGAGGCTAAATAATATAACAAATTAAAGCAATATAGTTTATTGTTAGACTAAACAACAATAATTAAAGCAGTATAATACTTAATAAACCAATATATTATAAAAGACAAACAAATTAAATTATGTTAGGCTAAACCAATACATTATAACATTTTTTTTTATTAGATTGTGTAATATACGTTTGTTGAGGAACATCCTGAAAAAAATTTCTGGAGCCATCACTGTATATATACATATATATCTGAAAAAGATTCCTCAGGAGACGCAGTACCAGAAATATATTCAACAATGGTATAATTATATTGATCCACACCATCCTTTCTCTCAGCATCTGTGCTCTGTTGTAGCTACAGATCATGTTCAAGGCCTACCTCCACTTCACCAATTGTGGGACGATCCTTTCCCTCGTCTCGCACACAAGAAGTCTCAATGTCGACGTATATTTTGAAACACTCTGGAGCTATATTCCCCATCAGATACGGATCAATTATCTTATTGATGGTCTCTGCATTTTCGGGCCCAATTAACCAGATACGGTTGTTCTTCCATTCCAAATCGTTGGAATGCTTTCCTGCCACTCAGTACTTCCAACAGCACCACACCAAAAGAGTAAACGTCAGATTTATCCGTAAGCTCCCCATGCTGGACATAAACGGGATCAACATATCCGTAAGTACCCACTACCTCAGATTCCATTTTAATTATAGCCTTTGACAAACTCGAGGGACCCAACTTGGACAACCCCAAATCTCTCGACTTGGCCTCCCATTTCTCGTCCAGAAGGATGTTTCTCGGCTTCACGATACAGTGGATGATGGTATGCTTCAGACCAGTGTGAAGGTAGTGCAGTGCACGCGCCACTTCAATGCAAATCTGGAGTCTTTGTTTCCACGACAGGGGATCATGGTGGTTAGCACTGCCGTAAAGGTGGTCGCCGAGGTTTCCATTGACCATGAACTCGTAGACTAGGATCATCAGTTGATCATCGAGACAATATCCATCGATAGGGATGCGGTTAGGACTTAGGGTGGTGTAGCTGGCAAGCCAACAGCAACTCGGTCCTTAACCGGTCGAACGTCACACACTTTATTGCAACGTTTATGGTACAGCTACAGTCATCAATTAACAACCCCTTGTATACTTTCCCATAATTACCCTGACCAATGAATAATTTATCGTCGAAGTTGTTGGTAGCTATCTTCATCTCAGCCAGTGAAAATCGACGGCATAGTTCATCAGGAAGAGCCGAAGATGGTTTCGCTCTCTTCCCGAACGTCCTGAATAACTTTGAAACTCCTTCCATTGGCGCTTTGGTCGTATACCAATGGATTTGACGACGGAGAAGTGGCGGCTTGACCCAGCGATCACGGAGTCACGGATATGATCTCTTTTCAAAAATAAACGAAACACATGGGTGGTTTGGACTAATTACATAGGTAGGGGTGTCAATTCGGGTTAGCGTGTCGGGTTCGTGTTGTGTCGAGGTAGGGGTATTCGACTAAATGGCTCAACCTTAACCCGACCCATTTAATAATCGTGTCAGAATCCTTCAACCCTAACCCGACCTGCTAATAAGGTGGGTTGACCTAACCCAACCCATTTGACACGGTTAATAAACGAGTCGTGTTGGGTTGAAATGAATATAACACAACCCATTTTAACCTACATAATATTAAATATAACATCCATCTAGAAATAATTTTTTTTTATATCCCAAAAAGCAGTGCATACACTTCATGTCTTCAACCCACATTCAAAATAATATAGTTCAACAAAAATATAACATTCATCTAGAAATAAGCTCTTTACACTCCAAAAAAAGTGTAACACTTTAACCCAAATTCAAAATAATATAGTTTAACAAAAATAAAAATAACATAGTTCAACAAAAATATAATATCCTTGGAACTCGCCAAATGCTAATTATCAATATTAAAAGAATTTGAGCAAACAGTATTTTAATCCTGACTATGACCACAATTATCATCCACAGATTCTTTGTTGATGTCCAAATTCATAACATCTTCCGCAAGCTCGTCCAATTTCATTTGTGCAAGTTTTATGCCAAAAAAATAAAAATAAATAAGTATTAGTAGTGTTACAAAATATGATCATGCCTCAACAGTTTTATAAGAACTAAATAATAATAATAATGTAAGAGTAATAATAACTAATGAAACAAATAAAAATCTATGGATGTTATGTTATGCGAGTTAAACAGGTTGTGTTAAGTGGGTCGTTTCGGGTTTGACACAAATAAATTGGCATGTCAAATGTGTCTATTGCGGATTATGCGGGTTGACCTGCTTATGACCTGTTTCTTATCGTATCGCTTTCGAGTCGACCTGTTTATGATCTAAACCCATTAATGCCCAACCCTAACTCGAAAAACCCGTGTCGGGTTCGTGTCGTGTTCGTGGGTTGGATCGAACATTGACACTCCTATACATAGGTACCAAGCGGTCTGGTTATGCCTACAACCAAAAAAAAAAAAAAAAAACCGGTCCGGTTCAACCGGTCAAGAGAATGTACGAAAAGGACGCCGTTTTGGCTCAAACGACGTGGTTTTTCTCTCAGGTCTCTGTCTCTGCTGAAGGTTCTCGGTCTCTTTGTCAGTTGTCACCACTCACCACTAATTATAGAGAAATTAAATTTATAAAAATTTAATAGATTATGCTCTCTCTCTGCTGAACGGTCAAACCGCCATAGCCGTCCGTACTTCTGAGCTCCATCTAGAACCTTCCCAACATTCATATCACCTAAAGCTAAAGCCTTGCGGTAATAAACCACTTATTTCCATTCCAGGTACTACTCTCTCTCTCCCTTTGTTTGGTTGCTCGGAAACCGTGGTGATTTAAGCTTGTGAGTGTCTTTGTTTAGGCTTTGATTGCTGAGCTGGTGGTTGGATTCACCAATTCTGTGATTTTTAGGGTGGGCTTTGGCTGACTGGGGTTTCGTCTTTGGTTTCAGAGGTATTTTGGGATTGGAATTTTTGTGTTTGCCTTGAGTTGTTTGCCTTGATATGGAGCTTGTGACATCAAATTTAGGACCTTGAACTGAAAGTTGATAACCTTAATCTCAGTCTCTCTATGGGTCATGGAAATTTTAAAAAAAATTTCATGAATAACTTGAATGTATTTATTGGGGTTTATGATTTGATGCATTTGAAATGAACCAACTGCAGTGTCTGGTTTTATAAAAAGGGTGCATGTAGTTTTGGGACTTGTTATATTCTCTGAATTTTGTGTCTCGTTGTACCATCTGAGAGAGTTAATTGAGCATGTTACTTTCTATGTATTGTGTTCAAGATATTGGTATGGTTAGAAGTAGGCAGTACCTTTTCTGTTTGATGAAATTCTTCAGAGGTAGAAAATACTTTACTTTTGTTTGTTTTGGGGTCTCATGCCTTGCCGATGCTGAGATGAACTTGTCTCTACGAAACAGAATTCCAATCCCACCAAATCCTTGAAACGTATGCTTGGGCATGGCTGTGTAAAAGCCAGGAATGAAATAAAGTTGAATGTTTGTTGTTACACTCTTTAGTGTCGCTGAAGTATCTGTGTATATATCATTGTAGTATCTATATGTATCAATATGTATATTTTTTTTATAATTCTGGACCTGCATTTGATGGATATTTTCTTTGGTTGATAATGGTCTTTTGTGTAGACCCAAATTTGCAGTAGTTTTGATTAATATTGCTACATATTCTGTTATATTCTCTGAATCATTAGTATGGGACTGACACTATATGTCAATGATTTTCAGGAGTCCTTAATGTCAGATTCGGGTGAAAATCAACAGCCTGAACAAGGTATAATTCTTCTGCTGTTATCCCTTCTCTTTCATTGTATATTTTCCATTTGGATGCTATTCTTACCTTTTGTTTTTGTGGTTATTTTCTATTTTCATCCCAAAATATGTCTAATCTTTTTGTCTTTTTAGTCTGCAGTTTTTTCAGAAAGCTGTCAAAGAATAAAAACATCAGAAAACGAACAGTTGATGAAGATGGAAAAGAGGATTCAAAAACAGAAGGCCCATTCTTACACAGTCAGAAGAAAACCATAAAACCCAACAATAAGCTGTATTTTTCTATTGGATCCTCTAAGAACAAAATGTCTACTGAAGCAAAAGAAGAAACTGAGAAGCCAATTTTTCAGTTTGAGTCTTCAAAGGAAATTCAAGTTGAACATGATAGCAGATCGACAGCAACTCTAGAAACTGAAACCGAGTTCTCAAGAGATGCTCGTGCATTGCGTGAGAGATCTCTTAAGCAAGCACAGGAGGCTTTAAAACGGAGAGGAAAAAGCTTTGGAGATGAAAAGTTATATAAAGGCATTCATGGATATACCGATTACAAGGCTGGTTTCCGAAGAGAGCAAACATTTGCTAGTGGGAAAGCTGGTGGGGCACATGGGCCTTTGAGGGCTTCTGCTCACATACGAGTTTCTGCGAGATTTGATTATCAACCGGACATATGTAAGGATTACAAAGAGACTGGTTACTGTGGGTATGGAGATTCCTGTAAGTTTATGCATGATCGAGGGGATTACAAGTCTGGATGGCAAATGTAGGAGCAGTGGGATGAAGCAGAGAAAGCAAGGAAGAGAAATCTAGGTTTGGGATTAGATGATGAGGATGATGGCGGTGTAGACCCTGGTGAGGAAGATGACGAAGATGATTCGTTGCCCTTTGCATGTTTCATTTGCAGGCAGCCTTTTGTCGATGCTGTTGTAACCAAGTGCAATCACTATTTCTGTGAGCATTGCGCATTAAAGGTATCCCTTCTATACCAACTTAAATTATGGAGTGTAATCAGTCTACTGTTTGTGGATTTTTATGATGAATTTTTTACATTCATTTGAAGAAGAAAATCAGATCACACATTAAAAAAAAAAAAAAAACCCTTTTAAAATTTAAAAAAGAAGCTGGAAATGGATTAAATTGTAGACTTGCAGTGTATGAAACATGACAAAAGTGTAGGCTTGTTATAAAGGTTTATTATCTGTGCCGTCCCCACCCCAATACTAGATACTAGCAGCACATACTTACACACTTACGTACATATGTAAACTTGTTAAATTTCTAGATGAGGAGCTCTGCCATGAAAATTAACTATTCAATCAAATGCAATGAGTGACTTATACAGCAAGATGCTGACAGATGGGTTTCAAATACACTAACAAAAAAAAATTAGAGCTGATTTAAGTTTGAGATAAAATTCAGGTATCATAATTATTCTCAGAGTTTTGATGGTTGCATTTCTGTCAAGACATATTTTGCCTAGGTCTTGAAGTGGGTTCTTATAATGGGCTTAGGGTTTGTGCATGGATCAAAGACATAAGGTTGTTTTATGGGTGTAAATAACTTGATGATTATGGTTTATAAAATTATTTCTCAGTGAAGTCTTTCAAAACATGTGTTTTCTGTATAAGTAGTTTGAAGTCTTATTTATTAGAGAATTGAGTTATGCTTATTTTTTTTTTCTTTGTGGTTTCAATTTTGAGCCCAATTACTTGTGAAATTTCAGCCAACTGTTGAGTCTGCAATTTTAGGCATTCAATCCAAGTTTCTGTTGGGTCCAACAAATCATTGTAGTCATCAGATCCAGGATTTCCTTTTGATTGATGCCATAAAATCTTTCATTATGAAGTTTCTAGCAAGATTTATTATGCAGCTGATGCCATGAGCTTTCAGCAAATTGCATTGTCAAAACAACTCAGTTAAAAATAAATATCATGTTGTCTTTTTATTTGCTTTTGTTCTGTGCTTAAGCATGACCAAAGGTTTCCTACAAAACATGTCAGTCTGATTTCTTTGTTGTCCATCTCTCCTTTATTTGAAAGAGTATTCTATCTTCTCTTTTTCAGCATCATACGAAGAACAAGAAATTCTTTGTTTGCAACAAACCTACTCTTGGCATTTTCAATACAGCTCATGAGATATGCAAAAGGATTGCTGTGGAGGGTAAATAATGGTTGCTTGGATGTTCGTCGTGCTCTTTGGTTTGTAACTTATTGGAATGAATATTTTGTATTCTTGTTTTTGCTTTTGTTAGCATTTGAAAGAGGAAGTTTCCTTCTCAGTCTCTCTTTTTCCTGGAAAATTGTAAACTGTCTGGGGAAATTCTCTTTAAATAGAGATCTTACTGAAGGAAAGTAATTTAAGTATGGAGTAATATTGTAGGCTTCTGCAGAATTTAATTAGTATTGGGTATCCAAGAAAGCAAACAGATTTGCTCAGTTTAAGCCTATTTGGAACAATTCTGATGAACAACCAGCTATGGGATATGTTTATGATGGCATGTATAGAGTAATTGATGGAATAAAAAAATTTCAAGGACAAGAAGAAATTTTTGGAGCCATATGTTAAATTATCAAGGATCGTTGGGATACTTAATTCTATAGAAATATTCATGTTGCAGCTTTTTGGTTGAATCCCGCATTCCAATATGATCCATCCACTCTTAAAAAGAGGCTAGAGACATAATCTGCTATGACAGATATTATTGAATCAAAAGTTTCCAATGGTTGACTCAAGTTGATGGAGGAATTAAAGCTATTTCGAGAGCATGACCAAACTTTTGGAACTCAACATGCACTAGAAATAGACAAGACATCTCAGCCAAGTAAGATATTGTTTATTTTAGCTAATAATAATATGAAATTATGTTTTGAAAAGTATTTTCTCTGTATGTTGATTGTATATTTGTTTTGTGTAGTATATGGAACTTAGATGAGTGGTGGAAGTTGTTTGGGTCTTGCGCTCCAAACTTACAAAAGTTTGCAATTCGTTCGGATCCTTAACCAAACAGCTGCCTCTTTAGGATGTGAGCAGAATTGGAGTGTTTTTTAATTAGTACATACCAAAAAGAAAAATAGATTGGAGCATCAACCGCTTAATGATCTTTTGTATCTTCATTATAACTACCGGTTGAAAGATAGATATATAGATCTTGTTCAATTATTCAAATACTACTCTTACTTTCTTTTATTGTAATACTTGGTTGGTTCGAATTATTCAAATGTTCATTTTATGGTACATCGTCAAAAGTAAGAAGTTCAACTTTGATCTTATCGATTATACAAGTATCGATAAAACAGAATTTTGGATAGTGGAAGAAGAGGAACCTCCACTTCTTGATTATGTGGAGTTAGAGAATGCATTATACGAAGAAGGAGCTTATCCAATTGAAGAAAGGTCTTCTAGCTATGCACAAGGAAGTTAGTTTATAAGAAATTTTGTGAATTCTTTGCCTAGTTGCATATTTTAATTAGACTATTATTAGAAATGATTATTAGAATCGTACTTTTATTTATTGTTCTTCGTTGGTTTTGGAATTTGTATAGATATGAACAATGACATGATTGAGGATGATGACATTGATTTGGGATTATTTGGTGTTAAGATGATACTCTTCGATTTAAAGGTAGAAATCATCCTAATGAAGATGAAGATGAAGATGATGAGGATGAGGTTGATGATGATGATGGCGGTAGTGGAGCATTTGGATCACATGATGACACTAATTTCAAATATCTTTAAAACAAATGAGACTTGTGTTGATATCCAATGAACCTTAATAGTTATTTGTTTGAAACTTATTTGTTATTTGAATGTAATGAACACATTTATTTGGTTCTATAGAACTTTTTCATCTTCCATATCACTGTTAGTATTAGTACAGTTGATTCCCAGCTCAGTTCTTCAATGGTTTCCAAATTTAGGGTCTCTAAAAACACCAAATTGACTATGGAGGGAGGCAATTCTTATATACGAGTTTTCTTCAAGCTTAAGAACCTTAAATGAATCAAGCTTCCTATTAGCTCTGGTAAGTGTCCCATCCAATGACTAGATTCCTTCTAGATCCAAAACTCTAAGCAATTTTGAGTACTTAAAAACTGATATGACTTGCTGGCTATTTTTATTGAAGTATATAAGGGACTTGATCTGAGGATTCTCTTTGTAATAATTATTTGTGAGAAGTTCATCAAAAAATATGGCAAGTCTTTGAATACTACCAGTTGATGAATCAGCTGTCTCATTGCCACTCCAAGGACTCACAATGTGGAGGAAATTTTCTTGCTTTGCCTTTGACAACAGGATTTAATTCTTCCATTTGACCTAATTACACCCACTTGAACCATGCATCTATTTATCAACTCAACCAAGTAGCGTTTTGCATAATCTTCTAACATTTCATCTCCCTCAAGTTCATACTTCAGTGGCACAAAGCCTTCTACCACCCATAGTCGAACCAACTTCTTTGCTGGTATATCAAAGTCCTCTGGGAAATGGCTCAGATAAAGGAAGCATGGTTTCAATTGGTAAGGCAATTCAAAGTAACTCAAAGCCAACACCTCGTGAACTCTTGATTGTTGTTCTTCACCTTGGCCTCCACCTAGGTGCAATTTTATATTTTGATGCACAATATCCCACTCATCCAATGTTTCTTTTGTTGCCGAAAGTCCTCCAAGCACAATAACTGCCAGTGGTAAACCAGCACACCTTGCCACCATTTCCCTCCCTAACTTCTCCACATCTTTGAATATTTTAAATTCTGCATGTTCGAAGGAACTAAATTAGAAAGTATTACATTTTCAAGTACTAGCTGAGTTTCTGCACGATGTGCGGTACAACTTATTATTAGTTTTCTCCAATATTTCAATAATTTTTATAAAAAATATTGTAGCTTAGCTGGTTGGCACTCAATTTCTAATAGAGACATTTATAATTTAGATCCCTCAACTATTGATGTGTAAAAAAAAATTTCAATAAATTTCATTCTAAAAATTATAATCTTTAGTTATTTTATAGACAAAATAGAAAGGCACTAAGAGTAGTATAGTGATTTGATCACACTATATATATTTGTTCACTAAATGAAAATTACATGATATAATAGTTAATATAGATAAGCATAATTCATACCTACTAAAAAAAAATGCATGTATACTCTTTTTTTGTAACATTCTTGATTGTGTGTTACTAATTTTTCCCCTTTTTATTAGGCATTGCATCAATTGTTGCATGATACAGTGTTTCAATTGTTTCTCACATAAAAAAAAAAAAAAAAAAAACATTGTTTCTCATATGATTCTAAGAAAACATGATACTCTCTGCATCTTAGTTTGTTTGTCCTCTATTCTATTTTGGGATGTCCCAAAATATTGTCCAGTTTCTAAAAATAAAAGCCATTAATGTACTAAAGTTCATATTATACCCTTATTTTATTTTCAAAACTATTTGAAAAGAAAACTAATAAATATTTAAAACATTAATCTAATTGGGATACCTTTTTAGTTGTCTCCTTACGAATAATTCTTAAAAAAAAAAAACTAATAAATTTATTTAAGGATAGTTTTGGAAACACAAGACAATAAATGATATTCTCTTAAAAAGTTTAACTTTTCAAATAGGACAAACAAATTGGGAGGAAGGGAGTTTTTTTTTTTTTTTTTTTTGGAAAACAAGGCATTCACTCATTCAATAATATGTAAAGAATCTTGGTACAAAGCCTCCACCATAGGTGATGGTGAATCCTCTACCCAATAGACTTCATCTCTAATATTTTTTGCATACCTAGCTAATGAATGTGCCACCATATTCTTGAAGGGGGGGAGTATTAAATTTTCATTATGCTATAACATAATAAATATATTTATTTTATTACACACGAGCGCGCGCGCACACACACACACACACACACACACACACACGTGTATATATATATATATATATATATTTATATATATGAAAGGAATTAGGAAGTTTAAAGGATTAGCAACTAAACATGAGTAAGAATGTCATATTCTAAATTTATTATTATTATTCCAACTAATAATTATCTCTTTTATAAAGTTTATAAAAAATAATCATATAAATTCATTTAATATATATAATTATTACAAAACTATAGATAATTAATATATGCATTTAGATATTTTATGGAAGATGGTTTTGGATAATGTTGTATATATATCATAAATAAAAAGTAAACTAAATTAGAGAAAATAAACATATACATTTTAAGATATTAAAAATTAATTTAGTAGTTTCACTGGATATTTTTAGCCTTCTCAAGGTAAGATTATTATTATTTTTTTTTGAAATCATGAAACCAAAGATAACTGCAAAAAAGTACCGGGACCATGAAAACCAACTGATTTGTGCTGTGTTCATATATTTCATATCATAAAATGAAAGTATGTCTAACTCTTTCACCGTCTTCTACTCATCGATAGTGTAACATTAAGACATGATGTGAGCAAGTGTATATGCATGTATCTTATAGATGATTTAAAATTAAATTATGGTAGAATATGACTTTACATTGCGTACCAAATATTTTCTCTCCTTATATGCTCAAAGTAAAATCCATCCAACCAAATTACCCAAACCTAAATCATAATTAAGCCCCTAATTTTAAAAAGAAAAAAGAAAAAAAAAATTATAACCGTAGGGGTTTCAGTGTCTTGATGGTAGTGGGCGGCCGGTATAACAGAGGTAGTGAACTCTTAGATTCATCTTTTTCTCTCTTTCAAATATTTTGTCAGTCTCAGGTCTTTTATTTTGGTAATATATAGTGAAACAATGCGTTTTATTTAACAATCCATAACATTTTTGTGTCTTTCTATCTCTTTTCTAGGCCTTATCTGGTTAGTTATTACTGTTAGTCCTTAATTATTATTATTAATATTTTTTTAAAAAATACTAAAATAGTGGGTATGCTAAAAGACATGAAGAATAGAAAAATGTGTGGTGTAAGTTTAATCAATTAATTGATTCTAAAAAAAAAAGTTTAATCAATTAATGAGACATTAATGTAGACATGGCAAAACGGGTTAGAATTTTTTGACCCGACCCGACCCGACTCGAAAAATAGTTGACCCGAACCCGATTTTTTTGACCCGAAGCAAAAACGGGTTGACCCGTGACCCGACCCGTGTTTTTTGCGGGTCAACCCAACCCAACCCGACCCGACGCGACCCGACCCGACCCGACCCGAACCCGAAACATTTTTTTAAACTTTTTTTTAAGTAAAAAAAAAAAAAAAAAAGAAAGTAAAATTAAGACAATATTGGTTTAATTGTTTATTGTGAGTTTTAAGGAAACAATTTATACATTTACATAACTGTATGCAAATAATTGAAAGATAAATGGTTGAGCATTCTGTAATGAGTAAAGATTTTTAGATATCAAATAGATTTAAATATAATTTGATTACAATAAAGTTAAAAACATAGATTTAAAATTGTAGACATGCGTGAAAAACATTCACAAGTGTGAACATAGTGAAGCCAAAGTATCAAATTAACATAAATTATGAATGCTTTGACCTATTTTTTAATAATTTATGTCCAAAATAAATGGCTTTTTAATATAAATTATGATATTTCCTAAAGTGTGTGCTACTTAACAATTATATGATATTCATAAAAGAAACCATGAATAAATAAGTAAGCAATCAAACTTTAATGTATATTTCAAATTGAAATAGAGTGTCAACCACAATTGATAATAGATTATAAAATTAATTTTCAAGATTGTAAATTTCTTATATGTTTTTATTCTTTATCAAATGAGTTATCCAATAAGTCATTTGTAATTTTGTTTTATATTTTGGAATGTTGATATTGTGTAGAAATAAAACTTGTGTATTTGTTTTACTTATCTTTGTGTTATTATGTTTTAGATAGCAATGCTAAGATTTATATAATTTTAAAATTATTGAATAAGTATTAATAAGTTTAACTGAGTTTATTCTTGATATAAGTGGTGAATTCAAAATAATGCATTTTACATCAAGTAATTTGTTGCATAACTTTTTAAATGACAAATACATGTTGTTTTCTTTATAAAAAATAAAAAACAAAAAAGAAAAAAAAAATTCATGTGAAAAATACGGGTCAACCCGACCCGACCCGCAACCCGACTGACCCGAACCCGTTTTTAACCCGCTAAAAACGACCCTTTTTGACCCGTGACCCGTTTGACCCGTAACCCTATTGACCCGACCGTAACCCGAACCCGAACCGACCCGAACCCGAACCGACCCGCCCGTTTTGCCATGTCTACATTAATGAGATAACCATAAAATAAGTTGATCTAGACTTTTGGATAATAGTGAAAAAAAACTTAATGAAAGAGGTAAAAGAAAAGCTAGATGCGAAATTAGAGCTCCACTTGGCAAGACTTCATGCACTTTCACATGAGATCTCTGCTCTTATATATAAATATATATATATATATATATATATTTACATATATATATTGATTGAAGTTTTATTGAAAGGAAAAGTGATGAGGATGAAAGGCATGGAAAGAGAGAATTAGAAAATTAGAGGCACAACAAGAAAAAGAAATAAATGGGACCAGGGTTTAACCAAATGACAATACTGAATATAGAGTTAGTACAAATGCCAAATTTAAAATACACAGCTCTACCATATATATAGAATTACTACAAGTGCCACTAATAAATTCTTTGATTATAAAGATGTGCCCAATGACTCAACAGATGGACCACGTCATTTGTCCATCATTCCACTAAAAGACTTCACTTATTTAAAATTGCTGAGTCAGTTTTCGGTTTCTGTTTAATCTTTTTTTTTTAACTTAGCAATTTTAAATAGGTTTGAGTCTTTTAGTGGAACGGTGGACCACGTCACTTGTCCATTATGTGAACCTTATATGAGCATCTACAGCAGTGAAACTAAAAATTTAGCTTTTTAGCTCCACTAAAAGTTACTTTATCTATTTTACCTACACACATCCTGCAGCAGTGGATCTATTTTAACTTTCAACACGATAATATAATATAAACATCACAATAAAATAATGTATTCCCTACAATAAAATAATATATTCCACTACCCAAAAAATATACACCACACCAACCACAACCACCTCTACCATCAGCCACAGTCACAGCCACAACCACAACTACACCCACAACCACCACCACCACCACCAGTAGTCCATAGCAGGGAAAAAAAAGAAAAAAAAAAAAAAAGAGAACAGATCGGTGACGTGGATCGGCGGCTTTGGGCTCGGGTAGGCTTGAGCCGGTGACGTTGAGGCCGGCGGAGGCGTGGGACGGAGACGTGGATCGGTGGCTTGGGGCTTGGGTCGACTTGGGCCGGTGACGTTGAGGTCGGTGGAGGTGTGGGATGGTGTGGGACGGCAGCGTGAGATGGCAACGTGGGCCGGTGTGGGACGGCGATGTGGAACGAATCGGCGAAGCAAAGAGTAGATGAGGGAGAGAAAAAAAAATGAGAAGGAACAAGGAAGAAGAAGAGAAGCCGGAGAGAGAGAGAAAAAGAAGGAAGAAGAAGAGAAGCCGGAGAGAGAGAGAAAAAGAAGGAAAGAGAAAATATTTTTTAAATGAAATAGGAGAGAGAAATTTAATAAAATAATATATATATTTTTTTTAGCTCTCATGAACAGTGCACATCTATTTCTAGATGTGCACTGTAGCAATGGAGCTAAAAAATATAAGTTTAACTCCATTGCTGGAGCACGATTTTAGTGTCTAAGGAGCTAAAATATAGTAATATAACACCACTGATGTGAGTGCTCTAATTTCTCCACGAGGTGAATCTAGTAGCAACAAGGCTGTGTAGATATCTTCAAATTGGTGGGACAAAATTCAAGAAATGCGACTTCTCAAAGGATATCCGAGGTAACAACATTCAAGCCTTCTAGAGACACAACTACCCTCATAATTACAACTTCCAATAGTTAAATATACAACTTATAATACAAACTCAAATCACAAGACAATACACAACAAGATTTGATGATTATAAAACTTACTTGGAAATTACGTATTCTGTTATGAAAAACTACAATATCCCACCAGATTAAAAAGAACTTTTCCTTTAGTTTAAGATGATAGCTTTTCCCTCTTTCAGAATCCCAATAAAATCATTCCAGTCCTTTTTAGCAAAAAAGACAAACTAACATGCTACTTCTCAATCAGGCATCACGCGTGATAAGCATGGCTGAATAAATTTGAATGCATAATCTTCTTTTCATTAATTGAGATAGAAACAGTTTGCACCTAATCACCTCATAGCTTTCAAAAGTTGATTTGAAACCCTCTTCAAAAAGAAACTATTTGCATTTCACAGCTTTTAATACCTTTGATTAAATAACAACTGCAATAAAACCACTATTAATTAAAACATTCATCTGATGAATCAGATGCTGTAGAAATGAATTGAGATTTCCACAGTTTGTAGTGTGTGTATGTAGTTGTACATATGTATACAATAAAAAGTGGTAGGATGAGAATATACCTGGATAGTTTCTGTGAAATGCCTTCTTCTGAAACAGCTCCCAACTCTGTTCTTCGTTTAGACAGCCCGGCTCATGTAGAAAACCACTTGGATCTATATGCAAGGCTACTTCTCTATTGCGAGTTGTTAGTAAAATTTTGCTTCTACTTTCCTGTCCTAATGGGAAGCCTGGACTAAGTAAATCCCATGCCTCTTTGCTCCAAATATCATCCAGGATGAGCAAACATCTCCTCTTTCTGAACTTGATTAAGCTTCTTTGCCAGCTCTTCATCTCTCATTTTCAAAATTTGATCGCTCTCATCTTTGGTTGGAGAGGTAAGTTTGATAAATATTCCTTCCCAAACATCTCTTGTTTTGCATTGTTGAGATATATAAGCCCAAGCGAAACCATCAAAATGATGCCTGACCTCGGTAAACTTTCTTAGCAAGAGTGGTCTTTCCTAGACCACCCGTCCCACAAATAGACACAACTTGACAGGGTTTATCTTCATTTACCAACTGAGCAACTACTTCTTTTATATCTTCATCCAACCCACGATATACTCTTCAACAATATGGGAATAAGACCATCTCAATTGCCTTTGTCTGTCCAGCACAGAACTTGAGCCCACTTCTTTTATAGGAGTCACACCATAAGTATGTAAACTTCTAATAAGATCAGAGATTCTTGTTTTAATGTCCTCAATCTTGGACCCCACTTTATAAAGCTTTCTGGTGTTGAAAATAGGAACATGTTTCTTGAATGTGCTGTCTCTATTCTTCAAAGCAATTTCAAGGGCGAAAGTTTCGATGACATCCTCAACTTCATAGGCAGCTTCCCGTATTTGTGAAACCCAAATTCGAACATTCTCATCTTCATTTTGCCTTTTATCTGCATCTTTTAAGAAACACTGCATCTGCTCTAATTCGATTTGCGTTTGCTTGACTTGTTGGCTCCCTATACTCTTGGTTCCTATACTTAAAAGTAACATCTTGGTTCCTATACTTAAAAGTAATAGCTGCTATTGGTGGATGACTGGATTTAATAATTTCCTTAGTGTCTTCCTTGATCCAATCTATTTTTGTAAGAACACAAGCCTTTTTGTGCCTTATGTAATAGTTCTCAAAGTATTCAAAGAAAAAGATATGATCTTGCATCTCTTTCATGAATTCTATCCAAGTATTGAGAACTTCAACCTTTTGTTCTCTGGTATGGTTGGCTTTATAGGCTTCTTTTTTGGCTTTGTTTTTCTCTTAGTCAAATTCATCGCCTAAAAACTTCATGTCTGGTTTAAACTCTTTCCTTAGAGTTTTGAGCTCATAATCCTGGGTATGACCATCCTGGTATGGGTACTCTATATCAGGATTTTCCATATCTATTCCTGAAGGTGATCCTACCTTCTGATTGTTATTGTCATTGTGATCAATAACTGAGTCATTCTTGGCTGTATAACAGGGTGTGCTAACCTGAGATCTATTTTTTACTCCTTGAAAGTCTGCACTTAAGTCTCTTCTAGATCTAGGGAATGGTGCTAGAGGTCTAGAGGAACTAGCTTGGGATGCAGGTTTGTCTCTCAAGAGAATAGGTGGTTGCTTGGAAGGGAATCGACTAAGATCTATTGGGGATCTTGGTCTATAATCATCTAGGGGTGTCCTAAACCTGGATTTGTCAAAACTAAGTCTAACAGAACCATTTGCTAGTTGCTGGACAAAATCTATTTCTGGGTCTTGATCTGCCTCTTGGATTAACAGAGGGTGATTTTCATTATGAAGTTTCCAATCATCTGGAAAGGAAATTTCATCCCATCTAAGGGTTCTAGGAACTTTGATCTTGGCATCATGTATGTTGGTTTGGATGAGAAGGGTTTCTCCTACCTTCTTTCTGTCTAGAGCTCCAACATTCATATTTGTTTTGATACACTTATAATACACCCTGTATATAAGTGCTATCTGGCTGGTTCCTTGTGTTACTAAGGTTCCATGGGTCTTGATATTCAGGGTCAAGGCTTGCAGGACATTCTTATCATGTATGTGAACTGTGAAGTTTGGGAAACAGTCAAAATGGACTGGTCCGTTACTTAAACTGGCTTGAACTGTTCCTAAGAGACTGTCATTAAACCTTATATGACGGGTATCTCTAAGGGCTAACAGAACTGAATTGTTCAATCCTAATCTGATGAGAGGTTTAACTCCAACCTGGACTAAGCCTATATGTATAAAATAAAAACCTTTCTTAATATGGGTTTTAATCTGGTCTGGGTTAAACAAGTAGCACGTCTCGTACTCCTTATTTATTCCATAAACTTGTTCTATGGTCCTAACATGGAAGTCTGTCTTGAATGAATTCAAGTTCCATGAAAAAGACTTATAAAACTCCTTTGTGGGTACCTTAGGGAGGTTCCAATCTCCTAACTTAAGGTCTAAATCCTGTGCCTCATACTCTTCACTATTGATAATTCTAGACTGTTGCGGAATTTCTGGGAGTGATGTAGATCTACTGGCTAAACTGGAGGTTGAGTTACTTCTAAACAATTTACTCAACATCTTGACTATCTGTAAGATTTAACACAATTAAATCCTAATTTTCTCTATCTCCAAAACTGGATCTAACCATTAACTTGCTACAGGAATGTGTTGGATAAACTGCCCTCATTGTCTCACGTACATTAAAACTGCCTTTTCTGTCTAACTTGGTTACCCCAACAATTGCTACAAAACCACTATCCTGTGACACAACGCCTCAACGCCTCTCTCCGGCTAAATGGCTACAGTCTTTGGATACCGTGGACAAAGTAGATCGGGACAAGCACAAATCGGGACCTCTGCTTTAATGTAAGCACAAATCAAGACCTACGTTTCTCAAACACACACTTATAATAGATTTCTGGATAAACACAAGTATCTGAGGATACAAAAGATAGGGATGATAACTGGGTTAACTGAAACAGATAAACAGGATATAGAATGAATAGTAGACAAGTAACTGAATCAACAGGTAAGAAAGTAGATAAAGATCACAAAGACAGAAATAATCAATTGGAATATAGTGAGGAATAATGCTATGAAAATAATGCATATATTATCTGAAAATAACTTTGATAACTATGGCGGTATAACCGGCCAACTTGATTAACTTGAAAATACAACTGATATGAAGGCGATATTAACCGGCCAACTGGATAAATGTAACTTACAACTCTTGATATATATATATATATATATATATATATATATATAGATTGAAGTTTTATTGAAAGGAAAAGTGACGAGGATGAAAGGCATGGAAAGAGAGTATTAGAAAATTAGAGGCACAACAAGAAAAAGAAATAAATGGGACCAGTGCTTAACCAAATGACAATACTCAATATAAAGTTAGTACAAATGCTAAATTTAAAATACACAGCTCTACCATATATATAGAATTACTACAAGTGCCACTAATAAATTCTTTGATTATAAAGATGTGCCCAATGACTCAACAGGTGGATCACGCCATTTGTCTATCATTTCACTAAAAGACTTCACTTATTTAAAATTGCTGAGTTAGTTTTCAATTTCTGTTTAAATTCTTTTTTTTTTTAACTTAGCAATTTTAAATAGATTTAATTTTTTTAGTGAAATGGTAGACCATGTCACTTGTCCATCATGTGAACCTTATAATTTATCCACGAGTTGAATCTGGTAGCAACAAGGCTGTATAGATATCTTCAAATTGGTGGGACAAAATTCAAGAAATGCGACTTCTCAAAGGATATCCGAGGTAACAACATTCAAGCCTTCTAGAGACACAACTACCCTCATAATTATTACAACTTCCAATAGTTAAATATACAAATTATAATACAAACTCAAATCACAAGACAATACACAACAAGATTTGATGAATAAAACTTACTTGGAAATTACGTATTCTGTTATGAAAAACTACAATATCCCACCAGATTAAAAAGAACTTGTCCTTTAGTTTAAGATGATAGCTTTTCCCTCTTTCAGAATCCCAATAAAATCATTCTAGTCCTTTTAGCAAAAAAGACAAACTAACATGCTACTTCTCAATCAGGCATCACGTGTGATAAGCATGGCTGAATAAATTTGAATGCATAATCTTCTTTTCATTAATTGAGATAGAAACAGTTTGCACCTAATCACCTCATAGCTTTCAAAGTTGATTTGAAACCCTCTTCAAAAAGAAATCATTTGCATTTCACAGCTTTTAATACCTTTGATTAAATAACAGGTACAATAAAACCACTATTAGTTAAAACATTCATCTGATGAATCAGATGATAAGATGTTGTAGAAATGAATTGAGATTTCCACTGTTTGTAGTGCGTGTCTGTAGTTGTACATATGTATACAATAAAAAGTGGTAGGATGAGAATATACCTGGATAGTTTCTGTGAAATGCCTTCTTCTGAAACAGCTCCCAACTCTGTTCTTCGTGTAGACAGCCCGGCTCATGTAGAAAACCACTTGGATCTATATGCAAGGCTACTTCTCTATTGCGAGTTGTTAGTAAAATTTTGCTTCTACTTTCCTGTCCTAATGGGAAGCCTGGACTAAGTAAATCCCGCGCCTCTTTGCTCCAAATATCATCCAGGATGAGCAAACATCTCTTCTCTTTCTGAACTTGATTAAGCTTCTTTGCCAGCTCTTCATCTCTCATTTTCAAAATTTGATTGCTCTCATCTTTGGTTGGAGAGGTAAGTTTGATTAATATTCCTCCCAAACATCTCTTGTTTTGCATTGTTGAGATATATAAGCCCAAGCGAAACCTTCAAAATGACGCCTGACCTCACTGTGATGTTAAACTTTCTTAGCAAAAGTGGTCTTTCCTAGACCACCCATCCCACAAATAGACACAACTTGACAGGGTTTATCTTCATTTACCAACAGAGCAACTACTTCTTTTATATCTTCATCCAACCCCACGATATACTCTTCAACAATATGAGAATAAGACCATCTCAATTGCCTTTGTCTGTCCAGCGCAGAACTTGAGCCCACTTCTTTTATAGGAGTCACACCATAAGTTTGTAAACTTCTAGTAAGATCAGAGATTCTTGTTTTAATGTCCTCAATCTTGGACCCCACTTTATAAAGCTTTCTGGTGTTGAAAATAGGAACATGTTTCTTGAATGTGCTGTCTCTATTCTTCAAAGCAATTTCAAGGGCGAAAGTTTCAATGACATCCTCAACTTCATAGGCAGCTTCCCGTATCTGTGAAACCCAAATTCGAACACTCTCATCTTCATTTTGCCTTTTATCTGCATCTTTTAAGAAACACTGCATCCGCTCTAATTCGATTTGCGTTTGCTTGACTTGTTGGCTCACCCCTTTTAAATATGTCGCTTCTTCAATCATACGGTTGCCTAGCCTTCCCACTGCATTGGAAACTACAAACTCGGCCATGCTATGAGCCTCCTCCTCCTCCCCTCACCAGAACAAGAAGCAAATATCAAAGCAAATTTCTCTTCACTTTGCTCCACCAGTTTTTCATTTTAGTTTGTAATATTGGCTTTCATTTCTTCTTACTATTCTTGTAAAATAACCAAACAAATCACATATTATAATTGTTGAAGATTTGTGTTGCTTGTGCAAATTAATTAAAACAGCTACTCAGCTCTAATAAATTATTAGAGCACATAACAACGACCCCATATATGCTGCCACCAGGAATGCCTCTTACAATAAATTAGTTAGAGCACTTGACAACGACCTCAAATCTGCTGCCAGAAATTCCTCCATTCAAACCAATTAATTTATAGCACTGACAACAACCCCATATATATGCAAATCCTCTTTTCAAACCAATTAATTTAGGAATAGAGTTTGCATTGTAACAATAATTTTACAAAATATTACAATACAAGAAGGGGAGCAAACCATGTGCGGCACATGGACTATCCCAATAATGCCTGAAATGTTGAGGAGGTCCAGAGGAAGATAATCTTTGTCCGCACATCTCCTAGTATGTTTTGTCTCTTGTTCCATGCTACTGTTTTTTGCGCTCTATCTGTTGTCCTTGTAGCAGTTTCAGACTTTCAGATTTGGCCTTTTACTCTCTTATTTACGTTCACTCTTCATGTAGTGTACAATTGCACACATTTGCACGAATGGTGTACAATAATACAATATTGTACACTTAACTCCTAAAGAAAAACCTAAAGAAAGAGAAAGGTTTGAGTTTTTTTTTTTTTTTTTTTGGAAGCATCATATTCACCAATGACTACTCTTACAAAGAAAACGTTCAATGCACTTCATGAGCAACTCAGTTTGACTGAAAAGTGTAAAAGACCTTGAGCAGTTTGATGAATAAACAAGCAGGGATCCCCATAGTAAATATTGAGAGCCAATATATGACCAACCTCAAGTAAACTGCAGCATAAAGGCTATTACCAGGTGTTGATCCGACCAAAGTGAGCTCTTGGGAGGAAAAGGCACTTGAGCCTTACAACTCAAGACCATCTTCCGTTGCAACAAGCAAGGCTGGTTACCTATCTTATAGCTTAAATGTGGAATTGATCTAAATTGTGACAAATTCAAGGCTCGAGTTTTCCATGAAGAACAGAGAATACGGTATCTTTGAAACATGATGTTCAGGAAAAGAAACCATTGGAAAGCAAGTGAATAAGACTTTAATAGGCCTTCTCCAACCATTGAGATTATTGTGGTTGTTGATTCAAGCTTACAAAATACAAACAAAGTCATATACATCAATCTATGAATACTGTGTAGCATCCATTACCGTGAAAACTTGACCCAACTACCATTGAACATAAATTTCTAACAAAACTAAAATCAGACCAATTTCCCAAACCCAATAGAAGGCCTCCACACCGGCTGTGGCAGCGATATCACTCACAAACAATCCATTCTCATTCACTTGGTTACACCAAACCTTGAAATAGACTTAAGTGGAGAAGACTCCTATCCAAATGCGAATTTGATAGTGGTTTGTTCATTGGACTGTTTGGCATGGCGGTGGCCAAGGACAAGTCTGCGGATTCCTCAGGAATAGAAGCACTTACAAGTATATTTAATATAACAATGGGATAGGTGTGTTGAATCAGTGATCACTACCAGAATCCACACCATCCAGCATCTGCACTCTCTTGCAGCTCAAGTGCGTGTTCAAGGCCTACCTCCACCTCACCAATCGTGGGACGTTCCATATCGTCTTCTCGCAGGCAAGAAGTGGCAATGTCCACGTAAATCTTGAAACACTCTGGAGCTATCTTCCCTATCAGATACGAATCAACCATCTGATTAATGGTCCCATCTTCTACGCATTTTGGAGCCCAGACTGCCAGACTCTGCTGTTCGCTCTCTAATTTCATGTTCACTGTTATTTTCGTACAGAGTACTTCAAACAGTACCACACCCAAACCGTAGACGTCAGATTTATCAGTCAGCTGCCCCGTTCGAATATAAGCAGGATCCAGGTATCCAACAGTACCCTTTACTGCAGAATTAACCCTTATTAAGGCCTTTGACAAACTCGGGGGACCAATCTTGGACAAGCCAAAATCTGTCAGCTTGGCCTCCAATTTCTCGTCCAACACAATGTTGCTCAACTTCACGTCACGGTGGATGATAGTATGCTTCACCCCAGTGTGAAGGTAGTGCAGTCCACGCGCCACTCCAATGCAAATCTGTAGCCTTCGTTTCCACGGGAGGGGATCATCTTGGTCCCGGTAGAGGAAGTGTTCCATGAGGGATCCATTTGCTATTAACTCGAAGATTAGGATCATCTCCTGTTCGTCAATACAATATCCGATGATATTGACGAGATTAGGGTGGCGTAGCTGGCAGAGTAGAAGTATCTCGGTCCCGAACTCTTCGAAACCTTGTCGTGACGTCGAACTCTTACGCTTTATTGCAACGCTTACGATACAGTCACCAATAAATCCCTTATATATTTTGCCAAAAGCTCCCTCACCAATTACTGAATCATCATCGAAGTTATTGGTAGCAATCTTGATCTCAGCGAGTGAAAATCTCCGGCATAATCCCTCTGGTAGAAGTAAAGATTCTTTTGCTCTCTTCCCCGACATCCTGAATAACTTTGAAATATACTGTGATATAGCTTCCATTGACGCTTCGGTCGTACACCTAAAGCTTGACGACGAGAGAATTATCAGATTCAATGGGAGTGGAAAGTGGCAGCTTTGACCCGGAGATGGGCAGATTCAATGTGGTGATTTTATCACTTTGAAATAGAAACGGGTGACACCAAGCAAACCAGGAAAAACTGCCAAATTGAACCGTTGCTTTCAGCCAGTTTCCAAAGTTATGGGTCTGGATTGATGTTTATGTTCAGAAAAAGATATTAAAAAAAAAAAAAACATATGATATCGATTCAATTGTAGATTCAGAAGGTCTAATAAACCAATTTTTCCTCCTAAACAGTCAAACATCCTAATCTCTTGCCTTCTTGACCGCCGCGCATCTATCATTCCGTTTTTTCTATTCTAGTTTTCTATTCATTCTTTGTTTTTCTCTTTCCTTTTCGTTCTCTATTTTTATTTTTTTATTTTTTCATCGACCAAGGTGCAGTTTACTTGTTTGAATTTTGAAATGAGTTGGTTCAATTCAATTAGAAATTCTCTTGGATTACTTAATAGTTAATACATGGTTCTGGCCTTCTGGCAGCTGAGGTCATATATCTATGGTTTAGTCCAAGAGGTGGTTCAAGGGAATCCTCTACCTTGTTGTCAAAAAAAAAAAAAAAAAACACGCTTCGTTCGTTCACCCAGAGCTTGACGACGAGAGAATTATCAGATTCAATAATGGGAGTGGAAAGTGACGGCTTTGACTCGGAGACGATCAATCATATTCAATGTAATGCTTTTATAACTTCGAAATATAAACAGGTGTTCATGACACCATGCATTACGTTTTCTTTTCTATTCATTCTATTTCTTTGTTCTTCTCTTTCCTTTTCTTTCTCTATTTTTATTTATTTTTTTATTTCACCGGCCAATGGTGCAGTTTACTTTGTTGGAATCTTGAAATGAGTTGGTTCAATTCAATTAGGAATTCTCTTGAATTACTTAATAGTTAACACATGGTTCTGGCCTTCTGATAGGTGGGGTCATATATGATATATCTATGGTTTAGTCCAAGAGGTGGTTCAAGGGAATCCTCTTCCTTCTTAAGGTTTGATGTCATAAATATATATATATATATATATATATATAAAAGATAAAAATTCTACTCTAAAATAATATAAGTATACATGTATGTGAAGCTCGCTCACATTTTCTTTGATGTTCATTTTTTTTTTTCCCTTGTCTTTTGTGAAATGATTTTGTATGCTCTCTCCTCTCTCCTCTCCACTCACATCTAGTCACCGGAGATCACCGTCCTATTGCATATCTCCATCAATATCTGTCATCCCATTTTAGATCTTTGCAATCTCTGCCAATCTTGGTTTTCTTGGCCTTTTTGGTTGCCCATGAAATTCACAAACCGATGCACTGCACTAATGGTACTTGAGCTTGGTTAGTTGACATCCAGCGCTGTAGTTCAATTGGTGACTTCAGAAAACTGATGAATAATTAATTTGACTTATAAATGTAAAAGACCTTGAGCAGTTTGACGAATGATAAATCAAGGATCCCCATGATAAAATACTGAAAGCCAAATTATGACCATCTCAAGTATTTTGCGGCATAAAGGCTATTACATAGTGTTGGTGCTGCCAAAGTGGGCTCATGGGTGGAAAAAGGCACACTTGTGCCATACAACTCAAGACTATCACCATTGCAAGAAAGGAAAGGCCCCTTAATCTATCTTGCAGCATAAAGGTGGAAATGATCTAAACGCAACTTGTGATAAATTGAAGGGCTCAACTTCTCTATGAAGAAACAAAGATTCCACGGTTCTTTGGAACAAGAATTTCACTCCTTAGCAATAATTTGAAAGGAAGTGAATAAGCCTGACCAAAAAAAAAAAAAAAAAGTATTGACAAAGATGTGATTGTTGTACATGTTAATTCATGCTTACAAATGCAAACATAGTCATGTACATTGATGAGTCCAAAAAATAACGGCTTTGTCATCTATATCTGTATATATTTAAAAGCTGAAGTGTAGTATTTATTGTTACTACACTCCAGTTGAGCCACATCAGCATCTACGTCATTATTTTTTTTTTCAATTTTCCTATAATTATTTTTAACATTTATTTTTTTTTTAATATTTACACTTCTCCAACCTTTCTCCTCTTTTACCTTTTCATTACCCCACTATTCTCTACATTAATATCTTTCTTTCTCTTTCCTTTCATCTTCCTTTATTTTAGTCTCTTCTTATTCACACCATCTTATTATAAATTTGTCACTATCTCATCCATTCTGTGTATAGTTTTTCCTCACAAAAAATGTTTCTCTCTCTCTCTCTCTCTCTCTCTCTCTCTCTCTCTCTCTCTCTCTCTCTCTCACAATTTTTTAGTGGATTTTTTTTTTCTTGTATCTCTGCTTTAGATTGATAATTTTCTATATTCTTTAAAACTCTACTTTAGGTTAATGCGATTTAGTTTTTTTTTTTAATTGATTTTTTTTTCTTTTGCTCTCTTTAATTGTTAAATTGTATCCTATTGTGTTATAAAGAATTAAATATAGCATATAAAAATATAATATTATTCTATTACATAGCATAATTTAGATAATTTGGTATTTATTTATTTATTTTAATTTTTTTTGTTTTCTTTAATTGTTAAATTTTATCCTATTGCGTTATAAAGAATTAAATATAGCATATAAAAATATAATATTATTCTAACATAGCATGATTTGGAAAACTTGGTATTTATTCTATTACATATCATGTTTTTTATAGTACTCAATTTAGATGTTAACTATGAGACTTTACTAATTTTTGTTTATTTTTTAATATTTTGTAGTGGAAAAAGTACTCTTAATAGTTGTATTAGAAGTACTCTTTAATACCATTTATTTAGACAACAACAAAAGTTAGCCAAATGAAAATAATTAGATGAGTGACAAATTTTAGCTTTTGCAATTTTACTTTAATTGTTATTATTATTTTATAACAATGTATATATAGAAATTTAATTCTTAGATTTTTCTAATATTTGTTTATTTGATAATATGTTTTGGGTGGATGTAATTACAATTTCTGCAAAGAAAATAACCTTAATAGATTATCAACAACAAATTGTTTTTCCTAATTGGTCGATTAATCATTGTTAAGTTTATTAATTTTCTTAGTTATATTTTTCAGTGTTTTGGATTGTAGGCAGAAAAAATAAGGTTTAAGAAAGTCTGTTTAAAATTAAAGAATAATTTTCAAATTTTATATTCTTTTTAATAATTCACAAACTATTATAAATAAATTTTATTAAAAAATGAATTATTTGGTTAACTTGCTTTTTGAATTTCTGAGAAAAATTGTATTATTTTCATTTGGTACGACAAAACTTATATTTATGATTTATGATTGTTCTTATATTACATTTATGATTGTTCCTATAATAAATAAAAATATGATTATGAAATACATTATTCTTTATTAAATTAATTTAAATTGTAAAAAAAAAATTTATAAAACCACCATAAAAATTATTATCAAGCGCAACGCACGGTTTCGCAAATTGTTCAAATAATAGACAAACCCAAGATACGTTACGCATTTATAGCGAGCATTTATGACAAGGAGTAATGGACGGAAAAGAAGACGTTACACAAGTTAGAGCACCAGTTTGTAATGCCTTATCCATTGCAAATGAGAATGAATGCAGAGATCCGTTGCTCCTTAAAGACAAAGATGGCTATAAAGTCGGGAAGAGACAGCACCAACTAGTACACACAATTGTCATCCAAAAAACTACTCCTAAGTTGAATTTTTTTGCAATACACTTCATTGGAATCCCATTCTAACTTAATCATCAGAGGGTGTTTGGCAAACACCACACGATGTATCACTTTTTCTCTATTTTAGATCTATCGCAAGTTCGTCCCTGGACAAATCCATTATCATCGTCCATCCACACTAATGAATATCTCAATTGTTGATTTTTTGCATCATCAGTTTGGTGCCATCTGTGGGGATGTTTGCAAAGCTATACAATTTCCCGAATTGACAAAAGAAATCTCCTTAGTGCAAGATGGACCCTGAGCAAGTCGCACAAAAAATTCAGGCTTTCATGGCTAGTATAGCAGAATTGATACGCTAGAATGGAGAACTGCAAAAAGCAGCTAAGACCTAAAGTGGATATGAGCAACCTAAGAGGATGGAAGGAAACAATAATAGGAGAACAAGAGCTTTAGAAGAAAATTCATCTAGAATGGAAGGTGAACTCCGTAGCATGAGGAGAGAGATGGATGAACTTAGGAGGATTTTGATAGAAAAAGACATGGAGAACCTGGATGTAATGATCTGAAGCATAGATTCACCGTTCACCACCAAGGTGTTGAATCGACCTCTCCCACCGAAGTCAGTAGCAGAGCTGTTTTACAAAACCCAGAAGTACACGAATGCAGAAGACATAGTAGTCGCAAAGGAACTAACCGGCAAAAGGAAGAGAGATGAAGGAACAAGTTGCCACCTTGAGAAGAAGGAAACACAAAGCTCAAAGCAGAATTTGAATGAAAAAGAAACCTCCTAAGTTGAATGTCAAATTTTGCTAACCTTACTCCTTTGATAATGCCCATTGAATAGGTGCTAATGCAGATAAAAGATGAACCGTCTTTTCAATGGCCTCATCCCATGTTGGCTCCAGCAGAAGGCAAGGATAAAAGCAGGTATAGTTAATTCCATCAAGACCTCGGACATCGTACCGACGAATGCAGATATTTAAAATGGCAAATAGATACCTTAATTTGTTAACGACAATTGTGGAAGTTTGTACGAAAGACGAGTTCACATAGACGATAGCAGAGAGACAGAAAGAATCAGGGATAAGAGACAGACAATACCAAGGCTCCCACAGGAGAAGTAAGGATGATAATAGACAAGTTAAAAGTAGATGGAAGAAGCTTATGAAGCTATTCTTGTCCATAGAGCATAAAGTACTTAGAAATTACTACCAACAAGAAACTTTGAAGAATTTTCATTTTCACATTCAGTGTATCTCCATTTTCATTTCCCCCTTTTGCTAGGATTTCTATCATTCACAAATAAAGAAGGAAGAGCAGTATTATTCAAAAGAAAATAAATCATTAATACATGTTCATTTTCATGTTAAGTGTATCTCCATTTGTATTTCCTTTTTGCTAGGATTTTTATCATTCATAGTAGAAGTCATTAATACATGGCCAAAACTTATTAATACATAACTAAATCGTCATGACCAAAAGAAGTTAGTAATACATGGCCAAAGGTCATTAATACATAACTAAGTCATCATGACCAAAAGAGTTATGAATACGTAATGAAACCGTCACTAATATGTCATTAATAAATAATGACATCGTCACTAATGCATGACCAAAAGAAGTCATTAATACATAATGACATCGTCATTAATACGTGACTAAAAGAATCATGACCAAAGAGTTATTAATACATGGCAAAATCATCACACACAAAAAATTTTGATGCATGACTTATAAGCTTAAGTAAAAGCAGAACGCAATCGTCATTTAAACATGGTCACAAAAATGGCTAAAAGTTAAAATGCTAAGGGCGAGGAAATTGAAAATATAGCATCAAAATATTCAAACATGAAGCAAAATACTGTCGAAGCAAAGAGGATAAACATGCCCAAAATGATTGGGCCCAGGAGATTGCTTCTTAGAGACTAAAAGTGGGAAAAAGTAAACTTGGCCAAAAAAAACAAGCCCAAGAAATTGTTTTTCAAAAGCGAGATATAAAAGAAGTGTATCAAGAAAAATGAGAAGGAGACGGACCTACTAGAGCCTCAGTAGTAACAACAGTACCTTCCACCCAACATCTACATTATCAGTTGTCGCACCAGGGGAAGGACGATCTACCTAAATCTCTATCTCAACTGCCTCCATGTCAAGAGTAGAGAAGTCTAGATTTGAATGATGCTTGGCCATATACTTTCAAAAAGTTCCAAAACCATCCACGTAGTAATCACACAGCCTGTCTGAATACTCGTCAGACTTCTTGAATTTCTCCATCGCCTCAAGATCGGACTTTTGAATTTTGAGCTGGGCATCGTCGATTTGCTTATCCTTCTATTTAGAGAAAGCCTTCTCGATGTTCATCTCTCTCTCCAAAGTCTTCAGACGATCTTGAGCTTTTTCCAACTCGTCAAAAAGGGACTTAACCTTTTCCTTTAGCACTTCATTCTTAGAAAAAAACAAGTTAGCCTTGGACTGAGCCACCGTGATCTTCTCCTCATAATCCAAATAATTCTCCGAGATGTATAGAGATTCACCCAACACTTGAAAGGCAAAAAGGTAAAAGAAATCAAAGAAAAAACGGTCATACAAATATATGACAAAGGTAAAAAGCATACTTGCATAATCTTTTGAACGTGAGATGACATCAATTCATTCAAAGGCTTGGTCATCAAAGGCTTCAAATCCTCAATAGAAACAACATCATAGGCCCTCACCACACCATAATCAGCATCATCCCAAAAGTTTCCAAACACTGCCTTATTTTGTCCTTTGCCTTGGGCTGCCCCATTAGTAGGGGTAATTATCTCTAATGACGATGTGGGAGAAGCGAGGTGTCGAAGAGTAAGCAGAACAGAAGAAGGCGACGTTTGTTGTCTCTTGGACAGTTTGTTGTCTTTGCGACGTTTCCTAGATAGAAGGCCTTCTTTCAAACTCACTGTTGCTTTCTTCTCTTGGACTTCAGCCAATTTTCCCATGCTGAATCTGGTTGCCATTCCTAAATAAAAATACAAAATGCAAAAAAATCAGAAAAGGGGAGGCAACCCAAAGGCAATGTGACATTTGTAAAATCAACACAGTTACTCTTATTTACAATCTCAATGTTCTTTTGAACGAAATTAGAAGGTTTAGGCCCAAGGAAGTATAAAAAAAAATAAAAATAAAAAGAGAGAGAGAGAATATGGAGAAATGAGTTCGTCAAAATCAGGGATACTCTCAATGTATTTCCTAACTTTCCCCAAACAATGATGATATCATTTTTTCAGGCAAGGACGAGTAGACCCTACACACATGTGAAGAATTCTCACAAGGTCAAGAAATAGTAAACATTTGTATACACGAATACATGTATAAAAGAATGAAGGGTGCACCAGACTCAAGAGTCCCCCACCTACGAAGCAATTTGGGTGTATTTTCTGGATATTCACTCAGAGTGGTTTCCCAACCATCACTAGACACAAAAAAGAAGGTTTTCCACTCACGAAGGGAAGAAAGGGAATCAAAAACTAACCTTGACTTTTTGTCTTAAGGTTTAAATTCCCAATAACTAGGAAGCTAGCATCACCTCAAGCGATAAAAATGTAAGAATTCTTCTACCCTAAGGATATTCCCTTCATTGGCAGACATCCAAATCACCATGCAACATACAACCATCCTCTATGAGTTGGGGACGAGATGAGTAAAAGCGAGTTCTAGACGAAGGAATAACTCTCTAATAAAGGGATGAATAAGAAAGAGGAGACCACTGACGAAGTTAGCCTCATAGAAGCAAACTTTATCAGGAAAATAAGAACAAGCTCTATCACTAGCTCTAGGAATCCTAATTTTTACAAAAGGAGGAAATTTGAATATTTTCCTGATCCTAGATTCATCTGTCTCCTTGAAAGTGTAGAGCACCCTTAGAGCCTTAAAAAGGGTTTTTTTGAGAAGAGAATTCAGAAGAATCATCTTGTTCGGATGAAGACAAGCCCATTTCGAGTTAACTAGACTGAACTTCCCCCTCACCTATCATCCTCGACAAGATTTGGGTAAAACTCACCGATTGAGGGATCACCAAAAAAAGAAGAACGGGAATATCCCCAAAGGAACAATCTCGCCCCAGAAAGTGCCCAACTTCGGGATGTCCTCCACCTCTAGAGACAAGAAAACCACATAAACAAGTGAAAAAAAAAAAAAAAAGGAAATAGAAGGGCAATCTAGCCTAACCAAAGAAAAAGAAGAAGTTTTGAAGAAAAGACTTACCAAAATCTCTAGAAGGAGAAAGGAAGAGGAGAGCTCCAGAAAACAAACACAACAAGAAAATGAAGCAAAAAGAAAGGGAAAGAGGGAAAATCCAGAAAGAAAAGTTTGATGGGAAGCATGCGCGGGGAATCCGAGAGGTGGCTCCATGGTACGATGAAGCAATCTCAGCCTTACACGTGTCACGGGGGCAGACAAAACGTCATATCACAATAAATGCGAGTACACGGAAAACGAAGAAATGAAATTTCAAATTATTCCTATCTTGTTACATAGACGAAGATAGGAATAAGAGGGCAACTGATGAGTCCAAAAATAATGGTTTCGTCATTCAAATAATGGATGAACCCAAGAAACGTTACCCATTTGTAGCAAGCATTTATGACAAGGAGTAATAGACAAAGCAACGGGAAAAAAGATGTTACACAAGTCAAAGCACCAGTCTGTAACGCCTCAACTGTTACAAATGAGAATGAATGCAGAGATCCGTTGCTCATTAAAGACAGATGGCTATAAGGTCAAGAAGAGACAACACCAACAGGTACACACAATTGTCACCCCAAAAAACTACTCCTAAGTTGAATTATTTTGCAATACACTTAAATAGAATCCCATTCCAACGCAATCATCAGAGGATGTTTGGCAAACACCACACCAGTGTATCACTTTTTCTCTATTTTAGATCTGTCGCAGGTTCGTCCCTAGACAAATCCATTATCATTGTCCATCCACACTGATGAATATCTCAACTGTTGATTTTCTACACCATCATACATCAATCTATGAATTGCATCCATCACCATGAAAACTTCAAACATAAAAATATAACAAAATTAAAAATCAGATCCATTTTCCAAAACAAGAGCACACCCTCCCATAAAGATCTCCATCCCATGGCAATCATATCACTAACAAACATCCAAGTTCTGTTCCTTAAGCAATGTAGAAAAGACTTAGCCACTTCCTATCTTAGAATTGTGATTTTGATCATTGTTTGTGGTTGATCATTGGCCGTTTGGCTTTTCCGTAGAGAGTTGTGTTTGTGAGGAGATTGGGATAGTGTTTCTCATTATTGGTATATTTTGTAGTTGGAAAAGAGATATGCAAGTCTAATGTTTAGTTCATATTGCAAAGTTACATGCTACTTATAATTTGTTTTTAAATATTTGATGATTGATCTATTTGATGAGGCATGTTATATAAACTAATTTATTAAAAAAAGGTCGAATGTTACTTGAAAATTCAATTGGTTGAAAACACAATTGATGCTATCTAACAAATTTCCATTTTGAATTTATTAAAATGCAAAACCCCACTTGAGACTAACAAATATTTTCTGCACTATCTAGCCATGCAATTATATAAGTTGATCGTGTATATATTGTGTGCGGATATGCATACACAAAATTAAAATACAAATTCTGTGTTCCTACCTCTTTAGAAAATCTAAAAGGGAATAAAAACCAACATCAAAGTTGAATAAAAGTTGTTAATTTTTGAAAGTATAATGCAAAAGACAGCTCTTATTAAATCGAATTTTAGTAGGTACACCATACATTGTAGAAATCAATAGCCATAAAACAAAGTGGTTGACAAATGACAACAAATGTTTTACTCTTACACTACATGTTCATTGAAATCACACAGAATAAGACCCAACCCAAATACTTACACACAAAAATGATAGCAAATACTTACATATACCTACACACATAGTTGTTGAAATCACATAGGAGAAGACCCAACCAAAAAATGTAGGCTCACATGATCTACGCAACGTAAATAAACTCAAAATCTTTAAATAAATCCACATCTAACAAAAAAACACTAGTGCAAGTAAAACATCCAAATAGCAGAGCAAGCACTGCATCATTCTGTACAACATATTGCAGCTTTAGCTGCAACCTCCATATACAACACAAAGATTGATACTATTATAGCAAAGGAGAACCCAAATTACAGAAAAATTACCTATACAAAACTATACAAATGAATCCAGTCCATTTCATTACTTGGACTTAAGGGATATTAAAATTGAGACTCCAATTCTACATAAGACTCTATCAAGAATTGAGTCATCATAAATAGAGCCACTCTCCACTCTATTATGTAGAGTAGATGAAAAAATGAAACAGTAAAACAGTGGGATTACATACATTTTTTTTTGTTTTTGATAAATGGAACTACAAACATTACTTATCATATTAAGCAAAGAAGTAGCCACAGACCATTGACCAGATCTATATACTTGGTGTTTGCAAATATCATATGTGAACCTCAATAACAATTGTATTAGTTCACTTGAGAACTAAATGTTTGTTCGTATCTTGATTCTTTATGGTCATATCATTTTATTTCTGGCTCACATAATTTTTCATGTAATTAAGGGATAAGAAAATATACTTCACTTCAACAAAAGAACTTTAAATCAAATCTTCACCAGATTTTTTTTGAACATAGAAACAATAGCATTAGCAAATTGAATTTCTATAGGCACAGATACTACTAAAACTCTATCGTTCAATTTGTTAATTACTAAAACTCCTATTTACAGCTTCATATAGATTACACCATATAAACCAATAACGTTACAATCTCAAACATAAAAATAAAAAAAAAATAAAAAAACCCAAATCAATTTTAAACATAGAAACAATCATATATCAGTACAAATACCCAACCCAAATACAAAAAAAAAAAAAAAAAACTCATATATGAGCCCCAACGCAAAAGAGGTAGTAAAAAAATTAAAAAAAAAAAAACTATTAATCTAATCCTTGCATTAAATTATTCTGCAGGGCAGTCACAAGGATAGAGGTTAAGAGCAACTGAGATTTAGAAATACTTGAACTGAATCATCAAGCTTCTCAGTATTAATATAGTGTAAGGAGAAGAAGAGATGAAGCAGTTAGAAAGTTGTAGTCTGGCGTTAAGAAGCTAGAGGGTTGCCATTTGAGATTGTCACCGTGGAACACAAAGGGTTGCTATCTAAAATTGTAATCATGAAACACAAAGGTTGCCTTGTTTAAATTTGAAATCGTGAAATACAAAATTGAAAACCTAGACACAGGCTGAAACCGTGAAACACAGGCTTGGGTTTGGGCTTTATAGTGGAATTAAAGCTATAAAGATTGAGCTTTATGGTGGAGATAGGGCTGGCAATTATTTTCCTTTTATTAGTATTTTAAAATTTAGAAAAACTATTTTTAAATCGTAGGAAAAATTCAGGAAAAAGAATGATAATGACAAGGATGCTAATATGGCTCAACCTGAGCGTAGTAACATTAAATGCTACGCTTCCGCATTTAGATTTATATATAGATTTAGATAAGGAGAAAGAACTCTCATGGTAATATGCCTTAAAATAATTATTCAAGGAAGACACCCTTAGGAATGGTTCAAAAAAGAAACTTCCAACCTTCTCACTATTTTTTTATTTTTATTTTTGAAAACTTTTAAGTGGATTTTTTTTTTTTTTTTGAGATGGAAGGAATACTCCTAAAACAAAAAGGCAAACATTTTCTTCTTTCTTTTTTAGGAGAAATAATTCTGAAAGAAACGGTCCTAAAAGAGAATTTTTTTTTTCTTGAAAAAAAAAAAAAGCTAAAAGGAATTCTACAAATAAGATTTCCTAAAAAAGTACTTTAAGAAAACACTCCAAAGAGAAAAACTTTAAGAAAGAGGAAAAAATTTGAGATTTCTATTTTCTTTTTTGGAAGCATCATATTTACTAATGACTACTCTTACGTAGAAAACGTTAAATACACTTCGTGAGAGCATTCACAACAAGGGTGCTAAAAAATATAGCTTTTAGCAACTCAGAATACTACTTTATCTATTTTAACATCTCACGTTATGATACTCCCATCAAAGGTTTTATTTTAACATTCAACACATTAAAATAATATAAGCTACATAATAAAATAATATATCAAATACAATAAACTACAACTACAACCATCAACATATTAAAATGATATATTTTTTTAATATAACTTTGGAGCTACGGTAAAATGTCAAAGATGACACTTTATTATAACTTAGTTATCAAAAAATTTAAGTTTGGCAACTTTGATAAAGAAGGTTTTTTTTTTTTTTTTTTTTTTTTTTTTTTTTTTTTGTGGTTTTGGTGCTAAAATAATATAACAATTTTCACACTTTGATGTGAATGGCTAGGCTTACCATTGATGAGTTAGAACTATTTTTAGTGCAAGCTTGGCTAATTTGGAATCAAAGAAATGTATTGATCCATGGGAAACAGTTGCAGGCACCTGGTGTTTTGAATAGAAGGGCAGAAGATTTTTTGGATGAATTTCGACGTGCTCAATCCCGCCTAGTCACAAGCTCCCCAAACTCGAACCCGGCTAGCTGGAGACCACCACCTCCAAACCGGTTCAAACTAAACTTCGACGCGGCGATATTCAAAGATGAAGAAGCTTCAGGGTTAGGAGCCATTATTCGGAATGAACGTGGCAAAGTTATGGCTGCATTTTCCGGCAAGGGACCACCGGTGTCTTGCAGCGAGGAAGCTGAAATTCTTGCTTGTAGACGTGCTGTGGAGTTTGCGTTGGAGTGTGGGTTTAGGGAGATGGTGGTTGAAGGAGACAGTCAAACGGTCATGTCTGCGCTGGAGAGGAAGAGGAATCTGTCATCTCGGGTTGGCCATATTCTGCAGGGTGTGCTTTGTCTGCTTAATGGGTTTGAATGGTCAAAAGTACAATTTGCTAAAAGGGGCGCCAATTCAGTAGCCCACTTATTAGCTAGGCATGCAAAAAATGGGTCACATGATGTAATCTGGATGGAGGAATCTCCTCCACCTGTTGTGCAAGCTTTGTACCTTGACTCTATTTCCATTTAATGAATCATGAGGATATTTTCCTCTTCAAAAAAAAAAAAAAAAATGACTGAAATGTGTAAACTGCAGCATAATTATTAACCGGGTGTTGGTCCCACCAAAACGAGCTCTTGGGAGGAAAAGGCACTTGTGCCTTACAACTCAAGACCATCTACCATTGCAACAAACAATGGCCGCTAACCTATCTTGCAGCATAAATGTGGAATTGATCTAAATGCAACTTGTGACAACGTTGACATTATTGTGGTTAATTCAAGCTTACAAAATACAAACAAAGTCATCTACAATATCAATCTATGAATACTGTGTAGCATTCACCAGAGTGAAAACTTCATCAAAGTATCTAACTACAATTGAACATATCTAACAAAACTAAAATCAGACACATTTCCAAACCCAAAGAAAAAATCACCCCCAAAAGAAGACCTCCATACCGTGGCAATGATATCACTGACAAACATCCCATTCTCAGTCACTGTGCACTTCTTTAGATTCCTCCTAAACTTGAAATAGACTTTGAATCAATCCTGAATAGAGGCACTACAAGTATATTTAACAATGGGATAGGTAATTAATATCGAATCATCCTTCCTCATAGCAGCATCTGCACGCTCTTGCAGCTCCAGTGCGTGTTCAACGTCTACTTCCACTTCACCAATCGTGGGACGTTCATATGGTCTTCTTGGATGCTAGAAGTTGCAATGTTCCATATGGTCTTCTTCCTCATATGTTCACTCTTTTCTTCTTAGTCCTTTGTCTTTGTGAACCACTTTTCTCTGCTCTCTCCTCTCCACTCGCACCCAGTCACCAGAAATTGCAGATCACCATCCTATTACATATCTCCAACAATATCTGTCATCCCATTTTAGATCTTTGGAATCTCTGCCGATTGGTTTTCTTGGCCTCTTTGGTTGCTCTGAAATTCACAAACCGATGCACTGCACCAATGGAACCTGAGCTTGGTACAGCTTTGTTATGTAGTTTACATCCAGCGCTGTTGTTCAGTTGGTGACTTGGAAAACTGATTAATTATCAATTTGACCGATAAATGTAAAAGACCTTGACCAGTTTGACTAATGATCAAGCAGGGATCCCCATGGTAAAATACTGAGAACTAAATTATGACCATCTCAAGTATTTTGCGGCATAAAGGCTATTACATAGTGTTGGTGCTGCCAAAGTGGGTTCTTGGGAGGAGAAAGGCAAACTTGTGCCATACAACTCAAGACTATCACCATTGCAAAAAACGAAAGGCCCCTAATCTATCTTGCAGCATAAATGTGGAAATGATCTAGAGGCAACTTGTGATAAATTGCAGAGCTCAACTTCTCCATGAAGAAACAGAGAATCCGCGGGTCTTTGGAACAAGAAATACAATAATTTGAAAACAAGTGAATAAGACTGACCAAACACAAAAAAGGAATTGTTGAGAATGATGTGACTGTTGTAAATGTTAATTCAGGCTTACAAATGAAACAAAGTCATGGACATCAATCTAAGAATAGCATCCATCACCGTGAAAACTTCAAACATAAAAATCTAACAAAATTAAAATCAGATCCATTTCCCAAAACAAGAGCACACCCTCCCATAAAGATCTCCATACCGTGGCAGTGATATCGCTGACAACCATCCCAGTTCTGCTCATTTTGGTTTCTCATAACTTTGAAATGGAGAGCATCCCTATCTCTAGAAATGTGATTTTGATCATTGTTTGTGGTTGATGATTGGCCATTTGGCTTTTTCCATGGTGATGTCCAAAGACAAATTAGACGATGTGGTGCTATCTGAATCCTAAATAGACTCCTCAGATTCAGGCGGAGAAGCACTACCGGTATATTCAACAGTGGGATAATTATAATGATCCACATCGTTCCTCGCAGCATCAGCTCTCTCTTGTAGCTCCAGTGCGTGTTCAAGGATTAACTCCACTTCTCCAATTGCGGGACGATCCTTTCCCTTACTCCGCACACAAAAAGTGGCAATGTCAATGTATAACTTGAAACACTCTGGAGCTACCTTCCCCATCAGATACGGATCAATTATGTGATTAATGGTCCCTTCTTCAATGCATTTTCGGGCCCAGGTAACCTGAAACTTCTGTTCTTCTATCAGTTTGATGTCTCTTGCTCTTCTGGCACAGAGAACTTCCAGCAGTACCACACCAAAAGAATAGACATCAGATTTATCAGTCAATTCTCCGATCGCGATATACTCAGGATCAGCGTATCCATAAGTACCCACTACCTCAGATTTTACTCTAATCACAGCCTTCGACAAACTCGGCGGACCCAACCTGGACAACCCCAAATCTGTCAACTTGGCCTCCAATTTCTCGTCTAACAGAATGTTTCTCGGCTTCACATCACGGTGGATGATAGTATGCTTCAGTCCAGTGTGAAGGTAGTGCAGTCCACGCGCCACTCCAATGCAAATCTGTAGTCTTTGTTTCCACGGGAGTGGTTCATCGTAGTTAGTACTTAGTACCGTAGAGGTGGTCGCCAAGGTTTCCATTGACAATGGATTCGTAGAAAAGGAACCCCTTGTCTTCGTCGAGACAATATCCGATGAGATAGGTGTTGTAAAATAGCGGAAGCTCAAATTATCAAGATTGATTGTAAAAATATTTTAGGCTTGAGAAAGATCTCCAAATAAACAATAGGAACGAAGAAAAAAATTAATCCAAAAGAAAATAGATACAAAACACCAGGAATTTACATGGTTCGGCAATAGCCTACATCTACAGGTGACGGCGAACAAATTTCACTATAACAAATTTGGGATAATACAAATTGGTGTAGAGGCACTCTCACAAACCCAAATCCCAAATACACCCAAGTAGCTCTCTTTTACAAATACAAAACAAAGAACCAAATACAAACCCAAGAACCAAAAGTTCACAAATATCAAATACGAATACCAAATATCAAATGCGAATCACGCACAAACCAAAGAGAGAGTCACAAATCAAATCCAAGAATTGCAATGCACCAAGAAAGAGCAAATCACCAAACCACAGAACCAAAACCAAGCAGCAACAAAACTTCTCTCACAATTCCAAATTGCAACCCACAAATATCAAATAACCAAACCAAGAGAGAGCCTCTTTTTCTCACACACTCTCATCTTTTTGCCACAGTAGCACTCTATTTATATAGGAGATTTGAGTCGGCTAGCATATTCAAAACCAAGAAGAACTAGACTTCTTTTCCACACAAAAAAGGAGAATCACTCCTAATCCAAATAAAACTCAAAATCAAGTTGTAGACAAGACTTTTAATAGAGTTTGATAACTTTAAACAACAGCAACCCAAAAGAAATAGAATTCCTTTCTTATCCAAATCCAACAAGGAATCAAACTCCTAATTCAAGCCATATTCTACAGCAGGTGAGGTTAGGGTGGCGTAGCTGGCAAAGCAACACCACCTCGTTGGTTAACTCGTCTAAACTTGACTCGAAATCTGCACGCTTTATTGCAACGTTTATGGTACGGTCACAAATAAACCCCTTATATACTCTGCCAAAAGCCCCCTCACCAATTAGTAAATCAGCATCGAAGTTATTGGTAGCTGACTTGATCTCAGCGAGTGAAAATCGACGGCAGGGTAGAACTGAATAAGATTGTTTTGTTTCGCCTGACCTTCTCTTCCATAATTTTGAAATAGACTGTAAAATACCTTTCATTGAAGCTTGGTTCGTATAGTATATAATATATACAGGGACGGAGCTATGTTTGGACCAAGGGGGGCCATTGCCCCCCCTGGCCCAACAAGAAAAAAGAGCACTTGTATTATGCATAAATTTGAACCTGGCCTATGAAAAATTAAATTTGGTCTCCAAAATGCCCTTTAAAACTATGAAAGAGCCCAAAGATCCACACAAATAAGCCTAAACAACATAAAATTAGCCCAAAGCCTTGATTTTTGAAAATAAAAAATAAAAATAAAAACTATAGATTTGTATGCCAGTCTCACCGTAATTCCCAACAAAATTTCAATGAAAAAAAAAATTCAAATACTTGTGAGAGAGTTTCAATTGAATAGTGACAAAAAGTCTATAAGAGGCCACAGCACTACCATTAGAAGAGTGTGTTTGAGTGTTTTTTTGCTCACCACATGCCACCGGATCTACAAGAGGAAGTCAAGGTGGAACTTGAACTTGAGGTGAAAGATCCTTTAAAAGTAAGTTTGGTTTTTATTTTTATATTTTTTTATGTTTTGGGGTTATTCTAATTTTGATTTGGGTTGGATTATGATTTTGAGTTCTCTTAGTGTGCGTGGCGATGGTCTTGTTTGAATATTCAAAGTTTGTGCCTTTTTTTGGGGTTGCAGCAAAAGAAGGAAAAAAAAATTGTAAATTTTTCTTTGGTAAATTTTTATAGAAAACTATTGGTAGTGGTAGAGTGGGTCAATGGCAGTGTTGTTTTCTATTGAGTAATTGTCATGGTTTTGTTGTTATAGTTTGTCATTTTTTTTATTTTTTATTTTTATAAATAGTTTGACATCTTTATAATTATAATTATATTAAAGAGACAGCAAAGTACTATTAGGTAAATAATAAATCTTAACGACAATCTTAATAACAAAATAGTATTTTGATTATTTTAAAAAAAAACCAAATAAGTATTTTAGTTATGATTATTTTTAGCACCCCCTCCCTTGATAGTCTGGCTTCGTCCCTGAATATATACCAACGAGTTTGACGACGAGAGAAATATGAAGAGGGAGTGGAGAATGCTAACGATCTTAACAGTATCTTATGCCTATCGAACATAGTTTTGGATGGGACATTGACGAAAAGTCAACGATATGGTTCAAAAAATAAATCAAAATATGATGAAGTTATCAATATAATTAAACTATGGCAATATGAAATGACGGTACAAAAAGGTAATGCAAATTAATAATTGACAAGGTAAGTAGAGTTCAAATTAGAAAGAGTAACACATTAAGGCTGCGTTTGGTTCAATATAAATTAAATTCTGAGTGTAAAATGAATGCAGGGAAAAGTGAATTTTAGTAAGGAAAATGAAATTTAAGTGTTTGGTTCTGCAATGAAAAATAGTCTGAAAAACGATTTTCGGTGCTTGGTAACATTTAAAAATGCTATTTTCCTACAAAATTTTCACATTTTCTCAGCCATTTTCTCAACATCCAAACAAATTTTATTACAGAAAATTTCAAAATATACACTTAACACAACCAAAAATCAAAATAAAAACATTGAGAAAGAGAAAGAAAGAGTGAGATCGGAGGGAGAAAGAGTGGCAGATTGAGGGAAAGATAGAAAGATCGGGAAAGAGAGAGATCAGAGTGGATAGAGGACGGCAGCGGCCAGATCAGGTGGGTTTGGGGGTGGAGTGGAGTGGGCTGGTGGTCGGTGGCGGCCAGATCGGTGACGTTGAGCAAGAGGGAGAACAAGATCGGTGTGTCGAGAACAAGCTTGGTCTTGGGTGGGTCGAGAACGAGATCGGTTTTGGGTGGATCGGTCTTGGGTGGTGATGATCTAGATGGCGGCACCGATGAGCTTCCAGCAACGACTATGGGTGCGATCTCGATGGTACTACAGGCGGCGCGATCTCGGTGGTGCTTCAGGCGGCATGATCTCGCTGGTGCTAGGGTGCAACGAGACCAGTGCGATCTGGGGTTGGGGGCAATGGTGCGATCTGGGGTTGCTTCTGGTGCGATCTCTTTTGCTGTTTCTCTCTCTCTTCTATTTTCCTAGGGTGGAAATCATTTGAAGGTAAAATAAAACCTGAAAGGGTTTTACGGGTCAAGAGGGTTATTTTACAGTCAACGCGGAAATTGATTTCCGTTTGACCTAATTTTCTGTGCTTACCAAACACATAGGCTGATGTAAAATGATTTTCTGAAACCCTTTTCAGCCAAAACAAACGCACCCTAATTGATTCAAATTGCATCATATCAATATAAAAGTAGAAACTTCATGTACGAAAGCATGTGATTCTACCAAGTGGTACATTCTATGCAAAGAGAATTGAACTATTCTTAATTGCCACATTAAAGATAAGAACAAATTAAATATTGATTTTTTGTTTCATTTGGTTCAATATTTCAAGACTTTTCTAATTAACAAATAAATATTTTTTGTATCATTTGGTTCAATGTTTCAATATTTTTCATTCCTCGTACATACACACAAAATTCTTTGCATTTTAATTCACTATTTTCACCTCTTGCATTTCTACCCCTATATATATATACACCTAGCTATAGCCCTTCGTGTCATCCCATCTCAAATTAATACACATAGACCAAAATAATGTTATTTACCTTTAATCTTTTGATAACAACTACCCAGCTTTAACATTGTTGTCTTATCTAATCCTAACTCATATGGGTTGGCTACAACCAAAGAAGTGGCGCTTGCATTTTATATCGAATAACAATGACAATTACAATTTTGATGTTAAGGTCGAACGTTATAAATTTATGGGTTTTGTAATGATGTAATTGACTGTGGGTATTTGGGAAATGTATTTTAGTTTAAAATTAAGAAGAAAAAGAAAGATATATTCTCTATATATCGATTTTTATTCTATAATATTTCTCCAAAGTTTTTTTTTTTTTTTAATTTCTCATCACTTCAATTAAATAATTATAATGTATATGTGTGCAATTTATAATTGTTACTTTTTATAATGAACTCATTTCTAATAAAATTCTATAACAATTATGATATAATACATATATAACATATTCTTCAAAACTATCTTACATAAAATATAACAACATTATCCATGCGTTGCACAAGTAACCTTCTAGTTAAATTAAGTGCAAGGGATTTGACCAAGAAGTATATTCAAACATGATTAAGAGCACCAAGTCCTATGTTGTTTGGGAGATTTTCTGTTAATGCATATTTGAGATTCAAGTATTATCTTGGGAGTTTACTTTGTCTTGAGAAAAGTCTAGATGATTTAATCTTTCTGGAGATTGTTGGATTATTGAGTGATTGGCTCAATGACTAAATATATTCAATTGGGAGATCTCATTCTGAAGTTCAAATTTCTAGGATTAAAATTTAGGAGCATTACAGTTTGGCTCTGCAAATCATTGCCAAGATGTCAAATACAGGGAAAAGGGTGCACATTTTGAGGGCTGATGAGAACTTGCTTGATGCTTATTTGAAGCATCATTTTTAAACCAGTCTCGGCCCTCATGGGTCAAACTTTGATGGTCATAATTCTGTTATTGGAGCAACAAATTGAGCTGACATACACCATGTATTTAGAATGTATTTGAGTAACTATAAAGAGAGTAATTGGTTTTCCAAAGTTCATACGATGAAGCTCCTTGATGATGTGGAATTCGGAAGGTAGTGAAGGAAACTCGTGCATGCTGGTGTTGACCTTCAGCTTGCACTGAAGCTGCATTACAAATGCATTAGGGAGAAGATAGGTTTGAAAGATTAAAAAGATGAAAACATTAATGCTGAGATTCCCATTTCTAATGTCAATATGGGCGAGAACTTGAATGCTACGCTCTTGGGACAAGTAATGCATCTGTTTTTTGTGACAAAATGGTTGGAAGACAATGGTGGGCTTAAGATTGTTAAAAGGGAAGCATCAAGAAATGGTTCAATATGCAATGGTACTTCCTACAAAGTAGGAGAAATATGGTTGGTCACCTTCAAGATAAGTTCTTTGGTACCATAATTCTGGAAAAACTCTTCTTAGGCACGCAAATGTTAACACTTGTCAATAAATTTCATTAGCATCAGCAGTCTTAGCTACTCACATGTTCAAAGAGATAAGAGGACAATGTTAGAGATGTCTTTGACATAGTCTGTCAATTAGCATCATATCCTTTTTCTTAATGAACTGAACTCCATTGCCAATTGAGAGTGAAAACAGAATGGAGAAGCTAGTGTGCTGCAGTCAAAATTCTGAGCCAGCAGCAAACTAAAATGGATTAATTACCATTCAACAGGCCCCTAATCGATTATTTTACCTTCCTTTATCAGATGATAGGCCACGGATACAAGTTTTCATAACTTTTTACTATGATTGTCCTAATCAAAAACATTGACTTTGCAGCCTTTGCCAAGCATACAGGGAACTGAATCAAAGCAAACGTTCCTGCATGCATTCAAGACAATTGAAGAATATTTAGGTAATGGAAGAGATGCCAAAGGACCCTTGATTGAAAAAAAAAAAATATGAGAACAAAAGCTTTCAACAAAAAGCAGAAGATCCATCTTAGAGTTGGATAGATCAGATTTCTATTTTCTGTTAGCTCATCACATTTTTCAACAGTTACACTCCATTTGTTTTGGGGAAAATGCTTTCCATATTTTCTTGTATTTTGTACAACAGAAAACACTAGTCAACAAAAAAAATGTTTTTTAAGTGATCAACAGAAAACAAGCCCAATAAATGGAAAACCATTTTCCACTCTCAAAAGTAAAAAATGTTTTCCAAAACATCACATACTCAACAAACTCTCCACAATTTAATTGATTGTTAACTTTTTTTTTCCAAATGACATCTATGCTCAAAACAATAAATTTACCACTTTGTTTTGTGCAGATACAAATTCAGACTTGGTTTTCCCATTTGAGGCTCCAAGTGGCCAAAAACAAATCGTACTTGGGGTATGTTTTCATGAGTGAAGGTTTCTACTCATATTTTATTTGGAATCACGAGAAATATTAATGATTTTTCATGTAAGTCAAATAATAGAACAATAAAATTTCTATCTTCATTTACAGTCAATGTGCAAAAAAATACCAAGTTATGTTAGTATGCAGGAGAATGCTTACCTACTATATTTTTCTATGCACCTTAAAGAAGATCAAACATATTATTCCTCTCTTATGGATACAATTAGGTTAAAATTCAATTCAACAAACTTAAAAGGTATTAATATAGCTTAGTAAGGTTGGGGCGAGATTTCAAACCACAAAAAAATGGTTGTAAAGCTAAATATAAAGATTAAATGTCTGTCATAAAATCAAACTGAGCCACTAAAACTAAATTAAGACGGGCTAGCTTTTGGGTTGAGCATGTGTTGATCAAGTTTGTTACGATTAGAGAGTTGTAGTTAGTGATTTAGTCACTAGATTGGTGAATTGTGCTGTGGTAATTCAGAATTTTATTTTATTTATTATTACTTCTAAGAGCAATCACATTATAAATATATGCAATCCCTTGATGTTAGTGGCTCATGAATAACACCAAGCCGGTGGTCAAGTCTTCAAATCGGCTTGACTTAACTGTTTCTTCCCTAAGGTGGCAAAACAAAGAATCAAACAAAATTCTGCATCAGCATTACCACAAATAAGTTTTAAAACATGCTATCTAGATTATCACTTCTTCTTTTTTCTTTTGAGAAAAGCTATCTACATTATCTCAACCATTGAAAATTTAAAGTTGAAACTGATTAGTTATAGACATATATTAATACAAAGACTTAATTCATAAAACATTTCTATCTAGGAAGACTACTAAAAATTCCAATGTTGTAAATTGGGTTTTGACTATGGAAAGTACTACTCTACTAAATTGTCAAAGATGTTGATGGCCTAGTAAGCCTAAACGCACACGAGAAAAATGAGATGACCAGGCAACTTAAACGGCCAAAATGGGAAATTAGACCCAATTTCAGAACTATTTAGTTAGTAAGCAAGATTTTCAAACAATATATTTTACTAGCATCTCGAGTCTAAAAGACTCGATTTTGGGACTATAAATCGAGTCTTTAATGCTCGATTTTTATAGTCTGATCATGTCTGATGTGGTGTTTTTTTTCACGTGGCATCTACGTGGAAATCGAGTATCTAACACTCGATTTCTAAAATAAAAAACCCATTTCACCCAACATCCAAACCCAGAAAATAGAGAGGAAAAATCAGAAAAACAAAAACCCACTCATCGGAGAAGAAACAGATAGATCGGAGAGAGATGAAGATCGGGGGAGAAGAAGGGGCTGGCGCGGCCTGGGCAACCCACGGAGGAGAAGATCAGACTGGAGGAGAAGATCTGATCGGAGGAGAAGATCAGGCCACGCGCGGCCTGGGCGCGAGCTCGGCCTGGGCTCGCGCGCGGCCTGGGCGCAAGCTCGGCCTGGGCTCGCGCGCGGCCTGGCCTCACGCGCGTTCTGGGCTCCTCCTCTGATCTGATCTTCTCCGATCAGATCTTCTCCTCTGATCTGATCTTCTCTGTTTCGTTGCTGGGATTGTTGTGTTTCTGGGTTGTTTTTTTTTTTTTTTTTGATCAGATCAGAGGACGACCCCAGAATGCGTGCGAGCTCAGGCCGCGCGCGAGCCCAGGCCGAGCTCGCGAGCCCAAGCCGCGCGTGGCCTGATCTTCTCCTTCGATCAGATCTTCTCTATTTCGTTGCTGGGATTGTTGTGTTTCTGGGTTGTTGTTGTTGTTTTTTTTTTTTTTTTTTTTTTTTTGGTGGGAATGGGTTGTACACTTAAACTTAAATTTTTTTTTTGGTTTGGAAATCGAGTCTCTAAAACTCGATTTTCATGTGTTCGCCACGTCAGATCAAACGCCATGTCAGACTCATCGGACCATGGAAATCGAGCATCAAAAACTCGATTTATAAGCCCAAAATCGAGTCTCTTAGACTCGAGATGCTAGTAAAAAATATAATTTGAAAATCATGCCTACTAACTAAATAGTTCTGAAATTGGGTCTAATTTCCCATTTTGGCCAACTTAAACCAAGAGGCACAAACCATGAAGTCCACTTTAAACTAATGCAAGAGTGAGTGAAACATTTTGTCAAACATACGGTGTGTCTTTTCCAAAATGGGATTGAAAATATGTATCGTAATATGAATCCGCCAAAAAATTACACCCAAGACAATCTAAGTAAATTACAATTGAACAATTGATTAAGTATCCCAAGTTGCCACTGCTTCGAATACTTGTGAATTGTTTGTGGTTAGTTATACTTGACCGTTTGGCATGGCGGTGTCCAAGGACAACTCTTCAGCAGATGTGGTGCTCTCTGAAGCTAATTCCTAAACCATATCAATTGGAGAAGCGTCTCCGGAAGAATCATTACAGGTATATTCATCAATACAATAGTTACAGTCGCCAGTAGCAGCATCTGCGTTCTCTTGTAGCTCCAGTGCACGTTCAAGGCGTACCTGCACTTCACCCATGGTGGGTCGACGTTCGCCTCGATTTCGCACACAAGAAGTGGCTATGTCAACGTATACCATCAAACACTCTGGAGCTATCTTCCCCATCAAATACGGATCAATTATCTTATTCATGGTCCCTTCTCGTTTGCATTTTCGTGCCAACCCAACCAGATCCATCGGTCCTGCAAATGGACTTGGCGTCATTCCACTGAGTAGTTGCAGCAGTACCACACCACAAGAGTAGACGTCGGATTTATCGTTCAGCTTCCCGAACATGACATACTCTTGATCCATGTAACCGTAAGTACCCACAACTCTATCAGTTTCGATCCTAATCAAAGCCTTTGACAAACTCGGGGGACCCATCTTGGACAACCCCAAATATGACAACCTGGCCTCCCATTTCGCGTCCAATAGAATATTGGTCGGGTCCACACCACTGTGGACGATAGTATGCTTCAGCCCAGTGTGAAGGTAGTGCAGCCCACGCGCCACTCCTACGCAAATCTTTAGTCTCCGTTTCCACGGGATCGGATTGGGATTGGGATCGGGGTTAGTGCCATTGAGGTGTCTCGCGAGGTTTGAATTGACCATGAACTCGTAGACAAGGAACCCATATCGTTTAGCGAGACAATATCCGATGAAAGAGACGAGGTTAGGGTGGCGTACCTGGCAAAGCACCAGCACTTCGGTCCTAAACTCGTGAAATCCCTGCATTGACTCGATATTCACACGGCTTATTGCAACGCTTCTGACAGGGTCATCAATAAACCCGTTGTATACTTTCCAGTGACCACAGCAACCAATGAATAAATTATCATCGAAGTTATTGGTAGCTGTCTTGATCTCAGTCAGTGAAAATCGACGGCATGGAAGAGCTGAATAAGATCGGTTTGTTTTGTCTGACCTCTTCCCGGACGTCCTTAATAACTTTGATATACCCTCTGAAATGCCTTTCATACCAACCAGCTTGAAATGATGCAGTAAGGAGTGGCTCCTTACCCCGGCGATGGCGGAAAAGTCCCCTCCCAAAATTAGACAAACTGACATAGATTATAGAGAGTTCTCAATAGACTAAGTACGAGTGGGTGGGTCTGTTGGATACTTCAATTACTTTTCTTCAATTTCTCATCTGCTGGTCAATAACATATAGTTTTACTATTGTGGGAGTCAAAACACTCAAAGACTAAACAATGACATATGTTATTGATCTACACAACTAATTTCTCAAAGATGAGGAAAAGATCCACATTAAAAAACAGAAATAAACAAAATCAAGCTTTCATATATGAAGGAACAATTTTCTCCGGGTACATATGAAGGATTCAAATAGAAAGATACACGAGAAAAACTCTCTCTCTCGTTCTTGCCTAGACTTTCCCTATCTATTTTTCTAAACCCCTTCTCCTATTGCCATTCTCCTCCTTTTATAAACATTTTCCCCTCCTCCTCTAGCTATGTAGCTCCTAGTTGGATTTTGGGGAATACTTATCCCATTAGGCTTAGCCCTCTATCTTGCCATTTCATGATCATAAAGAAAGACTTTTGGAGATGTTTTCACTGTTCAGGCCAGTCATTCAGTATTTAATGTGATTGGCATTAGGTAGGGGATCTCATTAATGCAGAGGTGACTGTTTCATTGGGATCTGCATCTTCTTCGTCGTGTCCCTCGAGAAAAATGTAGAAGATGGGCAATCCTACATAAGGGTGGAAGTTGCTATCTGAGGTACCTTAGTGACCTTGGGAAGACAGGTTAAAGGGGTTACCTCAATTATGGTTCTTGGGAAAATTGTTATCCCAGACTTCCACGGCTGTAAGCTCAGTTGGTTCCTATTCACTAGAGGGTCATTTCATCTTTATTCATACCTTGGGATGGGCCAGTTCCTCAAATTTACCTTTTGGGTTTTGGTGCTCGGGTCAAGTTAGAGTTCACTCCCTATAACTATATAGTTTTATAGGCATAAGATAATGCTAAGCCCTGATCACTTTTGCCTTGAAGTAGACTATAATTGAGTTTTCAAGCATACTTCTTTTTATATTCATTATTGAGATTCAAATATTATTTTGGGAGTGTACTTTGTTTTCAAAAAAGGTCAAGATGATTTGGGAGATTACTGGATTATTGAATGATTGACTCAATGACTAAATATATTCAATTAGGAGACCTCATTTTGCAGAGCAATAATGGCCAAATAACACTGTTGGCTGAAATATTTTGCGATTTACCACTATTTTGAAAATATTTAAGGATATACCACTATTTTGAAATTCAGTTCTTCAAACTCGAGTTTTCCGTGTAACTTAAGTTCCAAGAACTTGAGTTCTATTAAAAACTAGTCGCTAACCTATGCGATGCACGGGATATTTGAACGAAAGTTATACACATATACTTTTATTGGTGAAACCAATCAAATTTGATAATTCTAATTCAAAACAATCGATGAAAATATGTATAAATAGATTAGTCAAATAAACAACATTCATCTAAAAGCCACAATGATATGGTTCAAGCATGTTCCAATAAAAAACCATTTCAAATAATTACAACATATCAATTTCTGGAATGAAACCTCGTCCCCAAGAAATAATGAGCTATCCACATCAAACATTGTAATACTTTCTCTTTTTTAAATTATCCAGATAAAAAAATAAAAATAAAAAATTAGCAAACTCTATACTACCTAGAGATTATTACCAATTATCACAATAAAAAATGATATGACTGAAAATAATGGTAGATAAATACTAACAAAATTATATAAATCACAACAATGAGCTATTATACATTTATAGGATTTGAATATCACATGATTTAAAAAGAGGTTGAATTTAAGAGTAAAGTAATGATCCTAGACCAATTAAATATTTTCTTAAGTCACTCTACCACTCTCTATGTCCTCAAATTACAAACAAAGTCCATTAAACACACTCCATTCAAATTCACTAATTCCAAAGAATTTCCAAGTATTATTTTCTATTCTACAAGCAACATGTAACGTCTTATCTACTTTTGACTTCCATCAAGTGTAACAATTTGTATTTTGATAATTACTAAACAAATGCAATAGAATCAAATTTTACAAAAATATTTCTTCTTGATATATAAATCTTTTGATATTTATTCCTTTCAAAAATCTGAAATATGTGAAAAAATAATCAATTTATACAATGCAAACTATTAGGCTCTCTTAATTGTTAGACAATATGCCTTGAATTAATTAACTTGTGTAAAGATTCTAGTTCCACACAACATGTGTTTATTTAACACAAAAAAAAAAAAAAAATGGACAACTTTAGCCTATGAACACGACATCACCTATTCTCATCCAAAATATATGTATGTCCGTAGTCTTGGCATAAATTACAAACAACTTTTAACCTTTGAACACAACATCATCTAATGTTAGTTGGTATGAGAGAAGTCTTTTTCTTCAAGAATACAATCGACCAAAAAAAAAAATTTTTTTCCCACACAAAGCATAAGTCTTGAAATAATCAATTATATGTTGAAGAAAATGCAATCACTCATTTTTCTTGTTCTATCGCAACTCTCACCTCCAAGAAATAGATGTTGGACCAAATGATCTAGTTGAATGTCATATTTCCATTTTCCTTGTCTTTTTGTTTTTCTGTTGTCAACTATCATTTGGCCAACCCTCACAATTTGAGTTACTTCCCGAGTAACCTCTTTCCCTTTTTATCATAGTATAAATTAAGATTATATTATATTTACAATGGGAAAAAATTAAAGATTATATAATATTTTCAAAGGGAAAAAATCATATAATGAGCCAATGAGCTTTAGGCTTTAGCTCAAATGACACTTCCTCTTCTAATAAAAGCAAGGTGATGCAAATGGAAATTAAATAAAGAACTTGAAAAATATTGATTCTTTTTTTTGAAGAGAAAAAATTTCAATTATGTTAAATAGAGTTCAATATAGCAGTGGCAGTTGGAGTTGGAGAAAAATTTTCAATTATGTTGCTCCCTTTGCATCTCGGATTATTACTCCAAGACTCCCTTAGAGAACACTGCACATTAAAGTTTGCTTTTACAACATTGAATTTATAAGTTTTCCAACTCAAATTGAACTCAATTTTTAAATGTATGATACTATTGACATATTAGAAATTAGACATTACATGATTTTTTTTCTCTTGTGAAGTGTGAAATTGCCTAGAAAATATTTAAACCATTTAATCATCTGCTTCAATTAAATTTAGAGAGTTAGAAAAAATAAATAAATAAAAGGAAACATTTTTAGAAGATTTTTTGCTTTAGCTTTTCTCTGAGTCAATAACCTATTGCCTTATATCACAAAACAACAAAGGCAAAATTTTAATAAATAAAGTAAGAATAGCTACAAACATTGAGAGAAAATGAGTTTCAATTTTAATATATATTTTTCAAGAATGTAGTTTTACTGTTTTAGACAACGCTAATGAGCTAAATCATATAATAACGAGCATAACGCATAACTTTATCATTGTCAATATTATAATAAAATTAATAAAAATTTTAATTAAGATGGATAAGAGGAAGCTTGACTAAGTTCCACCTGAAAGCTCTCTAGCTTCAAATTTTACATGCCAATTCAGGAAGAGAAATTAATGAGTTGATAGAAAAACAAAGAATCAAGTCAACCCATCAATTGACTTCAAAGGGGGAAAAAATAAAAGGCTAAAGAATTGGAGTTTAATAAAATATAATGAGAAAGGATGCTTGTAAAACTATTAAAGAATGATCATTTGAGACACAACTCCTACAAAATAATATTAAAATTTTACGTTTAGTAATATCGGAATTGATGCATTGTTGAAAAGAATAATATATATATATATATATATATATATAAATAAGCATGGAGGTGAAAGCTTTGAACTACATACTATATTAAACCTTTCTTTTTTATTTATTGAAAATGATAGATTTTTATTATGTAAATAGCAATGTACAATGGTTCAAACAAATGTGCTAAGAAAGGAGGGCAACCCATCCAAACACCCTTCACTTTGTCAACCATATTTGCGCTTGACCTGATGATGTATACAAAAGCAAAAGTTCTAAATTGAGAATTGAACAACCAAACCAAGGTAAGTGAGATTCGAGAGATTGCTATCAAAAGCCTGGACTAGTCTTTGATTATCACCTTTATAATAATGTTCCTTAGCCCAGTCTAGATTACCAATTGAGCTACTTCCCTCATCACCCACCTAGCTACCATCACTGCTTCTATTTTCCCTAAAAGAGCTTTGTTCATGGGAAATAAAACACACTAGAGTGATCCTTGGCCACGGTTCCTATTATAGTTCATTTTTACCACATTAGTGACACATCAGAATGACATATTTGATGGTTCCAATATTCTAGTAGGTCCTTAGAGTACGTAGGGGTTATTTCATTGATGGTTATAGGTCAACACTGTTCCCCTGCATATGCAAGGATGCAAAGTTTTTTTTTTTTTTTTTTTTAAAGCAATCTAGAGGCAGATGTTAATATATATATATATATATATATATAACAACCATCATTAATTATCCAAATCAACTAACATGTGTAACCCAATTCACGAAGGCCCCTTGCTCATGAAAAAGGTGGGGTTGAATACCTAATCTTCTTGCAATAATTGTTTCTCTGGTGTATTAGTGATTCAATTGGAACAATTTTGACTTTCCATGCTTAATTTATTTCAATATGGGAACATTGTATTTTGGGAAAACGAAAAAGAAGTAAACAAAATATAGAGGAAATCTCACTTCAAAAATGGTGGTAAGCTTTTCACATCATGCAAATCTCTTAGAGGCCTTTGGTCAAAGACCTAACAGATATAGCCATTTGATTTTCTCCACAATCTTTTTGCATAAACAGGGTAAGTTTTTAACACCTGCAATCCATGAACTATGGCTTAACATTTAAATTGAAAAGGTTAAATGATAATGTTAAAAAAAAAAATGATGTTTGGAGCTTTATACAGCAAATTGAACATTAAGTTGTAAGTCTTCTCTGACATGCCAGTCCAAAATCCCAACTACTGTCTTTAAGCTTCTCTTGTCCTACGTTATGTGCTGTTCTTACTGATTGAAAGTGGAACAATACCATGTTTGTGCGGCAATTATGGGAGATGGACACAAACCGACTCTCTAAATTACTTCAAAAGTAACTGTCATCTAAAACTCTCTGTCATAACATTGAATTTTCTATGGTTCTACACTTCCAATCCGATTTATTTAGTAACAAAAACTTAAGGGCAAACATCAGGACAAGGAAGGACACTGAAAAGGCACATTTAATACTAAATAGAGAGACAAAGAAAATAGAAAGTTCAAGTTGAGTTTAAGGTAAAGAAAGAGGGGGGAAAAAAAAGAAAATAGAAAAAAGAAAAAAAAAAAAAAAAGAAGTATGATGGGGCCGCTGATGTGGCTCAACAGGAATGTAACAACAATAAATACTCTGCTTCAACTTATATATATACTAGTCGCAGATCTACGCATTACACGAGATAATTTTTTTTTAGGGTGATCTTATTAAATATATTTGGGGTAATAAGTAATAACACTCTCCTATTTTGTTTATATTAATAACAAAATATTTTAAATTTATTTAAGAATCTATTTATAAATGTTTAACCATGGTTAGTAAAGACATTACTCATAACTGTAGTATTAAAATATAAATTTAAAAAAAAAACCAAAAGATTTGAAATGACAAATCTCTCCATAACTCATTGAGAAAGAAAAGGGGATGAAAAAAACCAAAAGAAATCACTTAATATTTTGAAATACACTTTAATTTAAAATTTTAAAATAAGAGAATTTAATTTTAAAATTAAGGATAATTTTGGAACCAAACTTAAGCGCACAGGCAAGTTAGTACACAATATTTTAATATTAATTTAACAAAGTTTGGTTAAACAAATGTAAAGGGTGAAAATATTTTTTCCTTTCAAGTTTGGGGTAGAGTGTCATTTCTTCAAACCTCAAGGAAGGGAAATGTAATTACCCCATTATTATTATTGTTGTTGTTGTTGTTGTTGTTGTTAATAATTGATTTTTCATTTTCTTTTAAGTTAATAAAAACCTTACATATACTTTTTTATTTATTTATAGAATATATATTTTTTTAACCTTTACATATCTTTTTTTTAATGTGAATCTTTATATATACCTTAAGTAAATTCTATATATTCCACTTCTTTAGATGTGTAAAATCATAGACTACTGCTTCATAATAATAGTAGCTAATTAGTTTTATTACTTTTTTCATAATTTCATTTATAACATTTTTTACTATTATTATATATTTACTGGCTAATGATTTTCATAACAGGGGTGCTAAATGAGATGTAGTATTGTTGATTAGATTTTTAAATATAATTGTGTATGAAGATTACACACACACACACACACACACACACACACACACACATATATATATATATATATATATATATCTATATACATACATATATATATATATATATATAAAGTTAAATGAAATGTCAAAAAAGAGATTTTAAAATTTTCTAACTTTATTTCTTATGTAATTTCTATTATTACATGAAAACATTTCCTTTTAGTTATGAATTAGAGTTTGATTAGTTTTAAGTTTAAATATATTGCTATAGTTGTGTATAATTATTGATTATTGATTCAATTTTTTAAGTGAATGTAACAGTTGATTTTATTGCACTGTAAAGTTTTTAATGTTCTCTATATTGGTCATATTTATTTTTCATTTTTACTTCTCCTTAAAATCTCTTTGTTTTCCAATTAATAGTTACTAATTGACATTTGATTTTTTTTTCTTTACCCTCTCTCTCTCTCTCTCTCTCTCTCTCTCTCTCTCTCTCTCTCTCTCTCTCTCTCTCTCTCTCCATAGGTAACCTACTGTTTTCCAAAATTTGATGATGATTTTATTGCATTAAATATGCATTGTAGTTTTTTTTTTTTTTTTCATTTAATTTTGCTACTCTTAAGTTAGTATATCCATAACTATTAGTTTCTTTATATTATATTTGGTTTGATATCCTCATTATTATTTTTTTTAATTTAGTGTTTCCAAATTGGCATTTGTTTTGTATTATATTTTTTCTTTGATGTATTGGATTTGAGAATGAGTGTGTCCCTAGTATTACTCCACCTTATGATGACACTTTTATTTATTGAAATTAAGTATAATTTTTAATTTTTTAAATAAAAAGTAGAGAAAAATATAAATAATTTAATAATATGGAAGATGTGGGGAGATGAATAGTGATATTAAGGTAAAAGATAGTGGGGAAATGAAAAGATAAAGGTAAAGAAAAAACTTTGAAAAAATGTAAATGTAAAAAAAAAAAAAAAAAAAAAGAGTTCAATTTTTTAAGGACAATTTTGTTATTTAAATAAAATATTCCATGTTTAATTATTAAAAATAAAAAAGAGAGAAAACATAAATAATTTAATGGTGTAGAAGATTTGATTGAATTTAAATGTTGAATAACATAAGATGAGAAGAAAAAAAAGGTAATATATATATATATATATAACAATAAATACCAATAAAGAGAACAATTGCACATAAAATATTTTTGTTCTTTCTTATAACTCAAATTAAGATTGATGGTTTTTTTTTTAATATGTTGTAGGGACACAAGTTCGTGATATAGGCCTAAAGCTGTTGGATTTATCCACGAAGGCCCTAAACAATGAATTTGTAGAGAGTAGGTTGAGAAGGACTGGGTTAGGAGTGGTTTAGATTATCAACTGGTTGGGATCAGATCGCTCACAATGCTCAAGCTCCAACGATGGGCCTCCTGTCTTTTTTCTCCCCCCCCTCTTCTTTCTTTTTCTTTCCCCTTTTATACTTCCTTTCCTCATTTCTTGACCATCCACGTGTGGATTTTCTCCTTTGTCTTTGGACACCTGTCTCCCCAACTTTCTCCAGAACCTGCTTCATAAAAACGATGGGACTATTTACCACTGTTCAGATGTCCACTCCACATCAATGCGGCCAGGGGATTAGCTGTGGTGCATTCAATGCGGTGTTGGCAGCCCTCCTAGATATTTTGAGGGCTTTCTTCTAGTGTATGCTTCCACAGTATCGTTCCCGCTTAGTGGGATTCCCCGGAAGGTTCTCCGAGTTGGCGGAGCTTTGAGTGTCACCTCGGCAACAATATTCCGAGGTGAACCATCCTCGGACGTCACACAGTCCTCGGCTTGGGCCAGTAGACGCGCTACACGAGTTGGTAGGAACCTCTGAGCCCATTACTCATGTCGGCCCAACGTCTATTTCGGCCCATCCCTGCTAGCGGCCCACCGTCCCCACAATAGCCCCTCGAGATACTTCTTTCTGGGTCCTCGGACAGAAAGGAGGATTTCGATATCCCTGTTGCTGATGTAGTCCACTTCGGACTTGTCTTGTCCGCCAGGGGGACTTTTTGACTTCCCAGAGTGCGCTTCTGATAATGTATCCCTCGAGACGCGCGTTCGTTTAATTCTGACGGCTTCTTGTCTTCTCATATTCTATGGTGAGATGGGAATCGTACGGCTGGGCGTTTTTTAAGGAAGCGAGCGGGCCTTTTCCCGCTTCTATACGGTTATTTGATATAAATGCCCCCTTTTGTTGATCATTCACTTCACTTTCACCTGCATTGAGTAATACCGCGCCTTCACTGAACTTAACAACTATTCCTTCACTTGCTTCCTTACAAATCCTAGAAGCCAGTCCGAGGTGACCTATTTCATCCGTGTAAGTCATTCGAGTCTTTAAATTCCTTCTTTTGTTACAAAGTTCTGTTCTTTACACTTCTTTTCTCCTCTTCTACATCTCCTTCCCCCAGCTCTTCGGTATTCTTTCTAGATCTCCTTAGGAATGGGTAGATTCAAGTACTTGGTAGAATCTAGGGAGGCCATAGAAAACTTTAAGATTCAGTATGGGATTCCGGCGGGAGTGGAGATTAGATATTGCGAAGAGGGTAAGTGGCACGAGAGGAGGCAAGAGGGGGAAGTAGTAATCCCGATGATCGCCTTCGTAGAGGGAGGGATGAGGATTCCCATGAGGCCGGTCACCAGGGACTACCTTACTGCCCACAGGTTAGCGCCTACCCAGTGCGCTCCTAATATGTTTAGGATCCTTGGTTGTGTGGACGCCTTAAACGAGAAATTAGGACTAGGGTTGACCCATCACGATGTAAACTGGGTCTACAACCTTCACCATCTTAGGGGTCAAGGTTATTACCTTAAGTCTAGGTACAACGAGGTCCGACTCATCCAGTGTCTTCCCGACTCCAATAAAGGGTTGAACAAGGACTTCCTGATCGTATCAGGTGACTGGCATGATGGCCTCCATTACCCCACGAGAGAGGGGAAGCTAGGTGGGGTTGCCGAGTCTAGGCTTACGGATCTCACCTGTTTGTGAAATGGCTTCTTTCAAAATTTAATACTTGTATATTTTGTTCATTTGTTACCTCCGCTGTTATCTTGTGTTATTCCCCCTTTTTTTTTTACTAACGAGTTTCCTGTGTTAATTGAACAGACAAAGATTCAAACATCCCCCACCTCGGCCTAGTTAACCAAAAGAGCCTAGACAAAGTATTGAGGTCCGAGGTGTTCGTGCATTCAGACGGCCAGTTGAGAGCAGCGTATCTCATTCTGCAATACACCCCTATATCCACTGCATTCCAGGCGCTGAAGTGTGTTATCAAGGCTCGGGACCCCGACTTCGGCAAATCAGTGTAGCCGCGCCCGAATTCTTGCTTCCCGGCCCAATCCCCGGGGAGACCCTCGCAACCGCCGCCATTCCTGACGGCATTCCGAAGAAGCCGGAGGCGTCCCAAGTATTTCGCTCCTCAACCGCCGAGGATAGTTCAGACTCTGAGGACGAGTTTGAAGCTTTTGGCCAAGGTTCGTCTGTTGAGGATTTGACCCTAGACTCAGTTCCCCAACCATCTGAGGCGCGAGACGAGATGGGTATTCAGAGGAAGGCAAGGTCCAGTTTGCTAGATCTGATCGAGTCCCAGCCCGGGCGGGCTGAGCCACCGAAGACCACACAAGTGAAGCCCCCCTCGCTGCCACCAGTCGTCCCCGCTCCGACTCAGAGTCTCGGATTGCATCCCGCCGAGCTGAAGAGGAAAAGGGAAGCGAAGGGCAAGGAGCCCATGGACGTCGGGAGAGTTGCGCCCGTTCAAGAGGACGAGTCCCAAAGGATGGGTAAACACCCCCGAACGGGGCACAAGGAGATGGAGAGGAGGAGCAGCCCGTCAACAGCCCCCGAGGCGTGGTTGCCGGCGCCCATGCTGGATGGCGCCCCTCTTCCGGCCACGGCCTCCATCCGAGACTTCCAAGGAGGTAAGGGTGGCTACGTGGCCGATGCGGTGGAGCAGGCCTTACTGCTCCCCGGGGACATGGCCGAGCTACGCAACCTCAGGAGACATGAGGTCTTCCTCGGGTTGAAGAGATATCTGGGCATGGTAGGTTTTGGGTGCCCCCCCCTCCCCCCCCCCCCCTTTTTTGTTATTATTTTTTCTTGAGTGTTTTATCTAAGTCCTTATGCATATATATTTTTTTTTCAGGCCGTCCAAGCTTCCTTCCGAGCGGAGGAGATGGTTAACTACTGCCATCGACAAATGAAGGACGAGGAGGCGAAACGGCATGATGCCGATGACCGTCTAAAGACGGCGGAAGAGAACCTACAGGAAACAAAAAGGAAGCTCATAGAGGAGGAGCGGGGCAAGAAAAGCGCAACGGCCGCACTTGAGAACACGGAGAGGCAAGCGGAAAGTCAGAGGCTGCTTTTACGGCGCGCCGAGGACGACCTGGCTGTCTCAAAGGCGCAAGTGTTGGCACTGCAAAAGAGATTAGCCGAGACCGAGGCCGCCAGAGATGAGGCTGAGAAGGCTCGGGATCAAGCCGAGCAGGATGGGTATGACGTCGGTGTGGCCGAAACCGAGGAAGCCCTTAGGGCCGAGGTTTCTGGGGTTTGCCGCACTTACTGCCGGCAAGTGTGGCTGGAGGCTCTCAACCAGGCCGGGGTTGAGGCTTCTTCTACACTACGGAAGGCAGAAAACGTGTTCTACCCCGCCGCAATCCGGCCGTCACTCCCTTCCTTTCCTCGGATTGATCCCGTGCCGATAAAGGCAGAAGTCGGCGAGGTGAAGGCCATTAAGCCCTCTGCGCCATCCGAGGAGGTGTCCGAGTAGGAGAGGCACATCGAGTCGGGACCAAACATGAAAGCCTCGGACCCTCCCATTGTAATTCCGGACGACGTCAACGAAAAGGACGCAGGCAAGGGGTTGGAAATAGTCTTAGTTAGCCACCCTTTGCTTGCCCCAACTGAACAGGTCGGCAAGGAACAAGGCGCCTCGGACGCTGCAGGGGTTCAGGTCGACCCTCCTCCTCCGAAGGAAAAAATTATTATTAAGAAGAAATAGGGTTTTAGCTTAGTTTAGAATAGCTTTGTGATTTATTCCTTTGTTGTTGCTGTAACGTTGGTGTTTTAGAGCTAGCTCTTTTTTGTACTCAACAGACCTTATTGAAAGGCACATTATGAATGAAAGATTCGCGAGAGTTTATTATAATTCTTATGATCATGTACAAGTAGTCATAGCGTTTATTCTTGTTTACGCTTAAAATAACGTTTTACATTCAATTCCCGTAGAAGGAAGAAGAGACTATTTGCCTGAAGCAGGACAAATCCTGTATTAGGAATCGCACAATACTAACCTCGCCAAGACAAACGGTCCGGGGAACCGTGCGTTAATTTGAACTTTACTTATTACTTAATAAATATGATAAGTAGTACTTAATTCATTTCAAGGTGCAAGGTCCGAGGGACTAAAGATAGCTCGAATATGTTAAACACTTAAAAAAGAGATGAGCCGTATTAATTTTTCCAAGGCAGATGGTCCGAGGAGCCAGGCGTAGCTTGGATCAACTTAATACTTAATAAAAAATGAACTGTATTAATTTTTCCAAGGCAGATGGTCCGAGGAGGAACCAGGCGTAGCTTGGATCAGCTTAATACTTAATGAGAAATGAGCTGTATTAATTTTTCCAAGGCAGATGGTCCGAGGAGGAACCAGGCGTAGCTTGGATCAGCTTAATACTTAATAAAAAATGAGCTGTATCAATTTTTCCAAGGCAGATGGTCCGAGGAGGAACCAGGCGTAGCTTGGATCAGCTTAATACTTAATAAAAAATGAGCTGTATTAATTTTTCCAAGGCAGGTGGTCCGAGGAGCCAGGCGTAGCTTGGATCAGCTTAATACTTAAAATAAAAAAAGAACTGTATTAATTTTTCCAAGGCAGATGGTCCGAGGAGGAACCAGGCGTAGCTTGGATCAGCTTAATACTTAATAAAAAATTAACTGTATCAATTTTTCCAAGGCAGATGGTCCGAGGAGGAACCAGGCGTAGCTTGGATCAGCTTAATACTTAATAAAAAATGAGCTGTATTAATTTTTCCAAGGCAGGTGGTCCGAGGAGCCAGGCGTAGCTTGGATCAGCTTAATACTTAAAATAAAAAAAGAACTGTATTAATTTTTCCAAGGCAGATGGTCCGAGGAGGAACCAGGCGTAGCTTGGATCAGCTTAATACTTAATAAAAAAAATTAACTGTATTAATTTTTCCAAGGCAGATGGTCCGAGGAGGAACCAGGCGTAGCTTGGATCAGCTTAATACTTAGACACAAGATAAGTATAACCGAGACTCGTGCATGGAAGAATTGGATAAGAAGAAGATAACGGGCACTCTTATTAATAGTAGTACCTTTTCAGGTTGTTTACATTCCAAGGATGCAACACTGTTCTGTTTTCTAAATCCTGCAGGTAATACGCCCCTATCCCGGCTACGGACGTGATCTGGTACGGCCCCTCCCAGTTTGGTCCCAGTTTCCCCCAAGAGGGGTTTTTTGCAGAGCCGACGACTTTTCTCAACACTAGATCTCCAGGCGCTAAAGGCCTTGACTTTACGTTTGCATCATACCCTCGCTTGAGCTTATGCTGATAAGAGGCCAACCGGACCATGGCACTTTCTCTTCTCTCCTCAATCAGATCGAGGTTTCTCTCAAGTAGATTATCGTTGCTATTCGTTGAGAAAGAGCTGGTTCTCAGTGTAGGGAAGCCCGCCTCTAATGGAATAACCGCTTCGGCTCCGTAAGTTAACGAAAAAGGAGTTTCGCCTGTAGACTTCCGAGGAGTGGTTCTATAGGTCCACAGTACGTGGGGTAGTTCCTCAACCCATTTGGCCTTGGAGTCGTCCAGCCTCTTCTTAAGCCCACTTACAATAACTTTATTTATGGCCTCGGCTTGTCCATTCCCTTGAGGGTAGGCTGGGGTGGAATATCGATTTGTTATCCCTAGTTCGCAACAGTACCTTCGGAAAGATTTGCTGTCAAATTGAAGTCCGTTGTCGGAGATGAGTGTGTGCGGGACTCTGAACCGAGTGACGATGTTCTTCCAAATGAACCTCTTCATGTCGGCATCTCGAATATTGGCCAATGGCTCTGCCTCGACCCACTTAGTGAAGTAATCCGTGCCGACCACCAGGTATTTTTTATTCCCTGCTGCCTTCGGAAAAGGTCCGACAATATCCAAGCCCCACTGGGCAAAAGGCCATGGACTGGATAAGGGATTAAGCTCTCCTCCCGGCTGGTGAATGCTTGGTGCGAACCTCTGACACTGATCGCACTTCCTCACATACTCCTGTGCTTCCCTATGCATGTTGGGCCACCAATACCCCTGGGTGAGGGCTCGGTGAGATAAGGATCTGCCTCCCGTATGGCTACCACAGATTCCCTCGTGAAGCTCCTCTAGGAGGACCTCGACAGCCTCGGGGTGCACGCACAATAAATACGGTCCAGAAAAGGACCTTTTATAGAGTTTCAGATCCTCGGACAGCCAGAACCGAGGTGCCTTTCTCCGTATTTTGTCAGCTTCCAACTTCGCTTCAGGTAACAAGTCGTCCTTGAGAAAATGCACAAGGGGATCCATCCAACTAGGAGACGCTCCTGTTGGGTGAATGGCCGATACTTCTTTCCCCAACCGACGTGGTTGCAAGAGATCCTCAACAAGAATCACCCTCGGCAGACCATGCGCCGAGGATGTAGCCAACGTGGCAAGGGAATCAGCATGAGAGTTTCTGCTTCTGGGGATCTGCATCAAGTTGAAAGACTTGAAACTAGGTTGTAGGTGCTTGACCTGGTTGAGGTACTCTTGCATTCGGGGGTCCCTGGCTTCCAGCTCTCCTCGGACTTGGCCTACCACCAATCTAGAGTCCGAAAATATGTCTACCTCCTTTCCACCCATCCGTTGGACCATGGCCATCCCGACTAACAGGGCCTCATACTCCGTCTCATTGTTCGTGGCAGAGAACCCAAGTCTTAGCGACTTTTCAATCGTGATATTCTCGGGCGAGACTAGAACTAGCCCCACCCCGGATCCTTTGTGGTTCGATGCGCCGTCAACATACAGCTTCCACGGTGACGCCCGTTCTACGAAGTTTACTCCAACTGAATTTTCATCCATGTGATGATAATTAGCATCCTCTTCTAACGGGGTCTCGGCAAACTCGGCTAAAAGGTCGGCGATAACTTGGCCCTTTACAGATGTGCGGGGCATGTACTTGATGTCGTAGGCCCCCAACTTAGTCCCCCACTTCGCGATTTTTCCCGTATAATCAGCGCTTCGAAGTAAGGCCTTGAGCGGTAGTTGGGTTAAGATAACAACTGTATGCGCCTGAAAGTAATGTGGCAATTTACGAGTGGCATGCACTACGGCCAGGACGGCCTTCTCCAACGGCAAGTATCTAACTTCGGCCTCGTGGAGAGACTTGCTAATATAATATACGGGTCTTTGTACCCCATCGTCATCCCTTAGTAGTACCAAGCTGACCGCATAAGCGGCAACTGCGATGTAAGCAAATAAGACCTCGTCCTCTTCAGGTCTAGACATTATCGGTGGCCGAGAAAGATAATCTTTCAACTGCTGGAAAGCTGAAGCACACTCCTTGGTCCATTCAAAGTCCTTCCACTTATTCAACAGAAGATAGAAGGGTCTGCACCTGTCTGCGGATCGGGCTATGAAACGACTAAGGGCAGCAATCATCCCTGTCAGCCTCTGCACTTCTTTGGGGTTCCGAGGTGGTTGTAATCTATTGATGGCCCGGATCTGGCTTGGGTTCACCTCAATTCCGCGGTGAGTCACCATGTAACCGAGGAACTTTCCTGAGCCAACCCCGAAAGAACATTTAGAGGCGTTGAGCCGTAATCTGTGCCCTCTCAGGATTTCAAAAATGCTTTCGAGATCGGCAATGTGGTCGGACTCCTGCTTGCTCTTGACCACCATATCATCGATGTAGATCTCTATATTCTTACCCAGCTGAGGCTCGAACATTCTGGTCATCATCCTCTGATACGTCGACCCCGCATTTTTTAATCCAAATGGCATCACTTTGTAGTGATAATTGCCGATTGGGTTGACAAAGGCCGTCTTCTCCTGGTCCTCCAGGGCTAGAGGGATCTGGTGATAGCCTTGGAAAGCATCCAAGAAACTCATCCGGGGATGCCCCACGGTCGCATCCACCAGCTGATCAATCCGAGGCATGGGGAAAGGATCCTTTGGGCAGGCTTTATTCAAATTCGAATAATCCACGCACACGCGCCATTTGCCATTCTTTTTCTTCACCACCACGGTGTTGGCCAGCCATTCAGGGTAGAACACCTCTTTGATAGCCCCTGCCTGCTTAAGCTTATCCACCTCTTGTCTAACAGCATCAGAATGTTCCTTTGAGGAGCGCCGAAGATGTTGTTTTTTAGGAAGGGTAGACGGATTTACGTTCAAATGGTGGCAGATGAAATTTGAATCCACCCCCGGGGCCTCATAGGCATTCCAAGCGAATACGTCGATATTGCACCTCAGGAAATGCAATAGCTCTTCCCTCTCCCGGGTAGGCAGCTGGGCGCCAATCTGAAAAAACCTATCCGAATCCCCTTCGATGAGAACTTTCACCAAGTCCTCGCACCTCGCCTCCTCGGCCTCAGCCTCGGCCGTTGGGGCCATTGACTTTGATTGCTATGGGTCCTCGCTAGTGAGGGCCGAGGATCCTGATTCTGGTCGGTGCATAATGGCCGCCACTAGGCACTGCCTGGCAACGGCCTGATTTCCAAGCAATTCCTCAACCTGATCCCCGGATGGGTATTTGACCTTGAGGTGAAGGGTGGAAGAAACTGCCCCAAGGGCATGAAGCCAAGGGCGCGCCATGATAGCCGTATATGGGGAGAAAGCATCCACCACGATGAAATCTACCTCGACCACCACCGAGCCAGCCTGAACTGGCAACCTGATCTGCCCTCTAGGAACGACCACTCTCCCATCAAAACCGACCAAAGGGGACTCGTAGCTGGTCAGATCCTCCTGCCTGAGATTGAGGCCCCTATACAGGTCTGGGTACATAATCTCAGCCCCACTGCCTTGGTCTACCAAAATTCTTTTCACATCGTAACCCCCTATCCTGAGAGTTATCACCAATGCATCCTCGTGGGGCTGTTGGGTCCCGGCCTTGTCCTCGTCTGAGAAACTCAGCATTGGATGGGGATTCAATCTGGCCCTCTTCGGCTCCTGCCCGGGGTCCCCAGGATACGCCCCGGCCACCGTCATTACCCTGGAGGGACATGACCCTGTCCTGCCCGGTGCGGCGAGGATGACATGGATTGTTCCTAAGGGAGGTCTCGAGGAATGATTGCTTGGAGCCCCCGTGCCAGCTTGGCCTCCCTGTCCACCAGGATGAAGTAGGAACTGTTTCAACCTGCCTTCTCGGATCAGTTGTTGTAGATGGCTCCACAGAGTTCTGCAATCCTCGGTCGTGTGTCCGGGCTCTCTGTGATACTGGCAGTGCAAGCTCTGGTTGCGTTTCGAAGAGTCTCCAGTCATCTTGTTCGGCCATCTGAAGTATGGCTCGTTCTTAATCTTCTCCAAGACCTGATGCACTGGTTCTCGGAACACGGTGTTAACAGCCTGGGCGGCTCTAGACCCAACTTCCCCTCCAAATTCCCGCCGAGGTCGGTTATTGCCATAGCGATCCGACCTGAAATCCCTCCTTTCTTGAGGGATAACCTTGCCCTTCCCCTTCTCTTGCAACTGATCTTCCTCAACTCTCTTATATTTGTCAATACGGTCCATGAGCTGACGGACAGTAGCGACTGGCTTTCTTGTCAGGGACCTCCACAAGCCGTGGTCGGCAGGCAGGCCGACCTTAAAGGTTCTGACGGCTACATCATCAAAATCACCCTCGATCTCGTTGAACATTTCCCAATATCGGTCAGAGTAGGTCTTCAGGGTTTCACCCTCTTTCATGGATAAAGACAGCAAGGAATCCAAAGGCCGAGGAACCCTGCTGTTCGTGATGAAGCGGGATCCGAAAGCTTGGGAAAGCTCTTGGAAAGAGTTGATGGAGCCCGTTCCGAGGCCGTCAAACCATCTCATCGCCACGGGGCCCAGACTGGCCGGGAAAACCTTGCACATCAAGGTCTCGTTATGAGAGTATACCGCCATTTTCTGATTAAAATAACTAACATGCTCAACTGGGTCGGTACGACCGTTGTAGAGGGTGAACGATGGTTGGGTGTACCGCTTGGGGAGTCGCCCTGCATCAATCCGGCGTGTGAAGGGAGATTTGGATATCCTAGCAGGTGCTTTGGTCATGGCATCGTTTCCCAATCCTCCAGAAGACGCGCCTCCTCCCCTGCGTTCTCGGCGATTATCCTCCTCATAGGAAAAAGTCTCACTCGGAGGCGTACGCGACCTGCGTCTGTAGTTGCCATCCTCCTCGCCATCGGAGGAAGGATCAGAACCTGAAGGACTCCTCCTTCTTCGCTCACGTCGCAACTTCCTCTTCAAATGATCAATCTCCTTCTGCATGGCTTTAGCACGATTGTCTTGTGAGACATGACTGTCACCCCTAGATTGATCTTCACCAGAGTGAATGGTATGTACGCTTCCTTCCCGGTCTTCTTGAAAGCGTTCATCTCCCTGAGACCCCAAAGATTCTGGATGGTGTGGACCTGAGCCAGCCATGTTAAAGAATCTAACTACTCTAGTCGATTAGCCCTCCCTACAGATGGCGCCAATTGTAGGGACACAAGTTCGTGATATAGGCCCAAAGCTGTTGGATTTATCCACGAAGGCCCTAAACAATGAATTTGTAGAGAGTAGGTTGAGAAGGACTGGGTTAGGAGTGGTTTAGATTATCAACTGGTTGGGATCAGATCGCTCACAATGCTCAAGCTCCAACGATGGGCCTCCCGTCTTTTTTCTCCCCCCCTCTTCTTTCTTTTTCTTTCCCCTTTTATACTTCCTTTCCTCATTTCTTGACCATCCATGTGTGGATTTTCTCCTTTTTCTTTGGACACCTGTCTCCCCAACTTTCTCCAGAACCGGCTTCATAAAAACGATGGGACTATTTACCACTGTTCAGATGTCCACTCCACATCAATGCGGCCAGGGGATTAGCTGTGGTGCATTCAATGCGGTGTTGGCAGCCCTCCTAGATATTTTGGGGGCTTTCTTCTAGTGTATGCTTCCACAGTATCGTTCCCGCTTAGTGGGATTCCCCGGAAGGTTCTCCGAGTTGGCGAAGCTTTGAGTGTCACCTCGGCAACAATATTCCGAGGTGAACCATCCTCGGACGTCACACAGTCCTCGGCTTGGGCCAGTAGACGCGCTACACGAGTTGGTAGGAACCTCTGAGCCCATTACTCATGTCGGCCCAACGTCTATTTCGGCCCATCCCTGCTAGCGGCCCACCGTCCCCACATATGTATTTCTTTATTTTTTTTTTTAATTTTGGTTAAGTCAACACTGTAATTTTGTGATGATTTTTTATTATTATGATAATTTCCTTATTCCTTAAGAGATCAGTTGTATATTAAGCAAATGTAACACACTACAACAAAGTTAGAAGAATATGGTTCACCTTAAAAATTATTAATGAAATACACAAAAAATATTAAAATGATATATTTATAGAGATAAAAAGATTAAAAAAAAGTGTAAAAATCTTTCTTTCTTTTTTTTTTTTTGAAAAAAGGACAATGCTTGAAGTAATTGTTACTTTTTATATATTATACTTCACTGCATAATATTTATATTCTCACGCATCGTGTGAGTTTGCAGCTAGTTTCCTATAAAAACTGAATGATTCTACAAGTCTTCTATTGGAAATAAATTCTAATCTTAGGTTGCTAAATGCAAATGTAGTAGAAACATGTGAGAGAGAATAATGGGTTGTGCTCATGGTTAGTGTAATAAGCATGTGATATGATTGTGGGCTTCCTTTATAATAGGATCTTTTGTTACTCTTAGAGCAAACAAAATGACGCCCTTATCCCCACCCAAAATGTTTTCCTATAATGACAAGTTTTATCTTTTAACCTCTAAGAAATGCAATGCAATGGCCAAAGGATATGCCCCTTTAATATATTGTCTCTAATCAAATAAACAAAGGCTCCTGTCCCCTTTAGGTACAGGTTTATACAGAATTCAATTGTTTTCAATTGTTTTCTTTTCTAAGTAAAAAAGAACCATCAACCTTAACTAACCAAAAAAAAAAACCATCAACATTTATTAGAGTTATAAGATCAAGAGCAAAAAAATGGTAACATTTAACAATTAAAGAGGAAAAAAAATTAAAAAAAAATCTAAATAGCATTAACCAATGTGGAGTTTTAAAGAACTCTTGGTTTACCTAGAATATAATAGAGAAAATAAAAATGAGACCAATACTAATTCTAGGAAACATATATAGAGAAATAGAAATAAGAATGCTAATTAAAGAACATTGACAATATCATCAATCCTGTTTGAAGATTAATCATAACTCCACTAATTTGCTGACTTTCAACTTTTGGCTGGTATATATTTAGGCGTTCTCCAGTGCTATAAAATTCCTTATTGTCTAGTTTTACTTGAATTCCTGCAAACTACCCAATTAAATTAAGTGAGAAAATGAGTATAATGATTCTAGTGTAGGAAAAAAATAAAAGAATTCCCAAAGATTAGTAATTTGGCATAAATAGAAGAATGTATAAAAATATTTATCGAAAAATTGAGAGAGAAAGAGATTTAAGCTTTTTCTATAGTTTTGTTGCGTTATGCGAAGATAGAGGCTATAAACTTTTGGGCTTAATGATCAGGGTTTTTGCACGGTTTTCTTTGATAAATAGTACCTGATGTGGACTTCTTAGGGTATATGGCTGAACCAAAGTGGCATTGGGGGAAATTCAGAAGTCTAGTAGTCTAGGGATGCTTGGAGGTCTGACATAGAGTCATGTGTGTAAAAAAAAAAAAAAAGCATTAAAACAAGCAGAGCTCAACGTCTTTCTTTCTTAGTATTATTATTGTTGATCTTGGTTGATGCGAATAGGAAGTCAATGAGGTCTGACCAGATATTAAAATAAAAAAAAATAAAAAAAAAGAAATAAAGAAAGAAGAGAAACAAACAAAGGAGTTTAACAAAGGAGCACACGAAATTGAAGATGGCCCACGTGCCTACAAAGTAATAGGAGTTATGGTCTTCTTTTTGGGGCTTTAGTTGTGACAGAAGAAATATATATATATATATATATATAAACAAAAAAATTTTATGATATGGAGAAATTTTGGAGTGAGATTACAGTAGATAATTATTGGATATTTTTAGCAGTCTCTTTATCTGGTTGGGTATCGTTATAAGTCCTTAAATTATTTGATTATTGAGTAAGAATATTTGAAATTGTTCTAGGTGATATCTAAAGATATTAGAGGAATTGTTAAGGAAAAAGTTTCTTTTGGAATAGCTTTTGGTGGTAAGTAACTTATCATAATTGGTTTTATTTTGCGTATTTTAATTACTGAAATTGTTTATAGTTATCACAATTTTATTTCTATTGTTTTACTGATTGCAAGTAAAGAATTATTACAAATATATCTTATTACTGAATATATAATGTAATTTATGTAATTGCTTTTAGCTATACTGATTCAAAGTAAAGGGTAAAGAATTTTCACAAATACATGTGAGTTTTGAATATAAGGTTTATTTTAATTAATTGTTTTATAGCTATAATGATTTAAAGTAAATAATATAGAAATATCACTAATAGATTTGAATATTGAATATATGATTATATAAATGTGTTTGAATAAGATATTTTTTGTTAGAAAGTATGATTTTATATATATGATTATGAACAATTTGACTATGAATTTATTCTGATACCCAGCCAATGGAGGTTATTCATTAGTACTCTAATACCCAAACCAATGGGAGTTATTTATTGGTACTCTGATACCCAGCCAATGGAGGTTATTCATTGGTATTTTGATACCCAAACCAATGGGAGTTATTCATTGGTACACTGATACCCAGCCAATGAGGGTTATTCATTGGTACTCTGATACCCAGCCAATGGGGGTTATTCATTAGTACTCTAATACCCAAACCAATGTGGGTTATTTATTGGTACTCTCATACCCAGCCAATGGAGGTTATTCATTGGTATTTTGATACCCAGCCAATGGAGGTTATTCATTGGTATTCTGATACCCAAACCAATGGGGGTTATTCATTGGTACACTGATACCCAGCCAATGAGGGTTATTCATTGGTACTCTGATACCCAGCCAATGGGGGTTATTCATTGGTATTTTGATACCCAAACCAATGGGGGTTAGTCATTGGTATACTGATACCCAGTCAATGGGGGTTATTCATTGGTACTCTGATGCCCAATCACGGGAATATAGCGTGACCATAGTCATAAGATTGTTAAGAATATGAATTACGTTTGAATATTTGAACTATTTTGAGTCCTTAAAACTACATATGTGTTTTGGAAATGTTTGAGTATTTGAACTACTTTGAGTTACTAAAACTGCTTATGTATTTTTGGAAACTATTGTAAAGTATAACTTTGATATATATGAAAATTGATTATTTTCTAATCCATCTACAATATATTGTAAGATTTAAAATACTTGATCTATATACAAATTATTATTTTATAGATCGATTTACTTAATAGAACCCTTTGGGATTTTTGGTTACTTATTGAGTTGTCAACTCACACCCCCCCCCCCCTTTTTTCCCCTCCAGTTTTAGATTGTGAAGAATATCAAGATTTGGGAGTTTTGATGTTATGTTGTGAGCAGGAAAAGAAATTTTGTGATATTGGGATTGGATGGTCTTCTAATAGTTTTATATTTGTTGGCCAATTGACATTATTTACATGAGGTTTGGATTTTGTTCCTATTAAATTATTAAAGATCTATTCATAAAGAAATTATTGAGGTATTTTGGATTTATTTAATTTACTTTTTGAGGATAAGTTTTAGTTGCTAAAAAGACCATGCACACTTGTAGGGTGCTTACTTTACAAACGTGTGGCGGTTGTCACATGCCTATCTTTTTAGTTGGGTTCGAGCCGTGACAATATTAATTTTAGAAAGTAAGTGACTCAAGATAATAATTAATTACTTGAACACATAGGTTAACTATAAAATTGGGTCGGGGTGTTACAGTTATTGTCTTAAATCGTAAAAATCTATATAACATCATCCATCTTAAATGGCTTAATTGAGTTGGATTTGTTATAGGCACAACTTCTATCCAAGGCATAATTAATATAACCTCAATGTTAATCCATTTGATATTTTACAGTCATTGTACACATGGATGGACCTAGAACTTGGAGTTCAGGGGAGCTACCCTATTGCTTACTATTTGCGGTAGCTCCGGCCTTTAGCTTTTCTGCTTTACTACAAAGAATTTTTGTTTAAAACTTTTTAAATGGCCAAGTTGTTTGTTTTGGGTAAAATAGGTTAATTGAACTTAAATTTTTTTAGTTTTATTATTGGTAATTTTTATTGTTGGGCTAATTTTTTTGGCTTGTATATTTTGTTTTAGATTTAATCTATTAATTTTTTATATCCTTTAAAAGGCAAAAAATGCTAAACTATAAAATTTTTACAAATTGTTAATGTGGTAAGTAGTTATTGGTAAGTAAAAAATGATGTAAGTGTGTAAATCAATAAGAATTTGCTACCTCAATAGTTTGTAAAAATGTTGTAAAAAAGTTTGTAACTATAACATTACTCTTAAAAGAATTGATGGCATTGTTAAGGGGGACAATGTGAAATTTTATTGAACAAAATTACTAAAATTACTAAATTAGTACCTATTAATATAATAATAGTTGTTTAGAAAAATTTAGGGGGGCCATTGCCCCTAGTCAATATATAGCTCCGTTACTGATTGTACAAAAATAAAAACATTACATTAGCATGCAAGGGAAATTGGAAATGCTTACCTACTGTAGTCTGTAGTTGTTCCATATATGCATATCAAAGAAGAATCACACAATATTATTGTCAACTTACAGATGCAAATAAGGTTAAAATTCAATTTAATTAGCCTTGCAGCTGCTCCGCGTCAAGAGTTTTATAACTCTTGCATAAAATTAAGTAGTAAATGACTCACTACAATAAGGACTACTACATAGCATAGCCTACACGACAAGGACTACTACATAGCATAGCCTACACGACATGGTAGGATAAGAACCTCTCTTTTTTGGTAATCATGATAAGAACCTCTCAAACAATACTTTCTTAACCCAAAAATATATTATGTAGAAAGCATGATTATATATATTTTTAACGAAGTGGGTCAGGGTGAAGACTGAAGAGTGGGAATAAAGTGTAAAGACTAAAGACTATCAATAAAAGAATAATTTTTCATAACATGTTTACACCATGGATAAGTACAGAGCTCACGGACAGCCTTTCCATTAATTTGATTCTAGATATCAAAATGAATTTTAAAACCTAATTACATGACCTGTAAAACCGCATGATTTTCATAACATTTATGTATTAAAACATTTGATAATAAGGAAAATAACGTGCTATTGAATTGAGCAACTAAATGGGTGAATGGTTAACATGGCGGATATTGACGTTAATGAGAAATTAAAAGATATAAGTATCAAAATATCATGGAGTATATATGTCATCAGTTACTCAAATGAGTATTTAATCAAAGTTATAAAAATACTCCAACAATCTTCTCCAAGTTATCTTAAGACTTTTTACCCAAAAAAAAAAAAAAAAAAAGGGTCTGGGAAATGTTGAGATAGTTGTGGTTGTTAATTAAGGCTTACAAAATACAAAGAAAGTCATGTACATCAATCTATGAATATTGTGTAGCATCCATCACCGTGAAAACTTCCAACTACAATTCAACATATAAATGTAGCAAAACAAAAATCAGATCCATTTCCCAAAAACATCAAACCAAGATTTTGAAAGTGAACACCGGCATTTTTTATCAGCTGCAAGTGGAGGATGAGGGGAGACTTTGATGACTCACGTAGCTTTTGATAATTAATTAGACACCAACTGGTTTAAATGTGATGAACACCTGACTTTTTATGACCAGCTGGTTCTGCCGACCTTTGGGTCTGGACGTGGACCACATAGGACTACAAATTTCTAAAATCATGAAGATATTTTTACTAAAATGCTCCCACAAAATTCCAAGAATGAAAATCCAAAAACACTCATCCTAATTAACCAAGATGACAATTCATCAAAAGACATTATCCACGATAATCTTAAATCCCAGAAAACCAGCAAAGAAAAAGTCTATGAAACTACATGAAGCCCAATATGGATGGGTAAAATAAATTCATTTAGCAAACTAAAATTTTCCAATTATACTCTAAAGACATTGAAGTCAACCAAATTGCAATGATTCAGCACAGGTATTTATCATCTCTGGGGATTTTGAAACACATTGAAATCGGCTCTTTTCCAATTATATTTAATATTCGACTGTTTCTGGTTATTCATCCTTGGACAAAACGGTGCTATCTGAATCCCGTAAAAAATTCTCAACCGTAGACGGAGAAGCACTTCTGCCATATCTGTTCATCTCAATCGGAGAATCATTACAGGTTAATTCATCCTTCCTTGCAGCATCTGCGCTCTCTTGCAACTCCAGTGCATGTTCAAGTCCTACCTCCACTTCACCCATTGCGGGACGATCCTTTCCCTCATCTCGCAAGCAAGAACTCGCAATGTCGACGTAAATCTTGAAACACTCCGGAGCTATCTTCCCCATCAGATACGGATCAATTATCTCATTCATTGTCCCTTCTCGTTTGCGTTTTCGGGCCCACTTAACCAGATCTATCTGTTCTTCTTCTTCTCGTTTGCGTTTTCTTTCGAACACGTTTCTGGCACAAAGGACTTCCAACAGTATCACACCAAAAGAGTAGACCTCGGATTTATCGGTCAGCTCCCCTTGCAAGACGTACTCAGGAGCCATGTAACCGTAAGTACCCTCAATTCTAGATACCACCCAACGTAGATCTTTTGATAAACTCGGGGGACCTATCTTGGACAACTCGAAATCTCCCAGCTTGGCCTCCCATTTCTCATCCAACAGAATGGTGCTTGTCTTCACGTCACCGTGGATAATACTATGTTTTAGCCCTGTGTGAAGGTAGTGCAGCCCACGCGCCACTCCAATGCAAATCTGGAGTCTTTGTTTCCATGGGAGGCGATCGTGGTCCGTGCCGTAGATTTGGTCACTGAGAATTCCATTGACCATGAACTCGAAGACTAGGATAATATTCTCGCCTTCATGATCAATACAATATCCGATGAAAGGGATGAGGTTAGAGTGGTTTAGCTGGCAAAGGAACGCCACCTCGTTCTTTAACTCGCGAGAACTCTGCCTTGACATGATACCCCGCTTTATTGCGACGCTTCTGCCACGATTATCAATAAACCCCTTATATACTTTGCAAAAACGCCCCTCACCAATTACGAAATCATCAGCAAAGTCATTGGTAGCAATCTTAATCTCAGCGAGTGAAAATTGACGGCATAATCCCTCAGGAAGAACCGAAGAAGATTGCTTTGTTTCGTCTGACCTTCCCTTCCTGGACGTCCATATTAACTTCGAAATAGACTGTAATATACCTTCCATTGACGCTTCAGTCCTATACCAACGAGCTTGACTACGAGATAATGATGCAGGATTAGTTTTGGATTCCCTACAAACAACTTCAACAAGTAAAATGTTATTGTTGTTGCTGCTGTTGTTGTTTCGTGTGTGCGTTTTTTATTATGGGCATTTACACTGGCAGTGGCCTTTCGTGTTCTTGCGAAGATTTGACTATATAAGCCAATACTAATTTGATAGGCTTATTAAACAACTTAAGATTTCTCAACTTAAAAAAAATTGTTTATTGAACGTGTCGATCGTATCTCGACCTATTTTTCAAATTTTATAAAAAAAAATATAAATTTTAGTATTAACCAAATTGATCTAAAGTATGAAAAATCAAATAAATAAAAATTTTCTAATATAAAATTCAAAACTAACTAGTAACTATATTATAAATAGTCATTTAAAACTAAAATATATCTTAATATCACAAACAATCAATTATAATATGTCAAAAAAAATAAACCACAACAACTAATAAATTTATATACCTAGGGTTTGATGAGTATATTGGAAAAATATCATTTAATTGAACGGGTTAAATGAGTTCTATGGATTGGATACAAACCCGACAAGTTTATTAAACAAAAAAGTTGTGTCAACCCGAATATGATATGAATCTATTAAAACTCAACTCATAGCCAGCTAATTTTAGTATTAACCAAATTGATCTGAAGTGTGAAAAACCATATAAATAAAATTTTGCTAATATAAAATTCAGAACTAACTAGTAACTACATTATAAATAATCATTTAAAAATAAAATATATTTTAATATCACAAACAATCAATTATAATATGTCAAAAAAAAAAAAAAACGACGACAACTAGTAAGTTTATATACCTGGGGTTTAAAGGATATATTGGTAAAATATCATTCAATTCAACAAGTCAAATGAGTTCTATAGATTAGACATAAACCTGACACGTTTATTAAACAAAACAGTTGTGTCAACCCGAATACAAAACAAACCTGTTAAAACTCAACTCATAACAAGATACTTTTAGTATTCTGTGGGTTCTTTTTTTTTTTTTTTTTTTTTTACAAGGATCCTGGGCTTGATGCTCTGTTCTTTAAGGGACTGGGCTTGGTTCACCTCAGCTAGTTGGGTTGATTTCGACCAAGTGGTGCACAGAGCACAGATCCTACAACATATACAAACTAACATACAAGAAATATATATATATATATATATATATATTGAATAGCAATAAATTGCAAAGGAACCAAGTGATAACGAAAGAAAGTGAAATAGAGCGTTAGGTATCCTTAGAATAAAGTTGAATATTCCATTATTTCTTAATTGTATGGTACACCATGCTCACTAGGACATGTTACAAGGTCCAAATAAGTTCAAAAATTACAGACTTAGGTGGCTCTTCAGGCCCCTAAGACTTGCAAAGTTTGAATTCTTTTGAATCTAAGTGTGCTCTCTAGTGGCTGTTGGAGGATACCGAGCGATATCTCCCTCTCTTTTCTCTCTTTTTATAGTGTCATCTTAGGGTTCCCAAGGTACCGCTAATTCCCTCCATTTGCTCCCCTGGGTACCAAAACCAATGTTGTGTCAGCAACATTGGTGGCTGATCCCTTCCTCATTCCTCATTATCTTCTTCTTTTGAAACTTCTTCCTCAAAAGTCTCCTACTGCCTTTTCATTCTAGTATGTCCCAAAAAGCTGACTTTGGGTCTTCTTCTTTCAAGACTTCTAGATTCACCTTTTTTCAGACTTAACTTTTGGCTCCCTTTCCCTTTGTCATTTTTCCCAAGTAAGCTGATTCCTCCTTGCCTGGTTGAAAGTTTTTCCAGCCACTTCCCTTCATGGTTCTTCATTTTGGGTTCCCCAAGGTACCAGCCCCCTTGTTCATGGATTATTGGTTCCCAAGCTTTCTGATTCCTTTCTGCATCATTGGGTGGCAGATAGGGACATATCTATTATCGTTTCTTGTGCTTCTTAGCATACCCTTTGAACTGTTTTAATCCATCCTTGGCCTTGTTGCACATCCCGAGGATCACGAGCTCCTGATAGTCCCAGGTATCCCAGCCCAGTTCTTACCTAGCAATTTTCTAACTTTGGCGGGCTGGGCTTTTCCTCTTCCCTTCGTTTCATGAGTTCTAAAATTCACCCATTCGTGGGCTTGGGGGTTCCTCCTTAAAACCCTTAATGAATTTGGGCTTACCATCTTTTCTTTTTCTTTATTACGGGCCCAACTATTTTATTTTTCATGGAATTCAATTCCTTGTGACATTTTGGACCTTGGTGCAATATTGTAACTTTTTTAGACCTCAACAAGTATTAACCAAATTGATTTGAAGTATGAAAAACGAAATAAATAAAATTTTTCTAATATAAAATTCAGAACTAATTAGTAACGGCATTATAAATAATCATTTAAAACTAAAATATATCTTAATATCACAAACAATCAATTATAATATGTCAAAAAAAAAAAAAAAAAAACCACAACAGCTAACAAGTTTATATACCTAGGATTTGAAGGGTTTATTGGTAAAATAGCATTTAATTGAATGGGTCAAATGATTTCTATGGATTGGACACAAACCCGACACGTTTATTAAACAGAAAAGTTGTGTCAACCCGAATATGACACGAACCTATTAAAACTCAACTCATTACCGGCCAATTTCGTGTCATGTCGTGTTGGGTTAGCAAGTCATGTCGAATTTTGTTACCTCTAATTTACACATAGCCCAAAACAACTAAATTCCTAATTTTAAGTTGCGACTTAAAATCATATTTTTAGTAATGTTTATGCAACGAAATTTTTTCTATTAACTATAGGGGAGTGTCTGTTACACACAATTACACAAACTTCGAAATCTTGACATGAAGTAAACTCAAGAATTTTTTTTCCTATTATTATTTTTTCCATTAGCAAATGCCCATATTTGCATACATGTTGCAATTTTCGAACAAATAGGCATAAGTTACTGATCAAGGTCTGGTCTCTTATCATTTACTTCTCTAGTTGAATAATCTGGAAATGCATCCGGATTGGTAGCCAAAATCTTTAATTTCATGCTCTTGTTAACAAGATAAAGAGAATTGAATCACCAAAAGTTGCTTTAAGTAAACAACTTCAATCAAGATAATAAAATAGATCAGGTACGATGTAAGAATAAGGAATTCAGCATGCGTAGAGTGTTAGGTTCTAAAAGTTTATAACAATTGGCAAATCATGAACACAAAGTTGTCTAGATATAGATCCTAAAGTCTATAGGTATTATTAGACAATACTCAAGGTGATACAAGTCAAGATTCAAGAACATACAAGCTGCAGAAAGAAGAATTCAAAATCTGCCTAGTTCGATCGATTGAAGAACAAGCTCGACCGATCGAAACACGTATCTGTAGAATTTTAAGTCAACCCAAACAGTAGTTCAAATCCATTAAGGATTAGGGTTTTAGATCTACTTTTTCTAGTATATAAAGGAACCCTAAGCATGTTTTTAAAAGGCTTTTCAAAGAGAGAAGAGTGTCCCTCCTTTGTATCTAGGGTTTTGTACCAAAAATCTCTCTTATGTCTTCTGCTGGTGTTATTCCTTGAAAAATCTCGAGATCCGGTGTTGTAAAAGTTGCTGCCTTCTCTAGTCATCAAAGGTGCTGATGATCTAAACCTTCAAGGGTGGTTTTAGAGTCATAAACAGGAGAGTTTGTGTTTTTTATCACAAGTGTGGGTGCTTGTGTTGCAAAGGTCAAGGAAAGAAGTAGTCCGTGGACTCGGAGCTATCATGGAGTTGTGGTAGTAAGTTTTCTACACAATGTAGCAATAGGATGTCAGTGGTCTAAGGCTTATTGTACAAACTGCAATTCTTTCATAGTAGTTTTGCTTTTTACCTTGAGAATAGCTAGATTAAATACTCTCTAGGTTTTTTACCGATTTGGTTTTTCTAGGTCATCATATCATTGTGTTATTTATTTTTCCGCTACTTTACATGATATTATTGTTTTGTTTTAACCTAAATCTGAATAATAAACCTAAGTATTCACTTGGTTGATTAATTGGGTTAAATAATCTAGTTTACATGGGTATAAAAACATACAAGAATATTTTCAAAAAAAAAATTCAAAAAAAAAAAATTTTTATTTTGAGTCTTGTTTTATTTTTCTTGAGGATTACTTGAAGTATGATATCTCTCTCTTGATTTAAAACATGCTTGACATTATAGAGAAACTTGAATAGTATGTGTTATATAAGTGCTAAGTTATTTCTGATTTTGTGTGAGTATGTACTAGTTTGTACATGTACTTATGGATTAATTAAGAAATTGATATTTCTTGTTTGTGTACGCTCTATAGCTTAGTTAAGCACTATCATGCATAGCTTTGCATTGTTCATTTAGCATAATATGTGTTTTTTGTTTTTTGTCATAAAATTTTTTTAAACCAAAAAGATTTTTGTGTTTTGTATTACATATCATGGATGTTTAGTTAAGGTTTGCCATAATATCTTTACATAACATGCTTGTGTTCCTTGTTTAACTTGGATGAGCTTATTTTATTGCACTTTGCTAGTTTTAGCCATGTAGTACATGTTGTCTGAGAGTTGTTTATAGTTTTGATCACGTGATCTTGATTTTGAAATCAAATGCTTTTGATTGTCAAGACTAGAAAATCCTAAAAGGAAGGCATAAATAACCATCTCACCACTGTTTACTAGCCAATCATGAACACCTTAATGCATATCATAAAATTTTGTGTTCAAGAAAGTGCACAAAAAGAACAAAAGGTGTAGTCTTGGATTAATAATAAAATTGGTGTGTACATTAGTGGGCTATAACAAAAATGACACAAATAAATTAAATTGGTGTGTGTACATTATTTGGCTTAAATATCAATTTAACAATGAAATAAAATCGGTGTGTACATTATAAGGTAAAATCAAAAGAAACTTACATGATTGTAAACTTATTTTCTAGGAGATGTGAGAGTTATATGATGTAATTCTTTAGGTGATAGTCACTTTCAAATTTATGTGATGAATAATGTAGAAATTGTGATTGATTATTATTTACATATCACCTTACATGTATCTCATGCTGTTTCTAGTTGCACACACTACACAAATTATTCTTTGCTAAACTTAGTACATAAAATTGTGTGTGAATTTGGTTTGGCCATCCAAGATTATATGTTCTATGATTTTGATATAAAATATGTTCTTTGGATTGAAATTTGAGGGCAAAAAGGTGTCATAATCTTGTTTTTGGAAGTTCTGGGTTTAAAGCAAGTGTTTTGAACAACTTTTAAACTCATACTCAAGCATTTTTTTCACAAAATCAATTGGTTTGAGTGTTTTTTGCATAAAACTTCTGATGTTTTTCAAAAAAAAAAAATCAATTTTCTAGAATTTCGATCGATCGAGTGTGATTTTTGATCAATAAAAAATTTCCAGATTTTTCAAGTCTAGCTTCTGCCTGACTCGATTGGTATTCGATCGATGGTCGATCGATTGAAACTGGAAAATTTTTAGTTTCTAAGTTTTTGACCAAATTGTTTTTATGCATCATTTGTGTTTAGGATTCACATGCATTACATTATTTTTTCTATGTCCATCTTGTAGTTTTGCAGTCATATCTCTCATTATTTTCACACATAACATGCATACACTTTGCTAATTTGGGTACTCAACTTGATTTAAAAATTGATTGATTAATTTTTGAGTTATGTACATTTTAGTATATATTTTTTATGTGTGAACTGAAAAATTTCTTTTTTTGAGATATGATGGATAATAATTGTTCAAATATTTTCTCTACTTGATTTGAGTTCAAAAGGCCACCTATTTATGGGTATCCTCAACTTAGTTTTTAAGTTTGGTTTGTGTGTCTTTATTTTCCCCACCTCCTAAATTTTTTTCAAAATTGTTTTTCTCAAAACTTATTTTGTTTTTCCTATTTTTCTAAGGGGAGAAAAGTTTTTTTAACCTTTGTTGTTCTTAGAGAGAGTTGTTGCTCTTCATAAAGGGAGTTGTCTCTATTCTCTATAGAGCTGGATTCATTTGTTTCATTGATTCTCTATTTTCTCTTGACTTTTGTTGTGTTTGTTTTTTGGTTATTCTTTATTTGAGTTGTCTTTGTCAATACGTTACAAAAAGGGGGAGAAATAGATGAAATGTGAAAAAAGTTTTTTTTTTTTTTAAAGGTTTTTAAAAATGTTTTGTTTAGGGGAAGATGAAATTGTTTTTGAAAGGGGGAGAATATAAAAACTTTTTGTTGTATCTAACTTAAGGGGAGAGTTAGAAATTACTTTTGTTTTTATATTCTGTTTCATATTATTGTTTATATTTCTTTCTTTCTACACATGCGGTGATGTATTCTTTTGAGTGTTTTCAGGAAAGACAGGTACATTCTGATCAAGACCTTCTACCTCTAATTGCAACTTCTAGGTTAGGAGTCTTAGATTGGGATTTGTGATGTAATTGGGTATTTTATTGTATTGGGTTGTTCTTGCATTTGAGCATTTCATTTTGTATGTAAGTTTTGTCACGAATTGCCAAAGAGGGAGATCGTTAGATTCTAAAAGTTTATAACAATTGGCAAATTGTGAACACAAACTTGTCTAGATATAGATCCTAGAGTCTATAGATATTATTAGACAATGTTCAAGGTGATACAAGTCAAGATTCAAGAACATACAAGCTGCAGAAAGAAGAATTCGAAATCTGCCTAGTTCGACCGATCGAAGAACAAGCTTGACCAATTGAAACACGTATCTGTAGAATTTTAAGTTGGCCCAAACAGCAGTTCAAGTCCGTTAAGGATTAGGGTTTTAGATCTACATCTTCTAGTATATAACCCTATGCACGTTTTTAAAAGGCAGATCCAAAAAACACCTAAGAAAAAACAAGAGAGAGAGAGAGAGAGAGTAAAGAAGATCCTTCACTTGTATTCATTCTCTAAAACCCATTTTTGTACCTTGGGAACTCGCTTTTAATATATAAAAAGCCTTGATTAAGTTGTTTCTGTCTTCATCCATCTTGTTAATTTTTCCATTGTGGATTTCCTTCTCCCATATCTTATAAATTAGTTATGTTGATCAGGAACATCAGAAGAGTTTTCTTTTTAAAGCGTTTTTGACCCCCACAATATATATAAAAAATGTACCTTATTAGCAACCCAAATTCTCACCTAGAAAAAGGAAAAAAAAATTGATAATGAGAAAAATGTAAAATTTTGAGGGGGGGAGGGGGGAATGGCAATGATGAGAAAAATATCAATTTTGTGTTAAAAAAATGATGATGATAAGAGAGAGAAATAAAGAAATGAACTTTGAAAAGACTAGAAATGTCAAAAAAAAAAAAAAATCACCATAAGTAGCATACACTATACAAAGGTTTTTCATAATTGGATACATACGGACACACTATATAGATGCACTTTTGGTTTCTTAGAAAAAAAATAATAATAATAAAAGGCAACTTAATAGCTTGATATTTATTAGATTTTGGTAAGAGCATTCAAATCAAAGCATCTTTTTAGCAATTCAGAAAAATTACTTTATTTATTTTAACAATTTACTTTACACTATACCCAATATTAAAGGTTTTATTTTAGCGTACAACACATTAAAATAATTTAAATAACACAACAAAATAATATATTCAATACAATAAATAACCACAATAAACATAAACCACCATAACACACCCATAGCCACCATCATCGGCACCTATAACCACTGTAAATCGGAACCCCTACCACCTAAAACCAAATCACAAACTCACCAAACCCACATCACAACCACCAATCCAACCCACAACCACCACATATCACAAATCCACATTAGAAATCACAAATCCACACAGAGAGGAAGTTGAGTTTGAGCTCTACGGTGGAGAGGAAGTGGCTGGAGAAGAAGCTTACAAAGTCTGAAAGAAAAAGAGGGAATACCAGAAATCACAAACCCACGCGGAGAGGAAGTTGCCAGAGAAGAAGCTTATGAATTCTGAAAGAGAAAGAGGGAGATGGAGAGAGAAAGATAAAGAGAAAGAGAGAAAATATAAAGAATGAGTGAGAGACTTGGCAAGAGAGAGAGTGAGAAAGAAAGAGAAAAAAAAAATAGAAATTTGTAGCAGTAAGTTGCTACTATTAGCAACTTATTGTAGCAAGTTGCTATATTTTTTAGATTTAGCCCTTTGATGTAGAGCATGTTTTAGTGTTTTGAGCTATAAAATAGCATTATAGCAATTTTCACATCTTTGCTGTGAATACTCTAAATGTGTATCTTGTTAGGTGAAGTCCACATGCGAGTAATAGATATCAGTGACATCCATTCATTGTTAGTTTTTATGGATTTCACTTTGATTAATGCTAGCATCACATGAAATGGCACAACTTGTGCCACAACTTGCCTACATGGCGAGTTGTGAGTGGTAGTAGTGTGTCCTCACATGGACCCATCATCACACCTTTAGAGCATTCGTAGCAGGTGTACCATATGACAAATTTTTGGCATTTGGCACATTAAACCCCAAAATATGAGCCTCATGAGGTGTTTCAAATACCAAAAATTTTGGCACACCACTACAGTACCGTCTCAAATATGAGACGGTACGGACAACAATTGCAAAAATTTATATATTATTTTATTTATTTTTTCTCTCCTCATCTCAGATATCTCTCTCTCTCCCCGTCTTCTCATCTTTGTCTTCTCTGTTCCTCTTCCACAGCATGCCGATCACCAAAGGCAACCACTCGACGCCGCAAATCTAGATTTTCACCAAACACAGTGAAAAACAAAAACTTTTAAGCTCTATTTTTCCAACAAAAGAAATTTCAGAAATTCAAAGAATTCGAACTCTCGGGATTCTGTTTTCCATTTCCTCTTTCAAGTACACATTCATTCACTCACTCACTCCTTAATTCAATCAATTTCCAAATCATGAATCCTCGAAAATTTTTCACACTTTTCCAATTCCTACTACTTCTTAGAATGTTGAAGGATTTCAAATTCTTGCGCTGAAATTCCGGTAAGAGCAAGGAGATCGAGAATGTGCCTGTAAACCCTAAGGATTCAGCGCTGATTCAAACAGGCACCGACTCGTCGAGGCCTCCACTAAACATGATCCAAGAACGGTTCAAAACCCTAAGCAAGAGAGTAAGGTTGAGAGGACTCCGACGAAGGCAAACAAGGGCAGAAGCTCTAACCATTCGTTGCTGCTTCATACTCCAGACAAGCATGGCATTGGGGTTTCAGATCGCCTTACACTCTTAGATTGTCGTTTTTTTTTTTTTTTTTTTGGTGGATGTGGATTGAGTTTTATGGGTTGTGGGTTACGACAGTCGATGGGCTAATTTTCATGGGTTGTGATGGGCTGATGTTGGTGGGTTATCGCAGTGGGTGTGGGCTAATTTTGGTGGTTTGGTTGATTTTGGATTTTAACCATGGTGGTCAGTGGTAGTGGGTTGGTTTGTTGATTTTGGGTTTTGGTTATGGTTGTCGACAGTGGTGGATTGTGATGGTTGTAGGGGTGGGCTACTATGGGCAGTTGTGGTGGTGTGCTATGGGTAGTGGTGGTGGTGGGCTGTGTAGTATATATTACTGTACACTACAACAAAATATATTTTCAGTGACGAAAAAATTCGTCACTAAAAGTCCAGTTTTTCGTCGCTAAGAATCTTTAGCGATGAAATCTACTAATTAGCAACGAAACTCATTTCGTCGCTGAAACCCCGTTGCTAAAAGTCCTGGCGACGAAAAATGTCGTCTCTAAAAGTCCGATTTGTTTTAAAAAAAAAAATTTTAGCGACAAAAACGTTTCGTTGCTAAATGTTTTCCTCGATAAAAATACTATTCAGTGACGAAAATATTTCGTCACTAAAAACACTTTAGTTTATTAAATAATATTTAGTGACGAACAATTTCTTCACTAAAACTATTTTTGGGTACATATAGTGACGAAAAAGTTCGTCACTAAAACTATTTTTAAGAAAATCCAGGCACATATTGCGACGGAAATATTCATCACTAAAACCATTTTTTACAAAATTCAGCTACATTTAGGGACGAAATATGTCGTCACTAAAACAATTTTTTGTTGCTATATTTGTGACAAAAAAATTCGTCGCTAAAACTTATTTTCTGTATTTAATTTTTTCATGGCTTGGGTATTAACCTATAACCTGTCATTACATTATTAAAATCTCACATTTGAATAACACATTTATTTCAACAACACATTTATAAAAAAATATTCAGACAATCCACAAGTAAAAAATAAAACAAGTATCCAATTCAAATTCCTTCCATACAATAATTGTTTGCAACACATACAATAACTCAAGATGTTTTATAGCAATATAGAAAGTGTAACATAATATAATTAGAATCAACGGAGGATGTCCTCATATGTCTTTAAGTAATGCTAAAAGTAAATCTCTTAAAAGTCACCAATAAGAAATTTACACAAATATAAAAACAATACTATATTGAAATTGTAAAGTAAAAACATTAATTATGTTATAAGAAACATTTCTAACAATGCATTAACAGTAGCCACACCAATGAATTAAAATCACAACTCCTAATGTTTAAGTTGTAGAAAGCAAATATAGATTTTCAAGAATAATATAATACAATTAGTTTTAAATAATGCATCAAAAAAAGTAGTCACACCATATAGTGCGGGTCAATTGCTAAAATAAAGTACTAACCATTAAGTGTTTTAACTTTAAGATGAACCACCCCCTTAAGTGTTAGGAAAAAGAAAAAAGAATAGAATTGTCCATTTCTTGTCTAATTTAATTATTTCCACAATCAAGAATGGTACCTTATGACACAATCACACAGGACATTGTTGGGATGGGAGAACCTAAGCTTAAACACCCTCTTCCACTTGTTAGACTTGAGTATTGGTAACACCTAAACCAAATTTCAAATTATTATTATTATCAATTACTCCTTATGATAAACTTACGCATTCATCTCAAAGCCTATCTCTCATAATCAATGAAATCATAATCCCACCTCAACGAGGTTCCCTAAACACAAGATACATTCATCAAACAACATGGTGTACCAAATCATAGAGAAACTATTATTTTAATGGTCATGTTCAAATCATGTCAAACAACTTTAAAATCAATTCCGAATGTGTTTGACTTTAGAAGCAATGGTGAACGCATAAACTTACTCAACGCAACATACAACATGAATAAAATAGCTTCATAAAAACAACAGTTGAATGGTTTAGAACCCCTCTTTTGAGTACTAAATCTTGAACAAAGTTATAAAAAATTTATCTATGATCCAGACATACCAAATGATAAGCATATTAAATTATAGCTCAAAAAATCCACCCTAACTTTAGAATTAAATCCTCAAAGTCAAAGTTGTCATTTACTGTTTACTACTCATTTCAGCAGCGTATGCCTCATTTGTAAAATACAAATGGGCTATCTAAGCACATCCAATCCTCATGTAATTTTACAAAGCCACTCCTTTGGATGTCTAGTAAATACCGTATCAATTTAAGAGTCAAAGCATAAAGCCATGATTTATTAAAAATCATACAAGACAACATGCTTAAATCTGTCCTGATAGAATTTCATGCAACTTAGAAATTAAACCATTATTTTTATATTAATCCAATGTTGTAGGACCACTTCCATTACAACCATATGTGTCTTAGAATGTAAAAAAACTACTCCTAGCATCCTAATTCATTGTATACAATTTAATATATAATTTATCATGCGTAAACACTGAATCTGTCATAGTGACAGCTTTGCAACCTTTTCTTGTAAATACACAAACAATTATCAAACGATGGTATTTTCATATGAAATTTAATACACACATACTAGACATATTAGAATACATGAATAAAGATCCAATTGATCATAATATCAAAATCCCAAATGATTTTTCAAAAAAACCAATTCACATGGTCGTCAAACACCACAATCACAACCACATATGCCAAAGACATTTCAAAATGTAAGGAAATCATTTTTCTAAAATTAACCCAATTTCCCATATAATGCAAAACCCAAATGATTTCTCAAGAAACCTAACTCACATGGTTGCCAAACAACAAAATCCATTTCGTAACTCATATAGGCAATTTATCAAACACTTGGTAAGCAAAAGACACATGCTCATATTACTTGTACAAATTTATATTAAACACCACAATCACAACCACATATGCCAAAGACATTTCAAAATGCAAGGAAACCCTTTTTCTAAAATTAATTAAATCTCCCATATAAGTCAAAAACTCAAATGATTTCTTAAGAAACCTAACTTACATAGTTGCCGAACAACAAAATCCATTTCACTCCATTAAATTAAAAACCTCCAATAAGATTTTAAATGTACCAACAAACACAGCAAACTACTTCTAAAACAAAACTCACAACATAAAGAGCAATCCTAACAATATAGGATAAAAACCCAAAGATATTAGAAGGTGGGTCATGGAGATTTTACCTTAAATTCATGTTAGGAGAAGTCAAACCATGGATAAGAGTTTGATGACTAAAAATCTAGTAGAAGTTAACCAAAAGACCAAGAGGGAGGAGATACTTGATAGAGAGAGAGATAGAGGAATGTGTGTATTTGTGTTTGTATTTGAGTTTGTGTTTGTGTTAGGGAGTGAGTGATAATGAGGGAAGGAGGGCTGAAATTTTTTTAAGTGAGTGGGTGGGAGAAATGAAATTTTATGTGGGAAAGGAAAATTTTTTTGCTTAAATTTAACCCATTTAAGTTGTACTCTTTAGCGACGAATATAATTTCTTCACTAAAACATACTTTTAGCTGGATTTTGTTACAATTTTTAGTGACGAATATAATTTCGTCACTATAGCATACTTTTAGCCGGATTTTGTTACGATTTTTAGCGACGAAATTCAGATTTCGTCGCTATAGCATACTTTTAGTGACGAATTATGATTTCGTCGCTTAAACTATGAAATGGAAAACCTATTTTGTGTGAATATTTTTAGTGAAGATAGTTTTTCGTTGCCAATGCTCCCTTTTAGCAACGAAATGATTTTCATCGCTAATACTATTCATAGCAACACCTACAGTGATGAAATCTTTTGTCACTAAAAATTTCAACTTTTAACGACGAAATATTTTATCGCTATAGATTAATTAAGTTCCCACCACAATTTTCCTCTGTGGCGCTCATATTTTAGATCATCAATAGTGATGAAAATTACTTTTCATCGCTAAATGTTATAATTTTTTTCATTATTAGCGACGAAATTCATATTTCGTTGCTAAATCTGTATTTTTAGTGACGAAAAATATTTCCTTACTAATTTTCAGCGCTAAAAATACATTTTGTTGTAGTGGTATAAAGTTTTTTTTTAATGATATTTTAATGTGATGTATATATTATTTTAATGTATGAGATTGAAGAATAGAACATGTGATAAATAGTATATTGTAAGATGATGTGCTAAAATAATAAAGTAAACTCTTGGTGTGTCAAAATGACATTTTTTATGGAACAACTGATGGTAATGCTCTTATTACTCATAAGCCATAA